>JBANSL010000013.1:6662187-9062187 GCA_037127255.1 Persicaria tinctoria | reverse complement strand
CTACAAACCAAATATAGCAATTTGTGTTGATGATGCAATGTGACATGTTCTGTGAGAAAGTTTCATACATTTAGTCAGTGGCTGCATGCATCATGGTTTGACCCTGGCCTTTTGACTAAGTAATACAGAAGATGTGTTTTTATCATCAATTGATGTCTAAATCTTTTATGTGTGTATGTGTGAGATAAGACATGAGAGATCAAAGGGCCTAAGTGTGTGCTATGAACTCGAATGTAAGCGACATACTGCAGGGGTAGTTTCGTCTTTTCATCGTCATTTGTAGCTGCCTTTATAAGGCGGGAAATCTGTTAGAAGAGGTTGTAACAAACTCTCATTTGACACAGCTTGCAATCTCAGATCCTCCAACGGAGGTTTTCCGATTTCCTTTGTTTTCAGTTTACTAATGCAATTTGTTGCTCGAATTGCATAAGTTCAAATGGTATCAGAGCTTTGAGTCACGATCTGTCATGTTTGCTTGTTTTTCGTTTCAAAGTCCTGGTGTTTTTCGAAGCTCTGGTGTTTTTCCGGAGCTCGGTTTCGATCAGTTTTTCGCAAAATCCGGTGAGATCTGGATTTATTGTGGTCGATATGGTTGGAAGAGGAGCAGGACTGTCATCTGGTGTTGGAGGCGACAACAATGGACAAGGAAGAGGAACTTTTGTCACTCCTCCTGCACCCGGTTCAGGCGTCGACAGGGGATGGAATCTTCTGAATCAAGGGATTCAGTTTGGAGATATGATGCAAGGTATGTCGAATGCTCATGTCAATCCATTGTTTTTATCAAATTCGGACCATCCAGGAATGGTTTTGGTCTCGAATCCTTTCAATGGAGCCAATTTTACAAGTTGGAGTAGAGGTATTAAGATGGAGCTAGGAGCTAAGGTTAACTAGGCTTCATAACTGGAAGTTGTGTTCAACCTCTAGAAGACAGTGATGATTTCGAAAAATGGATGCGTGCAGACCAGATGGTGATGTGATGGTTGTTTAATTCAATGAGTAGAGAAGTAGCAGAGAGCCTCATGTATGTTGAAACATTGAAGGAACTATGGGATGAAGTGAAGGAAAGATTTTTTGAATCTAATAATCCTCTAGTTTACTAATTGCGTAGGGATTTAGCCAACCTTAGACAAGATAATCTGTCTGTAGGGGCTTATTTTGGCAAACTAAGCAAGATTTGGGATGAACTAAAGTCCCTAGATGTTGTTCTTGTATGCATCTGTGGAGGAATAAATGGATGCAATTGTGCTTTACTAAAGAGAATTGTTGATCGAGAGGAAAAAGCAAAGGTTATGCAGTTTTTTATGGGTTTGAATGATGTGTATGAGAACCTAAGGAGCAACATACTGTCTAAGGATCCTATGTCAGGGATAAATAAAGCTTTTCAAATGGCTACACAGATAGAGAGATCCAAAGGAATTATCAATTGGACAGTGAAGTAAATGTTGCTACGGGCTACAGAGATTACAGGACTGGTGAGCAGTCAAAGTAATTTGATAAGAATACTGAGCAAAGCTATAAAGATTATAAGAAAGCTAAGCTTGAAAGGAAATGTGATCATTGTGGTGAGAGAGGACATACCAAGGAGTTTTTCTTTAAGATCATAGGGTATCCTGAATGGTTTATAGGACCTAAGGATGAAGGCAAGCTTAGGCCTACTGGGAAATTTGCAGCACAATTTGAATCCACACAGCAAGAGAGTCCTTTTGAGGAGGATACCTACAACACTAGCAAACCTGATCAGGCAGTTGTGAATGTCGTGTTCCAGGAAGTATTGAAGTTGATGAAGGGAAAATCACAGGTGGAGAGTGTTGGTAGCAATGCCAATCAGGCCATGGTGCATTTTGCAGGTACTCTCAGTTCTTCCTTTCTAATTGGAGTGAATAAATCTCAACATGATTTGTGGATTGTTGATTTTGGGGCCACAGATCATATTGCTTTTGATTGTCAAATTTTCTCAGAAGTATTTGATTTCAAGACTGCAATCAAACTTGGGTTACCTGATGGCAAATGCATCACAGTGAAACAGTTTGGTACAGTCAGATTGAGTTCTCAATTGGTGTTAAAACATGTTCTCTTGGTGCCTCAGTTTAGACATAACCTGTTATTTGTTTCTAAGTGTCTGTGTGAGCAACAGTTGAGGTTCAGTTTTGACACTATGGGATGTTGGTTACAGGACCTTACAACTAAAGTGATCATTGCAAAAGGATTTGAAGAAAAAGGCTTGTATGTGTTGAAGACTGGTGTGACTGTGCAGCCTCATTTGTAGTTTTTTGCATCTTTGAATAATGTCAGTTGTAATAACATGTTGTTAATGCATGCCAGATTGGGACTTATGTCTTTTTCTAAGCTATAACATATTCCTGGTTGTACTGCTATTGATGTTCAGAACCTACATTGTGATGTGTGTGCTATGACTAAAGCACATAAGTTACAGTTTGATAGAAGTTTGTCTATTACTGAGAATGTTTTTCATCTCTTACATTTGGATGTTTGGGGTCCCTATAGAGTACCAGCTATGTGTGGGGCCGGATATTTCCTCACCATTCTAGATGATTTCTCTAGATGCACCTGGGTTTATTTGATGCAAGACAAGATGCAGGTGCTAAGGTTGATCACAACCTTTCTTAACATGGTTGAAACTCGGTTCAAATTGTCTGTTAAGATAGTGAGAACTGACAATGGCATTGAGTTTACTCAGAGAGGTTGCAAGGATTTGTTTGATTCAAGAGGAATTATCCATCAGAGAGCTGCTCCAGGGGTTCATGAACAGAATGGGAGAGTAAAGAGGAAGTATAGACACCTTTTAGAAACTGCCAGAGTCATTAGGATGCATGCTGGCTTACCCTTAAGGTTTTTGGGAGATTGTGTTCTTGGTGCAACCCATCTTATCAATAAAATGCCTACCCCAACCTTAAAATGGAAATCATCTTTCGAAATCCTCTATCACATATCTCCTAGTTATGATAAACTAAGGGTAATTGGTTGCCTCTGCTATGCTGTCCAATCAAATGATTATAGAGATAAGTTGGGGAATGTGGCTAGAAGGTGTGTCTTCCTTTTCTATCCTCCCAATCAGAAGGCTTACAAACTGTATGATCTTGAAAAAAGATTATCATTAGTAGGCATGTGAAATTTGAGAAAAATATGTTTCCATTCAAACAGACTACAATGGTGCAACATCATACTAGGTCTAATGATTTTCAGGTAGTTGATAATTCAGAATTTGAGCCTGAGTGGACACCAGTACCTGTTAGCTCTCCATCTGTGATCTCTCCCAACACAAATGAGCCATCTCCACTTAGCTCTCCATCTGTTACTCCATCACCTACCAACCTACATGTTTCAGACTCTCCACCATTCTCCCAGCTAACTCCTCCTGCTCAGCAACATGAACTATCTACATCTCCTGATATGCTTCATGTCCCTCATATGAACCTAAGGAGACATATCACTAGACCTGCTAGACTCAATGATTTTTCTTACTTTCATCTCCCAATCAGAAGTAGTCCTGAGTCATCTCAGCCTGATTCTTTTGATGTATTTGCCATCAACAATTTATCTCATCTGTCACAAGATTATGTTCATTCCCTGGCCAATGCTTGCTCCATATTTGAACCTAATTCCTATTCTCAAGCTAAGGGAATTCCTGAATGGGAGACTGCAATGAATAAGGAACTGGTGGCACTCACAGATCGATAATCATACATGGGAAGTCACTGCCCTCCCTCCAGGAAAGAAACCAATAGGTTGCAAGTGGATTTTCAAAGTCAAGTACAGACCTGATGGCACAGTTGAAAGATACAAGGCAATGCTGGTAGCAAAGGTTTACAATCAAGTCAAAGACATAGATTATAAGGAAACATTCTCACCTGTTGCTAAGCTATCTGCAGTGAGAATTTTTCTTATCATTGCTGCTTGTAAGGGTTGGTTGTTGCATCAATTGGATGTCAACAATGCCTTTTTACATGGCTACTTGGAAGAAGAAGTCTACATGAGTCCACCTCCTGGTTACAAAGTGGCTACTAGGAGTGTGTGCAAACTAACTAGATCTCTATATGGTTTAAAGCAAGCAAATCGTCAGTGGAATCATGAACTTACAAGATTCATGATCTCATTGGGCTACTCTCAATCTTTCCATGATTTTTCTCTATTTGTTAAGAAATCAGGGAATCAAATGACAGTAGCTCTTGTCTTTGTTGATGATATGCTCATCATGGGCAGTTCAGGTACTGAAATTGAGAACACCAAATCTTCTTTGCATAAAAAATTCACC
The DNA here is from genome assembly GCA_037127255.1 of Persicaria tinctoria. NCBI lineage: Eukaryota > Viridiplantae > Streptophyta > Magnoliopsida > Caryophyllales > Polygonaceae > Persicaria > Persicaria tinctoria. Next base: position 9,057,914 of record JBANSL010000013.1, on the reverse strand, counting down.
ATCAAGGACCTTGGGGTTGCAAGATATTTCCTTGGCATGGAAATATCTAGATCATCTGTAGGTATTCTCTTGAATCAGAGGAAGTATGTGTTGGATATCCTCACTGATGCACAGATGGATGGGTGTAAGGAAGCTTCATTTTCTATGCAACATGGGGTTAAGTTGTCTGCCAGCATAGGTGAACCCATTACCAATCCAGAATATTATAGAAGACTTGTTGACAGGTTACTCTACCCTACTCTTACTCGTCCTGACGTTTCCTACACTGTCCAGCAGCTCAGTCAGTTCCTTCAATGTCCTTTGAAACCACATTGGGATGTCTTGATTTATCTCCTTAGATACCTCAAAGGCACATTCAATTTTTCCCTCTCTTACTCTTCCAATTCATCACTGAACATTCGAGCCTTTAGTGATGTTGATTGGGGCAATTGCCTAGATACTGGGCGATCTTTATCTGGCTATTGTGTGTTATTAGGCTCATCCTTGGTCTCTTGGAAGACTAAGAAATAGAAGGTGGTGTCTAAGTCTTCAACCGAGAGTGAGTACAGGAATATGTCCTATGTTGCTAGTGAACTGGTTTTGGATGCAAGGCATCCTCTTTGATTTTGGTATCCACATTTCACTTCCCATCCCTCTACATTGTGATAACAAATCTGCTCAACAATTGGCCCTCAATCACATATTCCATGAGCGCACCAAACATGTAAGAATTGATTCCCATTTCATTCGAGAAATGATTTATGCTGGCTTCATCAACACAGACCATGTCCCATCATCTTTGCAAGTAGCTGACATTTTCACTAAAGCTCTTGGAGCTAAGCAGCATGAGTTCTTCCGAGCCAAGCTTGGCCTAGTTCTTCCTGCACTAGGCACAACGTGAGGGGGTATATGAGTGTGTATGTGTGAGATAAGACATGAGAGATCAAAGGGCCTAAGTGTGTGCTATGAACTCGAATGTAAGCGACATACTACAGGGGTAGTTTCGTCTTTTCATCGTCATTTGTAGCTGCCTTTATAAGGCGGGAAATCTGTTAGAAGAGGTTGTAACAAACTCTCATTTTACACAGCTTGCAATCTCATATCCTCCAATGGAGGTTTTTCGATTTCCTTTGTTTTCAGTTTACTAATGCAATTTGTTGCTCAAATTGCATAAGTTCAAAACATGAATTTTCCAATCAGCACATCCAACTTCAACAACATCCAATTTCGAATAGGACCTTCTTGACGTAGAACGGAAGCCTGAAATCCCGCAAACACGAGATTCCTAAGGGAGGCTTCGCAAGCGACGAAACCCTAGAACCGATAAACTGTGAAGGTTCGATAATATAAAATTAAGTAATATAGAAATACTCTAGAAGGGGGGTTGAATAGAGTATGCCGGTTTTTCGCAGATAGTCTCAAGACTTTTGAAGCTCGTGCAAAACCCTTTGAGATTGGACTTAGTCTTTTCTCTGAAAACCTGAATCACAAAGTTAAACAATTCGAACCAAGTGCGGAAATAAGGTAAAGCAATAAAGTAAAGGACTCGATGAGTTGTTTACGAGGTTTGGCAGGAACTTGGCCTACATCCCCGCCTAGGGTTCTTCCACAACCCTAGGATTCAACAAGCTTTTATTGATTCACAAGACTTAGAATCCTATTAGCTCCCCGAGAAGCCTCTCTTCTATACAATTGCAATCTAGTCAACTCTCGTTCCCTTGGAGTCCTAGACCAATCTAGAAGAGCCCCACCTCTCTATGCTATCTAGTACAATCCTCTTACACTTAGTGAATCAATCGCCTAGTGTTCACTTCCCGAGTTACAAACTCTCGAGTATAACACTATAACTGAATATATCCTATAAGCTCACTGTGTAACTCTCAAATGCTTTGAAATAAAATAACAGACTCTTAGGACAAGCAGAGAGCACACGAAGACAGATTTCTTTTGAAGGCTTGGAGTGTATGAAAGGCTCGTGTTCAATGTATGTGTCTCTGTCTTCATCTTCCTTCTTCTTTATATTGAGACAAATCGGCGCCAAGGATCTTCTCCAACGGCTAGACAAGATCATGGCATAGGCTGGATCTTCTATCTTTGGAAACTTCAAGTCCACAATCTTTCCGATTTGAATCTTCTCAACACGCAACACAAGGAAGGAAATAATTCGAAAATACTTCCTGAAAGGTTTAGTTAATAATATAATGGAAGTATATAATAATATTAAATAATATTCGAACATAATATCATATAGAACAGGTTTTTTGTTTCATCAACACCGTTAAAGCTTCAAGACCTTTGACACAAACAGACTGTCAAGGCCTTTGAAACTTATTCCGATTTTCATCAAGGGAGTGGAGTTATCAAACTGGAATCCACCAGGGAAGAGAAAATATTTCTCTGAATAATTGGAAACAGAATAATTGAATAATCATCCTCAGGGCTACATGTTATTAAATAGGAAAGACGGAAAGAAACCCTAGTTACCAAACGAATAAAATAAAATAACGGAAATTACTGAAATTGCCGAAAAAACATAAAAGTCCAAATTTAAGCCCTGAAGCGATCTCCGATGCCCTTAAAAGGCCATACATCACGGCAAAGCGGTGAGTTTCAACTGTGATGCAATTCGATATCCCTATCCGGAAAGGTATTATAATAGGGAATCCGACACCGGACACTCGATATCATTGCCGAGACCGTACCTTCTGCCGATCATGGTCTTCCTCTATTCGCACAGCCAGTCGATCTACATCACTTTAACATCTAAAAAAGATATATTTACTCTCATAAAAAAACTAAAAAAGATATATTTACCTAATTTTCCATTTGATAAATTCTATACTACTATATATGTTTGTATGACTCTTTCGATCAACACCTCTTATGATTTATACATATGAATCTTCCTTTATCATTGTTGGATTAATATTTTTTTTGTGTGACATATTAATTTGCTTCATTAATTTATTTAATGTTTATTTACTACATGTGGATTGGACTCCATGCATTATTTTAGTATGAGTGTGACACGCAGTTGTCGATCTATATATATATTTTTTATATATAAAAAGAATGGAAAAGTCTAGTTGATACACTAGTGACTAAAGTTGGCCGTTTGGTTGAAGGAAGTGAAAGTACAAAAAATTCATTACTTTGGTGAAAGAAAAAGTAAAAGACTAGTGTTTAATTGATTGTGTTTTTTTTGTTTGATTGAGTTAAAAAAATAAATTAACGTAGTGTAGTAATTGTAATATAGAGAAAGTATGTCTTCCTTCTAACCTTCATCGATCTTAGACCTGGACAAACGCGGGTCGGTCCGCCCGCCCACAAAATTAGACAGGCTTGGGTAGGGGAAAAGCCCAAAGGGGCCGCTAAGCCCGGCCCACGCCCGCAACGGGTACGGGATTGGGTAAGCCAATCTACCAGTTACGGGCCGCTAGGCCCGTAACGGATACCCGCCTTTTTTTTAATTAAAATTAATATATATGTATATATATAGTTGTAATAAATAATATTAATTATTCATTTAAAAAAATAAAAAACAGTAATTATATATATGTATTTAAGTAATATAATAAACAACAAACTATATATATGTATGTAAATAATAAAAAAACAGTAGATAGTATTTTTTTTTTTCTTTGGATTAGTGTAGGCTTAGTATAAAAAGAGTAGGTAATATATTTTTTTAATAAAAACAGTAGGCTTAGTATATAAATAATATGTAATATAAAACAGTAGGTATATAAATAATAAATGCAATATGTATAAAAATAATATGTATAGCTTTAATACAAAAAATTGACTGGGTTTGCGGGTACCCGCGGGTCACCCGCACCCGCATTCGCGGACGGGATTGGACACATCTTCCAACCCGTTAAGCGGGCTTAGCCCGACCCGCGCCCGCAACAATGGGACGAAATCTCGAGTAAAGACCGTCCCAAGCCCGACCCGCACCCACATTTGCCCAGATCTAATCGATCTCCACAACTTTCATTCAGATTTTATTCCAATTTCCACATTAAAAAAAAAAATACACTCATCCGTCGCAACTCCATCTGAAATTACACTCATCCATCGCAACTCCATCTAGCAGGATGTACTTTATGCTTGACACTTCCCTTCGGGTTTAGTCTATGTTATCCTCAGTATTTTTGAGTTAGACTCGTTTATTCGACTGGGACTATTGGTTTGCCGCTTTTTGTATTGAGCTTTTTTTTTTTAATTACGTTGTATATTTGACTGTTCGCTAGCTGCTACTTTTGTCAGCCTTTCGATATGTCAGGTTTGTCTGATCCTCGAATTATTACCTAATAAAAAAAAGATGTACTTTATGTTGAATTTTTTTTTTTGCCATAGAGATGCTGAATTCTGAAATTTTTTTAGTCATAAGAGATGCTGAATTTTTTTCACTTTAGCTGAGATAGGGCGAGTGATATTGTGATGCTGGATTTTCTTAACTTTAGTTGAAAGAAAGCGTGATGTTAAGATGTTGAATTTTCGTCACTTCAGCTGAGATAGAGAGAGTGATGTTAAAAAATTCAATAAAGTTAGATTCCCAACAGTCCGTTATCAGCATAAAAATTTCGATGAAGTTAGAATCTCAGCAGTCCGTTGTCAAACTAAAAATTTGGACGATGTTAGAATCTGATCCTTACGTTATCAGTATAAAAATTTTGACGAAGTTGGAATCTCAGCAGTTCATTGGCAGCATAATTTTTTTTGATAAAGTTAGAATCTCAACAGTCCGTCGCCAGCAGAAAAAAAATTCAACTAAGTTAGAGGGACGGAGAGAAAGAAGCGAGCATCAGTTAGAGGGTGACCGTTTGATATTTAATTTGACTAATTTAATTCAACTAATTTCGATTACTACGGCAGCCTGCATCGATCCAATGCTGATCTAACCGCGTAAACAGTCGACCTCCACTTGTTCAAAAACATTAATTAATTTAATTTGACCCCACAAAAGAACATGAAACCGTTACGTTATAAAATATCATCTCAAGAACAGATGAAGAGCGTGCTTAATTTAATTTGCTTCCGGAGATCCCAAAAAAAGAAAAAGAGGCACCATATAAACACAAATTAATATATCGATCTCTTGAGATAAATCGATAGGTAGTGATTGATGGAACCTTCTCCACCTGCACCTATCCTGCCACTGTCACGGAATCTGGTGGAGGACTCATCATCTCCGCCGGTATCCAGCCATGGACCGCCGTCGCCAGCACTGGTGGGCGGCTGGTGTGGTGGTGTTGGTGGCAGCTGCTTTAGTTGGCGCAGGCGGCGGGAGGGGAAAGACCTTCCTTCGTCGGTAATTTATATTTTTACAACTCCACGTTTTCTTAAGTCTCAACTACAAAAAATTACCTATCTTGCATTGTTATTTCGATCGGAGTATTTAATTTCTATGCGATCTGTACGTCTCTCTAACTTTTTCCCTCTTTCTTTTGGAAAAAAAAAACAAATAGGGAAGCCCAACTGTGTCGGAATCTACCATGGAGAAAATTGGAAAAGAAGGTAATTAACAATACATTATACATATAGTATATTCTAGACCAAAAAAAAAATACATATAGTACATTATTACGCTAATAAAAATATATATAGTATATTATTACGGTAACGTTTTGGTGGGAAGATCCATATATATGGTCGATGAGGAAAATTAATTACTCCCTAACGTTTTAAAATATTCGTACATATTACTAAATTACTAATTATATGAAATATCAAAATTTTATTATTTTTTATATAATTTCATACATATTACTAATTATAAATAGGGAAAACTAATTAAAATACTCCACTTTTGAGGTATGGTAAAAAAATATATCCTCACATTTCAAATGTTTACAATCAGTACTAAATTTCGGTATAATTTTTGGTTTCATGGGAAAAAGGGAAATGAGGGGTTGGACCGGACAAATAAAATAAAATTTTGGTTTTATTAAAACCAACCGATTATTTTCACAGATACCCTATAAGACCAGCCGATAGCAGGCAAGCATTGATAGACAAAATTCACGCACCTTATGGGTCGCCTCGCTGGTCTTCGACTTAAGAAATAATTACTATCAATTTAGCGAATAATTACTATCAACTTATCGAATAGTTGCAAAATTGACTCACACTTTTGCAAGTTTTGAAAAGTTGTCAATACCAAACAGGCTCTAATTAATACTTTTCTTAAAAAAATTTCAACATTAATTTGTAAATAAAAATCATATTTTATTCAAATTATTTTTATTCTAACCCTAATAAAGTCTCTAGTTTGATGATTTAAGGAATATATAATTTGTGACAAAATTTTCTTTAAAAACACAAAATACTATAGATTTGGACAAAATTTCCCCCTCCATTGGGGGGGGGGGGGGTATGGTGAATTATTTGATAAAAATATATATTTTTTAAATTATTTTTACTTCAACTTTAATAGTTTTCACATTTCAAAATTTTGAAAAATTATTTAAATTTTAAATAATGTTCTAAATTTAGGAAATTTCTTTTTTTTTTTATCGTTTTCTGATTTTAAAGAAGAATCTATAAGAGCAAACCCAACAGCTCTTGTAAAAGTTCTCTAAAATAGAGATCAAAACACCAAAATCTCTAAAAAAATTATCCCCCAACTCCAACAGTTTCTCTATTATACAGATTTTTACATTTATTATATATTATAATAAATGCATAATTTCATAATATAATAAATGATTTTTTTTAAACTTTAGTTAACTAGTATAGTTTTCGTACCTTGTAACGAGATTTATCCCATAAAATAAATAAATTATATATTATAATAAATGCAAAATTTCATAATATAATAAATGAATTTTTTTAAACTTTAGGTAACTAGTATAGTTTTCGTACCTTGTACGAGATTTATCCCATAAAATAAATAAATTCGATTTATTTATTATTATAATTTATTTTGTTGAAAATATCAATGTCTTCATTTTATTATTTTTCATTTACTATTACAAATCATGTATGGTTTTTAAGGATGATAAAAACTTTATAAAATATCAACCTTTTTTTTTTTAATTTCATACTATATAATATTTATAATATATATTAAATTATATAAGGAAATTATGAATCAAACAAAGCTTTATATTTTGAATCCCATTTTAGTTTCATGTATTATATAATATTTATAAGTCCAACTAAGCTTTATATTTTGAATCTCATTTAAATCTTATTTATGACTTAAATGGTTGACATGGGGCTTGATGAAGACATTTAATTTTAGAGGTTTTTCTTTTCCTCTAAATATAGAGAAATTTTTACTCTCTCTCCTCATTTCTCTATTTTACAAAACAATATAGAAGAGCTGTTGGACCATGAAATCCATCTTTTTCTCTAAATTTTCCAATTTTCTCTATTTTGGAGCTTCTCTTAGGGTTGCTCTAATAACAACAAAAATGAGGGAGGACACAAAGAGGGTCCGTTGACCGGTTCTAAATCTCCCATCTCCCCTCCTCTCCGGTCCCCATATCCCCTCTCTCTCTCTCTCTCTCTCTCTCTCTCAATTTTAAAAAAAAAATTCAAAAATTTTAAAATTAATTTTATTTATTTTATTTTATTTTTGATGTTTTAAATGAGGTTTGTGAGAGGAAGGGAGTTTCGAGATAGGAGGGAGGCACACCATTAGAGATAGGAGATTTGGAGTGTCGTTGCTCCCCTTGCCTCAAGCGATCATTTTAAACTTGTTCCTCCTATTAATATCTTCGTTTGGATGTATTATAGGTCTAAATCCAATATTTGAGTGAAACATTATGAATATTTAATGATTAGAAGCATGTAACCATTTTATGTCTTTCAATATACAAGAATGATTTATATTTTGCTTAACTTGATATTCTACACAATAATTCGGCCAAGAATTTCGAAATGAGATGTTATAATTAATAGTAATATCACTCATTTTGATAATTAGGTTTGAACTTATGCATATTTGAAGTTTTTATATCAATATATTAAAAGAATAAGTTACATATTGAGTCGATATGTTTTTCACCCTTTCAGTGAATTGCACGACTAGTCTTAAGTTTGATTTCCATCATTTTTTTTTCTATTCTTGTCTTATTAGTTTTTCCCCTAAACTATTTTGTTTATTTATCTATCATTTTTGTAATCATTTCTTATATATACTGAATGGTTCATTCATACTTTGCGTTGTTCAAATTCCCCTAAACAAATCTTTTTTTTTTTTTTATAACAGACCAAAACTATGACATTTTAGTCTAAACAAATATCGTTTTAGACCAAAACGACATTGTTTTACTTCCAATCAACAAACACATAACAATCCGGACCTCCTCCCATAAATTTCTACTTTCGTCACTACACCTCAATTGTTCTATCTCCCTTGCGAGTGCAGGAAACAAGCTCAAGTCATGTCCATTGGAGTCTCAAACAACTCCATCTTCACATGTAGTTCAACAGCAACAAGAATCTCAATTGTATTCTAAGACTCAAACCACTACTACTACAACTTCTTCCTTCGTCTCAACTGGTGATCATGTTCAACTGACAATAGAGCATGTAGGCGTAAGGACATTTACAAATGAAGAGCTATCGATGGCAACGAATGAGTTTAACCAGGACAACTTTCTTGGTCGCGGTGGATTTGGCTCTGTCTACAAAGGAGTCCTTCCCGATGACGGTGTTGTTGTTGCAATCAAGCAACTCAAGGCTAAAAGCTTCCAAGGGGAGCGTGAATTCCTAACCGAGATCAAGGTTATAAGTCGTGTTCATCATAAAAATCTCGTCGATTTGGTCGGGTATTGTGTTAGTGGCCCTGAGAGGTTGCTTGTTTATGAGTATGCCGAGAACAACAATTTGGCCTTCCATCTGCAAGGTCAGCTACATATCTCTCTTTGTTGTTCTATGCTTCATCTTTTTCTGAATGCCTTTTAGTGGTTAAAACACAAATATATATTGTCTTTGTAAGATATTCAAGCTAATTGAATGTTTCGATCAAAATCAAGAAAAGGTTTATACTGTATTTATATTGTATTGTCAACAGGAAAAGAGACACCATTGTTGGATTGGGAAACTAGAATGAGTATAGCTTTGGGCGCTGCTAAAGGAATTGCTTATTTACACGAGGAATGTACGTTCCCTTTTCCGTGTTAAGTACTATATTCATGAATTTTTCCTCGAGTTTTAGAAGGAAATATTTTGGGTGACAGTGTATTTTTGATAATTTGCCTTTATTTTGAACTTATGCAAGACACAAATATTTGATTTTGCAGGTCATCCAAAAATCATTCATCGCGACATTAAGTCAACTAATATACTTCTTGATGCTAATTTCAAAGCAAAGGTATCACTTATGGTGATTTGTTGTAGCAGTGATAGTATAGAACTCATTTGAATCCTAAGTGCTTGTGTTGTTATTCTATACATTCAGAGATTTTACATCAAGTTTCACATATACATGTGTAGGTTGCTGATTTTGGACTTGCCAAGGTCGTTTCCGATGACATTTTGTTAGCACCAGAATCATGGGAACTTTTGGGTAACGCCTTTGATACATCAGAAATCAATCATTAAGTAAATTAGCATTGAATAATGTTAGATTGACTAGGGTGGATCACAATCAAGACAAACACAATACTTTTGAGTGATCTGTGGCATTGAACAAATGAAGAACAAGGAGGGAGATGAACCTGATCATTGGTAAACAAATCTGCACTATGACATCCCTCCATGTGAAATTCCATGAGTAGATCCTTTGCATACTTCTCCTGACATACAAAGATCCCATCTTCCTTCTGATGCACTTCTAACCCCAAGAAATACCTTAAGAGATTGAGACCTGTCATCTCAAATTCTTCCATCATTGACTTCTTAAACTTATCTAACATCCTCTGAGATGAGCTAAAATAGATGACGCCGTCCACAAACAAGCATACAACAATGAATTCCTTCTTTCCACTTCCCTTCACATACAAAGTAGGATCATTCTCACTTATGTCAAAGCCTTTGCTCACAAAGAAGGAATCAATCCTGCTATACCATGCTCTAGGGGCTTGCTTTAAGCCATAAAGAGCTTTTCTCAATTTGTACACTTTGCGTTCTTCTCCCTTTCTTACAAAGCCTTGAGGTTGTTCCACATACACTTACTCTTCTAATTCTCCATTCAAAAAAGCTGATTTAATATGAAGCTGATACATATTTAGCTTCCACTATGCAGCAAGAGCCAAAACCACTCTCAATGTTTCAAGTCTCACAAGTTGTGAGAATGTCTCTTCAAAGTCAATACCCTCTTGCTAAGCATAACCCTTAGTAACCAATCTTACTTTATGCTTCTGTATGCTCCCATCTGTGTTGAACTTGGTTCTAAACACCCATTTCAACCCTATGACATTCTTATCCTTAGGAAGCTAGCTCAACCAAACTACATGTCTCATTCTTCTGAATTGCCTTCATCTCTTCTATCATAGTTGTTTGCCACTTGCTCTCATACTTAGCATCTTCAAAGCTTTCTAGATCAGATGCTACTAAGGAAAACTCATAGTTCTCATAGATCTCAGCTAAAGATCTAAACTTCCTTGGAGGAGAGTCACTTGATGAACTCGAGGGAGATGAGCTCTGACTGCTTGAGGAAATGTACTGTGGCACTGGAGTTGTAAGAGAATGCACATTTTGATCATCATCATCATTTGTGTCATCTCCAACCTCTTCAATTGAGTTGTCAACTGAGACACCACTCTCAGACGATGATTTACTGCTCTTGTTCTCCCAATCCTAGTTAGCTATCCCATTGAACACCACATTCATTCTCACAACTGTCTTCTTACTCACAGTATTATATGGCTTATAGGCCTTTGATTGAGCTGCATAACTAATGAAGATGCACTTCTGAGCCTTATCATCTAATTTTGATCTCAAATTCACCAATGCATATGCCACACATCCAAAAACTCTCAAGTGATTCACATAAGGTTTCTTTCCCATCCAAACTTCAAAAGGAGTTATGTTATGACTGCCTTTGTAGGAGAAATGTTCAACACATACACTGTAGTAGCAACTGCCTCACACCAAAATTGATTTGGAACTTTTCTGGCTTTCAACATACTTCTTGCCATCTCTACAACATTCATATTCTTCCTCTCTGCTACCCATTTTGTTCAGGAGTGTAGGGTGCAGTTAACTCCCTTCTTATGTCATTCTCTTCACAAAATTTCATGAACTTGAATGACATAAACTCACCTCCTCTATCAGTTCTCAAAGCTCTCACCCTCTTCCCTGATTGATTTTTTGTAAGAGCTTTAAACTTCTTAAAGCAATCAAATGCTTTTGACTTGAATCTCAGGAAATACACCCAACTCATACGACTGTAATCATCAGTAATAAGAAAGAAGTACTTACTTCTTCCTAAGGATTCTGTTTGCATTGGACCACATAAATCTGCATGCAACAATTCCAAGCACTCACTTGCTCTCCATGCTTCTCTAGTTGTAAAAAACCTCTCATTTGCTTCCCATATATACAACCCTCACATAATTCTAACTCTCCCATCTTTGGTATCTCTCCAGACTTCAACATCTTCATGCTTTGCATGTTGAGATGTCCATATCTTAAGTGCCACAACATGGTATCACCATCAAATTTTGTTGTCATTTTCTTGCTGACATTTGTTGTTAAATCAAGAGGAAACAACTTGTTCTTAATCATAGAAACATCAACTACAATATGACCACTTTTCTTCTCCCTAATCACACACTTATCTTCATCAAACAAGAGACAAAATCCAGTTCCTTGTAACTACCCCACACTGAGCAAGTTATGAGCAAGACTGGGCACAAGTTGCACATCATGCATACAACATCTTCACACCTCCTTGCACATAATTGATTGCAACTGTGCCTCTTCCTTCCACTTGCAGCACCTTGTTATCTCCAAGCCTAACTCTCTCCTTCTTAGACTCATCTAGGTGTTTGAACAATTTCCTTGAACTGGACATATGATTTGAGCAGCCACTCTCCAAATACCACAGCTCACTCTTATTCTCTGCACTTGATAACATTTCCACAAATAGCCCGCCCTCTTGATTAACTTTCTAAGTAATTTGCTCCCTTTTGCTCATTTTCCTGTTTCTCCCAGCAAAAGGCTTCCTTATGCTCATACTTCTTACAGTAATAGTACTTGATGTTCCATATGTGAGATCTAGAGTCACTTCCTTGACCTCAGTTGGACTCCTTCCACTGATCTCTTCCTTGCTCACTTCCATTACCTCTTCTTGAGCCATTAGACTGACATCTGCAATAACCTATTCCACCACGACCTTTATGGCTTCCTCAGTAGTTGCCTCTATCTCTGTACCACCCCTAAAGCCACCTCTACTAGATGGTCCCTCAGACTTGCTCTTTGAGTTCTTATCTTTAACTTGGAAGACCTTCTGTTCTTTTTGATCACTTGTTCTGCTCAATCTATCCTCATGAGCCTACAAGGAGCTTGTCAATTCTTCATATATATATACACAGACAAATCCTTTGATTCTTCAATGGCTGCAACTACATGGTCAAACTTCTTTGTAAGACTCCTTAGTACCTTACTCACAATTGTCTCATTGCTCACATTCTCCCCATATGATCTCATATGGTTTACGATCCCTGATACACGAGACAAGAACACCTGCACTGTCTTCTTCTCCTGCATCACTAGAGTCTCAAAGTCTCTCCTTAGTGATTGCAACTTAACCGTGATCACTCTTCTATCTCCCATGTACTCCTGCTTTAGCACTTCCCAGGCATCATGTGCAGTTGTGGAAGCATCAATCCTTGGAAAGATCTCATCATCTAAGGCACTTTGTATCATGAACAAGGCATTTGAGTCTTTCTTTCTCTTCTCTCTTAGTTGTTGATCAAGCTCAGCAGGTTCTGTGTCTTCAAAGCCTTGATCCACTAGGTTCCGCAGCTATTGGCTTTTGAAAAGTGTGCTCATTTCCAGACTCCAAAAATGGTAATTTACCCCCTTGAATACATGCAATTGAGGATTGCTTGGGTTACGATGTCCATTGTTCTGCATCTTGTTGAACAACGATTTCCCACAATATGTTTCCCTGTGTTTAATTCTCACACCACTCGGCCCCAAATTGAAACCCAGCATGAGCACAACTCTAAGCTCTGATACCAAATGTTAGATTGACTAGGGTGGATCACAATCAAGATAAACACAACACTTTTGAGTGATATGTGACATAGAACAGAGGAAGAACAAGGAGGGAGATGAACCTGAAAATCTATGACAATAAAACCACACAAAAAACATTGGCAAGAGGTTTTCTGTAAAATGCCACTTCTCCACTTGATTGATTAAGGAAACCTTCAATTACATAAGCAAGCTAAGACTTAACTGCATAAACAAAGTAACTACCACTACCAACACTAACAATTCTCCTAGGTAGTGCTTTGATTGAAATCGAAAACTTACTAAACACCTAACTACTACTATGAATAGTGACTCTAACTAACATAACTAACTTGAAGCCAACTAAACCTTTGACACAAAGTTTGAATCATATAAACTAAATCTTAACAAACAATACATATATACATGTACACTTGACCTCTAAAATTTGTTAAAATAACATAAAATGTAGGTATCTAGCTCCGGAATATGGGTCAAGTGGGAGAATAACTGTGAAATCAGATGTGTACTCCTTCGGGGTTGTGCTTCTTGAGTTGATCACAGGGCGACAACCAATCAATCTGGTTGAATGGGTAAGGTTTCTTCAATATTTATCTGTAATGCAAGTTGGATGTTGTGAGTTGGTGATGAATGGGACTGATTTTCAAATATTTTTCATTGAGGATTAATTCTTGAATTGAATATGATGTAGGCGGACATGTTACTTGATCAAGCACTTGAAGATGGCAAGTTTGACACTGAACTTGTTGATCCAGCGTTGGTGGATGATTATGATTATGAAGAAATGAATCGGATGGTAACTTGCGCATCGGTTTGCATTCATCGTTTCCCTGACTATAGACCGCGAATGAGCCAGGTACAATGATAGCATTTTACCAGACTTTTTGAAGTATTAATCTAAGCTCAACAAAACACGATCACATTTTTTTAACTTTAAACTTTATGATAAAGATGATTGTTGTGTTCTTGTATTTGAATATCAATCCTGATGTATGAAACAGATAGTTCAAACTTTGGAAGGCAATATCTCACCGGAGAAATTAAAAGCAGACGCTCGCAGGCCAAAGACTCGTCGCTCCAGCTAAGTTGATCAGAGAACGATTGTTGGACAAATGTGTTACATACGGTGACAAATTTGCAAACAAACCGTTATAGAAATTTAGGCTATTTCATTAATCAGGTTATTGTGTTTGTGATTCTGAGTGAAGTTGTTGATTAGAATTGATGTGTAATTAAGTGCTTCGGTCAGAAGGGCAAAGGAACTATGTTTTGCATTTCTGAAGTTAGTATTTTGATTTGAGTCGGCAAACTTTTGACTAACCCAAAGTGAGATTGAATAGAAGTTACTCAAATCTAAACCAATAATATTGAATAAAATCAAAATAAATAAAAAAATCAGATCCTAAATAATACTTCATCTGTTAATTAATATAAAAATACAATGAATTGCATAATTTTATTGATGAAAAAGATGTGAATATATAGAAGAGTAAACCCTAGAGAGCCAACTCTATCTAACCTTAGATAACAATATCTTTTCTAAATAGATTGATAAATAGAATCTTATAATCTTGTCAATAAATAATATGTAAACAGTAATATCCAAATATATCCTAATATTCCCCCTCAAGATTGTCGCCATTGAGATGAACCCAACTTGGGACGGAGAAGGAGGAATCGATGCTTGGCGAGCGGCTTGGTGAGGACATCTACGAGCTGGTCATCAGTGGAGACATGAGTGACACGAAGATGCCCGCTAGAAACCTGTTCCCGAACAAAATGATATGCAAGTGCAATGTGTTTCATGTGGGAATGGAAAACTGGTTTGGCAAAAAGATATGTGGTGCCAAGATTGTCACAATATAAGGTCGGCTGCTGAGTGAGAGATGTTCCTAACTCTTGCAGTAGGGAGGTCACCCAAATAAGCTCAGAAACCGCTTCAGCAAGTGCTTTGTACTCCGCTTTAGTGGAAGAACGAACGATAGACCACTGCTTACGAAAGCTCTAGGAGATCGGTGTTCAACCAAGGTACACAATGTACCTTGTTGTAGATAGGTAATAATCTTTGTCTCCGGCCCAGCCGGCGTCTGAAAACACATGAAGATGGAAAGGAGATGTAGATGAGATATGAATACCGAGATCCATTGTGCATGCATAAATTGTGAAAGCTTATTGACAGTGAAATCAATATCTAGACGAGTGATGCACAAGTATTGCAGACTGCCAACCAAAGTTCTGTAGTCAGTAGGTTGTGGTAGCAAGGTACAAGAACCTTTAAGAAGCACAGTGGATGTAGACTGCGAAGTGGAGATAGGAGAGGCAAGCTGCATGCCTGCCTTGACTAGGAGATCATGGATGTACTTATTTGGCTAAGAAACAAGCCATCTGGTTTTGGGAGATCCTCAACACCTAGGAAGTATGACAGAAGGCCAAGATCATTCAAGAAAAACTTTGTACCAAGTTGAAGTATCAGAGAGCGTACCCTACGAGTGCTACTACCAGTCACAATAATGTCCTCGACATAGACAATCAGGAAGAGGACATAAGAGTTATGCCAGTAGATAAAGAGGGATGTGTCGACAATGGAATTCGTGAAGCCCTGGAAGAGGAGATGTTGACGGAGCTCATTATACCAGGCTCACAGTGCTTGATTAAGGTCATAGATTGCTTTCTGGATCTTGCAGACATGAGAAGGGAGATCCTTGTTGACAAACCCTAGTGGTTGGGACAGGTACATATCCTCGTGCAGAGTGCCTTGAACAAAGGCATTGTTAAAATCTGGTTGATGCAATGGCCAACCAATAGAAATGGGGTGAGAGGAGAACCCGAACTGTAACGGGCTTGATCACAGGACTGAATGTTTCAGTGTAATCATGGTCAGGTCGCCGGTGAAATCCCTTCGCAACGAGTCTAGCTTTGTAGCGCTCAACTGATCCATCTAGCTTGTATTTGATGCGAAAAACCCACTTGCAACAACCAAATATTGAGTGGGTGTTGGCGAGACCAATGTCCAAGTGCGATTTGTGCATAACTCATCGAACTATTGTTGCATAGCAGCCCGCCAATCAGAGTCTTTTAAGGCTTGGGTGATGTTTTGAGGTTCCTGCAATGGGGCTAGGTGAGAGTGTAGGTTTATTTTCTAAATGGGTTTGGTTGTGTTGTTTTGAGAGCGAGTGATCATGCCATGGGTACGGGTGGGTGGCTCGGCAATAGGTAAGGGAGGGGGTGGGGGAGGCGGTGCAACTGGTTGTGTAGAGGGGGTTGTGGGATGTCGGCACAACAGATGTATGGGTGGTATTGAAGGCGGAAGCAGAATGAGGGGTTGAGTTGGGTGTCATCGGAGTGCCTGGGGCAACATCCGAGGTGATTGGTGTGATTGGATTGACAAGGGTGGGGGCATGTGGGACAGATAGAATAGGAATGGGGAGGGAGTTCCAGTCATCACATGGAGGAGGGGATTCCCCCTTGAAGGTGACAAGAGTAGGATAAGGAAACTCTGTTTCACGAAAGCGCACATGCCGAGAGGTATAGATTTTATGTGTGATAGGGTCAAAGCATTAGTAGGCACTTTGTGTGTTGGAGTAATCGATGAACACACATAGAAGGGGCCTATATTGAAGTTTGTGATTGGTGTAGGGAGGTAGCCAAGGAAAGCATAAACATCTGAAACTCTTTAATTTCGTGTAATTTTGCTCAAGTTTGGTAAGAACTAAATATTGGGTTTTATTTTGTAAGATCGGCGTAGACATATGATTGATTAAATATGCAATATTCAAAAGAGCATGAGGCTACAACTGAAGGGGGATGTGTGAAAAATTGAGCAAGGAGAGTCCAGTTTCGACAATATGGCGATGTCTTCTTTCAGAAAAACCATTGTGTTCTAGGGTGCGTGGTGGAGTTATTAAGCGAGTTATTCCATGTTGACTCAAAAAAAGGCAAAGAGCAAGAACCCCCCCCCCCCCCTCATTATCCGAGTATAGAATCTTAATTTTAGTGTTAAAGTAATTCTTAGTAAGGCCTTTAAATTTAACAAACATAGCATAGGTGTCAGACTTTTTCTTTAGAGGATACAACCAAATATATCTTGAAAAATGATCAACAAAAGTGACATAATATTTAAAACCATCAAAAGAATGATGAACCAGCGATGTCCAAACATTCGAGAACACAACTTCTAAATGAAAACTAGATGTTGTCGACCCCTTGAAAGGGAGCTAATGACTCTTGCTTATTTGACAAGCGGTGCAATCAAGTTGTTTAAAAGAAGAGGTAAAATTAAGAGTCTTTTGTAAAAATGCCATGCTCGCCGAAGAGGGATGACCAAGTGTGTGATGTAGGACCGCATAAGGGTGGAGGCTCGCAGTGTTGACGGTCGAATTCCGACTTGGCCAAACGTAGACTCCATCAGTGCAAGGTCCTTCAAGGATTGTTTGACCCATTGAAAGTTCCTTAAGGAAAAAACGATCATGTAAGAAAAAGATGCCACAATGATTTTTAGCACAAAACTTTTACACCAAAATCACATTTTTAGACATTTTGGGAGCACACAAAACGTTTGAAATCGAAAAAGTTTTACTTGAGCCGGGTAACAAAAGAGTGTCAGAGTGAGAGATATGAAAACCAGAGCCGTCGCCAACGAACAATTCATTAGGGCTTGGATATGGGTAATGAAGAGCAAGGTTGTTGAGGTCATTCGTAACATGATGGGAAGCGTCGTTGTCAACGATCCATGATGGGCTTGGACGGGTGGGTCATGGCCATATTTGCTTCCGGTTGGGCTGGAAAGCGGTTGGAGGATGGGAGAGTTACAGTCAGGAAGGCTTGTTTGAAGGCTGGGCAATGGGTGAGGACATGGCCAACGATGCGGCACCACTGGCAGGCTGGCAGCACTCTTTAAAGGGCTTGGGTTGAGGTTGGTTGGTCGGGAAAGACGATGGGTGTGTAAGACTGTTTTGTGAGGGTTGAAGGCGGTAAGAGGGTAGGTTTGGATACCAATGAGAGGATGGGTTGGGCGGATTTTGATGTGGCTTCCAAGACATGGATGTTGAAGAGCCTTTGCCTTTCTTGTTGGGCTTGGTATGCGCCATAGGGCATGGCTCCTTCATGGTGAGCTCCTGGATGAGGAGATTTCATGGAGCTCTTCAAACGAGTTCGATGAATCTCGCATGTTGACGCAATCAATCACTGGTTTGTAGAGATCGTCAAGACCCGATAGTATATAATCCATCAGATCTTCCTGGGAGACCGGCGCACCAAGAGAGGCAAGAAGATCTGCACTTGCCTTTTGATGTGTGCTCAATTTCACATGTTTTTCGCTTACATCTACTTTGATTTTTGTCCATGTTTTATACTTCTGGGTTAGAAAAGCATGAGATTTGTGTAGTTTATGCTTATTTGCAATATATGAAGGTCTACACAAGTTTCTGTTTAATTTTGCAGAAATAGGAAGCATTTTGGAACAATTCGGAGAAAAGGAAAGAAGTTGTCAAGTCACTCAATTTCGACTAAAGCACTCAATATCGACTGAAGCACCTGGAATCGACCAAGATGACCAGAAATCGACCAATATGACTCGATATCGAGTCTACCACTTGATATCGAGTGAAGCCTCATCGGGAATCGAGTCCCCTGAAGAACACAAGTCATTTCGACTGAAGAAGGAGTCGATATCGAGTTCCATGACTCGATATTGAGTGAACATCCACTCGAAATGCACTCTAGAACTCGACGTCGAGTGCCAAGACCCAAAACCAGAACAACAGGAGTCGATATCGACCCATCTGGTCGATATCGAGTGACACCCAAAAACCGACCCGACGCCAATTCGGGTCCTAATCCGAGTGATTTGCTTGTCTTGGAAGAAAGAGATATTTTATCCATCTTTGGAAGACTTTTTTTTTATCCTCTTTGATAATTCCCATATTTACCAAGGGGAATTTATTTGTTTTATTTATTTAAGTATGGAACGTTTATCTTTTAGATAGATATGGATAGAGATAGATAAAATTTCTTTTCTTGGCTAGTAAAGATTGAGCCCTAGAAATAAAGCCCTAGGGACTGGTTTTTTCATTCATTCAAGTCAATTCGTTTTCGGACGCAATAAGGTAGGAAGGAGAGAGAGAGAGAGAGAGAGAGAGAGAGAGAGAGAGAGAGAGAGAGAGAGAGCCGAGTGGGAGAGGAGGAGGAAGAGATTGGAAGGTTGTGTATGTTAAGTTTTATTTTTAATGTTGAAGTTAGTTTCTTTTATTATGTCTTGTTTCTAATTTCCTTCTTCTATGGTTGGGGTGATCCCAACATAGATATGTGAGTTTGATTTATGAATTTGTATGTCTTTATCATCTTCTATCCGGCCTATATGCACGATTCTTCTACGAAAGTAGTAGGTGATCCTTATTTATGATATTGAAGCGAAAGTGATCTTATTATGAATTTGGATTAATTATGAAAAAATGATAGTAACACTTAGGGTTTATGTGAAAGCCTCTATATTCCTATTCGTTAATAACGAAAGTTATTTGATATACAACATGCATCTTTATGTGATTTATAATCTACACACACACACATATATATATGTTTATTGTTGTGGTGATCCATAACCTTGGAAGTTTGCTCTTTTATTATTCTATTTTTGTTATTTTTAAGTTTTTGCGTAGGCACTCGACACCAAACCATCATTCCCTCTACATCCCTCGACATCGACCAACTCATAGCCGACGTCGACAACAACCTCGTCACCTTTTTCCGCTATTCCCGAAGCCCAAAACCAACTAAACCTAGAATCGCTGACTTCTCCATTATCCTATAGCGATGTCTTGTCTATAAATTTATTTGGTCGAGAAACCCTCTTGTCACCTTCATGGATTGCATATACTCAGCAACAGTCATGGAACCCTTCTTAAGGTTTTTTAGTTTCGCCTTGATTTGTTTCTTGTGGCCACGAGAAGCGGTAGCATATATAGGTCTGCCAAAGATTGTCCCAAATCTCCTTGGAATTTTAGGATTGAGTCGCGCGGATTGGCAACTGAAGTTGTTAGGGTGCCCAAGAGAGCACCATAAAGTATCTGATCCCGGCGTTCCCAAGTTAAGAACACATGATTGGGGATCTAAGTGGTGTTGAAGCCGGTGATAGTCTTCTTCGGGGGAGGATGCGAGCCATCAAGAAATTTTATATATATATATATACCCCCGTTTTTGGAGCCATGACCAGAATCACGTACTCATTTATCCGGCAGGCATGGGTGGCTTGGCTATATATGATATTGTAGAGTTCACATTCTTAATCTTGGGGTGTTATTTGTGCCGAATGAACCGTTTTTGACATGTTTAAGCTTAGATCGTTTGTTAAACGAGCTCGAGCTGAGCCAAATCCAAATTTTAAAACGAGCTTATTTTTTCGATCAAACTTGATCTGTTTAGGAAATGAACGACTTGGACCGAACTTTTTTCGAGCTTTAAGCGGTTCTACTTGGTCATAACATATTAACTTTAAAAAATGTTACAAATTCCATATGAAATCCATGCTATTCGAGCTTAAATTGAATTAGCTGAGCTTTCAACCGAGCTTAAAATTCTGTTCAAGCTCGACTTGTTTAAGTAAGTGAACGAGCTCGAGTATAGCTCTTTTCGAGCCGATCCCGACCTGTTCAGTTCATATAACAACCTTTAATCATAAGTTTCTAGGGTGTGTGACACATATTCAAGCTATGAGGATATTAGGAGATAAAAAAGAGTAGAGCTAGCTTGTGGAACTAAGCTTCATCTTGAAGGACATCCGAAAGGAACCTATGGATTGGGTCGGATTAAAACCAGGGTTAGAAGCTGAAAGCTTCTAATACAGATGTGGGCTATAGGCCCAAATCTATGGGAACCTGGGAGCCCAAGTGTGGAGCTGGCCCACATCTCCAGCTTTGAGAGACTATGAAGAAACCCTTGGTAAGAGGCGACCAACTTAAGAGTGAGAAGTTGAGCTTCCCCGGAGAACGGGCGAAGAGTCTCCACCTACAGAGAGAGAGTTTCCGGTGTCGGCTAGGGTTGCTGGACCAAAGAGGGTTGAAATCTTGAGACCCCGGGGACGTACGGACGTAGGATCGAGGATCCGAACCTCGTAACAATCTCTTGTGTTGTGTGTTTAGATCTGTAGGTTTTGTTTGTTTTCTTGTAGAAATCTCTAGATTTAATTAATTTGAACGTGTTTGGCTAGCTGCATTCGATTACTAGCTAGCTTCACAGAGATGATCAGGCATTCAGGCCTATTGAAATTGATATGTAAAGATGCTAAGAAACCGGCTGGGTGGTTTGTTATTGTTTTGCGCTAGCTTCTTATTGTCCTTAATTCGCAAATCGCAAGTAGCCCATATTATGATATTAATACATTTCGATCGGTACAACTAAAAGTGAGGCGAACATCTTGTCACACTATCAACTGCAACATTTACCTGGTGACGCACGTACATGGCGAATTGAACCTTGAATTTGGTAAACAAAGAGCGGTCATTCACTGTTCAAACCGGGGACCTTTGGTACTACCTACAAGTCCTTTTCGGTTGAACCATTCTGAAATGGTTATAGCGAATTGAACCACTTGAACCTGTTAAGCGTAACCCTGCCAGGCCATCAATGAGATGTTAGCAGTTAATGTTCAATCAAGTAGCTAGGATAGGATGTATAGTATGGTTGTACTAAACCCAAACCTAGAACAAAGCAAATCACAAATAGAAGTGGATTAGTGAACTCACGGGTTCATCAAGGCGCCACATAGGAAAAGAAAGAAGGGGAAAAAAAAGGGATGAATCCGGTTTGGTGGATTTGTCTGCAAGGGTAGACAAAAGTAGGATTTATGGGCGCGGAAATCGACGTCATGTGAGAGTCAGGTGAGCGTGCAAGTGGAGGGAGGTTAAAACGGCGTAGTTTTACACTCGGAAGAAGTGAAACATTGTATTCAGACTTCAGAGGCTCCCCGGCTTTAAAAAAATTGAACAAGCTGTTGCCAAGCTAATTCATTCAAAAGAAGACACATGGCATGGTAGTTAAATAAAATATTAAAATGGCTATTTAAGCCATTTTAACGTATATATATAATATAATATATATATATATATATATATATATATATAAATTATATTTTTTAGTGTAATTTAATTCTGCCTACGTATAGACATCCACTTTGCATATGTTTCGAGGAAAAAAATTCATGATATTACTCTATTTTGTATTACACGTATGTAATTTATTATCCGACAGTTATATAATTATGAGTTTTAAATTATTTAATATTAATATTTAATTAATAATATTTAATATTTAATAGTAATAATATTTTATATTTTATATTTCATATTTAATATTTAATTATTATTATTGTTTAATACTCCCAATTCCGTTCGGTAAAACTTGTCATTTTAGCTTATTTCACAAGTTTTAAGGCAATTAACAAATGTACTAATTTACCCTCAATTATTATCCTTCTTTTTTACTTTATCGAAAACTACAACTAACAAACCATCAATCATATCAAGGGCATTTTTGTAAAGTGGAGGGCAAAATACCTACAATGACAAGTTTTTTTTAACAAAACTAACACCCTAAAATGACAAGTTTTGCCGAACGGAGATAGTATTAAATAATAATAATTCATATTTAATAATTAATAATAATTATTATTATTATGAGTTTAATATAAGAAGATTTCATTTAATAAAAAAGAAAAATAAAAAGAAAGTAAGTTATGAGTCCAAGGTCGGAGTTCATGAATGGGGATGAAAAAATAAAAATATAAAATGAGGCTTACAAGCTGATGTGACACTGAAAAAGTAAGTTATGAGTCTAAGAATAGATTCACTAACGTGGATGACCTAAGACTCGATCAACGAGCAATTTCAAGATATCCAATCGTATTAAATTGCCGTATAAACTATGCATAAATGCCTTCAACACTCTTAAATACTCCGTAAGGACCAACCAACAGCTAGCTATCTAGCCATTGTTGGAAATTTCAAATGATGCATATATTTTGAGGACCAGGCGTCCAGGCCAGGTACATGTACGTTGCTTATATAATACTTCCGTACATTAAACTTTGTATTTAATTTTAATGATCGACCTATCCATATAAAATGGGAAATTAGTTATAGGCTCTCTTAAAAGTAATTTGATAAATATTTAATTTAAAACATCCATTACACTAAATAAACTTATAAAAATCCAATAAATTTGATGTACGAAGGACTTATGGTTAGATATGAGAGCAAATGAATAAAAAAAAAAAATCCTCATAATTTTTTTTTCCAGTATTTTATGAAAAGAGGGCATTAGGAGAAAGGAATACACATGAGAGTTAGAGTGACTAGAAAAATAATGAAACTAAACATTTGGACTAACTTTAGATCATAAGAAAAACATAATTGAGTCGCACACTTGGGTCATTAAAAATTAGTATTAGGATCTTAAGACTCATATAGAATCGTAAGACCATCCGATTCTTAAAAACCCTAACAATTGGATTGTAAAGATCCAAATCTAGATAGATCAAACTGCTTGTGACCAATTGATTACTTTTCCATATGTTATCATTATTGAACGTAAGTTTAATTGAATTAAATAATAGTCGTGTGATCTCTAAAGGTTCCTTCCCAGTTACATTCTTCTCACCTAATGGTCCTAATTAATGGGTTGACGTGTTCTAATTATTTGTAATTTTTCACATAGGTTGACAATAGCCTTCCTGTTTTCTTATTGAAGTATTGTCAAATTCAATTAATAAATCAAAGTCAACAATGAATTAACTACTCCGTTGAAAAAGATGTGCCGTGTTATAATGAACATTTCAACATGGCCAGGTTATATATACATATACCGATCTTAATAACAGATCTATAAGTACCTGCACTACCATCAAAAGACTAGGGTCAAGGTAGATCGATTGATGATATCGATACCGATGGATCCACCTGCACCTGTAGGAATTAGATATCGGCTGCAACAACTGTCTCCGAATTTTCTGGAATCGGTAGCTCTGTCACCAATAGTACTGTCTCCGTCATCTACGCCAGCATCAGCACCATCACCATCAAGTACACCTGCTGGATTGCCACCTGGGCCGGGGTCAATATTGATCGCACTGATAGCTGGCCTGGTGGCTGGTCTGGTGGTGTTGGTGGTGGGATCTGCTTTGGCAGGTTTCTTGGTTATGCGTTGGCGGCGGCGTGCTAAAGAGCGTGACGCCAATACCATTGGATCAATTGAAGGCTTGTTAGATGGAGCTATTCAACCGAAAAACAAGCGGTTCAACTCTTCCGACATTGCCCGAATAACTAACAAATTCAGCAAAGTGCTTGGAAAAGGAGGATTCGGAACTGTTTACTATGGTACCTTGCAGGATGGTACCAATGTGGCTGTCAAGGTACTAAACAACACGTCGTCTACGATCTCCCTTAAGCAATTTTGCGCCGAGGCAAGTCAAATTTAAATTATGATCAATTCATTAATATTTTAATTCTATAAAATTGATAGTTATTGGTTCATAAATTGAAACTAGTTATTGGTTGATAAATTGACAGGCTGAACTATTGATGAGGATTCATCATGTAAACTTGGTCACACTGATCGGGTATTGTGATGAACACGCGAACATGGCACTCGTGTACGAGTACATGTCTTGTGGTGACTTGCACGCACAATTATCAGGTAACGGTTGTATGTATATATATGCCCCTTGCTTTTATTTTTCCTCAAGTTGTAGTAGTAGTCATAAACGAAGTTTCTTTTATATTGTCCTCAATCACAGAGAAAAATGAAAATCCTCTAACCTGGGAAGCAAGGCTTCGGATTTCAGTCGATGCTGCACAAGGTCAGATTGCGCATTCATGAACGAGTTCACACATTTTTGTAGCTAGTACTTACTCATGTTCCGGATTTCAATTGATTGATATTGTAGGATTGGAGTACTTACATAGTGGTTGTAGACCACCAATAATCCATAGGGATATCAAACCCGCAAACATTCTATTGGACGAGATGGGACATGCCAAGATAGCCGATTTTGGGCTCCCTAGGTTTTTCACTACTGACAGCCAGGGTGCTGCTGTGTGGACCGATCTTGCAGGCACTCGGGGGTACCTTGATCCAGAGTACGTAAGCTAAAGACTTATTCTTGCTAGTGAGTAAATAGTTCAATGGATTATGGTTTGTAGATGTTAGCTATTGATTTAATAGACAAATTTTATGGTCTTTGAGTTCAGGTATTACCACCCAATCAATGCATTGAGCGAGAAAAGTGATGTTTACGCATTTGGAGTTGTACTGTTGCAGTTGTTAACAGGGCAACCAGTCCTCATTAAACATACAAACCAAGACGACAAAAATGACATTGATGTGATTCACATCATCGACTGGGTGTTGCCAAAGGTTGAGAGTGGAGACATCTTGGCCCTAGTTGACAAGAGGCTACAAAAAGACTTGATTGTTAACTCGGCGTGGAAGTTTTTGGAGATTGCCTTGGAATGTGTGAAACGAACCGGTAACGAGAGGCCGATAATGAGTGAGGTAGTGGCCGATCTCAAGGCGTGTTATGCATTGGAGGAATCTTGCGAGCGTAATGATGATGGTGATAATTGGAATTACTACTCGAATTCAGGCCAAGCAGTTGATACCAGCCTTGTGTCTTTACCCAATGCAAGATAGAAAGAAAATTACTCCCTCCGTCACACAATTTAAGTCATTTTAGGATTGTGCACAAGTTTTAATAAAACATTACCCCTCATTTTACAATAAAAGTTGTCTTATTTTACATTGTCTCATTTAAATTTGTTGCGCGTTTCTTCTATAATTTAAACAATTCTTGTGCTAAAAAAAAAAAAACAATTCTTCCTTTAAGATTAGGGCATGGAAGGTGAGTTACAAGGTAAATCTCTTTAATTTGAACAAGTTAATCTTGTTCAATTATATACCATGTCGTGCCTCACTGCTGAGAATATGATATAAGATGATATAAGATAGTATCCCACATGGAAAATATAATGAATTCAAGTCTTGTAAATAAGTGGGTGGGCTACTCCTCTAATACTAATCAGTTTTATGATGGAACTCCACTTGGCTTGTATGCTCGACTTGGTTAGCGCGATAGTATCCCACATGGAAAAGTAAATCCACCCCTTTTCAGGAAAAGTAAATCCACTGATTAAAAATAGGAAGAGTAATCTACTGATTTATATGCGAGAGTTGAGTTCTTTGTGTTTTTCTATGTGATCCTTTCACATCACAATAATATAGTATAGTACTATATATTACGTAGGAATTAGTGGTAAGTATAAGAGCGTGTAGTGGAAGAACGAAATCACCAATAGAGAAAAATAAAGTAAGATAGAACACAATGATTTAACGTGGTAAGCATAGTACTATATATTATAGTATCTATATCTATATATACTCTTAATTTAGAACACTTTAGGCTTATGTGTCAACTTCTCCTTAATCATCTCTTTTTCACCAATCAAGCTTTTTTGTCCCTTTTTTAATTATTTATTTTCTTTAATTATTATTTTTATTCTTTTTTTATCTCTTTAAACTAATCACATTTTTTCTTTTATTCTTAACATATTTGCTAACAATCTATATCTATATCTATATATACTCTTAATTTAGAACACTTTACTCTTAATTTAGAACACTTTAGGCTTATGTGTCAACTTCTCCTTAATCATCTCTTTTCCACCAATCAAGTTTTTTTGTCCCTTTTTTAATTATTTATTTTCTTTAATTATTATTTTTATTCTTTTTTTTATCTCTTTAAACTAATCACATTTTTTTCTTTTATTCTTAACATATTTACTAACAATCTATATCTATATAATAACTTAATTGCAAAGAGTTTCTGCTGACGTGGCATCACCACCGCAATTTCCTCTTTTTCGACCAATCAGAATTTTTTTTCATTTAATTTTTTTTTCCTCTTCAAGTTGAGCTCAACGCGCTAGGGTTCCTCCATAGACCCCTTCCCTCGTGCGGCTGATCATCCGGCGTCGGTTCTCACTTGCCTCTTCCTCCTCCGCGTCTTCCTCCTCCGTCTCTCCCTATTCATGTGGCCGATCCTCAAGCGTCTTCCTCCTCCGCCTCTCTCTATTCCTGCGGCCGATTCTCTGGCGTCTTCCTCCTCCGCTAAGGTTATTCGCCCTCCTCTTCTCCATCTTACACTGGTTGAGATTCAATGAATTCATTGTTTTTGTTTTTGTTTTTTTGCCTAATTTTACTAGGTTTTCAGATTGCTTCTCAATTATTGGGACCGAAATTTCGCTCACCGTCTTTGTCCAATCGCACACCGAATCGAGCGACTAGAAATCGCCGAGGCTATGGAAATCGTCGAGGCTATGGAAATCGTCAAGGCTATGGAAATCGTCGATGTTTGTCTATGGAAATCGCCGAGGCTAATGACTACTCTCTGGCTTCATCAATGTCCTAGAAATCAGGTTAGTCCCTATTTTCTTTGTCTTCCTTAATTCTTTTTCTAAAATTCAAGATCTGTGAATCTGATATTGATTTTGGATTTGTAAATCAGCCTCTCTATCTTTATCATTTCAAGATCTTCCTTAATTTTGAGCACAAGTTGTTGATGAAATTGGAGTCGGTGTTGCTCTCAGGTACCCACTGTCTATGTTTAAGATCTTCCTTAACATGTTCTTGATTCATGTTTCCTATAAGTTTACGATCTTCTTTCTCCTGTCCTGTAATTAAGTTTAGCACCATTGATATGTTGTTGGTGGCAATACTCAAGCAAGCGAAACTCAGTGTTACAGACCGGGTATGTTGTTTCCCTTTTCAATTATATGTTCATTAGTGTATGATTCTTGAAATTGAACTGAACCTCTGTTACATTGTCAAATTTTCTGCAGACTCCTTTAACAACTTAGTTTCTAGATGTTGATCATTTTTCTTCCCATGAATTTTTCATCCAATATTTTAACGTTGTGAAAGCTTAGCCCATAGTCAGATTTCTTCATTTCTTCCTTTCTAATGCATGTTGAACTGTTTATTTCTTGAATTAATTAGCTTGAGAACGCTGTGAGGCTGCTCTCTGAATTAGAACCTGATTCAGATTCTGTATGGCATTATTTAAACATACATGTCAGAACTCCCTTGAACTTGCAATAATGCTTTTGTGAAATACTACTTTATGAAATTAAATTTCTACAAGCTTTGTTTATTATTAACCTATTGTCCATTTCAATACAAGTCAAATTTATGGTGTGTCGTTTATTCATATTGGATATGCTGAGTTTGTACGTGAACCCATTTTCCCTACAACAACAACAACAACAACTACCCAGTAAATCCCGCAATTAAGCAGGGTCTGGGGGGTCAGGATGTACGCACTCTTTCCCCGAGTACATCGAGAGAGTGTTTCCGATAGACCCAAAATAGTAGGCATATCAATCCCATCAAAGCACGCTAAACAGTAGAAAAAGAGGCACGAAGAAGCAAAGAGGGAGGCGGAATAAAAGCAACCACAATAGAACAAAACCCCAGCCTAGTACTGCTACACATCCGAAGCCCGAATAGCCCTCCTCCAACGGTCTCTGTCCAAAGTCAATTCTTCCGATAAGTTGAGCAGATTAAGATCCTGCCTAATAACCTCCATCCAACTCTTTTTCGGTCTACCTCTACCCCTACAAATAGCTCCAAACTCCAAACTCTCACACCTACGAACAGGCGCCGATCCAGGTCTCCGCCGAACGTGCCCAAACCACCGCAATCTGGACTCTCTCAGCTTGTCCACAATACTTGCAACTCCAACTTTACTCCTAATGTCTTCATTTCTGATTCTGTCAAGTCTCGTATGCCCACACATCCATCGCAACATCCTTATCTCAGCCACTGCCAACTTCTGTTCTTGAGCTTTGGTGACGGGCCAGCACTCTGAACCATACAATAAGGTCGGCCTAACAGCAACCTTGTAGAACTTCCCTTTCAATTTAGTCGGAACTTTCTTATCACATAGCACCCCTGACGCTCTTCTCCATCTCAGCCATCCCGCCTGGACTCGATGTTCGATATCTCTGTCGACACCCCCATCACTTTGGACGTACGACCCAAGGTACTTGAAATACTCTTTCCTTGGGACAATAACGTCCCCCAATGAAACTGATGCCCCTGGGTCCCTGTCAGCGCCAAAACGAAACTGAACATACTCGGATTTGGACCTACTCATTCTGAATCCCTTAGACTCCAACACCTCTCTCCAGTTTTCTAGTCTGCGATCCAAACCCGATCTTGAGTTGTCCACAAGAACAATGTCGTCAGCAAACAGCATGCACCATGGAACCTCTTCTTGGAGTGGAGCAGAAAGAGTATCCAAAACTAGAGTGAAAAGAAACGGACTGAGCGCTGAACCCTGGTGAAGCCCCACACGAACCTCAAAATACTCAGAATCACCACATGGCGTTCTAACACTTGTCAGCGAACCCTCGTACATATCCCTGATGACTCTGATATACGACCCCGGTACTCCCTTCTCTACCAAGCAACTCCAAAGTAGCCCTCTCGAAACCTTATCGTATGCTTTTTCTATATCAATGAAGGCCATATGCAGATTCTTCTTCCTGTCTCTGTGCATCTCGATCAAACGCCTAAGCAGGTGGATAGCCTCCACTGTTGATCTGCCCGGGACGAAGCCAAACTGATTCTCGGAAACGCTGACCAATCTCTGAAGTCTGACTCCTACAACTCTTTCCCATAACTTCATCGTGTGACTCAGCAGCTTGATTCCTCTGTAGTTACTGCAACATTGAACATCCCCCTTGTTCTTGTAGACTGGGACCAATTTACTAAGTGAACCCATTTTCCCTATAATCAAATAATTTAAGGTTTATTTGAGAAATGCAGTTCTGATCATGAGACCAGAATGGAAACTATGCACAATAAGGTCTGAGAGAGAGCTTTGTCTGATATCAGGTGGACACATATGCATAGCTCCAACCATTATGTAAGTTTACTGTATTTTTTATAGGATTGGATGGATTATAGAATTTTCAGATTTCAAATCATTACAAGAGGCATTTCTGAATTTTCCCTTCTGATTTGTGTATCTTTGTTGAGTTGTCTCATATCGTGTTGTTGGTGTTGAGAATTATAGTTAGGGCAGCATTTTTTTTTATCTCATTTCCCTTTCCCCTTTTTTATTAATTTTCCCCATTTCAACTTGCTTGCTCCAATTACATCATCTGTTAGTTGTAAAGATACATGCTATAAATGATATCTAATTGTGGTTTTGTGTGGCCTTAGATGTCAGTGTATATTTTCAAAGACTACACTTGCTTTCATGTTATTATTTAAAAAAATCTGTTAGACACTTTAAAGAGAAGAAAATATTGCTTTAATTGTGTTTGCATTTGTATAGGTTCTCTTCCAAAATGATTCAGCTGCAACGTTACTTGCAAGGGTGATTGGGATCATCGATCCAATTAATCAGGGGCTGCTTGCTAAAGGACGAGATACATACAAGTATTTTACTAAGACTCACATGTTATATGAAATAAACCAGGTAGTTTATATATGTTTGTAAACAATTTCTTGAATTATCGATGTTTGATTTATATATGTTTTTTTAATCTCCTCACTTTTTTTTCCATATTTCCCGTTGATCGCAATGTTGATCTTTCCCTTTTAATTTATGTGTTTACTAATCAACTATACTGCTGTTTATTTTTCCTTCTTCTGACTCCCTTCACAAAGTATATTTTTAATGTAATAAATTTTAAATTACGATACTTCAAAGGCAGGCATTTCAAATTAGGATTTAGCCTCTTATTTTGGTGTATCAAATTAGGATTTCCCTTTTTGATTTGTTATTATTAATTTTGTTAAAAACCTACTTATGTATTTAAAAAAATTTCTTCAGCATCTACAATGTTGTTCTTCAAATCTTTTTATGAATTTTTGCTTTAATTTTGTTCTAAAATTCAACTTAACTCATTCAGTTTCCTTTATTATTTTCTATAATACACTCTTTGTAAAAATCTAAGCAATGCTCCAAATATTAGGTGATTCCCTATAACAAGGTATGTTCAACTATTTCTTTATCTCCTCACTTTTTTTCCAGAAATTTCCTTTTGATCACAATGTTGAATTTTCACTTTTAATTAATGTTTTTTTAAGTCTCCATTAAGATTTTTTTTATCTCATTTTTGTTCAGATTTTCTTTTGATCACAATGTTGAATTTTCCCTTTTAATTGATGTTTTTTATATGTCACCACTAAGATTTTTTTTACCTCCTCAGTTCTTTTCCTTCTTCTGAATCCTTCACACAGTATATTTTTTATGGAATAGATTTTTGGAGCGAGGACTTGAGGTTGCGATGTCGAGCATAGTGCTGAAGTCGGAGGGAGGAAGAGAACCTGACTACAATAGATTAGATTTCTCTTTCCGGTAATCACTCTCCGTTCTAGGTTTCTTTTTCCATTATACACTTTTGGCTGTTCGTTGGATAGATTGGGGATTTTAGCCTAGTAATTTCTCTCCTTTTGACATTCATAAGGCGATTGCAAGACTACTTAAAGATATTTAAGAATCCGTTGTAATAACAGCTTTGAGCACTAATTCTGTAGGTTGTAGATTAGTTCTAATAGTTAGTTGTAAATATTGAAATACTTTTGTGAACTTCACTCTAATATTTTGTTCAAGATTATCATATTGTGTATGGCTGAAAAAGTTGCTTATGATTGTAGCTATAATTTTGGAACTTGAAAGTTTATAAGCTCTTTCTTATTCAATTTTGGCACCATTAATGATTTTGTGCTTCAGCTATCACCTAAAGGACATTCTTGGCACCATTAATGCAACTCCCATGAATGTTGCAAGGTCGACATTCTCCAGTATCTCCCATTTCTTCTGTCGTCTAGGTAACATTTCTAGCTTTTAGCTGTTTAGTCAAAATCATTTCTTCTATTGCTTAATTGTTTATGACCTTTGAATCTATTGGTTACTTTTAAGTATTCTAGGCAACGATTTTTGGGGATGTTTATATCAGTTAGGTAGAGTTATGCGCTTCTTCTGCCAGCCTCCTTTATTCTCCAGTATCTCCCCGCTTATGTATGATATATTTTTTTCAGACTTTTTTTATTTCATGCTAACAAGTTGTCTGATCTCACGCAGCAGACATTTCTCCACATCTTTTACTTCATTTTTTAAAAATCACTATCTTTATTTCTCTATTTCTTTGATTCATTTTCTGTATGATTCTATGAGCAAGCAGAAGGCAGCTGGTGCATTGTGGAATTTATCCTTTGATGATATCGTGAAGCAATTGCAGAAGCTCGTGGTGTTAAGGCCTTGGTGTGCACCCGTTGGATGTGATTTGTTTATGTGGTTGTTGAAAACATAGAATCAGGTTTTGAAATCTTGTCTGCATGGATCTGGGGAATAAGTCATGCTCTGAAATTTCAAGTCGTCACAAACAGAGTTATATTTCTAATAAAATTTGTCAATTATGTTGGCAGGTATGTTGTTGGTGGTAATAATCAAGACAAATCAGAAGCTAGTAGCTAGGTTATGCACATTCTTGCATACTCCCTTCTGTAATTCAGGTTTTACCTTCCTTGCAACTTCTTTGAGCCAACTTCTTTTGTTTGTTTGTTTTCAAACTATGATGATGCATGCCCTCTTCTTATGATCCTTTTTCATTTGCTTTCAATACTTCTACCAGAGTGGAGACACCTGATGTTATTGATCTTCATAAGCAACAAATGAAGGAACATGAGAGACCTCTTTACTAGGTAAGAAATTTGATTGTGCTCATTTGTTGAATTTTTTTACTTGCTAATTGCTAAATAGTATACATAGTTGCTGCTAAAATTATGCTGAGTTATTTTTTTTTATAAAGGTCTTTGAAAAAAAAGAAGTCAGGATTGCTCCTAGAACTCTGCCTCACACACAAGTAATTTCACAAATTACGCAGTAGATAACTTTCTTTTCCCAGATTGCCTTCTTACTCTCATTAACCGTGACCTGCATGTTGATCGCTTTCAGTTTTGTAATTTTGTTAAAAAAATCCACTTATGTTTTGCTTTAGCATATTACACACGAGCTTCTTTGTTCTAATTATGCATTATTTAGCGAATTCTGATTCCCAATTTCTGATGATGCATTGTATGCAGTGTACCTCTACCATTGCACAGCTCGGGAAAGGTCGAACCAAGGAAGACAAAGACAGCTCGGAGCTGCAATAGGATTAGAGTTTTTACATGACAAAGTTCAGGACAAAGATTGTTGTTTTAAACTTTCCAACCATTTTGTTTATATTTTATTTCGTTGTTCCTTATAATACATATTCTATAATTTTTTTTTCCCGTCGCAACCGCGCCACGGCGCAGGTATTCCACTAGTATACTCTTAATTTAGAACACTTTAGGCTTATGTGTCAACTTCTCCTTAATCATCTCTTTTCCACCAATCAAGTTTTTTTGTCCCTTTTTTAATTATTTATTTTCTTTAATTATTATTTTTATTCTTTTTTATCTCTTTAAACTAATCACATTTTTTTCTTTTTTTCTTAACATATTTACTAACAATTGGGCTTAATTTAAAACATTAAAGAAAAAAAATGTAACCATCTATATATACTCTTAATCTATATCTATATCTATATTATAAACTCTTAAAACAGAAGAGTTTTTGCCTACGTGACACGCCCACTTTAATCATCTCCTTTTTAACCAATCA
This sequence comes from Persicaria tinctoria, assembly GCA_037127255.1. NCBI lineage: Eukaryota > Viridiplantae > Streptophyta > Magnoliopsida > Caryophyllales > Polygonaceae > Persicaria > Persicaria tinctoria. The sequence goes on along the minus strand of JBANSL010000013.1, from coordinate 9,024,064 downwards.
CTTTTTTTTCTCTTTCCTTTTTATTTCCTTTTTGCAATTAATTTTTATTTTTCAAATAACTAATCTATATATCTATATATCTATATCTATATATATATACTCTTAATTTAGAACACTTTAGGCTTATGTGTCAACTTCTCCTTAATCCCCTCTTTTCCACCAATCAAGTTTTTTTGTCCCTTTTTTAATTATTTATTTTCTTTAATTATTATTTTTATTCTTTTTTTTTTATCTCTTTAAACTAATCACATTTTTTTTTCTTTTATTCTTAACATATTTACTAACAATTGGGCTTAATTTAAAACATTAAAGAAAAAAAAATGTAACCATCTATATATACTCTTAATCTATATCTATATCTATATTATAAATTCTTAAAACAGAAGAGTTTTTGCCTACGTGACACGCCCACCTTAATCATCTCCTTTTTAACCAATCACTTTTTTTCTCTTTCCTTTTTATTTCCTTTTTGCAATTAATTTTTATTTTTGAAATAACTAATGTGTTTAATTCAAAATAATAAATTAATATATAACTTATATCTATTTGTAAATCTTCATATACTATCACAATAGAATTTTAATGGATTTATTTCCTTTTTGCAATTAATTTTTATTTTTTAAATAACTAATGGGTTTAATTCAAAATATTAAATTAATATATAACTTATATCTATTTGTAAATCTTCATATACTATCACAATAGAATCCATCTTTAATGAATCTATTATACTCTTCTCCTATGAGTTTGTTCTTATAAGATTAATTCAAAATATTAAACTAATATTTTATTTTTTTAAAATCGCGTCATAGCGCGAGAACTGCACTAGTAGTACTATATATTAGGAATTAGTGGTAAGTATAAGAGCGTGTAGTGGAAGAACAAAATCACAAATAAAGAAAAGTAAAGCAAGATAGAACACAATGATTTAACGTGGTCGAAACTCGAGTATCATAAAAAAAAACCACGAATAGTAAGAGCCAACAAATCCATTGTCCAACGAACTTTATACAAGATTGTCTTTAAAACAAAGTAAAATAGGATACTTCGAAAAAAAAAGACTAATTTATGTGTAGAGCTTTGATGGGATGATGTTTGTGGATGGTTTGCATAGTGAAGGCCTGAAGGGTGTGCCTATTTATAAGCCTCAAGCTAAGGAGGAAATGCTAGACAATTCAAGTTGGATGAGGTTTAGAGAAAATTCTAAATCGTGCGAGAAGAGAAAAGTATAGGAGAAGCTTCAACTGTCTTTAACCCGTATTCAACAGTAAACCACAATTGGCCCATATAAGTCAGGCCCATATTGAGGATGTGAATACAACCCAACATACTAAACATTTCACAGTTGAATTGCAGTCTCCGATTTTTGTGAACTTGGCTGGCTTTAACAAAAGCCTTTCGGAATGGCTCACTAAAAAAGATTTGCGGATAGTATTGAAAGGTTCCCAGTTCGAACCTCGAATATAGAGGTCTCCAGTCCGAACCCCAGATATGACCGCTCTTTATTTACAAATTCAAGACTAGCTGTAACAAGAAGAGGTCGATGACACACTTTTGTTTCATCAACTAACTAACCTCACACAATATTACGAGTTGAGATCTCCTACACCCTCCGGTGTGCCCCACGGGGTGCAACCCAAAATTATTTTTGTTATAACTTTACTTTGAAAAATATTTAAAAAATATATTTACATTTCATATGCTTATATTTACATGTTTATAAACTTTTATTATAAAAAAATTAAATTTATAAAATGGAAAGATCAATTATATTAGAAAATAAATTTTATGTTTTTTTAAAACATGATTTTTTTCAATATAATTTAATAAATATGTAAATACAAGTATGTGGAATATAAATATATCAGTATAATTATAAATTGATATACCAACCCGTAGACAAAAACTCTAGTCAAACTATTGCCGAAACAAATCTCAAAAACCCATCTCATATCTTCAAGGATAATAACAAGATCGTAAGAGGCTATCCAATTTCTATCCATCTCTTTGCTATAACATGAAGATGTGGATGGCACACTTGTGTTTCATCAACTAATTACGTTCTTTTATCCCAAAATTAATAAAAATTATAAATAAAAAAATCCAAAAAAAAAATTTCTGCTATTTTCTTCCGAAATAGGAAGGTATTGGGGCATACAGCCGGGTGCTCTTGCACACTGGTGAAGCTGTTAGTTAGGTTGTTAGGATATTTTGTAGCTACTTGACTTAACCCCTTCGATAGATGTATATATAGTAGCATAGGTGTGATTGTAATAACTGATCAATTCACTTTTCAATACAACAGAAAATTCCCAAATTCCTTTTGCTCTCTTTTCTTCATTCCGGAAAGTGCAGATCCATTGCTGCACTAAGTTCATCAATCCGAGCTTGTGTGCTAGCTGGTGTTGGAGAATCTGATCATCTTCAGATTCTTCTCAGAAGGATTGACGCCACCCAAGTCCCCGGTCCGCCAATTAGTGCGCGCAAGTGTGCAATGCAAGTGTGTAATCATGCAGCTAATATATTATTATTATTATTGAATTAAAAGTTAGGTGTTAGATATAGGTAGGGTTCGTGCATTGATTAATTAGTCCCGCCTCTCCTCCAACTCCATCAATTCATTCCAAACTCTCCCCAAAATTTAGATCGACTCACATTTAATGAATATGGCACCCTCCCTCAGCCCCACCGCCATTGCAGCGGCGGCGCTTGCCTTTATACTAGCAGCGCTGCTATTAGAGGCGCAGATTGAGCCATCGCCAACTGCTAAAGCGCCGGCGCCGGCGCCGGAGGACTGCCTGATGGTGCTGGCCAATGCGTCGGACTGCCTGTCGTACATGATGCCAGGGAGCAACGAGACGGTGCCGGAGAAGCCTTGCTGCGGGGAGATACGGAGCATGGCGATCAGCCGCCCCGACTGCTTCTGCCAGACGCTCACCAAGAACAACTCCCTCGGCATCGAGCTTGATGCCAAGAAGGTCCTCAAGCTCCCCTCCCTCTGCGGCGCCAACATGGATCCTATCTCCTTGTGGTGTTCTGGTGAGATCGATTTCTCTCTCCTCTTTGTCTCCTTCCATTTATTTTCTTTTCCGATTTTTTTAATAATTAAGCGCGCAGTGGTACAGTTATGCAAAAGATTTATATTTATATGTTTAATAAGCAAATAACCGTATAAATTACCCATGGTATATATCGCTCCTAGTCTTACACAATTGGTTAATAAATTATATTTTATAATTATATATTTAATTCATTTTTAATAACTAAAATTTATATTTTATCCTTAAAAAATGTGTTGAATAACAAACATAAAATAGTTTATTTGAAGAAACATTTAGAACTTGTGTATTCTGGAATTTGTAGTATTTGGATATACTTTTTGTGAAGTTTTGTGTGAAGTTGTCTGGATATTTGTCACATACTTATGGTATGTTGGACAAGGTTTAGGGTGGATTACAAGGTTTTTAATGTGATGGGTTGAATTGCCTGTGCTTGTGTTGTTGAGTGTGTTGTTGAGTATGTTGTTGTTTGTGTTGTGTGTGTTGTTGTTTATAGAGTTTAGGACAGGAGCACACCATGTGCTATAAGGTACATTCGAACAGGGGGCACCTGTCCTATTAAATTTTATTTTTTTAAAATCAAAACAATTCAGGCGACGAACAAACAATATTACATCGTCTTATTACTAAAAAAAAAAAAAAATTAAACCCTTTCAGGCGATGGACTTATATAAAATTTCGTCTCCTGAACACTCCGGCTACGGACATACAACTGAGAATGCATCTTTAGACTACACTCAGGAGACAAAACAATTCTATGTCCGTCTCCTGAAACTATCTAGGCGACGAAACATAAAGAAAAAAGTCCGCCGCCTGGATGCTTTCATAGCCCTATGGACCGACTCAGGCGATGAACTTATGACACTAAACTCGTCGCCTGAGTCTTAATGGGCGGGCCTGGATGGCCCTTGGCCTCTGACAACATCATCAGTCGACGAACACTTTTTCCGTCGCCTGAGTTCACTCCACCGACGAACATATAGATGCTCGTCGACTGAATGGTGGAAGGATGAAAGTCACCCGGCCACAACTCAGGCGACGGAAGTTCGTCGCCTGAGTTGTCAGAGGGCGAAAAACACCTTTCAGGCGACGACTTCGGTCCGTCGCCCGAAAGGCCATCTGGCGTAGTGTGAACCAAGCACCAGTCACCACGTGAACCGACTTGCGTTGACCGACTTGACCCACTAGTAGAGTTAAAACCAATCTTGAATTTTTATCTAAGGAAAGGGGTGAAGGTAGGGATTGAACATGGAAACTCCTTACTCCCTCTTACTCCACACCACACCTCGACAAGGACACAATCGTTTATTCATTATATGTAGAGGTCTTCGATCCTTAACTTTCCCGTATATTTTTACGACAGCAACATTTGCAATCTCTTTTTAGCCTAATTCGAAGCCAGAAAATCAATCGACTCGGATCTGCTCTAGTACCATATGAAATTTCAAGAAACCTTAGTTGATTCGTATGAAAATGGGATTTGTGTAAGGATTTATTTTTTAACTTCAATTTCTATTTCATTAAGGTTGTAAATAAAACGTGGTTTAAAATCGTATTTTTTTGTGTTCTTTGATATAAAAAAAAATGAGTACCTCGATAATAAATTATTATCGATCGATAAATATTTTGTTAATTTTTTTATTTTTCAAGGAATATTTTAAAAAAATCTAGCTAGTCATAAATGTACATGTTGTGTACGTTGGTCGTTAGTCGCTAGACATACGGAGTATATTATATACTATTGTTATAATGTTATATATATTCAGTTTGCATTATGGTATGGTTACCTTTTGAGTACGTACATGCATTTAGTGTTTATTTAATTAGTGTGCTTCACAATTTATGTTTAATTTCTAATCAAGATCAGTTGGTAATTAAATTTATGTAAAATTAAATTAAATATGAATGCAGAACGGTATGGGATTGGAGCTCCTCCTCCTCCTCCTCCCTCATCAGGATCAGATGCTTCCTCACTACTTTCACCAGGTTATATTCCTACCTTGCACGCCTATATTACTATGAGTTTCTCTCATTTGCGGAGCAAAATAAAATTGACTTTATATCGGATCATCGAGCGCCAAAACTTATTTGTATAATCCCATAACTTAAGAAAAAATTAAGATATGATATTTATTTATGATGTACACAGAAGTAGTAATAAACATAGATTACCAAATAACAAATCAAGGATGCTCTTGGATAGGGGCTGCCCTATCCGAATTCTTTCCTAGTAAAAAAAAAAAGATTACCAAATAACAAGTGAAAAAAATCATATTTTTAATAAAAAAATATGACGACTATTTAATATTTATGCTAAATAAATATATATAGGTTAAATACATTTTTTTTTATAAAAAATGTAGGTTAAATACTAACTAGTACAATCCATGCGTCATGGCGCGTGCACAATGAAAAAAAATATAAAATATCTATTATAATGATGAAAAAAATGAATAAAATACAAATAGTGAATTATGTTAAAAAATATAAGAATTAATATATGAATGGATGAAATCGTTGCGTTAGACTTCGTCCATAGGATTCCTGAAAGAAATAGTTTAGTTATATGAATGAATGAAATTGTATTTTAAAAAAAATAATGTACGGTTAATCTTACATAATGTAAGGTTATATGAATGGATGAATTATGAGTGGGTGACACCAAGTTACCCTGACTGATTCAAAAATATGAAAGGAAAGAGTCAAGGAAAGTCCATGGCGTCTGCTGTAGATGCAGAGAAGTCTCCACTTGAGGAGATGGTGGGAGCTAATAGTGCTGAGTTTGACTGAAGTCTGCTCAATGCGGTGTGTCAAGAGGTTTTACGGACCATGAAGGGACAGGACCCTGCATACCTTGCGTCGTTGAGCTTTGCACGTAATTACCTTGCAATTGCTCTCAGTTTATCTAGAAATTTACATGGTAGCTCGAATTCCTGGATAATAGATATTGGGGGGACGAATCCTATGACTTTCAATGTTGATCTGTTAAATTGTAAGAGGAAACCTAAGCAACCGATTAATGTGTTCTTACCTAACAGGACAATTAAGAGAGTTCTGACAGTGGATGTTCAGTTGCATATGGGTTCACTCTGCATGATGTTATGTTGATTCTTGAGTTCAAGATAAATTTGCTATCGGTTGGCAAATTGATCGATGATAGTGATGTTGATGTAAGGTTTCATAAAACACAATGTGTGTTTCAGCACCTTAAGAATGGAAGCATTGTGCTGTTTGCAAGGAGAGTGGAAGGACGTTTGTTTTGAGCTAATGTCTTAGGAGATCATGGAGCTTTTGCCAATACAGTTCAGGATGTTCTTGACAAGTTAGTGAATAAAGAACCCTGTAATAAACCTATGTATTGGCCTAGTAAGTCAGTTTTACATGCAAGGTGTAGTCATGCATCCTTTTCCAAGATGAAACACATTGAAGGTTGTAACTCAATTGATGATGTTGACAATTTATGTGAACGTTGTGTTTTGGCAAAGCACCATGATTTACCATTTCATGTGAGTAAATCAGTTGCTTTTCTTCTTGTTTTGAATTGATCCACATTGGCTTGTGGGGGCCTTATAGAGTACCAAGCTTATTAGGGGCAAAGTACTTTCTCACAATTTTAGATGATTTTAGTCGAGCTGTTTGTCCCTTCTTGGTCCTTGATAAAACACAGGTTCCTGGTGTTGTTGCTTAATTCATTTCTCACCTTTGTGGAAACTCAATTTGCCACTAGAGTAAAGAAGATAAGAAGTGATAATGGGACTGAATTGTTCAAGTGTAGACATATGTTCCTTGATAAGGGGATTCTTTACCAAAAATATGCGCCTTTTGTTCCTTAACAAAATGGCCGAGTTGAGAGAAAGCATAGAAACATCATTGAAACTGCTAGAGCTATCAGATTTCATGCTCATCTGCCTACATAGTTTTGGGGAGATTGTGTTTTGGCAGCAACTCATACCATCAATGCCCTCCCATCTTTTGTGTTAAACTGGGTTACTTCTTATGAAATGTTGTACAACAAACCTCCTGATTATTCACATCTCAGGGTGGTTGGTTGTATGTGCTTTACTTTGATCACAGGGGGATCCAAAGACAAATTTTCTCCTAAGGAAAGAAAGTTCATTTTGTTTGGGTTTCCTCAAGGACAGAAAGGATATAGGCTGTATGAATTGGCTACCTACAAATTTCTCATCAGTAGAGATGTGGTGTTCCAAGAGGATTCCTTCCCTTTTCAATCTTCATCCACCCTACCTCATTCATCTGTTTCTACATCACCTCCACCTCTTGTTTGTTTGGAGGATAGTGATGACTAGCCATCAGTTACACATCCTCCTGACATAAACACTGATCAACCGGTTTCTTCAACCTCAAACTTATCTTCTAATTCTACATAACACTCTCCAGTTGATTCCTCTGAATCATCTACAAACATTGCTCCTATACCTCCTCCAATTCCTCCTGTAAGGAGGTCCACTAGACAAACCAGATTGCCTGCTCACCTAAAGGATTTTGTTGACCCTTCCAATTTTTCCAAATCTACCTCAAATATTTTTCTAGCCACTTCAGTTTCTAATCCTTCATATTATTCACCAGAATATGTTTCTTCCTTGGCACATGTTCTTGCTCTTCATAAACCAATTACAAAAAACCAAGCAAAGCAGGATTCTTTATGGGTTGATGCCATGAATGCTGAGCTGTATGCATTGGAATCCAACTGTACTTGGGAGCTTACAACTGTACCTCCTGGTCATTCACCCATTGGATGCAAATGGGTATAGAAAATCAAATTCAAACCCGATGGTAGTGTGTAGCGTTACAAAGTTCGGTTGGTGGCTAAATGATATAATCAAACCAAGGGCAAAGACTACAAGCATACCTTCTCCCCCGTTGCCAAATTCGCCTTTGTTCGATTGCTTATTTCCTTAACCACTCTTAAGCACTTATTTCAAAAAAAAAAATCTTAAGCACTTGCCTTTGCATTAGTTGGACGTGAATAACGCATTTCTTCATGGGTTTCTTGATGAGGAAGTGTATATGAAAATTCCCAAGGGCTATACCAAAGTTGTGACATCTTAGGTATGCATATTGAAGCATTCCTTATATGGGTTGAAACAAGCATCTCGCTAGTGCAATGTAGAGCTTACATGGTTCTTGTTGTCACTAGGATTTATTCAATATGTGTGTGATTATTCATTGTTTACAAGGCATGGATCTTCATGTCTTATTGCAATCCTTGTGTATGTCGATGACCTTCTTATGACAAGGGGTCGTTTGGATGAAAGCACTGATGTCAAGCAATCTTTGCATCGAGCCTTCACCATCAAAGATCTTGGTGAAGCTTGTTACTTTCTAGGTTTAGGGATTGCAAGATTATCAAATGGCACCTTGTTGAATCAACGAAAATACGTCTTGGATATTCTTCATGACACAAGCATGTGTGATTGTAAATCATCTCCCTTTCCTTTGCCTCGGATCTCAAATTGTCAATTGACAAAGGGGAGTTGTAAGAAGACCCTGAGATGTACAGGAGGTTGGTGGGTTATTTGTTGTTTCTCAACATAACTAGGTCGAATATTTCCTACTTGGTTCAACATCTCAACCAGTTTACGAGCTCCCCTCGATTGCCTCATTGGCATGCAGCACTTCACGTTGTGCGTTATCTTCATGGATCATCTGATTTAGGGTTGCATAATCCAGCTGATAATAGCATTACTTTGAATGGGTTTTGTGATGCTGATTGGGGGAATTGTTTGTTCTCTGGCCGTTCTGTCACTGGGTTCTGTCTTTTCTTGGGCACTGCTCTAGTTTCATGGAAGACGAAAAAACAACTCGGTTTTCAAATCTTTGGCTGAGTCCGAGTATCGTAGTATGTCCAAGACTTCCAGTGAGCTTGTGTGGCTTGACTTAATTCTCAGTGATCTCAGGTGCAATGTGCCCAAACCGATTCCGCTTCATTGTGATAACAAGTCCGCAATTCATATTGCCGAAAACCCAATTTTCCATGAACATACCAAGCATTGAAGCATTTGAAGTTGGAATGTCACTATGTCCAAGAGCAGCTTCAATTTGGTTTCCTTATCCCCTCTTTTGTTCGTTCTCATGATCAGCTTGTCGATTTGTTTACCAAGCCTCTGGGTGAGGTTCAACATCAATTGCTTACTGGCAAGTTAGGCCTGGTTTCATCTCAGTCCAACTTGACGGGGGTAATAGAATATACATTGTATATTTGTATAGGCTTGGGTATTATATGAAAATTGGGTGAAAATGTAAGGGCAATATGGTCCTTGTACATGCCAGATATTATAAATAGCTGGGGTTAGGTGTAATTGAATGTGAGAGAATGAAACAGATCGAACTGTACACAAAGTGTTCTTTATCTCCTCCATTTTTCGATTTCAGTTTGTCTCTCTTGATCAAGTTGAGTGATTTCTGTGATTTTTGAGGAATAGTTATTTATACAAATATTGATTGGTTATATCATTTTTTTTTGAATTTTTCAGAAATGGTGATACATATTTGCAAATATAATTTTTTTTGGGTATATTAGATACCATTTCCTCTTAAATATCAGCCCTAGTACAGCCTTACAGGTCCAGCACAAGATGGAGCTCATTCTCCCTCACCGGGTTCAGATCGATGTCTCTCTCTCTCTCTCTTTCTTGTATATAACATCGAGTACGTGTTGAGATTAATCTATTATACACTTCGTGTGACACTCGACCGGTGTTATATAAAATTATTTTAGATAAAAAAGGTTGATAAAAAAATTTCAAGAAATTATACCAATGTTATAATTGATGTTTCATATACATCCAAAATAATATTTAAAAAAATACTTTAAAAATAATTTTTAAAAAATTATTGCTATTTTGTGATTTCTACTCATATTTATTTTTGGAAAAAATATATTCATGATTTGTAAAATATTTTTTCTCAAATGTATATGATTATATGAATCATCAATTATAACATTGTTATAATTTTTTTCTAAAAAATTTCTTCAATAATTTTATCCTTAAAGAATTATGGGCGAATTATTTTGTTATAACACCGAACTAGTCCTATACCCGCGCCAATGGCGCGCAATTTAATAGTAAAGTACTTGTGAATATTAAATAATGCCAAAAAATTGCAGACAGAAATACACATATTAGCGGTTAGAAAATAATAAAGTAAAGTGTATAATACGTAGTATGTAAACGGTTGGGATGATTTGGTAAACACCTACAAACTGCTCAGTCAAGACAACTACTCTTGTCCTTTCAACCTAGCAGATGAGGATAATAGAAAATGGTTGGGATGACTGACAATATTCAGTACCGAGTGTATTATTTATAAGATAATTGGGCAAAAGTAAAAGACAAAAAGATAATTAAGAAAAATCTTGTAGATCTTGTAGATAGAATCAAATAAAAATATTTCATAAATGGATATGCATTCAGAATTAAATTAACCAATTAGATTTTCATAAAAAAAAAAAACAAAAAAGGAGTAAAAGGCAATAAGATAATTAAGAATATATAATCATAAAGATATAATCAAATTGAAATATTCCATAAGTGGATATACATTATAAATTAAAGTAACCATTTAAATTTTCGTGCATTAAAAAATGGGTAGATGAGTGAAAAAGAAATCAAAAGTATATATTATATTAGATATTGGATATCAAAGTATATATATATATATATATATATATATATATATATATATATATATATATATATATATATATATATATATATATATATATATATATATATATATATATATATATATATACACAAGTAATAAAGGAAGTGTGTACATGTTATTCTAAAAAGATTATGAATATGAATTATAATTATAACAATTATCAAATCAATTAAGCTATTATAGGCGATAGTTGACTTACCAAAAGCATATGCTAATTATCATAAAAAAAGAAATGATATTATATCCGAGCGCCATGTCGTGATTTTTTTATAAATAAAAGGTTAGTAATAAATTAAATTCATATTATAAAATAATAGTAAAAGTTTAGATAATTAAATGTTTTGAATTAAACCCATTGGTTGAAAAAGCAATTAAAGTGGTATATATAGATATATATATAGATAAAAATTACTAATTAATATTAATTTTAGGTTTTCTTATTATTAATTTTATGTTTTGAATTAATCTCATTGTTTTTTTAAAACTACTAAAATTATAATTTAGGCTAAGATAATTGGTTAAAAAGTCTAGGATTAAGGAGAGGGCGCCACGTCATCGGCAAGACTTTTGTTTTAATAGTTAGTAATAGATAGATTGTTTTTTCCAAAACTACTAAAATTGTAATTTAGACTAAGATAATTGGTTAAAAAGTCTAGGATTAAGGAGAGGACGCAACGTCATCGGCAAGACTTTTGTTTTAATAGTTAGTAATAGATGTTACACTATTAATATACGTAATCTTCACTTATATATCAAATATACAACTTTTTATATTATATTGTCAACTCATTTTAAAATAGAATCACTCTTTTATAAGTGTGCTTGACAATAAATTGTTAAATGCTAATAAGATTAAATTAAGTTACTGATTTTTGTAAAACAAAATGTACAGGTCCAGTACAAGATGGAGCTCCTCCTCCTTCATCAGGTAGATGCCGAATTTTTTGTTAATACATTGAAAATGCATCTCACTACTTTCACGTCCCATTTCTACGTCACTCTATCTTATAATTTGTGAGGATCGGATAAATTCTAATTTGTGAAAGCGGAAATAATACTATCATTGACTATTCTAATAAGTTCCTTAATTTTATTTAATAATTCTTTTATTTAAATAAAATTTTCAATTTTATTTAATTTGTTAATATAAAAATCTATACTTAATTAATCAACACTCCTTTAACGGTTATGGTAGAAGAAGAGTCTTTATAAATTTGAAAAGACATAAGACTTAAAAAATATATTATAATAATTGTTAAATACTTAAATGAATGGGTCAGATATCTATCATAGAGTAGATTGCATCAATAAATTAAAGCTTTCACTCTTATTGTGAGCATCAATTAGGCTAATTGGTCTATGTTGATGATAGGTTGGCAAACCACAGTGCCATACACGGGGATCGGAAAGAAGACTAGCCATGGCCATCTTCCGGCAATCATATCAGTTTCTTCTGTTGGAGTGCTGTTCATGTTGCTCACACTATCATTTTGGATTTATCTCCACAAAAAGAAGGTTAAAAGGGCATTAGAAGGTAAGAGTAACGACCATGAATAATAAACAATGTCGATGTATATACATTGCCTTTGTTCTGATCATTTTTGTAACAGACATCCGTGATTTAACTGCTGAATCCATGCAAATGGAGTTCACCATGATACGAGTAGCAACACAAAATTTTGCTGCTGACAGAAAGCTGGGGCAAGGTGGATTTGGCGAGGTCTATAAGGTGCAGTTTAATATTTGACTCCAACACAAATTTTCATCATTTATAGCTTATGTTAACTTGGGGGATTTCTGTAAGTAGGGGACACTAGAAAATGGACAAGAGATAGCAGTGAAGAGGCTCTCAAGAGACTCAGGACAAGGCTTAGCAGAGTTTAAAGCGGAAGTTCTAATAGTTGCAAAGCTCCAGCACCGTAACTTAGTTAAGCTGTTGGGATTTTGTGCGTCTGGAAAAGAGAAGATTCTTGTTTATGAGTATCTTCCCAACTCCAGCTTAGACAAGTTTCTTTTCGGTTAGTCTTAGCAACATATTTTTACACATTATCTATCTAGGAGGGATCTAATGATCAAAACATGTTGCGTGCTATCTTGAAAACTATAATTGCAGATCCAATAAGGCGATTGTCTTTGACCTGGGAAACGAGGTTCAAGATCATTTCTGGGATCGCTAAAGGGCTTCTCTACCTTCACGAAGACTCGCGTCTTAAAATTGTACATAGGGATCTCAAAACAAGCAATATATTGCTAGATGAAGCTATGAATCCAAAGATTGCAGATTTTGGATTGGCCAGGCTTTTCAGTGTTGACCAAACTCAAGCTGCGACAAACACAATTGTCGGAACATAGTAAGATCAAAATCAAAGCATGGCTTACGTTCTCATCCATCTGTTAATTGGAAAACTCTTCTGATACACCCACCATATTTAAATCATCCAGTGGATATATGGCTCCAGAGTACATATTAACAGGTCATTACTCAGTCAAGTCGGATGTGTATACCTTTGGAATCATAGTCCTAGAGGTAGTTAGCGGGCAAAGGAACGACTACTTGAACCGCTTACATGTAGAGGAGGCAATGCTACACCGAGTAAGGAACAATTTCATATCATAGTGTTTACCATTCTTGTAATGTGAATGGACCATTTTGTACGTGATTTCATCATTAAAACAAAATTGTACATGAATATGATGCAGGCGTGGAGACTTTGGACTGAAGGTGAAGCGTTGAACTTGGTAGATGAGACGTTAGGAGAAAATTATTCAGTGGAAGATATGATGAAGTGTATCCATGTCGGTTTGTTGTGCATCCAAGAAAACGCTGGTAGGCGGCCTAGCATGAGAATAGTGGTGTCTGCGCTTGGAGGTGAAACCATCAGCCTTCCCTCGCCAATGCCACCAAACTTCTTAGCTACTACTGATCTGGTTTCGGGGCCGAACACTAGTACATCAGGGAGTAACCAGGGGCAAGTTGCTAATGTATTCACCACTTCAGACATTACTATACTGGAGCCAAGATGATGTTCTTCATTACACATTAAGGCCTTGTTTGTTTGAGTATAAAGGAATAGAAGGGAAAGGAATTAAATTTTATATGGAAAATTTGTATGATCAACTTTGTGAGTCTAGAGAAGGGGAGAGGGTAATAGGTAGAGGCCGTAGAGCATCCTACGGGATATGGTTACCCTATGCTCAAAATAGGTAATCAAATGGAAGGAAAGGAAATTTAATTTGTAGGTAAACGAGGGAATGAGGGTAATGATTAGAGTAGTGATAAATGAATCTTAAATTAAAAATATACTAGATTCGGAAGGGTAACATTATCTTGCCTTACTTAAAAACAAACGAGGGGTAAAAATGTAAAATCCTATCCCTCGATCCGGTTCAGATATCCTCTATGTATAAATCGTACATAAAATCTTAAAATTCTAAAGATACAAATCTAGATGGATCAAACTGCTTGTGACCAATTGATTATTTTTCCATGTTATCATTATTGGATTAGTAAGTTTAATTGAATTAAATAATAATCGTGTGATCTCTAAAAGTTCCTTCCTAGTTACATTCGTCTCACCTAATGGTCCTAATAGTTTGACGTGTTCTAATTATTTGTAATTTGTCACATAGGTTGACAATAATCTTCCTGTTTTCTTATTGAAGTATTGTTAAATTCAAATTAATAAATCAAGGTCAACAATGAATTTAGCTACTCCATTGAAAAGGATGTGCTGTGTTATATGAACATTTCAACATGGCCAAGTTATATACATATATCGATCTGAAGAACAGATCTATAAGTACCGCCACCACCATCAAAACACTAGGGTCGAGGTAGATCGATTGATCATATCGATACTGATGGATCCACCTGCACCTGTAGGCATTAGATATCGGCTGCAACAACTGTCTCCGAATTTTCTGGAATCGGTAGCTCTGTCACCAAAAGTCCTGTCTCCGTCATCTGCGGCAGCACCAGCACCAGCACCATCAACAATTATATTTCCACAGTCAGGTGCGGCGCAGTCAATATTCATGGCACTGTTGACTGGCCTGGTGGCTGGCCTGGTGGTGTTGGTGGGGGTGTCTACTCTGGCAGGTTTCTTGGTTATACGCTGGCGGCAGCGTGCAAAAGAGCGTGACGCCAATACCATTGGATCAATTGAAGGTTTGTTAGATGGAGCTATTCAACCAAAAAACAAGCGGTTCAACTCTTCCGACATTGCCCGAATCACTGACAATTTCAGCAAAGTGATTGGAAAAGGAGGTTTCGGAACTGTTTACTATGGTGTCTTGCAGGATGGTACCGTTGTGGCTGTCAAGGTACTAAAGAACACGTCGTCTACAATCTCCCTTAAGCAATTTTGCGTTGAGGCAAGTCAAATTTAAATTATGATTGAATTCATTTATATTTAAGTTCTATAAACATTAATAGTTGGTTAACTAAATTGAAACTAGTACGTTATTGGTTGATGAATGGACAGGCTGAACTATTGATGAGGATTCATCATGTAAACTTGGTCACACTGATTGGGTATTGTGATGAACACGCGAACATGGCACTCGTGTACGAGTACATGTCTCATGGTGACTTGCACGCGAAATTATCTGCAGGTAAAGCTTGTATATGCCCCTTGGTCCTTTTTAAAAAAAAAAAAAATTCAACACAATTTTTAAACGTCATATAATGAAGATTCTTTTATATTGCCCTTGCAGAGAAAAACAAAAATCCTCTAACCTGGGAAGCAAGGCTTCGGATTTCAGTCGATGCTGCACAAGGTCAGATTGCGCGCATTCATGAGCGAGTTCACACATTTTTGTAGCTAGTTACGTCCCATGTTATGGATTTCAATTGATTGATATTGTAGGATTGGAGTACTTACATAGTGGTTGCAGACCGCCAATAATCCATAGGGATATCAAACCCGCAAACATTCTATTGGATGAGATGGGACATGCCAAGATAGCTGATTTCGGTCTCTCTAGGTTTTTCACTACCGACAGCCATGGTGTTGCTGTGTGGACTGATCTTGCAGGCACTCGGGGGTACCTTGATCCAGAGTAAGCTAAAGTAGTAAATAGTTCAATGGATTATGATTTGTAGATGTTAGCTAGCGGTTTAATTGTGAAATATCCGACGGGCCGTTAACGGGAGGCAAACACATGTCGGGTTACATTGATTTATTATTATTATTTTTGCGGTTATAAGGTCGGGATCCTCCAACTTAACACAAAAGCTTAAGCTGTTGTGTAGAGTTTCACCCTTCCTTATAACACAAACACGTGTCGGATTACATTGATTTATTATTATTATTATTATTGCGGTTAAAAGGTCAGGATCCACCAACTTAACACAAAAGCTTAAGTTGTTGTGTAGAGTTTCACCCTTCCTTATAACTCATCATTTTTATTTTTTTATAATCAATGTGGGAGGGACACTCCCATACCAAACCTCTCAACATTAATAGACGAATTTCATGGTCTTTGAGTTCAGGTATTACCACCCAATCAACGCATTGAGTGAGAAAAGTGATGTTTATGCATTTGGAGTTGTACTGTTACAGTTGTTAACAGGTCAACCAGCTCTCATCAAGAATACAAACCAAGACGACGAAAATGACATTGATGTGATTCATATCGTCGACTGGGTGTTGCCAAATGTTGAGAGTGGAGACATCTTGGCCCTAATTGACAAAAGGCTACAAGGAGACTTGATCGTCAACTCTGCATGGAAGTTTTTGGAGATTGCCTTGGAATGCGTGAAACGAACAGGTAACGAGAGGCCGGTAATGAGTGAGGTAGTAGCCAATCTCAAGACGTGTTATGCATTGGAGGAATGTCGTGAGCGTATTGATGATGGTGATAGTTGGAATTACTACTCAAATTCAGGTCAAGCAGTTGATACCAGCATTGTGTCTTTACCCAACGCAAGATAGAAAGAATTTTATCATAATTTGAAGATGTGCCTTGTTTGGATTGAAAAATTTGTCTTATTTTACATTATAGATCTCCTTGTTTTAAATTTGTTGCACGTTTCTAGAATTTAAACAATAAGTTAATCTTGTTCAATTATATACTACATCGTGCCTTACCGACTAGCCCAATTTTAATTAGACCAAGAGCACTAAGATTGAACCGCTTAGATATCATATTAAATTCCGATGAGCCATTCTAACATGGGTTCTACACATTTGTATGACCATATAAAATCAGTCAGGTTAATTCCAATCTTAAAAAATCGATTAGCAATAGGAAGACAAAACTTGATTCTTTATGTTTTTCTATGTGATCCTTTCACATAGTACTATGCGAGGAATTAGTAGTAAGAATAGCGAGTTTGCAGTGAAAGAACGAAATCACAAATAGAGAAAAATAAAGCAAAATAGAACACAATGATTTAAAGTGGTCAACCCCTATAGTATAGTGAGGAAAACCTACAAATGGTAAGAGCCAACAAATCCATTATCCAACGAACTTTGTTTAAATTATAAGGGATAATGAGCAAGATTGTCTTTAAAACAAAATACTTGAAGAAAAACTAATTTATGTGTAGAGCTTTTTGATTGGACGATGTTTGTTGGGGGTTTGCTTAGTGAAGAGTGTGCCTATCTATAAGCCTCAAGCTAAGGAAGAATGGCCTGAAAAGGGTCTAGACAATTCAAGTTGGATGAGGCTTTGAAAAAAATTCTAAATTGTGAGAAAAGAGAAACAAGCATAGCAGAAACTTCAACCATCTTTAACCCAAATTCAACCGTTAACCACACTATTGGCCATAAGGACGTGAATACAACCCAACATACTAAACATTTCGCAGTTGAATTGCAGTCTCCGATTTTTGTGAATTTGTCTAGCTGTAAAAAGACGTGGATGGCACACTTTTGTTTCATCAACTAACTAGCCTCTCTGACGACTACCTAACCTATCAAAAAAAATCTGTTATTGTCGGTATCAGTTGCGGATACATGGGGCTTGGTAGTTGGTATAACTGAAGCCCCTTTAGATTGGGAAAAAAATGTAAAAAAATTAAATTATTTTGGACTTTTTTTTATAGTTTTTACTAATTTTATGGATAAAAGAATGTAAAAGAAGTAGAGAATAAAAAAAAATAGTTTGATTTAGTTGGTAAGGAGGCCTGATCCTCTACAACCCACGGTGCACCACGAAATTATTTCGGGTATAATTTTACTTTAAAAAAAATAAAAATATATTTACATTCCACACACTTATATTTATATGTTTATAAACTTTTATTAAAAAAAATTCATTTAAAAAAATTTATAAAATTAAAAGATCAATTATATTAGAAAATAAATTTTATGTTTTTTTTAAAACATGATTTTTTCCAAAAAAAAAGTTTATAAGCATATAAATATAAGTATGTGGAATGTAAATATATTTTTCTACTTTTTTTAAAGTAAAATTATACCCAAAATAATATCGTGGTGCACCGAGTGTTGTCGAGGATCCGGACTCGGTAAGAAGAGGTATTTATTACCTTGGAGATCATGGGTTTAAAGTTTAAACCCTTTTAGCCTCAATTTTTTTTATAATTTTTGTTTCTCTTACTTTTCTTCTATAAATAAATATAAAAAAATATTAT
The DNA here is from genome assembly GCA_037127255.1 of Persicaria tinctoria. Taxonomy (NCBI): domain Eukaryota; kingdom Viridiplantae; phylum Streptophyta; class Magnoliopsida; order Caryophyllales; family Polygonaceae; genus Persicaria; species Persicaria tinctoria. The sequence goes on along the minus strand of JBANSL010000013.1, from coordinate 9,005,716 downwards.
TTTTTTAATAATTTTTGTTTTTCCTTCTAAAAATTACTATTTAAATCACAAATTTTATATTTTTTCTAATATATTTTGAAAAAAAATTCAAAAAAATTCTCACAATATTTTTAGCCACCCCTTAGAAAAATTCATGAATCTGCCATTGGGTGTGGTTCGGGAACTCGGTGAAAAATAAATAATTTGGACAGAAAACAAAATAGTTTGTTAAAAAAATGAATTTTTTTAAAATAAAATTATATATAGGGAGTATTAGAGAATACACTATATATTGTGTTATACTCCCTCCGTCCTAAAATACATGGTCTTTTAGACCTTTACACATTAATTAAGAAAACATATTTATATTTAAATGTCATTATTTTTATAGAGAGAGCAACTCTTTAATTTTAAGTACTATTGTACTCTTTTAGGGGTAATAATTACCCTATAACCCTAAAAATCCATGTATGTTTGACAAAATTTGAAAGCCTAAAAGACCATGTATTTTAGGACGGAGGGAGTAGTAGTTAATTATGAGAGATTGTGTTATAATACCCTAATTGAGGATATGATCAGTCTTATAACATATACGGAGTATTAAAACGTTTATATGATTAAAAGATTTATAATCACTAATCAGGTATACAAACTAAAAATAAAATTTTTGAAAATGGTCTATAAACTAGTTACCTTTTTTTAATGATAATTTTAGTTAAATATATGGTCCATGATCCCAAATTTAAAAGGAAAAATGTCGTTTAGGGGGAAAAACAAAACAAAAAGGCAAAGAGCCTTTCAAAACCACCGGCCGGTAAATTACATCTGCCATCGGCAGGATCAAGCACAAAGGTGGCTACCGCTCTCTAATTTTAGCGCCCATAAGCCGCGAAAATGGTTGTCGCGCAAATTCAGCCAATTGATCCACAACAGCCACCAAGGGCATCAGGTGCCCTTGGAGGAGCGCCACTGCCACTGCCACCGCCAAGGACTGTGAAATCGGCATCACCACCCACAATATCGCCATCGGCACAACCAGGAGAGAGTCCCGGGCCATCGATTTCATCAAGACCAGCGTTGAGAGCCGGGAGTTCGGTGGGACTGATACCCGGAGTGGTAGTTGGTGCGGTGGTATTGGTTGCAGCTGTTGCAGCTTTGTTGATATTCTTCTTGGTTAGGCGACGACGGAGGCAGCGGCGAGGGGAGGGAGATGTGGAGGATCCATCTACTCTGCAGATATCTTCACCAGCCCCTTTCTTGGTAATTTGCCTTTGTAACTTTTTCTGTCACTCATTCATCAATCAACTTATATATGTGTTATGAAAGACAATATTATATATGTTACAGATGATCCCTTTATGAGAAAATGTGTGTGTTTTTCCTCAATAAGAAATAGGGATCCCCAAGGGTGGCTGGATCGAAGATGATTAAAGAAGAAGAAGGTAGCAATGTTTTTATTCAAAAAAAAAAAAAGTTTTCTAAAAGAATTTTTTTTTTTTTAAAATATATTAGCGCCTGAATTAATGCTCACATGATCCACAAGGATGTCCCAGGGATGCAGTTTGTTGTCTTAATTTGTTTCATTAAACTGCTGCTATAAATGTTGGTTATTTATTTTTGTTACCATCACTGCACGTTTTGTTATATATCAGCCTTTAAGATTGTACATCCAATTTCTTTTAATTTTATATACATCTAGGATTGAATATATATCGTATCTGGTGGATCCAACAAATTCCCGATACAAAGAAGAAATAACTGGATATCCGATATGATTCATACTATATATATGACCGGCCATTTTATTTATGTTTTAACTTTGAAGAAAAATGTTGCCGAAGAATTTGAGTAAATTGAACAAATTACTCTAATTGTTAGGTAATTTTGCATAAAACCAAACCATAACGTGATTAATGCCAGGAAATACCACTCCAAGAGGAGAGCTCAAGTTGTCCCCTTTGGAAGCTCCTAAGGCTCCAGCTTCGCTGGAATTTCTGCAGCTACCCGAATCTCAACCACATTCTAAAATTCACAGCACTACTTCAACTTCTTCATCGGTATCAACTGGGGATCAAGTGCAACCGCAGATAGTGTCTGTAGGTATAAAGACATTCACCTACCAAGAACTATTGCAGGCGACAAATGACTTCTGCCAGGACAACTTTCTTGGTCAAGGTGGATTTGGGTCTGTGTACAGAGGTAGAGGAGTCCTTGCTAGTGGTGGTCTGGTTGCAATCAAGCAGCTCAAGGGCGGAAGCATCCAAGGGGAGAGGGAGTTTCTTACAGAGATCAACATTATAAGCCGTGTGCATCACAGGAATCTTGTTTCGTTGGTTGGGTACTGCATTAGTACTGGCCCTGAGAGGCTGCTTGTTTACGAGTACTTGGAGAACAACAGCTTGGCTTTCCATTTGCAAGGTTAATCTATACTTTTTTTGCTGCTGACTGCTTTTCATCTCTTCACAGCTGCATTGCCTTAATTGTAAAGCCGAAATTAAGCCCTTTTTCGTCTTTTTATCAAATAAAGAGGTTAGAAATTAGAATGACTCACAAGTCACAGCTGAGCATATATTAAATCTTGTTAGATACACAAAATCTATGTTCTTCATTATCAATTTGACAATTTATCGTAGGGCAATCCATTAATTTTTATACAGTTTAAACTTTTCAGTTGAGTACATGAGTGCTAACTTTTCTGTTACAAGTTCATGGTCTACTTTATATTTCTTGAAATTTCTACATCATGATAGATTATGCTACAGGTTCATGATCTACTTTATATACGTCAATCATGATCGATGATTGAATGAAAATGGATTGAAAATGCTGCAGGAACTGCAACACCAGTGTTGGATTGGGCAACTAGATTGAGTATAGCTTTGGGATCTGCTAAAGGAATTGCTTATTTACATGAGGAGTGTAGGTTTCCTCTTCGCTGTATATTTTTGGTGATAACAATGATCCCTACCCTTTACTTTGTCCTTCTTAAACTCAGTAATTGTTTTTACAGGTCACCCGAGAATCATTCACCGAGACATCAAATCAACTAATATACTTCTGGACTCTAATTTCAGACCAAAGGTATGTATATATGTTTGTGCTCATCGTGCTGCCATTATTACATTTCTACGTAAAGATATATTACATATGTCGATCAAGTCTGATACGCATAACGCATTCATGCAGGTTGCAGATTTTGGAGTTGCTAAGTTTGTTCCTGATGACAAAACTCATGTTACCACCAGAATCATGGGAACTTTTGGGTAAGACCTGTTAAATAGTAAGATATATATATGTATAACTTGAAAGAATACAGAAACCATCGCCCAATTTTATTTTATTTCATTTTAAATAAAAAATGTAGGTATCTAGCTCCAGAATTCGGGTCAAGTGGGAGATTGACTGAGAAATCAGATGTCTTCTCCTTCGGGGTGGTGCTTCTTGAGTTGATCACAGGACGTCAACCGATCAATCTCACAGAATGGGTAAGGTTTTTTCTTAATTTATCAGTGTCAAAATTGAGTTCAATGTGTTGTGATCATCATCATCTAATAGGACTGTGTTTTAAAGTGTTAAACTAAGGATTTGGGAACTGGATGCAGGCAAGCACATTGCTTGATCAAGCAATGGAAGATGGAAAACTTGAGACTGAACTTATTGATCCAAAGTTGGCAGAAAATTATGATCACGAAGAAATGAATCGGATGGTTACTTGTGCAGCGATATGTGTTCATCGTTTTCCAGATAATAGACCAAGAATGAGTCAGGTGGTTCATGTTTTAGAAGGCAACATCTCACCGGAGAAACTAAAAGCTGAAACAAGTAGGCCAAGGACACGTCGACCTGCCTACTTTTATCAATGAGTTGAACATTCAGTGTATACGATATTGATATGTAAAGATGCTACGTACAGTGGGAATTTTGCATACAAATTGTTACAATGGTTTCTGATGTAGATTGGATCATATTGATATCTAGCTCCAGAATTTGGGTTAAGTGGAAGATTTGTTGAGAAATCAGATGTCTTCTCCTTCGGGGTTGTACTTCTTGAGTTGATCACAGGACAAAAACCCATCGATGTCATTGAATGGGCAAGGCTTCAAACATCTCTATCAATTAAAAAAATTAAGTTAAATGTTGTGATCAATGAATAGGCCAGACCAGTTTTAAAGTATTAAGTAATTAAGGATTAACTAAGAAATGGATGGATAAAAAAAAAAATGGATATATGCAGGCAAGCACATTGCTCAATCTAGCAATGCAATACAACAAGCTTGAGACCGAACTTATTGATCCAAAGTTGGCGGAAAATTATGATCATGAAGTGTGAGATTATGAGATTGATTGTAATGTCCTCCTTGAGGGTTTTCATTCATTGATATACCATATATATATATATATATATATATATATATATATAGGTTACAAACGTATTGGGCCTTAACGGGCTTTCAGCTCACTATACAAAAGGAGACCTATGTAATCTATCAAACCCCCGCAGTCGAAACGGGAGGGGTCCGAACAGTGAGACTGGAACGAAAATCAATGAACAACTGTCTAGGTAAACCCTTGGTGAATATATCAGGGTAGGACGGGACATGTAGAACGCGGACATGTCCAATGGCAACCTTGTCCCTGACGAAGTGGAGATCAAGCTCAATATGCTTCGTGTGTCGATGCTGGACTGGGTTGCTAGCCAGGTAGACGGCGGAGACGTTGTCAGTGTAGACCACAGTGGCCTTCTGTAAGGGGCATCGTAGCTCAAGCAGGAGATTGTAGAGCCAAGAGCACTCGGAGACAACGTTGGCAACACCCCTGTATTCGGCTTCAGCGCTGGAGCGAGACACGACGGACTGACGCTTGGCTGACCAAGACACAAGAGTGTCATTGAGGAAGACACAGTAACCAGACGTGGAGCGACGGGTGTCTGGACAACCACCCCAATCCGCATCAGTGTAAGCCACAAGATCAAGCTTAGAGGAAGGAGTGATGGTGGTGCCGAGCTCGAGGGTGTTGCTGATGTACCGAATGATCCGCTTCAAAGTCTGAAAGTGAGGTTCCCTAGGGGCATGCATGAACAAGCAGATCTACTGAACGGTGTAACTGATATCAGGCCCGGTGAAAGTGAGATACTGAAGAGCACCAGCGGAGCTCCTGTACAGTGTCGGATCGTCAACCAAAGGACCAGAATGAGCACTGAGCTTGTTGGATGTATCAACTGGGGTCGCGACGGGATTACATTTGACCATCTTAGCCCGAGGAACAATCTCAGCAGCATACTTACTCTGTAAGAGAAACAAACCAGACGCATGCCGCTGAACAGCAACTCCCAAGAAGTAAGACAGCTGACCCAGATCAGACATGGCGAATTCCGCACTCAACTGCAAGATTATGGACGTCCGAAGAGCATCAGAAGAGGCGGTGAGAATGATGTCGTCGACATAAAGCAGCAGGAATGCCAAGTCTGAGCCTCTGCGGTAGATAAACAAAGACGTATCCAAACGGCTGCCAGTGAAACCCAAACGGAGCAGATGAGAGGCAAAACGCTGGTACCACGCCCACGGAGCCTGTTTCAGACCATATAGAGAGCGCTTGAGGAGACAGACATGCTTTGGACGCTCAACATTAGCAAACCCCGGCGGCTGAAACATGTAAACTGTCTCGTTCAGATGACCATGCAGAAAGGCGTTCTTGACATCTAACTGATGGATGGCCCAGTTGCGCGACAGAGCCAGACTCAGGACCACTCGGATAGTGGCAGGCTTGACCACAGGGCTGAAGGTCTCATCACAGTCAATACCTGCCTGCTGAGATCTACCGTTCACCACAAGACAGGCCTTGTAGCGCGTTCCAACGTCCCATCAGAGCGGAACTTGTGACAAAAGAGCCACATACAGCGAATGACGTTCGCCTCAGGAGGGCGAGGAACAAGAACCCAAGTACCATTCTTCGTAAGGGCCCTGTATTCGTCGAGCATAGTCGCCTGCCAATTCGGGTCGAGGAGGGCTGTTTTGTGGGAGGTGGGAACTGGGGAGAGGGAGATCGAGGTGGAGGCAGAGGGTGAATGGGAGTCAGGAAGGATGGGGGAAAGAGGGGCTAAGCAAGGGGAAGAGGCGGTGGGCGGATCAAATGCGGCGAGGGTTGCGGCGGGCGCCGCATGACCTACGGCGGCCGCTGCCAGGGAGGGGTTTAAGGCTGCAGGCGCAGCATGTGGATGGGCTGCGGGCGCAGCATGCCATGTTGCAGCCGCCGCACGTAGGTGAGGCGAGGTTGTTTGGCGAGGTGATGGGAGGTGGATAGCGGGGTGATGGTCGGTGGTCATGGAGATGATCTGACGGGGTCTGAAGACACCGAAGACGCTGCGGGTGTGTGGTCTGGTGGTAGAGGGTGGTGGGGGAGGTGGGGGAGGGGGAGACGCAGGAGCACCGGGAGAGCTCTAGGGAAGAATGAAGTGAAGGAATGGTGATTCAGACTCTGTCGACGACACAGGGGGTTTGGGAGACGCGAAGGGAAATCGCGACTCATCAAAGGTGACATGATGAGAGAGAATGATCCTGTGAGTCTTGATATCGAGGCAAATGTAACCGCGATGATCATACGGGTAGCTAAGAAAGACACAAGGGGTGGAGCGTGGGTGAAGCTTGTGGGGGGCGGTGGATGACTGATTAGGGAAGCACAAGCAACCAAAGGTACGAAGGTTTTCGCTGGGAGCGAATGGCCTTGATTGAGCTCTTGTTGGATTTCCGCTACCACACTCGCTACCACACTCGCTGGCAGCGAATGCCCATGCCTTAGAATTTTCGCAAGCTTCTCGGGTACTTCCTTTCCGCTTCCGCGAGTCACCATTTCCGCTACCGCGAGTCACCATTTCCGCTGGAGCGAGTCGGCGAGCTCCGCCGTCCTGGTGCACCCCGCTGGCAGCGATGATTTCCGCGGGCGCGAGTGGTTCGCTGCAGCGAGTCAAGTCGCTGGCAGCGGATTCTGTCTTGACTCGCTGGTTCCCGGATGACTCGACTCGCTGGTAGCGAACTCCATTCGCTGGCAGCGAGACGTGCTGGCTCCTGGACATGCTCCGGCTGACTCCACTCGCTGGCAGCGAAATTCCATTCGCTGGCAGCGAGTCATGCTCAGGCACTTGCTAGACATGATTCGCTGCAGCGGAAAGCCATTCGCTGTCAGCGAAAATCCAACAGAACACCATCACGTAGATCTTCGAAAGAGCTTTCCAACGCATGCTCATATGCGTCGATCGGACATCCGAGGCCTCCGGAAAGTGCGTTACAAGTTCAGCTCGCCGAGCGGACAGCTTTCGCGACTCGCCCTCGTTTTCGCTCTTAGACCTCGATTTCGTGCTCCGTTGTTCCTTAGGTTGTTCCATTCTCTTCGGGACTTCTTCCTTAAGCTCTCTCAAGTCTCGCTTAGTCTCTCTTAGCTCCGTTCCTCGTGTTCTTTGCCTCGGATCTACGAATCTACATAAAACCATCGAAATAGCGTAGATTCCGAACTTTCCCACAAAATGAATGCTAATCTAATTAACACTAAAACATGATTATATAACAATGAAATGCAACTAAACTAACCTATAATGCCTATTGGAAACATGCCTTATCAGTGATCATATATGGGCAAAGTGCAATACAGTGCCTGAAACGGTGAGCGATGGTTGAGGGTGGTGGAAGGGAGAATGTTGAGGAGGTAGCATGTGGTGGCCAAGGCGTAAGGCCAATAAAGGAGGGGAATTGATGCGTGGAAGAGGAGAGTGCGCATCATATTCGTAATGGTTTGGATGATTCGTTCGGCCTTGCCATTTTGTTGAGAGGTGTAGGGGCAGGACAAGCGATAGGAGATCCCATTGGTATTAAAGAAAGTGTGAAAATCTTTGTTGTCAAATTCCCGGCCATTGTCGCATTGGAAACACTTGACAGAGGTGTGAAAGTGTGTTTTGATGTAAGCGTGGAATTTGGCAAAGATAGGGAACACTTGAGATTTAAAGTGCAGAGAGAAAACCCATAAGAAATGTGTATAATCATCCAGAAACAAGAGGTAATACTTATGACCCTCCTTGCTAGGCACAGGAGATGTCCAAATATCACTATGAATAATATCAAAAGGTGCAAATGTAGTGTTTAAAGATCGCTGAAAAGGAAGTGTGACATGCTTGCCTAACTGACAAGACAAACATAAACTAGAGCGATGCTCTTTATTACATTGGACAAGACTCTTAGAACAAAGTAAATCTAAAACTGCAGGACTGGGATGACCAAGGCGTGCATGCCAAAGACTGGATGATGATGCCGAGAGGGAGACTGGACTTGACGGGCTGGATGGTGAGGGCGACGACATAGGATAGAGCTCCCTGGTGCTATTATATCTCAGGCGAGTAACCCCCATAGTAAGATCCTTCACAGAGAAACCAAACGGATCAAACACAAGAGAAATATTATTGTCAGTGGTGAACCGACGGACAGAGATAAGGTTTTTGACAAGTTTGGGGGCAACAAGGACGTTGTTGAGGTGCAAAGGGTTGGTAGTGTGGTGTGGCCAATGCCCGAAGTAGCAAGGCGACCACCGTTGCCGACGATAATAGAATGAGCAGGACCCTTAAAAGAAAGAGAGGAGAGAGTACCTGAGGAGTTCGTCATATGAGAGGTGGCGCCAGTGTCCATGTACCAAGCGGCGTTAGGGGGTGTCAGCTGCATAGAGGAGAAGACATTGTGCACATCAGTCGGATATGCCTGATCAGACGACAGGTAAGCCTGATGACCGGCGAGGCGGGGAGCAGGACCCAACAAGCCCTGCTGACGGTTGGGATACGGGGCTGGTCCACGAAACGATGCACCGGGGTAGCCGTAGGGCATCCAAGGAGGGTAGCTAGGGTTGGGGTACCACGAGGGGTGGCGGGGATCATATTGCTGCGGGCGGCGACCAGTGCTGTGGCCGCCGCCTCTTGGTCCCTGTTGGTCGTTGCTGCGGCCGGGCTGGAGGGCAAGCTGCTCGATGATGTCACTGGATGAGATCAACGTCGTCTTGTCTTTGGCGGCGTCGGTTGTCTGACGTTGAAGGCGAGTCTCCTCCAGGATCAGTTGAGACCGGCTCTTCTTGAACGTAGGGAGAGGTTCCGTTTGCTGTATATGAGTAGCAGCGGCATTGTATTCGGAAGGGAGGCCCGAGAGTACCTAGAGAACGAGACGGGTGGCGCTGGGTTTGGAGTCGACGGCGTCGAGCTGATCAGTGAGGGTCTTGATGTGTTGATAGTAGGTAGATATCGACGGAAAAGAAGAAAGCTTGCAACTTGAGAATTCGTGCTCGAGATAGACAGCACGGGTGGACTTGTTGTCTTGAAAGATATCTTGAATTTTCTTCCAAGCATTCAAGGCGGAGTCTTTGGGGTCGAGGATGGTGGTCAATAGATCTTTTGAGATGGTGTTGAAGATCCATTGAAGGACAATGGTGTCAAGTTGAGCGAAGAGATCGTTGTCTTCGCTTTCAGGGCGTTTGGCGGAGGAGTCAATGTGGTGGAGGACTTTATGAGCCTTAACATGGGTCGTGAAGAGGTGCGACCACATGGTGTAGGTACTGGATTCATGATCAAGAATGATAGGGATGCAATTTTTGATATTGGAGATGGTTAGGGCGGAATGGAAGGGTGATTTGGTGGCGGTGGTTTCGGTAGACATTGAGACAAGAGGGAGAGAGAGTGTCTGGTCAGCGGCGGGGGGGGGGGGGGGGGGGCGAGGAGGCCGACGGCAAGGGGAGGCTAGTGGTGAGGAGAGAGAGACGAGGAGGCTAGCGTCAAGGGGAGAGAGAGACGGCGGGTGGGTGACGGCGAGAGGTGGCCGAGGCGGCGGGGGGGGGGGGGGGGGGGCGAGGAGAGAGAGAGGAGTGGCGGCTAGGGTTTAGGAAAAAGAAAATAAATTTAGGGTCTTTGGATCTTAGGCTGTGATACCATGTGAGATCATGAGATTGATTGTAATGTCCTCCTTGAGGGTTTCCATTCATTGATATAACATATATATAGTTTACAAAGGTATTGGGCCTTAACGGGCTTTCAGCCCACTATACAAAAGGAGACCTAAGTAATCTATCATGAAGAAATGAATCGGATGGTTACTTGTGCAGCAATTTGTGTTCAACGTTTCCCAGATAGACCGAGAATGAGTAAGGTATTTCAAGTTTTATAAGGCAACATCTCACCGGAGAAACTAAAAGCTGAAACAAGTAGACCAAGGATACGTCGACCAGCCTAATTTTATCAATGATCGATTTGAACATTAATCGGTGTATATCGTGTATATCTATATCTGTTAAGATGTGAAATAACAAGTATCTCACATTGAAAGTATGAATCTCCCTCGGCTTATGTGCTAAGCTCACAGCCCTAGACTTGGATTTGATAATATCTAAAGATGATGCTACATACCCCACTACAGGAAAAACAGACCATTTGCGACGCTTTTAAAGACCATTCTCGACGCTTTATAGCGTTGAAAAAAATCAATTTTGACGCTTTAATAAAACGTCGGTATTTTTTGCATCACGAATGGCAATATGCCAATTTCGACGCGAAATTACGTCGGGGCCCATTTCGACGCCTTAAAGCGTCGAGATTGACATGTCATTTTTGACACCCTAGGGCGTCGCAATTGGCATGCCAATTGCGACGCACTAAGGTGTCGAAAATGGCTCATTGCCAATTTCGACGCACTGACGTGTCGAAAATGGCTCATTTCAAACTAAAAATAAAAATAAAAAGGGGAGAGAGAGAAAGAGAGAGAACTCAGTCAGCTGATGGATTTCCACACCTAATAATTATTCATTCAACATTTTTCGTTTGATTTTATTGATAACCAAAAACACCAAGAACATCATTCATAAATGAGGTAAAATCTGCATCAATTATCCTCTACAAACTCTACAGATTGATTCCTAACCTTACAAACAAACACTTTCTAATCATCAGTTACCTACAATTAAGGCTTGCACTATCTGTGTTCAATCAAGAACGGCTCTTGCTATTTACGGTCAGCTTGCAATGTTGATATAGCGTCTCCTCTTCGTTGTGTTACTTCAGGGTTTCCACTACGAACTCTAATAGTTGATATGGTCATCCTGCAAGCATTCTATATATTTTTAAGGCAAAAGTCAAGAGGGTGTTGTACAGATATGGAGAATACTGAGCCTTGTGAATCTCACTTGGTGCTGTACATGGATGATTTCTTTGATGTCCCTTCACTCATGCATCGCATATTCACACAGAGCTTGCTCCAACTCTTCAACAGTAATAAACCTATAAGACAGTATTTGAATCAAATATCAATAACTTTCTCTATGTTGCTAAACAAAGTTGACTGAGACTAAGAAGCACTCTCCGTGACAAATAGAGCACCTTGAAATAAGTCAGCTGCCCTGTGACCCTGATTTTTCAATATCCTGTTGCCAAAGTGTATCCAAAAATCACCATGAAACCAAAACATTAAAATTTAAAACCCAATTAGATTTAAAAGAAAAATTACAAACCTCCGTGCAGCAATCAGTGGCTATAGTTTGAGAGGGGTCATGCATCTCCACGTCATGTTCATCACCCTTCCTGCAGTAATCAGTGGCTACAACTTCAGAAGGGTTATGCATCTCCACATCAAGTTCATCACCCTTTTGAGTTGGGGATGATGCCTCCACGGACATTTGAGGGTCAACACTGAAACAAAAATCACATGATAAGCAGTTTCATCACATGCCCATTTGATGCAATCAGTTATACCAAAAACTCATGGCCCATTCTTATATATTTTTTTTGTCCAAAATACAAATAAATATGTTGTTCTTCATAGAGCATATAGTTGTGCTAAAGAAAAGTAAGCTTCACAATAAAAACTTATCTGGACTGAAAAAAGATGGACAATCAAGTAGACAGCTTCAAAGTGCTAGGATCTCTTTCAAGTACTTACTCTCCTCAAGACTAACTTCTTTTAGGTATTGTTAAGCACTAGAACTCAATATCAATGAATTAGTTACCTATAGTTCACACACTATAATGCATAACCATTGATATGATAATTGTCATGAAAGAATATCTACAGAAGCACTTAGATGATTCACCCCCGGCCCCCACCCCCTTTCAGAAAAAAAATTGTAGATTCCCTGAGAGAAAGCACACTGAAGCAGAGGTTTTTCGACCCGAAAAAAAGGGGGAGGAGATGAAGCCATCTTCCTTACAGTGAAGTAAGCAAACTCCATGTCCTGATGGCATACTCTTGTTCAAAAATAGCTCATGCTTGAGAAGAAAGATAATTAATGAGCAATACAAAGAGGTGAAAAAGAGGTAATACTTATTAAAAAAATATGCAGATATGAATTATCAGAGAAAACACCTTAATGCTACTGATATGCAGGGGGTTCTTGGTATGCATTTTCTTTTTACTTCTTTTTTGTACCGTTTGATTTTCTCTTCTTTTCTAAACATGAAGTAATGCTTGAATTCGAGTAGTTAAGAAGAAAATATATAAGAGGTTAGACTCGTTTATCAATTGGTTAACTCGTAGCATACTTGTTCAAACAAAGATTATTTTAAAGAAGAAAAAAGTTTAATAATAAATATGAATAAAGTACCTATAGTAGCACCTAGGAAAATCCCAACATGGAGAATGTATGCAACTAAGTTGGAGAAAACACAGTAGGGATGGACAGTACGCACTGGCGGATCTAGGGGTAGGCTCGTATGAGCGTGAGCCCACCCCGATCCTGAAAAAAATACGAAAGGTTAACTATAAAAAAAATATAAAAAAAGACTAAATTAATTAAAAGTGAAAATGGATCACAAAGTTTACATTGCCTATTTGGTAAAGTATAGGTGGAGAACTTTTTCATCTTTATTAGAGTCCAAGGTTCAATTCCCACTTTTTATATTTTCTTCCCTTTTTTTTAACTATCTTTTTAAATTGAGAATAATTAATTTTAATTAGTATTGTTTGAATTCTATTTTAATCATTCATTAGGGGTTTCCTTGAAATTTTTTTTAACTAATTATAAATTTTATTCACTTCTAATAATATGGATAAATCTTTGAACTTTTTTTACATAACCCTTCACAATTAAATTTATTTAAAGTTTCGTACAGCTCGTTGCATTATTACTTAATTTTTAGTGTAAATCTCGTCCACCCCTATATTGCGGGTTGGCTTCGCCACTGACAGTATGGCATATATCTTCTCAATCTGGATCTCTCTTTGACCCACCTCCTCCCATTCCATTCTCCTCCGACCCCTATTTAAATACAAGCTCAACCCCCACACCTCTTTCTCCCATGCACTTACTTAGATTTAACTAAGCTATAGCTATAGCTTCTTCTATGCTTCATTCCCCTCCCCACACCCCCACGTACACCCACTACTTGTGATTTTGTGCACATTTTTATCTCTCTCTAGCTTCTTGATTTATTTTAATCTTCATCTACCTCTCTGACATTTCTACTTTACATACTTAGTTAAGCCCCCAAAGATTTTATACACATATTTATAAGTATAAATAAAGTGTATAACTATATATATACACACATATATATAAAGAGCAGCCAATATAAATAAGATGATATATATGTATTCAGTTTGCTTCCAAATGCATTCCTGAAACTAAAATTGGACTTGAAAAATAAGGGCTTGAAAAATGCTAAGGGAAAAACCCCACCTACATATCATCAACGTGAACGCAGTTTACAACCATCTGTGTGATGTTTAGTCAGAGCTCAGAAAGAAAAGAAAGAAAGAAAAATCATTTGTATAACGAACTTAAAGTATAGGAAAGGTCAGCCAACACTACTAAGGCAAGATGAATGATAAACGCAACCATTTTCTCTGTTCATGATCTCCATTTTCTGTTTTATTCTATCGATTGAATGAACAGGTGATAAAACTATGATGAAAAACTAAGACGTCGAGAAGAACAGAAGATGAAAGGTAGCTTTGGGTGTCCAGTCTCAAGGCGCAGCTATAGATGGTTCAAAGAACGACTAAAGAAATGATGATGATGAAAAATGCTTGATTAATGAAGCATCAATCAACTCAGTGAACTCACTATGCATAAGCATCAAGCATCACTAACAACTACCTGAACTGTCATAAACTATCACTGTGAGGGAAATATTCAAAGGAAAATGATTCATATTAGTTAACAAAGGAGTTTAACTGAAATTTTACAGGATGGAGTCATTACTTTTAATGTAAGCTATTCACCCTTCTAATGGACACAGAGGAGATTAGCAATGCTCTTAGAGATATATGTGCTCTTCATGGGGCTTGATGTAATTAACAAAAATGTTCAGTAGGTAAATTGAGAAAGAAACTAGCTGCAATCATTTAGAGAGGAACGAAGGAAAAGGTTTGTCAAAACAGATTCACCACTAGCCATCCACAACTTTAAGAAAATAAAATCCTCTAATCAGCTAACCATTAATTTGATTTAACATATCACCAGTATGAACAGGCCTCAACATCAAGAAACCAGCCAGCAAGCATTGAAGATGCAAACATCATTGCTTAGATAATATACATATATCACTAATATCAGAACTAAAACTTTTAAGTTATACTGAACATATGAGTGCCAATGCCAATTCTTATACAGTTTCTTATCGAATGTATTAAGAATAAGCCAGCAAATCTTAAAGATCTTTCATAAACTAAAATGAAGACGAACCTTTTTGCAGCAGATGATTTCCAGACGAGTGCCAATGCCAGCAAAGAGTTATCTTGCAGGCAAAAACTATATAGAAAGGGGGGAAATAAGTACTTACAAGAAGAATTTTATAGCATTTATACGTTAGCAATAAATCTATATTTATCACAAGAAATTTTAAAATTGGTTCGTCGAACATACAACTAAAAATGTTCACTCTTAAGTACAAGATCCATATCACATAATCATAATGTTCAGCATACTAATGAATCAGATATGTAATTCTATTTCAATGGATTACCTATATATTATAGCCCACGGATTTTCAGTTTCACCAAGATAGATACTTATTACTCAAAGTGATTGATAATTGATAAAGTTGATTCAGAGAATCAATGACTAGAAAACAAAACAAAGCTGGGAACAGGTAAGAAACTAAAAATACTCAATCCAAGCAGTGTAGAAGCAATAACATTCCTTCCCAAATGTTATCCAGATCCAATTTCAACTTTTGAATTTTACTTTTGGAGTAAAGGGAAATTAGCTGCAATGGATTGTATTTTGACTCAAGTTCTACTGTGTTTGTTTGCACTTATGTTTCTTTGTATGTCCGTAGATATAGATTACAAGTTTGAGAGTCCATTTTGCTTACAGAAAGAAAAGTGTGGCGGCAAACTCCTTATTTAGCTAGTTGCTATGAACTTATCACCATAATGAATCATAACAATCCCTGCTTTGGAAAAACCTACAGCACACTTTCTGAAGTTCCTTGAGTATGATAGTGTGTAAAGCACATGCAGTAGTCAAATTTTACCAATTTGGCATACAAGTTTAAATAAACAGTTAGTGAAATTCAATGTTCATAAGAGTAAAACCTCAAATAAAAAAAATTCAATTCAGTCTGGGATAAATCAGCAATTAGAAGAGCATAAATAAAGCATTGAGCCTCCTAGTTAGCTAGAATATGGAGAACTTGATCAAACAACTATAATATCTCAACTAAGGTGCTAGCTAATTTACGGAGAGAAATCGCAATTAGGTCAAAATTTACAAAGACAAATCGCGTTCAGTCAGGGATGGAGGGATAGAGAAACATACCTATGAGACAAACAGAGAGGGAAGATGGGCGTGGATCTCGAATTGCCTCTAATCTCCTGATTTCGCTTCCAAACCCCTGATTTGAGTCATATCTCGAATCACCTCCTTGTGATTTTAAACCTCCTGATCTCGAATTGCCTCCAATATCTCGGATGTGGATCTCGAACAGAGAGGGAAGACGGATACCTCCTCACCTCCTGATTTCCTGATTTGGATCTAGTCCGAAGAGACGAACCTCAGTCGATCTCGAACATAGAGGGAAGCCGAAGGGAGAGAAGAACAAGAAAGGAGAGACAAACCTGCTCAGACTTCAGGTGGCCGTCTCCGGTGGTTGGTGGGAGGCCATCTCCGGTGGGCGGTGGGTGACCGTCTCCGATGGGCGCAATTAGGGTTTTTCGGAAGTGTGAAGCAGGGAGGGACACGAGAGTCGGGAAGAGTGAAGTGAATGCCGTCTCCTCTCCGTTTGGTTAAAATTTTTAAGTCAAGCCATTCTCGACGCTTTAGGACGTCGAGATTTTTGTCAATTTCGACACCTACAGCTGTCAAAAATTTTCGACAGCTCAGAGCGTCGAAAATTTTCGACGCTTTTAAAAAGCGTCGAAACTAAAGCGTCGAAATTTATCCACTTTTCTAGTAGTGACGGTGAGAGATATTCAAACAAATTGTCATCTCAATGTTGCAGTTTAATTTACACTACTAGAAATTTGTCATTTAATTAACATCGGCTAATAGCCGATGTCTTTCAAAAAATAAATCGATGTCTATGTGGGTGATGTAAAAAGTCAAAAGTTTTTCACATCGGCCATAACCCGATGTCTATAAAGTTTATAACATCGTTTATATTTTTAAATCCGATGTTTTTGTACGTTATAACATCGGGTTTTGTCCGATGTTAAACACTTTTTACTTTTAACATCACTCACATAGACATCGATATTATTTTTTGAAAGACATCGGTTATTACCCGATGTTAAATGATATATTTGTATTTTTTTTTATTATTATGTTAACATATGCGGGATTTGAACCCGCATCTTTGTGCTTGAGCACAATGCTCTACCAATTGAGCTAATAGGTTGAATCACAACAATGCTTAGATGCTTAGAAAAATTTAGTTTAAAGTCCAAATCATGATAGATGCAAAAACTAGCAAAGTGAAATCTTCCAAGTTCAACCTCCCCATGAGTTGCGGCTTCAAAAGTTAAATTATGCATCAGTTCATCCAAACTAGGATCCTTGTATCTATCTAGATCAGGGCCGATCACTCCTTAATATCCTATGACAAATTAACTGACCCACACTGAGAACAGCCTCTCGTATAACTTGATCTGCTCACTTTCATCTCACTTTATCCATCTAATTCTTTTATAAAATCCTTCCAACTAGTGTGTAGATTATATTTAAAAAAGTTACAGTGCATTATTTAATACCACATTAAAATTAAAAGTTATAGCAGGTACAAGTCTTATGTACAAATGCATATCTCCCAACATGATAAGATTCAAAGTTACAGTGCATTATTTAATACCACATTAAAATTAAAAGTTATAGCAGGTACAAATCTTATGTACAAATGCATCTCTCCCAACATAATAAGATTCAATGATTGTAGAAACAGATAACAGAAAGAAAGAATGAACAAAAACCAAACCAATTACAAAACGTTTGAGAAACGAAATAACAGAAATTGTTCAATGGAGAACTTATAAAACTATTTGCGTATGTGCAATCACAAACTGCACACGAGGAATTAATTGATCTTGTCAAAGTTTTGATGGTCTCGTGTGTCAATTGTCATATTTCCACAGAGGCATCAACCTTGAACAAACGGATAAGAGCCAGAAGAAGATGATTATATGTTCATCCAATGTCCATGTATAATAAGCCTAGTGAACAACTCATTCCGTATGTGATACATGGAGTTTTACTAACTGAAACAGAATAGTTAACAGGAAACCAACTCAGCATAGAAGATGGATATGTATTCTGTATTAAATCAGAATCTTAGCCAAGCTAGACGCACTTGAGATTCTAGAGTTACAATCAGAACCTAAAGCTTATACATGATATAACATAAATACACATAAAGCCTAGAATTAAACTAGAGTTACAATCTTAAAACAAGGCTCGTAGAAGAAAATATATTTGTTAAAGTAACAATAAAAGAGAAAGAAAAAAGCAAGGAACTAGATATGTTGGGATGGATGGAACATCTACTTTTTTTAATACACTACTATAGAGTTGACACTTAGATATCGCCAGGATAACTCATGACAGTTGACACTTGGATATCATTTGGATAAACAGACCCATAGATAGACAATTGGATATAATCAATTACCTTTTCCTGTATGGAATGTACTAGAGTTTAGCATCTGCATGTTCAGCATCTTTTTGTTTCTAAACTACGCCTCTCATTTGTTTTACCAAGAAGCATGGTCAATCTCTCATTCTGACATGCTGCATTAAGTAAATCAGCCAAAAAAATCCTCTTTATAGTCTCCACATTGTTCTTTTCTTCCCCCTCCAACGTTGACAACCTCTGCAGTAAATTGTTCATCATATCAGTGTCAGGCATGAACCTATTAAAAAATCTTCAAAAGCAATTAACTAGTTTGCACCAACAAAAAACAAAATGAAACAAACTAGACGAGATTATAAGATAGATATAGATGGTATAATATGGTCGTGACCACCTATTGTATTCAGATCATCTTCATCAAATCATGTCCACCTTGAACAGACAACACCCTCCTCTACTATGCAAAACCATAGTACATACATCTCAGAATAAAGTGGACAACTTAAAATCAATTCAAATACTCTCATACATATTATACATAGAGACTTTGCATAAACAAATCAAATAATGCCTTTAACTCCACCCAGCAAAACTACACATTAGAAATAATGTAAGGGTTATAAGAATTCAGGGGGTGAAATGTTTTGAAGAAAATTTGAGGGGGCTAAATCTCTAGGTCAAGCAACTCATTTAAGCCATACAACCTTACAGAACACAAAGGCTCATTTGGAGAATGCAATAAATCTATTGAAATTCAACTAAGTAGGAGACGCCCCTAAGCTTTTATAGACATTGCAAATATTGAAAATGAAATCTCAAGTCAAAGTGTTCGATCTCTCTCTAATTCAAATTGCAAATAGAAACTACACATAAATAAAAATTAGGGTTCATAAACCCAAAGAACACTCAATTCACCCATAATTGACAAACAAATTGACAGAAAAATGAATAAGCCTTACATTGAAGACATTCTCAAATCTAGTCATTCAAAACTGAGTTCGACGTACAATATCACATCCCCAAAGGAAAAATTAAGCTCATGAACCCTAGTTACCTGCTTGATTCCGACGACGGAGCCGGCGATAGACGTGTTAAAGACTAGAGGAGGCACTGATAAGAGGAGAGGTCACATACTGCTCAATTTCGGCGACGGAGCTGGCGATATGCATGTGAAAGACTAGAGGAGGCCCCGACGATGGGGGGAGAGATCACCATCTGCTCGATTTCGAGGACGGAGCCGGCGATAGGGGTGTCAATGACTAGAAGAGTAGCCGGCAGGAGGAGAGGTGAAATGGGATAGGGTTTCGATAAACCAGATCTAGATATTAATAGAGGAGAGGGAAAGGGACATACCTGTAGATAGGAGAAGGAAGCCGGAGACGGGATCTGGTCGGCCGCTAGAGAGGTTAGAGTTCGCTTCCATAGACGAGAAGAGTGAAGGAGGTCGGGGTCGAGAAGCAATCCGACTGAGAGTATGAGCGTAATGGTGTTTACAGATCTGGTTTTTGGGAAAGAAATTAGAGAGCGGGAGGAAAGAGATTTTACTCTTTCAGATATGTGGTGTGGGTAACTCTGAATAACTGAGAAATGACCTAGAAGATGAGGGTTGTGTTTTTCAAGTAGCCGGGTTTACACGCGGGTTTTCAAATTAATTCAATACTCCGTATTACAATTCCGCGCTTTACAAATTATTTTTAAAAAAAACTTTAACATCGGTCAAAAAAATAGGGTAATATCTTTTTTATTTTCGACATCTTAATTTTAAAAGACGATGTTAAAAAACTATTTAACATCACGTGTTTTTCTGACTGATGTTAATCCACCGATGTTAAATAACAAAATTTTAGTAGTGTTAAGATTGGATTTAATTGTTTTGCGAATTCGTATCTAGTTGTATATAAAGTTGTGTACTCGATTAAATTTGTGTCGATCAGTACTTGAGGTTCATATCACTATTAGAAAAATGCAATTAGACATCGGTTTGTTGTGAATCGATGTACATCTTTGAAAAAAAAAATCAATTTCTTTGTGCGTGTGGTAAAAGATCCAAACTTTTCCAGATCGATTTGAAGCTGATGTCTTTTCTTAATTAAAATATCTATTTTATTTTAAATATAGATATAAATTAACCCCCCATTTTGGTTATAACATATTTACTTGTTGATAAATATCCATGATTTTTCATTTGAAAACTTTTATAATATTCCCTCAAAACAAAAAAGTGACATTTACATCATTATTTATGAAATAAAAATGTCTTAAGACAAAATAGATATTTTTTTATTATAGTGATCATGGGTATTAACGTTTCATATGTACAATTTGTGATTATATATACAATTTATGATTTTATATTGTTTATATGCGAAGAAACACACCAATTCAAATTTTCCATTGGGATCATTAGTTTAAAGATGATAAATATATATGCTCTTTGATGATTAATTCCATTTTTTCATTTCGCATTTGGAAAATCTTCCAAATAACACAAATACTAATAACATATATGTATAAGGGCATATATTGGAAAACAAGAGAAAGAGAGTGGGATTATGTAATTAGTGCAATTAGGAGGAAAGGGGCTATAAATACCCGTTGTGGTGTTACGGCTAGAACTTAACTTCTTCTTCTCTAACTAATTCTCTGTACTCTCTCTGTAATACTCTCCAAGATTCAATACAACTTGTTTGATTGCTTCCGTTTTCATGGTATCGGAGCGAACGGTGTGAGATCCAGTCATGGTGGTTGTGGTGTGGTCGCCGGTGAGGATCGCTGGTGGTTGATTGTTGTGTGCGATCTAGGTGATCGTTTTTTGGTTTCTGGGTGAGAATCTTGGTGATTCAAATGGCTGACGGAGGTGTTTTCCGGTTTGGCGTTGATCAAGGCGCACAGAGGGCGGCTAATGATCCTTTAGCTCTCGCGAATTCGGACAATCCGGGAGCGCAGCTAATTGTAGTGCAATTTTCTGGTTCGAATTACTTGGGTTGGAGTAAAGGGATCCATTTGGCGCTCGGCGCGAATAACAAATTAGGGTTCATAGATGGTTCTTGTCTCAAGCCGGCGCCAGGATCGATTGATTTGCAGAGGTGGCTACGTGCTGATTACATGGTGAGGTGCTGGTTCCTCAATTCCATGGTGGCTACGATTTCAGAGAGCTTTATGTGCGTGGAATCCGCCAAGAATTTGTGGGATGAGTTGTCGGAAAGGTATGGCCAAACGAACGCTCCTTTGATTTTCCAATTGAAGAGAGAATTGGGCCAGATTACAAGGGATGGGAAGACAATCGCAGAATATTTTGCGAAATTAAAGAAAGTTTGGGATCAATTGCAAAGTGTGGAAGGATTTTATGAGTGTTCTTATGGTGCTATGGCGAATTGTGTATGTCAATTGGCCAAGAAAGTGGTTGATGCAGAGTCGAGAAACCAAGTGATGCAGTTTATGATGGGTTTGGGAGATGGATATGAAACAACAGTAAAATAGCATTCTCTCGACAGATCCCTTGCCTTCAATCAACAGGGCTTATTTTCTTGTATCTCAGGTAGAAGGAGGCAGAGGTATTTCTTCAAGTGCTGGTGATTCTCAGGCAGATATCATGGCCTTAGTTGCTAGAAGGGGTGGACCTCAAGGTGGTCGGAAAGATTAGTGATGCAGGTGTGGTGACGAGAGCTCCAGAGAAGAGCTTTGCATCAACAATAAGCTTTAGAACAACAACGAGAGGCTCAAAGGCGCCGCCTTTGGCTTCAACATCAAGCGGAGATCGAAGATAGGAGGTGTCGCCAACGCTATCAGATTTGGCTTCTCCAACAAAGAGAGGCTGAGGAAGAACATCGACGAGAGGAAGAGGAACGTCACCGAGAGAGGGAACGACGCATAGAGGAGGAAGAACGCCGATATTGGAAGGCTTGGTATGCGGACGTCTTTGCTTGCTACAGTCCAGGCTTTCCTCCACTTCCCACACCATCTGCTGAGGTTGTTATTGCTCCCGCCAACGAGGAGGTCGTGGATTCTGAGACCAACGCCGCAGCCCAAGAGGAGGTCGAAATCGCTGTCCAGAAAACAGCACAGCGCGGCGATTTTGTTTCGCATATTCCCGTTGACTCCGACCTCGGAATTGAGTCAACTCAGACTTGTTGCGAAGCTGACTCAACAAGCTTTCCAACGGTGGGTCACACGCTGCAATATTCCTCCAAGACAGCATCCGAAATTGCTCTGCAAGTGGACTGCAATGCTGCGCCAGATGATGTGGTTGCTTCTGACGACAACGATGAGGACGTTGGGGACACTTCTCTTGAGTTAGCTATTGTACCTCTTGAGAATGTTTCTAATGTTGAGACTTCTGAAGTTCATAGGGTTATTGAGCCTATTGATATTGTTCCTTTTGATTGCTCAATGTTCCCTATGACAGGTGTTGTTTTTGAGGTTCTTTTGCCTCAAATTCTGCTAGCGCCATCTCAAGTTGATTGTCAATGAAGTTACTTTTTGGTGGTTGCTCCTTCTCCTTTGATCATCAACGACTCGATTCGAGGACGAATCGAAGCTAAGAAGAGGAGAATGATGCGGATCAAGATGGCCTTATGTGGGTCAAACAATGATCTTGATCCAGGCGAGCTCTCAAGAACGATTCGAAGGCCATTGATAGCAAAGAGTGTCTTCCTCAAGAGGAAGAAGAAGGCGCCACCATGGATTGAAGAAAAGATATTTTATTTATTTAATTATTATTATTATTATTAGTTTTTATATTCTTTCCATATTTAGTAACTCCTATGTTAGTTGGGGCTATTTATGGAATGTCTTATTTTTAGTAATACTTAGTTAGGTGAATAAAAGGGAAAAGGAAAGTTTATCTCTTCTAGATATTTTCCTTGGCCACTAAGTAGGAATATTTATCTAGGAATTATTTATTAGTATTATTAGGATTTAATATTTATTTATCTAAGCCAAAACTCTATCTTTTGCAAAGATAGAATTGGCATGCTTTGTTATTTAAACACTTTTCTACATTCAATAAAATTAGATTGGAATTATAATTGAGGAACCCTTTTAAGGATTAAAAGGTTCCCTCGATTCCCAATCCAAAAGCCTTTGCATTCAAGTGATTGTTCTTACTTTCATCCAAACAAAGATCCCAACACAACCATCACCAATTCACACGTCAAACACCAAACAACCAAGGCTGTAGAAACCGTCACAATTCAGCAACCCAGAACCATCGCAGAGAGGGAGGCTTCGTCCCTGTTCGCTCGCGCCAGTCGCTGGCAGCGGCCGCAGCAGGCTTGCTGCGCCCGCAACATCCGTCGCTGCTGCTGCTTCCTTCTGTCGCTGTTGCTGTTTGGCTTTGCTGAATTTTTCTAAGTGTTTGTCGTCGCTGTTACTGTTTTTGCCTTTGCTTTAGTTTTTATTTGTTTGTTTTCGTTTCGTTAGCAATAGTTCAAATACTTTAATTGTAATTGATTGTAAACATCAAGAATAGCGAGAATAATTGCAAGATCGGGCCATCAATAAGTTTGGTGTTCTTGATCCTGAACCCACAGGCGAAGGATCGGGGATTCCAAACGTATCACCAAGTGCATCAGCTTCATGTAAGGCTAGGTCATGCATCCATCAGTAAGATGGTGCACTTGGACTCAGTGTCTTCTGCTTCTATGCCACCCTGTGACACTTGTGTGTTGGCTAAGATGCATAGATTGCCTTTTCCTTCTAGTGTTACTATTTCAGACAATTGTTTTGATATTGTTCATCTTGATCTTTGGGGTCCTTGCAAAACTCCAAGTATCTCTGGTGCTTCATACTTTGTTACTGCTGTAGATGATAAGAGTAGAGTTACATGGACTTTTTTGTTGAATAATAAGACACTTGTTTGTTCTACTCTGTCTTCATTCATATCATATGTTTCTACTCAGTTTGGTACTACTATTAAGTGCGTTAGAAGTGATAATGGGACAGAATTTGTCCAATCTGCTTGCCGTATTTTATTTTCTAAACATGGTATAGTTCATCAAAAGAGTGCCCCATACACTCCTCAACAAAATGGTAAGGTTGAAAGGAAGCATCGTCATTTGATAGAGACTGCAAGGGCTGTCAAGATACATGCTAGTTTACCTTCAAAATTTTGGGCAGACTATGTGCTTGCAGCAACACACATAATCAACAAGCTTCCAACATCTGTTTTGAAGTTGAAATCTTCTCATGAGGTATTATTTGGTAAGGCTCCTTCATTAGATGAACTCAGAACTATAGGATGCTTGTGTTTTGCATTAAATACACAGTTTAAGAAAGACAAATTTGGTCCTAAAGCTCAAAGGTGCATATTGGTGGGATATCCCTTTGTACAAAAAGCCTACAAGTTATACTGTTTGGATACTCACAAATATGTTGTAAGTCGAGATCTTCAGTTTTTTTAGTCTCAATTTCCATTCAAAGATTGTACTCAAACTGGTAAGACAATTGTTTCTAAATTGCCAAAGCTTCCTCTGGTAAGTCCTGCAGATTATTCTGATTTAAATCAAGTTCCTTATATACCACAAGATCAAGGGTATGTCAATAATGATATTGAGTTGGATAAAAATCATTTCAGTGATTCTAATTCCACACAAAATCAAATTGATAATATGAATATTGATCATATTTCTGATTCTATTTCTGACATTTCTACATCTAGTAACAGGATGCCAGTCAATACTGGTTTTGAGATGCAACCTAGAAGATCAACTAGAGTGCATCAGGTTCCTGGTAAATTAAAGGATTTTGTGTGTCCTTCTATAAATATAAATGACTCATTCTCATAAAGCACTTGGAGAACAGCAGCACCGGTTTTTATGTCTCAAGTTGGGAGTGGTTTTTGATAACCCATCTCCAACTTGAGGGGGGGGGGGGGTGGTAATAACATATATGTATAAGGGCATATATTGGAAAACAAGAGAAAGAGAGTGGGATTATGTAATTAGTGCAATTAGGAGGAAAGGGGCTATAAATACCCGTTGTGGTGTTACAGCTAGAACTTAACTTCTTCTTCTCTAACTAATTCTCTGTACTCTCTCTGTAATACTCTCCAAGATTCAATACAGCTTGTTCGATTGCTTCCGTTTTCAAATACCACCCGATCATCCAACCGTCAGGGCTTATTCTATATAGTCAACCCCCGATTTTCTCCAGACTTTTTCATTTGTTGGTCGTTCTATCTTTATTTTATTTTTTATTTTTTATTATTTTTTTTTTTTATAAGGAAAGGATTCGGGAGGGATCACCCTACCCGGCGGCATCCTTGCGGATGAGGTCGAGAAGACCTATATCATTGTTTATATCAGC
This sequence comes from Persicaria tinctoria, assembly GCA_037127255.1. Classification (NCBI taxonomy): domain Eukaryota; kingdom Viridiplantae; phylum Streptophyta; class Magnoliopsida; order Caryophyllales; family Polygonaceae; genus Persicaria; species Persicaria tinctoria. The sequence goes on along the minus strand of JBANSL010000013.1, from coordinate 8,980,365 downwards.
CCCTCGGGCAGAGTGGCAAAGGTGTGCAACCTTATCAGCCACTCTATTGCCCATGCGAGGGATATGAAGGAAGGTTACTTCCTTCACCGTCGATACCAGGAGTTGGATATCCGAGAGGATTAATTCGACTTCCCATGGACATGAAGTTTTCCGTTGTAAGTGGTCAATAATGATCTTACAGTCACCTTCAATGTGGATCTTGTCTAAATTAAGCTGATGGACTTTTTGTATACCTAGTTTGAGAGCTAATGCCTCCGCTTTGAGGGGGCTTTGTTTTCCAAGCTGCTTGTGCAGAACGGAAGTAGGGTGACCATCCCAGTCCCTAATAATGGCTCCAGCAGTACTGTCGCCATTAGAAAGAGATGAGCCATCGAAGTTTAGTTTGTACGTACCCCTAGGGGGCTTCCGCCACTGGACGGGACGTTGTTTGTTTCTTATTTTTGGCGTATGTGGCCTGGTAGGGCGAAGCTCCTCCTCAAATTCCATTTCTCGTACAAACGTTCTATTCCAGTTATCTAGTTGAGATTTGATCATTTGTAGTGCTTGTTCCTTCCTTGGGATGGCGACCTGCTGGAATAAAAATTGATTCCTAATGTACCATGTTAACCGCCAAGAAAAGGCTAGGCTGGTCATGGCGGAAGAATTTAGGCTCTTTCCAAGCAGAGATAGAATGGGCCTTATATCCCTAGACTGGTCAATCAAGCAATCCACAGCTGATTGGTCTTGGAATGGGAGTTGGTGTACTTCTCTAACGAAAGAGCATTCCAAGAACAGGTGGACCTCGTCCTCGGAGGCTGCATTACAAAGGGAGCAAGTTGAAGGGACAGCCGAACCTCTGCTAGACAACCTAGAAGCGGTGGGGAGGCCCGCTTGTGCTATCTTCCAGAGGAAGTTTTTAACTTTTGGAGGGCAATTGACCCTCCAAATCCAGTCATTATAATCCCGGGTGGCTGACGCTTGAGATGTAATCATTTTGTATGCACTAGCAGTAGTAAACCACCCTTCCCTATCAGGCCACCAGTATAGACGGTCTTGCAATTCCGAGGAAGGCAACGGAATGTCAAGAATCTCTTGTACTATGTCGGTAGGAAGTATTTGTTGTAGTTTTTCACTCCACCACTGGCCCCCCAAAATATAGTCACTGACCATTTCGTTTTGATTGTGATCCGGAGGGCAATCCGCCCTAGCCATAACAGGGGAGGTTGAGATCCAGTTATCTGTCCAGAACTTTATTGATCGTCCATTCCCCACGGACCAGATTAGACCGGTTTTAAATTTATCAATTAAACCAGCTAGGTTGGACCATTGCCAGGAGCACGATCCCGATCTTTTGTAGTCGAAGATACTCGTGGTACGTAGATATTTATGTCTGATCAGCGATACCCACACATTACTCGGTTCTGCCAAAATCTTCCACAGAAGCTTCATCTGGAGGGCGACATTCATATCCCTTGATTTGCGAATACCCAAACCCCCAAACTGTTTTGGTTTGCAAATCCTGTCCCAACTTATTAACGGGCGGTACTGTAGGTCCTTATTCCAGAAGAAAGAACGATTGATTTGGTCTAGTTCTTTATGCATAGTGGCAGGGAGCAAGAAGCTCTGCATCACATGCAGCGGTTTGGACGAGAGATTAGCGTTTATTAGTGTAGCCCGACCTTGTTGCGATAGAGCATTAGCCCTCCACTTTGTCAGTTGTTGTTTAGATTTACAAATGATATCTTCGAAGGTACTCCTAGTGACCCTACCATTGATGATAGGACAACCCATGTATTTTTCTATTGAGTGTTCTTCTGTAATATTGAGGCATGTATGTAACTGGAGAATTCTATGACTCGGAATCCCCCGAGTTACCTGAAAACATGATTTATGGTAATTAACCTTTTGGCCAGACACCTTGCAGTAAGAGTCTATGATATTCTTTACCTTGCGACCCGCTTCGACACTCCCTTTCGAGAAAATGATGATATCGTCCGCAAAGGAGAGGAACGGAACTCGTGGGCCGTTGCGTCCAATCGGAAAACCAATCGTTGTTCTATCTAGGCTAGCTTCCGCAGCCAGGTGCCGAGCAAGAATCTCAGCACCTAGTATGAAAAGAAACGGAGATAGGGGATCTCCCTGGCGAATCCCGCGGGAAGGGAGGAATAGATCCGTAGGACCATTGTTGATCAACACCGAGAAGGAGACTGAGGTAATACATTCCATGACCCATGAGACGAACCTAGCATGAAACCCGAATTTTAGTAGCACCCTTTTGAGGAAATTCCAATCAACCCTATCATAGTCTTTTTCCATATCTAATTTAATAGCCATCCATCCTTCCCGACCCCTACGATTTTTGTAGGAATGGAAGATTTCATGAGCTATAAGGATATTGTCCTGTATAGCCCTATCTGAAACAAAGGCACCCTTAAGAGGATGTATGAGATTACCAATGACCTTTTTCATTCTTTCTGTCAGAATTTTGGAGATTATTTTGTAAATGTTAGAGCATAGACTAATGGGTCTATAGTGACTAGTAGTCGTTGGATCATACCTTTTTGGGAGCAGGGAGATAAACATGTGGTTTATTTGTCGGAGCATTTTGCCGGAGTGGAAAAAACCTTTTACCGCACATATTATCGATTTACCGACGATGTCCCAGTATTTTGTATAAAACTCAGCCGTGAAGCCGTCAGGTCCTGGGGACTTGTTTCGCCCAAGACTAAAAACAGAAATTTTAATTTCTGAGTTGGTTGGAATTGCTGTAAGGAAAGAGTTTTCTTCCGTCGAGATGGACGGTTGTATTAGTTGTAAAAGGTTGTTAAGGAGCCCTTCATCCGTTGATTCTTTCTTAAACCTCCTCTCAAAATCCCGTTGTATCTCATGCCTGATGTTTTCTTCTCCAATCACCATCGCTCCATTAGAGGATAGGATGTTGCGGATCTGTTTTCTATGTCGTCGCCCAGACGCCACACGATGAAAGTAAGCTGTGTTGGAATCTGAGAATTTCAGGTGTTTAGTTTTGGCCCGTTGGCTCCAGAAAGATTTCTGAAAAAGAAGAAGCTTATCTCTCTTCACAATGAGCTGTTTTTCCTTATATCGATTTTCTGGAGAATGTAAACCAGAGCCAGCAGACTGAATACGCAATAGTTCTGAGTCAACATCCTTTATCTGTCGGAAAATGTTCCCGAAACACTTTTTATTCCACTCCTTTGCCTTCTTTTTTAATATTTTTTGTTTGAACATTAATTGGAACATAGCCGAGCCCTGGCAGGATGCCCTCCAGGATTGCTTGACTATGTTACGAAAATCTTTCCGAAGCAGCCAGGCATTCTCGAACTTGAATGGTGGGGCTTTGAAGTTAGAAGTGACTTCAAGAGAGATGGATATTGGGCAGTGATCCGAAGAGGAGAAAGCACCATGAGAGGTTGCCATATTAGGAAAAGATGATAAGACCTGTTGGTGAACAAGCACCCGATCTAGTTTTTCGCGGATATTGAAGTCTTCCTCCGGGTTTTTTCTCCAGGTGAAGGGGTTTCCAAATGTAGGCAGGTCAAGGAGAGAGCAGTCGTTTTTGAAAGAGATTAGACGGGAGAACCTGGAGATCCGGGTGGCGGCCCCGCCGAGTTTATCGGAGCTGCACAGAATTTCATTTAGATCCCCCATAACTATGCACGGGATAGTAGAATCCTTGATAATTGTTTTTAGCATTTCCCAAAAAATGTTTTTATCATTGGGTGACGGAGGTGCGTAGACAAAGAGAACAAGGATCGGGAACCCCGGCTGGGGGCTCACCAACTGGAGGCCAATGATGCGGGGAGCATGGATAGCTATGGAAATAGTGAAATCAAGCAGCTGATGAGATTTCCAGATGACTCCAATTCCACCCGATCTCCCAATGGATGGCGACCATATCCCTTCGTCAAATCCAATATTTCTCCATAATTTATCATCCGGAATATTTTCCGTTTTGGTTTCCGCTAACGACATAATTTGAATCTGTTCATTTTTACACATCGAATCAATTTCCGTCCAGAAGGTTCGCTTTCCAATCCCTCGACAGTTCCAGAAGCATATCTTCATAAAAAATCTATAATGATAAAAGGACCAGGATACAGGGTCCTTAAATCGTGTCGATGTAGCGAATGCGGTGTGTACTTGCTCTTTTCGAGCCTTGTTGTTTGGGCGTAAAATACACTTAGCATGGATGAATAATTTGTCATATAGGCCCAATCGGATGAAAGTAATCCCAAAAGGAGAATAACCCACCTGAGCCAACCCATCCAATAAGTATGTTTATAATTGTGTTTTGATAGATTAAATCTCCACCCCATATGGCTGCAAATTGGCGGCAAATGATTCAAACGGTGGTCTTTACTAACCACCCAACATAGCCTAAGGCCAGTTAACAATGGCCATGCCGCAAAGTATCGGAAATTTACTTTCAAACGGGGGAAGCTAAGTGTGCAAGACATCCTGTGAACAGCCATGATAGACACAAACGCAGCAATTATGGAACAGTTCATGAACCACCAAATGGGTCTAAGGGACAACCACACTTTACCCCTTAAGCTCATGAAAGAGATGTAATAGCAAACGACAATTCCAGATAATCTTAAACTGATATAACATAAGGGATAGAGGTTACAAGGGAGTAAACAAGAACCAGTACGAGTGCAATCCAACCCCCATGGAACCGGAGTCCATACAGTGCCGGCTAGAGCAATATTTATACATAGCAAAGTAGGAATGCATAATAGATTATATAGAAATTCAGCTAATACCCAACAAGACCTAAAGTGCTGAACCGAAATCTTGAACAAACCACCATTAAGCCACCAAAAGGTGCATATTAGATTACAACTAGAGTCACACACCACCACATTTAGACTACATTCTTTAAAAGAAACCTTGAACAAAACACTAGAGGGTAACCGTGACAGCATGCCGATTTGGATGTCAAAGGAAAGGTGACATCGGAACGGTGGTGAATGCAAACCTCCAAAAGAGATTGCTCGGCCAAACCAAAAGAAGCAGTTAGGCCGACAGTGGAACGGAGGGCTAGCCATGGAAGCGTTTGTTACTGCTTGTCGGCATGACGGAGCAAGCTGTGTCGGCATCATTGTAATCATACTTATGGGTTGCTTGAAGGCAATATTCAGAGCCTTAACTGAGAGGCGGGTGTGAACCCAGGAGGGTGATTGCACAACACAATTTAGGCCATGAGCAGCTGCAAACATGCAGCCCCAACAGCTGCGTCTTTTATTCGGGTTCTTAATCCTCCAAATAACCCACCAGTTTACTAACCTTGTTTGCAACAAATAAAAAAGAACAAAGAGCCACATAAATCTACAAAACTCGCAGCCCAGGACCATATTTACCCAGATGTTTATTTCAAATTCAAGAAGTATAATCCCATGATCAGTAACATTATTGGAAAGATTAAAAGAAAGATGGAAATAAAAAACACTTGTTACCGGTTTTGCCAAACTAATTAGTATATGTTTCCATCTATAACCATCATAGGAAATGCATACTGATTTTTTATACCATAAGAGAACACCTTTCCAATAAGGTTTAACCTTTACACGATTTAGTGACAACCCAACTTCCTGATGCTCAGACTGGCGCATGCCCGAGAGTGAAGTGCCAGGACCACAGAGAAGGACAAGGAAAACACCAGAAAACTCAACAAAGAGATGTAAAGTGCTTTGCAGATCAGCAGCTGGAACTGTGAAGTCATAGCACAACATCTCAAAGGCGAAATTAACATAACCATACCTCAATATGGAATACCCAATAGACTCAAATGCAACTCCAAATAACCCAACAGCAACATCTACATCATGAGGGGAATAAAAATTTTCCATACGAGCATAGCTGCCCAAACCTGATGGAGAGTGCAAGGCATCCCAAGAGCAATCTGACCACCCAGTGGTAATGGTTTTCACATTTTGATAATCAGAGCAAAACATAGATTCTAAACACCACAAGAGCTCTAACTCCAATATCCATATGTAGTAATCATAACTAAAATTCACCAACCATATTGCATTAATACATAATAGGCATGAAGTACAGGGGCGCATACAATTTTCAAAATGAAGGCAACTCCTCCCCAATGGACCCTGTAACCATACATTTTCAGCAAAGTAAACGCAAGGAAAGGAAAGAACTACAACCCAGATTACATTACATAGCAGTACACATCACCACTAATAGCCTAATTAGTTTAGACGAAATCTTGAACATACCACCGTCGAGCAACCAAGACAGCAAGCCGAAGGGGTAACCACAAAGTGAGAAGCATCGGGTCGGTGGCGACTTCAACATCCCAAAAGTATTTGCCCGGCTAAACCAAAATGGGCAAGAAAGCCGAAATATGAGTAGGACACTAACCATGGAAGCGCTTGTTGCTGCTTGCCGGCATGTCGGAGCAAGCAGTGTCGGATTCTTCCTGCTGTAACTTCCTCTTGCAAGAGGACGATTTCGACATCGACATAGGGCCAGAGCCCGACTGCACTACCCCATCAGAGGGACCAGCCATAGCAGCAACAGATGATGCAACAAGTAATGTGCGGTTTTGAGCAGCAACATCCGAAAGGCGAACCTCAGAGGAAGGATCAAACTCTTCAAGCATTCTGTCGAGTGCGTCGTTAGTGAAATTCGTTGGTAGTTCCTGACACTCATGGATCATAGCCGGATCCTCATCATAATCGACCATATCGAGATCGAAAACCTCATAAAAGGTGGAGTCGGATAGCACAGGATCATAGGTCGGAGAAGCATAGTTTTCGGTAGCCGATGCATTCGGCTGCAGAACACACGTACCAGGAGCAGGAGTAGTGTGCGTAGGAACCACGGTGGCATCAGTCATCGAACCAGGGAGCCGGGAGAGCTCAACCGCAGGCAAGGACGCAGCGGGAGCAGGCGAAGCGGGTGGCAAGGGCGTTCCAGCAGCAAGTGGCGCAACCACCCCGACAACAGAAGGAGCGCCAATGTTGGCCGGAGCTGAGGTATGGTCAGGCACCGCAGAAGTAGAATCCCCGAGACTGTCGGACGACATGGAGCTAGAGGACTCGGAGGGAGCGTCCACGTTTGATCCAAACAGAGCAAGCAATGCCTCCTTTGAGTGACCAAACCTTGGCGGAGGAGCCTTCTTCTTCGAGGCGACCCTAGTCCATTCCCCAGCACCCTCCGAACCCTCCATAGCCGGAGGAGCATCCTCGGTAGCTTGATCACCCGGGATCGGTACAGACGACAGGATATCTAAATTCGCCAGCCGCATAGGGCAATCAGCAAACTCGTGATCAGGATCCCCGCAAGCCCCGCACCCGACTGAGATATCCTCAATCCAAATCGGATAAGAAACTAGTTCTTCCGCCTCATTGAGGACTTTAATCCGAAATTCCTTGATCCGGGTAATATCTACCGCAGCACACACTCTCGGGTAGCAGAATCGAGCTATCTTTATTTTTATTAGGACCATGATACATTTACTCTAGGTGTGAAACTAAAATTTTACACTACAAATAATAATATAACATGTGGCAAAAATGTTATGCAAAAGTAACTAAAAGTCTACAAGTCTAGTTTTTCTTCTTTTCATACTCATGATAACCTACTCCACCATCATCAACAAATGTGGGTCTCATTCAATATAAAGTTTTCATTTATTTAAAAAACTACAATAATTTGGGACACCACCCACACTTATATAAATAACTCATTTTATTAGGGTGCGCATGAGACGGGAAGGGATTTGGGTCATCCCGCGTATTTTTAGCGGGATGAGATTTAATTTTTTTTTTTTAATCCCATCGTGCTTTATCCCTCACGGGACGGGACGGAACCGGGATGAGACGGGCTTATCCCTCATTATTTAAAAAAAAAAGCAATTCCAAATAACAAAAACCATAATACAATATCAATTATTTATAGGGGTTTTTTGTTAAGCGGATTTTTGGTGACCAAAATTTAAGCCCTAGGACAAAAAGGTTACAATATTAGGTGAGTGTCCACTTTTTCCAATTTTACCCCTACATTTATTTCTTCCTCTTCCCCCAAATTAAAACAGATCTGGAACAAATTTGGAGCCGTAAATCTCGATCATCCCTCGCAGCACACAATCTCCCGCCTCCTGTGCTTGTGGAAATTCACCACCAGTCGCCGGCGACGCCACCTCCGCCACCCACCGTCGTCATGCAGACGACGTCGTTTCGTCGCCGCCGATCAATTTCTCAATTTAATCGACAGATCTCCCTCCCATGGCTCCTTCTCCCACGACGCTCTCCCTCTCAGCCTCTCCTCCGGGATCTGTCGCGGCGCTCTCGCTCCTCCAGCGCTCTCGTCGCGGTGTGAGTCCGACTCACCACCGCCTGGATTCCAGCCGCAGCCTCACCACCGACGCCAGAGCTGTGATTGTTGAGGATGAAGAGCGGAGCCTCGCTCCCGGGAGTAGAACTACGAGGTCGCGCCTGAGGTCGAACCCACACCCGACACTGTGAGTCTCTCTTCCTCCCTCCGCTTTTCGGTCTCTCAATTCAGTCAATTCGAAGGTTTGTTGTTAATTGGACTCGCTTATGTATAAGTCCCTGTATTTGCCAGCTTTCTCCATCCTCTATAGCAAGATTGACGAAAAGCTTCTGTTAGGGTTTCAATTGCTTTGAATCTCCTCTTCTGATTCTCCTCTTTCCACTTGCTGCTATTCTCTGTCTTCCTCCTGTTTGATGAAATGTCTAACTGAGAACAAAACAAGCGCTCATGTCTAGCTCTGCTTCGAGGTAGGTAAAATCAATTTAAAATAAAATAAAAAGGGTTCTTGCAGGACCATGAAGTTCATGAAACTGGGATCTAAGCCAGACACTTTCTACACAGTTGAAGCTGTTAGGTAATGAACAAAAACACTCTCTCAGATTGTCTCCAATGGATCAATTTCTTGCAGTTTGTGAACTCCTACTAACCATGGTTTTGGTTTATTTTTTTTATTAAATATGGGTGCGGGTCAGTTTCCTCTGAGGTGGCCAGTGACTTCCTAATTCAAGTGAAAGGAAACAGATATTTGTTGCACAAGGTACTTTGTTTATTAATGAATTGAGGAACTTGCTTGGTTGGTTTGTATCTAAATTGACTAGTTTGAGTGTTCATATTCAGTTTCCGTTGCTTTCGAAATGCTTGCGGCTTCTTATGTTGGATATCCTAATAGAAGGTCAATTGCGATGCCGTAGTAAGTGACCAACTCGGGTGTGGCATCGGGTTTGCAGCTCGAGATGAGAGCGGGGATGTTTGCTTTGTGTCGTCGAGGGCGGTACAACCAGCATCGGAGGTGGCTTTGCTGGAAGCCGAGGCTCTATTGTGGGCGGTGGAGGTGTGTATTGATAATGGGTTATCCCATGTTTGCTTTGTCTGATTGTGCACTGTCATCACGAGTCTACAGCGTAAGCGTAGGCTGCGAGGATGAGTAAGGAGGCTGCCCGCTGCTGGATCGGATGCTGCTGTTGGCCGTGACCTTTGAGAAGGTGGAGTGGAGTTGTACGTGTCGGCAAACTAACAAGGTGGCGCACTATTTGGCGGGGCTGAGACCTGCAGATGCTTTCATTTGTAATTTTGTCTTTGTAATTTGTCGAGCTGCTACGTACCAAAGCACTTAATTGTATAGAATTTGCCTTGTTCAAGCTTACTCCTTTCCTTCTCAAATTCAATGTCGAATGGGGTCTGTTGGCATGAACACCATAAACATCCATTTCATTTAAATTTATGATTACTAGAAATTAAATGAATTTCTCCATTTGATTAAAAAAATTAACACAATCCATAATTAAATCTTACAACTTGTGAGAAGAAGTGTTTGACGGTTGTTTAATTAATTATGTTACTTTTTGTTATATATAATCCAAAATGCATGTGGTGACAGTCAAAGATGTTGTAACCAAAATAAAAACAAGGTCATAGACGCTGAAATCAAAATAAAAACATGATGATAGACATTGTCATCACTATAAAAACAGGGTCATTAACATTGTAACCAAAGCAAATTCTAGGACAAAGAAAGCACAAACCCTCTAGGCCGGGGCTAATGGGAAGCCAAAATACATGTGGTGACAATTTTTCTCTATGAATGGGTATAAGAGGGTCATAGACACTGTAATCAAAATAAAAACAAGGTCATAAAAGTTGTAACCAAAATAAAAAAGGGGCATAAACATTGTCACCACTATAAAAACAAGGGAGAAGATATATGAACAGACACTGTCATCACTATAAAAATAGGGTCACAGACACTGTAACCAAAATAAAAACAGGTCATAGACACTGTAACCAAAATAAAAACGGTGTTATAGACACTTTAACCAAAATGAAAACAGGGTCATAGACACTGTAATCAAAGGGAAACCCTAGGACAAGGGAAGCACAAATCCTATGGGGCTAATGAGAAGCCAAAATACATGTGGTGACATTTCTCCTTTGATATATGAATGGGTAAGAGGTCATAGTCACATAGACGTTGTAACCAAAATAAAAATAGGGTCATAGACACTATCACCACTATGAAAAAGGGTCAAAGACACTGTAATCAAAGGAAAACCCTACAACAAGGGAGGCACAAACCCTATACGGGCTAATGAGAAGCCAAAATACAGGTGGTGACAGTTCTTCTCTAATAAATGAATGGGTAAGGGGATTATAGACACTGTTACCACTATAAAAACGTGGTCATAGACACTGTAATCAAAGGTAAATCATATGATAAAGGGAGGCACAACCCCTATATGGGCTAATGAGAAGCCAAAATAAATATGGTGACGGTTCTTCTCTAATATATGAATGAGTAAGAGGGTCATAAATGCTGTAAGCAAAATAAAAATATGATCATAGACACTGTAACCAAAGAAAAACCCTAGTACGAGGGAAGTATAAACCTTATAGGGGCTAATGAGAAACCAAAATACATGTGGTGACAGTTCTCATATAACATATGAATGGTTAAGAGGGTCATAGATGTTGTAAGCAAAATAAAAATAGGATCATAGACATTGTAACCACTATAAAAACACGGTCAAATACACTGTAATCAAAAGGAAAACCCTATAGACGATGTAACCAGAATAAAAACAGCTTTATAGATATTGTATCCACTATGAAAAAAAGGTTCATAGACACTGTAATCAAAAGAAAATCCTAGGAAAAGTGAAGCACAAACCCTATAGGGGCTAATGAGAAGCCAAAATACATATGGTGACAGTTCTTCTCTAATTTCTAATTTCTAGTTTTATAGATTTGTTTAAATTAGTGTCACCACAATAAAAAAAAATTAAAAATGTAACTACTATAAAAAAAATAAAGTCATAGATACTGTCACCGCTATAAAAACATGGTCATATTGTTGTTGCAGGAGGATGGTCAAGTATGAAATAAATATAAAATAAAGATCAGACTGACTTCCCTGTCTCAGCAAATAAATACAAGACTTCCTCCCGTTGTAGTAGAAGGTTGTCAGGATCGAATCCACGAGGAAGCACGTCAGCAGTTCTTAGGTAGCAACAGATTCTCACAGACAGAATAGCAGAAAAGACAGAAACAGAAAGAAAAGGGCAAAGCAAAACAGAAACAAAAGCAAAGACAGAAAATAGGGAAAGAAAGTAAAGAACAAAGCAAGACAGAGGCTAACTCGATCTCGACCACAGTCAACTCGAGATGGACAACAGCAAGTCGACAACAGAAAACAGAAACAAAACAGACTACTCAACCTAGACAAGTTCGTACTCGATATCGAGTAGAGGCTACTCTGTATCGACCAAAACTCCTCTGTATCGACTAAGAATGCAGAAAACGTAAATTGCAAATTTCGAACTCAAAACTCAGATTTCCGACGAAATAAATCAATATAATAAACGACTTCCAAGGCCAGGGTATCAACACCACAACGATAACCATGCAAAGTAACATATAAAGGCATAAAAGATCATGCTTTCCATCAAAATAACTTTCGTTACTAACAAATAGGCATATAGAGGCTTTCGCATAAACCCTAATTGTTACTAACCCCTTTTTTTCACATAATTAACCCAAGTTGCATTAAGATCACTTTCGCTTCAATAATACAAACAAGGATCACCTTCAACTCTCGCAAAAGAATCATGCTGATAGGGATAGAAGACGAATTGCATAACAAGATCTGACCTTTACCGCATCACCTCACATGGCCACCATCGGGCTCACCCCAGCCCCAGAAGTGGGTGGACTACTCACGCCTCATCGCAATTGCAGACATCTTTTAAGAAAAAGAACTAAATTGCATTAAATAAACTCAAACTTACAACCTCTTCTCCTTCTCTTTCTATGTGTAACTAATTGTCTCTGAAATTGAATGAATGAAAAACCACCCCCTAGGGTTTTATTTATAGCCTTCTATTCCTTGCTACTCAAGGATAGAAATCTCTATCTATATCTAAAATTATATCTAAAAGCTTTAATGATAAATAAATGCAACAAAGGAATTTAATCTAAAGGGAAAAGATAAATCTAAACTAGGTAAGATGTCTTCATGTTGATAGATCTCTCTTCCATAGATAGAACTTGATAGATTTCGGCCTTCTCGACCTCCTTAGGCTCCAAGGAATCCCAACTCGACAAGGATTGCTCAAACCGCGTAACGAGGCTCCGGATATGGCTAGTCGATCTCGACCACGGCTACTCGAGATCGAGTAGGATTCGTCGTCGACTGGGCTTCTCGGGTGGTTCTGCTCGACAGGCTCGGATCTGGGCTCCTGGGCGTCGTCGATCTCGACTAAGCCTCCTCGAGATCGAGTAGGGTGTGCGGCCTTGTGTGGTCGAGCAGCTTCGGCATGGACTCGGACTGGCGTCAGGGTTTACTCGACCTCGACTAGATCTCGTCGAGATCGAGTAGGGTTCTGCTCGGCATCTTCGTCCTCGGCTTCTCGGCTTGTCTCAACTCGTCGACTCCGGACTTGGTGCTGAGGCGTGGTCGATCTCGACAAGTGGTGCTCGAGATCGAGTAGGTTTCGGGAGTCGGGTTGATCTGGCTCTCGACACTGCTCTTGGTCGACAAGGTGTGCTCGGACTCTGGTGGTCGATATCGAGTACTCCTTACTCGATATCGAGTAACTCTGGCTTCAGCTCGGTTTGTCCTGGTTCTGTACTCTCGGACTCTGGACTTCTGTAGTTGTTTTCCGAGCTTTTCTGACCTTTCTTAGAGTTTCTGTAAAATGCCTCGAATTCTGCGAAATTAAACAGAAACTGATGTAGATTCCATAATTTGGCAAATAAACATAAACTACATAGATTCTGTACTATCTTAGCCCAATTAACTGAAATGTATGCAGAAATCGATATAAAAGTTACTGTAGAACATGACAGATTCAGCTTACAACACATATACACTGTAATCAAAGAGAAATCATATGATAAGGGAAGCACAACCCCTATAGGGGCTAATGAGAGGCCAAAATAAATGTGGTGACAGTTCTCCTCTAATATATGAATGGGTAAGAGGGTCATAGACACTGTAATGAAAATAAAAACAGTGTCATAGCCACTGTCACCACTATAAAAACAAAGTCATAGACACTGTAATGAAAAGGAAAACCTTATATACGATGTAACCAAAATAAAAACAGCTTTATAGACACTGTCACCACTATGAAAAAAGGTTCATCGACACTGTAATCAAAGGAAAACCCTAGGAAAAGGGAAGCACATGCCCTAAAAGGGATAATGAGAAGCCAAAAGAACATGTGATGTACAATATGGTTTAGGGTTTAGGGTTAAGTCTTTAGGGTTTAGGGCCAAGGCCCTAAATCCTAAACCCTAAACCCTAAAATGTTAAGTACAGTACGTCATTAAGAGATGATTGATGTCACCAAATGGAAAACCCTAGGACAAGGTAAGCACAAACCCTAAAGGAGCTAATGAGAAGCCAAAAGACATTAGGTGGACAGTTCTTCTTTAATATATGAATGGGTAAGAGAGTCATAGACAAGTCACCACTATGAAAATAAGATAATAGACATTGTCACCACTATAAAAACTGGGTCATAAACACTGTCACCACTATGAAAAAAGGTCATATACATTGTAATCAAACGAAAACCCTATAGACGTTGTGGCCAAAATAAAAACATGGTCATAGACACTGTCACCACTATGAAAAAATAGTCAAAGACACTGTAATCAAAGGAAACCCCTACGACAAGGGAAGCACAAACCCTAAAAAGGCTAATGAGAAGCCAAAATACATGTGGTGACAATTTTTCTCTAATATATGAATGAGTAAGAGGGTCATAGACGCTGTAATCAAAATAAAAACAGGGTCATAGACACTGTCACCACTATAAAAACAGGGTCATAAACACTGTCACCATTATAAAAACAGAGTCATAGACACTGTAACCAAAGGAAAACCATAGGACAAAGGAAGTACAAATATGAATTTTTAATTTATAAATGTAAATATGATTTTTTAATATATTTTTTTTCACACACTTGTATATCAAACCGCAAAAGAAAGTGTGTTTTGTTTTGCTTTGAATTTGGTAAAGTGTTTTGTTTTGCCTTGAATTTGGTAAAGTGTTGGTCTCCATTAAAAAATCAGTCCATTGGCTTGAAGACAGCTTGAAGACAGCTCCTTCCTTGTGTCCTCTTCATTTGAATTACAAATTTCATTCTCAAATAAACTTTCAAATCCAGAAACGAAATAGCATATGATATTGCAAATTAACTAGAATTGCTTCCGAAATTCTTCCATGTAGGAGGAATAGATCGGAAATTTACTTTCAAACCACAACGATGCTGTAACTAATCGGAACATACAACTCAACATTGAAATCCAGATTCATTCGAAGAAAAAGCAGTAGGCTGCAGAGCTCGAAAGTCACCGAAGTCGGAGATTGCCGAAATCAGATTCAAGTCAGTTTGAAATCGGACAGATGATGGAGACCAAAGGCTTACACCTCACCGGAAACAACCTCTCGAGGCCCGAGGCTTCTGCAATCGTCGACGAGTCGGAAGGTCAGAGATCCGGAGGCTTCGACAATCTCCGAGAGGCCGATCATTGCTCTCGAGCTATCAGCGCGTGGCATCGAGGTTTCAGACAGATCGAACAGGTGCGGATGATGATGATGAAGATGACGAAGAAGACAAACGAGGCTCCAACCTAGCGAGGACGAGGGACACACAGAACCGTAGCTCTGAGGCATATCCGAGACGAGGGGAATTCACCCAGATCTGACTGAGATCTATGAATTAAAGGGGAGGGTAAAGATGGTATTATGAAAAAATTTTGACCATATACTAGCAAAGGAAAATTTTTAAGATATTTAGGGCCTGTTTGGTAAGACGAAGGGAAAGGAAAGTAAAGGAATCATTTCAAGAAAAAGGAAAGGAAAGGAAAAGGGTTAAACTCCAATTTTGTTTGGTTAATTTAAGAGGGGAATCATTGCTTTCTTCGTTACCTTTTTATGTGTTTGGTTGATTTAAGGAAAGGAAAGAAAACAAACAATAAGACCTTTGCATTTTTTTTTATTGTTTTCTAATATTATTGCAAAATCATATAATCATATAACAAGGATGAACAAATATAATAAACTCATATGAAATCATTTGAAATCCACACGGTCAGAAATCCACATAGCCAGAAACATCACTTCGCAATAAAAAAAAAAGAGAAGCTATAACCACGTTCAAAAAGACATTAAGAAGGTAGACTACATGAAGTCATAAACACCACTTTGCAATAAAACAAAAGCTACAACCACATATATAACATCCACACAATCAACTCCTCTTCTTGAGCAAGTCGATCACATATTGTTTCCTCAAACTGTTGTTGACCGTTCTCACTCTTTCCACTTGTTATTCCGAGATAACTCCAATAAGGATTGGAGTAGTACGTATATCGTCCTCTTGTGCTGACCGAAACCTTTTATTTTTACCACTTTCCCGAATATCGCCTTCCATCATTCACCTAAAAGTGAAGAGGAAATTTGAGTTAAAACAAATCGCATAAAAATGATAAAACAGCAAACTAATCAGCAAAAATGATCAAAAGTGAAGAGGAAATCCTACATACATACATGTATTCTGTCCTTTTATTTTTTAGGCACTGCGGAAGTGTCAACTTAAGTCAACAATCAGTAATCTACCAAAACAACTAGACTCGTCGGGTCAGATTAGTCAACAAACAGAAAGTGCATGTGCATTCATATACAGGCATATGCTCATGCAAAAGCATAAATCTTCCTAATATTCTATTTGCAATGACAGTGAGCGACGAAGGTGAAAACTGGAGCACTGGGCAGAGACAGCTCTTCTGTCTATTAGACTCGGAGTGAGAGTCAAGACCAATTGAAACCACAAATAATTGAAGAGTGTACCTTAAGACCTTTTGATCATTTGATGCTCTCGACTCCCAAATGTACCTTTTGCTCCCACTCTCTGAGAGCCCTGAATAAGATTCGAGTGTTCATCGAATGAGGGGTTAGGCATACATAGACTTGTAGATCTATATTTAAAAAAAGTCAAGAGATACATTTTAAATTAAAGTCATGAATCAACATTAAACTAATTCAAAAGCCCCAAATAAAAGCATCCAAACAAGCAAAGTTTATAATAAAAAGAGCACCCACAAGGCCCCAACAATTACAGAATCTGAAGCATCAATCAGTTGTTGATGCAAATGGGATAAGTGCAGAACTAAGATAAGAACTGACACCTCAACCTCCCAAACATAAATTCACATTGATACAAAAGTAAAAAATAAATAAAGGGTATGATTAGAAGCTCTTGGGGGAGCTGAAAATTTTGGGGGGTTGAAATGAACAGAAGATGGGTAAGTAGCTGTTGGCCAAAATGGGTGAATTGGGGGTGAAACTGAAGTACTTAGATAGGTTTCCATGAACACATGCAATCACATTTGGTGGCTAAATGCCACCTGCATCAAAATCCCACTAATGACAGATTCACCCTTGCCTTATCATTAAAATAAAATTACATTATCTACACATAAACCTTGCATTATCATTTTTTATATATAAAATAAAGTTGTATCAACTAGTAAGGATGAGTAAAATGATATATATACTGATTAATAAGTTATATATTCGAATTCCTCCCCTTTAGTGTATTTTTTAATCTTTCTCTGCCACCCTAATATATCCATGAAATCTTTGTTTATGGTCTTCATTACATACACATTCAAAGACTAGATTTGGTTACTATGCCAACTGCTCTTACCTAACCTTGACTTCATGACTTAACTAGTACAAGGATACTGCATATATTAATCCAAAATAGAAGCACTTTTGAATTACACAGGTTGACTAGAAGCACATTTTTCACTTCAAAATGACAAAATAATAGAAATAACATAAAGAAAAATAAAAGATGGTGTAATAAAGAGAAATCCACAGGAAAATATGTCACAGGTGTTGTTTTTCAACTTGTGAGAAGTACAGGAGTGATGGTGAAGGTAAAAAAAATCATTAAGAGTTCCCTCTCAAAACTGTGAGAGGCAAAAGAAATCATCTAGGAGACAAACTCTATTATGACTATTATCAATGCTAGATTACTGAACATCACAAGTTCAGAATATGAGATAATGAAACTGCCATGTCATTTCAAACCTATTAAGGAGAATCCTTTCACATCAAAATACCATAAGTAGAAAGCCATGAAGTCACATTGAAGAATAATCGAGAACCAACTCAGCAAGAAGCAACTTAACAGAAAGCATTAATACCCTCAACTTAAAAGTTTCAACTACAAATAGCAACTACAAGTTGATATTGCAACAAAGGCATTGAAATATATAGCAGACGTGAAATATATAGTCAAATTGAAATATATAGTCTCATGTTATTCATTGCAAGTAAGTGATTGAAATATAGCAGACTTGGCTTCTGAATCAGTTGACTTAATCAAGTTATTCATGCAACAAGGACACCAGAGAGGACAACAAATTACCAACAAATTCCAATTCACTACTTGCAAAAAAAAAATCAGCAGAGAGAGGACAACAAATTACCAATAAATTCCAATTCATTACTTGAAAAAAAAAATCCAGTTCACACAGCATAGAGATGACATTTACCTGAAATCTCAAATGGAGGAGAAGCAAAAATCTGGAAGAAACACCGAATGTGTGAAGCAATCAGAACCTAATTCCTCCCTGTATAAAGTAGAAATTTTAGGGTTTTAGGAAAGGAGAAGCTATCTGTAAAATTGAATTACAATAATCAAAGATAAGCATAATCACAATGTGAAAGATATTACCAGCTGTGATTTAACCAAGAGCAACAAATGAGAGAGGGGAGAAATCGAAGATAGAGAGAGACGATAAGCCAACGAGGGGATGAACCAAGAGCAACTGAGAGAAACAGAAGCCACGACCAACTAAGAGATCGAAACCAACAGCAACTGAGAGAGAGATCGAAACCAAGAGCAACCGAGAGAGATTGAAACCAAGAGCAACTGAGAGACGATATTACCTGTGATTTAACCAAGAGCAACGGAGAGAGATCGAAGCCAACAATTGAGACAGCGATAAGCCTGGTGAGACAGACGAGGGGATGAACGATTAGGAGAAACGTGGGAGAAACGGCTGAAACGCCATTGGAGAGAGATTGCGAGGTCGAAGGCGCCTAGCGAGCTTGAGGAAGAACGTTCGCCTGACTCGCCCATCGGGGGATCTCGAGATAGAGAGACGGGAGATTGGACGGGAATCCTTAATTTTTTCAAGGGTAACAAATCGGGTGAACCGATTAACCCTCAAAAAGAAATTAAACCTTTCAAAATGATAAACAAACAAGTCCAAAGCTAAACGGGCTTTATCATTCCTTTGTTGGGCCAAAATTTGAGAAAACAAACAGGCCCTTAGTATTTGGTCCAAAGGTCCGGCCTTTGGACAAAATTACTTCTTATTTATATTACAAATTCAGTTTCATAAATATTCCCCGTGTATATATAATACAACTACAGCAGCAAGTATTATATTACAAATTCAATTTCCATAAAAAAATCCATGTACATATATAATTACAGTAATTGTTACTAGCAAGTATTACAACTACTGTGCAACTAAAGTTGTTTTTAGTTTACAAATTACAAAGTTATTTTAGTTTATAATGTTTATTAAAAAAATGTATATCAGTGTATATATAATGTATAGTTACGTATATTTTTTGATCTTTTATTAATTTTATTTTTTATATAAATAAAAATAAAAATATATGCGGGACGGGACGAGATTTGCATGACGAGGATTCTTCGTCCCGCGTCTCGCCCCGCATATTTTTTGTGGAACGGGATCGGGACGGGATTAAAAAAATTCTCAAATCTCACTGGGATCGGGACGGGACGGGATTTGTGCCTCATTTTATCTTGATTTTTTTCCTTTTTGTTAATTAAAAAACTATCATAATTTTATATACATAAACTCTTAAAGTTATTAAAAGTATGTTGATTAGTTAAATATTAATTTGTTATATATTTTTCTTATAAAAAAATTATTATATATTTTTAAATTTACTTTTTTTAAAAATAATATCCTAACAACCAAGTATTTATTTAATGTAATAGATGTATAATTATATATAATACATTGAATAAATATTATGGGCATAACAATAAAATGTAACATTTGTTTTACAATATGTTTTTCAAAAATAAAAATGAAATACTCCTAAACATCATCTAATTTATTAGTCTTGAAAATAATAGTGATGGTAAAAATAATTATCATTGTTAAGTTATTTTTTGCTTTTTAAATCATTTTTACTTTTAGACATGTGGGTGGAAATCATGCAATTTGATTGATAGTGTAAATTATTAATTTTTACACTAGGTGTAAAGGTAGACTTTTCGTTTTTATTAATGCCAACACCAGTTGTCATTATTTCTTCTCGGCTTCCCTCCTTAAGATTATCCATTACATTTACATCATTATAATTTTTTTTATCTTTTTTGAATAATATTTTTTTATTATTACATAAATCCACCTTGAATTGGTAAATAAAGAGCGGTCATTCCGGGGTTCGAACCGAGGACCTATGACTATTACATTAAATCCACCGGTATTACCCATTGGGGGCAATTGTACGTGAAGAAGAAGCACAAAAGTCAGCTCTATAGGACATAAGCGGAAAAGAAAATTAGAGCAACCCGGTTCTCCGTATTGAAATTTTGGAAAATATGAAGATGGATTTTAGTCTAACAGTTTCCTGTTAAATTCTCCAAAATAGAGAATTAGGAAAAAAAATCGAGACTCATTCTCTACATTTAGAGAAAATTCTATATTTTTGGGTGAACTCCATAATGGAAAATCTGTTGAAATTCAATCCAAATAAATCCAGAATAAGTGATTTATAATTCTCCATTTTGGAGAATTTTCATGACAAATTGTTGGACATGCTTTTAATGACCCCACCCATATTAGTCACAGACGTTTTACGTGGATGCATATTTTCCTGCCTGTGTAGGCAATGAAAAATTGAAAACACTTGGTGTGGCTATGCCTATATCCGTACCTGTTAGCCACGAACATTCCATCAAATAAATTTCGAAGCCCAATAGCGTCAACAATAGCAACATCTTCAATTTGTGGCCACGTTCATTGTTATATATCCACGTGCAAAATAACATGTGTGCTCTAACTTGTGGCTAAATAGCCACACGAGTATACTTATGCCCACAATTTTCTTAGCTATTGGCCACGTGACATCAGTGACAACTAAGTTGTTAGCGCTATGCCCGCAATTTTCTTAGCTATCCGCAGTCATTGTTATTAGCAGCGAACACCGGGACATCAAAAGTTGGTGGCTAAAAGTCATAGCTGGCAGTTTTTTTAGTAGTGGAGTCATCTGTAATTCCCGATCCACACATTTAATGGCACCCCTTTTGTTGGAGAAAACAATCGGGTAGCTAGCACTCTTCAGGGGGGCTCAACTATATTTTCGAGTTTTTTTTTTTTGAAGATATATATAAGATACAATCTTTGTTATAAAAAAATATAATAGAAAACACATTAACTTTATGATTTAAATTACTATTTTAAGTTTAAAAAGCTAAAAGAAGAAAAAAAATTAATAAATGAAGCTATAGGAAATTGAACTCAAGACTTCTTCATTCAAGTTCCCACCTCATACCAACTAAGCTAAGTACATTTGTTAATCTTTTACTCTTTTTAATTATTTTTAACCCTTAAATTATCAAAAATTACAAAAAAAAAACATATTTTTAATTTTTTTATAGGTATTCCTCCGGCTCGGAGGAGCTCGAGCCACTGCATGCCTCTTCTCCGCCCCTGCTCCTTACACACCTTAGGATGACTCTTTACTTAACTCACTCACACACCGTCACACAAAATGGTTACTACCTAAGTCTATTTATAGGCTCAAATTTGGTGGTTCTACAACCGACCATCACTCCCCACTAGGTACAAAATTTCCTAGAAAATTCTAGGTTTGCACATCTACCCATCATTTCCAAAATATTCTAGAATTGTCATCACATTCTAAACAATTCTAAATTAAATATCTAACTAATTCTCATTTCTAGAGAATTCTTACCTCCATTTGTTAATCTTTACCAACTTTGATTTTTCTTGCTCTTTCTAAAACTTTTTTTCCAAATTATTTGAAAATATGAATTATATCCAATACCTTTGAGTTTCCTCCCACTTACCCTTGATGTGATGTTTTTGTGATTGCTCTGTCTCACACTTAGGCGTGTTTGGCAGGGGATGGGGGAGGTGGTGAAATTTTTTTGGGGAACTATGCCGCTGTGTTTAACAACGGGTGGAAGCGATGGAGGAGGTGGGGGTGGCGGGGTGGTAGAGCCCCAATTTTTTCCACCTCCAATTTGAGGGTGGAGGGGATGGAAGAATTCTTCCACCTCCAATTGCCTTTTTTGCCCTTCTTCTTGTACCCTTCGGCTCTGAGCAACCCCTGACCATCCTCAAAATCCGGCGAAAGAGTAACAGCAGCGGGCTCTGAGCAACCCCCGTCGAAGGCCAATTCGACTTCGGCTGCAGGCGAATGCGCCTTCGTTGCCCGTGGCTCCACCTCCGTCCGCCAGGTGCTCGAGCAGCCACTCAATTACACCCGGAGGTCGGAACTATCCCGCTGATCTCCTCGATGGTCGCCCATCCGCCCCCAGACAATCCAAACCCAAGCCCTCTATCTCGTCGGATCGGAGCAAGTCGTCCTCGAAGCCACATGAAGGAAGAAAATTAATTTTACTCTCAAATTAATTTGGGAGAAAGAGACAAGACAGAGGTGGGGATGGAATTGTGACTAACAAATTAAAATTGGCAATCAGAAATTGAAGCCACATGAAGGAAGAAAGGATGAACATTTGTTAGGTTTTAACTGTGAAATTAATTTGACCTTCTGATGGCCCTTAGTTTGAAGAAGAAGAGTGCAAAAAGGAGACCTGGAGAAGCCACCAACTACGAACATGAGGGGTATTTTTATCTTTTTATGTTGAAAATGAGGGGTATTTCAGATATTTACTGTAAGGGGTGATTATTAGAATGTCCTAATTTTTGGACTTTATTTGAAAAATTGCTCCCAAGTGCTCCAAATTAGCAAAATGTCCACCCCCTGCCCCTGTGGCCCCCACCCGTGCCCCTGTGCCCCCCTCCCGTTTCATCAGTTTTTTTTTTCGTGTTTTCAGAGTTGCTGAAACCCTTGTACCACCCTCTGTTTTAGCATTTATTTCCCAGTTTTTTTTCTTTCCGCGTTTCCAGAGTTGCTGCATCGGAATTGCTGAAGCTCCTGTTTCAACACATAAGGTTTCAGCAACCCCTGTTTCAGTGTTTTTTTTTGTTTTTTTTTTCGCGTTGCTGAAACGGAGTTGCTGAAATTCCTGTTTCAGCACATACGGTTTCAGCAACCCCTATTTCAGTGTTTTTTTTACTGCATTGTTGGCTGAAACGGAGTTGCTGAAACTCTTGTTTCAGCACATACGGTTTCAGCAACCCTTGTTTTAACTCTTTTTTTTTTCGCGTTGCTGAAACGAAGTTGCTGAAACCGGAGTTGCTTATTTTTTTACTCTTTTTTTTCGTGCTATCACTTCGACACCGGATTTACTGAAACCGTGTTGCTGAAACCGGAGTTTTTTTTTTAATCATCACCACTTCACTGCATAGAAAATAGAAATTAGAGACTCCATATCAAACAGGAACAAAGACACCTCAATTACATTTAATTTTCATTTAAAAAATGAAGGAAATTTCCAATTTTTCATAGGCTTTAGGCACAACAGGCTTGCTGAAACTTCCTGAACTCCAAAATTGCTGAAAGTTGCTGAACTCCAAAATTGAAATAGCCTTCTGTAATGTCTCAGGCTTATCAATGCAGAGAATGTTGAACCACATCTTTGATGAATTGACATCTTTGATAAATTGACATCTTTGCTGAAACTTGCTGAACTCCAAACTTGCTGAACTCCAAAGTGGAATTAGCCTTCCTTTTCAGCAGGTGCTCAGGCGGACGCGTTGCAGCAACATCTTTGATGATTTGACATGACCTGCTGAAATCGAGGCGACGGAGATTCGATCTTTCTTGCTGAAATCGAGCAGATTCAAAGGACAATCGGGAAATTGACCTTCAATGGCGCTGGTTTGCAGAGTCTTCGAATTCCTCCGATGACCAGAAAGCACGAATCATTACTGTATGACGTTGAATTGATCAATTACCTGGGAGATGGATCGGATCTGAGCAGATGAAGGTAAGGGATGATGAACAGTACCCCATAAGATCAGATCTAGCCGGCAATGAGAGTGACGAACGTAGGTGATCGACGACGAGGCGGAGGTTGTGGAGGATCTCAGCGAAGGCGAGGCGGAGGAGGAAGGCATCGTCGTTGGAGACGATTTTGCGGAAGCCGTCGTTGGCGATAGCCTCGTTCTTGAGGCCGGAGATGGAGGAGTCAAAGAGGGAGGAGGAGGAGCTTGCGGACGGTGTCGTTGGAGGCAAGTAGGAGTGGTGGGGGACCGGAAGAGCGAGAGGGAGACCGGCGGCAAACCTGGAAGGTAGGCAAGCTGTCGTCGTCTCCGGTGGGCAGTTGCTCTCTTCCTCGCTCAAACCTGGCCGATGGCAAGCCCTCATGTTGCTCCAGATCCAGATCCCCTCTATGATGTTGGGGGGCACTGTATTGTGGTGGTGGACACTCCGTAAATAGATGCCCAAAAAAGAGCCCGTTGGACAAATTTTCTCTTATTGTAATAGTCTTACACCACCCATACGGCCATCCCCACTCTACGAAATACCCAGAAAATTATTTTTCAAAAAGTATCTTCACACTGGCCACCCAAAAAAGTATCTCTATCCCTAAAAAGTATGATCACCCAAAAAAATTATCTCTATCCCTAAAAAGTATAATCACCCAAAAATTTTTTTTCATCCGCATACACACCCTTACTTGTTTTTTATAGGTTCCGCGACCCCATCATTTTACCCTCCATAATTTTTGGCAGGAACACCTCTACGTACATTAAATGCACCCCCTCATGCATTTAATGATACAAATCTCTCATCTGGCTGCACCTTCTACACTACTTGATCATTGCTCCCTTTGCTAATTGGCTCCCCTTCTCTCATTCTCTTACCGGTAATAGGTACAAAAGATGATTTGTTTTTTTGGGCAATAATATCCCCATTGCAATTTGTCACATGTCAGTGCCACTTTTGTAAAATGGTAACCCAATTAGTATATTTGTACAAATTAGCCTTGAAAAAATATTGAGGATCAAGACTTACCCAAGATTACTTAAACATGCAAATCACGAATATATAGTTGTGTTAAGTTCAAGGAATGGCGAACCTATCACTACGCCAGATAGCCTTTCGGGCGACGGACCGAAGTCGTCTCCTGAAAGGTGTTTTTCGCCCTCTGACAACTTAGACGACGAACTTCCGTCGCCTGAGTTGTGGTCGGGTGACTTTCATCCTTCCACCCTTCAGTCGACGAGCATCTGTATGTTCGTCGGTCGAGTGAACTCAGGCGACGGAAAACGTGTTCGTCGACTGATGATGTTGTCAGAGGCCAAGGGCCATCCAGGCCCGCCCATTAAGACTCAAGCGACGAGTTTAGTGTGATAAGTTTGTCGCCTGAGTCGGTCCATAGGGCTATGAAAGCATCCAGACGACGGGCTTTTTTCTTTATGTTTCGTCGCCTAGATAGTTTCAGGAGACGGACATAGAATTGTTTTGTCTCCTGAGTGTAGTCTAAAGATGCATTCTCAGTTGTATGTCCGTAGCTGGAGTGTTCATGAGACGAAATTTTATATAAGTCCGTCGCCTGAAAGGGTTTAATTTTTTTTTTTAGTAATAAGACGATGTAATATTGTTTGTTCGTCGCCTGAATTGTTTTGATTTAAAAAAAAAATTAATAGGGCAGGTGCCCCCTATTCAAATGTACCTTATAGCACATGTTGTGCTCCTGTCCTAAACTCTATAAACAACAACACACACAACAACATACTCAACAACACAATCACAAGCACAAGCAATTCAACCCATCACATTAAAAACCTTGTAATCCACCCTAAACCTTGTCCAACATACCAAAAGTATGTGACAAATATCCAGACAACTTCACACAAAACTTCACAAAAAGTATATCCAAATACTACAAATTCCAGAATACACAAGTTCTAAATGTTTGTCCAAAAAACCAAACCCAAGTTTTAGTTAGAGGGATATGAGGAGGGCATCCTTACCTAGCTATTTCGGCTGGGGGGAGGGTTGACTGTCTGTTGGATGACCAACTGAATTGTTGGAGGGCTGAGGAGAAGCTGTGGCTGAAGGTACAGCCTGAGGACACACTACGGAGGTGACGGATGGCTGTGAGTTGGCCTGACCACCTAGCATGCCCATCATGAGCCTCTCGATGCTGGCCATACGCTCCTCCAGCTGCTCATTCTTGCTCTCGGCTTGGGTGGTTTTCTCACGCAGCCTTACAATTTCAGCCTTCGCCTCCTCCAGCTCCTTGTCCCTCTCTGCAGCCCTTGCTGCCCATGGACCCCCTCTTTTCTTTGCAAGCCGCTCTCCAGCTGCACCCATTCCTTTTAAAAAAAGATTGAAAACATAACAAGTAAAATCAGTGGGATTGAACACATAATAAGAGCTGTAAGTAAAAAAAGATTGAAAACATAAGTAAAATCTTGTTATGAACTATAAGTAAAATCAGTAATGGAAATTGTAAAACATAAATAAAATCTTGTTATGAAAACAAGATTGAAAACGTAAGTAAAATCTTGTAATGGAAATTGTAAAATCAGAAATTCAAACATAAGTAAAATCTTATGAATTATAACAAGTAAAATATTTTTACGAACTTCTGAAAATTGTAAAACAATAATAAAATAAGTTGGATTGAACTATACCTCGAACTTCTGTTCCTCGTCTTTCCCCAAAGCAATCCAAGATGATCTGTGTTTGTTCTTCGACAGAGAGGGGTGGTATTTGGCTTGGGTCTTCTGCTCCTTCTCCAACAGTGCAGACTTCATCAAGACGACGTTTCAATTTGGCCTACAAACACAGAAATTTATAATTAAAATGAATATATATAAGTAAAACACAGAAAGGAATGCATATATTGATTTCAAACCAGTAAAAGGAATATATAAGTAAAAGGAATATATATAAGTAAAACAAGTTATAGGATGTACACAAACTCAGAGATAGGATGAAAGGAATGCATATATAAATTTCAAACCAGTTATGTACACAAACTTAATGCAATATTGATTTCCCATAACTTACAATCATGTGAAATCATAGGAAATACACTTACTTTTTAGGTTTAACATGCAATATTGATTTCCCATAACATTTGCATAAACTGAGAATGTATAAACTAATTAAGATGCCAAAAGGAATGTATAAGTAAAACCAAAGAAATAATGAAGGGAATTTATAATAACACTAAAAGGAATTTATAACTAAAAGGAATTTATACTAACCCTAACAGAAATAATGAAATGAATTTATAATAACAGTAGGATTTACCTACTGATTACAATAACAATAGAAATAATGAAAGGAATGTATAAGAAAAACCAATCTCATAGTGAAAGAAATGCATTATTACCTACTGCTTTCATTATATAGAAAAAGAAATAATGAAAGAAATTCATTATTATAGGTAAAACTATTCACAACTGAATGTATATAGCTTATCATCATTAATTTTGACCTAGCTTTTCATTATTATAAGTAAAACTATTCACTAATTAATGCATTATTATAAGTAAAGTCATAGAGAAATAAGAAAGTCATATAGAAACAAGAAAGTCATACAAAAATGCATTATTATACTTAGGTTTTACTGAAATGCATTATTATTAGAAATGCATTATTATAAGTAGGAAAAATCACCAAAAATAATCCCACCTATCAACTTTCAACCAAAAATAATCCCACCTTTTAAAATAATCATTTAGTATCTAAACTATCTCCACATATAATGAAAACGATATGAGTCAAATTCCGTCTTTTAACTCCGACAAGATTTCGTCGGAAAGTTGACTTGGCACCACGTGGCAAAAAAAAGGCCATGTGGCATTGCCACATCACTACAAACAACATAAAACCCATTAATAAAAGAAAATTAAATTTCAAAAATTAAACCCTTAATTTTACCGATCCAGCTGATTCAACTTGTTCAATATCACTGATTCTACTTTGATTCTTCTCTCATTCTCACAAATTCACATAGTAATATTCAAGGATAATGGAGCCGGACTAAATCGAAGCACCAATTCTGGTGAGACTGGGAGATTGAAGCAAGAAGATATCGATGAGGTGAGTAGTGCGCTACCTTTGCAGAATCAATCGAAGCCAGACCTATCCTATATGTGAAGAGAACGACAACTCAACAAGGTGAACTTCAATCCCGATTCAATCAACTACCAAGACAAAGAGGTCAGTGAAAGACACTAATTTCATTCAAACCTTTCTAATTTACGGTTTTCCTTTGTTCTTCAATTTAGGATTTTCATATGTTGAATTTAGGGTTTTAAATTATAATCTGCGCTCAAAATGAACGAGATTGATGGTGAAGTTGAAATGAATTGGGTCGAATTTTTAGCTAACGATGTAGATGATGCATCATATGATGAATCTGATTATGTCCCGGGTGATGAGGAAGAAGTGATTTCTGCTAAAGACAAATATGTGTTGTATGAATTTGAAGAAGAATCCGAAGTTGAGGAGGCAGAGGAGTATGCCATGGATGTACATGAAATGGACACCAGTGATGAGGAGTTTCAAACATCAAAACAAAGGGTTAGAGAATATAGAGCTGAAATTGATAAGTTGGTTGATGGGAATGTAAGTGAATATGAAGATTCTGATGGCGAGATAATGATTCTCTCTGAAACTGAAGAAGATGAAAATGCTATGAAGAGAAGAAAGAGTGGCATGTCTGTTACCGAGAAGACTGATTACAAGAAGATTGAATGGAAAGTTGGCTTAAGGTTTCCAAATATGAACATATTTAAGGAAGCTGCTAAGAGGTATGGTATTTTCAATGGGTTTAGCCTAAAATTTGGGATGTCTGACAAAAATAGGGGAAAAGTCGGGGTGATATGTAAGCAAGGTTGTGCATTCAGAATTTATGCATCATGGCATGCCAAGGAAGGTTGTGTGCTTGTGAAAACTGTCAACAAGGAACATCAATGTGTGAGAGATATGCAACGTAATCGTCAGCTTACATCCAAATGGCTTGCTAAGGAATATCTCCCTCGCTTCAAGGATAATCCTCAATGGCCAGCTAAAGAAATGGTTAACAGTGTGAGGAAAAGGTATGGGGTCATCATAGAAAAATGGATTGCATACAAGGCAAAGAAAATTTCTTATAAGATGTTGCATGGTTCAATTAAAGGTCATTATAACAAGGTTGGTAGGTACATGGAAGAGTTAAAAAGATCGAACGATGGAAGTACATTTCAGCTACTTACAATCCCATCAAGTCCTCCTGTTTTTCAAAGGTTCTTTATTTGTTTCCAAGGATTGAGAAATGGATTTTTAGCTGGTTGTAGGCGATTCATATGCTTGGATGGATGTTTTCTTAAAACATTCATGGGTGGAATTTTACTAGCGGCGATAGGGAGAGATGGAAACAACCAGATGTTTCCGGTTTGTTGGGCTGTAGTAGAGGGGGAAAACAGAGATAGTTGGGAATGGTTTCTCAATAATTTAAAATCTGAGTTGAATGGGACAAACGGAGAAGGTTGGACGTTCATGTCTGACCAACAAAAGGTATTAATATATTCTTCTTATAATTCATATTGATTTGTTTACTTTATGAATGCATTATGAGATGTTTTATTTTTTTACTACACAGGGTCTTCTTGCAGCATCTTCTTCTGTGTTCCCGAAGTGTTACCATAGAAATTGTGCGAGACACATATATGCGAATTGGCATAAAATTCATAAAGGAGATGAGTTGAAAATGTTGTTTTGGAGGGCTGTTAGGGCTTATAATGAAGCTGATTTTGAAGATGCTATGACAGAGTTGAGGAATATATCCTCTCGAGCTGCTGATGACTTTTTACGCCAGAATCCAAGTGTTTTCTGTAGAGCTTTCTTCACTAATGTTAGCAAGTGTGATGTGGTTGTGAACAATATGGCAGAGACATTTAATGGATACATTCTAAAGGCTAGGGGAAAACATCTCATCGATATGCTTGAGGATATCATGACTTTGCTTATGGAGAGGATTGTTGCCAAACAACAGCTCATGGAAGGCCAAGATGTAGCAGCTATTTGTCCCAGAGTGAAACTGAAGCTTGAGGAGGAAAAGGTTAAAGCATGGGAACTATCAGTCTCACCTTCATCTTTGACAGTTTTCAAAGTGAGAGAATTTGTGGATGCTGTAAAGGTTGATATTCAAAATCAAAGCTGCACTTGTAGGAAATGGGATCTGACAGGTATACCATGTCGTCATGCTATAGCTTGTTTTTCATTTATGAAAGTGAGATCCGAAGATTATGTTCATGAACACTATAAGAAGGAGGCATACTTAAGGGCTTATGAAGGGCAGATTAACCCATGTGTAAGTGAAAGGTTTTGGCCCAAAAAGAACTTTCCTATGGACCCTCCCCCCATTAAAGTTCAACCAGGACGATCTAAGAAGAATAGAAGGAAAGACCCACATGAAAATCCAAAGAGGCCAGGAAAACTTACCAAGCATGGGATGCAAATGAAGTGTAGTTTGTGCAAGTCAAATACACATAACAAGAGGAAGTGTCCAGAAAACAGTGACTTACCACCTCCAACTGAAAAGAGGCCTCGAGGTAGACCTAGGAAATCTTCAACTGAAAATCCTCACAAGGATGGTATATATTCAGGTAAATTGGAACTTAAAACAATCTGTTTTTTTTCTTTTTTTTTTTCATTCATGCTTTAATCACTAAACTTATTGTATTGTAGGTGATCTTACAACTAGAAGAGGCAGAGGCAGAGGCAGAGGGAGAGGCGTAAATCCAAGAGGAACTGGAATGACATATCAAGGAGTAAGAGGGCATGAGTTAGCTGCTAGAGGAGTTGGGGTAACATATCTGGAAGGAGGAGGTGTTCTTTATAGATCTAGTGCATTTGGACAACCATTGACATTTAGCCAAGGCCAAGGGAATACTCAATTTTCTGAGGCATCTCAAGGAAGGCAACACTCAGGACATCTTACTGAAAATCAGAGATCAAGCGAGCTGTAGTGCTATACCTTTCGTTTACATTTTGGCATCATCAACCTTTTGTCAAAACCTTATAGTTGATGCGAAGCTCAAATTTTATTGTAAAAGATATTAGTTGGCTGTTGGGAAGCTTCGGTAAATGATGTTAGTTAGCTATTGTAAAGCTCAAACTTTGCTGCATTTTGTAAAGCTCAAACACTCCTGAATTTTGAAAAGCTCAATCAGTTTATGGATGATGTGTAATTAATAGGTAATGCATCTTAATGTTATTGACAACTTGGTGAATCTTTTATGACATGTGCTAAAATTTTTACAGCCAGCTGATTTTTCCTACAAGTTGATTTTCATACTGATTTTTTTACACACAGCTTAAATACTTGCTATATTCTTTTTTTTTTTACAGCTTGTATAGTTGCTGATTTTTTTTTTACAACAAACTTAAATACATACTGATTTTTTTACAGCACATATGTCACATTAAGAGTAATAGTTAATGCATTGGAATGTTATTGACAACTTGTTGAATCTTATTTGACATGTGCTGAATTTTTTTATAGCTAGCTGATTTTGTTCAGATGTTGATTTTCTTACATCTGGCTGATTTTTTTAATACCAAGCTTAAATACTGGCTGAATTTTGACAGCTTGTATATGTGCTGATTTTTTTCACATGCTGTTCCTTTTCTATCTTCATTCAAATTTTTTCACATGTTGAACTTTTTACAGGAAGCAAGGTTTGAGAAAGTCTCATTGTCTCAAACTATGGCAGTTTCAATCAGTAGTTGATTTCTTAGAGAGTTGAAACATGACAACATAACCACTGTCATTGTATTAAAAAAGCATGGCATTACATGATCACCTATAACATACAAAATACATTGCAAAGTCTCAACATCATATTTTCTACAACAAACTCAATACAAGATTTGGCATTGAGACTTGATCATGTATCCACATCTTCATAAAATCTTCACTTGGTTTTGGGTGTGAAAACATAGGTGTCGACATTCCATCATCTCCATTGACTCTAAGCTTGAGCATCAACCCATCGAGATGACTTGAATGATTTTTTTTCCCAACCTACAATTACTTCAATAAAAATTACCAATACGTTAATCGCCAATTTTACAAATTACAAATCACATCACAATCAAGCCCTAGAAGCTGCGAATCTGATTTTACACAATCAACAACCCAAATTAAATTCAACCCAATTCGACCCAATTCATTTCAACATCACCATCAATCTCGTTCATGTTGAGCACATGTTACAATTTAAAACCCTAAAGTCAACATATGAAAATCCTAAATTGAAGAACAAAAGAAAATCGTAAATTAGAAAGGTTTGAATGAAATTAGTGTCTTTAATTCACTGACCTCTTTGTCTTGGTAGTGGTTCGAATCGGGATTGAAGTTCACCTTGTTGCGTGCTTCGTTCTTCACACAAAGAGTGTCTAGGGCTCGCTTCGATTGATTCTGTGAAGTAGTGCGCTGCTCACCTCATCGAGATCTTCTTACTTGAATCTCCCAATCTCACTAGAATCGGTGCCTTTGATTTAATCTGGCTCCATTATCCTTGAATATTATGTGAATTTGTGAGAATGAGAAAGTAGAATCAGTGATGAACAAGTTGAATCGGTGGATCTGTATAAATTGGGTTTTCATTTTAGCAATTTAATTTTCTTTTATTAATGGATTTTAGATTGTTTGTAGTGATGTGGCAATGCCACATAACCCTTTTTTTTTTGCCACATGATGCCACGTCACAGTTCCGACGAAACCTTGTCGGAATTAAAGGCAGAATTCAATTCATATCATTTTCATTATATGTGGAGATAGGTGAGATACCAAATGCTTATTTTAAAAGGTGGGATTATTTTTGGTTGAAAGTTGATAGGTGGGATTATTTTTGGTGATTTTTCCTTATAAGTAAAACTCATACAGAAAACCTAAGTAAAACCTAAGTACTTAGGAAAAATTACAGTCAGGATTTATAAGAAATAAGAAAGTCATATAGAAATGCATTTTTGAACTTCTGATTTTACTATTTATAAGAAATAAGAAAGTCATACAAAAATTACAGTCAGTAAAACTCATACAGAAAATAAGAAAGTCATACAGAAACTCATACAGAAAACCTAAGTAAAACCTAAGTAAAACCTAAGTAAAACCTAAGTACCTAAGTAAAACCTAAGTAAAACCTAAGTACTTAGGAGAAATAAGAAAGTCATACAGAAATGCATTTTTGAACAGGATTTATAAGAAATGCAATAATATAAGTAAAACCTAAGTACTTAGGAAAAATTACAGGAAAAAAAAAAGGTCATACCAGTCCATCTTGCGCACCCGGACACCCCTCGTAGGCTTCTATGGTTGTCTTAAGCCATGCCGCCGGATGGTTTTCCTTAACGATGAGCTCTTCTGCTCGGAAGCTCAGGGGCTTGGACCCATTGTGATGATTAAGGGGGTTCGGGTTCTTGGTCCTGTTTTGCTTGTTTCACTCACACAGGGCCTGTAAAAAGAAAGTCAATCAGAAATCACAAGTGATAAACAATAAGATAAACGGCGAATAAAAAAACAAGTTAGGGAATTAATGAGAAATTACCATTCTCGCTTCGTTTGTGAAGTCACTCACCAAGAACCGCCACTGCTCAGGGCGAGCGACAAACTCAAGTGGTATGTCCTCGCCCCCCCACTCCAGGAAGTGTTGATGACAGTCATATTTCCAGGCCCCATATGCTTTTCCGCTCTTCTTCTCCACGTATGAGTCAACTGCAGGGTCAATCTCATACTACATCTACACATCCACATCAGAAAAAAAATTTGAATAGAAGATAAGCAACAGTAGATAAGCAACAACCAAGCAAGGAAACAAAAAAAAAAGCAACAGTCAAGCAACAGTTAAGCAAGAAAAAAAAAATTCAGAGCAAATAGATGAAAAGCAACAGTAGATAAGCATATTGTGAAGGAAAAATAAGATAGGCAACAGCCAAGCAAGCAAACTAAAAAAATCTCATAGTAGATAAGCAAGCAAAAATAAGAAACAGTCAAGCAAGCAAACAAATCTCATAGTAGATAAGCAAGAAAAAAAATTCATAGCAAATAGATGAAAAGCAACAGTAGATAAGCATATTGTGAAGCAAAAAAAAAAAAGATAGGCAATAGCCAAGCAAGCAAACTAAAAAAACCTCATAGTAGATAAGCAAGCAAAAATAAGCAACAGTCAAGCAAGCAAAAAAATCTCATAGTGCATCCACACATGACAGAAGATAGGCAACAGCCAAGCAAGCAAACAAAAAAAAATCAGTGTAGAATAGATGTGAAGCACAAAACCAAATTATTTTTTAGGTAAAAGATATAAGTAATAAGTACTTAGGTAAAAGTTGCTTGAGGCCAGATCACACTATAAAGATCTAAGTAATAAGTACAGTAGATAAGTACAGTAGATAAGCATATTTTTTAGGTAAAAGATATAAGTAATAAGTGCAGTAGATAAGCATATTTTTTAGGTAAAAGATATAAGTAATAAGTAATTTTTAGGTAAAAATAAGCAACAGTCAAGCAAGTAAACACAGATCACACTATAAAGATATAAGTAATAAGTACTTAGGTAAAAGATAATAAAAAAAAATAAACTACCTCCAAGTAATCTCTTATGGGGGACTGTTGCTCATCTGTTAGTTTGCTCCATGTTGATGCAAGCATCGGCACTTTGTCCCTGATAGCACACCCAATGTCTCGGACAAAGGTGTCATGCAGTTGCTTGAGGCCAGGCCCCTTGTGGAAGTAGGACCACTCAATCTTCAGCTTCTTCCCTGCTACTGCCTTGAGGAGTGTTGTTTTGTGACTCTTGATGGTTCGATATTTACCTAAAAATCATAAGAACATATCAGATAACAGTTGAGATTAATAATAAGACAGTTGAGATAATAAGACAGTTGATATTTACCTATAATATCCAGTTTAATCATTATTATTAGCAATAAGCAACATAAATTCTAAATCTAAAATAGAACCATGGAACAAACACAATTCCAAATCCAAATCCAGCAGTGGCAGGTCTAATAAGCAACAAACACAATCATCATCAACATAAGTAACATTAATAAGCAAAAAAAAAAAAGCAACATGTAGTGATATGGCTATGGTGAAGGTTGGGTAATGTAACAGATTGTTGGGGAAGGAGTAACAGAATTAGACAGAGGAGGGAAAGTAGTTAGAAGAGGAAGGAGACGGGGAAAGAGAGGGAAAAAGATAGAGGGATTTAGGAGGTAATGCTTGTGTGTATATTCAATGTCCCTCCCAGTACACATATACCCCTATTTATACTACTCTTATACATCAAACATATGTATCTAATAGCCTCTAGAGTAGTTACATGACACAACACAATTCCAAGATAGACAAATTGCAAGACATTCAAGCAAACCCAAAGAAAGCAACTACACTGTAGTCAAGACTTTTCTAAGGCAGAGAAAAAGAAAGCAAAGTTTCTGGATAAACTCAGCCAGCAAGACTCTAAATTAAAGAGAAGTACTGGCAAAATAAGGCCAATCAAACAAGTAAAAAGATAGGTTTGCACACAAATCACAGGTGGCTTCAAACAAGGCTAAAGGAAGCAAATTCACTGCAACCATAGGGTGAAATTGGAATTAAAAAATAAATAAAAGAAAGAAAGAGAAAGCAAACAGGTTTTCTGTCTTGATCCTGTTTCACACAAGACTGTAGAGACACAAAGTCTCATTCCAAGGCTAAGTCCACAAATATCAAGCCAAAGGGAAAAAAAAAAGGATCACTGCAGCCAGTTAAAACAAAAAGACATTGAACATACTTCTTGTTCAATTTCACACAAATCAAATTGAAACCCTAAATCCTAAATCAGATTGAAACCCTAAACCCTAAATCCTAAATCCTAAATCAGATTAATATTACATAATTATGGTTTTAAAACAAGCAAGAGCAAACAACTTTATGGCATCGGATTGAAACCCTAAATCCTAAATCAGTATACAAATTGAAACCCTAAATCCTTATACAATTTTAAAGAATCTGACAGAGGGAGAGAGAGGTGCTAACCACGACATCGGATGGAGCGAGGGGCCTCGCCTGATGACATAGCTACTGGGTTGGCGCCGACAATGGTCGTGGATGGCGCAGGGTTGCCATTGGGGAGAGATAGGAGAGGAGGTGGCACCTGGGTTGTTGCAGAGGGAGTGGGAGAGGGAGTAGGAGTGGACGAGGTTTGATTCTTTTTCCCCTTCACAGGGCGGCATTTAGGAGGCATGAAGGAGGAGAGGTCGGAGGAGAGGTGGAGGAGGGACGAGAGGAGCGGCGGAGGAGAGGTGGAGGAGGGACGAGAGGAGCGGCGGAGGAGAGGCGGAGGAGGGACAGAGGCAAGTTGGAGAGGGAGGAGGAGGAGGAGAGACAGAGAGAGAGAGAGAGAGAGAAAGAGCGATGAGTGAAAATGATTTGGGGCTAGGGTTAGGGGAGGAGTCCGAGTTACTAAAATCCTACATGTTCAGGCGACGGACATTTAAAAAAATATTGTCGCCTGAAAATTTGGCGGAAATTCAAATTTTCGTGAAAATATAGGGGGGTCATTCACTTTTGCATTGGGGAGACATACTAATATTAAGTTCGTCTCCTGAATCATCTCAGGCGACGAGAAATTAACTAGTCCGTCGACTGAACATTTGGCTGAAATTCAAATTTTGGTGAAAATAAAGGTGGGAAATGAAATTTTATTCGAGCCAAAATGGTGTGAAATTCACTTTTCCATTGGGGAGACATACTTGTAATAAGTTCGTTTGCTGAATACTCTCAGGCGACGGGAATTTAATTTGTCCGTCGCCTGAAAAAATACAGATTTTTTTAAAAAGAGCACTTGACATGTGTTATTGCCCTGTTTACCATAACTTAATGACAAATTGCACCAAAAAAATAGTCTTAGAAGCCATGATACCAACCATGTCATACACATACGAAAATAACCGCCATGTCTCACAAAAACAACGATTACAATATATGATTTATGGAATCCGAAGACATTATCAACCTTCGTCATCGTCATTTTCCTCTTCGTCATCCTCTTGTTCATCTTCATCTTCATCGTCGTCTTCATCTTCATCTTCATCTTCATCATGTTCGTCTTCATCTTCATCTTTATCATCATCGTCTTCTTCTTCTTCTTCCTTCATTTCAAGATCAATGGCGAGGTTCAAATTTTCGAAATAGATCACCGGGCCAATCTCCTGATAAGCTTCTTCCACCTCATTGGTAAGATCATCTCCACGAGTTGCTAGAGTTTGAGGATCATACACATTTCTATGGGACATCACATTAACTACTTTCCAAGCATCACCCGCCTTTGGATCATCCATGTAAAACACTTGCCTCGCCGAGCGTGCAAGACAAAACGGGGAATCCTCATACCAACTGATGTTTGTGTCCACAGAGAGCAAACCCATATCTACCTTGGTGCTTCCACTATTTTCAGGGTCGGTGTCAAACCACTTGCATTTAAACAACATAACTGGCATACAAGTAACGTATATCAGCTGTACCACTTGTTCAAGTACCCCATAGTACTTAGCATCTGAAGTTTCCACCATCACCCCTGAATTTTGTGTTCTCAAATCTTTGTCTTTGTCCCATGCCACAAACTTGACCCCATTGACAGAGCAAGCCCAATACAGTTTGCATTGTAGTGGCCCCTTTGCCAAGTTCAGAACCTCCGATTTTAGGTAGTTGTCTCCATCTCTGTGCAACTTAGAAACCTATACAACATAACATGTTAGAGTTCTGTTTTGGGAAAACAAACATGCAATTTGTTCAATGAAACATCACGGGCGTTCTTACCCATGGGTAGAAATAACTGAGAAAATCTTTTCTATGGTCCCATTCTTCATACTCCGGGTAAGCCTCACTATACAGGTTCTCATGCGATGTCAAGTAGAACTCAACTTCCTTGCAGTTGGTTAAAACCTGCAGTGAGCCTCTGCAATCATAGGTTCTCCTAACCTTTCTCTCATGATTTCACCGTGAGGACGCACGAGGCTTGAAACGAAAGAAATATCATAGCTCAACTCCTCCATAGCATTCGTACCTGCACGACTCTCATCTCGACCCCCGAGATACAAGTTGCAGTATGTTGTTGCATCGTTTAAAACGTAACGCTCTGAAATACTTCCCTCCGGGTAACAAATGTTCTTCACTTGAGCCTTATATTTGCCAAGTTGCCTATAAAACAAAGGAAGAAGTTTTGGAGGGGTAAGATGGACGTGAAATTGTGAGATGAATTTAATCTATAAGTAGCATACCTTTCTATTGGGTACATCCAGGTGTAATGTACTGGTCCAGCTTCTAACACTTGTTGCGGTAGGTGAACTAGAAGGTGTACCATGATTGTGAAAAAGTGCGGGGGATAAATCATCTCCAGTCTGCAAAGAATCTGAACTATCTCATCCTCCATCTGGCGAACATCCTTCTTCCTCACCTCCCTAGCACACAATTTCTGAAACCATTTCGCTAGCGCAACCAAAGTCTTGGAAACACCCAACGGCAGGTATGCATGGATGACAATGGGAAGAAGACGCTGAAACATAACATGAATGTCATGGGTCTTTAGGCCGTGGAACTTTCTCTCTGCAATTTTGACCTTGTTGTGCAAAGATCCAGCGTACCCATGGGAGTAATTCACTGCACCGAACCATTCGAATATATCTGGTATGTCCTCCCGTTTCACCAGGAATGGCGCATGAGGGAGTGTTCCATCTCTCTTCTGTGCCTGGCTTCTCCGCACCCCTCTCTGCTGCAATGCGGCTCGAGCTTTGGGACCATCCTTTGTCTTCCCTTCTATGTTAAGAGTAGTGCCGATGATGTTGTCGAAGACGTTCTTCTCGATGTGCATAACATCGAGTGCATGTCTGACTCTAATGTGACGCCAGTAAGGCAATCTCCATAACTCGGACTTGTTGGTCCAACACATTCTGTTAGTCACACTGTATGGGGCCTTGAAAGCAGGGTGCGAGCTGAGGACGGGGAAGTTGATCCTGTTGAAACAGATGGAAACATAATGAGAAAGACATCGGACAAACGTATGAAAAGGGAAAAGAGAGTGAAAAGAGAGGTAGTTCTCGTACCTATCGATCCGTGAAAAAATTTGCTCCCCGTTCCAAGCATAAGGGTGTGTTCTGTGTTCTTCTCTTCCATTGAATGCCATACCATTGGTTCGACACGGGTGGTTTAGTGGAAGCCATCTACGGTGCCCATCGTAAACCATTCTCCCTTGTTCATGCGTTGCAGAAGTACCGTCCAAGCAAATAGGGCAGGCTTTATACCCCTTCGTCGCAGCTCCAGCCAACATCCCCAAGCCAGGAAAGTCGCTTATAGTCCACAACACTGCTGCTTTCATCGTGAAAGTGGACCTTGAGTATTGATCAACAGTATATACTCCAGTCCCCCATAAGTGGCGAAGCTCATCGATCAACGGCTGCATGAACACACTAAGACACTTTCCTGGAGAGTTTGGTCCCGGAATCAACAACGCTAACATGTTGAATTCCTTCTTCATGCACAATGACGGAGGCAAGTTGTATGGAATCACTATGACAGGCCATGTGCTATGGAGGGTTGACTGATTCCCAAATGGATTGAATCCATCGGCTGCAAGTGCAAGTCTCACATTCCTCATGTCTTATGAGAAATGCGGGTAGGTTTTGTTGAATTCTTTCCATGCCTCACCATCTGATGGGTGTTTCAACCATTCTGCATCTCTCACCCGCTCACCATGCCATCGCATAGCCTTTGCAATGTTCGGCTCCATGAACAATCTCTTCAGTCTAGGGGTTAAGGGAAAGTACCAGAGAACCTTCCTGGGAACCTTGCCTCTCGTACCCTCCCTAGTACACCACCTAGGTGTGTTGCGCTTGGGGCACGCTTCGAGATCTGCATATTGTTTGCGAAATAGCACACAGTTATACTCACAAGCGTCGATCAGCTCGTACCCAAATGCAAGGTCCCTAATCACACTCTTCATCTTCGCTCCATCCGTAGGATGTTTATGTCCTTTCGGCAACATGCGAGCAATGTGTGCGCACATGGCGTCCATCCTCCTATCTGTCCAACCAAACTCTGACTTCATCTGCATTGCATCCAGACAGGCATCCAGAATAGTCATATCGCTGTTCTCACACAATGGCATGTTTGCTGCCTCTACAAGCCTATTATATTTCTCGTAATCATCGTCAACAACATATTGGAACGGAGGATCGTTGGGGACAGAGTGCGCCTCATATCCGGCATGAAACGGAAAAGCATCGTGCATAATGTTCATAGTAGGACCATCAACGGAGGAAGATGCCCCTTCCTCCAGGATCTGCGTTCGTCGTTGCTCATTTGTCCTATCAACTGGGGCTTCGCCATGCTTGTCCCAAACAGTATAACTAGGCCACATTCCCATGTGGGCCAAATGACTGTGTATTTCATCTATTGGGTGCCATCCATTGTTGCGGCATCTCCGACACGGACATAGGAAATGAGTCATTCCATTCGCATTATCTCTAAGATTCTGCATAAAGAGAAATATTCCATTTTGATACTCCCCGTGAGCGTGAGGGAGTAGCATCCAACTTTTGTCGCCCATTATCGTCCTATCATTATCAATCCATTCATATGAATTCATCACATTCTAAAATGAAATTGCACATAAACAATCCATTCTCATCATCTATGTCATTCTACACCACATTCTAAAATAAAATTGAACATAAACAATCTATTCACATAAACAATCAATTCATAACACAAACTCAATTTAACCTCCATTTAACCTCAATTTCGATCAACTCCATATATACATACACAACTCTTAACCTCAATTTCGATCAACTCCATATATACATACACAACTCTTTCCCCTCATAAACTCCATTCAAATAACTTTTTTACCATCCAAACTCCATTAAAAAAGACAAGCTCATCATCAATCCAAACAAACAATGTATATGCATATATTCAACAAAAAAAAAACAAACAAATTTAAAATTTATACATACCTTCAATGGTGGTGTGAAATGGGGGAAGAATTTTCGAGCCCTCTAGGGTTATTTTGGGAGAAAGGATGAAGATGAGAATGATTTATTGTACAGTACAACCGATTTTAATTGTTTGTTACGGAAAACACATTCAGGCGACGGACATATATAAAACTCCGTCTCCTGGGTGAATAGTAATAAATATGGGGTCAACTACCCCACTTTTCAGGCGACGGACATATTTAAATGTTCGTCTCCTGAATGAACAGTATTTAATATCCGCCACCAACCGGACTTTAATTATTACTTTACTTTTGAAAAAGTCCAACGTTCAGGCGATGGACCACTAGAATTTCCGTCGCTACAAAGGCCCGTCCAACGTTCAGGCGACGGACCACTAGAATTTCCGTCGCTACAAAGGCCCATTCTGACAGCCGTCATTCGAATACCTGTTCGGGCGACCGATCTTGAGCAAAGTTCGTCGCCTGAATTTATTCCGTCGCTTGAGTTCAGTTCAGCCGACGAACATTGAGGTTTTCTGGTCGACTGAACATGTGTTGGAGGCGGTTTGGGCCTCCCAACGTTCAGGCGACGGGCCTTAGTAAGTTCGTCGCCCGAACCTGATTCAGGCGACGAACATTTTGAGGTCCGTCGAGCGAGGCGCAATCTGGCGTAGTGTATAAATTTTTCGGGTTTGAACTCATCGTCTCAAGGTAATAACTACTCCTCCCAACCAAACAATTAAATTGTCTTTATGATTTGTTACTCTTCTTTTATCCCAAAATTAATAAAAATTACCAAAAAAAAAAAAGTTCTACTATTTCTAAAAAATGGACTAGGAAGGACTTACGCACCCAAGCCTCCGGTCCGCCAATGAGTGCGCGCAAGTGTGCAACAATGCATCTAATATATTATTATTGTTATTGAATTAAAAGTTAGGTGTTAGATATAGGTAGGGTTCGTGCATTGATTAATTAGTCCCGCCTCTCCTCCAACTCCATTCATTCCAAACTCTCCCCAAATTTTAGATCGATCTCACATTTAATGAATATGGCACCCTCCCACAGCCCCACCGCCATTGCAGCGGCGGTGCTTGCCTTTATACTAGCAGCAATGCTATCAGAGGCGCAGATTG
Source organism: Persicaria tinctoria (assembly GCA_037127255.1). Lineage (NCBI taxonomy): Eukaryota > Viridiplantae > Streptophyta > Magnoliopsida > Caryophyllales > Polygonaceae > Persicaria > Persicaria tinctoria. The sequence goes on along the minus strand of JBANSL010000013.1, from coordinate 8,938,500 downwards.
AGTCACCGCCAGCTGCTATGAACCCGCTGGCGCCGGCGCCGACGCCGCAGGACTGCATGACGGTGCTGCTCGGGGCGTCGGACTGCCTGTCGTACGTGGAGGCAGGGAGCAACGAGACGGTGCCGGAGAAGCCGTGCTGTGGGGAGCTACGGAGCCTGGTGACCAACCACCCCGACTGCCTCTGCCAGATGTTCGCCAAGAACAACTCCCTCGGCATCGAGTTTGATACCAAGAAGGCCCTCAAGCTCCCCTCCCTCTGCCACGTCACCACTCCTCCTATCTCCTTGTGCTCTTGTGAGATCAATTTCTCTCCTCGATCGGTCTCCTTCCATTTCTTTTATTTTCCGATGTTTAATTTATTTTTAATAACTAATAATTATAACATTATGAAAAAAAAGTTATAAAATATTAAAATTAATTTTATACGGTTTTAAATATCCTTAAAAATGTGTTGAATAACAAACATAAAATAGTTTATTTGAACATTTTCTATGAAAGTTTTCTAATAGAGAAAGCAATTATATTGAAATATTAAAAATATTATCTAACATTAACTGGTTAGATTAAAAAGTAAATTTGGTTAATCTAACCTACTGGTAATATAAATTAGTTTATATTCACCACGCGTGTCCCAACGTGTTAGGATTAGGTTTGCTAGGTCGTTCAATTCAGAATTGTTTGTTTGTCACTACCTGGTTTGCACCTTTTACTTTTCTATGTATGATTGACGGTTCGCTGTCTGCCGACTTTGTCGGCCACTCGAGTTGTCGGCTCTGTCTAGTCCTCGAATTATTACCTTATAAAAAAATAAAATAAAGATTATTATTTATGTCTAAATATATCTGTGCCCAACTAGATAAATATTTAAATTTCACAATTTAATACTCCTTTCATATTATTATAAAGTATAAACTGTATATTAATTGACTATTTGAGTACTTTTTCATTGAATAAAATAGTTGTCCCTTTGGCTACATGATAAAATTTTCTAATTTTGTTAATTAATTTATCTATTTTATTATATTTAATTTTTAATATACTTTATTAATATTCCAACATCCCATATTATTCCAGTGTTCATTGATCCATTTTTTACATTATCTATTTGTTAAAACTTGTACTAATAAGATACAAATATAACACCCCGTTTCAAATCGGTTATAATAAGGATGTTGAGAGTGATTTATATGTGATTCAAGCCATACCCATATAATAATTAAAAATATAAAATTAAAAATTCATCATTATGTATCATTTAATAATTTAAAGTCATCCATTACTCCATACTTTTTTACAAAGAGTACTGCAACAACATGTACATGAATAAATATATAAATTCAAGAATAAATATATAAATTAAATCCAATCATATATATCTTTTCTATTATATATATATATATATATATATATATATATATATATATATATATATATATATATATATATATATATATATATATAGTTAAATAATTTGTTGATATTATCAAAACTTATAAAATTTTATCATATCTTGATTAGTTTTATTTTGATAATATTTTATAATTTATTTGAAGAAATCTAATTACTTATGATAAAATAAAGACCATTATAAATATATCATAAAATCCATTAGATTTAATCTAATTATATTGGCTATAGATAAAATAATTAAAGGTAAAATGATAGATTTGATAACTAATTAATATATGAATTCAAGTTGACTATTTATATTAAAAATAACTAGTTAGTAATCAATTAACGTGGACTTATAAGATGACACTTAAATAAAATAAATTAATAAATTAATTAATGTCGACCGATTCGGATCTGCTCTAAAATGGGATTTGTGTCAAGATTTATTTTTTTACTTCAATTTCTATTTCATTAGGGGTTGTAAACAAAACGTGGATTAAAATCACATTTTTTTGTGTTCTTTAATAAAAAAAATGAATATCTCGATAATAAGTCTCAATCGATGATTATTTTGTTAATTTTTTATTTTTCAATGAATATTTAAAAAAAATATATAGCTAATCATCAAAGTGTACGTACGTTGGTCATTAGTCGCTAGACATACGCAGTATATTATATATTGTGGAAAACTCTATGAGTAGAGCCGTAGAGTTGAGAGGATCTCAACCACTAATTTTAAAATCAGTGATTAAAAATCCTCCCCCACCCCATCCCCAATTTTTTTTTATTTTTTTCTTTTATTTTATTTTTTGAGAGAGGAAATGGAACTCTACCTTTGTAGAGTTTTCTTTGAACTCTATCGGAACAGGACCGTCAATTTGCATTATGGTATATTGGTATGGTTACCTTTTGAGTACGTACATGCATTTAGTGTTTGTTTAATTAGTGTGCTTCACAATTTATGTTTAATTTCTAATCAACATCAATTGGTAGTTGGTAATTAAATTTATGTAAAATTAAATTAAATATGAATGCAGTGTTTGGGGTACCGGTTTCAGTACCAGTTGGAGCTCCTCCTCCTCCTCCCTCTCTTCCTCCTCCTCCTCCCCCATCAGTTTCAGACGCTTCCCCACTACTTTCACCTGCAGGTTATATTCCTATACCTGCATGCATATATTACTATGAGTTTCTCTCATTTGTGGAGCAAAATAAAATTGCCTTTAAATCAGATCATTGAGCGCCAAAACTTATTTGTATTATCCCATATCATTGAATTTAAAAATTGAATGTAAATATTCAATGTTTTGGATGTTTTGAATTAAACCAATTAATTAGAAAAAGTATAATATCTTAAACATAATAATTATATATTAAGAGGAGAATGTCACGTTATCAAATGGTTCTCATTGATTTTAATTATATATTTAAAATTCCCTCCGTTCAAAAAATACATTGCCTTTTAGCATTTTGCACAAGTTTTAATAAAACACCTTACTTTTAAAAAAACATCATCATTGCACTAACTTTTTCATAAATTTTATTATTTTTTAACACCCACTACACATTTTAACCAATCAACTTATTTTAAAAAGTCATCAACACACAAACCAATACAAATCATTACAGCTTTTTACCTAGAAAACCTAAAAGACCATCTATTGTTGGACAAAAATTTACATCTAAAAGTCCATGTATTGTTGGACGGAGGGAGTATAAATTAGTGTAGATATAGATAGAGAAAAAAGAGGGGAAAAAACAAAAAAAAAATTATTGGTTGAATATGAGAGAATTAATGTGAAGATGACACATAAGCAAAAATTGTTTTGTATATTAAGAATATATATTAATATCAATATAATAAAATACTTGTCAGTTTAGTTTATTTATAAAGTTACAAATCAAAATAATGAACAATATATATATAGTTAAATTTAATTTAGAGGAAAAAATAAATGAGGTATGGACTTATTATTATTAATTAGAAAAAAAAGAGATAAAAAGAAGTTTTACATGATGGATAAACATCTCTAGGCAACCTGCCGGACCAAACCCAAAGGCGGCTACATGCAGCCTAGCTGGCTAGCTATATCATTGTACTCCGGAGTATCTAGCTTCTTTATGTTGTCGTACTCTCTAATATTAGCGCCCGTAAGGGAATGGATTCAGAACAACCACCGACATGGGATACACCGCCGCCACCCCCGCCACCAGAGGAAAGTGGCCTGGTAAAAGATGCACCACCGCCCACAATATCGCCATTAACGCGATCAGGAAAGAGGAGTTCAGCGGGACTGGCGACCGGAGTGACAGTTGGTGGGGTGGTATTGGTGGCAGCTGTTTTAGCTTTGGTTACATTCTTGGTTAGACAGCGACAGCGACCGATGAAGAGGGGAGAAGAGATAGGTTTAGGTCCGTTGACTCCGGAGATAGCTTCACCGTCTCCTTTCTTGGTAATTTTTCTTTTCAACTTTTCTGTTGCTTTTATGACATTATGTTACTCTTGAGTATTTAATTTACGTTCCGGCTATATACACCCCAAATCATGAGGACGTGCATGATTAAAAGACTTGCACGTCTTTAAGGACGTGCAATATTAGACATAAGGCTTGCACGTCCTTAAAGACGTGCAATATTAACTTTGTAATTTGCGGTGTATATAGCAACACCCTTAATTTATAGTACTCCGTAATTAAGATAATCAATCATTTTTATAAGAAAAAACCGCTTTTTTTAATGTCAAATAGGAAAGCCAAAGTTCAGTTGGATCGAAGATAATTAAAAAGGGGGCAGGTAACCATACCTAAATCATGTTTAAAATTTTTATTATTAAATATTTTTTGATGGGGATTCAGACTGTTGTCTTAATTTGTTTGATTAAATGTTGTTATAAAATTTGGTTAGTTATTTTTTTTGTCACCATCACTGTAAGTCTATCATTACTAACACATCAGTCTTTTTATAGCTAGGTAGGACGACATGGTCAATTTATCGCCATTGATAAGGTTGCAGCCACGGTTTCAGAAACCGTAAAAATGCTTATGCGATGATTTTAAAAACCGTCGCCATGAGTCCCATTGGCCTCTCCCCCATTGGCCGGCCACGTGTTAGAAACCATGGGAATTTTTTAGAAACCATGGGTTTGTTTATGTCGACGGTTTTCAAAACCGTCGCCATAAGTCCCCATTTGCGTCCAATAGGGAGCTATTTTATTTTCTCAGGAGGCCTCCCACTGTTGTAGAAATCGTGACCGCTCAATGTGAGAGAGGCAAATAGGGACTATGGCGATGGTTTTTGAAACCGTCGCATAAATATTCTCACAATTTCTGAAACTGTGACCAGTACCGTGTAAATGGTGATATTTTTAGTGTGTAGAATGTCTCTCTACAAAGCAGAAATAATTGTATATCTGCTGACTTTTTATCAATGTGATCAAATTTTTTATTTTAACTTTGTTGAATACTGTCATCTAATAAATTGGGTAAATTGCACAAATTTCTCCAAGAAAGAATTCATGGCGATACAAATTCCTTTGTACATAGGGAGCACTCCCAGAGAAGCGCTCAAGTTGTCCCCTTTGCAAGCTCCTAAGGCTCCAGCTTCGCCGCAGTTTCTGCAGCTACCCGAATCTCAGTTGAATTCTAAAATTTACAACATGACTTCAACTTCTTCATCGGTATCAACAAGTGACAGGACCAGCACTGAGATTTTTAGTGCCCGAGGCGAGGTAAAATACTAGTCTTTTGTCACCCTCACTCTTACCCATTATTAAATTCGGATTTTTTTTATCACTAAAAGGGAAATTAATGAACATTAAAGTAGTATATGAGTATGACTAATGCGACAATCTCTCAGTACGTATAACACAACAAAAGACTATGATTTTTAAATTTACGAATGTACTTATTTACTAAATTTTATTATATTTCCTTACAAGTCCTATTAAAAATAGGTGAAATTTCTAGTGATCATAAATGTGAATTTTTGTTTTTAATATTCTGTTTTTTCCCATTAATGTAAAATGGTATGATTAAACACTTAAAAACACATCGTTATTTTGTAAATTTATCCAAAAAAAATATAATCACTTAAATAAATTTATGAAAATATTGTTACTTAAAAACCATCCGTTTTTTCATTTATATAAAAAATTGAAAGACGAAGACTTTTTTACACTCTGTTGTTGATTCGAAATATTGAATAAATTAATAAGTCATATAACAAATGAGTTTTTTTTCACATATATATTTTAGTAAATCTTTTATTACATGTAAATATAATAATACATAATACCCTACATATAATGTAACTTTTTTCCCGGGGCCTTACTCGGTAAGGAGCCCTAGGCGACCACCTCTTTGGCCTACCCCAAGCGGCGGCCCTGACTGGTGATCAAGTGCAGCAGCATATAGTGTCTGTAGGGATAAAGACATTCACCTACCAAGAACTATCGGAGGCGACAAATGACTTCAGCCAGGACAACTTTCTTGGTAAAGGTGGATTCGGGTCTGTATACCGAGGAGGCTTCCTTGCCGATGGTCGTCTGGTTGCAATCAAACAACTCAAAGGCGGAGGCTTCCAAGGGGACAGGGAGTTTCTTGCAGAGATCAATGTTATAGGTCGTGTTCATCACAGGAATCTTGTTTCGTTGGTCGGGTACTGCATTAGTGGCCCTGAGAGGTTGCTTGTTTACAAGTACATGCAGAACAACAGCTTGGCTTTCCATTTGCAAGGTTAATCTAAACTTTTTTTTTTGCCACTTTTCATCTCTTGCTAGATGCTGATATAGAACATAAAATTAACCAGGAAGCACCTACTAATTTGATAGACCTAATAAAATAGATTGATTCATACACAAGCAGATAGAAATCAAAGGAGATAGTGAGGTCTAGACTCTTTGGATTGACATGGAAGATGCTTCCATCAACAGATACGCCTAACGCTCTAGCAATTAAACTCCTGGATGATTGTCATCTTCTGGCTTGATTAGCCTAGAAGAATCAACTGCATTTTCCTTGGTAAAACATAAATATGTTGTCTTGATATGGTAAACATAAGCTGTAAGCCAAAATGACGCCTTTTTGTGTCTTTCTTTTTTATCAAGTCGATCAAGAGATTAGAATGACTCAATCATCGTTTAACATTGAATCTCAGTAATTATATAACTGCTTTGTAATTTCCTACTCATCAAGAATGAAACCGAGAGATTCTATGCTAGAGTCTGTTACAGTTTCATGATCTACTTTATTATAAATGTCAACCATGATGATTGAATGGAAAAAAAAAATTGAAAAATGCAGGGAGTGCAACACCAGTGTTGGATTGGGCAACTAGATTGAGTATAGCTTTGGGTGCTGCTAAAGGAATTTCATATTTACATGAGGAGTGTATGTTCCCTTTTCTCCTTAAGTTGAAGTATTTTCTTTAATTTTGCTTCTACTGTTTCCCTTTATTTTGGCCTTTTGAAAGCAAGTAATCGTTTTTATAGGTTATCCTAGAATAATTCACCGAGACATTAAATCAGATAATATACTTCTTGACTCTAATTTCATACCAAAGGTACGTATCTTAATACAAGCTACTAATCGTTGGAGCTGCTATTTTCTAGCTAGCTTTTGAATCTACGATTAGATTTCTACATTCAGTCGATCAGATATATTACATCAAGTCGATCTAATACGCAGGTTGCTGATTTTGGACTTGCTAAGTTTGTTCTTGATGACAAAAGTCATGTTTCCACAAGAATCCTGGGAACTTTGGGGTAATGCCTGTTTGCTACTTCTAGCTATTATCTACTAAGTAGTAAGATATATAAATACTGTTATTGGACAATTTTATTTTATTTTTAATAAAAAAAATGTAGGTACTTGGCTCCAGAATTCGGGTCAACTGGGAGATTGACTGAGAAATCAGATGTCTTCTCTTTCGGGGTGGTGCTTCTTGAGTTGATCACAGGGCGAAAACCGATCAATCTCACGGAATGGGTAGGGTTTTTTCTTTATTAGTATCAAAATTAAGTTCAATGTGATTTAATGTGTTAAACTAAGGATTTGGGAACTGGATGCAGGCAAGCACATTGCTTGATCAAGCAATGGAAGACGGAGAATTTGAGACCGAACTTATTGATCCAAAGTTGGCAGATAATTATGATCACGAAGAAATGAATCGGATGGTTACTTGTGCAGCGTTATGTGTTCATCGTTTCCCAGATAATAGACCAAGAATGAGTCAGGTGGTTCAAGTTTTAGAAGGTAACATCTCACCGGAGAAACTAAAAGCTGAAACAAGTAGGCCAAGAAGGACACGTCGACCTGCCTAGTTTTATCAATGAGTTGAACATTGGGTGTATATGATATTGATATGTGTAAAGATGCTACGTACAGTGGGAAATTTGCATACAAATTGTTACATTAATGGTTTTTTATGTAGATTGGATTATTGTGTTGAGAAAATGAAAGAATGTGAAGAGACCCAAAGAGTTTCACGTTGATAATATGAATAAAGAAGTCTTAGTATATGAGCTAGTGAGTTACTCATCTTATGACCGGTCAATTGGTTCCATCTCCATTCGGCTTATGTGCTAGGATACTTCAGTATATTGATATGTAAGAGCACCACTGAACCAGCAATGGTCGAGGGTAATTAACCTCCTTGTTAGACCTGAGCAGACATGGGCTAACCCGCCCTGTATAATATGCGGGCTTTGGTAAGGCAATTGGCCCAAGCGGGCCGACAGGCCCGACCCGGTTGGCCCATTGGGCCGTGCTTGGGCTAAGGGTTAAGCCCAAGCGGGCCAGTAGGCCCGGCACGCCTATATATATTACTTATATTATTTTTTATATATTTGTGTTAAAATACTACGGAGTATATATATTGATTATATAATATCTAAACTTTTACATCTATTACTTTATAAATACTCCCTCCGTCCCAAATTAATTGTTTTTTACTATTCATGCACGCTTTTTTAAGAAGCTAAAAACTATATAAAAATAATCCATTTTTTAATTAATTTTTCAAAATAAATCTATACTTATAGTAATATGTATGATATTATTTAAAAATATTTAATAAAATATTGATATTTTATATAGTTTTTAGCATCTTAAGCAAGCGTGCATAAATAGTACGTAAAAGACAATTAATTTGGGACGGAGAGAGTAGTATTTACATCGCATATAAATTAAGAAATACAATAGTACTAAATATATTATTTTCAAGATTTTTTCATTGAAATGGACCTACATAAAGATTGTAGTGTGTAATTTCACATTTGTATAACTTGTATACTTTTGTTTTATATTAAATTTCAATCTTTTGAGACATTTAGTACATTTGTGTAGTTTGAGATCAAACGCAGAAATACTAAAATAAAAATAATATTTTACGAAATTATAATGGGTGGCCCGATGGGCTACCCAGCCCGCCAGGTCTAGCCCAAGCCCAAGTCCACTAAAATGGGTCAAGATATTCTCATAGGTCCGGTCCAAGCCCGCCCATGCTCAGGTCTACTTCTTGCCCAATCTCATTCTTGTTTAGAGGTTTGGTATGGGAGCGCCGCTCTTCCACGTCGATTATAAAACACTAAAAATGATGGATTATAAGGTATGATGAAACTTTAAGTTAGTGGCCAGATTCCGACCCTACAAACCGTTGATGGGAAGTACTATATGAATTCAGGCCTATAAAACACCAACCTTTTGCATCGATCTACTCAGTGCAGTGAATATTATCATGATTTTAAGTCTTAATTATCGGAAAGTGCTATAACAACTTCCTAATTTGTTAAGCCAACTGTGTTCCTGGGTATATTTAATTAACTCATTTTAATCAGGGTTATGTTGAGTGACATTACTTGTAATACGATTGTACAGGATATATGAGATTAATATAAGTTATCACTTATTGATGATTTGAGAATCAATCAGCTCATAGATGAAATCAATGAGGAAGAAGAGAGGAAGAAGCTCGAGAAATTAAACTTCCTGTTGGATTCAATAAAATTCAATGGGAATGAGATGACATAAATTCTACTATTAATTTCCCCAACCAAACAAGCTAGACTTCCCTCTCTCCTGGTTGACGGAGTCTTTAAAATTTTTAATCAAATGAATCTATAAATTAATCAATAAGAACAGGCAATTAAAGCTTCCCAATTGGCAGAAAATGAAATTACGACGTAGTATTACAGTATTGTATTGATGACCCCGTCAACAAGATCTTAAATGAATCTCAACAACAACAACAACAAAAAAAAAGATCTTAAATGAATCTTCCATTTGTTCGCACTATAAATGCGTAATTGTCCACATGACGAGTGGATTGATCATCTCCAAGTTGATCTTTCACTTCTTATGGACTTGTATTTATGTTTCGAACAAATGATCGAGTAGATGGGGCCGGTTGTTTCAGTTATTAATTCCGATACATGCCTTAGAAAAAAATGTAGGTAAGAGTGGAACCCAGTGCATTTAAAGTGAGTACTGTGGTATACAAATTCGTGGTATGGGGACTGGTACGTACTTGCGCGATTTTGACCCCAAACCAAGAGAAACGAATACGCGACTCGTCAGAAACAACGAAATGAAGTTCCCCCTTTTCGATCAAGCGCGCAATGAATTCAAATAACTTAAAGCATAAGTAAATAATGGAGATCAAAACCCAAATTGGAACTCAACAGCATATATATACTTCCTGCCAACAATTAAAGAGAGAAAATTAGCACAGATAAGGAGACGGTAATAGGAAGATCAAGGAGGAGAAGAAGGAGAAAAGAAGACGAAATCTATTTAGAAAAGAAAATGAATTTCACATTCACTTTTATTAGAACATTAGCCCACATTATCCATATGAATAAGAGACAAATTCCAGATTCACATTTATTTTATCAATAATTTTTTTTAAAAAGGAAGTGAGAAACAATAAATTAAAGGACATATAATATAAGGGTTGTATACACCGGAATCAACCCCTCTCTCTCTCTCTATAATAGTGCACGCATGCCTTACCGTGTACGCATAAATTATTCATCTATATGCTCATAATTATTCGTCTATTTTCATATGATTATTCTTCTGTACGTAATTATGTAATTGTTTGTCTATACAAATAGTGTAAAAAATATAAATTTTATTCTAACGAATAATCGTCTAATACTACTGAATAATATCAATTTAAATAAAATATAAAAGTATCATGATTTATTAAAAAGATATTTCAAATAAAAAAATTATTTAATTTTCAAACATTAACAACTTTTTACTCGAGTATTGAATTGAAGTTTGTAATATATCAAAATCAAGTTATAAATATGTTGGACATTTATTGGTAACTCGTCGGTAAAAAGAGGAGGGGCAAATTCTCCCTTGCCCCTCCCTAGCTCCGACTATGATATTATACTTATTATATACACACACTTAGTCAAAGTCTCGATCAAACTCGCAGTCTCTCCGACGACTCACACCGTCACACACGATAAATTCAATAATACAAACATGCAAATATCATGATATTCAATAATAATAATAAATTTGCACCAAAAAAATAAAATAATAATAATAAAAATAATAATAATAATACTCCATTCATTCACTTTTAATTGACGTTTACTATCTAAGCATATTTTATAAGATGATAAAAACTATATGATTTTTTTTTTAATAATCTCATACTACCTCCGTTCCATAATACATGGGCTTTTCCTTTTTGACACGTTTTTTAAGGAGCGAAAAACTCTATAAAATATTATTTTTTTAATCAAATTTTTTATATCATTTGATATTTATTACTAATAAGTATCAAATTATATAAAAAATTTAATTAAAAAAATAATATTTCATATAGTTTTTCGCTCCTTAAAAAACGTGCCGAAAACTAAAAACCCATGTATTTTGGAACGGAGGGAGTATTTATTGCTTTAAAAAAAAGTGAATGGATTGAGTAATAATAATAATAATATATTCAACTTGGCATTTATTTATGTATATATAAAATCTCGATCATGTTATATATATAAGCACACAGATCAAGAGCATTCTTGATTTGCTTCCGGGGATCTGGAAAAAAAAATAAGGAAAAATTGTCTGTGCCACCGTAAACATATATCGAACGCTAGCTTTGATTTTGATATAAATCGATAGCTAACGATGGATCAATATGTGAGTCCACCTGCACCTGCAGGAGTTGAATATTTCAGTCTAGAAGGTGCTCTATCTCCATCTACATCTCCATCTCCATCGCCACTGTCACCACTGGTACCGGTAGCACCTTCTAGCGATTCGAGTTCACCTGCACCTGCACTCGCACCTGTTGATTCGAGTACACCTGCACCTGCACCAGCACCTCCAGCACCTGTACCTGCACCGGAATCGCAACAAGCATCTCCGCCACCACCGCCACAGTCGTCTCCGGAATCAGAAGCTCATAAGGCTCCGAGTTCATCAACGGCGCCGGCGCTGGTGGGCAGCCTGGTGTCTGTTGCGGTGGTGATTGTGGTATGTTTCTTGGCTATTCGCTGGTGGCGCCGCCGACATCCGAAAGGGCGTTCGGTAATTTAAACTTGTCGAACTGATCTCATTTCATCTTCATCTACTTACGCCTCCACTCTCAAATACCCATTACAACTCAAAAACAACATCAACATCGATGATATTTAATTTACATAAAAATTACTGTAATTTCTATGCAATCTGTACATTTTTCTAACTTTTTCCCTTTTCTTTTGTGAAAAAATAGGCAACCCCAACTGTATCGGTATATACAATAAACCGAATTGAAGAAGGTAACAATACATGCATTCATTTCTTCTCTAAAAATTGTCTATTACACAAAAATAAATATCAAAATCTCTGCAATTTTAATATTCCAACTTTAACATCTCTTCTATTTTATAGATTTCTGCATTTATTACATACTATATATATACTCTAAATTTATTATTTATCGTTGGATAGAAATAATTCTTGATACTCAAACAAATAATGACTCCGAAATTACCGAATACTAACTCTGAACTTGCCAAATAATCAATAATCCATTTACTTCTTATTTCTAATGTGCAATTTATCAACAAACACTAACCCTGAATTTGCTAAATAACCGAAACTTGACAGACAAAATTAGCAACTATTCAAAACTTGCAAGCCGCAGCAACATGCAGCGGCCGCCGCCTGGACAGTGGTACCCGCAGCAGCAATGGTCCCCCGCTCCGCCGCCCTGCCCTTATCCGACGTGGGCGGGACACCCCCTGCCAGAGTTGGTCTACATGCAGCGTCCGCCACAGCAGCGGGCCCCATCCCCGGCGATGTACGCTTCACAGCAGCCTCCAGCGCACCTCATGCACACCAACCTCTCCGCCGCTTTCTCCACCATGGGACTCCAGCAGTCGGACGACAACTGGTACATGGATACCGGGGCCTCCTCCCACATGACGAACGCACCAGGTAACCTACAAACTGTTTTTAATTCGAGCACTTTACCGTCTGTTTATGTCGGAAACGGCGAGTCTCTTAAAATTGTCGGTTCGGGTCACACAACCCTTCCCAATGCCCCACCCCTACGCCTCAACAAAGTCCTGCTTGCCCCTGACCTTGTTAAAAACCTCATTCCTGTTCGTCAATTTACCGTCGATAATCACGTGGCTGTCCAATTTGACCCGTTTGGTTTTCTTGTGAAGGATCTTCGTACGGGGACCCCAATCATGCGCTGCAATAGTTCTGGCGACCTCTACCCCATCACCAAAGCTCGCCCACAGTCTCCCACCGCCCCCACCGCCTTCGTCGCCCATCGTTCTGACTTGTGGCACGCTCGTCTTGGCCATCCCGGCGACCACGTGCTCCAATGTCTCCACACTAGTCATTTAGTTTCTTGTAATAAAGCCTCTGGCATTTGCATTTCCTGTGAAATCGCCAAGAGCAAGCGTCTCCCTTTTAGCATACTCTAAATTTATTATTTATCATTGGATAGAAATAATTCTTGATACTCAAACAAATAATGACTCCGAAATTACCGAATACTAACTCTGAACTTGCCAAATAATCAATAATCCATTTAATTCTTATTTCTAATGTGCAATTTATCAACAAATACTAACCCTGAATTTGCCAAATAACTGAAACTGAAACTTGACAGACAAAATTAGCAACTATTCAAAACTTGCAAAAGTGTGAGTCAATTTTGCAACTATTCGATAAGTTGATAGTAATTATTCGTTAAGTCGAAGACCAATGAGGCAACCCATAAGGCGTGTGAAATTTGTTTGTCAAGGCTAGAATAATAAAAAGGGGGATCTATTAGTTTAGGTTCGGTTTCGGTGTGGTTTTTTTTTTTTTTTTGGAATTTCGATTTTAGGTTCGACTATTTTTGAACCAATGAACAATGTAACCTACCTTTAGTCGATCCCTTTTTTTGCAATAAATGATGTGATTTTAGAATAAAACACTCTCGTTTTTCAATTAAAAGAAAGAAGAATAATAAATTAATTAAAATTGTCGAGTAAAATTTTTATAAAATAAGGATATCAATCAATATAATGAGATTCTAAATCGTCTGTCCACAATTCATGTCCCCTCGGACCCCTCCTCACAAACTTTTTAAATTTTTTCTTTTACTATTTAATTCTAATTTATCTTTATTTTTAAATAAAATATTATGAGGGGGAAGGGGGGCAAGAATGATCGATGGACAGAGGATATGGTCATATGGCTCCATATAATGAAGCTAAAACATCAAAATAATCAAATGAGCCAATAATTAATTTTAAATATTGATATATTACTGTTTATTAGGATGGTTTTTTTTTTTTGATAACCTGTTTATTAGGATGTTAAATCAAAAGATATTTAATATATCAAAACAAGTTATCAATGAGTTGAATGTATATGCGTGGTTCGTCGTATGAAAAAAGGGGCTATTGGAAATTTAATTACACCACAAATAGACATGGTCACGGATCACGGGTTAACTCGTGACCCGACGAGTCGTACGGTTCAGTGACCTGACGGTTCGGTGAACCGGCGGGTAGAAGGGTTGGAGCGGATTGTGGGTTAGAGTTGAGCATCCCCCAACCAGCCGACCCGCAGGGTCAACACACCATTCCAATTTTTTTTAAAAGATAAATTATTATTATTATTATTATTATGTATATTTCTTAGAATAATTCATAAAAAAAACATAAACTAACATGCAATATGCAATTTGAGACAAATGAACCCTCATTCTTCTCCTTGTATAGATTTGGAAGTTTTCCTTCCATTCCCTCATTTCCAATGTTGGACAAGGGCTTCCTCTCGACCACATTCAAAATATGGAGTTAGAATGAAAAGACATTGAGCTATATATATGTATCCCACTATCCCGTTTCTCTCACTTCTCGTATTTCCTTCATTTCCTACATTGGAAATGAAGTTGTAAATTAAGTTTGAAAAAATATATTATCATATTTTTCTCTATTACATCTCACATTGAAATCATATTGGATGAAAGAATTGATATGAAGATGTAAAATCTTTCCAAATTTTTAACACTTCATATGAAAATGAAATTGTTGATGAAATGTGATACAAAGATAAAATTTTCACATATCATTTTTATTTATTTTAATAGTTAATTTTAAAAAAATAATTTTTTTTAATCCAAACCCATCAACCCGTGACATTTTCGAATTAGGGTTCGGGTCGACCAATTCAACCCTTGACTTTCAACCATTTCTCCCTATTTAATTATTTTTTTGGTAAAGTTATTTTGGTCTAGAATACACAACTCATTACACAAAAGGTAACTCTTTACACAACTCTCTGCTGAGTAAATCTCAGTTAGTAGCCCTATTGGTTTCCGTTTCGGAAGACACGGCTCCCGGATCCCGTTTCTTTCCTTCACAGACGACATCATCATTTTCACAAAAGGTAGCTTGGATGCCGCTCATAAAGTCAGAACAATAGTCGTCGATTCTTATTGTAAAATTTCTTGTCAAAAAGTGAACTATCATAAGTCAAGCTTCCAAGCAACCAAGGGAATATCAAGCTCCAAATGGGCGCTCAGTTAAATTCTGGAAATGGACAAAAATGGGGATACATCATGGAAATGGACAAAAATGGTTAGCCTTATGGAGAAATTCAAGTAAGGACTTATTTGGTCCATAGGAAATGGGCGCTCAGTTAAATTCTGGACAGATAATTGGATCACAACGTCCTCGCTAGGTTCTAGGGACGTCTGGCCTGTAGATGGCAACATTGAGGAAATTGTCAGTGACTATATCCTAGGAGGAAAATGGTGGGAAGAGAAACTGAACAGTGTGCTTCTACCCTTCATAGTGTCTGAAATATTGGACATCCCACTTCCGATATCCTCTATTGACGATCGCCTGTATTGGTGGCCCGACAGAGCTGGTTGGTTTACGACTTCGAGCGCCTATAAGCTAATCACATCACACACAGACTCCAACGTCAACATCAATAACTGGATATGGAAAATTAACATTCCACCTAAGATAAAAAAACTTTTTATGGAAAGTATGCCAGGACGGGCTCCCTAGCTACAACATCTAGACTTGCTTCCCAAGGGGTTCCCGTCCCTTCCAACTACAGCCTATGTAATGGGCCTGATACATTCGCAATCAATATATATTCAGACAAGTAAACATCCCAAGTAGGGAGGCTACTATTCAACTGATCAAAACACACATACGCAATTGGGGAAGAACTTTTCAGACAGAGAGTGAATTTGATGAGGAAACCAACACCAAGGCAAATAAAGAAGAAACACAACACTCGTAGTGTGCGATGGCGAAAACCTCCAATTGGCACCCTTAAACTAAATTTTGATGAGTCTTCCCTTCCTAACTCGGATAGCTCGGCGGGAGCTATTTTACGTGATTGGGAAGGGAGACCCATCACCATATGCTATCAGAAGTTAGGAAAGCAGAGCGCCCTCAAAGCTGAAGCACTTGCCTTAAAATTGGTAGTCCAATACGCCTTGAGACTCTGATAGACAAACTTCATATCGAGGGAGATTCCAACATCATCATAAATTATCTAAACAACCGTATCAAATGCCCTTTGGAAATCGAACATATATTATCTGACATCAAAACTCTTCTATCGACCTTGAGAGAAGTTACCTTCTTTCATGTTCCCTGAAATGACAATAAAGTGGCTGATAAGGTTGCACACATTTGCCACTCTCCCAGGGGTGCCGATATCTACAATAACTCAAGTCTCTCTGACCTCATCCGAAAAGATGTTGCTAGGTAGAGCTCGCTTGCCTGGATTCTTTCCTAATAAAAAAAATCTTTTTGGCCTTTGTATTTGACACAGTAGAAAGCTAGAAATGTATGCAATTGCGAACTTTTGACCATAGAGTTTTTACAAGCAACGAAACCTTAGTGTGTGGGTGTGTATACAGGGACATATCTAGGGGTGGTTTGAAGTTTACTGTAGCATATCCCATTTTAAAAATAAAATTGAAGTAATAGTACACTATAGGGGTTGTTGGCATAGCGGCAATTGGTAAGTCGAGATTCGAGAGATAGTAGTGTCAGGTTCGCAACTCACTAACCTCAAATTTCTTCTTTATTTCTTGGTTACTTAATCCCAGGAACTACCAATGCAGGGAGAAGCACTCCAAGAGAAGAAGAAGCTCTCAGGTTGCCCCCTTTCCAATCTCCAACTTCACCTGAACCTCCTCAGCAACCCGAGTCTCAAACGCTTTCTAACATTTACAACACTCCTTCAACTTCTTCATCGGTAGTATCAACTAGGGAATATGTGCAACCACAGCTAGTGCCTATAGGTAGAAAGACATTCACCTACCAAGAACTATCGCAGGCGACAAATTACTTCAGCAACGACCGGGACAACATTCTTGGTCAAGGTGGACTCGGGTTAGTATACCGAGGAAAAGGAGTCCTTGCTGGTGGCGATCTTGTTGCAATCAAGCATCTCAAGGACGGAATCTACCAAGGGGAGGAGGAGTTTTGTGCCAGAGATCAACATTATAAGTCGTATTCATCACAAGAATCTTGTTTCGTTGCTCGGGTACTGCATTAGTGGGTCGGAGAGGTTGCTTGTTTACGAGTACGTACATAACAAGAGCTTGGCTTTCCATTTGCAAGGTATGTAAACTACTTTTTGTTGCTAATTAACTGCTATGTTCTTCAATTCATTATCAATTGTTAGTGCTAGATTCGGCTTCTGAGTAACAAGTTCTTGATTTTTACTATTGTTAGCTTCTTTATATACAAGTCCATCATGATATATATTGAATAGAAAAGAATTGAAAATGCAGGAACACCAGTGTTGGATTGGGCAACTAGATTGAGTATAGCTTTGGGTGCTGCTAAAGGAATCGCATATTTACACGAGGAGTGTAAGTCCCCGGCCGTTTCCCTGTGAATTGTATTCTTGAATTTTCGTTCGATCTACACTTTCCCTTTATTTTGGCCTTCTTATAGGAAGTAATCGTTTTTACAGGTGGAATAATTCATCGAGACATTAAATCAACTAATATACTTCTTGACTCTAATTTCATACCAAAGGTATTTTATATATATACTCATATCTAGCTTGTTTAATTTGTGAATGCACAATTAGACTTCTACATCGAGTCTGACAGTACTTATGCAGGTTGCAGATATTGGACTTGCTAAGTTTGTTCTTGATGACAAAACTCATGTTGTCACTAAGAAGATGGGAACTTTGGGGTAAAGCCTGTTTTTACTTTATCTTCTAAATATACCATTGGCCAAATTTCTTTTATTTTGTTTAATAAAAAAGAAATGTATAGGTACTTAGCTCCAGAATTTGGGTCAAGTGAGAAACTGACCGAGAAATCAGATGTCTTCTCCTTCGGAGTGGTGCTTCTTGAGTTGATCACAGGGCGACCATCGAACAATCTCACTGAATGGGTAAGGTTTCTTGTTTAATTATCGATCAGTAACAAAATTGAGGTCTATATGTGTGTGTGTGTGTGTGTTGTGATAAATAAGAGTAAGGAAAAATTTGAGACCTGGATGCAGGCAAGGGCATATCTCCATCAAGCAGTGAAGGGCGGCAAACTTGAGACCTAACTTATTGATCAAATGTTGGTGGATAATTATGAGTATGAAGAAATGGATTGGATGATCACTTGTGCAGCGATTTGTCTTCAACGTTTCCCAGATGATAGACCAAGAATGAGTAAGGTAGTTCAAATTTTAGAAGGCAACATCTCACCGGAGGAACTGAAAAGGTTGAAACAAATTAAGTAGCCCAAGGCCAAGGATATCGATCTCATTTTATCAATGAACGATCGGTGTAAAGATGATACATGTGAACTATATAGGTTGATTAGCTTGGTTGTGACTTGGGGTAATTTCTCTAAACTATCAAGGGTATTTCAGTCATTTCTCATCAGTTTGTTATGTTAGTTACAACTCTCAGATTCTCCTATATAAGGAGGTGAACTCTTCTCTGTATTGCTTAAGAACTCATTTTTTCACAAATTGAATTTCGTTTTCAGATTTCAATGTGTGCTTGTTTTTTTTGCTCGAATTGGAATCAGATATTGATTCTTCACATGGTATCAGAGCCATACGTGAGATCTGCTCGATTTTGATCTATGTTCGCTTCTTCTAAGAAGCTCTGTTTCTTTTTTGTTCACATTTCCGCGTTTTTGGTCTCATTTCGCCATGGCTAGAGGTGCTTCGACGTCTACTCAACAACCATGTGCTTGGAGAGGCATTGGTAAAATGTGTCGCCGGGGGCGCACCTCCGAATGCTCAACAACAAAGGACGATCAACATCGGAGGAAACCAGATACAGTTCGGTGATTTTGGAGCTCAGAATCAAAATTCTCATGTCAATCTGTTGTTTCTCGCCAATTCCGACCATCAATTGTGTTAACTCGGCTGGGCTCGGTGGGGTCAAGATGTTGGAGGGGGAGATCGTGTGTGCGGACCCACATATGGGAGACACGAACAACATATAAACCCAACGGGGTTCCATCTCAAAACCAATTGGCGATGAGAGAAGTAGCCCTTCAACCTTATATGTTGTTCAAGTATTCTCTAGATTACCGATGTGGGACAACCACATTCCAACACTGGGCTCGGTGGGGTCAAGACGCTGGAGGGGAGATCGTGTGTGCGGACCCACATACGGGAGACACGAACAACATATAAACCCAACGGGGTTCCATCTCAAAACCAATTGGCAATGAGAGGAGTAGCCCTTCAACCTTATATGTTGTTCAAGTATTCTCTAGATTACCGATGTGGGACAACCACATTCCAACACGCCCCCTCAAGTGCAACGACATTTTTAGCCAACAAGTTACACTTGCCACATGCGCTTAGATGGGTAGCACAATGCCCGCGGCATGCCACGGTCAGCAACCCCACCAATTAGAGCCCAGACCACAACTAGCCGAACCTGTCTCTGATACCATGTTAACTTGACTAGGCTCGGTGGGGTCAAGACGCTAGAGGGGGAGATCGTGTGTGCGGACCCACATACGGGAGACTCGAACAACACATAAACCTAACGGGGTTCCATCTCAAAACTAATTGGCAATGAGAGGATTAGCCCTTCAACATTATATGTTGTTCAAGCATTCTCTAGATTACCGATGTGGGACAACCACATTCCAACACGTCCCCTCAAGTGCAACGACATTTTTGGCCAAGAAGTTGCACTTGCCACATGCGCTTAAATGGGAACCAATGCCTGCGACATGCCACGGCTAGCAACCCCACCAGATAGAGCCTAGACCACAACTAGCCGAACCCGGCTCTAATACCATGTTAACTCGGCTGGGCTCGATTGGGTCAAGACGCTGGAGGGGGAGATCGTGTGTGCGGATCCACATACGGGAGACGCGAACAACATATAAACCCAACGGGGTTCCATCTCAAAACCCATTGACAATGAGAGGAGTAGCCCTTCAACCTTATATGTTGTTCAATTATTCTCTAGATTACCAATGTGGGACAACCACATTCCAACAAATTGGTGTCTACTTTGTTTAATGGATCTAAGTTTACTAGCTGTAATCGAGGGATTCAGATGGATTTAGATGCTAAGGCCGAATTGGGATTCATCACTGGTGGTTGCTTGATCAAGCAATGGAAGACGGAAAACTTGAGACTGAACTTATTGATCCAAAGTTGGTAGATAATTACGATCATGAAGAAAAGAATCGGATGGTTACATGTGCAGCGATATGTGTTCACCGTTTCCCAAAGATCAAGAATGAGTCAGGTGGTTCAAGTTTTTGAAGGCAACATCTCACCGGAGAAACTAAAAGCTGAAACAAGTAGTGGTATTGATATGTAAATGCTACATTTAGTGAGAAATTTGCATACAAATTGTTCATTGGGTTTTAATGTAGATTGGATCATATTGATATATGTAAAAACACCAGCAATGGCAAAGGGTAAATTCATTGCCCAATTGCCTGATTTTTTGGACTTGCCTTCCATAGTGGGGAGGTGCAGACCATCAATCATCCATAGATCTTATGGATATATATAAATCCAGAAACATTCTATTGGATGAGATGAGAGATGCTAAGATATCTGATTTCAAGCTCTTTAGATTTTTCACTACCGACAGCCAGGGTT
Organism: Persicaria tinctoria; assembly: GCA_037127255.1. Taxonomy (NCBI): domain Eukaryota; kingdom Viridiplantae; phylum Streptophyta; class Magnoliopsida; order Caryophyllales; family Polygonaceae; genus Persicaria; species Persicaria tinctoria. Next base: position 8,917,517 of record JBANSL010000013.1, on the reverse strand, counting down.
CGAATGTTTGGACTAGCCTTGCAGGCACTCAGGCCTCAGGGGTACCTTGATCCAATGGTTCATAGGAAGAGGAAGATGCATGACATTTGGAATTGTAATTAGTATTGAAGCTATTAACCGGACAACCAACACTCAACAAAAATACAAAAAATTAAAAGGAAATGACATTGATCACATTGTTGTCTGGGTGTCACCAAGGCCGAGTGGAGACATCTTGGCCATAATTAGCAAGAGTCTATAAGGGTACTTTATTGTCAACTCTGCGTGGATGTTTTTGGAGAATGCAATATACAGAGAACAATATTATCATTATTTTAAGAACACTTGTGCCCTATTTTTTATTGCAACAGAAATATTATCACTCTATCGAAAATGTAAGATTGTAGAATTGATGTAAAGTCCTCCTCATGGTTTCCATTCATTGATATAACATATATATATAGGTTACAAAGGTATTGGGCCTTAATGGGCTTTTAGCCCACTATGCAATATTAAGACATATGTAATCTATCAAACCCCCCGCAGTCGAAACGGGAGGGGTCCTTACAGTGAGACTGGAACAAAAATCAATGAATAACTGTCGAGGTAAACCCTTGATGAATATATCAGCGTACTGATAAGAGGACGGGACATGGAGAACGCAGACATGTCCAATGGCAACCTTGTCCCTTAAAAAGTGGAGATCAAGCTCAATGTGCTTCGTGCGTTGATGCTGGACTGGGTTGCTAGCCAGGTAGACGGCGGAGACGTTGTCCGTATAGACCGGAGTAGCCTTCTGAAGGGGACAACGGAGCTCAAGAAAGAGGTTCCGGAGCCAAGAGCACTCGGACACAACGTTGGCAACACCCCTGTATTCGGCCTCAGCGCTGGAGCGAGATACGACGGACTGACGCTTGGCAGACCATGACACAAGGGTGTCGTTGAGGAAGACGCAGTACCCAGACGTGGAGTGACGTGTGTCAGGACAACCACCCCAATCTGCATCAGTGTAAGCAACAAGATCGAGCTTAGAGGAAGGAGTGATCGTGGTGCCGAGCTCAAGAGTGCCGCTGATGTACCGAATGATCCGCTTCAAAGCCTGAAAGTGAGGTTCCCTAGGTGCATGCATGAACAAGCAGACCTGCTGAACGGCGTAACTAATGTCAGGCCTGGTGATAGTGAGATACTGAAGAGCACCAACGAGGCTCCTGTACAATGTCGGGTCATCAACCAAAGGACCAGAATGAGCACTGAGCTTGTTGGATGTATCGACAGGGGTGGCGACTGGATTACAGTTGACCATCTTAGCCCGAGCAACAATATCTGCAGCATACTTACTCTGTGAGAGAAACAGACCTGACGCATGACGTTGAACAGCAACTCCCAAAAAATAAGACAACTGACCCAGATCAGACATGGCGAATTCCACACTCAACTGCGAAATAATAGACGTACGAAGAGCATCAGAAGAGGCAGTGAGAATGATGTCGTCGACATATAGCAACAGGAATGCCAAGTCTGAGCCTCGGCGATAGAAAAACAGAGACGAATCGGAACGACTGCCAGTGAAACCCAAACGGAGCAGATGAGAGGCAAAACGCTGGAACCAAGCCCGCGGAGCCTGTTTCAGACCATACAGAGAGCGCTTGAGGAGACAGACATGCTTCGGACGGTCAGCATCAGCAAACCTCGGCGGCTGAAACATGTAGACAGTCTCATTCAGATGGCCATGGAGAAAAGCGTTCTTGACATCTAACTGATGGATGACCCAGTTGCGCGACAGAGCTAGACTCAGGACTACTCGGATAGTGGCAGGCTTGACCACAGGGCTGAACGTCTCATCACAATCAATACCTGCCTGCTGAGATCTACCGTTCACCACAAGATGGGCCTTATAGCGCTCCAAAGTCCCATCAGATCGGAACTTGTGACGAAAGAGCCACATACAACGAATGACGTTCGCCTCAGGAGGGCGAGGAACAAGAATCCAAGTACCATTCTTCGTAAGGGCCCTGTATTCGTCGAGCATAGCCGCCTGCCAATTCGGGTCTTGGAGGGCTGTTTTATGGGAGGTGGGAATGGGGGAGAGGGAGGTCTGGGTGGAGGCAGAGGGTGATTCGGTGTCGGGACGGATGGGAGCAAGAGGGGCTAAGCATGGGGATGAGGCGGCGAGCGCAGCAGAGCTGCGGGTAAGGGGTGCAGAGGCGGTGTGGGATGTGGCGGGCGTAGCATACCCTGCGGCGGACGCCGCAAGTGGGTGATGCGAGACGGGTAGGGATGCGGCGGGCGCAGCATGTGTTGCGGCGGGCGCAGCATGTGTTGTGGCGGCCGCCGCCAGTAGGTGATGCGATGCTGGGGGCATGAGCAATTGATAGGCTGCGGGCGCAGCAGTGTGCGGCGCCCGCGGCATTAGTGTTTAGCGGGGGGACTGCTTTGCTAGGCCATGAGGTTGGATGGTGGGGCGATGGGTGGTAGTCATGGATACGATTTGACGGGGTCGGTAGACACCGGAGACGCTGCGGGTGTGTGGTCTGGTGGTGGGGGGTGGTTGGGGTGGGGGAGGGGGAGACGCAGGAGCACCGGGAGAGCTCTTGGGAAAAAGGAAGTGAGGGAATGGTGACTCAGACTCTGATGGAGACACAGGGGGTGTGGGAGACGCAAAGGGAAATCGCGACTCATCAAAGGTGACATGACGTGAGAGAATGATCTTGTGGGTCTTGATATCGAGGCAAATGTGACCGCGATGATCAGACGGATAGCCTAGGAAGACACATGGAGTGGAGCGCGGGTGAAGCTTGTGCGGGGCTGTGGAGGATTGGTTTGGGAAACACAAGCACCCGAAGGTGCGAAGGTGATCATACCTAGGCTCGGCGTAATAAAGTGTCTGAGCTGGTGAGCAATGGTGTAGGGTAGTGGAAGGGAGAATGTTTAGGAGATAGCATGTGGTGGATAAGACGTGAGGCCAATAGGGAAGGGGAATAGATGCGTGGAAGAGGAGAGACTGAGAGCGCATCATGTTGGTAATGGTTCTGATGATTCTTTCTGCCTTGCCATTCTGCTGAGAAGTATAGGGGCAAGACAAGCGATAGGAGATCCCATTTACGGTAAAGAAGGAGTGAAAGTCTTTGTTGTCAAATTCACGGCCATTGTCACATTGGAAACATTTGATGGACATGTGAAACTGTGTTTTGATGTAGGTATGGAATCTGGCAAAGATAGGAAACACTTGGGACTTGAAATGCAACGGGAAGACCCATAAGTAATGACTGTAATCATCAAGAAACAAAAGGTAGTACTTGTGACCCTACTTGCTAGGCACGGGAGAGGTCCAAATGTCGCTGTGAATGATATCAAAGGGAGCAAGGGTAGAGGTCAAAGACCGTTGGAACGGCAGACTGGCATGTTTGCCTAGTTGGCAGGAAGAGCATAAACCAGAGCGTGGGTCTTTAGTACATGTGACAAGGTTCTGGGAACGGAGGACATCTAGAACGGCAACGCTGGGATGGCCCAGACGTGCATGCCAGAGGCTGGACGATGATGCCGAGAGGGCGACCGGACACGAATAACTGGACGCAGGAGGTGGTGTGACAGGGTAGAGCTCCCCGGTGCTGTTACATCTCATGCGAGTAACCCCCGTAGTAAGATCGTTCACAGAGAAACCATAGGGATCAAACGTAAGGGAAACGTTGTTGTCAGTAGTGAACCGACGGACAGAGATAAGGTTTTTGACAATCTTTGGGGCAATAAGGACATCGTTGAGGTGTAGTGGGTGGGTTGGGGTCTGTAATTTGGCGTGGCCAATTCCCGAAGTAGCAAGACGACCACCATTTCCAACGATAATAGAGTGGACAGGGCCCTTAAAAGAAATAGATGAGAGGTTACTTGAGGAGTTCGTCATGTGGGAGGTGGCACCAGTGTCCATGTACCAAGAAGGGTCTGAAGATGTCGGTTGCGTAGAGGAGAAGGCGTGATGCAGAGCTGACGGAACATAGCCTGGGTCAGACGATGTCAGAGAGGCCTGAGGACCGGCATGTCGAGGGGTAGGATATCCAGGCATTTTTTTTTTAGAAAAATAAGGGGGAGGTTTCTGTAATTTCTATAAAATCAAGGGGAAGGTTTATGTAATTTCGATAAAAGAAATCAAAATCACTATTTCACCCAGGAACTTGCGTACAGAGGAAGAAGGAGACACAGGCGAGGGCGAAGCGTCTTGATGCGAAGGCAGAGGAGGATGAGGACAGGGCTCGGAGCGACACCGGTGGTGCTCGAAGGTTGGATCCAGGTCGTAGGTTGTCGGATCTGGCTAGTGGTGCCGGCGGGTTCAGATCTGAGAGCGATGGATGATGACGGCGAAAGCAAAGGTGCAGGCTCGGACTTGGCTCGGACTGGGCTCGGGGTAGCGAGCGAGGTTGTGGTCGGCGAGAGCCGTGGGTGTGGTGGCCGGCGTGGGGAACAGCGGGAGCGAGACAGGAGCGGCGAGGAAAATGGAAGGAAGCGGTTGTGGTGTTCGGGTGTACTAGGTCGAAATCGGGCAAGAGAGTTGAGGCGGGAGGATCAAATTAGGGTTCCGTTAGGAAGAAAAAGGTTGTGATACCATGTAAGATTGTAGAATTGATGTAAAGTCCTCCTCAGGGTTTCCATTCATATATATATATATATATATATATATATATATATATATATATATATATATATATATAGGTTACAAAGGTATTGGACCTTAATGGGCTTTTAGCCCACTATGCAATATTAAGACCTATTTAATCTATCAGAAAACAATAATTAACATCTCCATAGACCATAATCATTATAAGGATAATTTTTAAAATTCAGAATTTTTTTCTTAAAATTACATGTTTTTTCTAACTAAATGAGTATATTATGCACCATTAGTAGCTTGTTTTAAGCTTTTCCAGATCATAAATTGAACCAGTTTCAGAAAGTGCAGGTGTGTACGTTTAATTTTCACTTGAACTTTTCCCCACCAAAAAATATAAAAATTTCACTTGAACCAACATCATCTTCCTAGATAAACTGCTCAAAAACAACAATCCCAGTATATCTCGTTGAAAGCAGGGTCTGGAGGTTAGGTTATACACATACTTTCCCGAACTAGCTAGGTCGAGAGTGTGTTTCCTATTGAGGCAAAACAAATCAATCAGTAAAGATGGACAAGGCTCCACAACAACAAGGGGAGTCTAAAGGAAAGGGCACAAACATACTCTTAACGGAGAAATCAGACGTCCTCTCCTTCGGAGTTGTGTTTCTATTGCAATTAAACATTGAAACAAGAGAAATTACAAGCTTTGATAGCTCTTGGGCCAATCTCTTCAGATGGGCTTGTTGGGCTTTTGATGCTGGTAGTTTCTTGAGCGTATAGGTTACGTTTCTTCCGTGTTTATTAGTAACGTTAATTAGGTGATGTAACATCACCAACATTTACTGCTTCGTTGAAATAAGGGGAGCCCATTGCTCGAGTAAGCACTGGAAGATGGCAACTTTGATTACGAAGAAATGAATCGGATTGTAAGTTGTGCAGCAATTTGTGTTCATTTGTTTCCCTGATCATATTGAGTCAGGTACGCTTTTTATTAATTAACTTGGAAACCTACAACCAGTGACTGCATGTTACTAATTAAGCTTAACAAAACAGGTTCACACTTTTAGATTAGTGATTCAAAATTAGTCATTAGTGGCTGGAGAAATTGAACGTGTGTTTGCCTACTAGGGTTTGGTTAATTAGATAAGTTAGTGGGTTAATTAGTGGCCTAATTAAATTAGTGGGCTTGTAAGGAGTACGTAGTTTCTTTAGGTTTTAATTGTAGCCTATAAACGCAGCGTTTGGCTCCTATTTCATGCAAATGGCGTCGTTTTGAGTCAGCCCTGTCAACAAAAAAGTATTCCATTCGCATGCCCTAATTTTTGTTGGGATTGTGTCCGGGTGCTATATGCACTACAAGTTCTACAACGGATAATTTTGAATCCATTTCAACTACAATACGTACTACCTCCGTCTCAAAATACTTATCACTTTACTTTTTGGCACGTTTTTTAAGAAGCTAAAAACTCTATAAAATATTAATTTTTTTAATAAATTTTTTTGATCATTTTATAAACAATTGTATTAAGTATGAAATTATTTTTTTAAATTAATAAAATCATTAATATTTTATATAGTTTTTACCGTTATTAAAAAACGTATAAAAAATAAAGTGACAAGTATTTTGAGACGGAGGGAGTATTCAATAATCATTACAATTTTTGAAAAAAAAAATTATATAGAGAGATACTAGATCCATCCATTGTAAAAAAAAATTTATAAGGATAGATCAAGGATCAGTCCTAAAATATTAAAAAGAAAAAAAAAAGACTTTTTAAAGAAAATAAGGGTAGATCCATGATTTATATTAAAAAGGAAAGAAATAAAAAGATGTATATTAGAGGACCCATCATGGATCCATCTTATAACCCCCCAATTAAAACTTGGACGAATTTAGTATCTGTCAATTTATTTATTTTTGTACAACTTGTAACGATTATTGAACATGTCAAATTATGGGTGAGAGTGATCCATGATCCATCCGTATAGAGTGAAAATGTTAAGAGATGTTAATGAGATCAAAACAAATCTCACATCGAAAGTTGAACATAACAAACATTACTCTATTTGATCCAAAATAAGTGTCGTTTTAGCTATTGACGTAATTTTTAAGTAAAGTCTAGTATTAATTATCATTGATTTTATACGTTTTTTTTAAATCTTATCATTTATTAAATATTTATCAACTTTTTCAACCAATAAGTGGAGAATTTGAAGTCAACAAATACAATTTTCATTAATCAATCTATTAATTAAATTGCCTAAGAAACATAAAACAACACTTATTTGGGATCAAATTTAAAAGTTTAAAACAACACTTATTTTGGATCGGATGTGGTATTATATAAGTCGGTAGTCCCACATCGAGTTGACAGAGTTTAAAAAATTTATTCAAATTTGTGAGTTGGGGAGGATGAAATGAATCTACAAATAAATAAGAACCAGCAATTAAAGCTTCCCAGTTGGCAGAAAATGAAATTCGATCTGTACGATATAAGTATAAGTTATTGTATTGATGACTCCGTCAACAAGCTCTTAAATGAATCTCATCCAACAAGCTCGATCTTAAATCTGTACATGGTATGAGATTTTTATTCGCACTATAAATGCGTATTTCTCCACATAACGAGTGGGTTGATCACCTTCAAGTTGAGCTTTGGCTTCTTGTTGACTTGTATTTATGTTTCGAACAAATGATCGATCGAGTACGTAGATGGGGTGATACGGGGTTAGCCGTAGGATGGCCCGATCTTCGACAATCAAGACTCAAAGACAAGAACGGAATCAAAAAGTCAAGAACAAGAACAAAACGCAGCAAGACTCGAAACAAAGAAACAATAAAGACTCGACCGATAAGGACCGATTCGAACAAAAATAGAACCAAGCGGACAACTTGGAGGCAAAAGGAGGGGACTTGTGATTACTAGGATCACCAAGCTCTCGCGAGGTTGACGAACTCAAAGCAAACCAAGTTAGATCTATAACCAATTGTGCAATCGATGAGCAACGCTTCGAATCGATTGACTTTCTCACAGTTGTGTTTCACACAAAGCACTGTATTTCTGAATAATGGAAGACGTCTGCCGTTTACAAGGAGATCGGCCGTTCTAATATAAAAAACCCTAGGGCTGATTTTAATGAAAATAATAAATATAATAGAAATTAACTTAAATCCCTAAAATACTAAAAATAACTTAAATAAATAAGGTCTCTAAAAATAGAAATAAAAATGTTCCAACACTTGAGTAAATTCGGCTAAACATATGACAGCTTCAAAGAATGTGATTTTCGGCCAAGCTCTAGGTCGAATCTGGAAAAAACTTCAACAGTAAAGTTGTAGATCTCTTCGTCCTCGTTCCGAAAAGGTATGGCACACCTCAATCCGATTAATATTGAATCCGTACGACTCATTTTACTGAGACGTCGAAAAGTTGTTAAACGGTTGAACGAATCTAAAAACGAATGACCATTAAGCTTGCACCTTTGGATCTTCTCCCATGGGGAAGCCTTCTTCTTCCTCTTGAGGATGACATCATTCTCACGAGCTCGAATCTCAGGTCTATCCCCAAGTATAGGTGTGTCCGGAGGTGTCTTGATGGTCCCGCATCATTCCCCCTTTCTTGAAAAGGATTCGACCTCGAATCCAATGTTGCATAAGATTCCGCAAATGCATCCACACGAGCTCCTGGATCGAAGACCTCATGTCCATGAAAACTCCTCTCAAGGCCCTTGGAGGTCACTACAACACCAAGAAAAGAAGCATTATTAGTGCACAAGTCATATTTCCTCTCATCGATCTTCATTATATACTAACTTAATATGCACTTTAGCGTGTTCAGTGATCTCTAAGTTTTCATCCAAAGCTATCAAATTTTCATCCTTTGTCATGGCTGGATTATCAATCATTTCAAAGCTAACAATATTAGAACAATTTTCACCATCAATGATCGTATTAGAAACTTTGCCTTTTGCTAAGCACAAATCTTCTCTTTGATTATCCTCACAAGGACTAGGTTGAACACCTAAAACTTTACTATCAATCAAATAATCATCATGCTCAGATTTAATGCAAACATTATCATCACAGGCAAGTAACTTAACATCCTGATCATTATTAACAAGCTTAACATTTTCCCCACTAGAATTTGCAGATCCATTTTTGCCTAGGGGATTAATCATGAAAGTCTTCTTATTTGGGCAATCCTTCATAACATGTCCTCTACCTTGGCATATAAAGCAAGGAATGTACAAAGGTTTAAGATGAGAAGAGTTAGGATTACTCCATTTGGGGCCAGTAGATACCCTAGAAGAATGTCACGCCTCTACTGCCGTCAATCTCTCATTTATCCGTACCAATGTCTCATTCACGGCTTCCAACTGTTTGATCATCTCAGCTCTAGTAATCATGTTGTTGCTCTGATTAGACATGTCAAATAAAGAGAAACAAAGAACTATGTGACAGTTAGTAAAAATATAAACAATCTCACAAGTGTTTCGCTCACACTCTTCTCTCTAATTGGTATGACAAGCTTGTTGGGGCAATCCGCTTTGGGCAAATCAACACTCAAGCAAGGACTTAACAGTCAAAGAAAGTAATCAAGAGAAAGAACAAAGAATGGACATATAAGGGACTCGACAGGGGCTATATTTTACTCGACAGCAGCTGAAACTCGAGCAGCACTCGAGCGGCACTCGACCAGCACAAATGACACTCGACCAGAACTGGACACAAAAAGAACAAAAGAAAATAAAGAAAAGAAAAGAAGAACTTGGATTTTTACCTCTTTTTGATTTAAACCCTTAGTATGGATGTTGTAGTTGCAAGGTAGGGCTTAAAAAAAATTGTGTTTTAGGAGGTATGTGTTTGAGATTTTAAACTAGGGCTACGGAATTTCACCAAAATTAGTCCTTGAAAGTTTTTGCACTAGATCTCAACAATCCTTTTTTTTAAGCTACTTTTGCCCCTAGTGAATTTTATCCTCCTAGGTTAAAACTTTGAATGTTTTTTTTTTTACAAAAAAATTCGGACTCTTTTTTTTTTTTTACTAATGCAAGAAACTATCTATGAATAAAAGGACTCTTGAAAATTTAAACTATGGTGAAAGAAAAATAAAATTTATGTAGCCCTAATGAAATATATATAGATAATGGTTTGACTAATATGGTAAGTAAATCTATTTATGCCTTTTATAATCTATGATAGAAAATATTAAATATATCTACCACAAATTTCAACAAATTAAATAAGGCAACTAAATAGATAAATCTAGGATAGAATAAAAGATAGAATTAACACTACTAGAAAAATCCAATTAGACATCTGTTATCAACAGATGTCTTTCAAAAAAATTTCCGATCTCTATGTGGGTGTAGTAAAAGATCAAAATTTTCACATCGGTTTTAAGCCGATGTCTTTTCCAAGTTAAGACATCTATTTTATTTTTAATATAGATATAAATCAACTCCTCAAATTTATTTTTGACATGTTCGCTTGTTGTTAAAGCCTTGTTATTTTTCATTTATAAGTTTTTTAAGATGTCTACACCAAGTCTAAATTTTACATTTACATCACTATTTTTAAAATAATCAATGTATTAAAACAAAATAGACATCTTTTTTTATTATACTTATTTTGTGTATATTAATTTCAGATATATAATTTATGATTTTTTATTGTTTTAAAATAATATATTGCATGAAATATGTGCATAACTGATGTATTAATATGATATGGACATCATTTTAGATTTTTATAAAGATGTTATTGTTAGCAATATATATCAGTTTATATTCACATTGTGATGTAAAAATAAAGGTTACACATTGATTTAGATTATTTAGACGATGTTTATAACGATACTAACATCCATTTTTATGTAATGACTCGATTTTCTAGCTATTAATGCACAACCATTTTCATCTATAATCCGATGTTTTTTCGTTTGATACACAACACCCATTGCTCATAAAATAAGATTTTGCAAATGATGGGCAATTTAATGAAGATATATATATATATTAAGATAAACGTGAAATCAATATTTAGAAATGTTTTACAAAGGATAGGTACTTGAACGATACACTTTTACAAAGGATAGGTATTTTTAAATCAAGAGGTTGAGAAAACATTCTTATACTCAACCAACCAATCAGTGTTTCATAAGCAATTTGCATGCCTTGGGCGTATAATGGCTCACTCAATAAGTGTCTGCAGCAAGACAAACAAATAATTAAACTAGAAATAGATGCTAAGAGTAAACAAATAATTAATCCAAATAGAAGCAACAAAATAAAGCCCTAAATGACCATTCTGCATGCATTTTGTGAGTGCATGGACTGCAAATAGACATAATATGCATAGAGAAAAAGACAGATACAAGTTACATATCTGTAAAAGTTGCCAGCAGTCACAAATTATGTAGTCAAAGCTTGATAACTTACAAATTATAACTAGCACGCGAGAAAAACAAGAACAAAGTAATATACCAATCCATCATGTCTACCAAAAGTTAGAACTGATAGTTGCAATATCTATACGGTTACCTCTCTCGATGTTTCTTTTACTCGATCAGCTTTTCCAGCGGCATTGTACATCAGACTGCATCATATTTTGACAAAAATATGCAAGAAAAGATGAAAGGATTAACTAGAACAGCTCAACAAGGAGTAAAGGTGAGGTCTGAAAAGGGTTACTGGGCAGTGAGAATTCCAATGCAACCACACATCAAACTCTCGTACCCCCGTCCCTTACAAAGGCTAAAATGTTCTTAGATCTTACAATGTAGATTCTGAATGAAAGCATACTAACTTGTTAACACCAGTGGATAGGTCAGACATGTTCAAGGTTGTGTTATAGATGTTTGGGCCATCCTCGAGAATATGACCATAATCTTTCAGTCCAGAAGCCTCATGGACAGCACTTCGGCCTTTCACTTTGATGGCGGTCATGCTAGCAGATTCACCAATTGCTTCTATTTTGTATAGATCAAATGGGAGCTTTTTCTGTTTTGGAATACAATCAACTAGATAATATTCTCTTACAATAGGTATTTTCATCCTTCTCCCAACATTAGGTTTAACTACATTTAATACATAGAAAATGACATTTCCTTATGAAATATAATAAAGATGTCTCGCCTAGTTTACCTAGCCTTCTTAATCCCAAGATCTGTCTCAGTCAAATCTTCACCCGTGAGTAGAACCAAGCAATTATTATCTGCATAGAAACAAGCAAGCAATGAAACTTAATTCTAGATTTAAATAATGTTTTCAGGTCTTTATTGGGAGATAGAGTGTCAAACTTAAATCCACATATTACAAGACCTATCTTGATCTTGGGATGAACTTGACCACCTGCTACTGCCTCAATCTGGTTCTTGAACTCTTTCTGTTGAGAAAAAATATGCACAATGACTAAGAACTATATATAATAACCCATCAATAAACAAAGCACTATGATATTACATATACAAGAATTGAACACAAAAAAATTAGAAAGGTACAAGTGAACTCTTGATCTTTGTTCTGACCTGCACTTTCAAATATACTGCTGGAGTAAAATATTCCGATATGAATACCACCAAGCTGTTGGAGCGAAAGTAAACCCAGTACTCTCTTCCTTGTAAATCTTGATGTTACATAGGGAAAATAGTTAACTTTCCTTACCTTTTAAAAATAGTTACTCCCATGTCAGCAACACCCACTGCCAAAGTTAAAATACCTGCAATCAATAGACATGCAAATACAAGATGCATTATTCTCTAGGGGTGGGGGGATATAACTCATGTAAATCATCTACTTGATATTTATCGATTGGCAAACTCCAACAAAATGCATGTAAAATGAAATGAAATTCTCAGCTTGTACATGCATGAATTCAGAGCAAGTTAAGGTTTTCCAACAATGCCAAACTTGACCATGAATGGATATGTTCAAGAGATTATAAACCATTCCACAAGCCCTTTAAACATTTGCCTCAGATCTATCTTAATCTACTGAAGATTCAATCTAAATGCAAGCCCTTTAAACATCTTTTGCCCGACATATTGAGACCATCATATAAAACATTTTTAGTTTATGGTGAAAGTAATAAGAAAACATAATAAGAACAGTTTGGGAACTAGGAAAAACTTAGCCATTCAAAGAAAAACCTAATTTAATAGTTCTGGAACTAGGAATTTTAAATTCTGAAAAGTAGAACTAAATGTCATCTTCTTAAAAGAAGAACAAAGGTGAGTGTACTTACTTTTTCTTGTCAATATCAGGAATGTCACTCCTCTCAACTCTCTCCATGACAACCTGAAACACATCATCTACGCATATGAATCTTCTAATCAAGCATTTGCACACTAACAAGTAATGATCAATAGAAGCTGATGATATAAATAGAGTTTCTTACAAGAATTCTATATGGATACTTCTCTCTAATATGCGCAGCTTTCGCTTGCCTCTTCTCTGAAACAATACACAAATGACGCCCTGGGTTAGAAAGTATAAGAGCTACTCAATCATGATACTCGAACTGTAAAGTGTAAACTTAGCCTAACTAAGAGAAATGGGCTAAAGGATCTCTGACAAATCAAGCAATAGTCATAACAATCATACCACATTAAGAGATCAGTCGCTGAATAAAGTTCCTAACACTAAATCAAATCGAATTGTATCCAATAAAGTAGTACATCATAGAAGTATCCAAATACACAATACCTTTTCATATCAAATTTTCCTTTTCAGGTCCAAATACACAATACATACGCCATAGCAAATACAATGTCATCAGTTGGCTCAGCATCTTGTGATTGTTGAATGCTAAACATTGGAAAGAAAATAATTTATCCTCATGTTACCCTTTTTGTAGGGGTAAGGGTTCACAATCCCACAATAAGGAAAAAAGGGTGAGAAGATCCAAAGTTTAAGACATGTTTGCAAGTCTCAAGTGGAAGAAAGCATGGGCGTTTGAATGACTGATATAGAACAAAAACTCCTCCTCATATGAGATTGTAAATAGAACAACGCAACTTGAAGTGACATTGATAAACAATACACCAGAGCTCAAACTTAAAACGGTATGATTTCAAAGGGTATCATCAATCAGGCCATTTTATGAGGCATTTCAGAATTTTTGCCTTGATCTATTTCAAGAAACGGATCATGGTGATACTAGTGGGTCCTTTGCTGGAAGAAATTTTCTAGTCATCAGCTCAAATGCAAGTTAAACCATTTTGATTTAGTGGCAACATGTATGAGCTAGGTTGTTTTTAGCTTTGCTGCTAAATCGTGAACAGAGGAACAAATCTTCATCTATGGAAATGGATTTTTTGAAGTCCTAAACCCTAATTTCTGAAGCAAATGTTTACAGTCTAATCTAAAAGCAAAAAAAGATCTCAACACTCAAATCAGAAAATCAACTATCGACATTAGGTTTGAACACATATGACTGGAACTATGATCTTTAGAAATGGGATTTTTCAAGTCCAAAACCCTAATTTCTCAAGTATGACAATCCAGTCAAATGACAAAAGATCAACACTCGAATCAAAAAATTAAGTAAATACTAACCATATTAGGTTTGCACTCCTCCCTCTGGAACTTCTTAAGCTCAACTTGATGCTTCTCCTGCTCTTTGACTTTGTTCCCGGGCTCCTCTTCCTTCGCCCTCAGCACCTCCTCCTTCTACATCAAAAGCTCTTCCGTCTTCTCCTTCTCGATCTTGATCTTCTCCAACATTTGCCATCTAGGGATTGAGAGAGAGAGAGAGAGAGAGAGAGATTTGGATGTGAGATAGACTCGAGTGAGTGAGAGAGAGAGAGGTCAGGGAGTTTTTATGGCTTCTCGTCTCTTCCAAAGTTGTTTTTGGGTTTCGAATGAGAATCGGGAGAGAGACGACCTTACTTGAACAGGAAAATCGGGAGAGAGATCTCAGATCTGCGGAGAAATTGTTGAAGTTTGGGAGACAAGGATGAATTCGGGAGAAAGAGGAGAAGAGGAGGTGGCGGTAGTGGTGGCGGCGGCGGGCCAGGGCGGTAGTGGTGGCGGTGGCAGTAGTGGTGGTGATGCGGTGACGTCTAGGGTGAGACAGAGAGTCGGGAGAGAGGAGAGGGCTGCCTCTTCAATCCGTTCACACTTCACAGTACACAAGTATGAGGATAGCTCCTATTTTCACTAAGTATTGGCGGGTGTTTAAAAAAAAAATCTAAGTATGGGCGGGCGTTTAAACACAACGAAAATTTTATCAAGCGCGTGTTTCAATTTTTTTAAATTGACTATTTAATATCTGTCAAAAAATTCAACTGTTGTCTTTAGATTTTTTAACATCACAAATTTATTATTTGATGTAATAAATTAATTTAACATCGGTTACTTTTTTGACAGATTTAAATCATATGATGTGTAATTGCAGGATTCTAGTAGTATAAACAAGTAAGACTAGGGTTAGGAAACCTCTTGTGGTTGGGTTGAAGGCTGCCGACAAGAGCACCACTTTCAACCACTTGATCGGTTGCACAAAACAAGAATGTGGCTAATTGGCTCCAATTTGTTAATTGGCTCCAACAACAATATTAGTGCTAATTGCTTGGCTTGGAATGAAAGTTGCCGCCTAGGGTGGGCGTTTCCAATTAATTGCTTTGCAATTAATTGATATTTCAATTATGAAAATTTCAATAACGTTTTTGAATTGAATCTAACAATTAATTGGTAGCAGTTAATTGCTAATTTCAATCTAATTCATCAATTAACTGATAATTGTTAATCTCCCAAGCAGCACTTGCCAAATTAATCAACACATCGAAGATCGTTATTTATGTGATAAGAGCACCAAGTTGAAGATCTGATGTCCTCTCAATTTTCGATCCAGAAATTCGACGATCGCACACCGTTGGATGATTCTAAGATGGAATTGAAGATCGAAGGGGGTGGAGTCCTCACAATTAGAAATTCGACGACGAAGACGAGGAGGGAGTGGGATTGGGGGAAGAGGCAGTGGGAGGCGAGGAGATATACCATGGGGGATTAGCAGGGGAGGATGAAGCGGAAGGTTGGGAGGAGATCCGATGAAGAAATTGAAGAGGGAGAGGGGCGAGAGTGGTAAAGGATTGGTGGTGATGACGACGAGGATGTGGTGTTGGGATAAATAGCCATCCCACATTGATTGTGGGTGGTATAAGAAACCAAAATATAAGGTTGGGAGAAGCCCCTACACAATGTCTTAAGCTTTTGTGTAAAGTGGTGGATCCCGACCTTATAAACCAAAAACAAAATTAACCCGACACGACTCCCAATTTGATACGATCCAACCGAGATTCCGAGCCGATCCAGGCGGGTTGCACTTGAGGGGGCGTGTTGGGATAAATAGTCATCCCACATTGATTGTGGGTGGTATAACAAACAAAATATAAGGTTGGGAGAAGCCCCTACACATTGGCTTAAGCTTTTGTGTAAAGTGGTGGATCCCGACCTTATAAACAAAAATAAAAATAAACCCGACACGACTCCCGATTTGATACGACCCGGCTCGGGATTCTCGGATTCTCACATGTGGTGGGGTTTGAGGGATGGGAGGAGGCGTTAGAGGGGCTTGGGATCGGAGGATTTGATGGCGTCGGAGAGGGATGTGATGAGAGGGTCGTGGTGGCTGGGCGGTGGTGCCTCTGGCGGTGGCTTCGAGATCAAGATTTGGGGGTGGCTTCGAGATCCAGATCTGGTGGTGGCTTCGAAATCCAGATCTGGCGGTGCCTCCGGGGAATGAAGAAGATGACGGGGCGGTGGGGCGAGGAGCTTCGAAGGGGAGGAGCGACAACAGTGAATAGCGAAGGGGAGCTTCGATACCGAAGATAATGGAGGAGCGGCCTGAGTAGAGGACGGAGAGACGCAGGGGTCCGAATTTCAAAGCATTCCAGATGAGGGAGAGACGCAGGGAGCAGGGTTGACGGTATTTTATCAATTAAAACAATTAACTGTAGCAATTAATTGGTATTGTTTTGAATTATCAATTCAATTAACTATCTTGAAATATAATTTTATTTCAAGACAATTAATTGTAAAATGGAGCAATTTTTCAGTTTTTCAAAACAGTTTTTCAATTGGGAAAACTAATTAAAATACCCCCAGCTTTGGGGATATGATAAAAATATATCCTCAACTTTCAAAAGTAATAAAAATATCCCGACCTTTGATAGTAGTGGTAATATATTACCACAAGTTTTCTCACTGGTCAAAAATACTGACAAGACATCCTACGTTGATTTTTTACAAGGGTTTTTTTGAACGGTTTCCTAAGGAAAATAAATAAAGAGTTGGACTAGCTTCATACACCATGCCTTTTCCTCCCTCCTATCTTCTTTCGTGACCGCCTCTTGAGCTGTCTTCCGATCTTCCAGGCAACTCATAGTTCCTCTTCAATGACAGTCTTCCTCCCTTGTGGTCGGCTATCTTGAGTTGTCTCTCTCACATTTTCTTCCTCTTTGATTCGTTCATGGACTTAGCTGAATACGTTTTTTCCCTCTTTGTTGTTGCTTTTGTTTTCGGTTTAGTTTTTTGTTGTCGGTTTGGTGTTAGGAAAAGTCATGTTGTGTTAATTTGAGGCAATTTTGACCGGATTAGTTGATTGGTTGGATCAATTTCGTTTTTTCGGGTTTAATTTTGTTGTCGGTGCATTTTTTCCCTAAGGAAACCGTTTAAGAAACCCCGATTTTAGTACTAATTTATAAAAAAGGCTTCCACAAGCTGCCTCGTCAAAAACAAAATCAATGTAGGTTGCCTTGTCAACATTTTTGACCCATAAAAAAAACTCGCGGTAATATGTTACTACTACCCTCAAAGGTCGGGATATTTTAATTACATTTGAAAGTTGAGGATATATTTTTACCATACCCCCAAAGGTGGGGGTATTTTAATTAGTTTTCCCTTTTCAATTTCAATTATTTTTGCCCACCCCTACTAGGAATATCTTTCAATCAAATGGTATCGGCTACACAATTCGGCTTCGACAATGCTACTGTGGGACACGGCTTAGTAGTATTTCGGGCTAAAGGCAACCACAACAATCACAAATAAAGGTTAATGCAATCAATTCAAAAATTCATGAAGTAAAAATCAAGAACAATAAGGACTCTATTTTTGTAGTTTTTGTGTTTAGGGAAAACAAAAGACACAACTTTGATGTCGGAAACCAAAGCGCTGATGCCAATTTGATACGGGGTTAGCCGTAGGATGGCCCGATCTTCGACAATCAAGACTCAAAGACAAGAACGGAAGAAAAGACTCAAGAACAAGAACAAAACGCACCAAGACTCGAAACAAAGAAACAATAAAGACTCTACCGATAAGGACCGATTCGAACTAAAATAGAACGAGGCAAAGACCTCATACCTCCTAAGAGTGTAGGAACCAAATACCAACGACTATAAAGCCCGCCTCTACAACCTTACACAACCAAGCGGACAACTTGGAGGCACAAGGAGGGCACTTGTGATTACTAGGATCACCAAGCTCTCGCGAGGTTGACGAACTCAAAGCAAACCAAGTTAGATCTATAACCAATTGTGCAATCGATGAGCAACGCTTCGAATCGATTGACTTTCTCACAGTTGTGTTTCACACAAAGCACTGTATTCCTGAATAATGAAAGACGACGTCTGCCGTTTACAAGGAGATCGGTCGTTCTAATATAGAAAACCCTAGGGCCGATTTTAATGAAAATAATAAATATAATAGAAATTAACTTAAATCCCTAAAATAATAAAAATAACTTAAATAAATAAGGTCTCTAAAAATAGCAATAAAAATGTTCCAACACTTGAGTAAATTCGGCTAAACATATGACAGCTTCAAAGAATGTGATTTTCGGCCAAGCTCTAGGTCGAATCTGGAAAAACCTTCAACAGCAAAGTTGTAGATCTCTTTGTCCTCGTTCAACAAGGTATGGCAGGCCTCAATCCGATTAATATTGAATCCGTACGACTTATTTTACTGAGACGTCGAAAAGTTGTCAAACGGTTGAACGAATCTAAAAACGAACGACCATCAAGCTTGCACCTTTGGATCTTCTCCCATGGGGGAGCTTTCTTCTTCATCTTGAGGATGACATCATTCTCACGAGCTCGAATCTCAGGTCCATCCCCAAGTATAGGCGTGTCCGGAGGTGTCTTGGATGGTCCCACGTCATGGGGTGTTTCAATTATTCCGATGTTCCCTTTTAAAAAATGTAGGTAAGAGTGGAGATGAAAAACAAAAATCGAAATCAACGTACAGCATACTTCAGGGCAACAATTAAAGAGAGAAATCTTGACGTTTTAAATATGTTCAAGGGTTAAATATAAAAAAATAACAAAAACATGTTTTATCCGCCAATAAGGTTGCCAGACCGTCTTGACGCTTGATGCTACCCACCGTCAAGCATCCGCTAAGCGTCTTTTAAAACACTGGGTTGAGAAGAAGACGGTAAGAGGAAGATCAAGAAGGAGAAAAGAAGACGAAATGGAGGCATTTGTTCAAAATAGTGTTTTAATGACATTTTTTTCTTTAATGTGATGCAGCTTTTTCAAAAGTGTTTTGAACCACAGATGATCGTTTCGAGACAAAGTGGCGAAGTGGAGGCATGTTTTGGGCCATGAAGTCATTGCTCACTGGACTCTATTTCCTTTGTTAAGAGGGATGTAGTTGGTTGACAGATCCAAAACTTGAATGCTTAAGCTTAATGAACAACAAGTTGTGGTTGATTCAATTAATGATAGATTAGAAAAAAAACATTTAATCTTGTAAATATGAATTTTATTTATATTTTAAAAAAATTTATATCAAAGATATTTAAATTATATATAATTTTTTGGACTAATTTTATTTAGATTAATATTATTTTTTGGTAGAAAAAATAATTTAGTGAGGGTCCGAGTCCCGGAGTGAGAGAGTCCAGAGAGATTGTGATGGATGATCCAACCAAAAAATAAAATAAAAATCAAATGTTAGTAGAATTAATTCGGGCCTTTATTAAGTTCCGCCTCCATCGATCCAACCCCATTAATTTGAAACTCCGATTCCTATTCCTCCCGGAGAGGTCTCTCCTCTTCGCTCCCAGTACTCTTCACACAGACCTCCCTTTTAATTAACGACAGTTATGGCGCCCTCCCATCGCCCAACCGCCATTGTAGTTGTGACGTTGGCCTTTACGCTAGCGGTGCTGATCGTGGAGGCGGAACAGCCAGGAGATTGTGGTGCCCCCCCGACCCCAGGTTACGCCTCTGTGTCTAGCGCGTGCTCTCGTGAGAACCATTTCTCTTCCTTTTTTTTTTTTTTTAAATGGCTGATTATTTATAGCTATCAAACTAATAATATACCAAATGATTATTTGAATGTGATTATTGCATCTACATCAATTTGTTTAAGTTGTTAAAAATGAATCATTAGACTCGTAAATGTGAATAATTAAGGTATTAACCATGAATACCGTACTAATTAAATTTGAATAATTAGTTTTTAAATATGAATAGTTAGTTTTTAATCATGAATAATAATTTTGTATATTATTAGTTTGATAGCCATTTATATTTGAATAATTATATAGATTCTGAAAATTGAATAACAAAATGTTAAAAGTATAAATATAAATTATATGAATGAAAAACTACCCCAAATCAATTTAAAAATCTTAAATTTCAAAACCATCAATAAACAAACACTTAAACAGGCATATATATAATTGAAATGCAATCAGAATGACAGACTAATACATGTTTTTTTAACCCATCTAATTTTGTCAAAATTATATATTTTTTTATATTTAATCATTAAACTTAACCTACTTTTTATATCTAATCATTACTCTAATTTTTACATCATTCATACTCTCTTCCTTACCAATTGAAAAAAAAAACAAATACTTTAATATCCAAATCTAATCATTACACTTAAATTTCTTTTTTTACTTCTAATCATTATACTTAACTTATTTTTTAATTCACGTGTATGGTCCTAAAAAGAATTGTATTTTGAGACCGAAGAGTATTGAGTAAATATCAACTAATCAATCTGAATTGGTTAAAACTCCAACCGATTTTTGTTCAGATACAATTACACAAATACCCTACACCTTTTACTCCGTCAGCTTTGTCGCCTCCCTCTCTCAAACCACTTCTCCTTCCTCAAATTCACCACCTTCTTCGCTCCATTTCCGTCATCTTCGTCTCTCCATCTCTGTCGCTCCATCTCCGTCTCTCCATCATCTTCTTAGATTGGGCGGCGGACATCGATCCATCTCCGTCTCGATCTCCTTGCTCGAATGGCGTCATTCAACCGCTCTCCCTCAACAAATCTGTGTAGATCCTCCGCACCGGCTCCATCTTCTCTTTGAACGACCGAACAGCAACACCGGGAGCAGGGAGCCGCCTCCGGCGAGATCCAGAAGGAGCGGACAAGAAATCTGTGGCTGTTCTAATTTCATCCATGGCTTGATTTTGTCGGAAGTTGTGACTGTGCTAATTTCATTTCAGTAGGTTTCGTATGAATTGGTTTCAGATCTCTCATCAACAAGTTGAAAATAGAAATCCGAATCGGTTTCAGAACCGACGGAGGAAGGAGGATATTCCGGCAGTGATTGATGGCTTCCTGAATCGGAGGAGAGAAAGTGGCTATGGGAGACGTAGATTTGTCCGCTCTCCCTTGTCGCCATGAATGAGGAGCATGGAGGCAGTCACCGGAGGCTGTACTTGGTGGATCTGAATCGAGAATTGCATCGTCATTAATTTATTGATGTGTCAAAAAGAGTCCTGTCAGAATGCATAAGAGAACGACACATAAGCGAATTCGGCCAGGATCCGACACATAGGATTACATGTTTTTGTTTTAGTATTACTAGTACTAGTATAGTGCCCGCGCACGCGCGGAATTGAATAATTTATGTGGTACAATAGTTAGTTGATAGAGGGTAGATGATATACTATAGCATTGAAACAAACCCGCCATAATGAAATAATGAAGTTCGACATGGAGAGTCGTCGTAAAATAAAAAGAGATCGAAGATCAAAATTGTAAGTTTAAATAGAAAAAATATAGTCGGAATTTCTTGTTGGATTCAAAATAGATAAATGAGCCTAAAGTCTAATTGAATAGGATTATGCTAGGTGGAACACCAGAGCTGATAGTACTACGTCAACCAAAAATCTTCAAAACAACTGCAATAGAAAACAATAAACAATTAGAACAAATTAAAACGTAAAAAGAAAGTGCCAATCAACATTTTAGTCACCTGACCCGAATTCACCTATCTGGCATCAAGCAACATTTTGGCTGATTCACAAGGCTGAAATGATGGTGCGGGAGTTGGAGAAATGCAAATGGCTTCATGTACATGGTAGGAAGCAATGGGCACATTATCTCGCTCAATGAAGACCTAGTGTACCTGTACTTTTCGAATCTAAATTTCAGATGTCAGGCGCTTTAATTGATATTATATTCACTGATTTGAACTATTATACGGAATAATAAAGTCTGGGATTCAATCAAATAAAAACAGTAAAGTTCAACAGAATATAAAGAAAGTTCAAGCTACTAAATATATCCATAAAGCTGCATTTGCAAGAATTTTTTATATGCTTTTTTCATTCTTATACTTTATATGCTTTTTTATTTTATTTCAAATGCTTCTTCAACTTAGCAAGCATGAATGAATATGAATTTCATGATTTTATAAACCTGGAAGCTTAAAGATATCAATTAGGTGTTGTCACATATTCTTTCTCGTTTGCACTGCATTTCAGTAATCATCGATCTCATTAAGGCATTGCCACACAACACTATGAACTTATTAGAGTTACGGATAATAATATATCAGTACCAAGTTTAGGGAAAGAGTATTGCACCAAACATGGTCAGCTTCTATACCCCTCCGCTACCAATAACCTTCAGAAGTCAGTAAAAACCTCATTTCATAAAAACCTATTTGCTGAGAAGGATATAAAAATATGAATAGCCTAAACATATTTCAAGACGGAGATACTTTTTCCAAAACCTACAACAAATTTGATAGGCTTTAGTAAAAAAAACTTTCCTCAAGCTAATAAAAAAAGTTCATAGCTGTTTTCATGGTATAAAAATTACAGAACTATCACCAAAGTCTTAATTTGTTGGACACAAAAAAAAACAGTATACCTGCATCTGGGAGAGTCTTCTTATTAGGAAAAGCGTCAACAACCTTGTAAGCATCTTTCCCTAAAGTGATGAACAAAGGAACATCCGTGAGATGTCACTTAATTGTTTCAGAGTTCAATTCACATGATAAACAATTTACAGTTTAGAGAATACCTAGTTATGTCAAATTCTAAAATACTTCTTTATAGACGACATTAGTCGTAGTGTTCAATGATAGCATCAAAATGTTCTGATATAAATACTCATAAAAGTACGATTGAATAAACGATAGAATCAAGTCAGTCAACTAATTAGAGATAAAAAATATTCAAACAATCCAAACTATCCAAAAATTATGGAAAGGGTATGTTCAGTATCTAAACTTATGCAATGAATCACAAATGAATAAAACATGGAGGAATCACCCAAAATAAAAGAGGAAATTGATTGAATAAAAATTATGGAAAGGGTATGCTCAATATACAAAAAATTAGAGCTTCCAAATTCAAATGATATGGAAAGGATATGTACGGAGTAATCACCCAAAGAAATATGAATGATAGTGGAAATTAGAGATTAGTTACCAAAAATATCAGTCCGTTTAGGATACTTACCTAATCGAAATCGGATTTGATACGAACAAATTGTGGGCAAGGATTAGGATATTAGAGATTAATCACCCAAAATATAAGAGGGATTTAGGGAACTTACCTAATCAAAATCGGATTTGGTATGATTTGGAGGCCATCGGCGTTAGAAGGACCTCAGCATTAGAAGAGGTTGGGGCTTGGCACCCTTTGGAGAAGATATATGGAGAAGTATGCTTGATGGGTGCCATGGCAATTGGGAGCTTCAACTTTCAGAAGAAAATGAAAACCAAAGTGCAGGAGCTTGGCGATGGAGAGATGGAAGAACTGAAGAAGGACATTTTAAAAATTGTATTTGGGCTGGATGGGAATAATTGGGCCAAGAATTGGGCCAAGTTAATGTCAAATTCAAAACAACAATTGAATTGTAGGCTCGGTAAAGGTTTAGTGGAGGAATGTACTCACATCAAAAGAAAAACCGGAAATTAAGGAGAGAAAGACACGTGGCGAAATTGCTTGTCTTTTAAAGTATAGTATAGATCCTAGTACAGTACTCATGTCGCACGAGCTTACTATTTCAAATGTACTCACATCAACAATGAATATGTATTGGTATACGAAATCCAAAAGGATGTTATCGGGTAGGCTATCCCTCCCGAGTTGTTACATAAACAAAAAAAACGCCTTGGCATACAGAAGACAATTAAAAAATATTATACATGGCTAATCTTGCTTTATTAAAGTAATCTAGATACAATTTATTTATTACCCTAATAGAAAATAGCAAACCCTAGAAAAAGCTAAAATAAAATTAATGACTATTAAACTCTAAATCATTCAATTATTTTTAACGGATATAACTTTTTTTAACTCTACCCATAGTTGTTACACAACTCTACTTAACTTCAGCTATAAAAAACATGTATATAGTTTTAAAAATATTAGTCATATCATTTTAATGCCGATATATTTGTCATATCATTTTAATGTTGATATATTTGGGATTATAACTCGGGGATTAAAGTTTAAGATTGACAAAGCAGTTGATATTATATATGCTTAGCTGAAAATGGAGCATATGTGTAACTATTGGAAATGAGTAATTTTATTTGTTGAAATTATACATGAAATAAAAATGGTTGAATTGCCACACTCTTATCAATACCTTTAATGCAAATATCCTTGATTTTTTGTAAGCCAACCATTCATATATTCTAATTATATACTAATAATGTATTATTTAAGGTGTGGATATGGAGTATCGTAAATGTATTGTTCATAGGTCTTAATTTGATATATATTTGATTAATTACTTTTAAAATGGTAAAAAAATAATCTAAAATTAGCAAAAGTGATTTGTGTAAGCTTTACCCCTAATAAACGATGTAAAATTATCAGGAGCTTTTTTTTCCAACAATCCAAATAATTAAATATTTAGAAAAAACAGTTGAATATATAGAACTAACCAATTCTGTTAGGTTAACAAAACCATGTAAATCAATTAAACTAACAAATTTGAAAATCTAAAGTTGGATTGTGAAATTAGATTTATCAAATTAAAGAAGGACCCACATGCCAATAATTATAAACCAATGTTAAACTTAGTTTTTCCTTGGCTCGTTTCTTGTAGGTTGCGTTTCCACCTGCTGTTTTACACCGCTTTTTATTTTCGTTTGTACGTTTTGACAGGTTTCCGTCTGTCGACTTGTCGGCCATCGAGATTCAGGTATATCTGATCTCGAATTATTACCTTATAAAAAAAAACCAATGAAATTATAGAAGTCTACGGGGATGTGACATAAGTCTTTGGCCATGATGTGGCGTTTTCAGTGTATGACTATCATGTATCTTATATCTTAAGAAGTTAGTTTAGTATTCGCACCTTGTGTGGGACCTGTGGGTATTCATATAAAAAAATGGTTTTATATACATATAGCATGCTACTTATAATACAAAATTTGAAGTATTAATTATTTAGTTAAATATAAGTATGAATTATATAGTAAAGGATAATAATTTTAAGTTATCTCAACCTAAAATTTAAAATATAATATAATATATACAGAAAAATATTTAATTTAAAAAAATTATCCAAATTTTATAAATAATATTGTATTTTAATTTTTTCTTAATAAATAAGCTAGTTAGATTAGAGAAAAATAGATAAATATATTAATGAAACAAAGCATTTGAAAATTTTGAAGGAATGGTACCAAAAAATAACACTTAAATCACTTATTATAGGATTATTGTTACTCAAGTTATATATCATCTAGGCCATCCTCTTTCTTTCTCATTATCATCATTTTGTGTTCGATCTCTACACTTTTAAATATTGAGACTCATCGGATTGATTTATCTATCAAGATGAAAACACACTATAGAGTTGATCATTTTTTAAGGTAACAATTGCGTCATATTTAAAGACGTGATTATGAAAGTAAATCTTATCGATCGTGTCAAAGCCACTATTAAAAAAAAACAAATAAATATTTAACCACCTTGGAGGTTGTCATTCATTAACAAATTACCTTACTTGATGAGTTGATTTGGGTAGTTGGGTGATTAGAAGAAGTTTTGACAGGCTGATAAACATAGACACATTAGACACACGGATCCCAGACTTAGAGGTTGACAAATATGAGGCCAATTCCTACACCACAAAACTAATAATTATTAAATACCTTTCCTTCCTAAGATAAAGTTATAATTACATTAACAAAATAAATATTTTGTATTTCATATAGATGAAAAATAACAAAAAAAAATTGTTGATTTGGGAGAAAAAGAGGATTATACATATTTGTAGGATTTTCCCTAGCAAATTGATGTATATTTGGATTGCAGTTTGGGTATTCGGGTGTTGGATGATTGTTAAACATTTGTAACATCATTTGAAATTGAGGATTATTGACAAGATTTGGATCAAAATGGATATTTGGGATGGATGGGGTATTTGGATGATTGTGATCCATAGTTTATGAAAATAGAAGATGGAAAAAGAAGTGCAAAATACAATATGTCAAGATAGGGTATATATAAGAAAAAAAAATTATACTCAAATTATGAAGAAAAATAAAATAAAATTAATGGTATAATTTGTTTATTAAAATAATAATAAAAATATATATTATTAATACGTTCGAGTTATTAACATACTAAATAAATCTGAATAAGATGTAGTGAGCCACTTGTGCATTTAAAAAAAATGTAAAAAAAAAGGAAGAGATTAGGTAGAGAGAGGTAACCCTTCTAACCTCTTTCCTTAATGGTATAATTTGTTTATTAAAATAATAATAAAAATATATATTATTAATACGTTGGAGTTATTAACATACTAAATAAATCTGAATAAGATGTAGTGAGCCACTTGTGCATTTAAAAAAAAAAGTAAAAAAAAAGGAAGAGATTACCTTGGTAGAGAGAAATAACCCTTAACCTCTTTTCTTAAGTTTTGCCTTGCAACCATGAATTTACTTTTTAAAACTTATATATAAGGTAATAAAAACTCATTGTTGCACATTGTCTTAGGCACGTGTTGAGTTGCATCACACATTCTCATTTGGACTTGAATCATTCTTCATTGGAATTGCTCATTGTTGGACCAATCCAAGGATATGTCTAGAAAGAGGATTCTCCTTTTCTCCATCCTTCCAAAACTCTACAATGGTTCTCACACCCTCTCCCTCTTCTAACTTCTACTCTCCAAGTCCCCAAGGCACGAGGCCTATAAATAGTAGGCTCCTCCCCATTTTGAACCCATCCAAAAAAATACAACCACCTCATCCTACGTGCATACAAAGCCTTCATCCCACACATCCATACCCACTACTTGTATTAAGAGTGTTTTCGTTACCTTGTACGTACTATTCTACAAGGTTCTTTGTACTCGTTTCTATTATGTGTGTTCTATCTTGTCTTAGTTTCTGTATTTTGTGATTCCATTCTCCCATTACGTGCTGATCATGTTATTATTACCACTAACTCCTAACAGCCCCTCTGGGTGGTATGGGCATACATTCAACACCACCGTCACCGACTGCCCTGCTTCCGTTATCAGCGCCACCACTATCCCCCTCACCATCACCATCCCCATCACCTCTTCCGCCGCTACCACCACCACTGCTACCGCCACCCCCACAAACACCGCCATTGCTAGTGTTGCCGCCATCACCAATGACTGCGAAATCGCCACCGCCACCACCCACAGTATATTTATCGCCAGTGACTCAACCAGGAAAGAGGAGTTCGACGGGAGTGATTGCAGGAGTGATAGTTGGCGCGATGGTATTGTTGGCAGCTGTTGCAGCTTTGGTGATATTTTTGGTTAGGCGAAGACGGAGGCAGCGGGGAGAGGAAGGTGATGATGTCGGTCCGTCGACCCAGCAGAAATCTTCACCGTCTCCTCCTTTCTTGGTAATTTTTCTTATCAAAATAAATCTTACGTAATATATCTTATAAGGCAATCGATCATTTTTCTTACAAAATCCGTTTTTTCTAATGTCAAATAGGAAAGCCAAAGGTTAGTTGGATCGAATTGAAGATAATTACAGAGGGGGAGAAGGTACGTACGTACTAACAGAGTCGGTATACATTTGTTTTCGATTTGTCTATTATGTGTTTTAAGGACATATGATAAGAATATTTTATTGAGAAAAAAATCCTTAAAAAAAATAAGTAAACCCTATAATTTAATTTATAAATGACTAAACCGAGTGTATTTAAAGAAAATATTTTTCAATTTAGCTTTTTATCCTATGCCATTGGGTATATGATAGAAAATCCGTACCTTTTTAATTACACATCCTTCCAAACTTTCTCAATTTATTACAAGCGAATTTGCGGATATACCCTACCCAGAAAAAAAAAGTTACAAAATTACTCTTGTTTATGCTAAATTGCAGAGGATGCCTATTTGGGCAAATTTGCAATAAGAGTATTGTAAAGTTAGATTTTTTTAATTAATATAAATATATAAAAATAGGATTTTAGAAAAATAAAAAAAAAAGATTTTTAGAAATTGAAAAGAAATAGGATTTTTGGGTATTAAAAAACATATATTTTTGAAAATTGGAAAAAATATGATTTTCGAAGATGTAAAAAAACAAATTTATATAAACAATCTTTCAATTTTGTATCCTGACAGTGTAATTATATCCTGTCAAAGGTTATGATCATTCCTGTCAAAATGTCAAAATGTACGTAAGTGTGTTCCTGTCAACTTTTTGTTGTATATTATGACGTTAAGGTAAACATCCTGCAACATTTATTTTATTTCCTTTCAGGCTATACGTGTGCCCTATCAGTGTATATTGTATAACACCCCCCCCCCCCCGGTCCAAGCTTTGAAAACGTTTTGTTCTATATCTTTACATGCGTATAATAATATCTTGTCAATGTTAGGGTCTTCCTATCAAAGTCTTTTTTTATCTTGTTATATGTTGATAAGAATACCCTGTCAAGGTCTTGTTTTTATATTGTCAGGCTATAGGTGTGTTCCTATCAAGTGTCATAATGTAGGGGAATGATGTCCCGACCGAACAAAACACAAGGATTCTGGGGTGAAAGGTGATTACGACATTTCCTCATTTAAGGTGGCTATGTTTTGTTCTGTATCCTTACATGCATATAACAATATTCTGTCAATGTTTAAGCATCTTCTTGTTAACATTTGTTTTTCATCTTGCCATATCGATAAGAATATCCTGTCAGGTTATAAATGTGTTCTTATGAATATGTAAGTAAGTCAGTGGGAAGTACAAGCAAGCATCGCAATATCAGTTCATTGTCCAGATTCACTGAGTTTATAATAAACTAAGTTGATAACGAAGCATAAGTGACAGGCCTAAAGTCGTTATGCCAAATCAAAGTAAATTCCTAAGATGCAAACTATAACAAGTATAGTAGGTAAGTTAGGGTCGAACCCACAGGGAAACAGAATCAATTGTAAGAGCAAGTATTATTACCCAAAAGTAACCAATTCAAGGGGGAGTTTTGTGTGTAAACAATAGTGACAGAACAAGTTGCAATAAGAGGTTGCGAATATATGATGGAAAAGTATCACACCAGGTAATTATCCGCACAACAATTGAGATGGTTCATCATCGCATTCTATGAGTCTCAAGTTCTAATGTCCAGTAATTGTTCTCAATTCAGATCGTGTAATAGCTTTTAGTCCTACCAGTCCTAAAAGCACTTATCACCAAATTACAAGGGAAAACCTTCACCGAATAATAAAGCGATAGCATTCAAACATGAATTATAATGAGATACAAGCGATTCTAACAACCCGTTAAAATAGCCTGTAATCGAATCTCCTTCACAATCTACCACAAGCAACCTGCGTATGACGATTGGGTTTGCTACAATGAATCTACAACCCCAAACCTGGAATTGGAGACCCTAGCAATATGACTAGTATCGATAAACCTAGGTGATCAATCCAGATTAACCAATAATAAGCAATCAAGCAATAAGCTCAGGAGATCGAAACAATTAACAAAGGACGAACAAGAGTAGAACACTCACAACCAAATCAATCGAAGGCTTCAAAGAACCAAGTGCAACAACGGAGAGTTAGTTCTCCATAGGGTTTGTGAGATGAAGAAAAGGAAACTACGTCTCTGGAAAATAACCTAAATCATCCCTAAAAACTTCCGTTCGGAAATAATATATATCCTACTTAAAGGGTTTAAAATCCCGTAAAAATATAATATTAAAACTAATAAGATCGGGAAAAATCGGATAAGAATCCGTCTCCAGGGACTGACGCGGGCGCGCCAGTAGCAGCGCGGGCGCGCCAGTGTCTCATCTTGCTACTTCCATCTGGTGCATCGACGCGGGTACTTCCTCCTAGCGGCGTGGGCGCGCCAGTTGCAGCGTGGGCGCGCCAGTAGCAGCGCGGGCGCGCCAAGGTCACCAGCTTCCAGCTGCTTCCGAACTTCTTCACTTCAACTCTTCTGTAACTTGCATGATCCTATGATTTCTTCAACTTCTTCAACAGGTTCCGAATCACCAAGTTCATACAAATATCTCTCACAATGACATGTAAATGATGACAAAAACTACTAAATGCGCTATAGAATATATCGCATGTCAAATTCCCCCATACTTAAACCTTTACTCGTCCCGAGTAAGCATAGAAGCTAAGCCTACTCTCACCATAAATCTCAAAGGTTCACAGACAGTACAAGGAAAATGAACACTAAGTACTAGTAGTTTCCACCATCTCAACAATCAGCACAAAAGACAATCAAAATAGGAAATGAGACTTACAATTGTATCTCAACCATCTACACCTTATAGCTCCCAGTGGCCTACCCGAAAACCTCCTTATCACTCCACTTCTTATGTCGCCTTCACCAAGAGATCAATCCTAAACACTCAAAGTAAACGCTCATCTTGCCAAGGCGCCCTTTCGGGTTTTCACCAAGCCACTCATTTTGTTTTTTTTTTCAAAGATGGTACTCACATAAACATTCTCACTTTCCTCAAGTCTCATATTGCCAAAGCCTAAGGCTCGCCAGACTACCTGCTTTTTGCCTGAGTCGCCCTTTCGGGTTTTCAACTCATCCCAGGATTTTGATTGCTTTTTTTTTTTTTTTTTTTTTTTTTTTTTTTTTTGAATAACAAGTGCAGAATCTGTACAAAAATAATGCGGAAATGAAATATGTACAAGATATGTAAATCCTTTCCCTCCCCCATACTTGAATGAAGCATTGTCCTCAATGTGAAAGAAGACAGAAATAAGTAGGGAGAAAGGAAACAGAAGGACTCACTAAGGGGGTGGATAGTGGCGAGAGTAATCCTCTCGCATGCGGCGCAGCTCTTCCCTCATCTCTCTGAACTCGCCAAAGCCTTCTAGGATGTCGGCCTGCTGGTGGAGAATCTGGTTCGTCACTGTCGTCAAACTCCCCACGTCTTGGCGCAGAAGGCCAATCTGATCAACCAGGTAGCCCCACTGGTGAGGCTGCTGATGGGCATCCTGAAAAGCTTGTGGGGGCCAAGGGGCCCACTGATGTGAATCCTGCTGGCTCTGATATGTCGCGAGGAACTGCTTGCACAGTTCCGGGTATCCTATAGCTCTCAACTCCAAAAAGTCACTAATACCAGCGTGAGCTAGACACTTCTGCATACAATCTAGCATCTGAAGTCTCTGAAGGGTCTCTCTATGCAAATATTTGGTAGAACTGACACAGCTGACCTTATTATAAATAGCCCACTCCTCTTCAGACAATTCTAACCCATTATCAGATCTACTCGCTTCTTCCTCCGATAACTCATATTCGATAGATAATACGACTAAATCGGAATCGAAATAAGGACAGCGGAAGGAACTCACAACGAACAGATGAGGTTCGGCGCAGGGGGCAGACGCGGGCACGTTGGCGAGCAGAGCGGGCGCGTCGGTTAGCAGCGTGGGCGCGTCGGGTAGCAGCGCGGCCGCGTCAGGTGTGTCAGCCTTTTGGTGGGTTTCTCTGACAGGCGCGGGCGCGTTGGGTAGCAGCGCGGCCGCATCGGCGATTTCTGCAGACCTCCAAACTCGTCGGACGCGGTCGTCGATGTCTCAGTGCCGAGAGTTGAAGGAAGGGAGGGGGACGGGGTGTGGGGAAGGTGAGAGAGTATGGGGGATGTAGGGTTTTGGTGGTATTTGAGGGGATGGTGATGGGTAGTGATGGGCTTGAAGATGGCGGGCTGGCCCGAAGTGGGTTTTCCAGCCCGTGGCCTTTTCAATATTTTTTTTTTTTTTTTTTGAATAAACACTGCGGAAGCAGTGGGTCCGAAATGCGGGTGCAATTCGTCGCTAGAAACTCCGTCTTTATTACCTACAAGTTAGAATAAAATCGAGTTAAGGGAAAGAATGCAATACCTTGGGTTGCCTCCCAAGCAGCGCCTTTGTTTCATGTCGCTGGCTCGACTAAGCCTTTTCGATTATTCTAACTCTGCATTTGGCTCCTCCAAAGCTAACTCATCCATAGCCTCCTTTGGGAACCCTTCATAGTATGTCTTAAGCCTTTGACCATTTACCTTAAACTTCTTGTGGCTATTCGGGTCATATAACTCTACAGCTCCATGTGGGAAAACTTCAGCAACAATGTATGGTCCCCCCCACTTTGACCTGAGCTTCCCAGCGAAGAGTTTCAGGCGAGACTGAAAGAGTAGGACTTTGTCACCAGCTTTAAAGTCCTTCCTATGGATGTGCTTGTCATGCCATGCCTTGGTCTTCGCCTTGTAGATTGCCGCATTATCATAGGCGTCCAACCGTAACTCCTCGAGCTCGCCTAACTGTAGCTTCCTGTGTTCTCCAACCCCGTCACTCTGCATATTGCATTGTTTCACTGCCCACCAAGCCTTGTGCTCCAACTCAACAGGAAGATGACATGCCTTACCATAGACAAGTCTGAAAGGAGACATCCCAATTGGAGTTTTGTAAGCAGTGCGATAAGCCCACAACGCATCATCAAGTCTCAAACTCCAATCCTTCCTGTTAGGATTCACAGTCTTCTCGAGAATGGCTTTGATCTCTCTATTGGACACCTCTGCTTGGCCATTCGTCTGTGGATGGTATGCGGTGGAAACTCTATGTGTGACATGATATTTCTTCAGCACAGCAGTCACAGTTTTGTTGCAGAAATGGGTACCCCTATCACTAATCAGCGCTCTAGGGATACCATGCCTGGCAAAAATATTGCTTTTCAAGAACCCTGCCACAACTTTAGAGTCATCAGTTCTGGTGGCCTTCGCTTCCACCCACTTGGAAACGTAGTCCACCGCAAGTAAAATATACAAGTTCCCACAAGAACTAGGAAAAGGTCCCATAAAGTCAATGCCCCAAACATCGAAGATTTCGCAAAAAATCATCGGTGATTGTTGCATTTCATTCCTTTGAGAGATATTCCCCATTCTTTGACACCTATCACATGCCTTGCAGAAAGAATAAGCATCTTTAAAAATATGTGGCCAATAAAATCCAGATTCAAGCACTTTTCTAGCAGTTTTGTTGGCACCAAAGTGTCCCCCACATGCTTGAGAATGACAAAATTCAAGAACAGATCGTACCTCATTATCTGGAAGACAACGACGAATTACCTGATCAGCACAATGTTTCCAAAGGTATGGGTCATCCCAAACATAGTGGTTTGCTTCTCTTCGAATCTTCTCCGTCTGGGCCTTGGTATGATCCGGAGGAAACTTCCCACAAACTAAGTAGTTCACAATGTCCCGGTACCAAGGGCTTACAGAGTGAAGTCCTAGAACGGACTGAGATGGGCTGAGAAGCAATAGCGTGGGCGCGTCAGGGAACGACGCGGGCGCGTCAGACTTTGGCGCGGGCGCGTCAGCTGTTGACGTGGGCACGCCAGACTCCGATGTGCTTTCGTGCTCGATTCTGCATAATGTGTCATCCGGAAACGTGCCTAAGATGGGTTTCTGTGACTCCGGCTTGTCCTCCTCATTCACCAATCTGCTTAAGTGGTCAGCCACCAGATTCTCCGCTCCTTTCTTATCCTTAATCTCCACATCAAATTCGCTGAGCAACAGAACCCATCGAATTAATCTTGGCTTTGTCTCCTTCTTTGTCATCAAGTAGCGGAGAGCTGCGTGATCTGTGTAGATAATCACTTTGACCCCAAGCAGATACTGTCGAAACTTCTCTAGTGCAAACACCACAGCTAGCATTTCTTTCTCAGTGGTGGAGTAGTTGCGCTGCGCTCCATTCAGAGTCATGGAAGCATAATGGATCACATGAGAGGCTCTTCCCTCTTTTTGGCCTAGCACTGCTCCCACTGCATAGTCGCTCGCATCACACATGATCTCAAATGGGCGAGACCAGTCTGGTGCCTGAATGATTGGTGCACTAGTGAGGCGTCCTTTCAGCTGGTCGAACGCCTCTTTGCACTCTTGTGTGAGTACAAAGGTCACATCTTTCTTCAGAAGCTCGCACAAGGGTGAGGATATCTTCGAAAAGTCTTTGATAAACCTGCGATAAAAACCTGCATGGCCTAGGAAAGAACGAACTTCGCGCACATTAGTAGGATAAGGCAGAGATTGAATTACATCAATCTTCGCCTTATCGACCTCAATACCCTTTGCAGAGACTATGTGACCTAAAACAATTCCCTGTTCTACCATAAAATGACACTTTTCAGAGTTCAAAACCAGATTAGTTTCAACACATCTTTTTAACACTAGTGCCAAATGGCTCAAACAAGTATCAAAGCTATCCCCATGTACTGTGAAATCATCCATGAATACTTCAATGAAATTCTCAATGTACTCAGAGAAGATACTAACCATACATCGTTGAAATGTCCCGGGTGCGTTACATAGTCCAAATGGCATTCTGCGATATGCAAAAGTACCGAAAGGACATGTAAATGTAGTCTTCTCCTGGTCCTCTGGCGCTATGGCCACCTGAAAATATCCAGAATATCCATCCAAAAAACAATAATAGGGGCGCCCAGCAAGGCGTTCTAGCATCTGATCAATAAAGGGGAGGGGGAAGTGATCCTTCCTGGTTACTGTATTCAGCTTGCGATAGTCTATGCATACCCTCCAACCTGTTTGTGTCCGGGTAGGGACCAACTCACCTTGTTGATTCTCCACGACTGTAATCCCTCCTTTCTTAGGGACAACTTGTGTAGGACTTACCCATTGACTGTCAGAAATTGGGAAAATCATGTTTGCTGATAGCAATTTCAGCACTTCCTTCTTCACCACATCCATCATGGGAGGATTGAGCCTTCTCTGTGGTTGGCGTGATGGCTTAGCTCCATCCTCCAGCAGGATCCTGTGCATGCATGTAGATGGACTAATTCCCTTGATATCAGCGATGGTCCACCCCAGCGCAGTTTTGTATTCCTTTAGAACCTCCACTAACTTTTCTTCCTGTTCTGCTGAAAGCTTACTCGACACAATAACTGGTAAAGTGTCATCAACTCCTAGGAAAGCATACTTGAGATGACTAGGGAGTTGTTTGAGTTCAATTTCAGGTGCCTGCACAACAGATGGAACAAGCACTTCGCTTGGAGTCAGTAGATTGGGGCCAATGCCCAAAAGAGTAGGGGACTTACCTTCTACATCCATCTGGGCTACTAATTCCTGCATGTTAGATGTAATTGAAAAATCTGTATAGGACTCGTCAATAGCATTCTCAATAATTGACTGCAACTCATCTTCCCTTGAAATATCAAATAGATCTTGAGCTAATGGTTCAATCACACCAATAGAGCACAGAGAATGGTCATCAACAGGATGTTTCATAGCCTTGTATAAATCGAATTCAACCATTTCTCCATCAAATTCCATTGTTAGTGTCTCAGAAACACAATCAATTTTTGTCCTAGCTGTTTTAATAAAAGGTCTACCTAACAGAATAGGCGCATCATGCTTATCATGTTCCATATCCAGGACAAAGAAATCTGCAGGAAAAATCAGTTTATCGACCATGACCAAAACGTCTTCTACTACTCCTTTAGGGTATTTATTAGACCTGTCAGCTAGTTGCACAATAACTCCAGTTTCATGCAAAGGTCCTAAATCTAGCGATTTGTAAAGTGAATAAGGAAGCACATTTATGGAAGCACCCAAATCAAGCATAGCTCTATCAAATTTTACATCTCCAATGACACAAGGGATAGTAACCATACCTGGATCAGGGCACTTTTTCGGCATTCTCCTCTGAAACATAGCGGAGACTTGCTCACTTACTTTCACTTTCTTTTTTCCTTTCAGCTTCTGATTTCTCTTCACCGTGCAAAGCTCTTTCAAGAACTTGGCGTACTTGGGCACAGTTTTTATCATTTTCAGCAGAGGAATGTTCACCTGACACTTGCTAAATGTCTCGAAGAGCTCTGAATCATCGATTATCCTCCTCTCTTTGAGTGCTTCAGGGAACGGAGGTTTTGGTTTCTCCGACCCGAGAGGGGGAAAATCCGGTCGGACGTATGTATCGACATAGGGCTCAGATTCAGGCGAGATCGGACTCGACGTGGGCGCGTCAGACTCCGGCGCGGGCGCGTCAGACTCCAGCGCGGGCGCGCCAGTATTGGGCGTGGCCACATCGGAGACCTGCGTGCTTTCCTCCTCATCCTCCTGACTTCTCAGCTCTTTTCCATTCCGAAGAGTTATAGCACTGACGTTTTCCTTTGGATTGACCACCGTTTGAGATGGTAGACCCCCTGACGTCTTTGCCTCTATTCTCGTGATTGCTTCGGCCATTTGCCCCATTTGTTTCTGTATATCTTTTATGCTCGATTCAGTTGTCTGAACATGCGCAGTAAAGTGCTGTGTCAGGGTATTGAGCATGGACTCAGTAGAGGGAGCGTGACCCTGCTGCCTCTGATTGTAGGGAGGTGGCTGTTGCTGTTGTGATTGGTTTGGTGGATCCCTCCATCTGAAATTTGGGTGATCCCGCCACCCTGGGTTGTAGGAGTTTAAGTAGGGGTCATGTCTGGGTCTCTGAGGTCCATTTCCACCTATAGCACTTACTTCAGCGGTGTCTTCCTGGAGTGTAGGACACGCATCAGTTGGGTGGAAGTTATCATTGCAGATTCCACAAGCCTTGATTTGTTGAGGAGTCCCTTGCAGAGTGAGCCTCCTAACCATATCCTTCAATTCAGCAATATCCTTGGCTTGGTTAGAGTCTACCGAGTTGACCCCTTTCTTTCTGGTGGATTTCCCGAAATTTCTAGTCCCCTCAGCCATTTCCTGAATCTTCTCCATGGCTCCCTCTGGCGTGGCATTCAGAATATTTCCTCCGCAGGCGGCATCAATCATCCTTCTATCAGATTCCAGCAGTCCCCCATAGATGTATAGGACTAGGTCCTTCGTGCTGTAGCCATGGAAAGGGCAATTAGCGCAAAGCTTCTTGAACCTTTCATTGTAATCATAGAGGGTTTCATCATCTTCCTGTTCTATATTGCTGATTGCCTTCTTCAAGGTGTTCTCCTTCTTAGCAGGGAAGAATTTCTCCAGGAAGGCCTTGTGGAGCTTAGGCCAAGTATCGATGCTCCCTGTAGGAAGACTGTAGTACCAGTCATCCGCAGCATCGACCAGCGTGAACCCAAAAGCTCTCATCTTTATCTGTGCTTCGGATATATTGGCTGGTTTCATGCTCATGCACACATTATGAAACTTCCCCATGTGCTTGATGGGGTCTTCTCCAGCCAATCCATGGTATTTGGGCAGTTGATGAATCAGCCCAGACTTTAGCTCAAAATGGTTGTCATCCCCTAGAGCAGGGATTGTCACAGCAGGTGCCTGCTGTGTGATGTTTGATGCTGTCAGCTGTCGCAGCGTCTGATTTACATTTCCAGCCATTGGATCGGGTTGTTGGGAATGTTGGTGTTGTTCTCTAAGACGGCGGTGGTATGTCCTGTCAATCTCCCAATCAAAATCAACAAGATGGGGATCAGTAGCACGAGTGCGAACCATGCAAGAGGTTCGCACCCAAACAGGTAATAAGACAAACAAGAACAAAGATAATCCGTTTCCCCGGCAACGGCGCCAAATTTGACAGGCCTAAAGTCGTTATGCCAAATCAAAGTAAATTCCTAAGATGCAAACTATAACAAGTATAGTAGGTAAGTTAGGGTCGAACCCACAGGGAAACAGAATCAATTGTAAGAGCAAGTATTATTACCCAAAAGTAACCAATTCAAGGGGGAGTTTTGTGTGTAAACAATAGTGACAGAACAAGTTGCAATAAGAGGTTGCGAATATATGATGGAAAAGTATCACACCAGGTAATTATCCGCACAACAATTGAGATGGTTCATCATCGCATTCTATGAGTCTCAAGTTCTAATGTCCAGTAATTGTTCTCAATTCAGATCGTGTAATAGCTTTTAGTCCTACCAGTCCTAAAAGCACTTATCACCAAATTACAAGGGAAAACCTTCACCGAATAATAAAGCGATAGCATTCAAACATGAATTATAATGAGATACAAGCGATTCTAACAACCCGTTAAAATAGCCTGTAATCGAATCTCCTTCACAATCTACCACAAGCAACCTGCGTATGACGATTGGGTTTGCTACAATGAATCTACAACCCCAAACCTGGAATTGGAGACCCTAGCAATATGACTAGTATCGATAAACCTAGGTGATCAATCCAGATTAACCAATAATAAGCAATCAAGCAATAAGCTCAGGAGATCGAAACAATTAACAAAGGACGAACAAGAGTAGAACACTCACAACCAAATCAATCGAAGGCTTCAAAGAACCAAGTGCAACAACGGAGAGTTAGTTCTCCATAGGGTTTGTGAGATGAAGAAAAGGAAACTACGTCTCTGGAAAATAACCTAAATCATCCCTAAAAACTTCCGTTCGGAAATAATATATATCCTACTTAAAGGGTTTAAAATCCCGTAAAAATATAATATTAAAACTAATAAGATCGGGAAAAATCGGATAAGAATCCGTCTCCAGGGACTGACGCGGGCGCGCCAGTAGCAGCGCGGGCGCGCCAGTGTCTCATCTTGCTACTTCCATCTGGTGCATCGACGCGGGCACTTCCTCCTAGCGGCGTGGGCGCGCCAGTTGCAGCGTGGGCGCGCCAGTAGCAGCGCGGGCGCGCCAAGGTCACCAGCTTCCAGCTGCTTCCGAACTTCTTCACTTCAACTCTTCTGTAACTTGCATGATCCTATGATTTCTTCAACTTCTTCAACAGGTTCCGAATCACCAAGTTCATACAAATATCTCTCACAATGACATGTAAATGATGACAAAAACTACTAAATGCGCTATAGAATATATCGCATGTCAATAAGTAGGGCTGGCAAATGGTACAGAAATTACCATACCAACCACGTACCAACCACAAATCGACTATGTTGGTAACCACACTTGTGGTAACCAACAGGGTGGTAGCCATCGTGGTGGTAACCACGTGAAGGTGGTACGGTAATGGTAATGAAATCTGAATACCATGGTTAGGTAACCATGGTATTCAGATTTCATTACCATTACCGTACCATCTTCACGTGGTTACCGTACCATGCCAATCGACTATGTACGGTAATGGTAATGAAATATGAAGGTGGTAATGGTAATGAAATCTGAAGGTGGTACGGTAATGGTAACCGTACGGTACTAGTAATCGACTATGTACGGTTTTATTTAATGTTTTATTGTTATTACTTTTGAGTTTTAAGTTTTTAATTTATATTTTGTGTTTTGATTTTGACCTAAATTGGTCATTTCTATTTTTTCTACTAGAAATAGTAGGAACATTTTGAATGTTTGAAGACTTGGAACTTGTTTTGTTTGAACTTGCAGGAACATTTTGAATGTTTGAACAATTGAACTTTGTTTGTTTCTTCAAGACTTTGAACTTGGTTGGTTTGAATTGGTTTGTACTTTAGGTTGTGAACTTGATTTATTTGAACTTTTAAAAGATGGTAACCATATTATTTTTTGTAACTATATTTTTTTGTTCGATAACTTTGATGACCACCGAAAGGTAGCCAAAGAGTTTCAAAAAAATACAAACAGAAGTAAACCTTGGTAACCATGGTAATGTACCGATGGTAACCACAAATCGTGGTTACCACATATGCGGTAACCACGACTTGTGGTTGGTACGTGGTATGCAAATTTAGCGTACCACCAGTTTGTGGTTGGTACGTGATAATCACCGTTTTTGTGTGGTAACCGTACCATGCCAATCCTAAGCATAAGACAACTGCATTAGAAGCCAATCTTTACACCTCATTTCAAAATTGGTCAGCAGAAAAAACTTCGGTTTTTAGAGAATTCATTAGCATAATGACCGGATTCTCCGCATGCCCAACACTTGCAGTTTTTTTTTCTCAAGACAGAACGAGGCTTTCTGGAAAAACCTTCTGTTTTTAGAGAATGGTTTTTTATAATATTTCTTATAGTATTTTTCATCTCTTTGTTTATTAAAACTTTTTCTCTTGTAATTCATTCTTTCTGGATAGTCTCTATTGTTACATCCCCACTCTGTTGGCGTCTCCCAACAAGTTAAGAATTGTTTTTTCATTCTTTGGGTACTTTTTACGCCTCGACATTTTTTCTCTACCCATTTTCTAACATAGGAAATTCTGCTTCCAAGAGATTCGTTACTTCCATTTTTTAGTAATTCTCTATATTCTTCACTTATTTGTTCATTAATTGGGGCAGGAAGTTTATCAAAGAACATTTACAGATTAGTGTTGTTTTCTCCTATCTTATAATAATACTTCTCGAATTTTGTTATGTAATTATCAACATATATCATGTTAAAGATTTCAAGATTGTTTAAAGTCCTTTGCCATTTTAAAGCTTCCTTATCTTCATTTTATTTGTCTCCAATGAATTCCTCTTCTATTAGTTCACATATTAATGAGAACATATTTACTGGGCTTGCCAAATTCCTAAGTTCTTGTTTTACTTCATCACCAATAG
The DNA here is from genome assembly GCA_037127255.1 of Persicaria tinctoria. NCBI lineage: Eukaryota > Viridiplantae > Streptophyta > Magnoliopsida > Caryophyllales > Polygonaceae > Persicaria > Persicaria tinctoria. Next base: position 8,876,814 of record JBANSL010000013.1, on the reverse strand, counting down.
CTCCATACCAGTCGGCAATACATCCATATGAACTATGTTCTATGTAATTAAGGAATTGAGAAGAGTTCCATCCTACATTCATGTTTAATACACTCATCATACGTTTCTGCCAGAACTCTATAATCTCACGCCTATTCTTTATACCATCTAGGTTTTATTTATAACATTTTTCACTTATGGGTTCTAGAGTAATTTCTCTTTGATTATGGTTTGGCATAATCCTTAATCCAAATCTTTCCTTCTTTTCTAGAAATTCTTTAGGCTTTAACCTAGGTCTGTAATTACTGGTTGAACCATGTTCGTAATGTCTGTAATGTCTTCTAGCTTCGTTATGCTCTACTAGTTCATTTTCCCTCGGCCTTCTTTATCTTAGTATTTCATTTAAACTTTGTTGAACTTTAGATATGGGAATGTTTTCCATGTCTTTTAGGTTAATTAATCCCATTTGCTAATACACAGCTTCTTCATCTGAGTTCTTTTCAGACTCATCGTCGCTCATGACTTCCTGGTTCATAAAGTTGGTTTCAATGGTTTTTAGTTTTTGTAATTTTAGCTTCCATTCTGGGTCATCCAACATAGTGCTAAATCTCCTTGATTGTCGAAGTGGATGTTGATTCATTTTTAAGAATTTGATTTTCGTCTTGGTTTTCTTCTTATACCGTTGCTTTTTTCTTTATAGTATTATCTAATTTAGTAGAAAACTTCTTTTTGGATTTTTTTAAATGGATAACTGTATTTAAAATGATCTTCTTTTTTGATTTCACCACCTAATGTTAAGCTTATGTGATGACTAATTTCGTTAATGGCTTTTAAATTTGTTGAGTGATGAACTTCACCCGTTTCTTTTACAATCTTAAAGATTTTACTGCTAATATCAATATATAATTGCTCTAATTTTCTAACTTCGATTTTTAGATCTATAAGTTGATATGAAATGGCATTTAAAATTGCTCCAAAATGCTTATCACTTACATCTAAATGTAAAGCATGAGGATAAGTCTTATGGGGGCAATTAGTAGACACCTCCAGATTGTTTTATAGATAAATACAAATTATTTTTAATTAATTAGGCTCTGATACCAATTTACAGGATCACAAATAACAACAAGATAAATGCGGAATTTTAAAGAAAACTTAAATAATACACAAATTAAAGTTCTAAAAATAGTGGATGTTCTATATAATTTTGGGTTTTTTGGTTGGATTTTAGTTAGAAAGTGGAGGGGTCCACTGTTAAAAAGCAGCCAAAAGGAATGGTTCTTTTGGTTTTCACCGTAAGAAATGGTCATCGCCCGAGTCAATTCATATATCTCCATCAAGCATTGAAGGGCGGCAAACTTGAGACCCAACTTATTGATCAATTGTTGGTGGATAATTATGAGTATGAAGAAATGGATCGGATGATCACTTGTGCATCGATTTGTGTTCAACATTTCCCAGATGATAGACCAAGAATGAGTCAGGTAGTTGAAGTTTTAGAAGGCAACATCTCACCGAAGAAACTGAAAGAGTTGAAACAAATTAAGTAGCCAAGGCCAAGGATATCGATCTCATTTTATCAATGAACGATCGGTGTAAAGATGATACATGTGAACTATATAGGTTGATTAGCTTGGTTGTGACTTGGGGTAATTTCTCCAAACCATCAAGGGTATTTCTGTCTTTTCTCATCAGTTTGTTATGTTAGTTACAACTCTCAGATTCTCCTATGGAGGTGAACTCGTCTCTATATTGCTTAAGAGCTCATTTTTTCACAAGTTAAATTTCGTTTTCAGATTTCAATGTGTGCTTGTTTGTTTGCTCGAATTGGAATCAGATCTTGATTCTTCACATGGTATGAGAGCCATATCTGAGATCTTCTCAATTTCGATCTATTTTCGCTTCTTCTGAGAAGCTCTGTTTCATTTTTCGTTCACGTTTCCGCGTTTTTGGTCTCGTTTCGCCATGGCTAGAGGTGCTTCGACGTCTACTCAACAACCATGTGTTGGGAGAGGCACTGGTAATCTGTTTGTTCGGTTCAATTAAGCATTCAACCCATAAAAATTGCTTGTAATTTCTTTTGCAAAGTCAATGAAGCACAAATAACAAATTAACCAAGACACAAATAATAAAACAAACAAAATGAACAAAAACCCTCAATTCATATTTCAATCTTCAAATCTTAAACCCTAATCTAACAAATTCATGTAAATTCTCCAAATCTTCAATCTATTCAACATTTCAACAAAATCAATTCAATAAAGTGTTAAACATTCATAAAAGCTCGAATAAATTAACAAAAAACCCCAATTCATATTTCAATCCTCAAATCTCAAATCCTAATCTACCAAATCTATTTCAATTCTCCAAATCAATTCAACATTTCACCAAAATCAATTCAATAAAGTATATAAACATTCGTAAAATCTCGAATTGATTATCAAAAACCCCCAATTCATATTTCAATCCTCAAATCTCAAACCCTAATCTAACAAATCCATTTCAATCCTGTAAATCAATTCAAAAAAGTATATAAACATATATAAAATCACGAATTAATTGAAGTATTGAAAGGGAAACTTACACGTTCTACTTCTTCCGCTCCGCAGTTCGAAATACAGTAGCCCTTTAGCCTCCGGGCTCGCCATGGCGCCACCCCCGCCAGTCACCTCTTGCACCTCGCCTCGCACCTCGGAAGTCGGAACCAGTGGTCGGAGGCCCGGAACTAGTGGTCCTTCGCCCTTGCGAGTCAAGAGGCTCGCTCTCGTCCGTGCCTCGCCTTCGCCACTACTACATATACTGTTATTAATGACGTTTAAAAAATGGTGTTTTCTATTAAATGTCATTAAAGATCTATTTTATGGTGTTTATATACACAAAAGCCATAAATTTAGAAAGTGCAATTTATTTATGGCGTTTTACAAACGCCGTAAATTTTATGACGTTTGTAAAACGCTGTGGTATTAAATGCAAATAATACAAAGCATATTTTATGGCGTTTCTAAAACGCCATAAAATTTAGGGCGTTTCTAAAACGCCATAGAGTTTTATAAATTTATAAATGATAGGGGTTTTTGGTAATTTTGCCTAATTATAACCCTAAATCTACCGGACCCCTCTCACTTTTGCTATATCATCACTTTCACTCGAAGAGCGTCCGCCTCCAATTCCATTGAAACCCTCTCCTTTCCATGGAGTTCCAAAGCGAGAACCTCTCACCGACTAACTCTCTCCTCCACTCCTCATCCTCTTCTCTTTTCTTCTTCCTCTCTCTCTGCATTCCATTTTCCTCTATCGCCATGGCTCTTCCGTCACCTCACTGAACCTACGCTCTCCCATCGCCATCGCTGCGATGCCGCTAGGATCGAGGGCTTCATCTTCATTGCACTGGACGGGCTCCTCGATAATCTACGTCTCCCCTACTGGCACCGGTAAGCATTAAACCTGTCATCACTTTTAATTTGGGTTTTTTTTTTTGCGATAAACCCTAATCCCTAAGTAACCCTTTAAATTCGTTTGAAAATTTGCTTCGTAGGTTGTTTTTTTTCTGAAATTGGGTGTTTCATAATTGATGTCTCTTCAATTGATAGTTTAAACAAGTCCCATCTATGCCCAATTGAGTTTGTAGTCGATGGTGAGTATAGCATCTCTACTAACTAAGTTCATTGGAAAAATCTGATGTTTCCTCTTGAGAAAAAGGTAATTGAGATGCTTATTACTTCCTTGCTTCTCAGATCTGGGTTTGCAGGCTTCTTCTTGGATTTTGATTAGGTTCTAAATGGTTCTCTTCCTCGCCTTTGATCCTGCAAGAGTAAAATTTTCTCTTAATTTGCATTTGACAACGGCAACTTGTTCTTAAAATCCTCTTTGCATTTAGTTATATATGTTTCCCTCCTAACTTGTACTCTATTTATTTATGCATGCGGTTTTGTTAATTATAATGTTCAAGAAGAAATATTGTATAACAATTTAAATAGTTGTCCTTATAAGTCGATGATGCATTAGTACAAGGTTCAGTATATAGCTATAATTGACCACTATGATGCTTATTTTGCTTGTATATGCAAAACTGAATATTTTTAAGTTATGAATAATTGGGGTAGGTTTCACTTTCAAAGTATGGAAGGATTGACTTATATAAAAATTTGTATAGGACACTAAGATACTTTGCCCTAGAACTTGTGAGTTGCAGCATTGAGCTCACTTGAATATAGGAGCTGCATTGAACTCAATGGTTTTACCTCAACTCATTCTAGTAAGGATTTAAACATTTGGTGTAATTTATAGACATGTTTGAATGCCAATACCAATACCAATATTATGTTGACCATGAAAGTTAATAGAAAGAGCAAGTAACATTTGGTAGAATTTATATGTTTAGTGATGGATAGAAAGTAATTTATACTTTCCTGGCCATCAACTTTCTAAGTTTTGTCCGTATTATACTTGCTCTTATTCTATGAAAATATTATAACATGTTCTTTGACTGGAAAATGTATTAATGAAGCTGCCAACATGTTTTACGTTTGAAACTAGAATAATGTTTTTGTGCACTTTTCCCCTTTTCTTTATAGGGAGTTTTAGAGTTTTTGAAACTAGAATAATGATGATTCCACTTTTCCCCTTTTTTGTGCACTTTTCCCCTTTTCTAAGTTTTTGTGCACTTTTCCCCTTTTCTTTACAGGGAATTTTACATATTGATATTTTAGTTTTCCTTGATTTGGTTTTCTTGAAAATTAATAGTTCAATTTTAAGTTCTTCTTTGATTTGTTGAAAGAGTTTATTCAAGATAAGGCTAGGGTCATCCATTATACATATGTGAAGCGGTTGCTTATAGATCAACAATTAAACCAAGGCCCGAGGCATTTTATGGTGAGTTTTTCCTATTTGGAATTGATTTAGTACAAGAGGATAATATTTGAGAAGAGAACTCTTTTGATTTTGTCTACTCCTCCAATCATGTTTGTCATAATAATGGTCTAACAACAAGGTGATTGTCTTGTCTTCTCGGTCTCATAAACTTGTATGATTCTCTCTTATGTGTGTTATTTTTTAGCTCTAGTATTGTAATAAAAAGATTTTTTTTGCCTTTGCAGCATTCTATTACATGGTTGGATTAATCGAGATATTTCGTATGTATTGAAGTAAGTTATAATTGAAATTCAATAAGCTATTTGGATTAATCTATCAAATAAAATTATATTCTAGTGTGATGGATGTGCATCTTTGGCTATGGTACCTTAACACAAAAACTTAGTTATTTCATTCTTATCTTCATGCATTTCTTGTTTACTTGGTTGAATGAAGAATGTTAGATGTTAGTTGTAATGAATTTCAATGTGTGTTGAGGAAAGTCTTAATGATTTCCATCGATTGCAGATTTGTGGTCAAGTTGATAGTATTTTATCCATCATCGGGAGGATAACGGTCAATTTCTTGGTCGAGCTACTATTGTTCTGTCCTATCTTTTGTAATGAATGTAGAGATCAAAATTGAAGTGTGAAGATAGAGTTCTGTTGAACGTTGTACGGTGGTTTAAAGTTATGAATGTAGTTCTTTTAGATATCCAGCATAGCATTATAGCAATGGATGTATATTTGATTGCATTAATTTTTTTTTTAAATGGATAAAATTCCATGGCGTTTTACAAACGTCATGGATTGTACAGTAATTTTTTTTTATTTTTTGAAAAGTTATCAATGGCGTTTAAGAAATGCCGTAGAATATATTTTCTATGGCGTTTGCCAAACGCCATAAAAAGTTTGAATAAAAGACGGCGTCGGCTTCCACGGCGTTTGGGCATGGCGTTGAAAAACGCCATATTTAGTCTTTTATGACGTTTTTTAAACGCCGTAAAAGGGTCTATATGTACTAGTGCGCCCTACCCTGTTTTGAGGTTTCTCCCATGCCTCTCATACTAATAAACAAAGGACGATCGACATCGGAGGAAACCAGATGCAATTCGGTGATTTTGGAGCTCAGAATCAAAATTCTCAGGTCAATCTGTTGTTTCTTGCCAATTCCGACCATAAATTGGTGTCTACTTTGTTCAATGGATCTAATTTTACTAGCTTTAATTGAGGGATTCGGATGGATTTAGGTGCTAAGGCCAAATTGGGATTCATCACTGGTGGTTGCTTGATCAAGCAATGAAAGACAGAGAAATGAATCGGATGGTTACTTGTCACTACTGGAAAAACGAGTCAATTTCGACGCTTTTAATGGCCATTCTCGACGCCATAAAACGTCGAAAAAATCAATTTCGACGCTTTTAAAAAGCGTCGGTAATTTTTGCGTCACGAATGGTCCTGAGTCAATTTCGACGTGAATTTGTGTCGTGACCTATTTCGACGCATAAAAGCGTGGAGATTGGCATGAGGCGTCGAAAATGGCTCATTTAATTCCTACTTCCAGCCAATCTTGACACTTTAGGGTGTCGAAAATGACTGATCTCATTGTTACTATCAACCATTTTCGACGCCCTACTTTATATCTCGTTTTTTTTTTAAACCCGTGCTAAAAACCTCAATCACATGGTGACTTTACAACTCGGTTCAACCTAAAAACCGTGCTAAAAACTCCAATTTTAAAATAACACATGACTTTATAGTTCGGTCAAACCGAAAAATCGTGCTAAAAAACTAATGTTTAAAAATTACATAGTGACTTTATAGCTCGATTTTATTCAGAACCGGGCTAAAATTTGTGACTTTATATATCGGTTCTATTAATAATCGGGCTATAAAGCAAGTGAACCGAGCTAAAAAGTCGGTCCTCACGGGTTTCTACCGCAATTTTGGTTTTCACCGGAGCGCATCCCTATATATATATATATATATATATATATATATATATATATATATATATATATATATATATATATATATTTTAATTAATACTTTTCTTTCTTCACTTTTCTAAATTAATTGGCACATATAAGTAAAGTTGTAGCACACGCTATAAGAGATAAAGTATACATAATGCATCATTTAAATTCACATAAGCTACCATTGTGTCCTGTTGGGTACAATTGAGTGCTTAAAATAACCATTAAGTTCTCAATTTAAGTCACAAAATGCACACATCCAAAATATCACACTCCCATTAAACATCTAATCATATGTGCTGCACCTTGGATCCTATTTTACAAGAGGAACTGAAGAGATACCCAAAAAGGAACAAAAGCCTAACACATAGTCCCATTTCAGTAGGAGTAAACATGCATGTTGCTGAGGATGACTTGAGCCGGAATCAATAACTTTGCATCATCATTCATCACAACCACTTGAGTCCATTGAAAACAACAATATCAGCAACAATCTAGCAGCAAGAAAAAAAGCCAGACGGTTAAAGAACTACATCAGCAAGAAAGAAAAGTCATATATTGCCTTAAAGCAAAGTCACATTAACACTCATCCATACTGGAAATTAACTTTCAGGTTATAATTAAACTGGTTAGTCTAATTTCCTAAATGACCAACTAAACATAACCAAAACCAAAACCAAAAAAATGTAACAAAAAGAAAGAATAAGAGGTGATCAGCAAACTGAAACGGTAGGGGCATATATTCAACTGATTCAATCATGCATTATTAAACCAGAAAAAGAACAGATCTTTTATATGCATTCAACAATAGTCTGAATGTCTGTATCTCAAGATCAGTGCAAAGTGTGGGTTAAGTTTAGAATCTCTACTGTATATACATATATTCAATCAATAAATATCTATATGTATTTGGCGTAGACACAATTTATTTATTAAAAAATATATCTATATCATTTCTTATTTAAGGAAATCAATTCAAGCACAGCAACCAGGTTTACAGAACCTCTCATAGACAAGCTGCAGGTGTCCTATATACAATTATGAGGATGACAATGCAATTAAGTTTAAAATTACAGATCGGCCAGGCTCTTAACTGAATTAAGCTGTCTCTTCCACAACATTAGTGTAAAAACCCCCAAATTTAGAAAAGTACTCCGGCCAATTAAGGCCCATGTCAAGTTATGTCCATCTCACACTGATAAATCAAGGAGCCTAAACAGACATTTTTTTACCAAAAAGAAGAGCACACAGAGTTGAACAAAAGTACTCCGGCCAATTAAACACACACGAGTATTCAGCTACAGTTTCACACTCACAAAAGGAGGTCTAGAACTTATACCTCTTCAAGGGATATTAGTCACATTTGATCCATGCTTTCCTCCGAATCACCACTAGTAGAAGCGACCTTAATACAAAAAAAAAAAAGAGGTTAGAAATGGGAGGAACCGAAATTGGATTAGGAAATACTCCCTCCGTCCAAAAATATATGGACTTTTACTATTCATGCACGCTTTTTTAGGAGCTAAAAACTATATAAAATATTAACTTTTTTATTAAATTTTTTTAATAATTACAAATTTATTATCAATAAGTTTGTAATTATTAAAAAAAATTAATAAAAAAGTTAATATTTTATATAGTTTTTACCTTCTTAAAAAAGCATGCGTGAATAGTAAAGGCAATGTATTTTTGGACGGAGGTAGTATAAAACAAATCATTATGAAAATAAATAGAACCTGAGAATCAGCCACGTCCAATGTAGCAGCCTCCATAAACTCTTTAACTCCACCGGTACGAATTGCATCTAGAGCTTGTAGCATCATTTGGTTAGATTGATCTACCTTTGCTCGAAGCTCTTGATTTTCCATTTTCAAGCTTGTTATAGCAGCTCCATTCTCCACCTCCATCGTTGCTAATTTTGATTTCAAATGCTCTACTTCCATAGAATTGTTCATGCTCCCGGCACCACCGCTTGTTTGTCTCAAGAAAAAAGACACCCCAAAAACGTCACTTTCTTTCACTCCTAACCCAAATCCGACTGGCCTCTTAGGTTTTCCATCTTCATACATAAGCTTCTCAAACACGGCATTTTCAATTTCCACTTTAGCTTTTGACGAGCCCGGTTTTTTAAGATGTTCTTGAACTTGTTCATTTGCTTTCACCTAAAATCATATGAAAACATGCTTAAGCAAAGAGAGCAGAGCAAGGAGCAAAGATGATCTAAACATGCAGATATGCTTGTCAACAACTAAGTAGGATTCATACAATCATATATAATCCATAACATTCAGATTTATATTCAAGATACAGATTTATATTTCAGATTACAAAAAAAAAATATGATACTTCAAAGACGGTTGTCAAAACACAAGCATAAGAGACCCATGCCCCATGAGTGTTATCCCCAACTCCATAAAGGAAAACCAGATGAAGAGAAGGAATGACAGGCAATATGTAATCAATATGTGTCAACCAAGCTAGTAGTCTAGAGGTTTACCCTTTTATCTTTGAGCTTGTTAACGGGAGGGTAGCCGAAAGGGCTCAGTGATCTTCAAGCTTCTCAAATGTCAACTAGCCTGAACAATCCAGCAGCTTCTCTTGTCCGTGAGAACTCAATGCAAAAAGCTTGGACTTTAATGAAGAGATCTTTACCTGTCAACAACCACAAAAGAAATTAGACCAGATCAGGTGAAGAAGAAGAAGAAACTAAGGCATTGAGACCAGATCAGGTGAAGAAGAAGAAGAAACTAAGGCATTGAGACCAGATCAGCTGAAGAAGAAAGATCAGCTGAAGAAGAAAAATCTAAGGCATTGATGAGAAAAAAGGCTGAGATTGAGAAGAAACTAAGGCATTAAATTTGCTTTTTTTTTCCACCTATTGCCCATAATTTAAGACATTGGAAGTCCCTGATTACCAATTGCCTCAGTGACACTTTAACACTTAATACTCTTTAATTAATTTAAGAGAGTTGGGGAATGAATTCAATCAGTTAACTCCCTTCCATAAATCCGAACTTGGCCAACTCCCTAGCTCGTGATATGAACATCCCGATCTCAAAAACCCTTGAGAAATACCTTGGTATCCCGTTAGTAAGGGGAAGGGTTAAAAATGTTGTATTTAATGAAGCCATTGAGAGTCTGAAAAAACAACTACCTAAATGGAAGGCCTTTTCTCTAAGCCAGGCGGGGCGTGCAACTCTAATACAAGCAAACTTGAGCTCCAAAACCAACTACCTAATGCAAAATTTCCTCCTTCCGAAAGGTATACTAAACCAAATCGATCAAATTCAAAAGAACTTCTTTTGGAACAAACTTCAATCAGAAAGGTACACCCCATTAATTAGTTGGGATAAAATCTGTAAACCTAAAGAGCAAGGAGGATTAGGATTGAAACTTACGGAGGACATGAACATCAGCCTCCAACTGAAATTACTCTGGAAAATTTACTCTGAGCCAAATAACGTTTGGGTTAAAATTATAAAAGAGAAATATCTCCAACAGGAAGGATTAATGGAAAGAACATCGCAGAATACATCTTGGCAATTTGGAAGGCTACTTCATTTAAGAGAAAAATTCCTTCAAGGGTTACTATGGATAGTAGGAAACGGAGAGTCCATAAACGTTTGGAAAGATCCCTGGGTTCCCAATCATAATCTCACTAGTTTTCAAGAACATCTAGATCCAAACCTTAAAGTTAATCAACTGTTCACATCTACCAAGGAGTGGAATGTTCCCCTCCTTTATGAGATTTTCCCCAATAACATTGTCCAACAAATCATCAGAATTCGAATTCCTAACTGGAACACTCCTGATAAACTAATTTGGAAATTTAATTCGGATGGCCAATTTACTAGATCGGTAAGACAAATGGTTAACCGTAGCAACGTTTCTACCGAGGATTACAAGTGGATATGGAAACTAAACCTCCCCCCGAGAATAAAAAATTTCCTTTGGAAGATAACAACTGACAGTCTTGCTACAAAGGAGAGATTAAATAGGTATATCAATAGAGTTCCAACTTGTTGCTGTTTCTGTAATTATAGTAACGAAGACAACAACCATCTTTTTATCCTTTGTCCATTGAAAACCACACCACTTATACCCAATTCTTGCACCAAAATGAGTGAAGTCTTGACATTTGATTATAACAAGAAATCTATCGAAGAACTCTGCTTTATTTGGCAAAAAATTTAGGAAGCTAGGAATGAAATGATCTTTAGGAATAAAAAGCCAGACACCCCTTTCCAGATGGCCATGAAAATTATAACGGATCTCAGTGAATGGTATGGTGCAATCAAAACTAAAAATGTACCCTCAACGCCAATTGTAAAGAGAAGACGCAATTCTAAATGGACCAAACCGCCTAGGGCTATCTACAAAATCAATGTAGATGGCTCACTGAAACCCACTGGCGATTGCCAAGTGGGGGGGATTATTAGGGATCATAATGGTTCTGTGATTGATATCTTTCAATCTGAAACGGAAGCAACCTCTACCATCCAAACAGAAGTTGCTGCGTTCTGTGCAGGTGTAAACTTAGCACTAGCTAAAGGTCTACGACGAGTCATAGTGGAAGGAGATTGCTTGGAAGTCACCAAGGCAATCAATGATAGCAAGTACGTCAGATGGGAAATTCTCCGAGAAGTGGAACTAATCAGGAAACTTAGCTCAAGCTTTGACAACATCGAATTCAAACACTGCTACAGGGAAGCAAACAAGGCAGCTGATTTTATAGCTAAGTCTAGGAATATTTGTACGCTTTCAAACCTCCCTACCTGTAGGGATCTTTGTAACATCATCCGTATGGATGATCATGGTGGCATCTTGCTTCAAACCTCCCTTCCATAAATTCAAAACAAAAGTTTCAAAATTAAGAGTTAAATGTTCTCATATATATACATTTACATGCCAACTTTTTTACTTAACCAATACAGTATATACATTTATATATATATGGCAGTAAGTTGCAGTGCCCCTTTCTAAACGTACTGGATCATTAACTTACCATTTCAGATCAAAACTCTTCCATTTTTACCTCTTTTTCAGACTTCACTGATGCCACTTTTAGTGTAAAAATCAAAACAGGGGCATGCAATGCAAGTAATTATATACCAATAGGTGATATGTTTACTTATTTAAGGTATTATCAATTATAGTATGGGCCAACTTTTAATCATGAAGACAAATAAAGACCCCCAATTGCAACCCCACATACATACAGTAGTATGCATTGACATACATAAAGCATTGAAAGGATAAAATCAGCAATCAGAATGAGCATAAATAAAGCATTGAAAGGATAGATGAACATACGTATGAGACAAACAGAAAGGGAAGGGTTCTGAAGTAAACCAAGAGTCTTTCGAACCCTCTCTTCATCAGCAAACCATTCTTCATGCACATTGGTCACGCGCCTGCAAGTCCATAAAATAAACGTTGTTAAGCAGAATTAGAATATCATGATTTATGAGTAATTCATATTCAACTCAGAGCACAAATATGTCAAAGCCTGGTGTTGTAAGGAATGAAATATTGATGATATCATGTCAAAGAGCAAAAGGTAATGAACAATTGAACATACCAATTATAGCAAACTAGCAGAATAGCAACAACAGCTCTTGAAATGCAAAGCACAGAAGATATCCTTTTAATATCTTCTTCTTGGCGTCGACGAATATCAGCTTCAGTTAATACTCTATAACTTCGCTGGAGATATATAATTAAAAATCAGTATATGTGTGAATGAAAGATGATAAAGGTAACAGGGCACTTCAAAAGACAAATTTGAATGCTTATATGTCATCAATTAAAGCTAAGAACAACATTGCACTGATAATGAAGGCCACATACACCAAAACTACATTGAATTCTTCCACATTTACCAAATTCACACACATCATTACCAAAGGAGAAGGGACTAAGCAAATTTAAAGAACCACAACTAAGAATCGACACATGGAGGAAAATCAAAATCAACTTGTATACTAAATTTGACAGCCTAGTTGAATGATAATACAATAAACAGTTCTCCAATAGCCATAGGCATCCTCAACCAACAAGAGTCCAGTAAATTGAGCATAAATAAACAGGTTATAGATGAACATACCTATGAGACAAACAGAGAGGAAACTCGTTTATCATCTCTGCTTCGTTGCAATCAATTAGGTCTATAACCTGTGACAGTAAATTGAGCATAAATAAAGCATGGAGAAGGAGAACTTGATCAATCGCGTCCAGGGATGGAGGGAGAGAGGAACATACCTATGAGACAAACAGAGAGGGAAGACAGACGTGGATCTCGAATTGCCTCTAATCTCCTGATTTCGCCTCCAAACCTCTGAGTCGTATCTCGAATCGCCTCCTTGTGATTCGATCTCGAATTGCCTCCAATATCTCGGATGTGGATCTCGAACAGAGAGGGAAGACGGACACCTCCTCACCTCCTGATTTCCTGATTTGGATCTAGTCTGAAGAGAAGAACCTCAATCGATCTTGAACAGAGAGGGAAGCCGAATGGAGAGAAGAACAAGAAAGGAGAGACAAACCTGCTCAGACTTTAGGTGGCCGTCTCCGGTGGGCGGTGGGAGGCCGTCTCCGGTGAGCGGTGTGTGGCTGTCTCCGATGGGCGCAATTAGGGTTTTTCGGAAGTGTGAAGCAGAGAGAGGGACACCGGACACGGGAGTCGGGAAGAGTGAAGATCGCGAGTGAAGGCCGTCTCCTCTCCGTTAGGTTATTAAATTTTTTAGTTAAGCCATTCTCGACGCTTTAGGACGTCGAGATTTTTGTCAATTTCGACGGATGTCAAAAAAATTCAACAGCTCAAAACGTCGAAAATTTTCGACGCTTTTAAAATGCGTCGAAACTAAAGCGTCGATAATTACACACTTTTCCTGTAGTGTGTGCAGCGATATGTGTGCATCGTTTCCCATATAATAGATCAAGAATGAGTCAGGTGGTTCAAGTTTTAGAATGCAACATCTCACCGGAGAAACTAAAAGCTGAAACAAGTAGGCCAAGGACACATCGACCTGCCTAGTTTTATCAATGAGGTGAACATTCAGTGTATATGATATTGATATGTAAATGCTACATTTAGTGAGAAATTTGAATACAAATTGTTTCATTGGGTTTTAAGGAAGATTGGATCATATTGATATGTAAAAGCACCAGCAATGGCGAAGGGTAAACTCCTTGCCCAATTGCTTGATTTTTTGGACTTGCCTTCCATAGTGGGGAGGTGCAGACCATCAATCATCCATATACGTTATGGATATATATAAATCCAGAAACATTCTATTGGATGAGATAGACATGGTAAGATATCTGATTTCAAGTTCTTTAGATTTTTCACTACTGACAACCAGGGTTCTAATGTTTGGACTAGCCTTGCAGGCACTCAGGGGTACCTTCAGTGGCGGCCGCAGGATTTCCTAGAGGGGGGCGGAATTTTTGGTCGGGAATTTTTTTTTACTTCGGTATATATAATAAAGAATTTTTTAAAAAATATATTGAAAATAAACCATAAATTATGATATAAATATGATATTTTATTACAAAAATTCATAAAATAATTTAATAATTTATATATATATGTGTGTGTGGCAGGATTAAGATTTTTTTTTAAAAATATTGAAAGAATATTATAAATTTTTTTAATAAATTTGTCATTGGTAAATGAAAAAAAAATGATAGGATTGAAAAGTATAACCAAAAAACTCATAAATTGTGGTTTAAATATGACATTGATAGTAAAAAATTTTCATAGAAGTAAAAATTAGTAGAATTATTTAAAATATATGGGTAAGATAATGAATAATCTAATGAAAATATTAAAAGAAAAATATAACAAAAAAGGTAAGGAATAAAAGGAGTGCAAAAAAGTTAGAATTGAGATTTGAGCCCATGACCTTTTAGGTCCTTTAACCTTTCTTTCCTCATTTTACCAACTAAGCTAGACACTCTTTGTGTTCTATTTCACATTCTTTTTTACCTTATATATATATATATATATATATATATATATATATATATATATATATATATATATATATATATATATATATATATATATATATATATATATATAGAGGACGGATCAAATGTTTACAAGTCTTAACATGTTAAATGTTAACAAATAATGACCGTTGATTGAGTGAAGATGGATGGATGTGATTAATCCATGATTTTTTGCATTTATTTTTAATATAAAAGGGGGACCCACATGGATTAACACCCCACTCTCAGATTGGGAGGGCGTGTGATGCACATCAGTAACTGCTCAAATCCAGACTGAGAAAATCGTGGGAAGCGCTTGATTTTTTTTTTTTTGTCAATTTACAACAATTTCCTTTTTGAAATATCATGATCAATTAATCTGGGTTGTGAAATCTTTGGAAATCAGTGACGGTTTCATCCAAGCGGACGGTAAAGAAGAGGAAGAAGCAAAGCGGACGGTGAAAATCACTGATGGATTCTGGTAATGGGTTAGAAAACATCACGAGCAGTTCAAATATTCGATGTTGGGAAGCAATTATTCGTTGTAACTATGCAATTGTTTGTGCCGATGGCGGTACTGGGATCCTAAAACACATGGACTTAAGTTTTTTTTTTTGATTAATTGACATCATGAATATTCATCACAGTCTCTAAATTATTCGTCAAAATTTATCAAATATTCTTCACAATTTTCCAAGTAGTCATCAATATGCAGCAAAATTTATCAAATATTCATCACAGTCACTCAATTATTCATCAAAGTTTTTGTTAAAATTTATCAAATATTCATCACAGTCACTCAATTATTCATCACAGTCACTCAATTATTCATCCAAATTTATCAAATATTCATTAGACGACACTCTATTCCCCAAACGAATTCGGTATGTGCGGCCTTCAGATCCACCCACAACAGCTTCGCCGGAGGTTCTACTTCAAGCCAGGTCGCATCACGTAGCCGGAAATAGTTGCGACACTACTCAGATGGACGAATCTCGCCGGATCCCCTTGTGGAGAGAGTCGGAGAAGACGGTGGAAGCAGATCGCTTTTGCACCGTGTTTTTGAGTTGTGGCTTGTGAGATCACGCGCCCTTGAAAGCCGACTAATGGGTGTTTTTTAATTTTAATAATATATTTAATTAAAAGTGGGGAATAATCTCATCCATCAATTTTCACTCAATCTATTGCTGAGATTTGTTAACACAAAACACAATAAGAGTTGCTTGCACATGACCCAACCTCTAATATATATAAATTTTAAATAGTAAGAAACTCCGTCGGCGGAGGGAGCCGCACCCCCCTCCCCCCGCCCCCTTGTGGCCGCCCCTGGGTACCTTGATCCATAGGAAGAGGAAGATGCATGACATTTGTAACTGTACTTAGTATTGAAGTTGTTAACCGGACAACCAACACTCAACAAAAATAAAAAAAACGAAAAGGAAATGACATTGATCACATCGTAGTTTGGGTGTCACCAAGGCCGAGTGTAGTTGGAGACATCTTGGCCAGAGTCTACAAGGGTACTTTGTTGTCAACTCTGCGTGGATGTTTTTTGAGAATGCAATATACGGAGTAGAATATTATCATTATTTTAAGAACACGTGCCCTATTTTTTATTGCAATAGAAATATTATCACTCTATTGAGAAACAATAACTAACATCTCCATAATCATTATAAGAACAATTTTGAAAAGTAAGAGTTTTTTTTCCTTAAAATGACATGTTTTTTCTAACGGAATGAGTATATTATGCACCATTAGCAGCTTGTTTTAAGCTTTTCCATATCATAAATTGAACCAGCTTCGAAAAGTGCAGATGTGTATGTATAATTTTCACTCGAACTTTTTGCCAAAAAAAAAAAAAAAATTTCACTTGAACCAGCATGATCTTCCTAAATAAACTGCTCAACAATAACAATCTCAGTACATGATATCCCGTTGAAAGTAGGGTCTGGGGGTTAGGTTGTACGCCCCCTTTCCTTAACTAGCTCGAGAGTGTGTTTCCTAATGAGACAAAACAAACTAGTAAAGATGGACCCACACGGACAAACAACAACCATGAGAATCTAAAGGAAAGCCCACAAACCTACTCTTAACGGAGAAATCAGACGTCCTCTCCTTCAGAGTTGTGTTTCTATTGCAATTAAACATTGAAACAGGAGCCCCAGTCGGGGTAGCTTAGTGGTAAGGAGCAAGGGGGTGAGAAGGAGATCCCGGGTTCGATCCATGCCTCCGCCCCTTTCCTTGGGATTTCCATTCAAGGTTTGTCTTGCTCCCTACCAGTAGGTCGAGCCGATCGGCGCAAACCAGTTTACCTGCTACGTGACTCTTACCGGCTGGGTCACGTGCTCGGGATTTACCGCCAAAGGTGGGTTCCTCGTCATCAAAAAAAAAAAAAAACATTGAAACAGAAGAAATTACAAGCTTTGGTAGCTCTTGGGCCAATCTCTTCAGATGGGCTTGTTGTGCTTTTGATGCTGGTAGTTTCTTGAGCTGTATAGGTTAGTTTCTTCCGTGTTTATTACTAACGTTAATTAGGCAGGGCTGTTAATTAGGTGATGTAAGTCATGTAACATCACCAACATTTACTGCTTCGTTGAAATATGTAAGGAGAGCCCATTGCTCGAGTAAGCACTGGAAGATGGCAACTTTGATTATGAATCGGATTGTAAGTTGTGCAGCGATTTGTGTTCATTGTTTCCCTGATCATAATGAGTCAGGTACGTTTTTTATTAACTTGGAAACCTGCAACCAGTGACTTAGGCTGTGTTTGCCTACGAGGTATTTATGGGTAGATGTAGATGTGTTGGTATATGTATATGTGTATATATATTTATGGTTAGAGGTTTGAGTAGTTGTTATGATATATTTATTTTGGTTAAAAAAAATTTGTAGGTGTTTGATAATTGAAGATTTGTGATTGGATTTTAAAGGGTAAATTCCTTTGGTGGTCCATAACCTTTAAGGGTTAGTCACTATCGGTCCCTAACCTTTTTAAGTGTTACTTTTAGTCCTTAACCTTTTAGGTATTGCTACTATTTGGTCCCCGTCTATTTTCTAATTAAACTAAACAATAAAACTATTTAATTTTCTAAATAAATCCAATAGAGATTAGAGAATGGTTCCGTCCAATGAATTTTAGGGGTTCCGTTCAATATTACCTTAATCTTAAAATATTTGATTTTTTTTCCGACTTGCTAATTATTAAAAAAATATTTTATGTGTAGTTTTTAACTTATTAAAAAATGTGTCAACAAGTTAAGCATCCACTATTTTGATACGAATAGAGTACTTATTACATTTATCAATCTTTCAAAAACATGTAGCACATAAATTATGTAAAATAAATGTATTCCTTTAAATAGGATACTTAAAAAAATGCCCAAATAAATTTAATATAGGACTTCTTCCTATTGGATTTTAAGTCATATATTTTAACTTTTTTAATTATGTATCAATACATATAGTATTTTCACATTAAAAACTCATTCATTGTGTGAAGTTATAATTTACAAATAAAATTTTGAATATATATGTGAAAAATCTTAAAATATAATAAATTATACTCTAATACAAGAGTTTGTATTAAAATAACAAATAAAAATAGTTAATAAGGAGGCTCAATAACTAAAATAGTTTTTCATTTAGAAAAAACAATTATAAAAATGTACATTTAATAAAATGTTGGCATTTAATTGGATGGAAGGACCAATATAAAAGATTAGGGACTAAAATTAACACTTAAAAAAGTTAGGGGCTGATAGTGACTAACCCTTAAAGGTTAGGGACTACCAAAGGAATTTACCCGATTTAAAATGACAAATTACTAAAATAGACATTCAAAATAAAAGTAACTAAATAAATAAAAAATTATACTTTCTATCCTGTGCCAAAAGCCCCAAAACTCATGTTGATTGCTTCTCTAAAAGCCGCACCCCAGCAAACTCAATTCATATCTATGGTTATCACTCTCTTTTTTCTTTCAAAATCCAGTTCCTTCTATAACTATGGAGAATTTGTCTCTGGTCATCGATCTACTAGCTAATAAATTAGAAGGTGAAATCTTTGAAACCCTAAAAATCGATCTATCGATCTATATATATTACTACGTATGATGAATTGGTTGAAATTAGTGCTTGAATCCAATGAAATTGGGTTCAAATTAGAGGTTGTCTTGATCGTCTTTGTGATTTCATGGTGAAATCTGCAAGAGTTTTATGTGTTGCTGATTTTTGAGATCGTATTTCTCCAACTCCGTGTAACTATGTTCATCTTCGTCTTCATCTTACGTGTGGCGGTGATTCGGTGAAGATGTTTGTTTGCTGTTGTGAATAAAGAAGGCATGTGTGGTGGTGGGCTGGTGGCGTGTGTGGTGGTGGGCTGGTGCCCGGTGGTGTATATGGTGGTGTTAGAGAGGAAATGTTTACTGCAGGGTTGCTAGGCCTGGGGTATTAAGGGGAGAAGATGATTTAGAATTCTCTCAAATCTTCTAAAATCTTGCCCTTCCTAGATTGACAAAAATATCCATTTGGCATCTTCCAAAATCTACCCACATAGATACATCTAGTAATAAATATGATTAATCAAACGCTCATGTTGAAGATGAATTTTTTCCCCAATCTACACAAAGCTATCAAAAGCTTTAACCAAACACACGCTTAGTGGGCTTGTAACTGCCTATCAGTTTTAGGAGTAGTTTCTTTAGGTTTTAATTGTAGCCTATAAAAACATCTTCCCCGTAAGCCAATATGGCTAGAGGAAATAACCTATCAAAAGAGAATATTCTATAGAATATTCTCTTTTGATCTATTATACGATTTTGTTGTTCCCATCGTAAGCCAATTTTGGTAGGCTAAATTTCATATAAATACTAATATAATTTAGAACTTTCACATCTCATTTCCGTAATTCGATTCTATCTTTAATACATTAAGCAACAAAATATTTATTTTTTATTATAATTTTGATGAATCTATAATAAAAAAGATTAATGTCATTTTCTATAAATATCATTTATGCAATGATAATTTAAATATGTCAAATATTATATTCATATTGAAGAACTCTTGAATATCTTTACAATACTACAACTTTTATTTTTAATTAAAAATCATAACTATATAATATATAGGTTTATAATTGTACGTAGTATTATTTAGCATTTAGAGCATCTCCCATGGTAAGCCAAAAAATGGGTTTTGGCCTAATTTTACTCCCACCCTAGGCCAAAACTCATTTTAGCCTTTTTGTTTTTGGCCTATTTCCAAAACAAAGGCTAAATTTTGCTTCCTCTTTTGGAAGGCCAAATGCAATTTATTTATTTATTGATTTATTTTAAGTGTTTAATATTTATGTAAATCTATAAATAATACAATTATAAATCTATAAATTATATAGTTATGATTTTTAATTAAAAATAAAAGTTGTAGTATTGTAAAGATATTCATGAGTTCTTCGATATGAATATAATATTTGACATATTTAAATTATCATTTCATAAACAATATTTTTAGAAGATGACATTAATCTTTTTTAATATAGATTCATCAAAATTATAATAAAAATAAATATTATGTTGCTTAATGTATTAAAGATAGAATCAAGTGACAGAAATAAGATGTAAAAGTTCTAAATTATATTAGTATTTATAGAAAATTTAGCCTACTAAAATTGGCATACGGTAGGAACAACAAAGTTGTATTATAGGCCAAAAGAGAATATTCTATAAAATATTCTCTTTTAGTAGGCTATTTCCCCTAGCCATTATGGCTTACGGGGGAAGATGCTCTTAGCCTTTCAAAAGAGGAAGCCAAATTTGGCCTTTCTTTTAGAAATAGGCCAAAAACAAAATGGCTAAAGTGGGTTTTGGCCTAGGGTGGGAGGAAAATTAGGCTAAAATCCAATTTTTAGCCTACCATGGGAGATGGTCTAAATGGCAATTAGCGTTCATCTGATTAATTAAATTGAGGAGAACTGAGAAATTCCTCTATTCCAACATGATATCCGAGCTTAGATTCGAGTTCCTATTCCTAGTTCAATCCTATTGAAGAATGGAGAGAGAGAGAGAGAGAGAGTGCTCCATGAGAGAGGTCAATCTTTCCATGAGCAAGACAAAGAAAAAAAAAATAGAATGGTTTCCCATCACATGGAATGAAAAGAGATGAAGATTGTTCTTGATCTAAGGCAACGTTAACGACGACTCGCCGTGTTCATGCCTTTTCCTTTATTTCCTACATGTACACTCCAATGAACCCAACGTTAACGATGACTCGCCATTGTTCTTGATCTAAGGCACTAGCTTAACTAATAAAGATGCCATATCCTGTGTTAAAAAATTACTGTAGTAATGTATAGAAAGGAAAAGAAGAGAAAAAGTGAAGAGTGATTAAAAAAGGGTGATAAGGGGAGAGGCGCATGAAAAAAGGGGAAATAAAACTTTCATGTTGCGAGAGAGTTATTGTACTGTGTTAGGAGCTTAAATTTCTCATTGAGACGGACTCGGAGGTCGTCATCAACCTTTTATCGAGGAAGATTAGAGCCTCACATCCTCTCTTCAGCCTGGTTGAAAAATGCCATGGCTTCGTTCGTAGAGATTGGCGTGTCCAATTTCATCATGTCTATCGGGAGGCTAACGTGTAGTAGCGGACACCATTACAACTTTTGCTTTATCTTTGCCTGTGGG
Organism: Persicaria tinctoria; assembly: GCA_037127255.1. Classification (NCBI taxonomy): domain Eukaryota; kingdom Viridiplantae; phylum Streptophyta; class Magnoliopsida; order Caryophyllales; family Polygonaceae; genus Persicaria; species Persicaria tinctoria. The sequence continues at coordinate 8,855,332 of JBANSL010000013.1, read as the reverse complement.
TTTTCATGTTTTGTCCAACCCACCTGACTGTGTTCTTTCACATCTACTGAACAATGATAGGGGCTGGTCGATGGCTCGGCTTTTCCCTGTGTAATCTTTCTTTGTTTCTGTTTTTCTGTTAATTGAATTGGGGACTGTTTGTTCACCAAAAAAAAAAAAGCGCTTAAATTTGATTTTTCTATAAAATCTGGTGAGATTGCAGTTTTCTTTTTCTTTCTCATCAATTACTTATTTAATTTATCCAAATAAGTAAAATTAAGCGAAAGTGTATTAATTACTCCCTCCGTTAATTAAAACTTGACGTTTTACTATTCACGTACGCATTTTTAGGTGTTAAAAACTATATAAAATATTAACTTTTTTAATAATTTTTTTAAATAATATCATACTTAGTACTATTAAGTATGACTTTATAAAAACAAATGTAAAAAAAAGTTAATATTTTATATAGTTTTTATAGTTCTAAAAAAGCGTGCATGAATAGTAAACGACAAGTTTTAATTAACAGAGGGAGTATTTTCTTTCCTTAATTTGCCATTAAATTTTTTTTTGATCCAAATTTTCCATTAAATTCTACAATTAATTTCCCCCAACCAAACATGCTTAGACTAGGGCTGTGCATAACCGGGTATCCGACACGACACGAAAAAAACACGAAACCGATAAGGGGAAAAGTGCTGATCCGAACACGACACGATAAGTACCGGGTATCCGACACGATAACACGACACGGTTTCGTGTCGGATACCCGTATAACACGACACGAACCGTTTATAAAACCTTTCATTTTCCCTGAATATTGCAGCCGTGTACAGTACCAGGAGGGAGAGATAAGTTGTTTTCTTCAATGGAGATTTGATCGGACAACAACCATAGAAGTAAAACTAGGAGCATTTGATAGGGAGAGGCAACAACGAAGGTAAGAGATTGGTCGAAGATGGAGAGGATTCTCCAGATCTGAATTTGAATCTTTTGATAGAGAGAGTCGAACACGCCGTATCTGAAGTTTGAACAAGGGCGAGCATCGAGCGAGGCCGAGGACGAGCACTGAATCTGAAGCGAGGGCGAGGGCGAGCGTCGGATCTGAGATTGAGGAGAGGAGAGGCGAGCCGCGAGAAGGGCAGCCAGATCTGAAGCGACTTGATTGAGCGTAAGAAGTCAGGACGCCATTGAAGAATCCAATCAAGACGCCATTGAAGAACCCAAAAAAAAAACCCTCTTTTCATCTTCCCCAAGCACCATTAAGGAGAGGAGAGGAGAGGCTCGCGGTCTCGAGATTGAGGAGAGGAGAGGTGAGCCGGGAAAATGAAGAGGGTGGACTACTGGACTGTGAAGGCGGCCGCAATTGTCCAGCCCTAGAAGAGAGATGGTGACAGTAGAAACAAAATGAAATAAGTAAAGGAAGTGAAAAATAAATGACACTTCTTTCCGAAATACGGAATCGAACCCTCAACACCTAGATACACTCGCGTACGCAACTCCACCAACTGGGCTACGTGAACATCATGATACTAAAAGACCTTTATTTTATTTCTACTATGATTAAAATACATAATATTAAAATTAAAAAAAAAATTGTCGTGTCGTGTCGGATACCCGATAAGGGAAATCTGCCGATCCGAACACGACACGATTATTGTCGTGTTTTACCGTTTCGTGTCATAATCGTGTCGTATTTATATCGTTTCGTGTTTTTTCGTGTCGTTTTGTTGCGGTTTCGTGTCGTATCAACCGTGTCGTATTTTTCTGCACAACCCTTAGACTCCCCTCTCTCCTTGTTGACGGAGTCTTTAAAAATTTTCATCAAATTTATTTATGCTGTATAAATCAAGGAGAGGATGAAATGAATCTATAAATCAATAAGAACAGGCAATACCAGTTGGCAGAAAATGAAATACCAAATTTATTGTATTCATGAATCCGTCAACAAGCTCTTAAATAGTTAAATGAATCTTAAAAAAAAACAGCTCTAAAATGAATCTTCCATTTGTTCGCACTATAAATGCGTATTTGTCCACATGGCGAGTGGACTGATCACCTTCAAATTGATCTTTGGCTTCTTATGGACTTCTATTTATGTTTCGAACAAATGATCGAATTCGAGTAGATGGGGTCGGTGTTTCAATAATTATTCGGATATATGCCTTAGAGAAAAATGTAGGTAAGAGTGAACCCAATGCATTTAAAGTGAGTACTGTGATTTACAAGTTAAATTCTTGGTATGGAGACTCGTACTTACGCTATTTTGACTCGAACCCAAGAGAAACGAATCCACGACTCTTCATAAACAACGAAATGAAGCTCCCCATTTTCGATCAAGCGCGTAATGAATTCGAATAATTCGAGCATAAGTAAATAATGGAGATCAAAAACAAAATTGGAAATCAACAGCATATATACTTCCCGCCAACAATTAAAGAGAGAAATCAGCAAAGAGACGAAGACAGTAACTATGGGGTTGATATGCAGTTAAGCACAGTTATTTGATTTCGCCAGCTTATAGGCCCATGTAGTACACTTTTGAAATGGTAACTGTGTGATATTTTTCAGTTTTTGCAACAAACTTCCCTCCTCATTGAAACTTTGTCTACCACCTATGTTCTCTGTACGATTCCGTTGAACCTCGATTCTTCGATTGATCGTTTTCGATTCCTTCATGGTATTAATAGAGTAATTCTAGGTTGGGTCAATTTTCCTGGCTTCGGTAAGGCTAAAAAGAGATCGGGCGAGCTATAAAGAGATTGAGAGTTTCAACTCGAAAGAAGAAAAAAAAAGTGGCAGTTACTATACAGGCCATATTTTTTGCCTATATTAGAAAATTGTCCACCACCCTCTCCATATTAGCAAAATGTCCACGCCTAAAATAAAGTAATTTTTTTTTTTCCGCGAATTTTTTTTTTTCGCATTTCCAGAGTTGCTGAAACGGAATTGCTGAAACCCCTGTGCCACCATCTGTTTCAACAGTTTTTTTTCCGCTTTTTTTTCGTTTTTTTTTTCGCGTTTCCAGAGTTGCTGAAACCCATGTGACACCCTCTGTTTCAGCAGTTTTTTTTTTTGGTTTTTTTTTCGCCTTTCCATAGTTGCTGAAACCCCCGTGCCACCTCTGTTTCAGCAGTTTTTTTTTCGCATTACTGTGTTTTTTTTTCGTGTTATAGTTTTTTTTTCGCGTTGCTGAAACCGGAGTTGCTGAAACCCCGATTTTCAGCACTGTTGCTGCTGTCAAAACCCCGATTTCAACACTGTTGTTGATGCTGAAACCGGAGTTTCAGCAACGTTGTTGATGCTAAGCCCACGGTTTCAGCAACGTTGTTGATTCTGAAACCCCGATTTCAGCAACGTTGTTGATGCTGAAACCCCGATTTCAGCAACGTTGTTGATGCTGAAACCCCGATTTCAACAACGTTGTTGATGCTGAAATTGTTGTTGAAACCGTGTTACGGGATATAAAATTTAGCCTATGCGGGATTCGAACCCATGTATTTGCGCATAGCACACATCTCTCTACCATTGAGCTAAGAGGCTTTTAAAGGAGATTTAAAGCAAGGAACATCAAAATTCATTGCAGTCCGCATTTCAGCAATTGCTGGAACTACAATCCGCATTTCAGCAATTGCAGAAATTGCCAATATCCAAACCCAAACCATGTAAAAATCAAGATAATCCATTATTTTTGTGCAATTTGATAACAATTCAAAAATAAAATATTATAAGATGCTAAAATAAGCAATTAGCATGGAGTGAATAAATAATTATGAATCAATTTGCACAAATTTGCAATGCATTTCAGCAAAATAAAGAACGCATTCATATTTGGATCATTGATTTCGATTTTCCACCGGAATTCAACAAAATAAAGCACGCATTCATATTTCAGCAAAATAAAGCACGCATTTCAGCAAGATAACTCATACTTGGAATCTAAATGTAACGAAAACATATAGATTCAAGATGCTAAGTTGCTCATTTGACGAATGTGAGCTGAAAGCAGCTTGTATTTAAACTCAGTCAAACTTATTCACGAGTGTTATCACTTGAATATTGGCTAAGGACTCGAATTCTAATCTCCATTTCACAACCCAAGGATAAATCACACAATCTATACTAGATTGAAAACCACTGCATCTTTAGTATCAAAAGATGCCATCTCCATCTGATCTTTGTTCTCCATTCAAGAAAGAAATATGCAATATAAAATGACAGTTTATCAGACAAATCAGTGATACAAATTATACAATAAACACTAAGATGGGAAATCAAATGCCATATTAAGCTCAATTCATATCAAATTCATTCCAATTTGATTCCTTTATCTAACTTATTATTCATTCCAATTCGTTAAAATCCACAGACAAGATCAAACTTAATCAATTCAGCAAGATGGCAACCTCTACAGATACCTCTTAGCGGCGAGAACAACTAGCCGTCCAACGACACTGCGGACTTTGTTAGATTGCGGCGTTTCCTTGCCATCAGATGATTTTGAATTAGGGATAGATTTCAGCAACTACTTCAGCAATCCATGGAAACTGCAAGAGCCCTGGATTTTAGCACATCTTCTTCCATCTTCTTCCATCATCAACGGTGAGTGTAAATCTTAGAAGCAACGATGACAGAGGATGGCGAAAGTGCCGGCGCCGACTTCGGTCGATGCTTCCCCTGAACCAGATATGAGATCCACCTTCGATCTGAGATCCATCGAGCCATGGAGGAGGGAGAATCGGAAATGGTGTCGGCGTAGGTGGACAGAGGCGACGAAAATCTGAGATCCACCGTCGATCTGAGATCCGCCATTGAAGGCAGGATCAGAAACGGCGATCAGAGACCGCCACCGCCACCGCCATCACGTACTACTGACGCTCCTCTCTTGTCCGTCCTCGACAAAGGCGAACTCTCAGTCGGTGTAGATGTAGAAGAAAGGAGGCTTCAATGGTGTATAGAGGCAGCGAGAGAGAAGGATTTAGATCCACTGTCGACGTTATTGGAGGCGCCGGAAGCAATCAGAAGAGGAGGATCGGAAGAGGAGATCTGGCGGAAGAGGAGGAACCAGTTAGCAGTTTGAGCGAGAGAGGCGAACAAGAAAGAGGCGAAGAGGAGATTAGGTTTAGATATGGTGCTGAAACGGCAATTGATATGTTAGATTAGGGGGTAATTTTGTCCAGAAAATTTTAAGTGGACAAAACCCTAATTTTACAAGGGTGGGAGACACTCTCCAAATAGAGGCCCAAAAATTGGTCTGTTGGGCAAATTTTCTCAAAAAAAAAGAGTTCAAGTGTCAACCCGATCCAAGCGGATTGCACTTGAGGAGGCGTGTTGGGATGAAAAGATTGTCATCCCACATTGATTGCGGATGTTATAACAACATAAAATATAAGGAGGGGAAGCCTATGACTTAAAGTATGTACTTTTGTATTAGGAGGGTGGATCCCGACCTTACAACAAAAAATAAAACAAAACTCGACACCATGTACTCTTGTTTTCATATTTACCCAACCGGGGCTTCTCGGAATTTCACAGTAACAGGAAGGTCAAGTAGAGAAGACGAAATCTTTCTGAAGAAGAATTTCTTCCTAATTTTCTAAGATTTTGTTTGTCAATAAAAAAAAAGTAAAGCAAGCCCCTAAAAATAAAAAAATATATGTTTCCATATCAAAAAAAATTTACTCTTTTTATTTTTATTTTTGAACAGATCGAAAAAGATTGGAGATATCAGACAATTAACTCGAGAGGCCGATGGATCGACATACGGACTAACCGTCATAGTACAACCTAGAAAATTAGAGATAACGCAAATTAAAACAAGGAAAATACGACACCATGTTCAACAAATAACAATAAAATTTTCAAATGGCGTGGAAGCCAAGGAAGATCCAATGAAGACTGTGAATGCCAAAAATACGGGCGATTGCATGAACTCACAAGGTGTACGTCTTCATACTGGGGAGACAGACAACAGTAACCCATCATAAAAAAGGATGGCTAGCTCCTTGGGAAGTGCTAATTAGCAATGTTCCCCCTACATAAATGAGAGATCTTTGAAAATCACGGACACCTCCACGATCCTTGAATAGGTAAATAAAGGGCGGCTACACTCAATCAAACAGGACACCAGACCAAACAGGATGCCCGACACCAAGGAGTGACACCACACCAAAGGCCATATCAAATCATGAACAAAGGATGAGACAGACCATTCATAAGAAATGAATTCGCGCCCAAAATTTTCTAATATTAGAGATGGTTCAAAGCACAATCCCAATTTTTTTATTAGCTCATTGGCCCCCAAAGGAACTCCAACTCCTTCGGCTCCAAGGAACTCCATTTCTTCAGCCTCAAGGAACTCCATTGCTTAATTTGGCCCCAAGGGTCTTCACCTCCATGGTGACCAAGGAGTGGAGCCGGTGGTTGAGGCGATCGAGGGCGACCCAGTTATCTACGATCGATTGAGACGGGAGGGACCCCAGGATAGCGCCAACGCAACCCGTGGATGGCATCGGTTGGATTTAGGCATTAAGTTTGTGGCGGATGGAATTGGCGAAGAAATGATGGGGTGGTGGCGCCGACTGAGGACGATGATGGCGATGATAGTTAAGCCACCACCAAAGACATCAAAATCGATGTTCAAGCCCTTATTCAGGGCGTTAAAACTCATATCTAATACAAAGATTTGATAATTGTTAAATCGACTTCCAATTTTAACATAAACTCCTTCAAGCTTGGTACCCCGAAAGAGGACTGGATTTGGTGGAGTTTAGCTTTGATGAGATCCGATACCTCCGGAAAAGAGAGTTGGTATTCGAGTGAGATAATGATGATCATAAAGATTTCGGTGATAGAGAACGAGGTAAAATACAGTAGCGTGTTTTAACCTCAAAAGGAATGTTTTCCCACAAATGAGGTTAGATGAATGAATAGATTTCAATATCAAAACAAACAAAATCTTACCAAAATATTTAAATATATGCCATACATATCTTTTAAAAGAATTATTGATCTCCATATCTTTTATTCTTTCTCACTTCCTTTATTAAAAACGTGAATGTGGAATTTATGTCGCCTATTCATATGAAGATGTGGGCTAATGTTCTAATGAATATGAGAAAAATATTCAGATGAATATTATTCAAATGAATATTTTCTTCGTATCTAACCCGTAAACTCAAAGTGTGTGACCTCATAGGACCCGTTTATAATAGTCATGGAATTAAACCATTTAACCCCATTAATCGTATTTGACTTCTAGCAAAGCATTACAACTCCTAAAATAAGCAAATTGAATATCTCTATCAATTGTCATATTCCATGTTTAGTCATTACACATTAAATTAAAGGACACAATTCTTTCAGAAACTCCCACCCCGGCAACTCGAAACAGGACTGACGAGAAACCTCAATAAAAGAATGGAACGGGGAGGGTGGCGACGTAAGTCCGTAACCACCAGCCACCACCGAACAACCCAGATCGACTCAAAAGGAAGAGATAGTTTAGGCGATCACAACCCACCAGGACTCCAAAGCAAAGTGGAGACCAAGGCAACACAGAAGTCGGAAGAGTTTCAAGACAACAGATGGTCTCCGAGAAGGATGACGGCCGAAAAACGAACAAATCCGATCGCCACACCCACCGGACCGAAGGAAGGACAACGATTGGACCAGAAACCCCATGAATGGAGAGGAGATTTGACAAAGGACAGTTTGATTTGGAACAATTTCTCAAGATCCCGAAGGATATATGGGTACACAAAAGATAGAGGTGTTTCTCTCTCTTACACGTACCTCTCTATTTTGGTATTTCCCTGAATGTGGAACACTAGATAGGTCACTGTATATATTCTCACATGTGCATTGATAATATTTTAGCCTTTTTAAATATTGTTTTCCTAGAATTTTTATTTGGGCCGAGAGTTAATATGGGTGGAGGCCGTTACACCCATTTCACACAGGACTTCTTGTTTGGTTATATATATTTTTTATTCGGTAATTCACGTATCTATATATATTTACCTTTTTTCTACCAAAAAAAATATATATTTACCTTTTTAAATAATATTGAAATACCATTTTAGTATATAATAATAATAATAATAATAATAATAATAATAAAATTCAACATGGCATTTATTTATGTATTTAAAAAATCTCGATCATCTTAAGCACAGATCAAGAGGGTTCTTGATTTGCTTCCGGCGATATGGAAAAAAAATTAAGAAAAAGTGCCTGTGGCACCGTGAACATATATCGAACGCTAGCTTTGATTTTGATATAAATTCGATATAGCTAACGATGGATGAATTGAGTCCACCTGCACCTGCCCCTGCGGCATATAAATATTTCAGTCTAGATGATTATAATTATGATGTTCCATCGCCACCGCCACCGCCACCGCCACCGCCCGATCAACAACCGGGAGCACCTCCAAGCGATTCGAGTCCACCTGCGCCTCAACCGCCACCGCCACCGCCACCACCTGCACCTGCACCTGCACCTGCACCATCTGGCGATTCGAGTCCTCCGCCATCACCTGCACCATTACCTCCATCTGCACCAGCACCTGCACCGGCACCGGAATCGCAACAACCACCTCCGCCACCAATACTTCCACCGCTACAGCAGTCGTCTCCGGAATTAGAAGCTCATAAGGCTCCGAGTACGGTAACGGCGGCACTGGTGGGCGGCCTGGTGGCTGTTGCGGTGGTGTTGGTGGTGGCTGCTGTGGTAGGTTTCTTGGCTATCCGCTGGTGGCGGCAACGGAAAAGGCGTTCGGTAATTCAAACTTGTCGAACTGATCGAATTCTCATTTCATCTTCATCTACTTACGACAAATCCACTCAAATATACCAACTACCAACTATTTATATCATGTTATTTTCGGATTCTACAAAAATTAATTTCTATGAAATCTGTACATGTTTCTAACTTTTTTCCCCTTTTCTTTTGTGAAAAAATAGGAAACCCGAACTCTGTCGGCATATACAACAGACAAAATTGAAGAAGGTAACAATACATACATTATAAAGAAACATCTTCTCTAAAAATTCAACAAATATCAAATTTTTTATAATTTTTATACTTCAACTCCAACAACCAATTGAGAGAAGATCATCTATATATACAACCTTATATGTGACTTTTAGATGTTACACAAAAATATTTATGTTATAAATTTATAATAATTTTTTTTTTTAAATTATATTTATATTTCGAACAATTGTTAGTTATATGTTTATAATTTTTTTGATGAAAATACATATTTTAGTTTTTTATATAAATGAAAGATTGATTATTTTATAATGGTATTTTATACTACCTCCGATCCAAAATATATGTCGTTTAACTTTTCAACACGTATTTTAAGAAGGTAAAAATTATATAAAATATCAACTTTTTTAAAATTATTTTTTCAAAACTTAATATTTGTTGGTAATAAGTATTAAATTGTAAAAAAATAATAATAAAAAAGTTCATATATTATATAGTTTTTAGCTCTTTAACATACGTGTTAAAAAGTCAAACGACATGTATTTTGAATCAGAGGGAGTAAAAATTAGAATACATGTATTTTCATCAAAAAAAAAATTATAAACATATATTAACAATTGTTTGAAACGTAAATATAATTTTTAAATTTTTTTATTGTAAATTTAGAACATAAATATTTTTGTATTATTGCACCTAAGGTCACATATTCGGTTGTAGAAAATCTTCTCTCCCAACAATCCTATTTTACAGATTTCTGAATTTATAACATTTTATATGTACTCTACATTTATTACCTAGGCAAAATATATGGAGGACAATAGATCGAGTTCTGGGTTCATTTCAGTTATTATGTTATAATATCTTTGTTATATAGTATTATATATGTTATGTTTTATTTCTCTTAAGAGAATAATAATATAGAATAAGTGAATGAAATATGTTTTAATTTAATTTTCTATGAAATTAAAATAAAATTAATGACATTAATCCATATCTTTAGAGAAAGTTATTATAATATGTTAAGAGATTAATAATATATCGAATTATGTCATTATATATATATATATATATATATGAAAATGACATAATACTATATGAAAATGACATTATAGTTCATAAAGAACGTTTTAGAGGAGCTGTTAATTGAGACTAAAAATTGCATCTTTTCACTAAATTTTTGTGTTCTTTTTTTTATATATAAAATCTGATGGAGTTGTTCTGACTATTTATTTTATTTATTTAACGTTGTTTATTATTTAGTGTGAATCGAACCAAACAATCGGAGGTAATCTAAACCTAGGAGTTTCACTTCTATATATGAGCGTAGTTCGTCGTAGGAAAGGAGGGGCTAAGGTGCAATTTATGCTACCAAATATCTCAACTTAACCATTTCTCCCTATTTAAATTTGGTAAAGTTATTTTGTGTGTGTGTGAACTCATCCTTAGTTCTGTGCCTAAATGTGCATCCTCACAGTAGGCCGGTGTCCGATTGTGCCCCGTGATACCTTTTCGGATAGGGAATCTGCTCACGAGTCAAACTCAGTGCTCTGTTGTGACTTAGGGGCTTTTTCGAGCGTTTGAGCTCATTTCTGAACTTAGATTTTTTTGGATTCTTAATTTTCTGCAATTTCAATTTTTGATCCTTCATATTTTACTGTAAGTTTCTTCCATATATATCTGACTATATTTATAAAATTAAAAAACTTTCTTTTTCATTATGACGGATTTTCAATTTATCATTCTATGGTTTTGTTGCTCGTAAAAACTCTATTGTCAAAGGTTCGCGGCGCTTGCTTACATTTCAAGCTTCCTACTGCGTCAAATACAAAGGCCAAATAGAGTAGTTGAACACCCGGATTTCCTATAAGTAAAATAATATTTAGCTTAGTGCAGGGCCGGCCCTAAGAATTTTAGATACTAATATTTTATTTTTCACTAAAAGAGAAACTTACGAACTTTAAGTAGTATATGAGTATGACTAATATGACAATCTCGTGATATAACAAAACAAAAGACTATGATTTTTAGATTTAACAATATACTTATTTACTAAATTTTATTATATTTCCTTACAAAATCTATTAAAAAATGTGAATTTTCTAGTGAGAAATATATAAATGTGAAAAAGAATCTTTTTTTTTTGTGACATCTCTTGGTATAACATAACAAAAAACTACGCTTTTTAGATTTACCAATATATTTAACTTACTAAATTTTATTATATTTCCTTACAAGTACTTAGTACTATTAAAAATGATCGAATTTCTTAGTGAGACATGAAAAGTTTTAATTTGCTATTTTTTTCCATGAATGTAAAACGGTATGATTAAACATTTTAAAACATATTGTTACTTTGCAAATTTATCCCAATAAAATATTAAAATCATTTAAATAAATTAATTAGAGTAGCATAAGTTATTACTTAAAAACCACCTGTTTTTGCACTTATAACAAAAATTGAAAGACGGGGACATTCTCACACTCTTTGTCGTTAACTCAAAATATTATATAAATTAATAAATTATATCATAAATGAGTTTTTTTACGTATAAATTTTAGTAAATGTTTTATTACATGTAAATATAATAATGCATAATACCTTAATTATATATAACGCAATTTTTTCCGGGGCCCTATTCGGTAGGGGGCCCTAGGCGACCGCCCCTTTGGCCTACCCCAAGGGCCGACTCTAGCTTAGTGGTTAGGCATTTTTCTTTTTCTCTTGTTTTGCCCTATATATGTCAATATCTTTGTGCGATGTTAACAAGACCAACTCATTATTTCCCGCAATCAAGCGGGGTGTGGTGGCTCGGGATGTACACACTCTTTCTCCGAATTAATATTTCTGAAAGACCCAAGAGAACGATAAAATGAGTGCAAGGAACCAGACAAAGATGAAGTAAGGGGTGTAATAAAACAAATATAGGAGTAGCTAAAATTAGAAGCATAGATAAAAGCAAGAGACACAAAGTCTAAGAATCTGGCGCTCGAATACTCCTCCTCTAGTGGTCTCTACCCATAGTCATATCTTCCGTCTCCTTTAGTGGTTTTTATCCATAGTCATATCTTCCGTGAGGGCCAGAAGTGTCAGATTTTGACAAATGACCTCGATCCAGCTTTTCTTTGGTATACCCTTTCTCTTTCGAGTAGCCCCTAGCTTCAAACTCTCACATCTATGAACAGGCACCGAAGGGGCCTCCTTTGTGCGATATTAAGTGCACTTACAAAAACAATGATTCAAGGAACCACACATTCCTTCTTCTTGCTTTGGGAAACTTGTTGTTATACAACTAGTCGGATTTCTTTGGTACTTAGGCCTCATTTCATTAAACGTAGGAATTTCACTTCCTAGGAAGTAGGAAATAAACTCCCATAAAGTTACTTTTTGGGAGGTATAAAAATGTGTTTGGTTGAAACTAAATTCACATGAACTCAATTCCTATAATTTGTTTAGTTGAACATGAAAATCTCATAGCAATTTGTTTAAAATTACTCTTATATTCTTTATTTATTAACACACCCGCTGATTGTAGGGATGAATTGGAAATTTCTTAGTAAAATTAAATTAAAAAAGGGATTTGGGATAAAAATAAAAGGTAATTTGGGGAAAAAAGGGGAATTAGCTCTTACCCACCCCCCACCCCTCATTGTAAGTTGAATTCCACTTCTTTTTTTTTTGTAGGAATTCCAAATCCAGGTTTGTTGATTTTGTTTTTTTTACTACCAAACGCATATATTGTCAATCATTTTCTGGTTTTTTATACTTTCCGAGAAGTAAATAGTTAACCAAACGAGGCTTTAATCCCATGAACCACCAATGAAGGGAGCAGCACTTCAAGAGAACCCCTCAAGCTGTCTCCCTTGCAATCTCCTAAGACTCCAACTTCACCGGAACTTCCTCAGCTACCCGAGTCTCAAACGCTTTCTAAAATTTACACCACTCCTTCAACTTCTTCATCGGTAGTATCAGCTGGGGAATATGTGCAACCACAGCTAGTGCCTGTAGGTATAAAGACATTCTTCTACCAAGAACTATTGCAGGCGACAAATGACTTCAGCCAGGACAACTTTCTTGGTAAAGGTGGATTCGGGTCTGTATACCTAGGAGAAGGAGTCCTTGCTGGTGGCAGTCTTGTCGCAATCAAGCAGCTCGAGGGCGGAAGCTACCAAGGGGAGAAGGAGTTTTGTACAGAGATCAACGTTATAAGTCGTATTCATCACAGGAATCTTGTTTCTTTGGTCGGGTACTGCATTAGTGGGTCGGAGAGGTTGCTTGTTTACGAGTATGTGCAGAACAACAACTTGGCTTTCCATTTGCAAGGTTAATGTAAACTACTTTCTGTTGCTAACTGCTATGTTCTTGATTTTTACATGTTGTCAGCTCCTTTACATACAAGTCAATCATGATGATTGAATAGAAAAGAATTGAAAATGCAGGAACTGCAACACCAGTGTTGGATTGGCCAACTAGATTGAGTATAGCCTTGGGTGCTGCTAAAGGAATCGCATATTTACACGAGGAGTGTAAGTCCCCGTTTTCCTGTGAATTGTATGTATTAACTCTTGAATTTTCCTTCTATACTCAGCCTTTATTTCGGCCTTCTTATAGGAAGTAATCGATTTTACAGGTAATCCAAGAATAATTCATCGAGACATTAAATCAACTAATATACTTCTTGACTCTAATTTCATACCAAAGGTATCTTATATATACTCATATCTTGTTTCTGAATGCGCAATTAGATTTCTACATTTGAGTCTGACACACAGTACTCGTGCAGGTTGCTGATTTTGGACTTGCTAAGTTTGTTCTTGATGACAAAACTCATGTTTCCACCAGAATCATGGGAACTTTGGGGTAAGGCCTGTTTTTACATTTATCTTTCTTTTATTTTATTTAATAAAAAAGAAATTAATGTAGGTACCTAGCTCCAGAATTCGGGTCAAGTGGGAGACTGACGGAGAAATCAGATGTCTTCTCCTTCGGGGTGGTGCTTCTTGAGTTGATCACAGGGCGACCACCTATCGATCTCACTGAATGGGTAAGGTTTCTTGTTTATTAGTAACAAAATTTAGGTGAATGTACGTTGTGATAAATAAGAGTAAGGAAAGATTTGAAACCTGGATGCAGGCAAGGGCATTGCTTTATCAAGCAATGAAGGGCGGCAAACTTGAGACTGAACATATTGATCCAATGTTGGCGGCTAATTATGAGTATGAAGAAATGAATCGGATGGTCACTTGTGCAGCGATGTGTGTTCAACGTTTCCCAGATGATAGACCAAGAATGAGTCAGGTAGTTCGAGTTTTAGAAGGCAACATATATCTCACCGGAGAAACTGAAAAATTAAGTAGCCCAAGGCGAAGGATACGTCGACCTGCAGCCTCATTTTATGAATGAACGATCGGTGTAAAGATGATACATATGGTGTGTGATTTTCAAACAAATGGTCAGGTCAACGTACGCTGTTTGATTTAAGATTGGATAATACTCCGTATTGATATGTAAGAGCACCACCTTTATAGCTTAAATAAGATTAAAGGTGTTTTTTTTTTCATTGTATATAACATCTTGAGTTTAAATCCAAGATGGTAGGGAGGTTTAGGAGAGTTATCGATCGAACTAGCTAGTTAGTTGTTCAATTTTTTCTTTATTTTTATTCAATCCTCATTTAATATAATGTATTAAAACTTTAATTTTTATTCATTGAATTATAAATACAATGGTATAAAATTAGTTATCTATTCATTCTGCCATCTCTTTAGAAAACTTATAGAGAGAGAAATGGGGGATTCCCTTGGAAGGTAGCACTGCCACCCATAACCAACACACCTGAAGCTTCAATTGGGGGTGTTTGATTGCCACTTTTTGTATCGCACCATTCTTATTTTATATTATATGTTTGATGGTTCACCGTTTACTGACTTTATCGGACTCTCGATAAGTCAGATTTGTTTGATCATCGAATTATATATTACCTAATAATAAAAAAAAACACCCCAGAAGCTTCATCGGCCGTTAGGCCGGGGCTGATTCCTTTGGCGCCAGTGTTGGTTCTTTACCTGCAATCTACCTTCGTCTAGCTCAAACCACAACCCAGCAGAAGCATCTCGATCAACCGCAACGTTTGAAGTTGGTTATGGATTATCAAATTTGTTTGTTCAAGCTCTCTAATCTAGGGGGGTGTTTTGACACTCAAATTGAACCAAAGTCACCACTTTTTGGTTTCAAGTGTACGTTTAGTTTTGACATCTTTGTTCTTGAGCTTACGGAGTCAGCTATGAAATTTTTAATCATAAAACCCAACAAAAACAATACGGAGTATAAACAAAATAAAATACAAATTCATTTCCATAGCTTACTTCAAAAAAACTTTTAGGGCGATTTGCAAAAATAGACCAAAAAAAAAACTTTACAAAACTAGACTAGTACATTGAAAATTGGCTAAGGGTAGAATATGGTCTAGTTTTGCAAAATTTTGGGGCAACCAGATTGAAAAGTAGCAGGTGAAGGGGGGACACTGCTAGCTAGGTGTATTTTACAAATTGGCCTAAATTTTGGTCTATTTTGTATCATTTCCTCTTTTTTTTAACTTATTGATCACTTTATCAGAAAAGATATACCGAATTTTTTTAGGTGATAGATGATCACGGTGAAAGTTTTCTCTTAAATCTCAATTTCATACAAAATTACCAACTAATTAACCTGAATTCAAAGATAGATGTGGAGGAAAGCCGCATTACAAATATAAATTAAGTGATGATGAATGGATTTTAGTAGATTGAAAAGGGTGAAAGCACTAAACAGAAAAGAGAGAGAACACTGTTATAAAATATAATCCTAAGTTTTGCTTTTGTATATATAGATCTAGGATGATAAGTTTGGATGTAAAGACTTGAAGAAACACCTAAACACCTAGCGAGGTTCATGGGAATGGTCTCGGGACTTTGGACACACCTAAGGGACCCCAAGGACACCTTGGTTTGGATTCTAGGTGCACCAAGTTCCCTTGAAGACCAACCTATATGATGTGTGTGTGCTAAGTGTGGTTATTACAGACCTGAGAGCTCTTGTATGATGGGTCGCTAAATGCTTGGATAACATTCTCTTCTGAGAATGTGTTCCAGCCCAAAGCTTGCTCTCTCTACTTGAACCCTTTAGAGACGTTGAAAACCCTAAGGCCACACCCTCCTCTATATATGCTCTCCTATTTACTAGAGACAGAGATTTGAGAAAGAGAGAGAGGCATTCCTGCAGCACAAACCCTAATCCAGATTGAGAGTGAGGAGAGAAAGAAGAAGGAAGAGCATCATCTCATCCATGGAGGCTTGAAAAATATTTTTTTTCTTGTTACTCCAGGACTATATAAAGATCGTTTTTCTTGTCACTCCGTATAACTTAGGGCTATTTAGTCCGAATGTATATAGAATATAGTTCGGTCCGGACATATCATTTCTGACAAATTTGTTTTGGTAAATTACGTGGATATTTTTGTCAGGATCCGAACTATGAAAGTTGTCCTTTTTTTTATAGGAAAAATGACCAAAAATAATACAAACTATCACCCGCGAACTAAAAATAATACCAATTTTAAAAATTACTAATTCATATACAAACTATCCCCTAATAAACCAATTATGATATGTCCAACATTTTTTTACTAAAATTTCAATTAAAGTGCTAATTTAATAAATAGAGATAAATTTCGGGCTTAAAATGAAATTAACATGTAAAATTAAAGTGCTTACCTTTCCTCTGGAATCCTCCCTATGCCCAGCAGGTAGTAGCCATGGAAGATTGAAAAGGGGAAACAGGAAACCCATATGAATTTTTATAGGGATGTATATGTCTAATATGATGCTTAAACACATAATTACGATCATCAATTTCAAATAAATTGATTCAATTTTTTAGATCTAAATTTTTGTATTTAAGAACCCTAATTTTTTAAAACGCAAAATTGAAACCAATTTTCTCCAAATGATCAACAAAAATATCTTACAAAACATCAACAATATCATTCTAACCAAATCCCCCTCAAAGTTAAGTCAAACTCTAGGCTTTTGACACCAAAAGAAACGATGATTGAGAAGAGCCCGAGAAAGGGCGGGGTTCCTTCCATGGTTGGCTCTTTACTCGGAGTTGGTTTGATTTCAAGACGAAGACCAAAAGAGAGTGGCGATGAGGGAGATAGATCGAGGGGGCAAACGATTGATTTACAGTGTCTTCCATGGGCTGCTGCTGGGCATAGCATGAGGGACTCTTGCAAAATCGGTCTTAACCAGCCTCCCAATCTATGTGATGCAATCGTCTTTCATTCCAAGGTCTGTCTATGACGAAATTGATAAATCAATTAGAGGCTTTATATGGGGGAGCAGCCCTCAGCAAAGGAAGATCCACCTGCTGAATTGGGACACTCTGAAAAAGCCGATGGAAAAGGGAGGGCTCGGAATAAGGGCAATGAGAGAAACTAACCAATTAGCTGTACTTTCAAAGCTCTGTTGGAGATTGCTACAGCAACCGAATTCGTTATGGAGTCGAGTAATTAGAGGCAAGTACTGCCAGGGTCGCTTGGATATTGATATGTTCGGCGGAAGGAGGGGAGCCTCCCGTAATTGGAAGGCTATCAACCACAGCGCCGAACTTCTACTTCCGGGGATCAGAGTGGCAATAGGCAATGGGACGTCAACCTTATTTTGGATTCATCACTGGCTTGATGATGTCTGTCTGATGGATGTTGCTACGCAGCCCTTCCCGGAAGAACGTCTAGGGGATACGGTGGGAGAGCTGTGGGTGGAAGGGGGCTGGGACTGGCAAACAATTTCGCCTCTTCTACCAGCTGAGTTCCTCTTAAAACTTCAGTCAATTCAGGTGGTGCCTGATGAGGGGGCTGCGAATCGCTTTTACTGGGCATACACACCCTCGGGCGATTTCACGACGAAGTCTGCTATGGCCCGCATACGAAGCATAGTGGAAGAGCCGGGACTGGAGGGCTGGAGGCATGTTTGGAGAGCTCCGATTCAGCAACGGGTCAAAGCATTTGCCTATCTTGCTGCTCATGACTGCATACTATGCAACAAAAATCGAGTGAAGCGTCACCTTGCGAACCTTAGTGGCTGTCCCAGATGCGGAAGAGAGGAATCCACGCTCCATGTGCTTAGGGACTGCCCGGAGACCCTTAACGCTTGGCACAGGCTCACGGATAGCTCTCTTGGATCTGATTTCTTTGCGGAAAATGAGATTGGAAACTGGATTTTGAAGAACCTGAAGAAGGAGGATCAGTGGAGCGCAGCCTTTGCTTACATGATTGGGTATGCGTGGAAATGCAGGAACTCCTTAGTCTTTGACAATAAGGAGATGGTTCGGGGGCTGCCAGTCACGGTCACCAACCAGGCCCATCTATTTGATAAGGTTCGTCGGAAGGCTACGACCCTGCACGACCACAAAAGCCATTAGCAAGCGCAAGAACAACCCCCCTCCCCCCGGGTTGGGTAAAGCTGAACATTGACGGAGTCTCGAAGGGCAACCCGGGGATAGCCGGGGGAGGTGGACTATGCCGGGACGAGACAGGGGAGGTGCTAAGGGCTTTTACCTCCAAGTGTGGATTCTGTCGTGCACAAACGGCCGAGGCATGGGCGGTAGTCCATGGGATTCAGGTGGCCAAGAGGCTAGGGGTGTCTCGTTTGAACATCGAAACAGACTCGATGTGCCTTAAAGATCTGCTGAACACATCTCAAATGAGCCCCAACCCTGAGTTCCATCTGATATTGCAGGCCCGGAGATTGATCAGAGAGACGAATTGGGAAGTGAAGACCTGCAGTATTCGACGGAGAGCCAACGCCGCAGCTGATTCGTTGGGTAACTGGTCCTTGTCTTTAACTGATGCTTTTGCCGAGCATGTTTCAATTCTGTTTCTTCCCCTTCTCAGGGGTAACTTTTCCTTATGTTTTCAATAAAAGGGCACTAGCCCACACTTCAGATCAAAATAAAATAATATTCCTCCCCATGTTTGATGTATGTATACCAATCATTTAAAACACGTGTTATATATACTCTCCGTAATATTTTTCCAATTATCTACTACTGGGTATCAATTAATAATATTTTCCAGCACACAATTAACGTAAAGGCCGGTCAACGGTTGGAATATATATGATTTCGTATGTAATATATATATTTTACATATCAATATAAGCAAAATTCCCGTGTTTCCCACCCCTAGCTTTTATCGATCCTTGTTCCTAGCTAGATTGTGATAGATAATTATATACGTATATATATTGGATCAATCAATATATATATTTCGGGTCGGGTTAAATTGAGCAATGGTTAAATTTTGGCCCAGCTTAGGCCGATACGATTTATTCATGTACTCTCTTTTTAAATTTGTTAACCAATTCAAGTTAGTTTAGGTTAATTCGATGAGTCAAACAGCGATTAATCAAGTCCATTGGAACAAATGGGTTAACGTGTTGGAATGACTTGCACTGCAATCCAACCCTCCCTTCCAAGTCAAACAATAGAAAATGGCTTTTCTCTTACACGTTTCAATAACCATCAAAAGTATATATTCTCCAATATAATATTCTTTTTCTTTTCCCCCAAACTTTAAACACGTATATAAAGCATCTAAACACGTACCTATATTGATATTGATACGTACATATATACATATATCTTAAATCCCCTCCCAGAACAAGCTCCATGTCCATTAAAGAAGCCATTGATTACCCGAGCAAGAAGCTGAAGAAGGAAGCCGCGACAGCTTCGTCTTCCCCTAAACACCGCAAGCTCAACAGCTCGTCATCGTCTCAATTCAAGGAGATCAAAATGGAACTGAGAGGAAGGTCGTTGAAGGAGATTGATTCAGAGAAGCTCAAAGGTGATATCGAGAGATGGGCTAAAGCTGTTGTGGCCTATGCCCACCATGTCAGCATGAATGCTAACAATCATAGGCGTCGTCCTAAACCTAAAATCGGATGATCAAGTCACTTGAGATGTCCTAAATTAGGGGGTTTTCGAGAACGATGGGCCAATTGCGCGCAGTTGATTTGCTTCCATTCGGATTTTCTCTAGCTAGGTAGCTCCTTAACACGAACGTACATATGTCAAAATAAATGTATATATAGAGCCTCAAAAGTTGTACTAGTTTCTCATACCCATAAATCGTTGTACATATTTTTGTTGTCGTTGGATAATCTAAGAATTACAACTAAATTTTGTTGTACATGCTATGCTTCATATCTGGCGGTGGTAGTGGTGGTGCAACAAATTAAAGACCCTCTTACTTCATATATCTCAAATCTGGTGCCTGGTGGTGGTAGTGGTAGTGGTAGTGGTAGTGGTAGTGGTAGTGGTAGTGGTGGTGATATATAAAGAGATCGTTCTCCGCCTGTATATGATCTTGTTCAAGGCCGAGGGATCGGAAGAAGATCGAATCGGTTTCTAGGTGGAATTGGAAGGAGCCGGCTGTTTGATGTTGAATCTTCAGAGGCTACTGTTGGAGAAAGAAGTTTTGGCATTGATCGAATACTCTAGACCTCTTTAATTTGGACTGTTTGGTAATTCGTGAATATATCGGTTTTTTAAATTAGGATGATGGATTGATGGCACTATCCAAACAATCCAAATAAACCAATATAATTCAATACAGGATTTCTCATCTTTGTTAATAATGATCTTTAGTTTTTGTATGTATACTGTTTGCTTGTCTTTATTTTGGGATTGAAATTAACCACGCTGAAAAAAAAAACCGGCCTTCTTTTGTTGAAGTTGATAATGCAGGCCAAATTCCATTTAGAGCCTGAATATTATATGCATCGCGTTTAGAGAATTAATAGTTTTAACAATATTTCTAACATGCTAAAAAATAATACTTTTTTTCTCAAAAAAAATAATACTTCTAACATTTTTTCTAAAGAAATAAATTAAAATACTTATTTAAAAAGGATTTACTCATTTACTATTAGAAAATAAGTAATTAATCCTAAAAAACAATGAATAAAAATCTTGATTTTTTTTAAAAATTTATTCTCTTTTTTTTTTTTGGTTTAAAAAAAAAATTTATTCTCTTAATCTATCTACTCGGTTATGTCTTTATATATAGGTCAATTAGAAACCTTAGTTTTAATAACACTGGAGTTGGATTATTGGTCAATTTAATAATCAAGCTAGTAATTAAGTATTATATATTCAATTCACATGCTACCTCCTTTAATTTTATAGCATCTATTATAAGAAGGTTAGTGATCAAAATATATCCCTATATATTTTAAAGATGACAAATGCAAGTATGTAACACCCCCAATTTAATACTAGCAAATACTATATATCTTTATTTTTGTAAGAGATTATATATTCCCCTTTAAGTCCTGAAATGACAAAATGATCCTTCCTTTAAAAAAGTTATTTAAAAAAAAAGTCAAAAAAAGGAGCAAATATAGAGGTGAAATGTGGATGGTAGGAGGCCATCCAAATTTAGTGTGCCACAGGTTCACAACACATGTAACATTCTTAATTTTCTGCATTGTGTTGAGAATCAATCCTTATTCCACATTTCAATTTTAACCATAAATTTGATATATAGGAGTCTCATTTTATCTCACCTGCTGCTCGTGATCGGGGGTCGTATGCACATGTGCGTCCTTACGCTAATAGCTTAACATATAAGTCATCTAATGGGGTTCCATCTTAAAACCAATTGACAATAAAAGGAGTAACTCACTAACTTATATACTAAGGGGGTATTTGGCTTGGGGGTGGGAGTTGGTGGAAGGGATGGGGGTGGACATTGGGTTTCGTGCCTGCATGTTTGGTTGGGGGATGCACGGGGTGGGAGGGATGTCAAAAAGGGGATGGCGCGGGGTGGAAGGGGGATTTTTCTCCACGTCCAATGAGGAGGATTAAGGGGATGGGGGAGGTGAAGAACCCCGAATTGCCCCTTACTCCCGTCATCTTCAACCTTCCTCCCTCTCTCCTCCCACCTTACCACCACCAGTAACCCTCACCACTAATTCTTCCTCCGTCGGGCCCTTGCCGCCCGACCACCACAACCACCAAACACAGCCCGAATCATCTATTTATCCTTTTTTAATTTCTCTTTTCTTTATAGAAATTAAAATGCTAGTGTGATACGGGGTTAGCCGTGAGATGGTCCGATCTTCGACAACAAGCAAGAAACTCAAAAGAAAGACTCAAGAATGACGCAAGAAACAAAGGACGCGGCAAGAACACTTCAAGAATCGATCAAGAAATCTACAAGATCAATCAAGAAGTTAAAGAACGCAGCAAAGACTCTAAAGAAATAAACAAGACTCGAAAATAAAGAACAAGAATTGAAAGACACGACCTGATAAGGACTGATGCGATCTATATAGAACAAGATAGAGACCCCATGCTTCCGTAGAAGGTAGGAACCAATACCAATGACTATATAACCCGCCTCTACAACCCTACACAACCAAGCGGACAACTTGGAGGCACAAGGAGGGGGCTCGTGGATACTAGGATCACCAAGTCTTGCGAAGTTGATGAACACAAAGCAAACCAAGCTGAGACAAGATACCAATCAATGATCAACAAGCACATCTCTAGTTGGATCAACAAACACTCACGTGTATACGCTCTATATGAGAGAATTGTATTCATAAAAGTTCCACTTGAATTCAATGAAGGCTGATCGGCATATATAGCCTTTACAAGGCTGTTGGGCCGGTTTTCTTGAGTAAAGAAGATAGAATAGGATAAAACTAACATCTAATTAAAATACCTAAATAACATAAGTAAATAAGGTCTTAAAAGTAACACTTAAAATAAAGCCCAATTCGGCCCATTAGTAGTCTAGCTTAACTGGTGTCGGCGCCGAGGGCTAGACGTAGGCGCCGAGGGCCTCAATACTCAAAACATGTGCTTAGACGTCGACGTCGATACCTCTGGTGTCTGCATCGATACCATCAGCAAGTCCTCTGCACATGTAAGTCTTCATTGGTGGCTCGGGGAGTTGAACCTTGCTCGAGAACAAAGCATGAGTGACGAATAAGAATGAGTCTTTTTGAAGCTTCCGAGCTCAAGCTCGAGTCATAGGTCATTCTCCAAGAATGATATGCGTGTCAGGTGGAGCTGTAGAAGATGGTCCCGCATCAACCTCCCCTTCTTGAAAAGGATTCGCCCACGAATCCAAGTCTTCATCGACATCGAAGTAAGGGATTAGATCGGCGACGTTGAATGTAGCGCTCACGCTCATGTCTCCATGAAGCTCCAATTGGTAGGCGTTGTCGCCCACTCTCTTCTTCACCTTGAATGGTCCGTCGCCTCGAGGTGAGAGCTTGTTCTTCCGGGCTTCTGGAAACCGCTCCTTCCTTAGATGTACCCACACGAGATCCCCAGGCTGGAATGTGACCAAGCGACGTCCCTTGTCGGCCTTGTTTACATTGTATTCAACCTTTAGCTTGAGCTTATCTCGTGTACGTTCATGTACCTCCTTAATGAACTCGACATGCTTACCTGCCTCAAATGATTCTTTGTCTCTCATAGGATATGGAGTAAGATCAAAAGGGGTTAGTGGATTGACACCATACACACATTCAAATGGAGTAAGTTTAGTAGCCGAATGCATGGTTCTATTATATGCAAATTCCACATGAGGTAAGGCTTCTTCCCAAAGCTTTAAGTTCTTCCTAATAATGGCTCTTAGGACAGTAGCTAGGGTTCTATTAGTCACCTCAGTTTGGCCATCAGTTTGGGGGTGGCTAGAAGTAGAGAATAACAATCTAATTCCCAATTTATTCCATAATGTACGCCAAAAATGACTTAAGAATTTCACATCCCTATCACTTACTATTGTTTTCGGCACACCATGTAATCTTACTACCTCTCTAAAGAATAGATTAGCAACATTGGTAGCATCATCAGTTTTGTGGCATGCAATAAAGTGAGCCATTTTAGAGAATCTATCCACTACCACAAATATAGAATCCCTCCCCTTTTTAGTTCTAGGCAACCCGACAATAAAATCCATGGATATGTCTTCCCAAGGGACTGAGGGGGTCGGCAGTGGGATATAAAGGCCGTGGGGCATAAGCTTAGCTTTAGCTTTTATGCAATCTATGCATCTTTTAAGACAATATTCTACATCCCTAAGCATATGTGGCCAATAAAAGTGTGACTTAAGAGTATGATATGTCTTATCTATACCAAAATGTCCCATTAATCCACCACTATGGGCTTCACTAACAAGTAATAATCGCAGAGAACACCTAGGAATGCACACTTGATCTTTTCGAAATAAGAATCCATCATGTATATAAAAGCTGTCATTTGGACCCTTTTCTAAGCATTTTCGAAAGATATCACCAAAATCAGCATCTTGTTCATACAATTCCTTAATATAAACAAAGCCTAAGACTCTAGAATCCAAAGTGGTTAAAAGCACATCTCTTCTAGTCAAAGCATTAGAATCGAAATCAGCTTCTAGAACATGTCTCCTAGATAATGCATCAGCAACCACATTGTCTTTGCCTTTCTTATACTTAATCACATAAGGAAATGTTTCAATGAACTCCATCCATCTACCATGTCTCCTATCAAGTTTATCTTGACTCTTGAAGTGTTTCAATGATTCATGATCAGTCCTAAGAATAAACTCGTTAGGCCATAGATAGTGAGACCATGTCTTAAGAACTCGATATAAAGCATACAATTCCTTGTCATAAGTGGAGTAATTAAGACATGCACCTTTAAGCTTCTTAGAAAAGAAAGCAATAGGCTTACCTTCCTGCATAAGAACTCCTCCTATGCCAACTCCTCTAGCATCACATTCAACCTCAAAAGGTTGAGTAAAATCCGGCAAAGCAAGCAATGGAGCTTGGGTAAACTTCTCTTTTAGGGTCCGAAAAGCCTCCCCTTGGGTTGTTCCCCATGTAAACTCGCTCCTCTTCTTTGTAAGCTCGGTGAGAGGGGCTGAGATGGTGCTAAAGTCGCGGACAAATCGTCGGTAGAAGCTCGCCAATCCTTGGAAGCTGCGCACATGGCCGATATTAGTGGGAGTCGGCCACTCTTGGATGGCTTTGATCTTAGCCTCATCGACACGCAATCCATTGGAACTCACTACAAAACCAAGAAAAGACACTTGTTCATTACATAGCTCACATTTCTTTAAATTAGCATATAAGTGTTCAATTTTTAAAGTTTTAAATACTTCTCTAAGATGTGATTCATGCTCTTTAAGGGATTTACTATAAATCAGAATATCATCAAAATAAACAACAATAAATTTCCCTATAAAGTTTATAAGCACGTGATTCATTAAGCGCATAAAAGTACTTGGAGCATTAGTTAAACCAAAAGGCATAACCAACCACTCATATAAACCAAACTTAGTCTTAAATGTTGTTTTCCATTCATCACCTTCCTTCATTCTAATTTGATGATAGCCACTTTTTAAATCAATTTTCAAAAATATGGATGCTCCATGTAGTTCATCCAGCATATCATCTAATCGTGGAATAGAATGGCGATATTTAACCGTCTTTCTTAGGGACTAATAACATAGGCACAACACAAGGACTTAAGCTTTCTCTAATATATCCCTTATCCAATAGTTCATGGACTTGGGATTGGACCTCGTGGGTCTCAGTGGGATTCATACGGTACGCATGCCGGTTGGGCAAAGAAGCACCTGGAATGAGATCAATCTGATGCTCAATGCCACGAATAGAAGGTAGGCCTGGTGGTATGTCATCGGGAAACACATCTTTATACTCCTCAAGTAGAGAAAGAATACGTGGTGGAAGAGTAGCT
This sequence comes from Persicaria tinctoria, assembly GCA_037127255.1. Classification (NCBI taxonomy): domain Eukaryota; kingdom Viridiplantae; phylum Streptophyta; class Magnoliopsida; order Caryophyllales; family Polygonaceae; genus Persicaria; species Persicaria tinctoria. Next base: position 8,829,558 of record JBANSL010000013.1, on the reverse strand, counting down.
TTAAGCTCTTCACTCAACATGTTCAAGCTTTTAATAAGGAGCATAAGGGTGGTTTCTCCATCCACAAACTCGTCTATGAATGTGCTTTTGGAAGCCATCAGCACACCTTTAGGCCGAGATTGTGAATCCACATGGCTCGATTGAGCCGCCTTATCTAACTCACCTTTACTTACCTTTCGCTTCTCAATCTCGTCAGCCACTTGTGTCGGCGTCATGGGCTTGAGAACGACATTCTTCCCCTGGAATGTAAAGGCATATCGGTTAGAATGACCATCATGTTGGACCTTACGATCAAATTGCCAAGGACGACCTAATAAAATATGACAAGCTTGCATAGGCACAATATCACATAAAACATCATCTTCATAATGTCCAAGTTTAATATGCACTTTTACTTGCTTGTTTACCTTTAAGTTTCCATAATCATTCATCCAATGCAATTTATAAGGTCTAGGATGTTGGACGGTAGATAATTGCAATTTGTCAACCATTTCTTGACTAGCTAAATTACAACAACTACCTCCATCAATGATCACATTTACAACCTTCCCTTTAACTAAACAACGAGTATGAAACAAGTTTTCTATTTGATTATCATCATAAGGTGTAGGAACAACACTTAAAACTCTCCTAACAATCAAAGACTCTCCATGCTCATATTCGACCTCATCATCATCATTATCATAGCATATAAGGTTTAGGTTCTGATCATTGTCATTAGCATGCTCATCATGTTCATCACAAGAATTTTCAGATTCATATTCTCCTCAGTGATTAACCATGAGAGTTTTCTTATTAGGGCAATCCTTCATATAATGACCTCTACCTTTGCATTTAAAGCATACAATATCTCTAGAACGAATGGTAGAAGGGTTAGGATTACTCCCTTTGGGACCAGTAGATGTCCCAGACGATTCTCGTCCATTCCATGGATCTTTACTCTTGTCGAGGGGCTGCTGGGGCTGTCGGCTCTCACTCCTCCATTGGGGCTGCTGAGTTCGCTCTCTAGAACCCATATCCAAGCGCCCTTGGGGCTGTTGTGGCCGAGATTGTCGCCACCCTTGTTGTTGGCCACTCGACATTCTATTACCTTGGCTCTTGTAGCGTTGTCCCTTTTCTACTTTCATTGCTAAATGTAACAATTCAGTAGGAGTAGTATAGGGAAAATAATCAATTTCATGAGCTAAAGCAGGATGCAAGATCCTAAGATATCTAACATTAGTTTTCTCATGAGTTTCTACTACATTAGCTCGAGCCATGGCTTCTTGCATAAGATTAAATGTTTCCTCAACAGTTTTGCTACCTTGTTTTAGATTCTCTAATCTGTGCAAAAGCTCTCTATCATAGTGTTGAGGTACAAACCTATTTCTCATTACTACCTTTAGTTGTTCCCAAGAAGCAATAGGTGCATCAAGGGATCTTCTTCTTTCCTTAACTAGATTATCCCACCAGATTAATGCAAAACCTTGAAATTCTAGGGAAGCTAGTTGTACTTTCTTAGTATATGAGAAATTATGACAGTTCTAGATTTGTTCCATTTTAATCTCCCAATCAATATAAGCATATGGATCAGTCTTACCATCAAAAGGAGGAATCTTTACCTTAACCTTACCTATACCGTCGTCATCATTGTATCTAGGTGCTCGGTTCTGATTTCCTCTTTGATTTGGTCTCGGGCGTTGCTCCCAATACTCCTCTTCTTGGAAGTCATCGTCTTGCTCCGGGTAATAGAATTTCTCACGGAAGCCTCGTCCTCTTCCCTTTCCTTGTCCGTGACCCGGCACATGAACATGCTCGTTATTCCTATCTTCTCTCCCATCTCGTGGAGAGTTGTTCTCATTAATTAGTGGATTATGTAAATTGACATTAGGAATAGGGTTAGGGTTAGGATTAATGACTTCGCTTTCATCGCGAGGCGGCTCATCACGCCTTTGATCTTGCTGGCCACCTACATTGTTCGAACCACTAGGCCTAGAATTTTCCAAAGCTGTCACCTTGGCGGCTAGTTCAGCCACAGATTCCTTATTGGCCATGGTGTTAATGATGGTGGTGATGTTATTCATCATGGTGGCGAATTGTTCGGGTGTCACAGTAGCAGTCGAGGTAGTGGCGTTATTGCCATCATTGTTAACCTGATTATGAGACATGACAAAGAGAAAAGAAACAAGGAAGTATGTAAAGGATTAGTAAAAATATAAACAAACTTACAATTGTGTTTCGCTCACACTCCCTCTCTGATTGATATGTCACACTTGCTAGGGCAATCCGCTTTGGGCAAATCAACAACCAAGCAAAAGACTAAGCAATCAAAGTATGCAATCAAGAGAATGAATAAAATAACACCACAAGGAGTACTCAACAAAGCTGTAGAGAACTCGACACAAGCAACAAGAAGTACTCGATATAGGGTTTGGAGTACTCGATATAGACAAGAGGACACTCGACAAGGGTCTAGTGTACTCGACACAAACAAATATCAATTCAAAGCAATGAAGAGAACTCGACAAAGGCTGAGAACTCCTCGACACAAACACAATCAGCACTCGACAAAAGAGAGAAGTGCTTGACACAGCTGCTACTCAACTCGACTGGAGCTGTAATGAAAGAAAAATAGAAGAAACTAAGGAAAGTATGGAAATTTACCTCTTTTGATTGAAAACCTTTAAGTTAGGATGTTGTAGTTGCAAGGTAGGGTTTCAATTTTGTGGAGGTGTATGTGTTTGGGGATAGGGTGTGTCGACTAAGGGCTGTAGAAAATCACCAATTTGGTCCTTGGTGCTTTCTTGCACTAGTAGAACAAACTCTATCTTTTTTTTTTGACTTACTTTTGCCCCTAGTGAATTTTAATCCTCCTAGGTCCAAGTATGTATGTCTCTTTTTTTTTTTGAAAGAATTTTGAACTGATTTTTTTTTATCTAATGCAAGAAAGACACTTTATGAAAGAGAGGACTCCAAAATCTGGAGTAATAGGTGATAGAAGATAAAATTTCAGCCCTAAGATAAATAAATAGACACACTAAAGATAAAATAGGAAAGTAGATCTATCTTAGCCTTTTTAAGATAGTTGATAGATATAATGGAATTAAATCTAACAACTTTAAAATCTGATTTTAAATAAGGCAATGGAAATAGATATAATAAAATATCTTAAAGATAGATCAAAAGTTCCAAAGATAGAAAAGGATAGAAAAATAACAAACTAGGGTTTCTTGTGTGTGTGATGGGTCGGCCAAGCAAGATCTATGGGGACATATGTATGCCGTCGGCTCTAGGGTGAACACAAGGGGCTGTGCACACGGCTTGGTCGACTGCACTGGTCTGGGCTAGGCTTTGTGTTTAGGCTATGCAACCACAAACATTCACAAACTAAAGATTAGTGCAAGAATCAATAAAGAATTCAAGAAGTAAATAACCAAAACAAGAACTGACTCTATTTTTGTGTTTTTGTGTTTAGGAAAAGAAAAAGACTCAATCTTGATGTCGGAAACCAAAGCTCTGATGCCAATTTGATAAGGGGTTAGCCGTGAGATGGTCCGATCTTCGACATAAAGCAAGAAACTCAAAAGAAAGACTCAAGAATAACGCAAGAAACAAAGGATGCAGCAAGAACACTTCAAGAATCGATCAAGAAATCTGCAAGATCAATCAAGAAGTTAAAGAACGCAGCAAAGACTCTAAAGAAATAAACAAGACTTGAAAATAATGAACAAGAATTAAAAGACACGACCTGATAAGGACTGATGCGATCTATATAGAACAAGATAGAGACCCCAGGCTTCCGTAGAAGGTAGGAACCAATACCAATGACTATATAACCCGCCTCTACAACCCTACACAACCAAGCGGACAATTTGGAGGCACAAGGAGGGGGCTCGTGGATACTAGGATCACCAAGTCTTGCGAAGTTGATGAACACAAAGCAAACCAAGCTGAGACAAGATACCAATCAATGATCAACGAGCACAACTCTAGTTGGATCAACAAACACTCACGTTTATACGCTCTATATGAGAGAATTGTATTCATAAAAGTTCCACTTGAATTCAATGAAGGCTGATCGGCATATATAGCCTTTACAAGGCTGTTGGGCCGGTTTTCTTAAGTAAAGAAGATAGAATAGGATAAAACTAACATCTAATTAAAACACCTAAATAACATAAGTAAATAAGGTCTTAAAAGTAACACTTAAAATAAAGCCCAATTAGCTGAACTGGTGTCGGCGCCGAGGGCCTCAGTACTCAAAACATGTGTTTAGACGTCGACGTCGATACCTCTGGTGTCGGCATCGATACCATCAGCAAGTCATATGCACATGTAAGTCTTCATTGGTGGCTCGGGGAGTTGAACCTTGCTCGAGAACAAAGCATGAGTGACGAATAGGAATGAGTCTCTCTGAAGCTTCCGAGCTCGAGTCAAAGGTCCTTCTCCAAGAATGATAGGCGTGTCAGGTGGAGCTGTAGAAGATGGTCTCGCATCATAGTGTCTCCCTCACCGGAGCAACAACAACCCCACCGTTCAAAAATCCACAGCCCCGCCTGCAAGCGTCTCCCCCATCGGAGCAACCACAAACCCGAATTCCTCTTCATGGAGGACAAATTCAATCAGCTCGGTATGGTTTTGGCGCTTGGGCGGTGAAAAATTGAGAGCGCTCCCATTCGAAAAAATGTCGCAGAAGCTTAAGAAAGAGCTCGAGGATTTGGGATCCAACCTCGATTCCCTTCCTGCCTCCATTGACAACCTGATTGATCGAGCGCTTGAAGGTTCTCCTCACTCTCCCTACCTTTCCCGCACCGACCGAATTGAAGTAATTTCAATCCAATTGATAATCAAAATTGGTCGAAATCGGCGTCGGAGAGTGAGAGATGGCGAAGCTGGGGGATGAAGTGATGGGCGCCGTCAACCTGTTGCCCAAGGACGAAGAGGTCGAGAGCGGGTCGGAGGGAGAGTGTCGGCGAGAGCGAGAGCAATGGGCGAGAGCGAGGTTGTGTGCGAGACGAGGGAGGTACGAGTGCGAGAGATCCTGAGGTTGGGCGGCGAAGAGCGAGAGACCGGGAGGAGGAAGAAGATCAGATTTCAGAAGCGGAACATAAGAGAGAAGCCGATTGAACAAAGAGAGAAACGTCGGTGAATAGAGGGAGGAGTCGGAGGTAGAAGTAGGGCTCCCACAACGACAGCAACAGTCGTTACAAGGAGGGTCACAATGGACAAATCTAGGGTATTTGAGAGGGGTATTTAGGAGGGGTATTTTCGTCATTATGAGTTTTTTTTTTGATAATTTTTACTATTTTTAAACATAAAAGAATATAAAAGGGGTAGTGAATCACAAAAATAGCTTAGACTAGTTTGGAAGTAGGATTCCTAGGTCACAAGTTTAAATCTCATTAACCTCATTTTTTTATAATTTTTATCTCTTTGTTTTCTTCTACTAAAAATAGCTAGCTAATTAAATAACAAATTTAAGGTTTTCTCCAATATTTTAACAATAACATTCTTTTCTATATATATACGTATAAAAAAAATTCTTACTCAAAAAGTTATTTAGTCACCTAAAAAAAAATTGAATCCGCCAGTACAATTGATAGAGCAAAAGTAATTCCATAAGAGATCTAGGGGCATAATCGTCATTTACAAGGTGAACCCTAATCAAAACCTAATTCTAATTATATACACGGGCGATCTTCTAGGGTTTAGGGAGGTTTCTTTGACAACCGACAAACTCTCACTTGAGCGTCGGAGGCTCTTCTGGGGGAGCGAGTCTAGCCTTTTCCCCTTCTTCTATGCAGGGAAGATCTCGATCGACACCAAAAAGGATGGAGGTGCAGATTTCTCCCAAAACATTTGGCGTCGTTCGTGGGGAATCGATTAAAAAACACGATGGTCGAAATTCCCAATCAACCAAACAATCTAAAATTGACTATTAGGACTATAGGATTCCAATCGAAGGTGGAGGCAGGATTTCGGTGAAGGAATAATGGATCGCCGGTAGGATCGGGTCCAGGGATTGTTGGGGTCGTCTCCGTTGAACCTCCATGGAGCGGTGGAACCGTGCCTCAACAAGAGCTACATGCCGCCTTCCGGGGTTGCGCCCTCCCTCTTTCTCTTGGAAACCGGAGCCCTATTAATCGACGAAATCGAAAAGCCCTACCGTCACTAGGGCCAGGGACACTTCATGTCATCTTGTCGGTGTCGAACCTCCGGCCCATCCGCACTGCCACTGCAGAACGACCTCGATGGCTTCGAAAGCTGGGCTGCTCGTAGGGAATCTGAACCCGAGAATACGCCGGCAACGATATGGGAAAGGTTGGGGTCACCCGGATCCGCCGTTAAGGATCCTTCGCCGTCGTCGAGCTCGAGGTCAAAGGCGGGACAGTGGCCGAGGATGCCTCTTCGAGTTCCTGCGCCGCCGCCCTCTACAAAACCTAACGAAGAAGACGATTTGATGAAGATTTATTTTAATTATAAATCTGGCCTAGGAGTTCTAAAAAATTGCAAACTGGCATGTATTTTTAAGATAATATCAGAAATAGGGCCAAGTTCTCAAAAGCCCAAGAATTTGCCCCAGACCTCCATATTTGGCATGATTACAGATGTTGGTCGGGCTTCCTATTAGAAACAAATGGACCACACTTTCAGGTCGGAGTTGTGCAAGGAGGATACACAAAAGCTAAGTTTCCTTCTCTTTTTTTTTTTTTAATTTATACGCTGAAAATTTAATGTATGGTCAACTGTATTGCATGATGTTCACAAATGACTTATGATATGATTGAATCTAACGTTCTTGCAATTACTTAGTTGCTAAAGTTGTCTGATGCATTTGCTGCTAGAATTACATTGATATGATTGCATGATGTTCACAAATGCTGCTAAAGACTATCAACAATGGTTTTGTCTATAATGTATACATTTGCACAAGGTGTGTAAAAATACACCTTACTTTTTGGTATTTTGCTCCAATGGTCAAATGTATATTTTTTACACACCATTCAAATACAATTAATTTAAAATAAAAAAGAAAACAAAAATCATAAAAAACACACCAATAAAATTGTCTTGCTTTTTGAAAATGTTTTTACACATGGGGGAGGTGATGTGCTCAAATTTGCACATTACATGCACAAATGTGCACATTTGCACACCCCAAAATCAATCAATGGAGCTCAAAAATGTCAAAAAAATGCACATTTAGACATTTGTACACCACCATTGGAGTTAGTCTAAGGTGCTCTTAGCGAGTACACAAAAATAGTTGATCAAAGGAAGAGCCACGATGCGAAGCTCCTACACTAGATGCCCCATGTGAATCGAAGAAAAAAGATGGGACATTGGGCTTACTTTTCAGCGCGTTAGAGGTCACGAAGTTGGAGTTGCAATATATGAATTATGTGACTTCATTTTTTTGGCTATCGATGCAGAATAATAAGTTTCGCTCAGCTAAGTTTACCAATCTCAGATTCATCAATATATATACTTGTGTGCTATATTATTGTCAAAGTGTTTAATAGGAAGGGTGTTGTTAATGGCACCATGACTAGGCGTGGCCACGGGTCGGACCCGTCGGGTCAACGGGTTCGACCCGCCGGGTCAAGGGTCAGGGTTGGCCGACCCGAACCCTAACCCGTAAATCTCACGGGTTGACGGGTTCGGGTCGACCCATTGACCTGTTGACCCGCCGGGTCGACCCGTTGACCCGGCGAGTTACATTATTTTAAAAAAAATGACTATTAAAATAAATAAATAATATGTAAAGATTTTATCTTCACAACACATTTTATCACTTTGATATGAAGTGTTAAAAATGTAGGAAGATTATATCTCCATATTAATTCTTTCATCCACAATAATTTCATTGTGTGATGTAAGAGAAAAAAATATGAGAATATATTTCTCAAACTTCATTTCCAACTTAATTTCCAATGTAGAAAACAAGTGAAGTGGAAGAAATGTGGTAGTGGGATACATATATATAGCCCCATGCATTCTCATTCTAACTCCATATTTTCGATGTGGGACAAAGCCTTTGTCCCACATTGAAAATAAGGGGAAGGAAGGGAGACTTCCAAATCTATAAAAGGAGAAGGATGGGGCTTATTTGTCTCACATTGCACATTGCATAATAGTTTATGTATTATTATTGTGAGTTATTTTAAGAATAATTTACATAAATTACATAATATTATAAATTTATTTTATTAAAAATAAATTTTTAAAAAAAATATATTTTGAAAAAGCGGGTTGACCCGCCGGGTCACGGGTCACGGATTCCCCGACCCTAACCCTAACCCGCTACCCGTCCCCACCCGCCAACCCGTCAACCCCGACCCGGCGGGTCGTTGACCTGTACGACCCGGCGGGTCATGGGTTGACCCGTAACCCGTGGCCACGCCTAACCATGACAAGCATGGACGCAAAGAATGACACCATCCTTGTTGATTAGAAGCCCTCTTGACGTCCCTTTCGCAAGTTTCATCCCATACGGCCAAAAGAAGACGAAGTATTTCGCAACATGCTTAGCTCACATCAAGTACTTTCAGCGCTGTCATAAGCGACATGAAATTATAAGGGTGCAACGAATGGCATTGAATACTAAGAACGATATCGGTTGCAACTTGGATAATGCGACCTTTTTACTGTGTTGATAAGTGGTCCAGGTAACCCTCCTCCAACACATTTATAATGTGCATTAAAGGGCATTACCCCATTATCATGCCACTATCATTGCCTAGCTACTAACTTGATTGAGACAGTCATCAAAGAGAACGGGGAACAAGCTCCCATGAATCACCCTCCTTAGAGGCACGATTGTTATACTTGAATTGATTAAAAATTATTTGTTTAAATAACATATAAACTCCTGTTCGGTATAAACCAACAAAAATATTAAGAACGGCATAAGCTTGGCACCCAACTTACAAAAAAAATGATGTTTTCAACACCATTGTGCTATATGCAAAAATGAAGTTACTAGCTACGAATGGCTATGCCCTGGTTACGAGCAACCAGAGTACCACCTTTATACGACCAATAAATCGCCACTTAAGGTCAAAAGAACGCCAATTTCAGGCTACAAGTACGATACTTAAGGCCAAAAGAACGTTAATTTCAGGCCATAAGTACACCACTTAAGGCCAAAAGAACGCTAAGTTCAGGCCACGAGTACGCCACTTAAGGCCAAAAGAACGTCAATTTCAGACCACGAGTACGCCACTTAATGCCAAAAGAACGCTAATTTCAGGCTACGAGTACGCCACGTAAGGCCAAAAGAACGCCAATTTCAGGCCACCAGTACGCCACTTACGACCAAAAGAAAGCCAATTTCAGGCCACGGGTACGCCACTTAAGGCCAAAAGAACGCCAATTTCAGGCCACAAGTATGCCACTTACGAACAAAAGAAAGCCAATTTCAGGCCACGAGTACGCCACTTACGACCAAAAGAAAGCCAATTTCAGGCCACGAGTACGCCACTTAAGGCCAAAAGATCGCCACTTATAACCAATAGATCGCCACTTACGGCCAATAAAAGCCAACTTTTAGGCCATAATAACACCATTAAGGACTAGCGAAAGTCAAAATCAAACAATAAGAATGTTATTTGAGACAAAATGTTCAACCCATAATGAAAACCACCAAATTGTCAATCATAAATAAATGTTAAGCAAGAATGTAACTAACACCAAAAATTTATCTAATTATTTTGAGCAGTAACTTTCAGTTGGTTAGTTAACAATGTGCTAGTTACATTACATTGTGTTTATTGGTTGAGAATGCTAAGCGTACAAAATACAATTAAGGCAAAAGGGCAAACATTATTGGTTGTCGTCAATCAAAGAAAGCGAAGAGCATTGAATTATTCGTCTTCCCTCATCACTAGATCGTGATAAGGAAACCCGAGAGGTAATTGATAGAGCAAAAGTTATTCCATAAGAGATCCAGGGGCATAATCGCCGTTTATAAGGTGAACCCTAATCAAACCCTAATTCTAATTATATATACGGGTGATCTGATAGGGTTTAGGGAGGCTTTTCTGAGAACCAACAAACTCTGAGTTGAGCATCGAAGGCTCCTCCGGGGAAGCAAGCTCCATCTCTTCTTCTACTTCTTTGCAGGGAAGATTGATCGACACCAAAAGTAACGGAAGGGCAGATTTTTCAAAAAAAAAGCAATTATCAGCTTATCTATGAAATTAAATGTACACCATTTTGTGTATGTAATCCCATAAACTAAAGTGTTAATGGAATCTGAATTACCACATGATCACATTCAATTACCAAAAGAAATTATATTATCTCGATCACTATCACACTCACACCCTTCCATTTTGTTAACAGTCTCTAACTATTCAAACAAAGAGTAATCCGTAATTATTCCATTTATTCATCACACCACATAGTAAAATCTGCACGCAACGCAACTGTTCAATTTAGAAACAATCAGTACAACGAATTATCAGACCCACCCCTTTTTTTTTGAGAAACAAAATAAAAAGCACGTGAAAAATGATTTTTATTTCAGTCCTCCTTTTTCTCAGGTGGTGTTTCTGAAATTCAAGGTGGATTTGGCTCATAAACAAAGTCAGCCGTCGTTGAAACTTCAGATCCCACTCTTTAAAGTTCAATCCTCTCCACTCCCATTGAAACGATGATCGCCCAATCATCTGAATCTCCAAATTGATTTTCCTCATTCCATAAGAAACACAGTAGACCCGGGCCCCAAAATTTTCCTCCTCCAAATAACCCTAGAAATCCCCAATCACAGCTGCGGATTTCCCTTTGATTTGTTCAGAAGATGGGGTTCTTCAAGTGGGCGTCTTTGGTCTTATCGCTTCAATTCCTCTTTGCAGTTCCGATAATTTCCGATTCAATCCCTAATGAGGCGTCGGAGATTCCGAGCTACTTCTTCAATCTGGCTAAGAAAGGAGAGGTCTTTGACTGGATGGTTGGTGTAAGGAGGAATTTGCACGAAACTCCTGAACTTGGGTTTGAGGAATTTGAGACTAGTAAGATAATCAGAGCTGAATTGGACAAATTGGGGGTTAATTACAAGTATCCTGTTGCTGATACAGGTGTAGTAGCGTTCATTGGAAGTGGGAAACCCCCCTTTGTTGCTTTGAGGGCTGATATGGATGCTCTTCCAATTCAGGTATTGCCTGAGATTCTGCAGTAATTGGTGCTTATGTTTTGTGCTTCAATTAACATATCTATCTCTTCCATTGATTTCTGCCTGTTTTGACTGTTGATGGTCAGTTCATATATTCTTTAGGCTATGTTTTTTTGGTTCTTTTTGGATGATTACCTTCATATGTTACTGAATGACTAGAAATTGTACATCTTTGATCTAACAAGGGTGGGCACAGCGGCTGAGAGATAGGCTTCTTATGTAGTCAATCTAGAGTTTGACTTACCGTGCCGCTATTTGAAGTACCTTGTGGGCATCAAATACCCAATTATAGAGGCATTTGAATTGAGTGCGATGATGGAGACTGTTCGAACTTCGAATCTTGTTTGATGGGTATGTTTCTGGTGTTCTAGGAAATGGTTGAGTGGGAACACAAGAGTAAAATACCAGGGAAGATGCATGCTTGCGGCCATGACGCTCATATGACTATGCTCCTTGGTGCTGCAAAGATACTTCAACAGCATCGCGAAGAGATCAAGGTTTGTGCTTTTGTAGCGCGACGTTTGTCCTTTCAACTTACTTTTACCGTTTAGCTATTTAGCCTGAACTTCAACTCTTGTTGATAATGATGATAGAAGTGTGCTTATTCTTTGGCGGATGTATAAATGCTGCCGTACTGCGTGTAAATTCAGGGTTTCTTATTGATTTACAGGGGACTGTGATCCTAGTTTTCCAACCAGGAGAGGAAGGATATGCAGGCTCGAAGAAAATTATCAAGGAAGGAGCCATAGAGAATGTGGATGCGATTTTTGCATTGCATGTTCGGTCTGATTTGCCCCTTGGTCAAGTGTCTTCCAGGTCAGGCCCCATTTTGGCTGGTTTTGGCAGTTTTAAGGCTACTATTAACGGGAAGGGAGGTCATGCAGCTATACCACATCATTCAGTGGACCCGATTCTGGCTGCATCCAATGTGATTGTTAGCTTGCAACATATTGTTTCTCGTGAAGCAGATCCTTTGGACTCTCAGGTCAGTGATTTTTGGCAATACATTGTTTGTCGAACAGAAGAGAGGAGTGAATGTGAATAAAGCAAGAGATGGCAGCCATCTTCAATATGATGGTTGTTCCCATTTTAGGAAGCATGCTGTTATATCTTCTCTGTCTGTAATAGATTTAACATATTTACATCTGTATTTTCTTTTATCTTGAAACTTTGATGTCCAAAATCAATGCATTTTCTTTCAGGTTGTGACAGTGGCACAGTTCCAAGGTGGCGGTGCCTTCAACGTGATTCCTGATTCAGTTACCATAGGTGGAACTTTCCGAGCTTTCTCACTGGAAAGCCTTAAGAAACTTAGACATCGTATTGAGGAGGTAAAGTACAGTCACCTCCTTCTTGTTGCTTTCTGAACAGGATTTATCTGTTTGTAGTTTTAATTAATCTCCGAGACTTAAGTTTGTGTTTTAAATGCATCTGTCTAAAGCCTCTGACATTATTATAACCATTGCCGGGAGGCTCACGACAATTACACAAAACCCCTTATTTTCCAGTGCTAATCGTCTTGCATATACAGGTAATCACTGGGCAAGCATCCGTCCAAAGATGCAATGCGACAGTTGATTTCCTTGACAACGAGAAACCCATGTCTCCTCCGACAGTTAACAACGATGAATTGCACCACCACTTCACCAAAGTCTCTGCTGACATGCTCGGCCCACAGAATGTCAAGGAAACAGCACCCCTCATGGGATCAGAGGATTTCGCATACTACCAAGAAGTAATCCCAGGGCACTTCTTCTTTGTTGGGATGAAAACCGAGAGCAAGCAGTCAGCACCGGAGCATAACCCCAAGTTTATGGTTAATGAAGACATGCTTCCTTACGGTGCATCACTTCACGCCTCATTGGCGGTCAGATACCTTCTTGAGAAACAGACAACTCAGGATAGTTCAGTTCATGATGAACTCTAAGGTATGTAATTAAGTTTCTGTTTAGTTCCATATTAGGATCCCCTTGCTGGTATCTAGAATTAAATCACCACTGCGATTTTTGCTGGTGCGTGATCTTAATGGATCAATATGGGTTAAGTTGTGTAGAATCTGAGTTTTATCTGCTCAGTTGAACTCATCAAGCATGTTAGATTGATTGATTACTTGAGATTCAGCAACATGCTTCCCAAACTGGTTCCTAAAGCGTAAACCTACTCCCAAAATGGAGTCCAAAATAATGTAGCCATAGCTACCGGGACGAGTAAGTTTTGGAAGACACACTACATATATACCGGCCCTTATAGTATATGACCTCTATATCATAAACATGATGGGTGTATTTTGCCTTGTACTGGGTAGAGACACAGGGCTGCTGTCAAGTACTCGGTTTGATTTCATGTAGTCGATCTCATTATCAACACCGTTTGCAGCATCCTGCTCAAGGAACCCCTCTGATGAATAACACACCTTGAGATCGACTACTATTTTAGTCATTCTAGGCCTGTTGTTACCTCTCGGCTTCACGTATTCCATGGCAATCTCCAAAAACTTCCACGCCGAGTTGACAATTAAGTCTCCCTGTAGCCTCTTGTCGACTATGGCCTAGATGTCTCCACTGTCGATCATTGCACCCAGTCAGTGACATGAATGTTGTCTTCTTCGTCATCGGGATCTTTGATAAGTGCTGGCTGCCCTGTTAACAGCAGCAAGAGTACAATTCCAAAGGCGTATACATCACTTTTCTCGCTCAATGTGTTTAATTGGGAGTACCGGAATTCAGCAAAAATCCATGAAATTCTTCTGTTAAATCATAGCATTTCAAATCAGTATTCGTATACGAAATCCAAGGCAGTGTTGGGCGATAATTCATATTTCAAATATATGACAATGTATTTTGGGCTAAATCGTGGAACGTTCGGGAAGAATGTGGAACACAACGGAAGTCTCCGAAACATGACAGAATGTTCTGGAAGCATACATAAGAGTGTGGAAGACTCCGGAAGCGTGTGCAACCTTATGGAAGGTTCTGGAATGGTGAAGAGCGTAGATATGTCTAGACTTGTGTAGAGTTCTTCACAAGCTTAGAAAACCTTAGGAAATGTATGGAGAAAACTAGAAGCATAGGGATGGCTCTAGTCTTGGAGTATTCTAGAGATATCCTAGAATTATCCATGTAAAGGATGGCATGACCTATAAACAGGCATAAGGAGCACATGTTGTAAGTGAGCGGGCAAGGTGAGTGCTCCTCCAAATGAGTGTGAGCATGTGAGGTGAAGCGTAGCCTAGTATGTGATCGATCGAGCACGAGGGAGTCTCGATCACATACTAGTGAGTGTGAGTATGAGTCCTAGTGTGTGATCGATTGAGAATGAGGATGTCTCGATCACATGAGTGTGTGGTCCACCAAAGAGTGAGGTTAGTTTCTTGAGTCAAGTGGTGTACGTGAGTCTTGTATTCAACCGAGTTAAAATTATATATTCAAATATTCAACCAAGTCAAAATCATTTATTTTATGTAAATTACATAGTAAAATATTCATCCGAGTCAAAATCAACTTAATTATCCAAACGGGTCGAATATGATTCGACTGAAAACTCAAACAAACTATACCCACTTTGATTCGAAACTTAAATGACTCCGACCCGCTTATTGACCCGAAACCCGAACGAGCATGACCTGCTTTGACACGAACCCGAATGGGCATGACCCGATTTAACCCGAAACCCAACCAATCTAAAATTCATTATGACCGAACCTGACCCGACCAGTACCCGACCATAAATTTTACCCGAACTGAGCCGACTCGTCAGTAACCCGACCCGAACGACCGAATTTCCAACTCTAGTTGAAAATGCTAAGCGTGCAAAATACAATTAAGGCAAAAGGGCAAACATTAGTGGTTGTCGTCAATCAAAGAAAGCGAAGAGCATTGAGTTATTCGTCTTCCTCATCATCACTAGATCGTGATAAGGAAACTCGATGGCCGGGTGATAAGGAAACTCGATGGCTGGGCAATTGATAGAGCAAAAGTAATTCCATAAGAGATCCAGGAGCATAATCGTCATTTATAAGGTGAACCCTAATTAAACCCCTAATTCTAATTATACATACGAGTGATCTTCTAGGGTTTAGGGAGGCTTTTTTGATAGCCGATAAACTCTGACTTAGTGTCGAAGGCTCTTTCGGGGAGCGAGCCCCACGTCTTCCTCTACTTCTTTGCAGGGAAGATCAATCGATACCAAAAATGATGAAGGGACAGATTTCTCCAAAAAAGTAATTATCAGCTTATCTATGAAACTAAGGTCATGTTTGGCAAAATGTTATTTTTTAAGGGGTGAAGATTATTTTTAATGGGATAATTGAGGTGAAGATTATCGTAAGGGTTAGAAAGGTGGAAGAGGTGAGTATTATTTTTAAAAAATAACTCAGATAAAACACCGTGTAGTGTTTGGAGGTTATAAGGTTATTTTGTGGGAAAAAAAAAGTAAATGACGGAAATGCCCTTGTTTCAATTTCTTTTCATCGTCTTCCCCATATGTTTCACGCTCTGCTGGTACTGGTTGGCTTCTTCCATCTCCACACACAGCAAGTAATGAATCCCCTGTTAATAATTAATCTTTAATTGAAGGATGAAACAACATTGATCAATTTCAAATTGAAGATCCAAATTGAAATTTGCCTAGTTCGTTGTGGGCGGGTTCGACATCGATGGGTGTTGTTTCAGGAACCTTCTTCACCGGAAGCTTAGGGGCAGCAAGTGCAACCTTTTCTCGACTGCCGGCGACCTCCCTCCTCGAGCACAGAACCTCACCCGACAGCAACATCTCCACTGCCGACCTCCCTCCTCCCTCTTTCATTCCACACCCAGCAGCAGCGGCGGCTCCACCGCCGACCTCCCTCTTTCGTTCCTCCCCGAGCAGCAGCAGCAGCGATTGTGATAGACGAGGCCATCACTACCTTCAATTCGAGCACAGAAGTTGATCGATGGGGAGAGAGGACCAACAGGAGGGCAATGAGGTCAACAGGAGGTTATTTGCAACCATAACCTCCTCCACCTTCAATTTTGGAGGTAGTGATCTTAGGCAAAAATCACCCCATTTCTCCTCCATCACCTCCACCACCTTCCTAAAACACAACCAATCTACCAAACACCATTGTGCAAGGTTAATTTTTTTTAAAAAAAATATCCTCAACCCCCAAAAACACCATGCCAAACAGGCCCTAAATGTACACCATTTTCACATTTTGTGTATGTAATCCCATAAACTAAAGTGTTAATGGAATCTGAACTACCACATTATCACATTCAATTACGAAAAGAAATTATATTATCTAGATCACTATCACACCCTTCGATTTTGTTAACAGTCTCTAACTATTCAAACAAGTTAGTACTCCGTAATTATTCATCACACCACGTAGTAAAATCTGCACGCAACGCAACTGTTCAATTTAGAAACAATCAGTACAACGAGTTACCAGACCCACCCCTTTTTTTGAGAAACAAAATAAAAAGCACATGAAAAATGATTTTTATTTCAGTCCAACTTTTTCTCGCGTGGCGTTTCTGAAATTCAAGGTGGATTTACAAAGTCAGCCGTCGTTGAAACTTCAGATCCCACTCTTTATAGTTCAATCCTCTCCACTCTCATTGAAACGATGATCGCCCAATCATCTGATTCTCCAAATTGATTTTCCCCATTCCATGAGAAACATAGTAGACCAGGGTCCCCAAAATTTTCCTCCTCCAAATAACCCTAGAAATCCGCAATCACACCTGCAGATTGTTAATAATATGACTTAATTTGAATTTAAGTTTGAAATATCAGTAAAGATATTCTAGGAGTTGATCACGTCAGTAGAGATATTCTAGGAGCTGAATACTCCAATTAATCTCTACATTTCTTGTATAAATAGCTACTTGTTGTTCTTAATAAAATTACCAAACTTTCTCCTCTCTCATCATCCTATACAGATTTCCCTTTGATTTGTTCAGAGGATGGGGTTCTTCAAGTGGGCGTCTTTGATCTTATCGCTTCAATTCCTCTTTGCAGTTCCGATAATTTCTGATTCAATCCCTAATGAGGCGTCGGAGATTCCGAGTTACTTCTTCAATCTGGCTAAGAAAGGAGAGGTCTTTGACTGGATGGTTGGTGTAAGGAGGAATTTACACGAAACTCCTGAACTTGGGTTTGAGGAATTTGAGACGAGTAAGATAATCAGAGCTGAATTGGACAAATTGGGGGTTAGTTACAAGTATCCAGTTGCTGATACAGGTGTAGTAGCGTTCATTGGAAGTGGGAAACCCCCCTTTGTTGCTTTGAGGGCTGATATGGATGCTCTTCCAATTCAGGTATTGCCTGAGATTTTGCAGTAATTGGTGCTTGTGTTTTGTGCTTCAATTAGCATCTCTCTCTTTTCCATTGATTTCTGCCTATTTGACTGTTGATGGTCAGTTCATATGGTCGGTAGTGGAGACGAGTGCAAGTGAGATAGAGAGGTTCGAATCCCAATTGCCTGCCTCACATCTTTCATTTTTTCCCAGAAACAATTTTGGTAGCAAAATAAATTCATCTACCCTTACAGATACTAGTTGCTTTTTGTGGCTTCTTCTTTGCTGCCATTGCTCCAAGTTAATCACAGTTAGTTGCTTTTTGTGGGTTCTTCTTTGCTGTCATTGCTCTAAGTTAATCATCCAAACACAAATATGGTCCAGATGCTATTGTTGATGCCCTTATCGTTTTTTACTTGAATTTTAATCCTAAATCCTACCGTATGTCCGTATCTATCTTGTTGTCAGTTCAATTTTGTCCTATGTTCTTCTATAATATCATTCTTCATTTTTTTTCTTTTACTTAAAAAAAACATGTCTAATTTTTATTGAAAAAATAAAAGTATATGCAGAATTGCAAATCCAGCCCGCCCAGAATTGCAATCCTGGTTCCGTGCCTGATTACCTTCCTATGTTACCGAATGACTAGAAACTAGACATCTTTGAGCTAACAAGGGTGGGCACAGCGGTTGAGAGATAGGCTTTTTATGAAGTCAATCTAGAGTTTGACTTACCATGCCGCTATTTGAAGTACCGTGGGCATCAAATACCCAATATAGAGGCATTTGAAGTGAGTGTGATGATGGAGACTGTTCGAACTTCGAATCTTGTTTGATGGGTATGTTTCTGGTGTTCTAGGAAACAGTTGAGTGGGAACACAAGAGTAAAATACCAGGGAAGATGCATGCTTGTGGTCATGATGCTCATATGACTATGCTCCTTGGTGCTGCAAAGATACTTCAACAGTATCGCAAAGAGATCAAGGTTTGTGCTTTTGTAGCCCGAAGTTTGTCCTTTCAACTTACTTTGATTACCCTTTAGCTATTTAGCCTGAAGTTCAACTCTTTTAGATAATGATGTTAGAAGTGTTGATAATGATGTTAGAAGTGTGCTTATTCTTTGGCGGATCTATAAATGCTGCTGTACCAGGAGGAGGAAGCTCTATCATCAATCATTATTGTCCTTTTGAGGCGATGCAACTCTTTATACTTTGTAGTTCACTGCGTGTAAATTCAGGGTTTCTTATTGATTTTCAGGGGACTGTGGTCCTAGTTTTCCAACCAGGAGAGGAAGGATATGCAGGCTCGGAGAAAATGATCAAGGAAGGAGCCATAGAGAATGTGGAGGCGATTTTTGCGTTGCACGTTCGGTCTGATTTGTCCCTTGGTCAAGTGTCCTCCAGGTCAGGCCCCATTTTGGCTGGTTGTGGCAGTTTTAAGGATACTATTAACGGGAAGGGAGGTCATGCAGCTATACCACATCATTCAGTGGACCCGATTCTGGCTGCGTCCAATGTGATTGTTAGCTTGCAACATATTGTTTCTCGTGAAGCAGATCCATTGGACTCTCAGGTCAGTGCTTTTGGACTGTGCTTCCCCTTTTTCGTCATACCTACATTGTTTGTCGAACAGAAGAGAGGAGTGAATGTGAATAATGCAAGAGATGGCAGCCATCTTCGGATATGATGATTGTTCCCATTTTAGGAAGCATGCTGTTATAACTTCTCTGTCTGTATTAGATTTAACGTATTTACATCCGTATTTTCTTTTATCTTGAAACTTTGATGTCCAAAATCAATGCATTTTCTTTCAGGTTGTGACAGTGGCACACTTCCAAGGTGGCGGTGCCTTCAACGTGATACCTGATTCGGTTACCATAGGTGGAACATTCCGAGCTTTCTCACTGGAAAGCCTTAAGAAACTTAGACATCGTATTGAGGAGGTAAAGTACAGTCACCTCTTTCTTGTTGCTTCCTGAACAACATATATCTGTTTGTAGTATTAATCTCTGAGATTTAAGTTTGTGCTTTAA
Source organism: Persicaria tinctoria (assembly GCA_037127255.1). Lineage (NCBI taxonomy): Eukaryota > Viridiplantae > Streptophyta > Magnoliopsida > Caryophyllales > Polygonaceae > Persicaria > Persicaria tinctoria. The sequence continues at coordinate 8,810,094 of JBANSL010000013.1, read as the reverse complement.
ATGCATCTGTCTAAAGCCTCTGAAATTATTATGACCATTGCCGCGAGGCTCATGACAATACACAAAACCCCTTATTTTCTGGTGCTGATTGTGTTGCGTTTACAGGTAATCACTGGGCAAGCATCCGTCCAAAGATGCAATGCGACAGTTTATTTCCTTGACAACGAGGAACCTATGTCTCCTCCAACAGTTAACAACGATGAATTGCACCAACACTTCACAAAAGTCTCTGCTGACATGCTCGGCCCCCAGAATGTCAAGGAAACAGCACCCCTCATGGGATCAGAGGATTTCGCATACTACCAAGAAGTAATCCCAGGGCACTTTTTCTTTGTTGGGATGAAAACCGAGAGCAAACAGTCAGCACCGGAGCATAACTCCAAGTTTATGGTTAATGAAGACATGCTTCCCTACGGTGCATCACTTCACGCCTCATTGGTGGTCAGATACCTTCTTGAGAAACAGACAACTCAGGATAGTTCAGTTCATGACGAACTCTAAGGTATGTAATTAAGTTTCTGTTTAGTTCCATATTAGGATCCCCTTGCTGGTATCTAGAATTAAACCACCACTGCTATTTTTGCTGGTGTGTGGTCTTAATGGATCGATATGGGTTAAGTTGTGTAGAATCTGAGTTTTATCTGCTCAGTTGAACTCATCAAGCATGTTAGATTGATTGATTATTTGAGATTCAACAACATGCTTTCCCAAACTGGTTCCTAAAGCGTAAACCTACTCCCAAAAGGGAGTCCAAAATAATGTAGCCATAGCTATCGGGTCGAGTTAAGTTCTCTAAGACACACTACATACCTTATAGTATATGACCTCTATATCATACAACATGATGGGTGTTTTTTGCCTTGCACTGGGTAGAGACACAGGGCTGCTGTCAACTACTCGGTTTGAATTCAGGTAGTCGATCTCATTATCAACACCGTCTGCAGCATCCTGCTCAAGGAATCCCTCGAATGAATAACACACCTTCAGATTGACTACTACCTTCATATCATTGGCTGCACCCCAGTCAATGATATGAATGGTGTCTTGTTCGTCATCGGGATCCTTGATAACTTGATAAGTACTGGCTGCTCTGTTAACATCTGCAAGAGTACAACTCCAAAGGCGTATATGGAGTACATCACTTTTCTCACTCTCTGTGTTCATTTGCAGTACCTGAATTCAGCAAAAATCCATGAAAATTTTCTGTTAAATCACTAGCATTTCAAATCACCATTCGGATACGAGATTCAAGGCAGTAGTCTTACTCTGGATCAATGTACCCTTGAGTGCCTGCGAGGTCAGTCCATACCGAAGCACCCTGACTAATGGTAGTGAAAAATCTAGAGAGCTCGAAATCAGGTTTCTTAGCATGCCCCATCTGATCTAATAATAGAAGTTTGCAGGCTTGACATCTCTGTGGAGTATTGGTGGTCTGCAACCACTGTAGATACTCCAATCCTACAATTTGCTTAGTCGAAATCAGAATCAATCTATCATCTATCTGCGAAAATTTCGAAATGGTGCATGATTGTGCAATGCTGACCTTGTGCAGCATCAATCGAAACTTGGAGTCTTGCTTTCCAACTCAAATTAGGATCCTCGGTTGTCGCTGCGAGGAGAAAACATTGCTTACTAACTTACATACAAGGAGATGTGCAACTGCAAAATGTATGCAAAAGCTGAGTAACAAGTATGTGTTGTATGGGGAAAAAAAATCTGAAGTAAGATATTAATTAATCTAAGTACCTTAAGTCTATGGACTTGTTGCTTGCCTTTTCGGCGAGCTCACGAGGAACTGGACCATTGAGATTATTTCCAGTAAGATCATTTGCAACAGAGGGAAAAAATGAACTTATAAAAACAATCTTACATGAGATCGATTTCATTTCAGAAACAGGAAAAATGATTAAGAACTCCGGTATCTTCCCTGTGAATGCGTTGTTCGAGAGATTCCTGAAGCAATTTCAACTTAGACCTAAATGATTAAGAACAAATGCCTCAAACAAGTACTGTATGTTGGAAAAGAGGAGTTTTTCCCCAATTCAATTGATCTGATAACCCCATATTACAATTTATAGAAATCCAAATTAAGTCTAAAACTAAAACTACCAACATCCTAAACCTAAAATTGATGTGCGGCACTTGCCCACTAATTAGACCACTATCTTCTTTAATTAACCAAATCCTAACCGCCCCATCCCATCATTCAATTTTATTAGATAAATTAATTCTAATAAACCTAATTTTGAATCATTAATTCTAACACTGTAATATGATGTGAGATTAGATAAAGACGGTGGGAGTTCTCCATATATTGAAATTACTCCAACTCAAACTCCTATATCATGAGGATGTGATCATAATCCAAAGATAAACATAACCAAATTGAATTAAGTTGATGTCATTACAGCATCCAGACTCACAAGGAGGTTATTACAACATCCTTAACTTGGAGTAAGCTTCACTTATGAGGGGCCACCGTTTAAATGTATAAGCATATACATCCAACCGTAAATGAGAGTGGTCGACTTCAGCCTTTTTGTACGCGGTGTCGCATTGTTATTTGTCGTGATTGTTTGTATGCATTGATCAAAAGCCAAAAATGCATGTGTCGTTTTAGAACCGTTCCTAGTCGGAACATTAATGTTGGCTGACAATTCAAGGCACTTGAAGTTTCTAAGAAATGACACAAACTAATTTCATAACTCAATGAAAAGTTAGGATACCATAAAGAGACCACGTACAAGACAGCACCTAAAACACTGTCAAACATGCAAAACAGAATGCAACAAATTAAAACTGCGATATAAATTGGACTTGTTGTATGCTAGAAGGAAGCGTCTCGTTGCGTATAATACTACGTACAATAGCAAGCACAACTATGTACATACATACGCATAAAAATCTGTAAATAATACAACAATAGCAAAAGCAACTAAAATGTCTATGTATGTGATTTATCCCTTATTATGTTATCTGAAAAGATAGAGGAACTCCTTTGGATCTTTATCCTCAATTTCGATTATCGAAAAGCAATAAGTTTCTATCTGGGAAGGGTGCACGTAAGGCTACTGTCAAGTACTCCTTGGCTTGAATGTTGATTGTGGCTCCCATTATTAACACTCGCTAGAGCAGATTGGTCATCAAACCCCTCAGACGCGTAACAAAGTTTGAGACGTGCAACTACCTCACTCATTCTCGGCCTTTGTTTACCTGTTGGCTTCACACATTCCATTGCGATCTCAAAAAACTTCATTGCACAGCTGACATTGAAGTCTCCATGGAGCCTCTTATCTACTATAGCCAAGATGTCTCCACTCTCAACTACTGGTGACACCCAGGTGACGATGTGAGTGGGTGGATCTTCATCTCCATTGCACTTGATAAATGCTGGTTGCCCAGTTAACAATTGCAAGAGTACAATTCCAAAGCCGTAAACATCACTTTTCTCGTTCAATGTGTGTAGTTGGAGATACCTGAATTCAAAAGCATTGATTAACTTATGTTAAAGGACGCCCTAGCTAGAATTATAATGCATAGTGAGTGGACTGTTCAAAGCAAAACCCCTCACTCCGGATCAAGATAGCCTAAAGTGCCCGCGACGTTTGTCATAGGAGCACCTTGATCAATTGTAGGGCAATGTCTGCAGAGCCCGAAATCAGCTATCTTGGCACGACCCATCTCATCCAATAGAATGTTTGCAGGTTTGACGTCCCTGTGAACAATTTTAGGTTGGCATCCATCATGCAGATACTCCAACCCTACAATTCAACCATTTAATTTGATTGAAATCAAAATAGAGACATGGAGTAGGTGGCTAGCTATATATAGGAGATCATAAGTAAGCTCGCGCATGGATGAACAAGCTGACCTTGAGCAGCATCGATTGAAATCTCAAGTCTTCTTTTCCAACTCAATGGGGGCTCGTTTCTCCCTACGATTGAGAGGGAAAAAAAACTCAATACCAACTCCCATATATACAATTGTTCCAATGGAAGCGAGAAAGAAAGCTCATTATATGTCATACTTACTTAATAAATGCATATGTACGGTACCACGAGACATGTACTCATAGACGAGTGCCATATTTTCTTTTTCATCACAATACCCGATTAGTGACACCAAATTTATATGATGAATCCTCATCACAAGTTCAGCCTGCCAATATATCCACAAAGATATAGTTTAATTACCAATTAATTTCAATGTAGGTAATTCACTATGAGATTGATCCATAATCCTATATATAAGAATCAATATTAAGTGTTTGGATCTGACTTGCCTCATCACAAAATTGCGTCACAGTGATTGTCAATGACATATTATTTAGTAACTTAACAGCCACCTCAGTACCATCTTGCAAGACACCATAATAAACAGTTGCGAATCCTCCTCTTCCAAGAACTTTCCCAAAGTTTCCAGTGATTCTTACAATGTCTGAAGATTTGAACCGCTTGTTTCTCACTCTAATCCTTCCATCTGCCAACACTTCTATTGAACGTAAATAGTACTTAGTTCCGATCAGTTGGTTACTAGATCGAGTCCGAGATGCTACAAATTTAAAGCATCAAAATTAGAAGATTGTAAAGTACGTACCTTGTTTCTTTGTCCATTTGAATGCAAGAAAAATGCTACCAATGATCACAAGGAGTGAAACCAAAGCAACAGGTGTAAAAACCGGAATGATGAAATGGTGTCTCTTCTTGTTTATTACCACCTTCTTCTCCTCATCACACGGGTATGAGTTACAAACATAAGGATTCCCCGCTAGTCTGCATTGATCAAAATTAAGTCGTAAACCATATATAGAGAATTTAACATTTAGTACTTGAAGATTAAAAGTGAGAGATACGAGTGTATATATATATATACCTTAACACTATGGATTTATTGTTGTCCCTTTCAGCAAGTTCAAGAGGAACTGGACCCGTGAGATTGTTTCCCGTCAGATCACTTTAAGAAAGAGAAAACCATAAGAGCATTGCTGCAGTGAAATTTCTTAATTAATTATAAAGTAAATGACAGTTTTTTAACACTAGAATCTTACATGATTTTTAATGAGGGCAAATATGCTAAAAATGATGGTATCGTCCCCGTAAATCCATTGTTCGATAGATTCCTGAAGCAAATTAAACCTCACAGCACACATTAGAGCGTTCTTAGTTAATTACTACTAGCTAAGAACATCGATCGATCAACAATATATATATATATGTTGTTCAGCCTCTAGGCTGAAAACTAAGTATGAAACTTACAAGTACTCTAATGATGTGACATTGGCTAGAGAGAGAGGTAGATCTCCAGTTAAATTGCTTGAAGTCAAACTCCTATTATAACACATGAGGCCAGATGTGGTTACTGGTTAACTCAACGTACTAATTAATTATTAATTAACTTGAAGTCAAGGTACGTGATAGACATTATAATATCATCAAAACTCACAAGGAGGATATTCTTGGAGCATTGTTGCCGTCGTAGGTACAGTTGAGACCGTCCCACTGATAATCAACCGGAAGGCAGGGGTCTCCTTGCCAAATTCTTGGTACTTCATACGTATCCTTAATTGCAACGATAGCATCAACTGGTCGATATGCATGTTAAGATCGAAGAAATCAATTAATGTCATAATATATTATAGGCAGATCTTTCCCTTAAAGCAAATTAAAAAGTGGAAGCTAGATCCATATATACCATCTACTTGGTTTGTTGGTGAAACTGGAAGGTTTACAACAATGTACAACTCGAAAGCATTAAGAATAGGGTAAAGGCTGGATTTGCTTGTCCTCTTGAGTGTATACCAAAAACCTTCTGATCCATCGAGAGAGATTCTAGGAGATGACACAGTGGTCAGTTGTAAGTACTTTGGACTAATAGGACCAGAAGTGTAGCCAGGTGCGGAAATTGTGAACTCTCGGGTGTCATTAGAGTCAAGCAATTCAAGCTCAGCGAAGTGCCAGAAGGCGTAAACTTCAGCTACAAAATTCATAATACTGCTATTTGTAATGGTAGGCTTGCCATCATCCGCCTCAACAGCAGTGCTCAGTACGCTTGTTGGTATTTTAAAAGAACCGGCATGTGAATCATCAATGGATTTAGTTGTGTTAATTATGTTCCATTGCCATTGAGAAGAAGAACGAAACCATAGACGATCATAAGTATCATCCTTCACCCTACATATATATAGATTCAAGAGAGACAGTCACAAATTAAAATCTCCTTAGGGTAACATATATAATATAACTTTAAGATCGAAGATGGATATAATATATGTAACTAGTTAAAGAATGGCCTGAGGATACATACGTCCAGTACCCAGATATTGGAGTAAAGAAGCCACCCATATCGATACGAGTGATTTCTTTGAGTGAGAAATCAGGAGATGCAGAGTACGCAGAGCTATCCAAAGGTCTGAGTTCAAGGGCGGATATAAAAGGGGTTCCTTGTCCTGTGTTTACGAGACATACATCTATAGATTCTGTAGTTGCTAGATGGAATATCTCATCGAAAAGGCTCTGATATATCGTTGTTAGTGTGACCGAGAACCAGAAATTGACACCTATGTAGACATCAAACGAGGGGATGGAATTCTGGCCATCATAGTTGGCATACATGAACCGAGCTCTGATCAAATATTTGTGGATTGGCTGCAACGGATGTAGGTTATAGCAATTTCTATGGCCCTCCGGAAAGCTTCTTACTGTCTTTAAAAAAGTTTCATGGTTGTTTTCAATGTAATTTGGTGATACTCCCATGTTCTTTCCAGTGCTGATGTATTTATCATCTGAAGTGTAGTAAAAACCATTTCCTGAATTGTAGTACGAGCTGCCATTTCCTAAACCACAGTCAATATTTATGAACCCTGTATTTCAGATAATTAAAATTTTGCATTAGTCATACAACGTACAAAATCAAAAGGGTGGGATTTATTGATTTAAAACCACCTCTCAATATACTCCCTCCGTTCCAAAATACATGGTCTTTTAATTTTCGACATGTTTTTTAAGGAGCAACAAAAATTTAATTAAAAAAATAATATTTTATAGATTTTTTTGCTCATTAAAAAGTGTGCCGAAAAGCAAGAAGACATGTATTATGGAACGAAGTATAATTTAATTCATCTATAATTTAAACCACACCTTCAGTTATGGGTGTGTTTACTTGCACATTCCAAAAAACTAGTATATATGTAAATAAGAGCCATCTTTGTAAAGTAAAAAACTATTGGTCGTGGCAAGGCAGCGCTATAATTTAATGGAAATTTTTGCTCAAATGTCCATTTGAGAACTCTAATTAGGTAAATGTCCAAATTGAAATGGTAATTAAGTAAATGTCCTTAAATTTTATTTAATTCCAATATTACCCTTGTTATAATTAATCACAATACCCCTGTCCACGTTTGGATTAACTGGCAATTGGCATCTCTTTACCATCGTTGCCTCCAACGAGCTCCTCTCGCCGTCGCCCGTCCTGCTCAACTACCCCCTCTGTTAGCCGCACCGTGGAGGTAAGCCCTACTCTCTCTCTCTCTCTCTCTCTCTCTCTCTCTCTCTCTCTCTCGTGTTATGCACAGAAAATCTGAATCTCCCTTTCTGAGTGTCCAAGGTTATGCTTTTCCGCTCTTGGTTCTCTTTCCCTTTCGATTTCGCTAAGCAATGCCGTTTTGCTTGAATCTCTTGTTGTGAAATTGTTTTTGCTTTTTGCGAAATTGCAATTTGCAATTTGAGCTCACAAAAAGAGGATATAAAACTCAACAGCCCTAGCCCCTCTTCATCTATTTTGTCCAAATATCATCATTCCTACTCCTCTTCAGCTCTTTCTTTTTTATCTTTCAACTCTTAACTTGATTTTCCCACCCAATTCGACAATTGATTTAGAGTTTAATTCGTTCAAGGTGATGATTGGGGTTTTGGAGTTCTGTTATTAATCGCTTTGGGGTTTTGGAGTTCTGTTATTAATCGCTTTGGGGTTTTGGAGGATTATTGGTATCATATTTTTGTTTCGCTAATGACGATGTATTTTTGTTTTTTCAGTCGATCGAATGGTGTGTATTTATGTCAGGGATAACTAGACAAATCTTGATTTTGCATACTGTTTAATTAGCACAACTGATGCTATTTTTTGAAGGATATTTTTTGTATTCGATTAATGTGGATGTTGCTAAATTTTATATTTTTATAATTTAGCTTTGAGTATGACTTTTTCCCATCAAAATTCAGGTTTGGGGTTGTTTGTTTTATACATTTGTAGGTGTTGACGTGTGGTCATCAAAAGGTTAGTCCAATGCTCTCTTCTAGCAGCGCAATCGCTTCCATTTGTGTGTGTGATCGATGGAATCGACCGGGCCAGCCCAAGCAATGCATCTGTCATCAATCAAGTCCATTCACATCGATCGCTTCCTTGGTTTACATTTCATATCATAATATGTTGGTGACAATAGATTCCTCGTTGCTTAGTTTTAATTTCTCTAGGGTATAATATTTTGTCATTGTTGATAATAGATTACTGACAAGAGATTAGTAACAATAGGGTGGTGACAATGTTTTGTTGTTGGTGACAATACGTTTGAGAAAAGAATATCGTCAGAGTGTTTTGTAGTTAATGAAAATAGAGTGGTGACAGTGTTATTTTGTGATTACATGGTCCCGGTGACAAATATTTATTGAAATAAGATTTTGGTGACAATAGGTTGATGACACTATGTTATTGTTGGTGACAACATATTACTAAAGTAGGTTGGTGACAATAGGGGGTGGTGATAATGTTCTCTGTATAGGGATAATAGATTGGTGACAATGTTTTGTAGTTGGTGACAATTGGTTTTTGACAATGTTTGGTGACATTGTTCACTTGTTGATAAAAATAATTTGATGACAATGTTTTGTAATTGTTGACAATAGGTTGGTGGCAATATTTTGTAGTTGGTGACAATATGTAGTTAGTGAAAATTGGTGGTGACAATATTTTATAGTAGGTGACAAAAAGTTGGTGACAATGTTTTGCAGTTGATGACAGTGTTCTGTAATTGATGACAATAGGTTGGTGACAATATTCACTAGTACCAGAAAAAAAATTCCGTTAAATGTCACTAGAAAAAAATTAAATGTCACAAAAAAAGTCAACTATCACCAAAATAATGATCACAATAACTGTCATAAAAAAATATACACAACTGTCACCAAAAAACTGTCACCAAATTCAAGTGTTGACCGAAATGGTCAATGTTGACTAGTTAATGTTAAAATTAAAAATGGTCAAAGGGGTAAGGAGGAAGGGTAAGTGATGGGGAATGAGGGGTATTTTTGGAAAAAATGGACATTTACTTAATTATGTAAAAAAATGGACATTTACTTAATTTTCACATCTAAAATGAATATTCACCAAATTTAACCTAATTTAATTTCTGTTATGATATTATTAGGATGTACAAGATATACGTATATTTACCTAGATAGAAATTTATCTTTTAGATAAGATTTTATTCAGGGAGACAAGGAGATTACTTTTATATATATATATATTATTTGGTGGATTCCCGTGACACATCATTGAATACAATCTCTCATTCACCCCTTGGATTATTACACGTTATCCGATGCCGCCTATTCAAACAACTCGGCTCTCGGCGGTTCGGCCGATTGGACTTCCAGCCCTGAAAATCGTTTCCCAGATGAGGAACGTCGTTTCCCGGAAGAGGAACGGAGAAGGCGAAGGTTTCTCTTTGAGACTATCTAATCTAATGGCCAACCCTAGGGTTTACTTGGACATGACTCTCGGTGGCCAGCCAGCCGCCAACGTACGTCGTCCCCTGCACCGCTGAGAACTTCCGCGCTCTCTGTACCGGCGAGAAGGCCGTCGACCGCTATGGCAAGCCCCTCTTCAAAGGATCCGTGTCCCACCGTGTGATCCCCGGATTCATATGCCAGGGCGGCGACTTCACCAGAGGCAACGGCACAGGAGGCGAATCCATCTACGGCTCCAAGTTCGACGACGAGAACACTTCATCAAGAAGCACACTGGCCCCGGCATCCTCTCCATGGCCAATTCAGGTCGCATCACCAACGGATCCCGAACCTAATTAGCTCTCCGTCTCCCCTCCGGCCTCCGCGCGCGCGTTTTCGATCGCCGCCTCGAAAGGATCGATGAAGATGTAATTAACTCCACCGCGACGACGGCGAGATGATCATCCGCCTGCTGCTGTGGGAGACGCTCCTCCATCCGCCGCCGCTGCTCGCGTAATCGGAGGCCTTGCCGCAGCCGTTCTGGAGGCCAAGCGGTGGCTTGCCTGATTTCGCCACCGTTCTCGTCAAACATGAGCAAGAAGACGATGGATTTGGTTGCAAATATGTATTAATTACAAAACCAACCCTTAAATTATCAAAATTGTGGATTGGTATGCACTTTTCTGATAAATAACAGAAAAGACCCAAACTTCCAGGGTTACAGGTTTTGTCCCTAGTGAAGGATCCGATGAGCGGAAAATCTCTTCCCAGAATCGATGAGATTTAGCGTGTGAAGTAGATAAACACATCCCCAAAGAGGATGTATACATAACTTATATCAATCCCCGAAGTGTGCCGTCGTGGAGGTAAGTGGAGGTAAGTGCAATTTGATTTTTCTAATTTATTATTTTCTTTATAAATAATTTAATTGGTTTTCCAAAGTAGAAAATATTAAATCTCTCGAAGTGGATGAAAATAAAGAAATTAATATTATGAATCACTTGATGTGATTGATAAACTTCATCCCGTAGTGATGAAAAATAAGTATCATTCATGTATATTAATGATTATTGTTTTGTTTTGTTTTGTTTTGTTTTGTTTATATATTATATTTTTATCATCTCCTGAAATAGATGAAAAGTCATATATCTCGAAGTAGATAATGAATAAAGATAGATCTCTCAATATTTCGGAGTGTGATTATCTACGTGTTGCTCACACAAGAGGTACGTTGACTTTATTTGCTTGATTAATTAGAATTTCAAAAGGTTTAAGGCCTTATACATAAGGATGGATAGAATTATGTTATATGATATATGTTTTAAATAAACCATGATTATAATTTATTAATATTTTGATTTGGTGATGGATGGTGTCATGTGAGTGGTTTGTGCACGGATCCACACTAGGATATCATGGTAAAAGGAGGCGAATCCTAGAAGATTGAACTCTACTTGGTAGTGAGTCTATATGGGTTAGGCTTGACTTTAAGGCTCGTGATGGAGCTGTGCTGATTTTTCAATATTGGTATATGCGATCGAACTTGCGGTCAGGTAAGCCTAAACATCATATATTTGAATTATGATTTTTGCGCCTGTTGATCATGAGTGATTATATATGTGTTATGAGTTCATTCGTACATTAAATATGGATTACCATTTAGTTGCTAATTGCAATATGACGTTATTGATTGCACATGTAGATTTTATATCATAAATCATCTCATAGTGCTAATATACTTTGATATATAAGAATTTAGAGCATTGATAAATTATGTGCGATTTGGGATTGACGGTGCATATATGATATAGATATGATTATTGGATAAATTGACCATTTATTGGACGGATACATGATAGATGATATATATATATATGTATATATATATATATATATAGAGAGAGAGAGAGAGAGCGAGAGAGAGAGAGAGAATGGATCAAATGTTTACAACTCTTAATGTGTTTTGTGTTAACAAATCTGGGTCATTCAACCATGTGAAATGAAGGGCTGAGATTAGTTGTGTTTAATTATAATTAAATAAAAGAAAAAGTCCAAAAATATAGAAGATGGATAATTGTGCGTGTGCACTACAACTACAACCTACCATTTTCCTAATTAAAAAAGGTTATTCCTCAATCCTCTCTAACGAAGCATCAGAGGCGGCTCCCGTGACCGGTGAAGGCAAAGGCGGAGGAGATGGCTGAGCGGACGGCGACGAAGGCGTGCTCGCTACGATCTCGCTTCTTCTTCCTCCTCATCATCAACCTCATCGACTTGTTCTGCTTGTCCGTGCCTCTCGTACCTCATCCAGAACTTTCTAGAAAACGCCGACGGCGTTGAGTCCTCCGTTGATGGAGATCTGTCTTCAGCGAGAGACGTCGCCGATTCGGAGGATGAGTACATCGCATCTGATCCGACGGCCTTGATTCGTGATAAGATCAATTCGATTGTGCGGAGTAATAAAGATCGGTTCCGTACCGATCTTCTCGTTCCCAAGCGGTGGAGGCGTTCGCTCTCTTCAAGGAGAATCACTCAGCAGGAGGAAGATTATGATCAGATGAGATGCGGTTAAGTCCAACAGATCCGCCAGGTTCGCTCTCCACGATGGTGATGCGCCGTCTTGAAGGCTCCTCTCTCTTCTAGGGTTGTGAAACTCCGTCCATCTCTTCTAGTAAGTTGTTGGATTGAAGATTCAGATCTTCAATTGAAATTAAACTGGAATTGGACTCGGGAGGTAAGGAATTCATGGTATTATATATTGGTTCATGTGAGATCAAATTGAATTGGGATGTTTTCATGGTGTTTAAAGCATTGAGAATCTGGAGGAGTCAAGGGGCAAAATTGTTCATGAATTTATCAAATATTCGACAAGTTCAGAGTCACTATTTGTTGATAATTAGAAATTAGAAATTATTCATATGTATAGGGGTAATTAGATGTAGGTTTGTTGAAATTTAAACTATGTCAAGTTTTTTTTAATGAATTTATTAACTATTCGGCAAGTTCGGAGTCACTATTCGTTGATAATAAGGAAGTATATATATGTATATGGGTAATTAGATGTGAGTTTCTTGAAATTCAAACTCTATTTAAAATTGTTCATTAATTTATCAAATATTCGGCAAATTCAGAGGCATTATTCGCTGATAATAAGGAATTATTCATATATAAATTGTTCATGGATTTATCAAATATTCGACAAATTCAGAGTCATTATTCGTTGATACTAAGGAATTATTCATATATATGGGAGCAATTAGATATAGGTTTCTTGAAATTCAATCTCATGAATTTATCGACTATGACTATTCGCCAAGTTGAGAGTCATTGTTCGTTGATAATTAGAAATTATTCATATGTATAGGGGAAATTAGATGTAGGTTTGTTGAAATTCAAACTTTGTCTAAAAATTTTCATGAATTCATCGACTATTCGACAAGTTCAGAGTCACTATTCGTTAATGATAAGAAATTATTCGTTGATAATAAGGAACTATTCGTCATTATTCATCGAAATCTAATTGCTAATTGAAAATAGCGAGCAGGTGGATTATTAATCGATCATGCGATTCCAAAATTGAGTATTAATTAGTTAATTTTAAAAAAATCAAGATATGCCCACCCATTTCCACGTAAGTTATTTTTTAAATTCAAAATGGGTTTTGGAGGAGAGTGGGTTGCACACACCACATAATGAAGGTGGGGAGCAATATTAGTGGGACCCATGAATTTTTTAAGCAACAAAAAAAGAAAATCCATAATTAATCTCAACCTTCCATTTTTCTCAATCAATGGTCTATATTTGTTAACACAAAACATAATAAGACATGTTTACACATGACCCACCCTATATATATATATATATATATATATATATATATATATATATATATATATATATATATATATGAAGTGATACATTGATAAGTTGATGAATAAATAACATCATCATGCATCGATTAAATATTAGCTTCGTCTTTGTAGTGATGAACTAAGATGATATTGTTGATTCCATCTTATACTTGTAACTATTTGTTTCATATATGATTTGTTTCATAGAAGGTGAAATATAAACTCCTGAAGTGGTTAAACTTGTTTGATTCCTGGTTACCAGAAGTTACATTATTTATGTGTCATGAAGTTGATTTGTATATAACTTAAATTGGAGATAGTTATTGAACTTATCACTTTAAGTTGACATATTAATCTATATGTGAATTGTATTGCTTATTGAAATAAATAATGAATATCTGAATCGATATCCACCTGAAGTGGTCAAATAAATTTTAATTAAGTTTCTAGTGTATTTATTTTTATTGAGACTACTTTTGTTATATACTTGTGAGGTGTATATATCTCAATTTACTTTTTTGTAATTCAAAACTCAAACTGTTTCCAGAAGAAACTACTTGTTAAGAGTTTGTATGTAATAAACATATGTGGTTTTATATTATATATATTGTTTGTGTTAATAAAAGTTATCTCTTGAAGTAGATAAATTTATCTCTACATATGAAAGATTATCAACGAAAGAGCCTAGATGATCCAGCACATTTGATTCGGCAAACTTGGTCCTATTAGGTTTGTTATTAGTGTAATTTGGCTATTTGAAGCTACATGGAATCTATGTTTTATTTATCTATTTGATTTGCATTTTATGTATATGTTTATGCATTGGAAATGTTTCTTGAAGAAACCATTATGGGTAGATGATGCCAATTTTATTCAACCAATGATGATTTGGGAGAAGAGTTTGAAGCAAATCCTTGTTAAATTGTGTGAAATCGATAAATTTATTCTTGAGAGCCCGAAGACTCTTTATTTTGGATCTTGTTCTTAATCTACTTGGGTATGATAGAACTCAAATAAATAGCTAGCTAAATGACACACGGTTCATACCAACATCTTTTATTGCCAGATGCAATATATATTGTTACATATAGCAGAGGACATAAAGAGGATACGGTGCGCGCGACCGTTGTTAGGATACTGGTCATAATTTTGAGAATGATTATAGATAATCATGTATGAGTCGACTCCCACATCAAGGAGAATGTGGAAGAACAAGTCAAAGATGATGGTTTGGCTAATTTGGATTTGTAATCTCCCAAACTGTGAATGAATCATCGTATAAAAATGTTAGAATGGTTTAGAGCTTAGTATCTGATGATATGGAAAACTTGAAGTTTTCAGGATGAAATAACTAATGAGTATTTGTATAAAGTCTATACTTGACATAATTAAATCTTATATATATCTCTAGAAGAGCGTCAAAATAAGTCCTCGAAGGACGGTTGATATAATCAAGCAATAAATGCATATGAGAAGATGGATCTAGAAGAGCGTTAAAACACTCTAAAGGGAATGAGTGATGATATATAAATTGGGATCGTGAAAGCCGATAATTGCCAGAAGAAGTGGTTTTCCTCTAGTCGAGGATGTCAAAAGAAGATCCAACACATAATTAATAGATTACCCATATTGGCAATATGGATGTAATATGGAAATGTTATCAATGAAATTGATATGTTGGATAAATGAGCATTGAGAAGCCGACGATTAAATCGACCAAGTGAAGTTGTTACTTATGAGATTATCACTTAGGATAATGCTAACGCATGAAATGACCCAATAGAGTCGTTAATAGCAGGCATGAATATCAAGAGATTGGTTCGATTTCGGTCAACAATAGAATGAATTCTCCTTCTTGTAATTTATCTCCAGTAGAGAGCTTGATATTTACATGTTTTAGTATAGGCACCGAAATCTCCCCAGATTACACTGAGTTGTTGTAAATCAAGGAAGTTGATGTATATGGAGGATTTGAGTCCTCATAAATGATCAAATACCTAGAGTTTATCACGGATGATAAAATACTCGGTATTTAGGGGGAGAAGAAAAGGAGATCAAGAAGCAATATATGGCATGGAAGAGAATTGAACCAATGCACTAGTATGATTTATAGATCGAGGTTCTAGCAGTAACTTCAAACAATGGTGATGTGTCCACAAGTATAAAACTCCTGAAGAGATTTCATGAACGTTGACAGTGTTAGAATTGATTATCAATTGTCTTGAAATGACCAGAACCTTGATTATTGTTGATGACACATATATAAGTTTGCACTTGATGTGCTTGATAAGAATAATTAGAGATTCTAAACAGAAGTATATCTACATTAAAATGATTAATTTAATAAGTTAAACATTAATATTTTGGACCCGTAGCTCCAATATTAAAGACGTGAAATCATTTGATTAGGAATGAATTTCCATACAAATGCTAAGAGCGTAATGCGATTGGTTTATTGAACAATTCATAAGATATCCAATAAGCAGAGGATTAGTTGGAAATTAGTTGAAAGCTCTAAAAATATCTCGACCTGTAGTTCAAGTGTACAAAGAGAGATATATTACAATATGAAGACAAATTATCTTTTCATCTTTGATTAGATTGAGAAATGATATTAAGTACATAAGTACCATGTCTTTATAAAATTGGTGATTTATATGATAAATTGAGGGGGAGAAAAGTTGTACTATTTTCCTTAACTTTGGTTTATGTCCCATTTGGGTTTTTCCAAAGCAAGGTTTTTAACGAGACAACTCCACTCAAAAGGATACATGGTATATCCCAAATTCTAGAAAGAAATAATTCATGCAAAGATGGATTATTTAAGCATGAAGTTTTTGGACATGTAGCTCCAACATTGAAAAGTGTAGTATCAGTTGGTTTTAAGTGGGTATTCGTACAAAGGAAAATATAAAGCCAAATTGATTGCACAAAAGCCTATTAAAGGTTACATAAAAGTGTATTCACCAGGAGTGAGTATAATTGTGGCTCCAAATGTAAATGGCGGACATTGTAGGTACATACCCATATAAATGGAAAGAATCAATTGAAAATGCCCGAAGCATTATTATCAAAGTCTTGTTATATGCAGTTGGTTAAAGATTCTTATTAGAGTAACTAAATTACCTAGAATTATGAAAGTGGTGATATTTTATTAGGCCCCGAAGTACCATACAAAGTTGTACTCTATTCCTTAATCTTGGTTTTTATCCCACTGGGTTTTTCCAAGGTAAGGTTTTTAACGAGGCAACTTAAGCACCATTTAATACATCAGATCCCGTGATCAACAATGAAAAGCACACTAGGTCCTGAAGTACCTTATGCTTGTGCATCCAAAGCAGCTCAACACCAATACATGGAAGTCAAGCGCGTCAAAGTCAATCACGAAGACATTCCAACTTATACACATCAAAGACAATGTTGAGATTCGACCATAAGCTCATGAAGACGGCGACATTAAGAAGAATGAGAAGACTTCGAGGAGGATGTTGAATTCAGGGAGAGTATACACGCACTGCACTCTTTTTCCCTTCGGTCAGGTTTTATCTCACTGTGTTTTCCTGACAAGGTTTTTAATGAGGCTGAACAACAATAGCGTCCATAGAAGGCTGCACTCTTTTTCCCTAAGCTATGGTTTTGTCCCATTGGGTTTTCCTAGCTAGGTTTTTAACGAGGCAGTCATCGGAATAAAGATTGTACATCCAAGGGGGAGTGTTATGATATTATTATATATGGATGTACAAGATATATGTATATTTACTTAGATAGAAGTTTACCTTTTAGATAAGATTTTATTCTTGGAGACCAAGGAGATTACTTCTATATATATTGTATTTAGTGGATTCCCCGTGACACACAATTAAATACAATATCTCATTCACCCCTTCTGTTTTATTACAATTTCTTCCTTTTTTTTTTTGCCCCATCGATCTCATCCCATCCTTAATTAACCCTAGCCTCCAAGGCTCCAACTGATCGATTGAGATTAACTCAAATTCATTTTGTATTAACATAATGTGTATGACTAATTTGTGCATAAGCCTTAGGGTGTACCTTATATTCACAAATATTATTCGGTGTTCGGTGAAATGTGAAACATTATTCGGTGAAATTCGAAGCATTATTCGGTGAAATGTGAGTATTGTTTAGGGGAATATGAAACATTATTTGGTAAAAATTGAAGCATTATTCGTATAAATTGTAAGTATTATTTAGGGAATTGAGGTTTCTTTTATTTGAAATAGATAAATAAAAAAAAACTAAACATTATTCGGTAGAATGTTACAAATTATTCAGTGGACTTGGAATGTTTTCATCTGAACTAAACGGAAAAAGAAATAGAACAG
The DNA here is from genome assembly GCA_037127255.1 of Persicaria tinctoria. NCBI lineage: Eukaryota > Viridiplantae > Streptophyta > Magnoliopsida > Caryophyllales > Polygonaceae > Persicaria > Persicaria tinctoria. The sequence continues at coordinate 8,792,178 of JBANSL010000013.1, read as the reverse complement.
TATTCGATATAATGCTAATTTCACATTTCACCGAATAATGCTTCAAATTGTACCGAATAATGTTTCACATTTCACCGAAATATTTGTGAATAAGGTACACCCGAACCACACCCTTAACATAATTATGTGTGTAAGAAATAGTGGAATCTGAACCGGGTGGAGCTGGAGGTCACCGACATCTCCGGTAAGCACCTCAAGAACCTCAACTGGCATAACGGCGATCTCCGCTCCTACGCAACCGTCTAGGTTGACCTTGACCGTCGCACCTCCACCAAACCCGACGGATCCGGATCTACCAAAGAGAGAGAGACTAGCCTTAGATATCCGACGGACCCGACGGATCCGGATCTACGCAACCGTCTAGGTTTCCAGCAATTCGGTCTACTTTTCGGTGTCGTCCTCACTGCTTGTCAATATACAGGGATGGTGGAAGATCATCGAGGACGGCGGCGGCAGTGGAGGTGAGACGGCATCGAGGATCTAGATTTCACTGCTCCTAAGAATCTCGTCGACACGATATAGGGCTGGTCGAAGGATCGTTGGAGCGGAGATCGGGAAATCGTTGGAGCGGAGATCGTCAGATGGATGAAGATAGAAGAAGAGGAGGAAAAGGCGGCGTGTGAGAGAATTTTTTTTAATGTAAAAATCAAATCCGTTTCCACCAGATAGATAGATAGATGGATAGACAGACATACATATATAGAAGTGTAAGTTCCGTCCCATGCATGTCCCATGCATGGAAAATACATTAATATAATATTATAAATAATGTAGATAAATTTTAATAAATAAAAAAATTAATCTAAATATAAATAAAATTAGTTCGACATATTATGTATAAATATTTTTTTTTGTAATCTATCGTCAATTAAATCTCATTTAATATAATAGATAATTGATTTTTGAAAATATATTAATATTTTTTTTAAATATGTAATACATATTTATTACGTTAGTTTAGTAAAATATCTATGCACGGATGGATTGTGGCTATATATTATGGCCACATAATATTTTAATAATTCATTTTTGCCTCAAAAAGCAATATAGACAACTCTTTTACACTTTTAAATTAAAATTATAAATATTAAATTTTAATAAAAATACCTGGGCATAAGGCCCGGGCCTAACACTAGTTGTGGTTTATTGTTAATTATTTTACGTTGCATCCCATGATCGATTAATTAGTTTACGTACACATAACTCTTTTACATGTTTTCCAACATTATATAAAGATTTATCTAAAACGATAAGTTTTTTACCTAATAAAGATATAAGGTTATATTGAATAGATTATTGATCTAAAAAGATATGTTTTTTGCCCAACTATATTGGATTATTAATTGATGTGACCCAGAAATATAGTACCACTTTAATCCAGAATATAGTACCACTTTAATCCAGAAAATGCCACCTAAGCAAAAATAATCCCGTTTAATCCAGAAAATTCCGTGGTCGCGAGGTCGCTCCAGCGGTCTGTGTTTTAGTATTTTAAATTATATATATATATATATATAGGAGATTTAGTTTGATCATATAAATTTAGTTTAAAAAATGATATAGTTAACTAACATCTAAATTACTTACCTTGATTGATGATATAAACTATCTTGTTAAAATTTATCTTTTCAATAGAAAAAATTTTATCTTGTTAAAATTTATCTTTTCAATAGAAAAAAAGGTATATGTTGTCTATACCCATAGAGTTTGTAAAAAACTCTATGGGATCCAAGCTGGTCATATATACACGTATAGAGAACACAATTCCAAACCCCCAAACATTCCCCAACTTCTGTTAACTCGCTGAAATATACGGAGTATTAATGATTACAGATAATAGAGCTCCATGAAGATTATTACCAGTAAACTATCTCTGTAAACTAAAAATTACGTACTGATTACTGCTAAAAATTACGTACTAAAATACGTAGTATATATTGATTACAGATATAGAAATTACCTGAATCATTGATTAATCTCCTTTGAATCTGCGATTGAACTACAGCTGCATCAATTAAGAAGTGAAAATTTTGCATGATTTGGAGGAGGATTAAGATTAAGCATAGCACAGCAACGGCCATTTTTTCTAATTCTGATTTCACTCTCTATTAATTTGATCCACGTACAGAAATTTCTATATAAAGCGATACTTACGGAGTAATTGATTTGAAGGTCCCCTACCAAGCTGTTAATGGATGGTCCTTTCAATTAGGTAGGGGTTGTAATTGTTTCCGCATCCAAAAAAAAAAAAAAGTATCAAGGGATTGAAAATTAAATGGTCAATTTTTTGTCTTTTTTTTTTTTTGGATAAACCTTCCTGGTTGTTTCTCGATGACCGTGTTTTGATAAAATTATACGAAGTATATTTTATTTAGTGACATTACAATTTACAACTATCGCTCAACTTTTTGTAACATTACAGGGTCATCAAGGTTGTTTAGTGAAATGTTCATATTTTATGCTCTAATTTACATTTTGTTCACCTCTAATTTAATTGGCAAAATGTCATCCATATGTGCCCTTTCTGTCCCGCGTTTGCCCCGTGCCTCCTCACTGTGCCCTCCTCGCGTGTCGGGTATTTTTTTCGTGCTAACATTTTTTTTCACATCAGCACTTTTTTTAAAAAAATAATCCTTTTTTTCATGTCAGCACTTTTTTTTTAAATTCTTTTTTTCCTCGTGTCAGCAATTTTATCTATTTTGCCGATACCAAAAAAGTTGTTGACGCCGACGTCAGGAACGTCAACGTTGCTGATGTCGACATCGTGAAGGATGCAGATGCTATTGACGCTAGCATCAGGGATGCTGACATTGCTAATACCGACACTAAGGATGCCAACGTTGCTGACTCCGACACCGGGGACGCCAACATTGCTGATGCCGACATCGGGGATGCCGAAGTTACTGACGTCGATGTCGGGGACGACAACGCCGACACCGACACCGGAGACACCGACGTAGGCTTCGTGGAGGGAAACTAGCAAAGAAATGTAGAATATATAAACGAATCCAACTCCCTGTTCAAGCAAATAAAATACAAGAATCTCTCCCGTTGTAGTGGTAGGGTTTCAGGATCGTATTCGTATCCAAGAGGAAGCGTGTCAACGCTCGCCTTTCAAGTTCCAAATCGCCCTCCACTAAAAAAAAATTGCTTTTGCTACCAAACTTAGAAACGAAAAGAATTTCCCGTCACAAATAGGGGGTTTTGGCAACAGCTGTGGAACGGTGTCAGCGCCGTCGCACAAATTTGTGTCAAATGGGCGTAGCCATCGCTACCTTTTGCTACAGATTGATCTTGCCATTGCTAATTGATAATATCTTAAACGCCCAAAACGTATCCCTTTTAAACTCATTTGTTGATTGGAACCCTAGAGCCTTGCCTCTCTCTTCTGCCACTTCTCTCTCTTTCCTTTATCTTCTCCCAGATCTACTGATTGTTCCTTTACCTTCCTTCCAAAACTTGGCCCCTTTCACATCCATTCTCTTCCTCACCATCAGATCTTCAAGAGCTTCGTCATCGTCGTGCACCTCGCCACCAACATCGCAACTTTCCTCCCCGCCACACACCAGGCCTGAGATCACATGGACGTCGGTCATATCCTGTAGCCCTCTCTTTGCTCATTCTTCGCTAAAATGCCGGATCTAGGCTGGGCTTGAACCTCCTCTTCTGTCGCTTCCATTGTCGCCAATTAATTCGATTTCGTTTTCAGATCGGTTAGTCACTCATCTGCATCTCCCTCTTGTTGATTTTAGTTACAGTCCTTGAAGAGATTCAAGCATCTCACCCTCCCTCTCTTCTTTATAAGCGCAACTGTGTTTGGGGTTTGACGTCTAGCATACGCCTAGCCTTATTCAAGCCATCTCGGAGCTGCAATCAACCGTGAATTTCTCGAAGTCCTTATCTCCTTGACGGAGATTTTAGTAAGTTCTCAAAACTCTATAATTCTAAAACTATAAATGTTGAGTTAGGGTATTTTTGTGTGTTTGATTAATTTAGGTATTCACTCTCAAACTCAAGTCATATATGTGAAATTATTTGATTGATCTCAGCATATATGTAATTTTCAAGAAAACATCTGTTCGACTGTTTTTACAATTTCTGAATTTCATTCATTTTATTTGCTTTGAAAAAAAATTATTCATCTTAACTACGCTTTGACCAAACTCGTACTTTTGAAGGCCGAGACTTAGTGTGGTGGAGTGATTCACCACTAAGAACATTCAAAAATTGAACCTACAAAGGATAAAGGCTAAGGAAATGTGAAGACTAAAATAAATTTCTCTCATGTTGACCTTGTTGGCCTGAGAGAGTTTTTATTAAGAAACATTACATTCGCTTCCTTAATTAGAATGTCATATCACTATATCAGTAAAGATTGTGAAAATTCATTAAACATTACATTGCATCTTAAAAAGAACACATCTTATGTTCAATTTTGAACAAGAAAAATTGAATCTTAAATCTTCCCTTAATGAGTATACTAAGGAGTTGTTTTGGATTTGATTTTTTTTAGTAGCAAGTATTTGTTTTGGGGTTTGATCTTTTTGCATTTGCATATATAGTGCCGAATGACCCAAAATTTAATGAATTGCAAGATGTTTTGACCTTGACTACTTATCTCATTTTCTCTGGTTTCCCCTTGGTTGGTGTGGATTGTTGTTTTTGCTAATCTATTCCTCATGGATGTGTTTCTTTCCTCTTATGACTAGATTTGAACTTTTTTTCTTTTTGATATACTATGTGTCAAGTTTAAATATATTATGTGTCAAGTTTCATTTCTTTTGATAGAAAATGATGCATTATGTTTGGATAGACTTTAGCTTAATGTGTTGGGTGATGACTGTGTATATTTCATTGTGCTCATTCTCATTTTTTCAGGGCATTGGCCATCAAAAAGGAAATGAATAGTTTGAGAAGGTTTTGATGGGTCTTTTACGAAGAATACTAGACTCTAACAAGCGTGTGCAGAAAGCTGCATGTTCATCATTTGCGACACTAGAAGAGGTGCCCACCCAGAAAGCGTGTGTAGAGACTCCTAAAAAGAAACTAAGTGGCCCGAGATCAGTCATAACAAACTCTTTACTGAGTTGTGTAATAATAGTAGATCGAAAAGACTCTGAAGATGCAGTAAGGATGATATCATCAACATATAGAAGAAGATATGCAATCTGATTACCCCGGCGAAACACAAACAGAGAGGAGTCACTCTTGCTACTAACAAAACCAAGCATATGTAGATAAGTAGCAAAGCGAAGGTACCATGCCCAAGGTGCCTGCTTGAGGCCATACAGAGGCTTCTGCAAGAGACAGACATGGCCTGGTTTGGTCCTGTCAGCAAACCCAGGCGGTTGGAACATGTACACGGTTTCATTCAAATGACCATGTAGAAACACGTTCTTCACATCCAACTGATGAATAGGCCAATTCCTGGAGACAGCAAGCTGCAAGACAGTACGGGTGGTAGCCGGTTTGACAACCGGACTAAACGTGTCATCACAATCGACCCCCACCTGCTGAGATTTGCCATTGGCAACCAGTCGCGCCTTATAGCGCTCAAGAGATCCGTCAGAGCGAAAGTTATGCCGAAAGAGGCACATACTATGCACAATGTTGGCCCAGGGGGACGAGGAACCAAGACCCAAGTATCGTTGCTAATAAGAGCCTTATACTCATCAAGCATGGAAACATTCCAATTCGGGTATGAGGCGGCTGTTTTGTGGGAGGTAACTAGGGATGGGTAATATGTGAGACGCGGAGAGGTCAAATATCTGTTTGGGGCGAAAGATGCCACTCATGCTCCGAGTTTGGATCTGATTGACCGGCTGTGTGGGGTTAGGTGGCAGGGCAGGGGCAACAGCTGACGGGACAGAGGCTTGAAGGGACAGGAAAGGGGCCACAGGGGGTTGGCCGAAGGCAGGAGGTGGAAGGATAGGTGCTGCAGGTTGCGGTAAGGGAGGGTTGGGTTCCCGGGCTGGAGATGTAATAGCATTCGAAGAGGAAGAGAGATGTAGTTGGTGAAGGAGGTGAGGTGTAGGGTAGTCATTAGAAGGGGGCGGGGTATTTGGGAATGTAGGAGGAAGAGAGGTGCTCTGATACCATGTCAGAGTGAATAATCCCCGTTGGGGTTGCCTTCACTATCATTAGAATATATATAGGAGTACAAGATAGTTAACCCTAATTGAGTAATTGGGTCTATACATATAATCTATCTAACATGTAGTTGCAACATGTACGATCTCTTTGATAAGTCTATCATCCGCGCTGGCTGGCTTGAGTGTGAACCAAAAATTTACACCGATGTAGACATCATATTCAGGGATCATAGCTGTGCCATCGATCATAGTTTCCATACATGAACCGAGCTCTGATCAAATACAAATTGTCTGGGTTCAACGTCGACAGGTTATAGCAATTTTTAAATCCCTTAGGGAAGCTTCTTATGGTATTAACAAGCTTCCCCCAAGGAGTCGATATGTGAATTATGAACCCTAGATTTACAACAGATTTTGCATGAGCTGAATCATCTGATAATCGACGTTCCGTGTGAGATCGAAGCACAACTGATGCAATTAAGAACAACAGGAACATGTTAGGACTAGTCATGGTAATAGATGGATCTGCAATCCACAAATTAACTCAGTTCTCAGGTGTATTTATACTCTTTGAATTGGTAAATAAAGATCGGCCATCCGGGATTCGAACCGGGGACTTTTGGGTACTACCCGCAAGTCTTTTCCCGTGAATCATTCCGGAATGGTTGGTGTATTTATACTCGGTAAATATGTGTATATATAACAAAGTGTTTGATATATTGATGTACTTTAGAGTTGTTTTCAAGGCCCTTGGAGTAAGCTTCACTTAAGGGGCCACCGTTTAATGTAGACTTCAGCCTTTTTGTTCGGGGTGTCGCGCTGTTCTTTGTCGTGATTGTTTCGGTCTTAGTCCGCTACGTTTTGGACTAAACCTCAGCCATTAATTCTTGTTTTGCCTCCGCCCTAATTGAAAGGTTGATCAAGTCACCTTGAATTGATATTTGAAGTACGTGGAGAATACGGTTGTTTGTATGCATTGATCGAAAGCCAAAATGTGTCGTTTTAGAACCGGTCCTAGTCGGAATATTAATGTTGGCTGGCAATTCAAGGCACTTGAAGTTTCTAAGAAATGGCACAAACTAATTTTTGTACTAAATGAAAAGTTAGGATACCATAAAGAAACCACAAGACAACACCTAAAATACCCTCAAATGCGCAAAACAGAACGCAGCAAATTAAAACTGCGATAAATTGGACTTGTTGTATCCTGGAAGGAAACGTCTCGTTGTGTATAATACTATGCATATATAATAGCAAGCACAACTACGTAAATACGCATATATAACATTTGTAAATACTACTACAATTATAGCAAATGCAACTAAAATATCTATGTAATTAGTGACTTATATATCCCTACGGCTTTATATTTGGCAGCTCGTACATGAAACAAATCCTTATTTATGTTGTCTGAAAACATAAAGGAATTCCTTTGCATCCTATCTTCAATTTCGGTTGTCGAAAATCAATTAAGATTCTATCTGGGCAGGGTGCACGTAAGGCTACTGTCAAGTACTCCTTGGCTTGAATGTTGATTGTGGCTCCCATTATCAACACTCGCTAGAGCAGGTTGGTCATCAAACCCCTCAGACGCGTAACAAAGTTTGAGACGTGCAACTACCTCACTCATTCTCGGCCTTTGTTTACCTGTTGGCTTCACACATTCCATTGCGATCTCAAAAAACTTCATTGCACAGCTGACATTGAAGTCTACATGGAGCCTCTTATCTACTATAGCCAAGATGTCTCCACTCTCAACTATTGGTGACACCCAGGTGACGATATGAGTGGGTGGATCTTCATCTCCATTGCACTTGATAAATGCTGGTTGCCCAGTTAACAATTGCAAGAGTACAATTCCAAAGCCGTAAACATCACTTTTATCACTCAATGTGTGCAGTTTGAGATATCTGAATTCAAAAGTAGTGAATACCTTATGTTAGAAGCCTAGAATTATAAAGCATGGTGAGTGGAATGTCCGAAGAAAACCCCTTACTCAGGATCAAGATAGCCTAGAGTGCCCGCAACGTTCGTCATAGGAGAACCCTGATTAGTTGTTGGGCAATGCCTGCAGAGCCCAAAATCAGCTATCTTGGCACGTCCCATCTCATCCATTAGAATGTTTGCAGGCTTGACATCCCTATGAACAATTTTAGGTTGGCATCCATTATGTAGATACCCCAACCCTACAATTCAACCATTTAATTTGATGGAAATCAAAATAGAGATATAGATTAGGTAGCAATAAGAGATCAAAGTAAGCTCGTGCATGGATGAACAAGCTGACCTTGTGAGGCATCGATTGAAATCTCAAGCCTTCTTTTCCAACTCAATGGGGGCTCGTTTCTCTCTGCGATTGAGAGGGGAAAAAACTCAATACCAACTCCCATATATATAATTGTTCCAATGGAAGCGAGAAAGAAAGCCAGTTATATGGCATACTTACTGAATAAATGCATATGTATGGTACCACGAGACATGTACTCATAGACGAGTGCCATGTTTGCATGTTCATCACAATACCCGATTAGTGACACCAAATTTACATGATGAATCCTCATCACAAGTTCAGCCTGTCAATTTATCCACACAAATATAGTTTAATTACCCGTTAATTTCAATGTGGGTAATTCACTATCCATAATCCTATATATAAGAATCAATTAAGTCTTAATATCTGGCTTGCCTCATCACAAAATTGCCTCATAGTGATTGTCGATGAAATATTATTTAGTAACTTAACAGCCACCTCAGTACCATCTTGCAAGACACCATAATAAACTGTTCCAAATCCTCCTTTTCCAAGCACTTTCTTGAAATTATCAGTGATCCTTACAATCTCTGAAAATTTGAACTGCTTGTTTCTCGGCTTAATGGATCGATCCACCAATCTTTCTATATGAACAATAAAAAAACAGGACAGAACACAATGTTATTAGAGTTAGGGATACATGAACAATTAAACTCTAAACATGAAATAGAAACGATTACAAATTAAAATACCGGGCTTCTTTCTCATTTTAAATGCAAGGAAAATGATACCAATGATAGCAAGGAGTGAAACTAAAGCAACACTTGTAACCACCGGAATGATATTGAAATGGTGTCTTTTCTTGCTTACTTCATGACATGGGTATGACTTACAAACATCAGAATTCCCCTCAAGTCTACATTATATAAAAGCTCACAGTTAACAATGTGTTATTCGAAAGACAAACTGTTTATAATTAAACACTAATTTTATAGTGAGATGTGTACGTAAATACCTTAGATCCATGGACTTATTGTGTGCCTTTTCAACAAGCAAAGGAGGAACTGGACCCATTAGATTGTTACCTGTCAGATCACTACAATGAAGAAGAAACTATAAGAGTATTCATTGCCTATAAAGTTTGTCAACTTCCAAATTCGTAGCACTGTCATCTTACATGACATTTAACAAGGGTAGGTTTGCTAAAAAATCTGGTATCTTCCCTGTTAACCCATTGTTCGAAAGATTCCTGAGAAATCAAACACACAAGATGCATTATAAAACTCTTTTTAAAAAAAAAAATTAATCTAAGAACATTGATCAAACGCTAAGCTGTTTGAGTTCAACCGTTGAGTCTATGAAATATCTGTATAGTATGTTCACATCATATATAATAAGTTCAGATGCATGGTTCAATTCCCAATATAATATATATAGAATTTTCAAGTACAATTACAACATGCACATATCGATACATAATGTAATATATATGAAACTTACAAGTACTTCAGAGATGTGAGTTTGGACAGAGAGGGTGGGATCTCTCCAGTCAGATTACTTGAGTTCAAACTTCTGCATTTCATGAGGATATTCCAAAGATCAAACGCCAAGTATAATAATTTTTTAATTTAGAAGTTATATCCATTAATACACTATCCAGACTCACAAGGAGATTATTCTTGGAGGATTGTTGTCATCATAGCTACAGTGTAGACCGTCCCATTGATAATCCTTTGGAAGACAGGGGTCTCCTTGCCAAATCTTCGGTATCACGTTACTATCCTTAATTGCAGTGATAGCGTCAACTGAACATATTAATTAAGAATCGAAGAAATTCATTGTTCTTGTAGTAAGCCATAATTAAATTGGTGTATCACTTGAAGAAAATAAGAAAGAAGTAAAAGCATGGATAGATGAAAATACCATCATCTCGATTTGTTGGTGAAGCAGGAAGCTCTAGTACCCCGTACAACTCCACGGCATTAAGGATAGGGTAACGATTGGACTCATTTGTCTTCTGAAGTGTATAAGTAAGAGGATATAAAGTTGACTCATTGAGAGAGATTCTGGGGGATGGTATGGTGGTTACTTGTAAGTATTTTGGTCTTATAGGTCCAAATTTGTGTCCAGAACCATAAGGCACAAAAATGTTGAACTCTCTGGTTTCATTCCGTTCAAGCAATTCAAGTTCAACGAAGTGCCAGTAGAAATAAAAATCAGATGCAGGATTAGATGGACTTAAATCCGCCGGCGAATGAAGATGGCCATCATTTTGCTCACAAGCAGTCATCAACACACTGGTTGGTACTTTGCAAGGATTGGGTTGTGAAGCATCAAAACTTCCCTTTGTGGTATTAATTACATTCCAACTCCACTTAGGAGTGCGAAGCCAGAGACGATCATATGCATCATCCCTTAAGCTGCACCGATCAAGGGTGACATTCAATCACCTACTTAAATCTAGCTAGCTAGTTACGTCCAATAAATAGTGTACGTAATAATAATTATATATAGAATACAATTATGAAGCTACGTTTGTACATAATTAAGTAAATTAGAGATTTATATATATATACACATACATATAATACGCTGTGTTAGCTGAAGCAATACCGCCAACATCTTCACGATACACTTTAGAGAGGGAGAAAGCAGGAGAAGCATGGTATGGAGAGTTTGTATCCAAAGGCCTGAGCTCGAGGGCAGATATAAAAGGTGTTCCTTTCCCTGTGTTTACGAGGCACACTTGTATTGATTTTGTAGTTGCTACGTGGATTATCTCTTTGAAATTTGTCTCATTAATTGTAAGGATTGAAAGCGTGAACCAAAAATTGACACCTATGTAGACATCAAATGTAGGGATCCGATTCATGCCATCGTAGTTTCCATAGAAGAACAGAGCTCTGATCAAGTAGGTTTGGTTAGATGTCAACGGGGAGAGACTATAGCAATTTCTGCGTCCCTCAGGGAAGCTTCTTAATGTCAAAAGAAGACTATAATTGGAAAAGTTATAAGCTGGGGATATTTTATAGTTGGTGCCAGTGCTAATGTATTTCTTATCGGAAGTGTAGTACAATTCCATTGCTGGATTATAAGTTGGACCGGGTTCTGCAAGGCCACAATCGATATTTATGAACCCAGCTGCTGCATTTTCCCATTTTGGGGGGGTGAAAAATGAGAATTTGCATTAGTGAACAATTAATTAATGTGTTTCATATAATATAGACCATATATCTATTAAAAGTAGTTATTTAGAATAAAAAAGGATGATCAAGAATTGAAGATATATATATATATATATACACTATACTATACTATACAGGAGAGTCAAATATCATGCGGATATTAAACAATAGGTATATTTTTCCTGACAGAAAAAATACCTGAGCGAATCGAGCGATCATCAGATAATCGCCTTTCCATGGGAAGTACATCTGCTGCAACTAACCACTGAAAATTTTGGAAAGTGGTATATTGGAGGAGAAAGAAGAAGATGAATTGGAATACATCACCAGCCACACGAATACCCATCGTACGTACTGTCAACTAGCTCGTTAACTTTACTGATTGATTTGGCAATATCAATCCAGCTATGAAGATAGTATTTATATGAAATTAAGTAGACGCTTGGTTTCAGATCAACCTCCGGTCAATGCATGCTACTACATCGGTTTATACATCGGTTCGAAAAAACTTGACACGTGCATGCTTTTTTAGGAGATAAAAACTATATAAAATATCTAGTTTTTTTTAATAATTTTTTTAACAACTTCGTAGGTATTATTAATAAGTACAAACTTGTTAAAAAAAATTTATAAAAAAATGAATATTTTATATAGTTTTTATCGTTCTAAAAAAGCGTGCATAAATAGTAAACGACATGTTTTGCCGAACGGAGGGAGTATCTCTTTAATTTCTAGAATTTTTTTGGGTAAACTTATCTCTTTTGTAGATCACTCATTATATATGAGGCTGATGGATTATGATTGCTTATTGTATCTTACTACTACTCTCCTTAATTTGTTTTTCTTTTCTTTGTTGGCGTGGTTCTGTTAGTCTTTTGGTTGATTGAGGATAACCGAAGCGCACCCAGGACGCATCGGGGATGCGTTTACTGGCGCACCCAATGGACACGCATCCTGGATGCGTGTAGATGTAAGTTTTATAAAAAAAATGGGATATATAAGAAGAACCCGGTTAAAAAAGGGCGATATAAAAGGTTCAACTAGCACGCATCAGGATGCGTATAAGATTATTTTAATTTTTAAAAATAGCGTTGTTTTTTTTTATTAAAAAAATAATAATATGGCAACGCACGCATTTAGGATGCGTGTAGGTGTTTTTGGCAAATCACGTGCTATCACGTGAGGGTTTATAAAAAAATTTACCCTGAGTAAAAATAAAAAAAGAACCACACGCATCTAGGATGCGTTTAAACTAGGGTTAAATGGACGGGATTTCTACTTCTCTTCCTATCTTCCTTCCTCCTTCGTTCAGAGCGGCCGCAACCGCAGGCGATTCGTCTTCGTTCATCCGGGGCGGCCTATGTCTTCCTTCCCATCCCCTTCCCATCTTCTTCTTCCCTATTTCCTCTCCGTCCAAAAATCCCGACATGAAAGGGGACGGTGCCAACACTGGTAGGGTTAGGGATGGCGGTGGTCGGAAGGGATTTTTCGAGCCATGGAGGGCGTTCATCCCTTCGTCAGAGAGAACGCAACCAGGGCTGGCGGCCGATGGTGGTGAAATTGGAGGCGGCAGGGGCGGCGTAGCAACTCCGTCGGCGGTGGTGACAACTGGTGGTGGTGGCGCTGGCGTCCCAAAGGCTGGTGGAGCCGGAGTTTTGATTCCAACGACTCCTGCGGGAACCTCCGTCGTTGTTGATTCATCCGGACAAATGCATCAGACTCCCGGTGCCCCAAAACGCCATCGTGAAGCTTCTAAGGTATGTACAAATTTCTGCATCTTTTTAATAATTCATTCTATTTCAATTAAATTAGAATTTTTGGAATTAAATTAGGATTAGAATTTTTGGAATTATCTGTTAGAATTTTTGAATTTAGCTTATGAATAATTGAGGTTTAGGGTTTATGATTGTATCGGATTTAGATTATGATTTTATCGAAATTAGATTAGGGTTTTAGATCATAAATAGAATTAGGGGATTTTAGTTAGAATATTTGTAATTATGAAATTGTTTTGAGTGCATTTTGAATTATATCGTATAATGTCGAATAGAAAATTTAAAAATTATAAAATACATTTATGTAAAATAATTAATTGAATTTAATATCGAATAGAAAAGTAATTAGATTGAATTGAAAAAACAGAAAATTCAATAATTCAAAAGTAATAGAAAATTTAACAAATTGTTTTGCGGAACAATAGTCGGTGACGTCGGATAAGCGAAAGATAAGGGCTCGTAAGCTTACTGCCTCGCTTCGTGCCGCTCGAGATGTTGCTATCGATCCAGCTGACGTGCCTGAGGATAGTGGGTCAGGGTACTTTGGGTCTTCAGAGGATCCATCGACTGATGATGACGAAGACGTGGTTGGTACCACTGAGGGTCAGACCGGGGCTGAGGTTCATACCGGGGTTGAGGGTATCACCACAACGGAGATGGGCACACCTGTTAGAGATGCACACCATTACACCCCGGAGCACAGTCATGCACACGAGGAGTTCGACATCGTTGGGGGCCCTGCTACAGATCTTGGTGCAGATGTCGATCCTGACCCATCCTTGGATATGAGTCCTCCATCTAGACCAGCGCTGGAGGCATCATCGTCGGGGGCAGCCGAGCCAGATGCCCAAGCGCCAGATGCTCAGGCACCAGATGCTCAGGTCCTAGATGACCTACGCTTGAGATCACATGAGCTCGTACAGTCGACGCTCGCGCAGATGGTGCATGTGGACACTGGTCGTCCATTGGCTGAGGACACCATCGAGAAGAAGAGCTACGGCAGACACATCACCGCGATGTTGTGGAAGGATCCAAACATGGTACGATATAGAACAATAGTAAATCATGTCAATAACGAATAAACCATTGTATTTTAATCACGCCTGAAAATATCAAATTGTGTAACAGGTGAGGGAAGGGAGCTCGTTCAAGGTCTATAGGAAAGAGAGATGGTTGGACAAGCTCCAAGAGGTGTATATCAATGCGAAGGAAAAGGCAGAGGCATGGGTGAAGTTAGTCGATCTTACTCCCTTACCGAGCTTGCTGACTTTGCCGGTTAAGGGCGTTGATCATGCATTGATCGAATCGTTCACAGATCGTTGGTGGCCGGAGACCAACACATTTCACATGCCATTTGGGGAGATGACCATCATCCTGCATGACGTCGAACAACTTCTTGGTCTTCCGATTGATGGCGAGTGCATGGGGGTCGTGTTGGACGATGGGGAACATGGACCTTTGCGTGAGGTCCTTGGTCAGATCTTCGGTTACACTGATGCCCAGGCTGGGAGGTACATCAAGAAGGGTGGGATTCCGGCCACGGAGTTGTTGTCGAAGTTGGTTGCGATGCGGGCTGACCCTGCGGTATCGGCGGAGAGAGTTGCATCTGTTTTCCTGATGTTGGTGCTCGGGATCACATGCTTCCTTGACAAGTCTGGCGGAGCCCACGCGTCCCACGTGTTGCAACTCGTGATGACTCATCCACCGGAGGAATAGGATGGTCAGAATTGCCCCTACCCGTTCTCGTGCTCCTCGGGGGACGACCACGACCACGAGTCCCGCGTGAACCACGAGATGAAGTCGGTGTATGCCCAGTAGATGGAGTTTGAGGGTCATTGGGCCCCTCAGGTCGTGTCTCCTCCTAATTGGGCTCCTCGGGTTGTGTCTCCTCCTCATTGGAAGAATCATCCATGTATCGCCACTCTTGTGCCATATGCTCAAAGAAGCTTAACCGACGGGGTATACTATTCTGCAGCTTCTTAGTCGGCCGTCCCCTCTTTGATGATTTCGCAGCCGGGGGTGAGATATTTGATATATCCGGGCACCTAAGAGTCATGTAAAGGGTGGACAAGGAACTTACATGATGGGCCACCATCTCTCCCGATGTGTAAGCGCCTATCATCTCCGTCATGTTAACTTCATGAATGTTGACATCCGAGGCGTCTGGAGCAGAGGCCGATCTTTCCCCGAACCACTCAACCTGCCACCAGAAAGGGTGAATATCGTCCATTTGAAATATGCGCTTGGCAACCCGAATTTCTTCCACTTGATGGATACATGGAAGGCCACGAGACGTCCTCACCCACCAACATGTGCACCTCAGGGGGACGTTATGTGCACGACACTCCCGTAGGAGGCCGTATAAGTGATCCAAGACCGGCTTTGTCACCTTTCGAACAATATTACGAAACATAATATCAACACAACGACCATCTGTTGCCTCTAATTTTATTGGAATTAGTGTCCGCGACTGCTCTAGCTCGCCCCGAACTTTGAGGATTTGATCCTCTAGCATTTTGTGGATGTGTTCAAATAAAGTGTCCAACCCATTGGTGCTTGACTGCATCTGCCTCTTAATCACTGCGTGAGCTGATTCAACCCTACATAAGATATGTAAAAGTATACTAAAATCAACATATATAAAAACACACCAATTTAAAATTTAATGCAAATCGTAATGAAAACTTACCTCCCATTGCAATGGTTGCCTAAATGAAAATTCCGGTTTGCCCAACAATACACCAGCTTCTCCCTGTGAACTAGCCATGTATCCTCGAAGTACCCCATCAAGTTACCGTATTGAGTTCCCCATTCGACCTTCATTGCAGCTAACCGCCGATGGTAAGTTTGTTCCGATCCGGACCTGAGCAGGCGCTTGGCTTGACTGCAGAACCTGCTTTGAATAGCCTCTGTCTGCGCTGTTTTACTGAGAGCCATGCCCTCTATGTTTCTCAACACATGCCATTCACATAACATATGTTTCGCATTAGGGAAAACAATCTCTAAGGCCTTCATAAGTCCTAGCTCCCTGTCAGTAACAATCGTCATCGGAACATGTACGCAAAATCCTTTCACTTGTTGCAACACCCAACTGTATGTGTCTGTATCTTCCCTTGTCATCAATGCACATCCCAAGTGAAATGAATTTAATGCGCTTGTTACACCAACCATCTCCAACAATGGCATTTCGGGCCTGTGACATAATTTTTGTTTTATTAACTGGATATAATGTAATATGAAGAAATAAATTAATTTAAATATTCAAAAAAACTAAGAAGAAGCGTACTTATTTGTGCCATATGTCGTGTCCATCAGCAGTACATATGAAAACATCTTCCACAACTTTATAGAATCTGGGTGGAAAAAGGCAAGATCTCCAATACGACCTTCAGAGTCTAATCTGTATTGGAATAAATATCCTTTATTAACCAGTTCCGACAAGAGATACTGAGTCGGTGTTTGATCGCCCATTAGATTCTTCCTCATCCTAGCTCGTGCCGCGTATATTTGATCCCTCGATGTCACATTGGTTGTGACATCATGGCGCAATTTAGTTAGTACATCTTTTGGCCTTGATCCTGCTTTAGTGCTACTTTCGACGTCAACCAATTCTTTCGGCTTCAACCGCCTAGCGAATGAATGACCAATCAACTTCTTCGGATGGGTGTGGTTGTGAACACCATCGATCACTTCAACCGTCCAACATCCCTTTGGACACTCTCGACCACTCAACTCGAACGGACATCGATCTTTTATGGTTTGCGTATCGAGCTTGACAGTTTCTTCATCATTATCACCGTCCACAACTTTGCGTCCCTTTCGGTATACTCCGTAATGTTCACATGTTAAAATAACTCTCCCAAATCTTATATCAGAGCTACTCCACGACTTATAAGTCGTAATTACGAAATTTCTTCTACTAGCTCTCTTGCGCGCCCAATTTCTCAACGAATTCATATCCGGCCACACTCTTTTAGTCGAAAAACCTATGGTGTTATCATTTCCTTCATTTATGCAATCACGTATCTACGCAAAACATCCGAACCTAACTAAATATACCAAGATTGAAAAGAAAAAATAACATTTACACAATATAAACAACATCTATAATTCCTTTGTATATCTATCATGAATTCACCTAAACTAACATTCAATATATGAGAATTCATGATTTCATCTACTCTAGGATTTCATATCATAGAAATAACGATCTCTTCTAAACTAAGATTCGCTATCTCATAAATCATGATTTCATCTAATATAGGATTTCATTTCGGATAAACAAGACAATATACTATAAAATTAAATTTCAATAATGAATAGATTAATCAAATAAACATACCCGAGCATTCTCGCCTTCACTGTCGGATCTATCTTCCTCCTCTCTAGACATATTCGTTTTTTAGAGTGAAATAGATGTAATACATAATACCACAATCTAAAGTCATTATATAGTAAAAATCGGTGGAACTAGCCGTTGTAACGGCTAGTTTTTTTTAAAAAAAAAATTGCACAAGAGACGCATCCAGGATGCGTGTAAAATATTAGACATAGATTTGCACGCATCCTAGTTGCGTGCCCTTATAAACCCTCTACCCTAAATGTGTGTACCCTAAAACCCTACAAACCCTTCTATGAACGCGCATCCTAGATGAGTGCAAACGCATCCTAGATGCGTGTACAACCCTAAACAAACCCTACAAACCCTAAACTACCGTATGTTACAAAAGGACACTCATCCAGGATGAGTGCACACGCACCCTGGATAAGTGCACACACACCCAGGATGCGTACAATCTATTATACCTAACAAAATCTTCATTTTATCATAATAAGCCAAGGTAACCTAACTTCATTACATATTGCCTAACAACATTTTAACTTATCATAATAAACCCGATTTATAGCTTTGAACTTACGATTACAAGCACTCATTAGAAGAGTGTTTATAAAAGATTTCTTAAATGTTCATCAACAAATATTTGCAATAAGCCAAAGTCCGAGGTCTACCACTAAGTTAACGGTTCATCTGAAACTCATCAATACGACTTAAAATGTGTATGCAGTACGTATCAATTTCGTCTACACTCTCGTCCCTTTGGACACTCTCGACCACTCAACTCGTCAAGGGAGTCTCTCGAATAAGTGGTGATCGCATGGATTATAGTTAGAGTTAGGTTTAAGGTTAGGGTTAGGTTAGGGCTAGGTTATATATACATGAAACGATGCATAGGTTAGAGTTAGGGTTAAGGTTAGGGTTAAGGTTGGGGTTATGGTTAGGGTTAGGTTAGAGTTAGGTTATATATGAAATCCAATCTTATTTGATGTATGCTAAGTGTTCAATAACGAGTTATCGACTATATATCATAACCCTAACTTTAATTAAGGATACAAAATAACTTAATCAATTTAATCTCGTATATTGTTAGATTAAATTCTATAATAATTAAATCTCATTTAATATTTTATAGTGATTTACATACAATCATTATAAAAAAATAGTAGAAATTAAATCAAAATATATTCATATAAGTATGGGTATCATTCTACATACCAAAATATATGATAAGTGTTCAATATCGACAACAATAATCTAATTCCGATAAATCCTAAAATATGAATAAATGCTAATATATAATATAATTTTAATTAATATTAATAATCATTTCCGAACAATTTTAAACATATTTGCAACAAATATGAATACATTATAATCGAAAATTTGAACGATTCAACTATGATATAATCATTTACATTATTAACATTTCCAACATTATTACAATTTTTTAAACATATAAGGGGTCAAAATTTTTTAAAAATTCCAAAAAAATATCAGGGGTCAACACTCATCCAGGATGAGTGTAGACCAAAATTATTGACCCCTAAAGTCAACACGCATCCAGGATACGTGTTGACCCCCATCTATTAGCTCGGTTCCGCATTGTTTATATAACATGTTTTTTTCCTTTTAGAAATAAGTACACGCATCCAGGATGCGTGTGGGTTGGGTGCGTCATAAATGCACGCATCATGGATGCGCAACTCACTACCCATTTTTTGTATTATTTTGAGATTTTTTTTTTCCATATATGATAGTTGGTGCTATTTTAGATTTTTTTTTCCTATAAAGGCATGTGAACTCCGCAATGAAAATGTTTTATTGTGGAGGTCCCATATTTTTTTCTCAGAATTTTTGATGCATTTAAAAAGATTTTCCATAGCAAGTTACAGAGTAAGGTCCAACATGGTGCGGACATTTTGCCACCTTGGGTCCTGTTTGGTTACATATTGAACCTATTCCGCAACATGTTGCCGAATTCATTCCGTAACATGCTGCGAAGATGAGGGACCTTATTCCGTTTGGTTATTTATACTGATCCGTATATGATGCAGGAGCATTTTTATCTTTAGTTAGGATATTTATCTTTTAATTAGGATTATCTATTTTATAGGTTTTTTAAGATAAATTAGGAATTTATCTATTTATTTCATATATTTTTATTGATAGAATTTTATTTTGCCTTAGGGGCCAAGTTGAGAATTAGGGTTTTCTTAGGAGTATTTCCTATATAAACTCGTTGTAGTCTTTATTTTCAATGAATCTGAATAATGAATTTTTAGAGAGAGTTTCTCTTTTATCCCCTTGGTGGATTCCAAGACCCCTTTCTGGTGGATTCCAGACCTATCCTGTAGGGTTTCGACGCTTGCGAACCCTTTATCCGTGAGAACCCGCGCTAGAGTGTTTCTCGAAACTTCCGACTGCGTCAATATATAAATAACAAAGTATTTTATTTGAAGTAGTATATGGTTGTTTTCAAGGGCGCCCTTGGAGTAAGCTTCACTTATGAGGGGCCACCGTTTAATGTATAAACATATACATCCAACCGTAAATGAGGGTACCTGGTCGACTTCAGGCTTTTTATACGGGGTGTCGCGCTATTCTTTGTCGTGATTGCTTCGGTCTTGCTCCGCTACGTTTAGGACTAACCTCAGCCATTAATTCTTGTTTTGCCTCAGTCCTAATTGGAACGTTGAGCAAGTCATCTTGAATTGATATAAGCGGTGGTGTGTACTATTTGAAGTGGATAATACGGTTGTTTGTATGCATTGATCAAAAGCCTAAATGTCCTACTCAGAATATTAATGTTGGCTGCCAATTCAAGGCACTAGCTTCCTGCCAATTCAAGGCACTTAAAGTATTGGGAGGAGGTCTGTGTCGCTTTTAGAGAAAGAGGTTGTCACAATACGCGGGACCGATTCCATCGATCGATCCACGTACCCATCCTGGATGGCATATTCTTTAATTTGTACGTACGTATTTGGACTGTAATAAGGTGTCTATACTTTCTTTAACTCGCGGGATTCCTGCAAAATTGATGAAAGATACGTACTGTTGGGTACGTACGTAATACAGAAACACAGGAATCCCCAAACCCAACGTTAATATAACTAACCTTTTTCGCGCGTAATGAAGTTGTATTTAACAAATTTACTTGCAAGCCGAGAGAGTGGGCTACTAGAACCATTGCTTTGTGCAAAACTAGCTACTACCTAGAGATTAATTAGAAGAGAAGGTTGTGATTTTGGAGTAGATTGAGTAGGCATTAAGGGTGGGATATGGCCTTGTTGGCCTTTTTGTTGCTGGGTTGATTGGATACCTGCCAGATCTGAGATCTGAATGTCCGAGGTGTGATATAAAAATGAGATCAACGCTAGATGATCCAAATCCAACTGAAGATGAACCACTCAATCCGCCACCTTATTGCTATCTCTGAAGATGCATGTGGAAATTAACAAGAGACCTCTGTAAAGGATTGATCGAATAATTGAAAGAGGAGAGAGACCATGATCATCATCTCAATCTCCCACAGGCTTTTTCAAACTCCGTTAACCGCGCATTGATCACGTAAGACATTCTCCCTCAAGTTCGAGTCTTCTAAACTCCCAATTCAACTTCACATCCCTTAGTCCGATTTTCGGTCCAAGAGTTTCTGCACCAAGTGTAGATAGCTAGGCTACCGTGTGCATCTTCTAGCCTTGAAAGCAACCATTCTCCCGGACTCATCATGGAGCACAATCCCTACAACGTACTAGCAGATTTGGCCCCATCAAAGTTGAGTTTTATAAATCCATCTTTTCAGTTTCTTACATCTAATTACTCTTTTCTTACTTGACTCTTTTTGTTGTTTGTTGGTCCATACTCATCCTCCTCTATGTTTGATTTTCTAGACAACTTCCAGTTCTTAATGTCTTGCCTAATCATAGCTTCCCATTTCTCCATTCTCCACATCTCTTCATCATCAAATAGAATCTTGTTCCTTATTATCATGTTGTGAAAGCTAATGGAATATTATTTCTATAGTAATATTTTTCATACTCTAATTTTCTTTGCCTATATATGCTCTCTGTACTATTGTCTCAATGTTCCCTTCTATTTCTTTCGGTTAATCTTAATGTCGTAGCACATGATGTGAATAGATGGATCACATTCTTTCCCATGTTGTTGCACAAAACGCACGAAAGCGACAGATGAACTCCCAATCATAGTCGTTCATATCATATTTCTGTTCTTTTTAGGTATTCATATCATAATCTTCCAAATAAAATTCTTGACGTTGGTGGACAATCTACTTTCCAAACCCAATCATAGTTGTTCATGACACCCATTAGATTTTTCATATGACATCCCATAGATTTTTCATAACATCTACTATAAATATGTCACTTAATAAATCAACCTATATAGTCAAACATGCACCGGCCTCTTATAAATATATCATGACACCAATATAGTCAAACACCCCTTATATCAATTCCTAAGGAAGTTTATGGTATTTAGAAGTTTCAAATGCGTATGCGTGGATATATATTTGAAAGTTTTTTATTCCACTGTAATGTATTTGTTGCCAGAAGAGTAGAGAACACCGTTGTCTTCCTATATGAATCAATACTTATAAACTCTGGATTTACCCGATAAAAAACGTCCAACGTACAGATTCAGCATTAGTTATGTAGAAACCAGTAAACCGAGCTTGAACTTGCTCAGGTAAGTGATGTTCAGCAATCAATAGCGAGCAAAGGAGGCCATGGAGGCCGATGAAATGTCCCATCAAATACAGATCCCCAAAACGTCACAAACCCTGAAAAAACCTGATTGTTTCTTATATAGGGACAGATGGCTCGTGAGCTGCACATGCTCAATTTGCCTTATTTACACTAAAGGGAAAAACATAAGAAAGGAAGAAAGATATAGGACAAAATGATAATACACATATTCTCATATCCCCCATTCAAGCTGGACTTGGTGGGATACCAACAAGTCCCAACTTGGAAGAGAGGAATGTGTGTTGTACTTCACCCAAAGCCTTAGTGAAAATGTCAGCCAGTTGAGCCTTGCTTTTGATGAACTGAGGATGAATAAAACCATTCTGCAGTTGTTCCCTTACAAAATGACAATCAATTCTGATGTGCTTAGTCCTCTCATGGAACACTGGGTTTTCAGCTATGTGAATAGCAGCCTTGTTGTCACAAAACAAGGGAATTGGCAGGGGAGGATCAGTCTGTAAGGCCTGTAATACTTCATAAACCTAGATCAACTCACTACAAGTCATACACATACTTCTATACTCTGCTTCCGCAGATGATTTAGAGACTGTGGCTTGTTTTTTTGTTTTCCAAGATATCAAATAGTTGCCAAAGAAAACACAGTAGCCAGTCAATGATCTTGCACTGAAAGCACAAGTACCCCAGTCAGCATCACAAAATGCTTTGACTGAGCAATCTGGAATAGAAGAATAGAATAGTCCCACTGATGTGCTTCCTTTCAAATATCTTACAATGTGCAAGGCAGCATCATAATGAGATTGGCGTGGTTGACTCATCAATTGGCTTAAGTGTTGAACTGCATAAGAAACATTTGGTCTGGTTAGATTCAAGAACAATAGCCTGCCAATCAACCTTCTGTACTTTTCTGGATCCTCCATGATGACCCCTACATCAGTAAACACTTTCAGGCCAGTTAGTAATGGAAATTTAGATGCTCTGCACTCAGACATATTGCAATCATCCACAATGTCCATGACATATTTTCTCTGATGTAAATAGGTGCCTGAGGATGTTTTCTGAATCTCCAATCCTAAAAAATACCTTGCCAAGCCAAGGTCTTTTATGGTGAATGCCTTGTGCAAGGCAGTTTTAAGAGAAGCAATCTCTTCTTCATCATCCCTTGTGATCATTAGATCATCAACATAAACTAGAGCCACAGCTACACATAGAGAATAGTCCTTTACTGATTGCTTATATCCAGAACCAGTTAAAAACTTACACATCTCCATATTCCATTGCCTTGAGGCCTGTTTAAGTCCATAAATGGACTTCTTTAGTTTGCAAACCAATCCAGACTTAGGCATCTCATATCCCTGTGGTGGATGCATATAAACTTCTTCCTCTAAATACCCATGAAGAAAGGAATTATTCACATCTAACTGATGAAGAGGCCAATTTCTCATAGTGGCCAAAGCCAACAAAATTCTGACAGTGGGGAATTTTGCTACAGGAGAGAATGTATGTTTATAGTCCTTCCCTTTGATTTGATTGTACCTTTTTTCCACTAATCTTGCCTTGAACCTCTCTATGGATCCATCGGGCTTGTATTTGATCTTATACACCCATTTACTTCCAATAGCCTGCTTTCCTTGTGGAAGTATTGTAAGCTCCCAAGTCTGGTTTTGTTCAAGAGTCTTCAATTCTACTTCCATTGCATCAATCCAGTTGGGATCTTGGATGGCTTGGGAATAAAGGTAAGGTTCTTTAACTGATGCTATGTAGGCAAAGGATTTGGTAAAGGAAGGATCTGCATTATGATCAAAATTGATGCACTTAACAAAAAAAGAATTTGACATAGAAGTATCTCTTCAGAGTGTCGGATTAACATAGTCCTGCAATCTCCTGGGGATTACAGTTTGCCTGGTAGACCTTCTAAGGGGTGGGAACTCAACCAAATCATGAATATTTGGTGAAGGGGAATGAACAATATTATGATTGGATGATGATTCATCTGTGTTTGGGACAATGTCAGGAATGGATAGCCGTGTTTGAGGACTTGGAGGGTCATGGGTTGTGGTTTGAGGAGGTGAATTTGGAGTAGGTGGGGTATATATTTTGTGGAGCTCATCTGTGTCTGGGGCTAGATTGACCAATGGAAGCACCACACCAGGCTCCTTTAAAGCATCCATTTCCTTGGTGCCAACTGTCTTATAAGGAAATACATTTTCTTGAAATTGTGCATCTCTACTAATGAGAAAGGACATGCTCTCCAAATCCCACAACTTATATGCCTTTTGGTCATGAGGATATCCAAGGAAGATGCACTTCCTGCCCCTTGCATCCATCTTGTCTCTATGATGGTGATTAATAGGAGCATAACACAAGCATCCCATTGTTCTCAACTCATCATAATTAGGAGCTTTCTTGAATAACATTTCATTTGGAGTTTTCCACTCCAAACTGGCTGCAGGTAGTTTATTAATAATGTGAGTTGCAGTCAACACACATTCTTCCCAGAATTTGACGGGCAAGTTAGCATGAAATCTGAGAGCTCTTGCTGTCTCAATCAAATGTCTATGCTTTCTCTCAACTCTTCCAATTTGATGAGGTGTATAAGGTATAGTTTTCTGATGCAATATCCCTTCTGAGGCCAAGAACTCAACACACTTCTTTTGTACAAATTATGTACCATTGTCTATTCTCAAACATTTCACTGATCTGTCAAACTGATTCTTCACATAAGCTATGAAATCACATATAGTTTGAAGACCTGCATTTTATCTCTCAACAAAAAGGTCCAACTGACCCTTGTATGATCATCTAAGGCAGTTAAGAAATAATGACAACCATTAAAAGTTAGAGCTCTGTAAGGACCCCAAAGATTCATGTGCACAAGATCAAAAGCATTGCTAGAAGCAGTGAAATTTCTTTCAAAAGGCAACCTATGTATCTTAGACATAGAGCAAGTTTCACAATGGAAATCATTCAAAGAACCAAAATCAAACTAGTGCATGTGTTTCATTTTTGAAATTGAGGTATGACCAAGCCTGGCATGAGTCAATTCCAAACCAGCGTCTACTTTATTACATCTGCTAGTAATCAGTCAAAAAACACTGTCTATATTAAACTGCTGCAATCCATTCTTCTGTTCCTCACGAAGTATCTTGTAGAGTCCATGTCTTCTTGGTCCTGACAGCACTATCTTTCTTGTTCCAGGGTCCTGAAGAAAACAATGGGTTCTAGTGAATAGAGCTATCAACTCATTATCATCTAATAACTTGCCTATAGACAAGATGTTGTGCTTGAATCCAGACACAATCAACACATCATTCAAAACAACATTTTCTGTAAGTTGCATCATTCCCATTTCTGTGACTGTTTTGACTGCTCCATCAGGCAATCCTATCAACACAGGCTTGTTTAAACTGGCTCTTTTCGACAAAAATTGTGCATCAGCAATCATATGATCACTTGCACCAGTGTCCACTATCCATTCAATATCTTTATTGACAGAAGCAATATTGACATTGGAATTAGGAACTTTACCTGCAAAATTTGCATATGCATTCTCCGGGCTCTTCCCTTTCATCTTCTTCATTATCTCTTGAAACACTGCATTGACCATAGCAAGGTCAGGTTGAGCCTCATTTGAATCTCTGTACTGATATGACTCCTCAAAAGGGTTCTCTTGCATCCCTGAAGCCATTGAACCTGCTGAGTTTGCTGAACCTTTCATTGAGCCATTTCCTTTCTCCTTTTCCTTCAATGCCTTGTACCAATCCGGAATCCCATGAAGCTTGAAACAATACTCAACTATGTGCCCTTTCTGATTGCAGTGAGAACATTTTTTCTCATATTTTTGTTTCTTCCAATCCATCTTAAACTGCTGACTGCCATTGCCAGAGTTATTGTTAAACTGAAAGTTCTGATTCCCCCTATTAGCAGCAAAGGCACTAGCATCAACATTCCCTGATTGGACACCAGCAGTTGGATCCTTGCCTCTCTCCACCTGTTGTAATATGTAGTAGGCCTTGTTAACAGTTGGTAGAGGATATGTTGCTAATATCTGGTTCTTTTCCCCATCATCAGTGTCATTCAAACACATCAATAACTGCATTAATATATTCCTTGACCGAATCTCAATGAACTTCCTTTTCAAATCACACGTGCACTGAGCCATCACACCACAAGAGCATTTCGGAATCCCTTCCAAGACCCGAAGCTCATCCCAATACCTCTTCAAAGTATTGTAAACCTCATCCAAACTCATATTCCCTTGAGCAACATTCCCCATTTTCTTCTTGATTTGATAAATTAGAGGAGCATTAGTTTGCCCAAATCTCTCAATGATTTCATCCCACAAACCCTTTGTCGAGTCTGTAAACATAAATCCTTCAGCAACACTTTTGCTCATAGAGTTGAGCAACCAACATCGGACCATATAATCAGCTCTAAACCACCTCTCCAGGTCTGTAGACTGTTGCTCTGGCCTTGCACAGAGACCATTTATAAAACCCAGCTTGCATTTGGCTCCGAGCGCCATCATGACTCCACGACTCCATGTCATATAGTTGGTTCCATCAAATGGTATTTCCACCAGCTGAGCTCCTGGATGATCATTGTTAGACAGGTAAAGAGGATCCCCCTGATTCACATTACTTGGGGTTTCAACATCATGATTCCGAATGTTAGATCCGACATTCTCAGTCTCAGCAGACATGAGTACTTACTCAGCAATACAGAAGAGATCAAATAAGTAAGAACAATAGCAAATCAAAAACTAATTCACGAAGCAGCGAAAAGAGCACCACAACTCTGATACCATGTAGAAACCAGTAAACCGAGCTTGAACTTGCTCAGGTAAGTGATGTTCAGCAATCACTAGCGAGCAAAGGAGGCCATGGCGGCCGATGAAATGTCCCATCAAATACAGATCTCCAAAACGTCACAAACCCTGAAAAAACCTGATTGTTCCTTATATAGGGACAGATGGCTCGTGAGCTGCACATGCTCAATTTGCCTTATTTACACTAAAGGGCAAAACATAAGAAAGGAAGAAAGAAATAGGACAAAATGATAATAGACATATTCTCATAAGTTACAAATATTTCAAAGAAGAATATAAAAATCTATATGTAGTCCATGCATCAACAACATGTCGTTGCAAACAATACTGCAATAGCAAGCACAACTACATACATATGCATAAAATCGATAAATAATACTACAATAGGAAAAGCAAGTAAAATATCCTACAATTACATTATATTTGTCCTCGTATATGAAACAAATCCTTATTATGTTATCTGAAAAGATGGAGGAACTCCTTTGGATCTTATCCTCAATTTCGATTCTCAAAAATCAATTTTCTATCTGGGCATGATGCACGTAAGGCTACTGTTAAGTACTCCTTGGCTTGAATGTTGATTGTGGCTCCCATTATCAACACTCACTGGAGTAGTTTGGTCATCAAACCCCTCAGACGCGTAACATAGTTTGAGATGTGCAACTACCTCACTCATTCTCGGCCTTTGTTTACCTGTCGGCTTCACGCATTCCATCGCAATCTCAAAAAACTTCATAGCACAATTGACATTGAAGTCTCCTTGGAGCCTCTTGTCTACTATAGCCAAGATGTCTCCACTCTCGACGATTGGTGACACCCAGGTGACGATATGAGTTAGTGGGTCTTCATCACCGGTACACTTGATAAATGTTGGTCGACCAGTTAACAGCTGCAATAGTACAATTCCAAAGCCGTAAACATCACTTTTCTCGCTCAATGTGTGCAGTTGGACATACCTGAATTCAAAGGTAGTGAATTTCATTTGTTAAAGCACATCTGCAACTTACTCATGATATATAGTGGACTATCCAAGTAAAACAACTTACTCAGGATCAAGATAACCTCGAGTGCCTGCAATGTTCGTCGTATCAGCACTCTGACTTGTAGGGCAATATCTACAAAGCCCGAAATCTGCTATCTTGGCACGTCCTGTCTCATCCAATAGAATGTTCGCAGGCTTGACGTCCCTATGAACTACTGGAAGTTGGCATCCGCTATGTAGATAATCCAACCCTACAACCAGTTGACTGAAATTAGAATATAGAGATAGACATGAGTAGCTAGAAGATCATAAGTAATATCGTTCGAACAAGCTGACCTTGTGCAGCATCGATTGAAATCCGAAGTCTTGTTTTCCAGCTCAGTGAGTGCTCGTTTCCCTCTGAGAGAGGGGAAAAAACTCCATATCAAATCACATACAAAATTGTATTACAAAGAAAGCCAATGGAAGTGTCGTAGTAGCACATATATTGACAATTAACTGATTACATTAACTACGAATACATTATAAAGAAAGCCAATTATATGTTGACTTACCTGATAAATGCATTTGTAGGGTACCACCAGACATATACTCATACACGAGTGTCATGTTTGCATGTTCATCACAATACCCGATTAGCGACACCAAATTTACATGATGAATCCTCGTCAAGAGTTCGGCCTATCAATTTATCCATATACAATTTAACCATCAAATTTGATTTAGGTAGTTCACAATGAGATTGACAATCTTATAAGAATCAAATAAGCCTTTGGATTTGACTTGCCTCAACACGAAACGGCTTCAAAGTGATTGTTGACGACATATTATTCAATAACTTGACAGCCACTTGAGTACCATCTTGCAAGACACCATGATAAACCGTTCCAAATCCTCCTTTTCCAAGCACTTTTCGGAAATTATCAATGATCCTTACAATCTCTGAAGATTTGAACTGCTTGTTTTTTTTGTTTAATGGATCCATCCACAAAGCTTTCTATGCGTTGAATCAAAACAACATGACATAACACAATATTACTAGAGTCAGGGATAAATTAACCTTATAGCTATTCTTAAAGACTCACTCGAAAGGTTCTTTGACATGAAAGACTTGGGCCCTGCTCAAGTAATTCTTGGCGAAATAATTATTAGAGATAGAGCTAAGTGGTAGATAATTTTGTCACAAAAGGACTATTTGCTGGAAGTGTAGGAATGTTTTAAGACTTTGAATGCTAAACTCACTTTCATTCCCTTAGGAGGGAATCTTGATCGAACCAGGCCAAGACCAAGATGCACTACATAAGGAAGAAGATGAGCATATGAAATCTATTCCTTATGACGCACTTGTTGGATCACATACATGTGCCATGATTTGCACAAGACGTGAACTTACTTTTTCTGTTAGTATCTTGAGTAGATACATGTCTATCCCTTGCAATAAGCATTAGGCTGCTATGAAGTATTTGTTGAGATATGTTTCAGGTACATTAGGATATGGTTTCATTTATGGTAAGCATTCATCCAAGTCTAATCTATTTGGTTATGTTGAGGTTGACTTTGATAGCAATAGAGATAGTAGGAAGTCCGCAACCTCCTACATCTTTACCTTGCATGAGAACTAAATATCATGTAAGCACTCAACAACAAGCTATAGTAGTGGCTTTATCCTTAATTAAGGCGTAATACATAACAGTTGTTGAGGCCTCCAAGGAAGCAAGCTGGCTTCAAGGTATCCTAAGGGAGATTGAAAGGAAGCATTATGTGTCTGTTGCACATGGATTGTTAGAATGCAATTTATTTGTGCAAAGATCTTATCTATCATGAGAGGACCAAATACATAGATGTCAGATATCACTTTATTAGGGATAAATTAAGTGTAAAAAAAGGGTTATTGATTAACAAAATTGAAGGAAAGAAAAACCCAGTAGATTTTGGAGCCAAACTGTGACAATTGACAACTTTATTTTCTATAGGGACTTCTTACATGTCAAGGATCTCAAGACACATTGAAAAGTTGTTGCAACAAATAGGCCGATGCTAAAAAGTTGGTAAGACCCAGAACATCCCATGCAAAGCTATTTTACACTAGTAAAACTTAAGAATTAGAAAGGCAAATTATAGAGACTATAGTCTCTTTTTTTAAGTTGTGTTGTATTTTATGTGTGAGGATGTAGAGTGTGGGTCTGATCTGTTACAACCGTTTGGGCTATGCTTAGGCCCAATCCGGAAGGCAACGACTTGCCCTAATTTACTCCTCCCATATTTAAGGATTGTGTGTGCGGCTGTGTGATTGACTCTTGCTCTCTCTATTCTATCTTCTTCGAAAATATCTAGGGTTTATCCCTCAGTGAGATACCTTCATAGCTCTTCGACAAAGCTCCCGATCAATCCAATTAAACACACAAGGATAACTGAGATTCCAAAACGAAATCATTGGATTTTGTTGGTGCAAACTATCATCGAATACTTGCTTTAGCCCTTCTTGGATCTCTTCTGGTTATCTCCACATATCCATAGACTCTCTTTGCTCCTCTTGGTTCTTTTCATGTGTTTTTTTTTGGCGTTCCAATTGAGGCATATATATCGTTTTTATAATTAATCTTCTTTAATTTGTTGAATATTCAATATACAAATTTGTTTGTTTGTTGCTTCATTTGAGTTTTCATTAACAAACTCAAAACAAGAAACAAAAAGATTGCAAATACATACCTGGCTTCTTTCTCCATTTGAATGCAAGAAAAATTATACCAGTGATCACAAGGAGTGAAAATAAACCAACACTCATAACCACTGGAATGATGAAATGATGTCTTTTCTTCTTGTTTAGTACTTCACATGGATATGACTTACAAACATCAGGATTCCCCTCTAGTCTACATTAAACAAAAGCTGATAATTATAACCATGTATTATTCAGTTTGAAATACAAACTGATCAATATATTGAAAACTTCAAAGTAGAATTAGTAAATACCTTAAATCCATGAACTCATTGTGTGCCTTTTCAACAAGTAGAGGAGGAACTGGACCCATGAGATTGTTCCTTGTTAGATCACTGCAACCAAGAAGAAACTATAAAAGTATTCTTGCCGGTAAAGTTTGTCAACTTCAACACTTGTAGCAATATCATCTTACATGACATTTAACAAGGGTAGATTTGCTAAAAAAATCTGGTATCTTCCCTATTAACCTATTGTTTGAAAGATTCCTAAAAAAGGTATACATACAACACACGTTAGAAAACTTTTTTTTTTTAATCTAAGAACTTGGGCCTATGAGATATATATGGACAGAAAAAAAAATATATGGACAGAATAGTCACAACTTCCAATACACTCGTGATGAAAAGGCGATAGTAATGAAATATGAAACTTACAAGAACTTCAGAGATGTGAGTTTGGACAGATAGGGTGGGAGCTCTCCAGTCAAATTACTTGAACTCAAACTCCTGCAAGTTATGTGGAGATTCTAAAGATCAAGCATAAGAATTTAGTATAATTAATTGTGTTGAGATTAGGAAGATATTACACCGTCAAGACTCACAAGGAGGTTATTCTTGGAGGATTGTTGCCATCATACGTACAATTGAGAACATCCCACTGGTAATCAATAGGAAGACAAGGATCTCCTTGCCAAATCTTTGGTATCTCATAACTATCCTTAATTGTAGTCATAGCATCAATCAACTGTACATATTAATCAGTTTATTCGATACGATTTCAAAGAATTGGAATAATATATAGTGACTACTGAAGTCCATTGGGACTCGTGGTCATGAGTCATGTACACGGATGCACATACTATAAGCCAATTGCGGTTTTAACCTAAAACCAACTTGTTGGACAAAAATGCGCAATAATCGTACAACACATTTTATTTGATTTTTTGATATTTGAGTTCGACCCCTTTTGGTTATCCTCTTGATTCGAAGTCGTATCGATACCAAGATTTAAGTGGCTTTGGTGATCTGGGCTGCACCCGTATTTTAACGGGTTGCCTACGTATCTCTTGGAAGAGAATCAAGCCTTACGTAGTTCAGAGTGTTTTAGATTTGGTGTTTTCTTTGATTTGGTTTGGATTTGATTTCGTTTTCTTGTATGCATCAGAGGATGGAGTTCAAACCCACCTTCAAAGAAGGGTAGCTCGAACAACACTCCACCCGAGTAACCTGAGCCCACCTTCTCGAAAGGGTAACTCAAGTAACCCGCCTATCATTTGCATAGAAAACGACTTGATTTTTATGATGGAGTTTGATTTGATTTGATTTGAGATTTGACTGAAAAGTCAATTTGGGGGTTGTGATTGAACTCGTTTGTGAGTTTCCTACGTACCCTTTTGGAAGGGATCAAATCGCACGTAGTTCTTGAAACGGACAAATTTGAAATTGGTATTTGGGTTTTTAAAGTTGTGGCCGTGACCGAACTCGATGAGCGGAAGCTTTGTATCGAGTCGGAGGAGACACTTTAGATTTGATGGAAAATTTGATATTTGAGACGACTTAAAGTCGAAAAGTGAATTTGAGGAGATTTGATTTGAAAGTTTGGATGTGACTGGACTCGGTGAGAATTTGATTTGCACCGGTTTTCCTACGTATCCACTTGTTTGGTGGAATCAAGTCACCGTAGTTCGGGACAAAAATAAATTTTGTATTTGGATTTGATCATGAGATCATTTGAGAGTGGTAATCGAACTTGACGAGCAGAAGCTTTGTATCGAGTTGACATGGACAATTTGAATTTGTTTTTGGCGATTGAACTCAACGAGCCTTGGCTTTGTATCGAGTGTCCTACATATCTCTTAGAAGAGAATCAAATCACCCGTAGTTCTAAACGAGAGGAATTTAATTTGTTTGGTTTTGACATCATATTCATTTAAAGGGAATTTATAGGTTAACGACTGTACCCGATATATTTTTAGAATTTAATATCGGGTTACCTACGTAGCCGATATGAGGCGTCAAGTCTTTACGTAGTTCTAAACGAACCGATTTGATATTTTTGCATTGACGATTGTACTCGACGAGCATAAGCTTTATGTCGAGCTACCTACGTACCCGTTTGGACGGGATCAAATCATCCGTAGTTCTTTTAAGAAGGAACCAATTTGATTTTGTGGTTTTGCCCTTTTGGTCGTTTGAGGACCGTGTGATTGAACCCAATGAGCTATAGCTTTGTATCGGGTTTCCTACGTATCTCTTAGAAGAGAATCAAATCACTCGTAGTTCGTTTTGAGAACAAATTTAATTTTTGGGCAAGGTGACTGAATTCGGTACATATTAAATTTTATACCGAATTTCCTACGTAACTCGTAAAAGAGTATCAAGTCTATACGTAGTTCTGAATGAACTGATTTGATTTGTTTTGACCTCATATTCATTTAGAAGTGAATTTAGAGGCAGACGACTGTGCCCAATATATTTTTGAGATTTAATATCGGGCTACCTACGTAACCGATTTTACGGTGTTAAGTCTTTACGTAGTTCTACCAAAAGACCGAGTTTATATTTGGTGAAACTCGATTTGAGATTTTGACTCCGTTTTTGTTGAAACCGGTTTGAGATTGACCCACTAAAATTAATTGGCAAAGAATATTTGACGAGTTTAATTTTTTTATTTTAATAAAACTCAAATTCTTAATTTTTGCCGATTATAATTCTTATATTTTAGTGGGTTAATTTCGTAATTAAATATATTTATTTTAAAAAAATGCCGAAGCATACATGCCATTTGCTCTTTTGTCGACTTTCATCAAATGTGGATTCAGTATATGAATTACAAATCCATATTTGCTACATTTCCGACCTTGTAAGAACGAGCTTGATTAATGGGCTGAGCCCAAATCAATTAAGCCCAATTCATACATCCATTCACCCGGCTAGCTCTACGACTCTACTGCACTCGCTCCTCTTTTTTTTATCTGTGTGTTCAGACTTCAGAGGCACCGACATAGAGAGAGCACATCGCCATAGCCGCACGGAATTCGCTTGGGAGACGAAGCCAATTTCTGAATCACATCGAGGGGGCTTGTGATCGAGTGATCTCAGGAAGAGTGAGCTAGACTCGAAGGCCGATAGAAAATCAGGAGGGCTTTCGGAGCGCGGAGATCCGGATTAATTCGATGTCACCTGGAAACCCCGAAAGCTCTTGCAAAGAGAAAAGAAGAATAAATAGGTTTGTCTTCCTACCCTCCCTTGCAATTTCCCCTCCAATTTGGATGCTTTGGGTTTTGAGAAAATCAGTCAATTAGGGCTGATTTTTGATACTTTGTAATTTAGGGATTTTTGGGTTAGCTCAGCCGCAATTCCGAGCTCGGAACGTCTATACCAGCCACCGGTCGTCCGAATTCGAGCATCCGAGAGGAGGAGCAGTGCAACAAAGACACGCCTGAGCTCTCAGTTGCAGCCTTGCGGAGTCGGAAGCGACCACCGGCTTAGGTATGTCGGTTAAATTTTTTCCTTACCCTCCTGATTTGGAATCTCAGTCATAGACTGAGTGGGATTTGAGTATACAAATTTTGGGAGTCATCAACTTGCATTTTTGTAGCTTCTGACATTTTTTTGTTACCCAATTTGTGCCTTGCTTTTTGTTCGACTCAAGTTGATTTAGTTCGAACATGTTAATCAGCTAACTTGAATTCCAGTCTCCGAATTTGTTTTAGGAGAAACTGATATCATGGCTCCCTTGCTACATTTCAATTTTCGACTTCAATTTTTGTTGAAAGGCTGAATTTGTAGCACTTAGGGGTCCATTGTGTTGCAATTTGGTAGCAACTAGGGAGGATTTGTGCCTCAAGTGAGTCCTGGTTTTTAGGGTCTTTTATATTTTGAGTTTTGGCTGCCTGGATTTGACTTTTGAGAGCCACCCTGGCAAACTGATGAACCTGCTGATTGAGTCTCTCAAAATTTCGGCAGCATTTCAACCCGATAAACCGATCCTCGCCGGGATCGAATGCCCCCAACCTATTACGTGATGGTCTCTAGGCGAAAGCCTATTACGAGCCCAAACACTAGGTGAGAGCATGTGAACCCAACCCGACTATGAGAGTAGAGGCTACCCGACTATGAGAGTAGAGGCTCTCAACCTATTACGTGATGGTTTCTAGGCAAAAGCCTATTACGATCCCAAACACTAGGTGAGAGCACCTAAACCCAAGCCCGAGTTGGTCTTCTCCATTGTCATGCTTCTTTGTACCTGCAAAACAAAGAAAAGAAAGGAGGATAGACTTTCTACCCTCTGTTTTGGCCTTTGAAGAATTCTGCTTTCTTTTTGTTCTGCAGTTTCTTCTTCTGTTTGCTGATTTATGTTTGTTTTATGGGTTGTTGCAGGTGCACCCAGGCAGAGAAGGAAAGTTGTATTTGCTGCTTCTGTTTTGCAAACGGAAGTGCATGAAGGGAGAAGAAACCAGGAGGGAACTGCTCTTTGTTTTGCAGTTGAATAGCCCCCCCAAATGGAAGAAAAAGGAAGCCTTTTTGGAGGAGAAGAAAGCCGGCCAGAAGAAAACCGTCCCCCCCAAGAGGGAGATCCAACTGCAGCAGCAGCCTTTTAAAGGTGGAAGAGGAGAAGTTACCTGAATCACCTCTCCGCACCCACGTTCAGCAAAACTGCACTTTCATTCTCCCCTTTGTAATATTTTTTTTAACTGTCATAAAAATCGACAACTGTAATTCCCTTTTGTAACTTCTGAATTCAGTTGGTTACCTTTTGGGTCTTTTTTAAGGCTAATCTTGGACTTTAAGATGGGCCTAATATTACCAACGGGCCCAATTGATAACTTGATTAATGTGTTCTATTTCATCAATTGAACTAATCACCTTTCGGTTCATAGTCAATTTGACAAAAATTTGCATAATTATGAACACTTTAAATTTGTGAAATTTTACCCTTCAACACAACTAACAATAGAAGAACTAGCCCATCGACTTGTACGCATAGGCTTGTTTAGTTCATATTTCTGATTTGAGAATCTTTTGGTTTCTTCACATCTCAACATTGACCATTCACTTGAAGAAAATCAACAAGTAATAATTAAAAGCAAAGAGACATGGAAATACCATCTTCTTGATTTGTTGGTGAAGCAAGATCTAGGGCTCTGAACACCTCCATAACATTAATAATAGGGTAATGGTTGGACTCAACTGTCTTCTTAAGTGTAAAACCGTAACCAAATGAACCTTGAAGAGAGATTCTAGGGGATGTTACTGATGTCAGTTGCATGTATTTTGGCCTAATTGGTCCAAATTTGTACCCTGGGATGTTAGGCAGAAAAAGGGTGAACTCTCTTGTGTCATTAGAGCTTAGCAATTCAAGCTCAACAAAATAAAAGTATAGATAAATCTGAGCTGTAGAATCCTGATCAGGCACCCCTAACATGTGTGTCATGTTAGGAAGGCTATCATTTTGCTCACAAGCAGTCATCAACACACTAGTTGGTACTTTACTGGGATCGGCAAAAGTTCCTTTCGTTTTGGCAATGACTTTCCAACCATCATCCCACTTAGGAACACGATACCACAGACGATCATATGCATCATCCTTCACCCTACATCAAGATAGACATTCACCTCTTTTAACCTAGATTGTCAGACAAATTATGGTAAATGTAGAGCTATAAGAAAAGAAGATTTATAGCAGTGAGACTGTGTGTGTGTGTGTGTGTGTGTGTGTGGATAATTTGTGGATTAAGAAAACAGATTTATTGCATATACATACAAATATCCCGCTGAGGCAGGAGCAACAACGTCAATATCTATTCTGAGCACTACATCAAGTGACAAAGTTGGAGAAGCAGGGTACGGAGAGTTTATATCCAAAGGCCTGAGCTCGAGGATAGATATAAAAGGGGTTCCACGCCCCGTGTTTAAGAGACAAACGTCTATTGATTTTGTAGTTGCTACATGGAGTATCTCTGCGAAATTTGGATCATACGTCAAAAATACTGTGAACCAAAAATTGACACCTATGTAGACATCAAATATAGGGTCCGTATCCTTGCCGTCGTAGTTGCCATAGAAGAACGAAGGTCCGATCAAGTATGTATGGTTAGGCTTCAACGGGGAGAGGCTATAGCAATTTCTGCGTCCCTCTGGGAAGCTTCTTAATGTCAGATAAAGACTAGGAATGGAAAAGTTAGATGGCAGCTTGTTGAGATATATGTATATTTGTCTAAGTTGTATAATATCTTTTATTATATGGTTTGTAATGATACAATAACTATAGGTTATGTGTAATAAGGCTTAGATTATGCTTGAGCTGGATTTAGCTAAGTATTAATGGACTGGATTGAATTGGGCCATTGGGCTTGATCTCCTAACCATATATACTAGCCCAATTCGAGCCCATACTTCGGAAGCCATTACACTGGCCCTTTTGGGAGAGAGGTGGCTGAGCTCTAGGGTTTGAAGCTTCATCCGATGCACTGCGTTTCATCTAGGGCTTTAAGCTCTATTTAAGGCTTGAGCTCTTGTTGTCTTCCGTCGTCCAACTCACTGTTCACTCCAGCTCCAAGAGAAAGAGAGAGAAGAGAGAGTTCTAAGGTTAGGGTTTCGATCTTCGATCCCCTTTCCTCTGACGGCCGCTGAAGCTCATCTTCCTCGGCGTTTCCACGGTGGTGCGAAGGTTGCTGGCTCCTCTAGTGATCTCAGCCGCCATCCCAGAGGGTTACCTTCTCGATCTGGAACTATGTCTCCAGATCTGAGAACTTCAAAGGGAGTTCTTCTTCCTTTGGCTTTGTATAGTTGTTGTTCTTCGTTTCTTGTTCTAGACTTGCATATTTTGTACTTGGCTTTGTCCAATCCCCCTTGTATTCTTTCGATTATCATAGTGGATTAGGGCCGACTCTTGAGGCCCCGGGGATGTAGGATCGTGGATCCGAACCTCGTAAAACTCTTGTGTGTTGGTTCGATCTCTTGTCCTTTGTGCTTGTCGATTGCATGTTTGCTTGTCTCGCTCGATACGAATCCCTACTTCCCTCTTCAAAGTGGTATCAGAGCCATGGTTCCTTTATCATGAACTTGGCTTTCTGATTTCTTGGTTATCCTGTGACCTATTGTTGCTTCCACTGATCTGTGTTTAGTTTCTTGAACTTTTTTGGATTATTTCTGTTTCTTTAGAAAATGTCTGATTCTGTTCGCTTGAAACCTTTCAATGGCTCTACTGATTTCGCTATGTGGCAGGTGAAGATGCGAGGAGTGCTTATGAAGGAAAAGTGTTGGGTAGCAGTCACCAACAAGTTCCCTGATGCTACCTCTAAAGATAGGATCCAGAAACTAGAGGAACAAGCCCATAGTGAGATCTTGCTACGTCTCTCAGACGATGTAGCAAGGCAGGTAATAGAGCATACCACAGCTGAAAAGCTGTGGGAAGCTCTTGAAAATCTCCATCTTACAAAATCCTTGCCTTCTCGTGTTAATCTGTTTAATAAACTGTTTAGTTTTAAAATGAACACTGCATGCACTCTTTCTGAGAATCTTGATAGATTTTTACAAATTACTCAAGATATTACTCGTTGTGGTGACAAACTTGATGAGACTCAGTTGTGTGTGCTTCTTTTAAATTCTCTGCCTAGTCAGTTTGACACTTATAAAGATGTTGTTCAATATGGAAATACTAAGCTGGTTAAGAAAGATATCATTGAATCTTTAATCCAGAAAAATGAATCTCTTAAAGTGTTTAAAACTACTAATGGCTCTAAAACTGAACCTAAGGCTAATACTAAAGATGAAGTTCTTATGGTTAAGCGTAAAGGTAAGGGAAATAGAAAGAGAAATAACAAGAAGAAGGAAGAAGATAAAGATAATCAACAGTCTAAAGCTGAAAATGGATCTGATAAGAACTTTGACAAAACAAATGTGAAGTGTCATTATTGTTCTAAAACTGGTCATTTTGAAAAAGACTGTTATAAGAAGAAAAGAGATGAAAAAGAAGCTTCTAAGAAAGCTGCTGTCAATACAGTATCTGAAACCCACCCCTATTATACTCATGAAGTGCTTGCTGTTACTTCTTTGCTTGTTGAAAATGCTTCTGATTGCTGGATTCTTGATTCTGGATGCACTATTCATGCCACTCATCATAAATCTTGGTTTCATAACTTGAAATTGTTTGATGGTGGAGATGTGATGCTTGGTGATCATTCTATCTTGAAAATTAAAGGCATAGGTTCAGTAGCTTTAAAAATGCATGATGGTGTTGTGAGGGTCATAAATGATGTTAGATGGGTTCTTGATTTTAGAAGAAATCTCTTGTCTAAAAGTGCTTTAGAGGCCTTAGGCTGTGAAGTGTATAACAAAGATGGCATTAGGACTTTATCTAGAAATAATAGAGTTCTTATTCAAGCTGAAAAAAGAAGAGGTTTATATGTTATTCATGCTTCTCCTGAGCTTAATTTTGCTACCATCCTTGCTGTCTCTGGTGTTGATATGTCTTTAAATGAGTCTATAAAATGGCATAATAGACTAGGACATATAGGAAATAAGGGTTTACTTTATCTGTATAAGCA
Organism: Persicaria tinctoria; assembly: GCA_037127255.1. NCBI lineage: Eukaryota > Viridiplantae > Streptophyta > Magnoliopsida > Caryophyllales > Polygonaceae > Persicaria > Persicaria tinctoria. The sequence continues at coordinate 8,752,510 of JBANSL010000013.1, read as the reverse complement.
TGGCATACTTAAATCTAAACTTGTTGATATTGATGTGTGTGATAACTGTTTGATGGGAAAGCAAACTAGGAAGGGTTTTCCAAAATCCTCCTATGTTGCTTCCAATCCTCTTGAGTATGTTCACTCGGATTTGTGGGGACCTGCACAGGTAAACACTCCAGGGGGCAGAAGGTACTTTCTATCTCTTGTAGATCATTTCAGCAGAAAGGTTTGGGTTTACTTACTTAAGGGTAAAGATGAGGCTTTTGATATGTTTAAAATGTGGCATAAAACTGTTACTATTGAAACTGGCCTTCCCTTAAAATGTTTAAAAACAGATAATGGTTTAGAGTTTTGTAATTTTAAATATGACTCTTATTGCAATGAACATGGTATCAAGAGACACCTTACCATTCCTGGCACCCCTCAGCAGAATGGAACTGCTGAGAGGATGAACATGACTCTCCTTGAGAGGGCAAGGTGTATGTTGATATCTTCTGGAATGAGAGCCTCTTTGTGGGGTGAATCTGTTGTCACAGCTGCATACCTCATAAATAGGTCTCCATCTTCCACCATTGGTTTTAAAACTCCTTATGAGATGTGGCATGACAAGAAACCTGACTTAACTCATATTAGACCTTTTGGTTGTGTGGTTTATGCTCATAAAAGTGATGGCAAGTTAAACCCTAGGTCTAAAAAATGTGTGTTGTTAGGTTATCCTAAAGGAGTTAAAGGCTATAAATTGCTTATTATACAACCTGGAGCCTATAAAACCATAATTAGTAGAGATGTGGTGTTTGTTGAGAATGAATTCCATTTTAAAAATGTATTCATTCCTTCTGTTAAGAAGTCCTTGCAGGTACCTCCAGGGTCTGATGCAACCCAGTTCTACACTCCAGATTTGTCTAAGAGTGATGATGAAGCTGAGGATGGCACTGACTCTGAGGATGCTCAGGAAACTCCAGGAACATCACCTACTCCTATGCAACCTCACCAATTGAGTGGGGAAGTGCATGATGATACTTCTGTTGGATCTTCTGATAGTTCTAATGATGATGATGGTAATAGCTCTATCCCTGCTAGTTCTAATGCTCTCTCCCCCCATTCCGAGTCTTTAGAACCTACTGTTGTGCCTGCTTCATCTGTTCATGCTGCTGGTTCCTCTAGCATTTCATCTCCAGATAAGCATGACTTAACCACTTGGCAGTTAACTAGGGATAGATCACCTAGAACTAAGATTCCAAATAAAAAGTATATCAGTAACATTGTTGAATTTGCTTGTGCTATGTCTGAAGTTGTTGATCATTTTACACCTGCCACTTATGAACAAGTTATGAGATGTGCTCACTCTAAAAACTGGAAAGATGCTATGTCTGAAGAAATTGATTCCATGATGAAAAATAAAACCTGGATACTTGCTCAAAAACCTAAAGATGCTAGGTTTATAGGAAGTAAGTGGGTCTTTAAATTGAAAGAAGGTAACTCTAAGGATGAACCCCCTAGGTATAAAGCTAGGCTTGTTGCCAAGGGGTTCACCCAAAGAGAAGGTGAAGATTATACTGAAATTTTTGTACCTGTTGTTAAATACAAAACTCTGAGGTTATTACTTGCTATGGCTGCTGTTTATAACTTTGAGTTGGAACAAATGGATGTAAAAACTGCCTTCTTGCATGATGATTTAAATGAGATCATTTATACGAGACAACCTCAAGGTTTTGTCAATAAGAACAAACCTGACTTTGCATGCTTACTTAAAAAGTCTATATATGGACTCAAACAATCACCTAGACAATGGAATATCAAATTTGACACATGCATGAGAAGAAGTTTGAGTTTTAAAAGGAGTAAGTTTGACACTTGCTTATATTTTAAAGGTCATAAGACTGGTTCTGTGCTATATGTTCTGTTATATGTGGATGATATATTGTTGATGTCTAAATCCAAAACTGATATTGATGCCACTAAACATGAACTTGCTAAACATTTTGATATGAAAGATTTTGGCCCTGCTAAGAGAATTCTGGGTATCAAAATAACTAGAGATAGGAGAAAAGGTAAGCTATGGCTTAATCAAACTGACTATGTGCTTAAGGTTCTGGATAGATTCCATATTAAAGATGTGACTCCTAATGCTATTCCTCTTGGTTCACATCTTGACCTTAGTAAAAATCATGTTGCATTATCTGCTGCTGAGTCTTATAAAATGAAAAGGATTCCTTTTGATGTTGATGTAGGCTCAGTTATGTATTGTATGATTTGCACTCGTCCTGATCTTGCTTTCTCCATCAGTGCTCTAAGTAGATATATGTCAAATCCATGTGAGAAACATTGGAATGCTATGAAATATCTTTTAAAATACCTGTTTGGCACTACTAAGCTGAGATTGTGTTATGCTAAGCATAGTTCTGTAAATGAGTTATATGGATATGTGGATTCTGATTTTGCTAGTAACAAAGATAATAGAAGATCCATTACTTTTTATGTTTACACTTGGGCTGGGAATTGCATATCTTGGAAATCCCAGCAACAACCCATTGTTGCTTTATCTTCTACAGAAGCTGAGTATATTGCAGCCACTGAGGCTTGCAAAGAAGCCATATGGCTGCAGGGTTTGTTGCATGAGATTGAAATGAAAACTTATACTACTGTGCTGCATATTGACAACCAATCTGCTTTATATTTGTGTCATGAACCCATGTATCATGAAAGAACCAAACATATAGATGTTAGGTATCATTTCATTAGGGAAAAAGTTGATGATAATGTGATACATGTTGTGAAAATAGATGGTAACTATAATCCTGCTGACTTTGGCACTAAGATAGTGCCTAGAGAAAATTTTTTGTTTTGCATGAATTTCCTTCACTTAGGTGAAGGAGGCTAAGGATCTCAAGCAGGTATGAAGGGCCAACGATGGACTTGGTTACCTAATCCACATCTAGGAGATGGTCTGCCTGGAGCAGACTTAGAAAAATATATAGGGGGCAATTGTTGAGATATATGTATATTTGTCTAAGTTGTATAATATCTTTTATTATATGGTTTGTAATGATACAATAACTATAGGTTATGTGTAATAAGGCTTAGATTATGCTTGAGCTGGATTTAGCTAATTATTAATGGACTGGATTGAATTGGGCCATTGGGCTTGATCTCCTAACCATATATACTAGCCCAATCCGAGCCCATACTTCGGAAGCCATTACATTGGCCCTTTTGGGAGAGAGGTGGCTGAGCTCTAGGGTTTGAAGCTTCATCCGATGCACTGCGTTTCATCTAGGGTTTTAAGCTCTATTTAAGGCTTGAGCTCTTGTTGTCTTCCGTCGTTCAACTCACTGTTCACTCCAGCTCCAAGAGAAAGAGAGAGAAGAGAGAGTTCTAGGGTTAGGGTTTCGATCTTCGATCCCCTTTCCTCCGACGGCCGCTGAAGCTCATCTTCCTCGGCGTTTCCACGGTGGTGCGAAGGTTGCTGGCTCCTCTAGTGATCTCAGTCGCCATCCCAGAGGGTTACCTTCTCGATCTGGAACTGTGTCTCCAGATCTGAGAACTTCAAAGGGAGTTCTTCTTCCTTTGGCTTTGTATAGTTGTTGTTCTTCGTTTCTTGTTCTAGACTTGCATATTCTGTACTTGGCTTTGTCCACTCCCCCTTGTATTCTTTCGATTATCATAGTGGATTAGGGCCGACTCTTGAGGCCCCGGGGATGTAGGATCGTGGATCCGAACCTCGTAAAACTCTTGTGTGTTGGTTCGATCTCTTGTCCTCTGTGCTTGTCGATTGCATGTTTGCTTGTCTCGCTCGATACGAATCCCTACTCCCCTCTTCATGGCTTTATTTTGTAGTTGATACCAGTGCTAATGAATTTCTCATCGGAAGTGTGGTACAATCCATTGTTTGGATTGTAAGTTGGACAGGCCGGTTCTGCAAGGCCACAGTCGATATTTATGAACCCAGCTGCATTTCCCATTTAGGGAAAAACGAGAATTTGCATTAGTTTTTTCGACAAAGAATTTGCATTAGTTAATTAAGGATATTTATGTGTTTTTCTTACTATAGATCTATAAAAACTAGTTATTTTAAATAAAAATAGATGATCTAGATTGAATTGAAGATATATACAACTGAGAATCTATCATGCGCGCGCTAACATGACACGTACTATATAATTTTCCGGACAGATCGAAAAAATACCTGTGTGACCATCGGATAATCGCCTTTCCATGGGAAGTACATCTGCTGCAGCTAACAACAACTGAAAAGTTTGGAATGTGGTTAACTGGAGGAGGAAGAAGATTAAGTGAAATACAGCAATAGCCATCCTACAGTCACCTCTCTTTACTCGTCGATTTGGCAATATATTTATCAATTAATCCAGCTATTATATTAAGTTGATGGTTGGTTTGAGGTCAACCTCCGGTAAATGCATGCAATCTCTTATCGGGATCACTCAATATATACGAGGTTGATTGATTATGATGGCATCGTATATTCTTACTACCACTCTTAAATAATTTTTTTTTTTTTTTTTTGGGCGTGGTTCTGTTAGTCTAAATTTGTGGAATATCTGAGCATATATAATTAGTCAATTCATTCGTGTTTGAAGGTTTTGTTTCTTATTCGATCATTTTCATTATACGGCGCGCGTTTCTCATTAGTCTAGGTAGGACCAATCGTCATTTGAAAATATTGGCCGACCTTGGTCCAATTGCAATGCATTAGCGAGTATTAGCAGCATCATCAATCAAATTAACCAGATGCTACGTTAACAGTTTGGTTCTTCTATTGTCGATACTCGATATTGTTTGTATACAATTAAGTCTGACCAAGTCAAAATTTGGTGAGGGGGCCGCTGTTAAAATTTGAAATTAAGTGACAATTCACAAAATGTGTCTATTTGAGCAAGAGGTTGCAACTTGCAAGGAATTCCATCCACCATATATTAATTCTGTTGGGCACGGAAGCGCGTCCGAGGTAATCCGGAAGTCTAATGACAATTAGACAGCAATCCAACTGCACCAGAAAATAACACCAACAACTATCAACAAACACCCGATACACCCGCTCGAATCTCTCAACTTTTCCCTCCTTTCTCCATTCTCTCTTCTCTCTCTCTCCTCTTCTCTTTTGGTGTGCTGGCGGCATAACCCTATGGTGTATCCAAATTCCAAATCTAAGGCAAACATTGTCTTTTACTACGTACGTATATCACAAATGAGAAGCCACACTGGGATTTCAATTTGGGCTAGACCCAAATGGGCCATAGGCCCAACAAATTCTATAGAGTTTATTAATATTTTTGTATCTCATCAGCTCGTGGAGTTTGTATTTTTAGGTGTGTTGGTGCATGCAATTTCGGAGTTTGTATTTTTAGGAAAAAGGCGTTGAATTAATTTTTGTTGTGCCTCGGCCCTTGGAAGGTTGAGCGACTCATCTTGAATACATTGATATAAGCGGTGTAATGTTTGAAGTGGATTAAGATCGAATGCGGTACGCTGTTTGTATATATTCATCGATCAAAGGACAAAGGTCAAAATGTATCGTTCTAGAATCGGTTGACCTAGTCGTAATGTTGGTTGGCAAGGCACTTGCAGTTTGTAAGAAAATGACACAAACTATAACTAATTTCGTACCTAAATGAAAAGTTAGTATACCATAAGAGGCTGCTAATTTATAACAGTGGCGGATCTAATGTTCTAAAGTTAGGTGAGCGAAAATATTCATGATAAAGACAAAATTTTACATGCCAAAAATCCAATTAAGGAAACCATACCCCCAAATCGGTAACAACTTGTTTGAGGTTTTTTATTACTCTTAATTGATTAAACTAATCTAGCAAACTATGAAAAAAATCTATCAATTTTCAGATTTTGAAAACAAAAAATTGTAAATGCAATTAATAGGAGTCAAAAGAACGACAGTGGAAAGAAAGTGCAATATGTCTCTTCACCGAACTATCATGTTCTTTGTCCATCTTTTGAGTTTTTGTTAAAAAATAAACTGAGATTATAATTATTTATGCCCAACAAGATTATATTATTATTTTTTTAACTTGATCCAAAATTTTCTACCCAACGGCAGCTGGGTTTGCTTGCACTGAGATCCGCCTCTGATTCATAACCACCCTGCTAATTATAGTATATGGTAGTATAATATCAATTTACAATCTAGAAAAGTTCAAAACAAGCTGATACTATCCATTAAGGCAAAATTAACTTTGCGATGGTATGAAGTTGATATACATGTTATGTGCTTTCCTAATGCATATAACAGATGCTGTAGCAGCTCACTTTGCTGAGCTCACTCTTCTTCATTTACATTTCATTCCAGCTGCATTTCAATTTGGTTGTAATAAGGGACAACTTGCACTATTTTGTTTGCTTGTGATCATCCAATCATAAGTGAGGATTCCATGCTATATATGCTGGCCTCTCTCTATGTTTCCCGAGTGGGGTTTTGGGTAATTGTGAGAGCTGCAAGGTCATCTGGCCGCCTCTGCACATTTACCATTTTGCATATCAATGAAACAGTGACTGAGCTTCACTAATTTTGCACCTTTCTTCCTTTTATTTTGCCTTGATCACTGCTAGTGCAGTATAAATATTGATCATCTGATCATTTTATTCACATGGTATCAGAGCTTTAGGCTTTCGATCTGAATATTTCCGCTACAAAGATTAGGAAGAAAGAAGATGGTTGAACCAAACAACACTCCCAATCCAGGAGATGGAGATGGAGACAGAGATGTCAATAATCAAGGTAACTTGAATGATCCTTTATTTCTATCAAACTCAGATCATCCGGGGTCTCAACTGGTTGCTGTGACCTTTGATGGAACTAATTTCATGACATGGAGCAGAGGTATCATGATGGCCTTAGGGGCCAAATGCAAACTTGGTTTTATTACTGGGAGTGTCGTGAAACCTGTTGAAGAAGGTATGAACCTTCAAAGGTGGATAAGGGCAGACTATATGGTGAGATGTTGGATTTTAAATTCTGTAAAAAAGAATATTGCTGAGAGTTTGATGTATGTTGAATCTACTAAGCAACTCTGGGATGATATACTGGAGATGTACATCCAGATCAATGCTCCTTTGATTTTTCACATTAAGAGGAAACTGAACAATGTAAGGCAGGGCAATATGAGTCTTACAGATTTATTTAACACTCTTAAGAAGCACTGGGATGAGCTTCAAGTGCTGGAAAAGAGGCCAGAATGCTCATGTGGAGCTATGAAGAATTGTGGATGTAATTTGGCCAAGCAGTTGAGTGAGATGGAGGATAGAAATAGACTAATGCAGTTACTGGCCAGTTTGAATGACAGCTATGAAGGGGCCAGAAATTCAATTCTAGCAATGGATCCTTTGCCCCCAGTTGGCAAAGGATACTACATACTGCAGCAAGTTGACATGGGCTCTGAGGCATCAGGAGGAATTGCTAGTGGCATGACTGATGCAAGTGCTTTTCCAGCTAATAAAAATCATCTTTCTGGGAACTTTTCTGCACAGGGAAATCAATCTTACAGTGGTCAAGGAGCTGGAGCTTATTCACAGAGCAATGCATCTTATGGTGCACAAAATCAGAAGAAGGATTGGAAAGAACTGAAAAGGATCAAGCTAGCTTCCAAATGCAGTCACTATAGATGGAAAGGGCACACTTCTGAGTAGTGTTTTAAACTGCATGGGGTACCTGACTGGTTCAAAGAGTTGAAGGAAAGCCAAAGAAACAACTCTACTGGCAAGAGTTCAGCTAATGCAGTAGGATCTATGAGTGGGGCTATGATGAATAATCCTCTTAAAGAGAGCTCAGGTAACACAGAAGGGCAGATTGACAATGTTATGGTGAATGTTGTCTATCAGGAAGTCTTAAAGAGGATGAAGGGCAAAGGTCAAGCAGATAATGCTTTTGCCAACTTTGCAGGTAATCTATCTATTCATGCTAGTTCAGTTAACTTGTCTTTACAAGCTAGAGATGAATGGATTGTAGATACAGGAGCTAGTGATCATATGATGCCTATTGATCTTTTCCCTCACACCAAAGTCAGACTTTGCAAACCTGTGCTCATTGGTTTACCTGATGGGATTGTGAAAACTGTCACTGAATCTGGAAAGTTGCAGATAACTGATACTATTTGGTTGAATGACATATTATTGGTGCCAGATTTTAAGCACAGCTTACTGTCAGTTGGAAGGCTGTTAGATGACAATGAACTGATAGCTGTATTTACTCGTACATCTTGTTATGTTCAGGACCCTAGAACTAAGGAAGTTATGCTGTCTGGTGAGAGGAAGCATGGGCTATACAAAGTGCTGTCAGTTGATCAAGGAAGAAACCGGGGAATCAAGAAGCAGTGTCATGTTTTGCCTTCAAAATCTTGTAATAAAGCTAGATGTGATTTAGATGTAACACATGCTAGACTTGGACATAGTTCAGTTTCAAAGATGAGACATTTGCAGTTTATGAATCAGGCAGACTTGAATGATTTTCATTGTGACACTTGTGCATTGTGCAAGCATCACAGACTTCCCTTTGAGAGGAATTTAAGCAAGACAGATAAGCCTTTTGATTTGATCCATATGGATTTATGGGGACCATATAAAAATGTTACTTATAATGGTTTTCAGTATTTCCTTACTGTCCTAGATGATTGTTCTAGGATTACTTGGACCTTCTTGCTCAAAAATAAAATGCAGGTATACAGAATTGTGACAGATTTTCTGGCATATGTGAGCAATCAGTTTGAATGTTGTGTGAAGTGCATAAGAACTGACAATGGCACTGAATTCACATCAAAGCAATGTCAAGAGTTATTTGCTGAGAAAGGAATTGTTCATGAGAAAACAGTACCTTATACTCCCCAACAGAATGGGAGAGTAGAGAGAAAACATAGGCACCTTGTGGAGACTGCTAGGAGTATGAGATTGCATGCAAGATTGCCAATCAAGTTTTGGGGAGAGTGCATTTTGTCTGCAACTTATGTGATCAACAAACTGCCCACTGAGATTTTGAAATGGAAGTCACCTTATGAGGTGTTGTTTGGAAAGCCTGCTTCATATGATGAGTTGAAGGTACCTGGCTGCTTATGTTATGCATCAGTAAATCAACCAGGGAAAGATAAAATGTCTGCTAAGGCAAGAAGAAGTATATTCCTTAGCTACCCTCGTGGCCAGAAGGCCTATAAGGTGTGGGATTTGGATTCTAGAGTCACATTCATCAGCAGAGATGTGACATTTCAAGAAAAAAGGTTCCCTTTTAAGGAACTAGAGAAGCCAATGCAAGTGGCTCAAAGCCAGGAGCAACATACTCTACCGCTTGTGAACCCTGCCACAGATACTAAACCCCAAACACAATACCATACCCCTTCTAATACACATACTACTAGTCCTATACTCAGCTTCAATGATGAAGTGGTGCCTGATACTTCTTCCTCTTCTTCCTCCCATAGCCCTCCTTCCCAAACACATGTCCATAACCCCATACAAACACAACCCAATATCAACTTCTTAGATGATCACACTGAGTTTCCACCCTTGAGAAGATCATCTAGAGTCATTAATCCACCAAGACACTTGCATGATTTTGTCCATCAAAACAGAAGAAGTAATTCTTCTCAATCCCAAAGCTTCCTTGTCACTTGTCTTGACAAAACCCATGATAAAGATCCTGCATTTATTCCATCCTTTGCTCTTATGGAAAGCTTACACGAACCTGTGCACTACAGACATGTTGTGACAGAAGATCATTGGGTGAAAGCAATGAATACTGAAATTGAGGCTCTTAAAGCAAATAGAACATGAGAGATGGTGGATTTGCCTCCTGGAAAGAAAGCTATAGGAAGCAAATGGGTGTATAAAATTAAGTACAGACATGATGGATCTGTAAAAAGATTCAAAGCCAGGTTGGTTGCAAAAGGATACAATCAAATAAAGGGAAAGGATTATAAACATACATTTTCCCCGGTTGCAAAGTTTAGCACAGTTAGATTGTTGTTGGCACTGGCAACAGTAAAAAATTGGCCATTGCATCAACTTGATGTGAATAATGCCTTCTTACATGGGCATTTAGAAGAAGAAGTTTTTATGCAGCCACCTGAAGGATATGCCTTATCAAAGCCTAATCAGGTTTGCAAACTTAGAAAATCTATTTATGGGCTCAAACAAGCTTCTAGGCAATGGAATGCTGAGCTTTGTAGATTTCTTATGAGTTTGGGATATGAACAATGCCTTGGGGATTATTCCTTATTTCTGAAGAAAGTGAGAACTGGAATTGTAACAACTCTTGTATATGTTGATGATCTCCTTCTGACTGGTGATGATGAGGACTGCATAAAGCAAACTAAATTGGCTCTACATCATGAATTCACTATCAAGGATCTGGGATATGCCAGATATTTCTTAGGCTTGGAGATCTCCAGAAATGGTTCAGGCACTCACCTTCATCAAAGGAAGTATGTGGTTGACATATTATCTGACTGTAACATGCTTGATTGCAAACATGCTTCTTTTCCTCTTCCTAGGGGATTGAAACTATCCACTGATGTAGGAGAAATATTACCAGATCCTGAGATCTACAGAAGGTTGATAGGGAGATTATTGTTTCTTAATCTCACTAGACCTGATATTACTTATGTTGTTCAACATCTTAGCCAATTTATGACTGAACCAAGATATCCTCGCTATGAAGCTGCTTTGCATGTAGTAAGGTACTTGAAAGGCACTCTGGCTGTAGGCCTTTATTATCCTGCATCCTCTTCTACATCTCTTGCAGCCTATTGTGATGCAGATTGGGGCACTTGTCAATTTAGTGCCAAGTCCTTGACTGGATATTGTATATTCTTGGGCAATTGCCTTGTTTCATGGAAAACAAAGAAGCAAAACACTGTCTCTAAGTCCTCTGCTGAGGCTGAATACAGAAGCATGTCAACCACCACAAGTGAGTTAATTTGGGTAGAAGGCATATTGCAAGCATTTTCTGTCCTTGTGCCACAACCTATACCTCTATACTGTGATAGCAGGTCTGCAATCCATATAGTTGAGAATCCTGTTTTCCATGAAAGAACCAAGCATCTGAAGATAGATTGTCACTTCATACGCCAATATCTCATCACTGGCTTTATTCATCCACAACATATGAAGACAGGAGTCCAACTTGTAGACATTTTGACTAAACCTTTGGGTGAAAAGCAACACTTATTCTTTGCTCTCAAGTTGGGTCTTGTAGGATTCTCAACAAGCCCAACTTGAGGGGGGGGATATGAAGTTGATATACATGTTATGTGCTTTCCTAATGCATATAACAGATGTTTTCCTAGCTCACTAGCAGCTCACTTTGCTGAGCTCACTCTTCTTCATTTACATTTCATTCCAGCTGCATTTCAATTTGGTTGTAATAAGGGACAACTTGCACTATTTTGTTTGCTTGTGATCATCCAATCATAGGTGAGGATTCCATGCTATATATGCTGGCCTCTCTCTATGTTTCCCGAGTGGGGTTTTGGGTAATTGTGAGAGCTGCAAGGTCATCTGGCCGCCTCTGCACATTTACCATTTTGCATATCAATGAAACAGTGACCGAGCTTCACTGATTTTGCACCTTTCTTCCTTTTATTTTGCCTTGATCATTGCTAGTGCAGTATAAATATTGATCATCTGATCATTTTATTCAAAGATGGAAATATTGCAATCAAAACAGGGCTGGAGTTTTGTTCAAATTATGATAATATTCTATCTTGCTATGAGCATAGACACAATGCTCTCGGGTGGCTGACTTGAATTCATGTTGTGGTTCTCTTTATCAACACTATTTGCAGCATTTTGGTAATGGAATCCCTCTGATGTATAATATGCCTTCAAATCAACTACTACCTCACTCATTCTTGGCCTCTCTTTAGCTGTCCCTTTCACGTATTCCACGGAAATCTCCAAAAACTTCCACGCCGACTTAACAATCAAGTCTTGTTGTAGCATTTTGTCAATTATGGCCAAGATGTCTCCACTCTCTACCTTTGGAGACACCCAATCGACGATGTGTTCAATGTCATCTTCATCTTGATAGTTTGTATTCTTGATGTTGGTTGATTGCCCGGTTAATAGCTGCAACAATACAATTCCAAATGCGTAAACATCACTTTTCTCGCTCAATGTGTTGATTGGCTGGCAATACCTAAATTCAGAGGCAATGTAATTTATCGATTAGTATCATTTTAAAATTAGAATCCATTAATCAAACTATTTCCTTTCCTGCAAGAATCGGTCTTACTCTGGATCAAGGTATCCCCAAGTGCCTGCAAGATCAGTCCACACGGCAGCACCCTGGCTGTCGGTAGTGAAAAATCTAGAGAGTCCGAAATTAGCTATCTTTGCATGTCCCATCTCATCTAGTAGAATGTTTGCGGGTTTTATATCCCTATGGATGATTGGTGGTATACAACCACTATGTAAGTACTCTAATCCTACAACATTGGAAAACTGAGATCATATTAGAGGTAACTTATAGTTGCAAAATGTTTGAACTAGTGTATTACTGCCCAAGCTGACCTTGTGCAACATCAATTGAAATTTGAAGCCTTGCTTTCCAACTTAAAGGATGCTCATTTTTCTCTGTGAGGGAAAAATAAAAGAAGCTTCATCATCATATGACATTCACACTATCATGTAATTAATATATTACTACTTGATTAAAAAAAAATAGTAAGGGTCGAAGTGGAAGAAAGAAAACAAATTTCAATACAAGAGTTACCTGATAATTGTTTTTGCAAGTCACTAGAAGACATGTACTCGTACACGAGTGCCATGTTTGCATGTTCATCACAATACCCAATTAGTGACACCAAATTTACATGATGAGTCCTGGTAAAGAGTTCCGCCTGTGAAATTATCAACATACCATGAAATGCGACTATAGTAGTTTGAATTGTGTTGATAGTTCTAAATAAAGGAATTTAGCCATTTTATTTGACTTGCCTCAGAACAGAATTGCTTCAAAATGATTGTACACGATGCATGAAACATAAAAAACATAACATAAAACACTAAAAATAACTAAGATTATTAAAGGGATAACATGAAACATAGAAGCAAGATTGTATAATACCTTGTTTCTTTGTTCGTTTGAAGGCAAGAAAAATGATACCAATAATAACCACAATGAATGAAACCAAAGCAATGCACGCAACAATTGGAACGCTGAAGGAGTATCTTTTCTTATCGACCGCTAAATTCTCTTCACAATGGTACGACTTACAAACATCAGGATTCCCCTCTAGTCTACATTAAACAAAAGTCGAGGATCAACCAAGTTTTTGTTCGAAGTACAAGCCATTCATTATTCAAAACTCGAGGCAAAAAGGATTGTGTATGTATATATATACGAATACCTGAAGTCTATGGACTTATTGTGTGCCTTTTCAGCAAGTAGAGGAGGAACTGGACCCATTAGATTGTTTCCACTCAAATTACTGCAATGGATAGGAAATGATTAGCGCACTCTTTGACGACTTTTCAGTTTGTCACCTTCCCAATTCTTTAACATTGTCATCTTATGTAAAGACCTTGGTTTTTAAATAAATATATTTTAATAAAAATGGATTTAAGTCAGAAATTTGGATATTTTGAAAACCCTTGTCCTCACCTTGATATTCGTATTTTAAAATCCTTAAAGCGGATTCAGGCCTAATTTTGAACTTTTCAAGGGATATTCAGTCTTTTCACCTCGGAATTTGAAAATACCTTTGGATGTCGATATCCTTTTGACCTGGAAACTTTGATTGATCGAGTCTTTTCACCTCGGGAATTCAAATTTTGCGCTTTCAGGACTCTTCTCCTTTATGTGTCCGAAATTTCTAGCCCTATTTAACTCCCTTAGGCTGATTTGAAAACAAGCAACTTCCTAGCTCCTTCTCCTTACTCCTTTAAGCTTAACACCCACATCTTGCTTTTCTAGCTCCCACTCTTGTACACTCCATAAGTGGCAAATAAGACAAGCTCCAAATATGCCTTCCCTTTGGCTCCATCCGAAAGCAACCCACCAAACCCTCATCTTCACCCATAAAAATCAGATTTGGTGGCTCATTCAACCCACCACAAAACACCAAAAGGGAATCCTAAAACGCAAACCTAAAAGTTATCCTCTTCACCCTCTCCTTTCTTTCCTCCTTTTTTCGTGAGCTACCATTCCCATCTCCTTCTTGTTTGATTGATGAACAACATCACAACCACCTCCTTTTCGCCACCGATACACCAACATAGCAGCTCCTCCATAGCTCCAAGCCGCCACCTTCATCTTACTCTTCTTTTCCCACCTTCACAACTGAGAGCTTAAGCTCACTTCCTCCCCTGTTTTCGAATCTCAATCCACTGTAGTTGTTTCCTCCTTTTATTTGCAACAGCCCTAGAGTCCACCACTCTTCCCTCGACACTGACAAGCCCATGAAGCCACCAGGAGAGTCCCTAGAGAGCCGAGACCAACCCATCGTCTTCCTCTTCCTTTGGTTGCGGTTTTGAGACGGTAAGCCTTCTATTTCCCCTCGTTTACTTACTAAACTTGTAAAGTGTTAGGGGGAAGGTCTTGTTGAGCCCGACCAGAAAGCCCAACATATAAGCCAGACTGGGGCACCATCCCAAAACCAATTGGCGTTAGGTGGAGTAGCCCGTCCACTTAAATGTTAGGTTCATAATCCTCCCACTTCCGATGTGGGATTCACAAGTGTCCCAACAAATTCCCCTCTCACTTGCGAATCCATCACAATTCACAAGTCTAGCTCGGTTGGAATCGAGACCTCTACGCAACGGGTTCGACTAACCCATCATCGATACAGATGTGGAGTCCATCTCAATCATCGGTGCAACCGGCCCACCCGCCGAACCCGGCTCTGATACCAGTTTGTTAGGGGGAAGGTCTTGTTGGGCTCGACCAAAAAGCCCAACATATAAGCCAGACTGGGGCACCATCCCAAAGCCAGATACCAGTTTGTTAGGGGGAAGGTCTTGTTGGGCCCGACCAGATCGAAAGCCCAACATAGAAGTCAGACTGGGGCACCATCCCAAAACCAATTGGCGTTAGGTGGAGTAGCCCGTCCACTTATATGTTAGGTTCAGAATCCTCCCACTTCCGATGTGGGATTCACAAGTGTCCCAGCAAATCCCCCTCTCACTTGCGAATCCATCACAATTCACAAGTCTAGCCCGGTTGGAATCGAGACCTCTACGCAACGGGTTCGACTAACCCGTCATCGATACAGATGTAGAGTCCATCTCAATCATCGGTGCAACCGGCCCACCCGCCGAACCCGGCTCTGATACTAGTTTGTTAAGGGGAAGGTCTTGTTGGGCCCGACCAGAAAGCCCAACATATAAGCCAGACTGGGGCACCATCCCAAAGCCAGATGCCAGTTTGTTAGGGGGAAGGTCTTGTTGGGCCCGACCAGAAAGCCCAACATATAAGCCAGACTGGGGCACCATCCCAAAACCAATTGGCGTTAGGTGGAGTAGCCCGTCCACTTATATGTTAGGTTCAAAATCCTCCCACTTCCGATATGGGATTCACAAGTGTCCCAACCTAAAGGTTTGACTTTAACCACCCAACATCCTCTTAGGTAACCTCGCTCGAGATACAGCCCCCGACGTAGCTCCAACAAAGCTTCCCGGGCATCTCTAACGAATAGAAAGACTTTGGTGAGCCATCCCTCATTTCTCTCGATTTCTTCGTGTTGTTTGGGTACTGACATGTTCAATGGGGTCAAGATAAAGTCGGGTAAAAGTGAGAAGTGCTAAGACTAACGGGAGAAGCCTCAACGACACTCAAACAGAGCTCGAGTTGCACATTTCACCGCGATGAAAATGAACTCGCCACGGCGAACATGAACTAACCATTGGAGTTGCCTTTCACCACGACAGAACTTAGGTTTCGCCACAGTGAAAGACGCGGGCGCGACTCATGTTTCCGCGGGCCACTCGAGAGCCATGAAAGACGAGTCTCGCTGCGACAAGAGATCATCGTCACCGCGGCGAGTATGAACTCCACTTGGACCCCTGGAGACCCGGGCTTCACCACGGAGAAAGTAGGTTTCGCTGTGGCGAAAGCCTTTCGTAGCTGCGAGACTACTATAACTCGCGGGGTGGTCACTGAAGGGGTTTCACCGCGGCGAAATTCCCTTTTTTGGCCGGTTTGAGTTTACTGTTTGTCCAATTTGGGTTGAGGTGTTGCGATGCTTTGAGTATGTGCCTTAAATGATGATTACTGCTAAATGATTTCATGTGCCTTATGATTCGAGACTTCGAAATGAATGACTTGTATGTGGACTTGGCTTTCAAAAGATTTGAGAAACGTTTTCAAAGGCCGGAAATTTGCTTACCTATCTGAATTGAATTTGAAAATGGAATTTGACCTAACTTGAGATGTGTTACCTGATCTGACTTATTGAATAACATGAGGAATCTTATGTGTTGATTGAAAGTATGATATCATATATGATGATGTGAGAATGATTATGATCTATATTAGGAAATTTTATGATATGAATATATGATTGAAGCATGATGTGTTATGATATGAAGCATGATATGCTGTTACATGTTACTGAGTACGAAAGCATGAAATATTATATGTTGATGAGAAGTATGTATATATTGTATAAGATGTTGATCGATATATGTTGTTATATGATGAAATATGACGAGATAATATGATGAGTGCGAGATGAGTTGAATGATGATGATGATGATATGGAAGTATGATGATGAGATCTTCGATTATATGAACTTATATGGGAGTTATTAATGATTGTGCGTTTAAATGTAGACTTATATGTTTATTATGCTTACTAGGTGACCTATAATCCATCCTACTGCTTTGCCTTGCTGTTCTGCACCTCCTAGTAAGTTCCATAGAGGGCATACTCAAGTTGGACTCTCATGCCTGTTGTTTCATATTATGCTAGGTGTTGTATTTGCATCCCACATGATCATGTAGTATCCTGCTTAAGTTTTGTACTATTGAATGAGCATCTGTTTACTCAGTGTGTTTGGTAGAATGACTGTTAATTGTGAGTCCTAGAGTATTTTTCTAGGGTCATAGGACAACCCAGTCCCATCGGGTTCATTCCTCTTCGAGTCATTGAGCCTTTAATACCATAGGAGAAAGAAATGGGCATGATATATAATATGAGAAATGAGCATGAGATATGAAATTATATGATGAGGAACGCCGTAGCTACAAGCTCGGCTGACGTGTGCACTAACGAGAATGGGTGCAGAGGTAGGAGAGGGACATTAATTCCACTTGGCATTATGTGCGGGTACCCTTTATAGTATTTATATAGGGTGTGGTTCAGGTGTGTACTGTGCACAAATATTATTCGGTGAAATGTGAAACATTATTCGGTGAAATTTGAAGCATTATTCGGTGAAATGTGAAACATTTTACCAAATACTATTATGTTTTTTTTTCCGTTCAATTCAGATGAAAACGTCACAATTCTATTGAATAATTTGTAACATTCTACCGAATAATGTTTAGTTTTTTTATTCATCCATTTCAAATAAAAGAAACCTCAATTCCCTAAACAATACTTACAATTTATACGAAATGTTTCAAATTTCACCAAATAATGTTTCACATTCCCCTAAACAATATTCACATTTCACCGAATAATGCTTCACATTTCACCGAACAATGTTTCACATTTCACCGAATAATATTTGTGCACAATGCACACCCTAAGGGTTGTGCACAAATGATCCATACACTATATATATATATTATAAACTGCCAGCATGCTTGATTGTTAAGATTCCGGCCAGTACTGCATTAGAAGCATCTTTATTAGGATTAGTGCATATTATGCAGCCTTAGCGAGGAGTTTCGGTACCGCATGCGTGACTCGACTTGACTCCTTTCCCTGTTCTTCTCTTTAGGTATAAATGCATGCTTTTGAGTGCAGATGTGACGAGGTTTTTTTATGGGCGCACATGGAGAGACTAACTATGGACTCCGGTATTTTGAGATTTAAACTTGTAATATTCTTGTTTTGACCCGGCTCCGCAGTGACACCTTATATCGAATTTATATTGTTGTCTGGTTTGAAACTAAATTCTTTCCGCGACTTAGAATATAGGACAGGTAAATGTGTGTGAACACCGGGTCCCCAATGGACTTAGCACGACTTTGAGTTCGAAATCCCTCTTTACACTCTAACACTATGTTTGAAATATTCGACATTTCGACCTATACTTGGATTGGAAGATCTGAACGAAGGTACCCACTCCTTCGAAACGTAACCCACTCGATCTAGTCGAGAAAATGGTTTATATAATTTAATCCCTCCGACCCTACTTATAGTGATACATATCGGGATTGTTGTTGTTGTCATCTTACATGACATTTAACAAGGGACTATTTTTTTATATATAAAAAATAATTTATAATGTTTAATGTTTTTTTCCATAAGTATGCACTTAAGCCATTTATAGGAGGAGGGGATTCAAATTTGTGATATATATATTGATCACTACCTTGCTAATTTTCCAAGGCCTTGAGATCTCGGGAAGACCCTAACTTCATCCACACTTTATAAAAATAATACTTCGTAATTAATAAAAAAAATTATATAAAATATAACAACAATCTTACATGACTTTCAGTGAGGGCAAATATGTTAAAAATTCCGGTATCTTCCCTGTAAATACGTTGTTGGATAGATTCCTGAAGCAAATTCAAATTCGCAGTATACATTAGAACAATCTTACACAGTATGGAGTACTAGATAAAAACATCAAAATTAAAATTTGTTGTTTATCCTCTAGGCAGAAAACGAAGTACGAAACTTGCAAGTACTTTAACGATATTAGATTTGGATAGAGAGGGTGATAGATCTCCAGTATAATTATTGTAAGGCAAACTAGCTTATAGAGAGAGAGAGTTTGGTTCGGGCGTACACAACACCCTTATGATGTGCGTAGAAACGATTCATTTGTTTTCTTATGATTATTCAACTATTTTTACATGATTATTCGTCTACAATATTCATCGATAAAAAAAATGTTAAAAATGTTAATTTCTTTCCAACGAATAATCATCAATACCAACAAATAATTTCATTCCAACGAATAATCGTCTAATACCACCGAATAATAAGAAGTTATTTTTGACAGAAATTTCTCCTAGTAACCACAAGATTTGGCTTTTTCGCATAATAACCACGAGGTTTTGACCAATTTCGTATGATAGCCAAATTTATTAAAAATCATATAGATATTGTATAAAATAACAAATATATTATAATTCTTTGACATAATCACTCAATTTTGGTGTAACCATTGAAAAAATGACGTGAAAACATCTGATTTGATTTGTTAAAGCTAATACGTCTGAATTAAGAATTATTTACATAAAAAAATGTGTGAATTATAAAAAACCACCTAATTTTTTTTTAAAAAAAATTATGTGAAACCATCCAAATTTGGGTTTTAGTTTTTAAAGAATCAACATGACCCTTTCAATTTCAATGGTTAAAATTGTTAAATGAGCTACATTTTTTTTTAAGCAAGATAAAGTTTAGGTCGGGTCGGCCGCAGTAGAGGCCCTTCCTAGCGCATCCTTCCGGACGAGAACTCGCAGTTCTGGATCATCCTCACAAAAAACGTCGGCAGGGGAGACATGGGCACTACGCGCAAGGTAGTCAACCACAACATTCGATTCCCTGAAAATATGATGAGTAGCAACATGAATAAAGTACTTTTATCACCAAAAGATTGTCTCCTTCGATCAGAAGTGTAGACAGGAAAGCTTGCATAAGAAAAATTGGTTTGGCACTCAAATTTGCTTTGATAAGCACCCGACGCCCTTCGGCAGAAAGGTTGGAGGCTTTCCATTTTGTGATCTGGTTTTTGGTCTTGAGGACCACATCAGCGAAGGTATCCCTATTGGTCCTGACGTTGACTACAGGGCAACCCAAATATTTGTCAAAATTGTTAGCTTGGGGAATACCAAGTACGGCAATAGTCGAAGCTATTGCGGCAGCAGTTGTGTTTGGAGATGCTTGGAAGCTGGATTTATGCAGATTTACCTTTTGTCTTGAAATTAGACAGTATATGTCTAAGATAGACAGTACAGAAGTACATGCCGATTGGGAGGCTTTGCAGAAAATGAGAATATCATCAGCAAACGCTAGAAAAGGAATCTTGATACCTGGACGACCAAAAGAAATGCCAAGGTCCTTACTAGCAAGCCCTTGGTTGTGCAGTGTACGTTCTAGTACCTCAGAGGCTAGGATAAAGAGAAAGGGGGAGAGTGGGTCTCCTTGTCTTAAACCTCTAGTGGGTTGAAAAACCGTGGTTGGTTCATCATTAACAAGGATCGAGTAGGATACTGTTGAAACACATTCTTTTATTTTGTTAATAAATAGATCATTGAACCCGTACTTGGATAAAACTTGGAACAGAAACGGCCATTCAATGCGGTCGTATGCCTTTTCCATGTCAAGCTTAAGGGCAACCATGCCCGTTTTGCCTTTCTTCATTCGAAACGAATGTAAAGCTTCATGAGCAATCAGAATATTGTCCTGAATAGCTCTCCCTTTTGTGAAAGCTCCCTGTTGGGGGTGTATAAGCTTGTAAAAGATTTTCGTTAACCGTGCTGAAATTACTTTAGCTATGATTTTATAGATTGTAGAGCATAAGCTGATTGGTCTGTAGTGGTTTACTGCGGTCGTCACATCACATTTTGGTAACAGCGTGATAAAAGTATGGTTCGTCTGACGTAGTAACCTACCACTGGTGAAAAAACCCTTTATGGCCTTCGTTACAGAAGGGCCCACAGTGGGCCAGAACTTTTGGTAGAAACCGGCTGGGAAGCCGTCAGGGCCCGGAGCCTTGTCTAGGCTCATAGCAAAAACAGCCGCTTTTATCTCATTGTTTGTAACAGGAGCAGATAGCATATCATTGTCAGCCTGAGTAACCAGCGCTGGGATAACCGCTCGATCTGGAGAAAAATTCGGAGCATAATTCGAAGATGCTCTTAAACAAGTGTTGAAATCGCGGACAAATTCTTGTTAAATGAGCTACATACATAAGTCTACAAATTATGCAAAATAATCCATATTAGAAAAGTATTTTGTTATAATATAAATTATGAAAGTGGAAGAAATCACCTTTATTATCAAATCCATAAATTAATTATTCAATCATATTTGTTCTAAAATATCCTAAAATATTTTGGTTAAACTAAACTTTGTATTATATATCTATTTTGCAATTTTTTAAACTATTAGAAGTATTAATATTAATGATTCTTTGAAAACAACCAACTAAATTGGGTGATTATGTATACCTTGTCTAAATTTTAAAGTGTTTTTTTTAAAATACTACCATTTTTTTGTTTTGTATTACTCATTTATCATGCAACTAATATGGAGCACTATAAAACAATTGAATGGTTGTGGTTAGTTTTTAAAAAATAAAAAACCAAAATTGGGTGGTTGTGTGCAATTAATATATATATATATATATATATATATATATATATATATATATATATATATATATATATATATATATATATATATATATATATATATATATTGATTATCTTGTAATTTTACCTAAATCCTAAAAGATTTTTAACCAATTTGGTTAACATAAGAAATTTGTCTAAATCTCTTGCCTACCACGAGAAAATGGTCGAAAGATCATGGTTACCATGCAAAATTCTTAAAAAACTTGACACCTTGTGAAAAAAGTCAAACCTCGTGGATTAAGTGTTTGAAAGTCAAATGCCTATGTTTTAGATCGGAGTATAATATAGCATTTTTAATAACAAATACCATCCACATAATGAAATATATACATGAAACTTACATGTACTCTAGAGATGTGAGTTTGGATAGAGAAGGCGGGATCCCTCGTGTCAGATTAGTTGAACTCAAACTCCTGCTTTTCATGAGGATATTCAAAAAATCAAACACAAGTATAATAATACTTAAATTTAGAAGATACACAGGCCCACACACTCACAAGGAGATTACTCTTGGAGGATTGATGCCATCATAGCTACAGTTTAGACCGTCCCATTGATAATCTTTTGGAAGACATGGGTCTCCTTGCCAAATCTTCGGTATTACATAACCATCCTTAATTGCAGTGATGGAATCAACTGAACACATTGATTGAGAAGAAATACATAAATCAGTGTATCGATCACTTGAAGAAAGTAAGAACGATTTAAAAGCAAGGGTGATCGAAAATACCATCTTCTTGATTTGTTGGTGAAGCAGGAAGCTCTAGAACCCTGTACAATTCCACAGCATTAAGGATAGGGTAACGGTCGGAATCATTTGTCTTCTGAAGTATAAAAGTAAGAGCGTCTGAAGTTGAGATTCTAGGGGATACTATGGTGGTTTCTTGCAAGTATTTTGGTCTTATAGGTCCAGATTTGTATCCAGCGTAGGGCACAAAAATGTTGAACTCTCTAGTTTCATTTAGTCGTAGCAATTCAAGCTCAGCGAAGTGCCAGTAGAAATGAAATTTAGATATAGAATCCGATTTCGCTGAACCTAGTGCCCAGTATGGACCGCCATCATCTTGTTCACAAGTAGTCAGCAACACACTAATCGGTACTTTACAAGGATTAGCTTGTGAAGCAGCAAATGTTTCATTTGTGTTAGTAATTACTTTCCAAGGCGCAATAAAGCGATACCAGAAGCGATCATATGCACACTATGCCATGGCGCAAGTTAGGCAACGAACATGCTTAGGTTCGTTGCTAGAAACAGGTTCGGGCAACGGACAAAGTCCGTATCGTCGCCCCAAACCAGGGCCGGCCTTGGGCATAGGCCAAAGAGGCCGTCGCCTCGAGCCCCGATCCGGTAAGGGCCCCGTAAAAAAAATGTATAATGTATATAATTAAGGTAATATGTTTATAAATATTTTGTATTATGTATAAGTAAAAAAACTCATTAATGTTAATTAGGATATAAACAAAACATGTATATTTGTCACATAACTTGTTAACTTGTTTAATCTTCAATCTAAGTGAATAATTGACGGATATATAGTCCAAGATAACCTTATCTTAATTTCGATTTTACAAATAATACAAGGTGATTTTTTAGTAAAAAAAGATTTTATTTGTAATTTTGTATGGCCAATTTTGATATTGCTACATGTTAAGTTTAACTTTAATTACCGTCCAAAAACGAAGACATTATAAAAAATACTTTTCGAACTTTATTTATCACTAGCAAAGTCCCTCATTCTTTTTATATTACTAATAGGGAAATCTATTAACCTCAATTAAATAAGTATAATGATATAAAATCGTTGTTTTGAATCATATAATGACAATGTATAACATTAGATGTATACTACAAATCATTGATTAGTGATGAAAATATATAGAACTCAAGTTTACTAGTGTTAAATTAAGTTTAAAATTTATACTTTAAAATAATTTATTTAAAAATATAATTTGTGACTAAATTTGTAGTAAAGTAACCTATTTTTTTTCCGCCTATAGCCCTAAAAAGGTCAGGGCCGGCCCTGCCCCAAACATTCCCAAGGCAACTCCTATTTTGGATGAGGTTGAAGCAACGAACATAGAACAATGTTCGTCGCCTGAATCCACTCAGGCAACGAACATATTGAAAATGGTTACCTAAACAAATGTCAAGGGGGACAAAAAATAGATAGTACTCAGGCAACGAACAT
The DNA here is from genome assembly GCA_037127255.1 of Persicaria tinctoria. Classification (NCBI taxonomy): domain Eukaryota; kingdom Viridiplantae; phylum Streptophyta; class Magnoliopsida; order Caryophyllales; family Polygonaceae; genus Persicaria; species Persicaria tinctoria. Next base: position 8,728,837 of record JBANSL010000013.1, on the reverse strand, counting down.
AATGGAAATGTTCGTTGCTGGAATGCTACTCAGGCAACGAACATATTGTAAATGGTCACCTAAAAAAATGTCAAACGTTGACCAAAATTAGGGAGTATTTAGGCAACGAACAAGTTTCCAATGTTCGTTGCTGGAACTTGATTACAAGAATCTTCTAACGCATGTATGACAATGTTAAGATTCAAGCAACGAACAAATGTAAAGTACGTTGCCTGAACGTAGAAGCTAGCTGGCATGCACTTTACTCTAGCGACGAACAAATATCTATGTTTGTTGCTTAAATTAAGAGTCCCACCTGTGACATTTTAAATTTTGTTTGAGGCAACAAACGTTTTCGATGTTCGTTGCCTGAATGAATGGGTGCATTTTTTCCTTATCTTTTAATAAAAATTTCTCCTAAATTTGAATTTGATTGACAAAGAGAATTAGAATTATATTGAGATTGAAAATATAAATATTGGTCTCATTTTTTTCCTTATCTTTTAATAAAATCACAACCTTATAATTTTATTATTGAAGTATTATGAATGTTGAAATAGCATTTAATAGTTTATGAATTATTTTGACCACTCATTTCACATCTTGATTTGAGTTTAATACTAATCACCTATGTTAATGATACTGTTTTCAAACAAGTTAAGGTTATTATTTTGAATTACTTTATACATTATTAATGGTGCAAATTAATGATATTCGTTATGTAATGAATGAACAATTTTTTTAAAGAAATATTTAGTTGTTAGAGTTTTATAAAATGATTTAATTAAAAATATAATTGAAAATAATATAAATATTATTATATATGTATTTGTTTTAGATTAAGATTTTGGTTTTTATATTTAGATTTTTTTTATATAAGTTAAGTATGAATTTCCAATTTTATGTTTGAGACTGAGATCGAGATTTGAGATTAAGATCAAGATTTGATATTGAGATCAATATTAAGTTAAGATAGAGATCAAGATTTGATATTTATATTGAGATTGAGATTGGAATTGAGATTAAGATCAAGATCGATGTTTCAAATTGATACGAGAATGAGATTAAAGATTGAGTTAAAGGTTGAGATCGAGATTTGAGATTGTCATTGAGATCGAGAATTCAGTTTGAGACCAAATTTGAGATTTGAGATTGAGATTGAGGTTGAGGTTGAGATCAAGATTTGAGATTAAGATTGAGATTTGAGGTTTGAGACCAATATGGACATTGATATTTGAGGTTTGAGATCGAAATTGAGATTTATGATTTGAGATTGGAGATTGGAGATTGACGACTGAGATTGAGATTGAGATTGAGGTTAAGATCAAGATCGAGGTTTGAGATTGAGATTGAGACCAATACTAGGATTTGAGATCTGAGACCAATATGGACATTGATATTTGAGGTTTGAGATCGAGATTGAGATTTTTGATTGGAGATTGAGACAAAGATTAAGATTTGGGATTTGTCATTTGAGATTTCATATTTGAGATTTGGGATTTGGGACCAATATGGACGTTGATATTTGAGGTTTGAGATTGAGGTTGAGATTTGAGATTGGCGATTGAGATTTGAGATTGTGATCGAGATTAACATCAATATTTGAGATTGAGGCTAATATGAATTTTGAGATTGAGATGGTGATTTGAAATTTGATATTGATATTAAGATCTAGATCAATATTAAGATCAAGATCAAGATTTGATATTGATATTGAGATTAAGATTAAGATCAAGATCGATGTTTGAGATTGAGATTGAGACCAAGACTAGGATTTGAGATCTGAGACCAATATGGACATTGATCTTTGAGGTTAATTGAGACCGAGATCGAGATTTGAGATTGAAGATTGTAGATTGAGATTTGGGATTTGGGACGAGTGTGGACGTTGATATATTCGAGGTTTGAGAATGAAGTTGAGATTTGAGATTGGAGATTGACGATTGAGATTTGAGATTGAGAGCAAGATTGAGATTTGAGACTGAGATTGAGGTTAAGATCAATATTTGAGATTGAGGTTAAAATCAATATTTGATATTGAGATTAAGATCGAGATTTGAGATTGAGTTAAAGGTTGAGATTTGAGATTGAGATAAAAGTTGAGATCAGTATTTGAGATTGAGATTCATATCAAGATATATATATATATATATATATATATATATATATATATATATATATATATATATATATATATATATATATATATATATATATATATATATATTGGTTCTAATTTTATAGATAATCGGTTTAACAAAATAACAACATTATATATTTAAATATATAAGCGATATAAACATTATATATTTGACCTAAACGCTCTCTCTTTAGAGAGGCGTTTTGGTTCGTCTTGCGTCGCCCCCTCCCACAGGCCACATCTTCTTGCCCTCACCAGCAACCAGTCACCTGCAACCTGGCCCCCAGCCACCTTTGGGTCGAGAGTCACCCACCGGCCACTGCCATACATGGTCCTCCGTTGTCATGGCCTCTGCATCCATGCCAACATCGCCGCCACGCCACCAACAACCTCTCCGACCGCCTTCCTCAGCTCCTTTGTCAGCCTCGGCTCCACCGCCATGGCCTCGTTCCAGCTGTAGCTAATCGTTTGCGGCTAGGTCCGTCGGGATTTGGAGTGTGTTTGCTCTCCGCTTTCCTCTTGGCCTCGCTTGGTTGCAACCACTTTGCTCCGCCGCCTGTCGTGGCGGGCTACCACCACCCCTCGTGGCTACGCCACATCCCCTACGCTCACCTGCCGACGACCAATCCAACCAACTCGGATGCGCTATGAGTCTGTGACCCCGATAATCATACCCAACCCTTGTGGCTGTCGGGTAGTTGCCCCTCTGCCTATTTCGATTACAAATTCAATCTGGCTGGCCTTTATCCTTTCCTTTTGATTGTTGTGTTATTTTTTCTCTTATTGCTCATCTTGCCGTCTCTAATTTGGTTTGCCCTTGTGCAACCTATTACGATCTTAGTTATCGTCCTTGAGGAGTTAAGATGAGTTTTGGGGTTTGAATAGGCAATGGTTTGGTTAGGATTGGGGCTTGCGGATTGGTGTGCAGTGTTGTTCTTGTTGTTCTGCAGGCTTCATGTGAACGGTGGTCGATTTGCTATGTTCGTAGACATCGTGGAAGTGCGATCGATATCTAAAGGCTCTGTTGGAGTCCATGAGTTCTCTGTGTGCGTCTTCCCTTTGGCCGATCGGTTTGTTTGTTCTGCTAGCTTGTAGTTTCGGTGTAGGATGACTTGTACGTTTATTTATGCTTTGTTATTTCTGTCATTTGCTTCAGTCATTTGCTTTTGTAATTTTTTTCGGTTGTACATGATGGTTAGTCCATCTACCGGCTTGTCCGGTCTCTCGGTTTCTCTAGACTTCTCTGGAGAACCGAATTCTTATCTTGCTTACAAAAAAAAATGTTATTTATATATTTTTTAAAATTTATTGACATGTGAATACTAGTTAATTATAATTTGGTGTAATAATCAATCTTTTTTAAGTAAGCGGTAATAATCAATCTTTAACTAGATTAGTGCCCGCACACTGTGCATATGCTTTTTATATAATAATTTTACACATATGTAAAACATTTACATAAGTTAAAATACAATTATTAAGGATTTTTTATCACTTTATTTAAATTCCTTGTAAAATTTTAATCAATGTCATATTAACACCCGTTCACTTAATGATTTTCCTTTACTATACTTGCATTAATTCAATAATATATTACAAATTCTAAAATTTATTATCTTTCACAATTATTTTTATTCATAAATATAATAAAGTAATTTATTACTTGACTTATTATTATAATATATTTAAAAAAAACAATACTACCTAATTATTAAAAAATAAAAAATATACATATAGATTGATTCTTAATATAAGTGAAAATTAATTATTAGGCGGTATAATTCCCGCTTCCTAATTTTGCTGGGAATGCATTGTGAAAATTGGGCGGTATCATTCCCGCTCATTAATTTTGTTGGGGGCATTCACACTAACCCTAGAACCCTAGATGAGATCCACCGCCTCTCTTCATCTCTCTCTTCCTCTCAAACCCAGATCTCCCTCCCTCAAACCCAGATCTTCCTCTTCAAGATCTCCCTATTCCTCGAAAAATAGAGCAACAACAGCCCCATTCCGACCACTTCCCGAGCACCCTCTTCGATGCTCTCCTCCGAGCAGTCCGCAGTCCGGCCGGCCGCTGCTCATCCCTCTCGGTCGTCCGTCTGAAGCCGCTGAAGCCGCCTCTCCTCAGTGCTGATGTTCATCACTCTCTCAGCATTCCTCTTCTGTCCTTGCCTTCTTTTGCTCGCTCTCTTGAAGGCCAGGGTTGCTGTTCAGCCAGGGGATACGAGACAGAAGAAGACGCCGAAGCTGGAGGGCCAGTCGACGCCCAATCCGAGTTCGCCGCCTCTCGCTTCCTCTATTTCGATTGCTTCAGTACAAACGCCGGTAACAATACCTACTTCTCCATGTCTCTCCTCCACCGCTAGCTGTCTACCATTTCAATTTAGGCACCGCTCTTCTACGACCATCACCACATACCTCTATTGTGATTTGAGGTTTTGCTTAAATTTTGTTTATTAATTCCAAAGTTGAACAAGGTTCTGCTTAAATTTCATTTCTGGAAAATTTGCTTAAATTTTGTTTATTGATTTCTGGATTTCAAATGAAGATCAAGGTAGCCTAAGGCAAAATGTGTTCTTTGGTTCCTCCCTAAGTTTCTTCCTTTTCTTTTCATTTTTTTTTTGCAGTTTATTATTGTTTAGGAGGATCTTGTGCATGTCTGTGTTGTTATGGCAGATTAGGGCCTTTTTTGCTTCTGAATATTTAGACAAAAATGATTTGGTGCTTGGTTGTGATGTTGTGGATAGGGTTTAATTCTCTGTATTTTGCCAGGATTGATTATCAAGACAGGGAAGACATAAAGATGAGAATGTAAGGCTTATATACTTGAGTGATTTTATTAATGAAAATATGAGTTACATTACATAGGCTAAAAAACGATTATCTACAAGTAAGATAGACTATACAAGACTTGATATCATTTCTACCTTTAGGATGAGTTCTGTATACATTATCACTTATGTTTGAAAGTGTTAACAGATTCATTTGCTTGCAAGGAGGAGATATTTGTTGAGCAACAAATACAAATCTTGGATGCACTCATATAAATGAGCCAGGCTCTCCAGGAGGGCTGCTTAATTGCTATCTTACAAGAGTGAGTTAGCTTCAGTACCTCTATTTTATCCTCTTTTGTGTGTGTGTGTGTTTCAACAGAGAATGTAATTCCATTGCTCCTGTAATCATATTAAATTCCCTTTTAATACCCAGTTTGAATGCTCAACTTATTTGATTTCTGGTTTATTGCCTTCTTCTCTAATAGTCCCTCTGTTGCAATCTTGATGTTGCAGGATTTTATTATTAGGATTAATAGAGTTTACAAAGCATGTTGGGTGGCTAAGGTATTGAACATGCTGCCACTTGATTCACTATGGCCGGCAGTACTTGCTTGTAAGTAATGCTACCAACATCTATGTTATATGCACTTGTTCTGAAAATCATATGGTAATTTTCTGAAAGTGAAATTGAGATGGTAATCGATGTTATATGCACTTGTTCTGAAATTAAGCACTTGTTTTGAAACTACGAGTGATTTTTTTATTTTTTTATATGCACTTGTTCTAGAAAGAGTGTATTTCACTTTCCTCTTATCTTCTTCAGCTAAAATTGCCTTTTCTTGAGATGGTTATCGATGTTGTTATGATTGAATAATTTTTTTTTGAGAACTTTAGGATTGAATAATTTACTTTTGATTAATATTCAATCTTTTATTATTTGGATCGAGCTCTTTGTTAGAAATGTTATTACTTATTAACACGGTATATATTTGATAACTCCCTCCCTTGATGAAAATCGGAATAAATATTTCAAAGGCTTTGACAAGATATTTGTGTCAAAGGCCTTGGAGCATTAACATTTGATGAAATACAAAACCTGTCTTATTAGTCCGAATATTATTTAATCTTATTATATACTTTCTTTATATTATATATATGTTTGACTAACCTTTTCAGGAAGTATTTCGAGATTATATCTTTCCTTTAGTACTTTTTGAGGAGATCAAATTCAAATAAGATAATGGCTTCGGATTATCCATAAATAGAAGATTCAAGATCAAGCCATGATTCGAAAGAGCCGTTGATAAAGATCTGGTCTTGAAGATCCTCACGCTCCATGCTCTTATATAAAGGAAAGGAAGAAGAAGACAGAAACAAGAAGTGCTAAACGAGCTTTCATTCATTTAAGAAAAGATCTGTCTTCCAAAGTGTCTCTCTACTAAGCGCTCAAGAGTTTGTTGTTTATTTCAAAGCCTTTGAGAGTCACTGTGAGCTTATAGGATATATTCATTTATAGTGTTACTCGAGAGTTTATAGCTCGGGAAGTTGCACTAGGCTATTGATTCTCGAGAGTAAGAGGATTGTACTAGATAGCTGAGAGAGGTGGGGCTCTTCTAGATTGGTCTAGGACTCCAAGGGAACGTGAGTTGACTAGATTGCAATTGTATAGGAGAGAGGCTTCTCGGTGAGTTATTAGGATCCTAAGCTTTGTGAATCAATAAAGTCTGTTGAATCCTAGGGTTGTGGAAGAACCCTAGGCGGGGACGTAAGCCAAGTTCGTGCCGAACCTCATTAACAACTCGTTGCGTCCTTTACTTATTGCTTTACCATATTTCCGCACTTGTTCGAATTGTATAACTTATTTTTGATTCAGGTTTTCTAGAGAAAAGATTAAGTCTAATCTCAAAGGGTTTTGCACGAGCTTCAAAAGTCTTGAGACTATCTGCGAAAAACCGGCATACTCTATTCAACCCCCTTTCTAGAGTATCTTTATATTACATTGTTTTACATTATCGAACCTTCAATTGGTATCAGAGCTTTACTCACTGTTTTTGATCTAACAATCTTGTGAGTTTTCGATCATGTCTGGTGAAGCAAGCGGAGGATTTGCACAGGGAAGGTCCACAAGCGGACCGCCACTCTTTGTAGGAAACAACTTTTTCCATTGGAGATCTTTGATGAAAATGTTCATCATAGACTAAGATCTAGAGCTTTGGAACATTATAGAGAATGGTCCGAAGATTCCAGAGAAAGATGGACCAAATGACACCAAAGTTGCAAAGAAGGAGTCTGAATACAACCAAGCAGATCTTGAAACCATCTCCAAAAACTACAGGGCTATTAACTTACTTTATTGTGGTCTTAGCACTGATGAGTTTAACCGTATTTCATCTTGTAGGTCAGCTAAAGAGATTTGGAACAAACTGGTCGTCACCTATGAAGGAACGAGCCAAGTGAAAGACACCAAGATCAGCATCTTCCTTCGAAAGTATGAGCTCTTCAAGATGAAGTCTGATGAGTCAATCAAGGCCATGTTCACACGATTCATAGAAATTACCAACAACCTTGACTCTCTCGGCAAGAGCTTTACCAACGTTGAGAAAGTGAGGAAGATACTGAGGTGCCTCCCAAAAGAGAAATGGGGTCCGAAAGTAACAACTATAGAGGAAGCACAGGACCTCACCACTCTACCCCTTGATGACCTTCTTGGGAAGCTGATCACTCATGAGATGATCCTTAATGAAGACGGTGGAGAACTTCTAACAAGCACTAAGAACTTGGCACTCAAGTCTAAGAAGGATGAGCCGAAAGATGTGTCTGATTCTGAAGATGAGGATGATGATGAGGATGATCCCTTTGATCTCATTACAAGGGGTCTTTCTCGAATCCTCAAGATGAAGAAGCAATTCAACAACAAGGATGAATCAGAGTCTTCTAAAATTCGAGGTAAGTCTCAATTCAACAAATATGAGAAGAAGACAAAACCTTTGTCTTGTTTTGAATGTGGTGAAACAGATCATCTTGTAAAAGACTGCCCTCAAAAGACGAAGAGTCAGTTCAAGAAAGGCGATAGATGGAAAAAGAAAGCCATGGTAGCAACTTGGAGCGACTCTGACTCAAATTCCGATGATGAAAAGGCCAACCTTTGTCTCATGGCCACAGGAGATGAATCTCATTATGAGCAACTCGAGGTAACTGTAAGAGAGCTCATGGCAAGTCCAAAAGAGGTACTATTGGAATTCCTTTTTAATATGATTGTCAATGAAGAGAAACTTATTGCCCATACTAACACTCTTATCAAGAAAACCGTGGACCAGGAAAGAACTATTGAGGAACTGTCTAGGCGGGTCAAAGGTCTTGAAGCTTCTTATTCAGGTCTTGACATTAAAGTCAAGACGCTTGACTCGAAGAAATCTGAACTCAAGAAAGATCTCTCCTCTCTAAGAAATGAGCATCATGACTTAGAGAACGAGAAAATCTCCCTAAATAATAAGATTCAAGACCAACAGACAGCCCTCATAAGTTTTACCAAATCCAAAGGTACTCTCGATAGGATGTTGGGTGAGCAACAAAGCTCTCTAAACAAAAGTGGTATTGGTTACAATCCAATGTTTTTAAAGAAGCAACACATTACCACTTTTGTAAAGGCAAAAGGAAGCAGAACCTCTCCTATATGTCACCATTGTGCTAGAAAGGGACATGTAAAAGAGACCTGCCCTTATAGAAGAAAGGATCCATATATTATTCGCAATACATTTCCTATTCATTTGAGAAAAGAACGGATAACACAAGTTTGGGTTCCAAAAGGCACTATTTTACCAAATATGGTTTACCCCAACAATGGTTCCAAATTTGCTTATTGGTCTAGCCACAAAGGTTGATGTTTGTCTTGCAGGAGATCACCAAGGTGAAAGATCACAAATGGATTATTGATAGTGGATGCTCGAGGCATATGAGTGGGAAGAGCTCTCTCTTTCATGATCTAAAGGAGCAATCCACGGGAACAATCACTCTTGGTGACAAAGGAAAATGTGACATCATTGGTATTGGTAGTGTTGGAAGTGATTCCAGCCATAGTATTAAAAATGTCTATCTTGTTAATGGTTTGAAGTATAATCTGCTTAGTGTCTCTCAATTATGTGATAGTGGTAACAATGTGAGATTTAACAAGAAAAGATGTATAGTGTGTAGAGAAGATACAGGTGAAGTTATATTGACTGCATACCGTTACAACAATATATACGCCGTAAATGCTGATCAAGTGGCACAAGGAAGTTTAACCTGTCTAAAGGCTTTGACGGATGATCCAAAGCTCTAACACAGGAGACTCGGTCATGTGAGTCCACATACACTACAGAAGCTTGTGTCCAAAGGGCTTGTAAGAGGGCTACCTGAAATGGACTTCAAAGGTATTGACATGTGCAACGCATGCACACGAGGTAAACAAACACGTAGCTCGTTCAAACCCAAAAAGGTTGTCAGTTCTTCTAGACCCCTTGAACTTTTACATATGGATTTATGTGGTCCTATGCGAGTCAAATCTCCCAATGGTAAAAAGTACATGCTAGTTGTTGTTGATGATTTTTCTAGACATACTTGGGCTGCATTTTTAAAAGAAAAATCAGAGGCCTTATTTGAGTTTTCAAAACTTTGTAAGGAGTTGCAAACTTTAAGAAACGAGCCCATAGTGTCAATTCGGAGTGATCATGGTAGGGAGTTTGATCAACTTCAATTTGATTTATTTTGTGCTAAATATGGCATCTCCCATAACTTTTCTGCTCCTAGGACACCTCAACAAAACGGGGTTATGGAACGCAAGAATCGCACCTTAGAGGATATGGCCAGGACTATGCTTTTAGAAAATGCATTACCTAAAACCTATTGGGCTGAAGTTGTTAACACATCTAACTATATTTTGAATCGTTGTCTTATTCGTTCCATCTTAAAGAAAACTCCTTATGAACTTTTCAAAGGCCGCAAACCACTTATATCTTATTTTAAACCCTTTGGCTATACTTGTTTTGTTCATAACAATGGAAAAGACAACCTTGGGAAATTTGATGCGCGTAGTGATGAAGGTATATTTCTTGGCTATTCCACGAGTAGCAAAGCTTATAGAATCTTCAATAAAAGGACCCAGGTAGTTGAAGAAAGTATACATGTTATTTTTTATGAATGCAATGACGGTGCTTTGAGTGAAAGTGTTGCAGATATAGATCTTAACATCCATGAAGAGAACGAGGAAGGTGATGATGCTGCTACCAAGAACACAGAGAAGAGGAACATGCAGGAACCGATTCTTAACACTGAAGAATTGGCCCAAGGTGTTAAAGATTCGTCCAAAGCCCTTGGTGTCCAATCCAACAGTGTTGAGATGTCAGAAACTGCTGTAACTGAACCTAACAGGACCACGGAGTCAGATGTACTACAAGTCAATCCTATTGGTGTGACGAATCAAGGAGCTGAGACGAGCAAAAGGAAATTCAAATACTCCTCATCACACTCATTAAAGGATATCATTTCTGACCCTACTTCTAGTGTTCAAACTCGTTCTAAACTTAAAGATCTTTGTGCTTTTCACGCGTTTGTTTCTCTTATTGAGCCAAAGAAGATAGATGAGGCACTTCAGGAGCCAGACTGGATCATTGCTATGCAAAGTGAGCTTAATGAATTTGAAAGGAACAAAGTCTGGAACTTGAAGCCTAGGCCAAAGCATCAATCAGTCATTGGCACACGATGGGTATTTCGAAACAAGCTAGATGAGAATGGTAAGATTGTGAGGAACAAGGCAAGGCTTGTTGCTCAAGGCTATAATCAAGAAGAAGGTGTTGACTACGAGGAGATCTTTGCTCCCGTAGCCAGGCTTGAAGCCATTCGCATTTTATTAGCATTTGCATCTTTTATGAGCATAAAGTTATATCAAATGGATGTCAAGTGTGCTTTTCTTAATGGTTTCTTAGAAGAAGAAGTATATGTGGCTCAACCCCCAGGTTTTGAAAGTTCAGAATTTTCCAATCATGTTTATAAACTTGACAAAGCGCTTTATGGTTTGAAACAAGCCCCAAGAGCTTGGTATGAGCGCTTGTCAAAATATCTTTTAGAAAATGATTTTAAAAGGGGGTTGATCGACAAGACTCTTTTTATCAAAACCAAAGGAAAGGACATTTTGGTTATGAAAATTTATGTTGATGATATATTATTTGGTGCTACTAACACATCTTTGTGCAAGGAATTTTCTGACATCATGTGCAGTGAATTTGAGATGAGCTTGATGGGTGAACTCAACTTCTTTTTGGGATTACAAGTTCATCAATCCAAGAAAGGGATCTTTGTCAACCAAAGCAAGTACACTAAGGATCTCTTGAAGAAGTTCAAGATGGATCAATCCAAAGCAGCCAAGACTCCATGAGCTCAACATTGTCTCTAGATCAAGACAAGACTGGAATAAGTGTCAATCAAAAGGAGTATCGAGGAATGATTGGATCTTTATTATATCTCACGGCTAGTAGACCTGACATCATGTTTAGTGTTTGCATGTGTGCTAGGTTTCAAGCTGATCCTAAAGAATCTCACCTCGTGGCTGTGAAGAGGATCTTTCGATATCTCAATGGCACTCAGGAGCTTGGACTATGGTACCCAAAGCAAAAGGATTTCACTTTAATTGGATATTCTGATGCAGATTTTGCAGGCTATAAGGTGGATAGGAAGAGCACATCAGGATGTTGCCAATTCTTAGGAGCATCTTTGATCAGTTGGCACTCAAAGAAGCAAAACTCAGTTGCTCTATCCACTGCAGAAGCCGAATACATTGCAGCTGGAGCCTGTTGCTCCCAAATCCTTTGGATAGCTCAACAAATGCGAGATCTTGGCATCAACCTCAAAGGTATCCCAATTAAGTGTGACAATACAAGTGCCATCTCCATCACTAAGAATCCTGTTCAGCATTCAAGGACCAAACATATTGATGTAAGGCATCATTTCATTAGAGATCATGTTGAAAAAGGTGATGTGTCCATTTCGTTTATTTCAACTGATTATCAATGGGCTGACATTTTCACTAAGCCTTTGGCAGAGGACAGGTTCACCTTCATAAGACGAGAGATTGAGATGCTTAACAAGGATGCACTTTCGTAGGGGGAGCACTCCCTTTACGAAAGATAAATTCTACTTAGTGTCAAGACCCTTGAGAACTATGTCAAGGTGTGTGAACTAAATGGTGGATTACATATATCGGATCATATATTTTTGGTTAATATCTTTCTAGATATTTATCAATTATATTTTTTTTTTGTCGGATTTCAAAATTGCCAATTTCAAAATTGCCAATTTCAGTGATTTCCTTAACCGTTAAGATATTTTATTTTTGGAACTAGATATTTTGGTTATTCAGTCCGATTTTAATGGAAAATTTGAATTTTGAATTGGAAACCTTTCAAATTGGCAATGTGATGATTTCTTTCCTTGGAATTCTAAACCCGTCCCATCAATCCCTCTACTTAAACCCAATCCTGTACCCGATTACAACACACACTCAGAACTAATCCAAACCCCTTCACCTTCTCCTTCTTCAACCTCTCAATCTGTTCTAAGAAAACCCTAGCCGATTTCCTCCATGGCACCCAAAACCAAGAAAGTTGTCACACCCAAAAGACTTGGCGCCACCCCCAAGGGACGCCAGGCCACTGCTACCTCTCCCACACCTGAACCCGCTCCTCAAGCTATTGTCCCAACTGTCGTCCAGAGCACCATCGCTGAGAGCACGGCCATTGTTCCCAAGAGCTCTCAAAAGCGCTCTGCTAAGAAGCCGCTAAGTGCTAAACAGAAAGGAAAGAGGAAGATTTTGGCTGAGGAAGTGGACGAGGAAGAGGAGGAAGATGACCTAGACGCCCTCCTGGAAAGAGATGCTGCCAAGGAAGCCGAGGAGGAGGCCTTGAGAAAGAAAAAGGCAGATGAGGAGGCCGAGCTTGCAAAGAAACTGGCCGAGGAAGAAGCTGAGAGGATTCGGAAGGATACCGAAGCCGAGGAGGATCCTGAGGAAGAAGAAGAAGATGTAGCTGGGTCCGGTGAGGACTCGGGGTCTGAGGAAGAGGAGGAAGAATCTCCCTCTCCTTTTCCTCCTCCTCCCACGTCTCCAAAGAAGCGGAAAGCCCCTGCTGCTGTCAAGCCTCCATCTCCCAAGCGCACCAGGAAGGGCACTGTCAAGAGTCTTGTAGCGCATGTCAAGAGAGCTGCTCCAACAGTTGCTCGCAGAAAGAATGCTGACCCCCCGGCCTATATCCAGGTAAATCAATCCTTGCCCTCCTCTTGGTTTCAAGATGCTGAGACTGCTGGTAAGTGGGTAGACGAGTTTCGAACTCGTAAGATTAGCTGTTCTGATTTTTTGGATTTTGAGTTCTTCGAAGCTTTGAAGTTACCATGCATTGAGCTTCTCAAAAAATCCCCAGCCTGGACCCTTCTTAACCTTGAAACTGTCTACTACCCCCAGCTTACCCGTCTGTTTTACATTAACCTGAAAGCTAAAAACGACACCAATGGTTGGTCTTTGGAGTCTGTTGTCAAAGGGGTTAGAATCACTCTCAAATCCAATGATTTTGCAGATTTCCTTGGCTTACCTACCCCAATTCCACCCTCTGAAATACACCCCTCAAAAGAGAATTGCATCATCCTTGCCCGAGCCAAGTATCTCCTACCCGAAGCATCCAACAGCACCTCAAAGCAACTCACCCACTCATCCCTAACCCTTGAGGCAAAAATAATTTTCAACATCATTGTTCGATGCCTCTTACCCCGTCTTAACTCTGGCTCACTCCTTACCGACAATGTTATGGTTCTGCTCTACCGCATCTTAAATGGCCTTGACCTTGATCTAGCCAACACTATCCTTGGAACCATGGCTCATGCCAGAAAAGCTAGAAAAGGCTCTCCTCTCCCCTTTGCTACCCTTTTTACCCCTCTCTTCAAAGCTTCTGGAATTGATGTCAAAAATGAAGAACAGCTGCGTCATATGGGTAAGTTCGACTCTAAGGGCCTTGAAAAGATTGGCATCACTCGGTCTCCCCAAGGGACCTTGAGTCTTGCCACTCCTTCAAAAGCCTTTCTCACTGCTCCAGCTTTCGATGAACGCATGGACAACCTAGAGTTGGGCTTGGAGGAAGTTCGCCTGGATATCAAGGAGCTGCAGAAGGAGATTATGACGGAGATGAGCGGGATTTCCAAGATGCTGGAAGGACTGTGGACGAGGCTCACTGATGATGCTCCGGATGACTAAGCCTAAACCCTACCCAATCCTATCCCACCCACTTGATACATTGCTGGTTTTTGGAAACGTTTTCAAAACAGTTGGTAACTTTTTTGGTGACTGTTTTACCTCCTCCCTTTGTTGAAAGAGAAAAAGGGGGAGATGATCTGTGGTGTTGCTAGACTTTGAAAACCTCTTTTTAAAGGTCTTGGAAGACCTTGGTTTTTGATTTATGGTTTTCAGTTGGATGGTTTTTGCATGCTTTAAAATTTTTTGATCCAACATTTGTCTAACCCTTGTAGGTACTTAGTCTGATTTCTATTTTATTATCTATGCTTGACTAAGTTGCAGGGATGCACAGGTTTTGTCTTTCATCAAGGGGGAGATTGATAACTCCCTCCCTTGATGAAAATCGGAATAAATGTTTCAAAGGCTTTGACAGGATGTTTGTGTCAAAGGCCTTAGAACATTAACAGTTGATGAAATACAAAACCTGTCTTATTAGTCCGAATATTATTTAATCTTATTATATACTTCCTTTATATTATATATATGTTTGACTAACCTTTTCAGGAAGTATTTCGAGATTATATCTTTCCTTTAGTACTTTTTGAGGAGATCAAATTCAAATAAGATCATGGCTTCGGAGTATCCATAAATAGAAGATTCAAGATCAAGCCATGATTCGAAAGAGCCGTTGATAAAGATCTGGTGTTGAAGATCCTCACGCTCCATGCTCTTATATAAAGGAAAGGAAGAAGAAGACAGAAACAAGAAGTGCTACACGAGCTTTCATTCATTCAAGAAAAGATCTGTCTTCCAAAGTGTCTCTCTACTAAGCGCTCAAGAGTTTGTTGTTTATTTCAAAGCCTTTGAGAGTCACTGTGAGCTTATAGGATATATTCATTTATAGTGTTACTCGAGAGTTTATAGCTCGGGAAGTTGCACTAGGCTATTGATTCTCGAGAGTAAGAGGATTGTACTAGATAGCTGAGAGAGGTGGGGCTCTTCTAGATTGGTCTAGGACTCCAAGGGAACGTGAGTTGACTAGATTGCAATTGTATAGAAGAGAGGCTTCTCGGTGAGCTATTAGGATCCTAAGCTTTGTGAATCAATAAAGCATGTTGAATCCTAGGGTTGTGGAAGAACCCTAGGCGGGGACGTAGGCCAAGTTCGTGCCGAACCTCGTTAACAACTCGTTGCGTCCTTTACTTATTGCTTTACCATATTTCCGCACTTGTTCGAGTTGTATAACTTATTTGTGATTCAGGTTTTCTAGAGAAAAGATTAAGTCTAATCTCAAAGGGTTTTGCACGAGCTTCAAAAGTCTTGAGACTATCTGCGAAAAACCGGCATACTCTATTCAACCCCCCTTCTAGAGTATCTTTATATTACATTGTTTTACATTATCGAACCTTCAATATTGATATTAATGCTACTTGATATGCTAATCAACTTTAACTCGTTTTGAAATTGAGACTTCCTAATGAAGTTTGTATGATCATTTATGCAGAAATTGTTGTTAACTCTTTCTTTTACTACTGCTCTAGGTATGGGAGGGAATTACAATCGACCCCCAAAGAAGAGGGGAGGCCCATGGACTGCTTCTATGGCAGAAGAGAGGAGACAGCTGGAGGATAAGTCTGCAAAGGCTCAAGAGTAGGCTGCAAAGGCTACGGAGAATGCAAGGGTAGCTTTGTCGCGCGTTGCTGCATTGGAGGCCCTTGTGCATGACCTACTCGCAGGCAAACAAGGCATCCCTTTGGGCGAACAAGTCAGCCACCAGGTGAATGATTCTCCAAACAATCCATGAACAAGGTTTATATGGTTGCTAGATCTGTCAGGTTTGCGTATGAACAAACAGGGTTGTGAATCGTGAAATGCTTTTTGTGAATTGTGAACTACTAGATTTGTCAAGTTTCTATGGTTTCTAGACTTCTATTTAATCTGCTGGGTTTGTGAATTGTGTAAGAACTTCGGTATTATGCATGCCTGAATGGCCATCACGTTGCCTGAACTTTTGGTTTGTGAATTAGTGTTATTTGGGTGAAATGTGAATGGATGCTTGACAACAAGGAGCAACAAGAGCTTCTAAATGACATTTTTTATTACCAAGATGGCATTCAGGCAACAAACTTAAAATGTTGCGCCTTAAGAATCAGGCAACGAACATTGATAAATATGGTTGATGGAACAACACTCATATAAATGTCTTTATAGTTCAGGCAACGAACATTTTCGTCACTTGAATATTTGAATTTTTCTGACAATGTTCCTATTATTCAGGCGATGAACTTCTCTCGTCACCTGAATGGATCAGTCCGGTTCCCAGCCCGTTGACCATATTCAGGCAACGAATGGTTGAATCATTGCCTGAACTGTCTTAGGCAATGAACAAACTATTGTTCGTTGCCTGAGTATTGGGGGAACGAGCTTGTAGCAACCACCATTTAGGCAACGACATGTTCGTTGCCTGAATGTTCAGGCAACGTGGTGGCCATTCAGGCAACGAGTTATGTCCGTTACCTGAATTGCGCCATGGCATAGTGGCATCATCCTTTACCCTGCATCAACAGAGAAATTCACCTACTTAAGCTGGGTTTTTATATAAGCAAAGATATTTATTACACACACACACACACACATATACATACTCATAATTCGCTGTCTGAGGAGTTGGACCGCCAAGATCGTTATGATACCATCCATGGAGGGAGAAAGCAAGAGAAACAACGTATGGAGAGTTTATATCCAAAGGTCTGAGCTCGAGGGAGTTTATATAAGGGGTTCTCTGCCCTGTGTTTACTAGACATACATCTATTGATTTTGTAGTTGCTAGATGGATTATCTCTTGGTAAGGTTTGACATATAGAGAGAGAGGCAGTGAAATTGTGTCCCAGAAATTGACACCTATGTAGAGATCAAATGTCGGGGTTAAATTCTTGCCATCGTAGTTGCCATACATGAATTGAGCTCTGATCAAGTATGTATGGTTAGGCTTCAATGGGGAGAGGTTGTAGCAATTTCTACGTCCCTCAGGGAAGCTTCTTAATGTGCGAAAAAGTTTAGGATAATTGTCATAGTTATATGGGGATACTATAGAGTTGATTCCGGAGCTAATGAATTTCTCATCGGAAGTGCAGTACAATCCATTGTTTGGATTGTAAGTTGGACCGGGTTCTGCAAGGCCACAGTCGATATTTATGAACCCAGCCACTACAGGAAAACCACATAAATTGCGACGGTATTATCTCGACGCTTTTTATACACGTTGATAATTTTCGACGCTTTTATGTGTCAAAAAATTTCGACACACAAACGTGTCGTGACAGACATATTTTTCGACAGTCCTGGGCGTCGAAAATGGTCTGATTTTTGTATTTTAATAAAAATTACCTAAAACCCCTAAATTCACTGTAGCGCACACATTTCCCCCGACATGAGTTTCCATCTTCTTCCCCCCACACCACCCCAACCCTAAACATCCCTCAAGAGCCTCATCAACCCTATCTCCGATCATTGGCTCTAAATTCCGAAATCGCCTATCTCAGGCTTCAAAATCGCCGATCACTGGCTTCAAATCGCAGACCTCCGGGGTTCGAGTGAAATCGCCATTCTCCGGCTTTGTATCTTAGATCTCTTGTTTCAAGTGTAGATCTGCAATGCAAAGACGGAGATTCGTGATGCCAAGCAAGAGATCTCCAGCTTCGTCGATCTCCACCTTTGAAGAAATTTACAGCTTGCTAGCAGAGATCGAATTTTAGGCACTCGAAAAAAGAGATTCAATGGCGGTTGGCTTTTTGTCATCGTCTTCCTCTTTCTGGATCGCCGACCTCCTCCAACTTGGATCTGTGACACCTGACACCAGTATGTACTCGACATTATTCTATCTTCGATCCTCTTTCGATTCAAAGGTATTATTCCATCTTTCTTCATATTTTTCTTTGATTTACTCGTGTTTCTGTCTCCATTGTCACAGAGTTCCTATGAAAACCCTAGGTTTTGAAATTCTAAGTTTTCTTATTAAGAAATTATGATTCCTCCATCTCCATGAGGAACTGTGACAAATAGTTAGGCTTACTTTTGCCAAAAGCCTAATATGAGGAACTAGTGTTGCCAAAGCCTGTTCTTACGACCAAGTCTTAATGATTTCACCAAGAGTAGTAGTTTTAGTTGTTCAAGTTACTGTGGTTCTTGTCCCATTTAAAGAGGCTCTTACGAAAGCCTTTTTATTGCTTATATTTCTACCATTTAAGGCTTTAAGCTATGAGTGAAGTAGACATTGGATTACAAGCTTATCTTAGAAATAACTATTCACGTGGCAGGAAGTACTCAAACTGGAAAGGAAAGGAGTTGTTCCTTCGATGACTGAGATTGGACAAAGGAGTTGGCAAAGAATCAGGTTATTTTTGTGTTTTAAGTAATAATGTCGTGTATTTAAATGAGTAGAACAAGAAAGGTGAAGATCATACATCTACAGGTGAGAAGAAACTGAAATTAAAGATGAAATGGAAACAGTAGGTATGGGATAAAACATGGGACATGAGCAAGTGGTATGTGATAATTTGGAACTGCGGAACTAAAATGGCTTGATTTAGAGCTGTTCGACGACCTCTATTAACATAGCAGAGAACCGGCTGATGGTTGCACATTTGGCTTCAGCCTTCTCCCCTCTTATCATACCAACACTTGTTAACATTTCCCTAATGATGCATTAAATTTGAACTAGAAAAAGATCAACTAGTTGTAAGTCTACTTCAGATGTTTTTACTTGAGGTTTTTTTTCTCATATATTTATTTTTAAACTTATGATAGGGGATCCTGTCTATCTGCAAGAAGCATAGAAAACACCTGAGAAGCATGTTGAACCGCGTGTGAGGATCTTCAATATACCTGTACTTTTAAATATGCTGTTATTAGTTGCTGATGGACTTCTATTGATTATACTTTTTTCAAGGTTCATCATCTATGTTACCATATGCTTCTGGAGAAAGTCCAAAGGTCCAAGGTACCCTATGCATTTATTTATCAAAATATTTTAATTCCATATGAAGGACATAGCTTTTTTACCCTTGGCCCTTGGGGAAGCCTATGCATCTAGTTTTCTAACCTAGATTGTAAACCACTGCAGCCTTCTTGACAATAACAACTTATTAGGACCCCTTCCGCTGGAATTCCCTGAGTTGCCAAATTTTTTGTTATGATAACTCTCAGCCTTTATAGACTAATATGGCTAAAATTATAGATTTTATAACGGACAAGGATTTGATAACTCTCAGCCTTTAAATCTCGCATTACAAATTAAGGTACGTTTTGTATTTCTTATTTCACATTTGTCTTTATTTACTGGTGCCACTGATGCAGTTTTGTGCAAATTTTATATTTTATATTAATATTATGTAATTATTTAAAATAAGTGTGAAAATGATTGAATATGTGGGACAATTTAACTAATCACCTTATGTCAAGCAAGACCATTGGAAATGTCGATGGATCACTTACATTTTCATCTCAAGAGAGATTAGGGAAATGTACTGTTTTAAATGGCCAAATGCTGATTTCAAATGTAGGCTTTGAAAATCAGTGAGAGCTTATATGTATAATTTGTAGTTATATAGAATTTGATGGATCTATTTTACCATAGCTAAATGGGCATGGATTGAATGCGACAGCTGAATATTGTTCAGGACTTCTTTTTTAGTGTTAAAAAAAAGGGGAAATTTGTCAGCTTTCATCTATGAACATTTCTTGGTTTTTTAGATTTTTTTTTATTTGAAAACCGAATATTCAAAACCTATTGTTTTGCTTCTGTCAATTTCTAGCTACGTGTTGAGGAAAGCACTGCACATTGCTGATGAGCAAATCACCATTGGGTCGAGTAACATTTCCTAGACTCTTGAAGTTGTGTTTGTAGAAGTGGACATAGCATTTTAAGGTAAAAGTGAGCTGCAGGATTATCAATTACTTAAAACGAAGATTAAGCCGATTCATTTGTTAACCATCTAAACATTTTTTCAGCGGCCATACATTCGTCTTTTTGGGCTTAACAATGAATCAGCCACACCAGCTCTCCAAATTCCATTTCCTGCCGCACTTCATTGATGGGGCCATATCAGTTTGGGTAAGCTTATCCACAAAATCTGCTTGGAAGTTTATAACTTCTAGCATTTTTAGATGTGAGGAGAGGATAAATGCTTTAATCATTGATTCCCTTTTTTCCCCTTATTCAGTATCTTTTCTGAGTTGCTATCGGTGTATTAAAAAATTCAAAGTCTTAGCATTTTCATAATGATTTAGGTTTCAATTTGGGGGTTTAGGCTTGGAATTAAGGGTTTTAAATTTGTGATTTGGCCCTTTGATCTGTTAGTCTTACAGAGGGAGTTAGCCATTCCGTTCTTTGATGTTGTGATCATAAAAACTACAAATTATTTCTACTTCATTAAAATCTCTGGTGTCTGAATACACTTTTTGAACAAATATCAAATTTCCATTAATGTTGATTTCAGTTTCACAAAAGAGATCCACTGACAAAATCCATCTCATCTGATTGTGGGTATGAACTATGAATTGATTGGGGACCGAGAGAGCTGCCGCAGTTGATTGCTTCCTCTTTTAGTTGCCTGATTAATTTTTGTGTTATTGTTATATATATATATATATATATATATATATATATATATATATATATATATATATATATATATATATATATATATATATATATATATATATATATATATATATATATTATATATGTTTTTCTCAGTAGGCAGATGCTTGGGTTAATTTTTGTAGATTCTGCCGAAGAAGCTGCTACAGTTTATAGTGTGAATCAGCTGCTAGTTCTGTGCAGAAGCAGCAGCTTCAGCGACTCACTTCCGAAAACCTTCTGACAGTTCTTGAATTTTGGTTTATGCAGTCTATCTTGAAGCCTCTAAAAGCAGTCTATGATCTTAAGAAACATCAATACAATGGGCGAGTGGGCAACACCATTTGCCAAGAATCATGATTCCGAGTCAAAATGAAACCCAACTTCTAAAGGGGAAGAGCTCCATCCCGTATGAGATAACAAGTATCGTTAGAGCGTCTTTAATTATCAGAATTCATTGTTTGACCTTGGTGTAATCACTGACCAATATGTAGAACAGAATCAGCTTATTGTTGAATCTGTTGTGCACGTGTCAAAATATTAACTCGTGCCTTTACCTTGTTATAGGAGAGGAAGTCCTTCGATGAGAAATTCATGCGGATGGATACTAGAAGGCTCTATGAGTTGGCATCTGCTTCTGATAGCCTTCAGTTTAAGCCTTTAGTGGAACTAACAAGCCGTGCACTTGCACAGATGATTGAAGGGAAAACATCAAAACAGAGGCCTAGGGTATGTGAGATATTTTGCTTGTCTGATACAGAGGTTTCTGATACTTGTAAAAGATGTGTCTGGTTGACTGCATCTTGTAAAAGATTTGTCTTGATGTGTTTTTTTTTGTTAATTAAAGGATTTGAATTAATGTGTAATGAAAGGGGATGAAAGAAGAAAAACAGATTGTTCAACTGGAATGACATGGACAACATTGTTCCTGCTGAGCTGACGAGCTTTGATGGTCTTAGCTTTGATGCCAACAGATTCTGGGTCCATTTGATCTGCATCTATGCCTTGATCTTCATTCAGTGTTTTGTGTAGTCATATTCTTTCAAATGGTTGGCTTGGAATAGTGAATACATGAGTAATTTACCACCTGTAGCTACTTTCCAATATCAGCCTCTTTCTGCTAAAGCTGTGCCTTGAGACTACATAAATTTTCTTCACTGTTTTTATATAACTTTTATATAGTTTATGACATCTCAGGCTTTTAGGCAATATATGTTCAGTATAAACATCTATTATTATACTTTGTTATGAATGTGAGCACTAACCACTCCTCACTTGCAATGCAGGACAAGATTACCCATTTCTCTTGTTTTGAAATGAGCTATAGAAGAAAAAGAACAAAAACTATTCACGATCAAGTACTAGAGTCGTGGTCAGTTGGAGATGTCAGAGTGAGAATGAAAGATGGAGGTAGATAATGAAGTTGCTTTAACAAGCTTGAAAATGGGAAATGAAGCTGCTTTAATAAGCCTGAAAATGGAAAATCAAGAGCTTCGAGCAAAGGTAGATCAATCTAACCAAATGATGCTACAAGCTCTAGATGCAATTCGTACCGGTAGAGTTAAAGAGTTTATGGAGGCTGCTACATTGGACGTGGCTGATTCTCAGGTTCTATTTATTTTTATAATGATTTGTTTTATATTTCCTAATCCAATTTTGGTTCCTCCCATTTCTAACCTCTTTTGTTTTTTTTTTGTATGAAGGTCGCTTCTACTAGTGGTGATTCGGAGGAAAGCATGGATCAAATGTGACTAATATCCCTTGAAGAGGTATAAGTTCTAGACCTCCTTTTGTTTGAACAAGTATGCTACGAGTTAACCCTTTGATAAACGAGTCTAACCTCTTATATACTTATATATTTTCTTCTTAACTACTCGAATTCAAGCATTACTTCATGTTTAGAAAAGAAGAGAAAATCAAACAGTACAAAAGAGGATATATAAAATCAAACAGTATTCTCCATATCTGTACAACACCCTCTTGACTGTTGCCTTAAAAATATATAGAATATATCCTTGCAGGATGACTATATCAACTATGAGAGTTCGTAGTGATGGTGAGAAAGGGAAACCCTGAAGTAACACAATGAAGAGGATACGCTATATCAACATTGCAAGCTGACCGTAAACAACAAGAGTCGTTCTTGATTGAACACAAATAGTGCAAGCCTTCACTACAAAGGAACTGATTTAATTGTAGGTAACTGATGATTAGCAAGTGTTTGTTTGTAAGGTTAGGAATCAATCTGTAGAGTTTGTAGAGGATAATTGATGCATATTTTACCTCATTTATGAATATGAATGATGTTCTTGGTGTTTTTGGTTATCAATAAAATCAAACGAAAAATGTTGAATGAATAATTGTTCAAGTGTTGAAATCCATCAGCTTGCTGAGCTCTCTCTCTCCCCCCCTTTATCTTTTCTTTTTTTTTTTAGTTTGAAATGAGCCATTTTCGACACCTCGGTGCGTCGAAATTGGCAATGAGCCATTTTTGACACCTTAGTGCGTTGAAATTGGCATGCCAATTGCGACGCCCTAGGGTGCCGAAAATGACATGCCAATCTCGACGCTTTAAGGCGTCGAAATGGACCCCGGCGTAATTTCGCGTCAAAATTGGCATATTGCCATTCGTGACGCGAAAAATACCGACGCTTTCTTAAAGCGTCGAAATTGATTTTTTCGACATCATAAAGCATCGAGAATGGTCTTTTAAAGCGTCGCAAATGGTCTGTTTTTCCTGTAGTGAGCTGCATTTCCCATTTTGGGGGTGAAGAAAAATAATTTGCATTAGTTATTTCAATTATAAAAAGAGAAAGAGATCAAGAATCGAAGATGTACATTAAGCTATGATCATTATATAAGAATTGCGTTATACATACCTGAGTGGTCATCAGATAATCGCCTTTCCATGGGAAGTACATCTGCCGCAACTAACAACTGAAAAGTTTGGAATGTGGTTAATTGGAGGAGGAGGAAGATGAAGTGCAATACAGCACTACAAGCTACACAGCTACTGCAGCTACTTATCATACTGTTAATGTCAATAACATCTAGTGGAGCAGCGATGGGACTTCATTGAATTGATATATTGCACGGTATATATCTTCAAAATGAGTTGCCATCGATATGAAGAAGATGAGGAAAAATCAGATCGATCAAATGGCTAATAAAGAATTAAAGTGCGTTCGTCTGCAGAAACGTGTTGAATTGAAAGTGTTTCCGTCCAAACAAAGGCATTGAGGAAAAATCAATGGTGAATATACCTTTTTTCAATTTTTTTTATAAGTGATTACACCAATGGAAGTTCTTTTTTTTTATAATAATTATACCTTTTTTGTTTTTAAAGACTGATTTGTCAATATATTGATAATAACTTCCATAAATCACCGTATTTTGTAACTGATTCTTCTTCCCAAATTGATTAAAACTAGAACTAATTAAACGTATCTTTTATATGTCAATTGAAATCAAGTTACAAGATTAAAAGTATGTGATCATATCTTTTATATGCTATAATTATTGCGATTTATTCGATATTTATTTGCGATTACTTGCTCTCCGTAGTAATATAATTAATGAAATCAATGGTGTGGGCGATTACTTGCTCTCCATGATATAATTGAAATTGATCAATGGTGTGGGCTATTACTTGATTTTGTAAATTCAATTGGCTAAGCAATCGATACGCACTTCCAGTAACTTCCAGTAAATATTTGCTTTTCTTAATTATATTGTAACAATATTGCTTACAAGTACATTACAATAAATTAGTTACACTCTATTGTGTATTTATTGTAACCTATTAAAACCTTAACAACGATGTTAGTTACGTTACAAAATAAGAACAAATAATTAATTACAAGACTAAAAAACACGTACATACAACAAAATGGTAACAATAATTAAGTTTCAAGAATAATGGTTACAAGAATTAAGTTTCAAGAATAATGGTTTCAACAATAATAAGGTTTAAAAAATAATGGTTACAACAATTAAGTTTCTTGTAGTACTCTAGGGTTACAATCGGTTACAGTATGTTACAATCAAATTTGAATTACCTGTAACCCTAGATACGTACAAATCAATAATCTGAGTAATTTTTCATTTCAAAACGTAAAACAAGCTTATCTACAATATAAACCATCTTATCTATATCTATTTACTTTTATTTTAATTTTAAAAAGATAAATCTTATCCATATCTATTTACTTTTATTTTAATTTTAAAAAGAGAAAATCTTATCTATATCTATTTACTTTTATTTTAATTTTAAAATGATAAAAAATTCTACCTTAAAGGTATTTAGGGAAAATCCACCATAAAAAAGTATAATTACTAAAAAGAAAAATCAAAAGGTATAATTACAAAAAAAAAAACTTGAAAAAGGTACACTTTGTCAAATTTTCACATTAATTATTTGCACAGCACTTGGCTGCAATGAAAATCCCCTTCAACATTTGGTCCTTCACTAAATATATTACAAAATTATTTTTGTCTAAAATTTATCTTTAAAAGAAATTAAAAATTATTTTTATATTCCGAAGAAATATATTTATGTGATTCTATGCGATACTCGGATTTGCAAATCGAAAGCCAAGATCGGGGTTTTAGAAAAACGAAACGAACAGATTCGAACACCAAAAACCAACACAAGCGATTTACGTGGTTCGACCGGAGCCTAAGTCTATGGAACCTCAGTCAAACAACTTGAGGTCAGAATCCACTAATCGGTAAAAGGTATATAGAATAGGTTGCCCTAGACTCTCGTCAAGGCAAATACGGGCAAGAAACACACAGATCTAGACATGTATGCATATATAGGAGAAGAAAGAACGAGTCAGATAAACGAAGAAGACAACTAAGCTTTGTTGGAAAGGATGAGTATCTATTAGTTTGAGGTCATGAGTTCAAATCCCGGCCATTAACCTCAATTTTTTTATAATTTTTATTTCTCTTAGTTTTCTTCTACTAAAAATGCATAATTCGTTAACAAATTTAAGGTCTTCTCCAATTTTTATCAAAAAAAAATATTTTCTATATATACATATAAAAAAAATTCTCATTGTTTTCTTTATAATTTTTGTTTTTCTTTAATTTTTTCTATAAAAAAGTCTATTTAAATAACAAATTTGAAGTTTTTTTCTAATATATTTAAACAAAAAATTACTTTTTCGTACATTTTACAAATAATTTCTCCTTTATTATATATAATTGATTGATTTGTTAATGATGTTATTTATTTAATTAAGATATTCTAATGGATTGTATATTGATTTCTAGAAAGTTTTGAATCAAATTATTTTTAATTTTCATAATTTAATTATTAAAAGAAATCAAAGATAACTTATACATAATAAAATAATACGGAGTATTAATTAAAATATCACATAATGACGGGTACAAATAAGAGGGAAATGCACAAACTAACCCAAATATTCGGTTTTATTGTGCGGTTAATCCAACCCGGTTTTAAATTGGGTGAAACCGGATATTTGGTAAAAAGTTCTCCTGGTAGCAGGTAAGTGGGGGGGCATTTGGGTTTCCAACAATTGACACCTGGCAAAAATCAGAGAGAGTGAGAGAGAGAGAGAGAGAGAGTAAAAGAAAGTGTGCAGTGGAGAGAGAAAGCATGCAGAGGAGAGAGAGTGTGTGTGAAAAAGAAAAGTAAAGTTGCAAAGGAGAGAGAGATCACTGAGGATATATAAGACAGAGAGAGATGGAAGAGTCCTTTCTCCTCTACGACTTTACTGTTGTTGTTTCACTTCGAAGAAGAAGCAATTGTGCGGGGGTTTATTTGCAGGTTGACGTGTAAGCAGTTAGTTTTCATTGGACACCCAAAGCAAAACGACATGACACATATTGAAATCGACTGGACAAGAGTTATCGGAAAAACAGGTTCTCCATCGACTTCGGATAGAAAATGGGCAAGTTTGCTTTCAATAAAGGTAATGTGAGAGGTGTCTCCCTCAAATCTGAAGCAAATTTACCCATTTTCTATTTGAAATCGATGGTGAATCTGTTTCTCCAATAACTCATGTCCAGTCGATTCCAATATGTGTCATGTCGTTTTGCTTTGGGTGTCCAGTTAAAATTAACTGCTTACATGTCAATCTGCAAATAAACCCCCACCCAATTGCTTATTCTTCAAAGTGAAACAGCAACAGTAAAGTTGCAGAGGAGAGAGGACTCTTCCATCAAGAGTAAGGATTCCAAGCTATATAAGCTGGCCTTACTCCTTGTTTTCAGTAGGGTTTTGGGGATCATAAACTTCTCCTTTATTGTGCCGTCAGGGTTCTTCCCTTTCTGTTTTTTTGGTTCAATGAAACAGTGCTTTCATAGCACATAAGTTTAGTTTTATTTTGCCATAGTTTGTCTTGCTCTGTTTCTTACAGCAGCAACATTTATTTGGTTATGTTCTCTTCACATGGTATCAAAGCGAAATGTGAAGTTTTCTAGATAAAAGAAGAAGATGCCAGACGTAAACAACAACAACAACAATGGAGGGGAAGGCGTCATTTTAGGTAATCCCAATGACCCCCTTTATTTGTCTAATTCTGATCATCCTGGAGCCCAACTGGTGGCTATTCTCTTTGATGGCTCAAACTTTGTAACCTGGATTAGGGGAGTGACCATGGCTCTAGGTGCCAAGTGTAAACTTAGTTTTGTGAATGGAACTTGTGAGAAACCACTTGAAGCATCTGCGGATTATTAGAAATGGGTGAGAGCAGATTTTATGGTCAGATGCTGGATGCTGAATTCGATGACTAAGGGGATATCAAAATGTCTGATGTTTGTGGATTCTTCAAAGGAGCTATGGGATGAGGTGGTAGAACGATATAGTCAGAACAATGCACCTCAGATCTTTCAGCTTAAGAGGAAACTGAGCAATGTGTCTCAAGGGAGCATGAGTTTGAATTGGGGGATGTTTATAATACCTTGAAGAGGTACTGGGATGAGTTGCAGGTTCTTGAAAGGTTGCCCGAGTGCACATGTGGGGTTATGAAGCAGTGTAAATGTGAGTTAGTTAAAAGCCTTAATGAGATAGAGTCAAAAACAAACTGATGCAATTGCTTTCTAGTTTGAATGATAATTATGAAGCTGCCAGGAATCAGATTCTTGCACAGGACCCTCTACCTACAGTGGGAAAGGCTTATTATATATTGCAACAGGTTGAGGGAGGTACAGCTGCTTCAGGATCTACTCAATCTGCTATGTCTGATGTCAATGCCTTTGCTGTGAGCAAGGGAAAGTTCAATTATCAGGGGCCTAGTGCAGGAACCAATCCTCCACCTATAAAGGATCGGAGGGAGATCAAGAGGCTTAAAAGTGAGATGAAATGTACTCATTGTAGCTAAAAGGGACATGGAGCTGACACTTGCTTCAAACTCCATGGGATCCCTGACTGGTACAAGGAGTTGAGAGCAAATCAGAAAGACAATGCACCTAGTAGGAGCTCAGCTAATGCTGCAGGATTAGTGAATGCTGGGATGATGAACAACCCTCTTGATACTGAAACAGAAAAAGCAGGGATGGACATCAAGATAGATACCTCCATGCTCAATGCAGTGTATCAGGAAATCATGAAGAAAATGGCACATAAAGGTAGCAATGAAAGTTCTTATGCCAACTTTGCAGGTAATGTCTCATCTTCTCTAGATATTTCTAATCAATCAATGGGAAAGAGCATAGAATGGATAATTGACACGGGGGCAACTAATCACATGATGTCATATGACTCTTATATTTTGAACAAAATGCAGTTGAATAAGCTGGTTCATATTGGGTTGCCTGATGGGACTGTAAAAACTGTTAATGAAATGGGAGAGTTGCAGCTTACAAATCCAATGACATTGAAAGATGTCTTATTAGTGCCAGATTTTAAACACTGTCTTTTGTCGGTTGGAAAGCTGCTAGATGATAATGAGCTAATAGATGTTTTCACTCGGTCATCTTGTTTTATCCAGGACCCTGGAACTAGAAGAGTGTTGCTGTCAGGAAAGAGAAAACATGGACAATACAAGGTGTGGGCATCTGAACAAGCTAAGAGCTGGAGTGAGAAGAAAGGGACTGATGAAGTTATGAAATATCTCCTATCTTTTGTAATAAAGCTAGTAGCAGTTAAGACTTGAGTCATGCTAGGCTTGGACATACATCAGTTTCTAAGATGAGACATATTAGTCATGTTAATCAGTTTAATTTTGATCAGCTCCACTGTGAGACATGTGCCTTGTGTAAGCATCATAGGCTACCTTTTGAAAGGAGCATTGCCAGAGCTGCAAAACCTTTTGATCTCATTCACATAGATGTTTGGGGTCCTTACAGTGTGCCTACCTATAATGGTTTTCAATACTTCTTGACTGTGTTAGATGATTGCACCAGGGTTACCTGGACCTTTTTGCTCAAATCTATATCACAGGTTTTTAAAACTATATGTGATTTTGTGGCCTATGCAAGAACACAGTTTAATTGTGTGATAAAATGCATAAGATCAGATAATAGAGGTGAATTTACCTCAAAGCAGTGTAATGAATTTTTTGCAAATCTTAGTATCTTGCATTAGAGGAGTGTTCCCTACACTCCCCAGCAAGATGGAAGAGTAGAGAGGAAGCACAGACATCTCATAGAGACAGCCAGATCATTGAGAGTTCATGTAGGGCTGCCTTTGAAATTCTGGGGAGAGTGTGTGTTATTTGCAACACACATCATTAACAAGCTGCCTGTTGAGATTTTAGAATGGAAGACACCCTTTGAGATGTTGTTTGGTAAACCTGCCAATTATGATGAGCTAAAGGTCATAGGATGTTTGTGTTATGCTCCTGTGGCTCATCAAAATAAAGATAAAATGCATGAAAGGGGGAGAAAATGCATACTACTAAGCTATCCTCATGGGCAGAAAGCTTACAAACTTTGGGATCTTGAATCCAAAATTACATTTCATAGCAGAGATGTTACTTTCCATGAAGATGTGTTACCTTTTAAGGAAGATTCTGATAAATTAGAGCAGATGCCAGTGACACCAACAATTGTATTGCCTCTTATCAATCCAGTAGATGATGAGACTATCCCAACTAATCAGCATGTTCATGCCCCTCTACTTAGTCAAAATTCACTGCAACTGAATTCCCCTTCAGGAAACCATGAAGCTCAGGGATCAACTGGGTCACCTGAGATTTTGCCATCAATGATTGCTGATTAAGAAAGCTCCTACAGATCAGGGTCCCTGCCCATTATCTCACGGGAAATTTTGAATGATGAAGCCACATTTCCTCCATTAAGAAGATCCACTAGAAAGATTTTACAACCAAGAAGGCTTCGGGATTATGTGAGTTATGCTCGTGGAAGAAATGAATCTCCTTCAAAGAGTTTCCTGGCAACCTTCTTTGAGAATATAGACATGATGGACAAGCCATTTGTCACATCATTTGTCAACATGGTGATGGTTCATGAGCCATCACATTATAAACAAGTTGTTAAAGACAGTCATTGGGTGGATGCTATGAATAATGAGTTAGCATCTTTAGAAAAGAATCAGACATGGGATCTCATTGAATCGCCCCCTGGAAAAAGGGCAATAGGCAGTAAATGGGTTTATAAGATAAAATATAAAGCTGATGGAGATCAGTAGAAAGATTTAAGGCAAGGTTGGTTGCCAAGGGTTATAATCAAATCAAAGGGAAAGACTACAAGTACACTTTCTCTCTAGTGGCTAAATTCAGTACTGTGAGGATACTCTTAGCAGTTGCAACAGCAAAGAGCTGGCCATTACATCAGTTGGATGTAAATAATGCATTCTTGCATGGTTCTCTAGTTGAAGAAGTTTATATGAAACCACCTGAAGGGTTCAATTTACAGAAATCGAATTTGGTGTGCAGACTAAAGAAGTCCATATATGGACTTAAACAAGCTTCTATACAGTGGAATGCAGAGCTGTGCAAGTTCCTTGTCAGTCTTGGTTACAAACAAACCTTTGATGATTATTCATTATTTGTGAGAATCAGACCTTCAGGAATGGCAGTGGCACTTGTTTATGTTGATGATTTTTTGCTCACTGGAGATGATGCAGTTGGCATTGCCTTGACCAAGACATCTTTAGATGAAAAATTCACTATCAAGGACCTTGGCCTAGCCAGGTACTTCTTGGGGCTTGAGATCCTTAGAGACACCTCAGGAACTCATCTTCACCAAAGAAAATATGTCTTGGACATATTAGAAGATTGCAAAATGATGGGGTGCTCACCTGCCCCTTTTCCTCTACCAAGAGGACTTAAACTCTCCACTAATACCGGAGACATATTATCAGACCCTGAGATTTGTAGGAGACTGGTTGGGAGGTTGTTATTCTTGAATTTAACAAGGCCATACATTACTTATGATGTACAGCATTTAAGTCAATTCATGACTGAACCCAGGTAGCCTCATCTTGATGCAACTATGCATGTGGTAAGATACTTGAAAGGATCATTGGCAGTGGGATTATTCTATCCTAAACTTTGTAATCTCTCCATCTCAGCTTACTCAGATGCAGATTGGGGAGCTTGTCAGTTTAGTGCTAAGTCTCTCACAGGTTATTGTGTGTTCATTGGAACTTCACTGGTTTCATGGAAAACAAAGAAACAAACCACTGTCTCAAAATCATCTGCTGAAGCTGAATATAGAAGTATGTCTTCCACTACTAGTGAGTTGATTTGGGTTGATGGTATACTGCAGGCTTTGGAAATACAGTCATATCTACCTATTCCCTTGTTTTGTGATAACAAAGTTGCTATTCATATTGCCGAAAATCCAGTCTTTCATGAGAGAACTAAGCACTTGAAGATTGATTGCCATTTCATCAGGCAGTATCTGGTTGATGGTTTTGTGCAACCCCAACATGTGAGAACAGGTGTTCAATTAGCTGATATCTTAACAAAGCCATTGGGTGTCCACCAACACACCTATCTATCTTTCAAGTTAGGCCTTGTTGGCTTCCAACACAGTCTAACTTGAAGGGGGGATGTGAAGATTATGGTCTATGTTTTAGATCATAGCTTATGCATCCATCTATCCTAGCTCATTTAGCTTATTCAGCCTTTTCATTTATGTTGCATTTGATCTGCATTTCAATTTGGTTGTAATAAGACAGCTTGCACTTTTGTCTGCTTGTGATCGCCCAATCAAGAGTAAGGATTCCATGCTATATAAGCTGGTCTTACTCCTTGTTTTCAGTAGGGTTTTGGAGATCATAAACTTCTCCTTTATTGTGCCATCAGGGTTCTTCCCTTTCTGGTTTTTTGGTTCAATGAAACAATGCTTTCATAGCACAGAAGTTTAATTAGTTTTATTTTGCCATAGTTTGTCTTGCTCTGTTGCTTACAGCAGCAACATTTATTTGGTTCTGTTCTCTTCACATAGGGCTCCTCCACTTCGATTCCACCTCCTCTACTCCAAATCTGGCCTCCACTCGCCTCGAATCGACATGGAAGCCATCACAATAAATGTGAAGGACGAACACACCATAGCGGTGCTCCGACGACGATTCACACCAACGGCGCAGGCCGAATTCGAGCTCCCATGGAGATCCCGTCACCCTTGAAGGTAGAGAGGTAGAAGACAAAAATCAAAGAATAAAAAAGTTCTTCAATGGAGACAGGTGGAGAGAGGCATAGAGAAAAAGAGTTTTAGATGAGTGATAGTGATGGCCAATAAATGTCATGTTGCTTTTCTTTCTCTCTTCACTGGTTGCAATTTTTTTAAATAGTGGATAGGGGGTGCAAATAGGTCCAGATTTTTAGGTTATTTTTGCAAATGCCCCTATAAATAATCATCTAAACGCACCAACAGACGTCAACATTTATTGAAACCCGGACAGCTGAGTTTTCCGGTATCATATCTGGAGCTCATGCGATTCGGAGATAGGACCACCGGCCACCCTTACAAACTTATGTCCGGTACGGTGTTCAGTCTCTTTATTTTACTGTTCTCAGTGGCATTTGGTACTGCGTATAGTATATATAAATAGATGTTTGATTATAGTCAACCAAGACCAAGCTAGTCAATGTAAAATGCATATATTAACGTATCGGTTGTCACAAGTCATAGTCGATATATTATATTTATTGAACCGAGCTGGACTTTCTGGCCATTAAATGAAAATGATGATCACTTTTGATATTTTTCTGAGCATATCACTTTTGATATCAGTTTCATACATGCGTCTTTTTTTTTTTTTTTTTTTTTTTGTTTTGGTGAGACTCAGTTTGAAGTCTTTTGATATCAGTAAGTTTTTATGTCATTATCATGAGTTTGTATTTACTACCACGTACTCATTAAGATGGTAGTTTAATCAAAAATAAATAAGATTTTGTATTTATTTGAAATAAAGTAGACGCTTGGTTTGAGATCAACCCCCGGTCTCTCTTCTCTAAATTTTTTTTTTGGGTAAACTTGTCTCTTTTGTAGATCTCAATATATATGAGGTAGATTGATTATGTTTGCATTGTATCTTACTAACTACTCTCTTTAATTTGTTTTTCTTCTTTTTTTTGGCGTGATTCTTAGTTTTTGTGGAATATATTAATTAGCATAATTAATCAAGAGAAATTTTGCTAAAATATCACATTTTGCTAATTTGATTAGATAATTAGCATTCCTCAATCTTTTATTAGGAGTTCTAACACCACTTTAATATTTTTTAGCCCCGTAACATCCTTCCTCATAGGTTCTTCTTCCTTGTATACCCATTTCTTCATCAAACTTCCTTTCCATGGCTTCTCCCTTGAAGAGTCTATAAGGCGATGAATAATATTCTAGAAGGGGGGGATGAATAGAGTATGGACGATTTTCGCAACAATAGAAATTTAGTGCAACTTGTCAAGACCTTGATATAGGCTATCAGGACTTTGACAAATTAAAATTGAATATGACAATATAAATGCGGAATATAAAAGATGAACACACGAATTGTTAACGAAGTTCGGCACCAACTGGCCTACGTCTCCGCCTAGGATTATCCAATCCGTAGGATTCAAACACTTCTTATTTCACTTCTTTTGAGCCTAGAACTTCCTAGAGAAACTTCCCTTTCTCTATACAAAGCCTCACCGCTTTTATTCTAGCTCTCAACCTTACAAGTGAAATAAAAGCTCACACCACACACTAAGTGTGCTTTGATCGAGTATAAAAACTCTAAGTGTAAAAAGAATGACTTGTACAATAAGTGCTTGTGTTTCTCTCAACTCTTAAACAATGATCACCAACTAGGATTTAGGAGAATGTAAGAGAAACTTGACGAATGCTTTAGGATGCTATGATTGCTTGAGTGCTTGCTTAGTTGCTTGGTTAGTTTTCATCCTTCTTAGCCTTCATCTTTTTATAGTAGGAACACTTGTAGAGTTTCTTGGAGGGAGAACCGTTTGAATTTCAAATTCTTTCCAAGACATTTGAATTCCTTCTAAAACAGATCCTTTGTGTGCCTTCCAAGATGTTCCTTCGACTTTCTTCATGATCAAGTATGATCAACTATGGATCGATTCTTTCCTTGTATGAAAAGTGAAATCCTGAAAAGAATATGCATAATGTATCTAGTACATAAAATGGGTTAGATGAGAGACTCGTATATAAATCGATAAAGCCCAAGTCACATCTCATAGCCCAATATAGAGCCCATTATAATTTAGGCCCAAAAAGATTGGCCTCGAATTCTTTCCTGGAAAAGAACAAGTTGAAATAGACAAATGCATAAGTGATCAAAACATTTTAGTCTGGGTTTCAAGACGTTGAAACCCAGCCTTTTGTCTTTCATCATCCTTTAGATCACCTGCACGTTAGGTCTCAAGATCTTACAATCAAGGTGGAGTCTTCAATCTCCCCCTTGATGGAAGACAAAACCTGTTTCAATATTCATAACATATTTCCAGCAATCATTATAAGGAAATAAGCATATTATATAATATGAGCAGAAAATGTTTGGATCATCTAAATGTTTGGATCATCTAAGTTTAAAAACGATAACCACTTAACCAACTAGTGCCAAAACGCAGGGCAACCAGGACATTCTCCCCCTTTTTGTCTTCCAACAAAAGGGAAGAGAGGTGAAAAAGTCTGAAAACACCAACCAAAGGACCATGAGTTTTAAAAGACGAACAACAAAAGATGAGTTTTTAGAAAGTAGAGAAAAGAGAGTGGGAGATCAAGGCCTTGAGTCAGAATCCCCATCTGCAGCCTTCTTCTTCTTGCTCTTTAGAGCCTTCTTGCCTTTCTTAGCAGAGGATGGCCCAGCAGCAGAGGATGTACCAGGGGCGCCAGGAGCATTAGGATCTTCGAGAGGTGCAATGCCAGCGCC
The DNA here is from genome assembly GCA_037127255.1 of Persicaria tinctoria. Taxonomy (NCBI): domain Eukaryota; kingdom Viridiplantae; phylum Streptophyta; class Magnoliopsida; order Caryophyllales; family Polygonaceae; genus Persicaria; species Persicaria tinctoria. The sequence goes on along the minus strand of JBANSL010000013.1, from coordinate 8,693,737 downwards.
TTCCTCAACCCATTCGCCAAAGGTGGGGTACTGCTTGTTGGGTGGGAGGTATTTTCTCCTGACCTCATCTCTGCACCTCTTCCTTCACCTTGCAAGGGCGTCTCTGGTGACCTTGTCTCGTTCCATCTCTGCAAGCTGTCTCTGACGCTCCACATCCCTGTATTTCTTGACCACACCATATTGCTCGACTGTGAGAATGGTGGGTTCATGATGTGTGGGGCGTAGGATAGGACGTTTCTTCACGTGATTTTCACAGTTGAGGATGACATTCCCTGTCTTCTCACGCACATGATCGAAAGTTTCTTGCTCCATTGGCATGATAGAGCATGTAGCAGTGTAGGTGAGAGCATTGAGAAGCATCATCTGATCAAACTTGCAGTTGACCATAGATAGTAGCTCATGAGTCTGGTCCTGGCGAATCACCACATCCGACCACATTCTGCTCAGATCAAACCTAAGGTCTTGAATCTCAGTCTCCACAGCAGCCAATCTATCCTCACTCATATTAGGTTCAGCAACCTGTTTTCCCTTCGAGTCTTTCCTTAGAAACCATTGCCCCCTCAGATTTTTGGCAATGCCCAATCTATCTAGGCAACCCTCATCAACAATCCCACTATAGGTTTGCTTTTCTTCTCCTGATGTGTCGATGTCAAAGGCTTCAAAGATTTTGGGCAAAAGGTTTGCATAGGGTAAAGGCATAGGCCGAGAGGAGGTAGAGACATGGGTCATGTAGTCAAGGATGAGTTTGGGTAAATCAGGCTCGTATCCGTTCATGATTAGGAAAAGGATCTCGAGAAGATTCTCGGTCACCAATTCCCTGGAATGGATGCGTGGGAAGATACAACGAGCCAAAATAGTGAAGATGAGCTTGGCTTGAAGGTTTAGGGCAGTGTGAGTGGGTTTGAGGGTGGATGAAGATCCAGGGCCTTGAGATTTTAGGAAGAATTCATCTCGTGCTCGAGAGAGACACTCAAATCGGCTTGGGAATTCTTTTGTGGGAATCTCAGTTGGAAGATCAAGGATGAGGGCAAAGCTTTCAGGAGAGAGATGGATTCGGGTGTTCTTGACCTTGGAAACTAGGGTTAGGGTTCCATTTACCCGATGAACAGTAAGGTTGGCATAAAAGAGTCAGGTAAGTTGGGGATAGGCAAAATTGCCAGGGTTGAGCAAGGTCCAGAAACAGGTAGATTTGAGGAGGGAAATGCAAGGCAACGGCATGGATTGGAGGAGGTTGAAATCGACAGCATCACAAAAGCATAAGCGACGGTTGCAAAAGTCCTGTTTCCAGGACTCTTCAACCTCTTTATTGCAAAACCAATTGGGGGAAATGCCAGAAGGTACCTGAGGAGGTCGAGCAGGAGCAGAAGTGGCTGGAGTTTTGCCTTTTGATTTCCTGATCAGAGGTGGTGGAGATGGTGAGTTCTCGCTGGAATCCTCGGAATGTGCTTCAGATTCCTCCATGATTTGCTTCCTCTTGTTGGCTGGCATCTTGTACCTCTTAGCAGAAGGTGCTGGAGACGGAGACGCTAAAGAACGCTTTGATCCCACCATTTTTGGTTACAGAAACAGAGAGGGTTTTTGGGATTCGGTGAGAGAGGGAGAGAATGAACACAGAGAGAGTGAGGGAGGAGTGGATTAGACCGAGAGGAGAGAGAGATTAAAAAGCAAAAAATCTGGAAACAGAATCGTCTCCCCATATTTTCAAATTGGCAAGTACAGATTCATTAACTCATTTGAATAGTAAGTAATGATGATCTGATTTTTCTAAACCCAAAGTGTCACATCCACTTGCAAAAATTAAAGAGATTTGGGATAATTTTGAAATGGGAACCAAAATATATGAAAATCGATTTTTGAAAGGGGTAAATAAAATCAAAAGACACCCTTGTTGAATATCCATAAGATACTAACAAAGTTTGATCCAATATAATTTTATTCGGATGAACATCTCGAAATCTTATGAAGTCAAGGCCTTGAGATGTCATTTGAATTCTGAACTTTCATGTAGGGAGTAATTACTCCCCCTAAGAAAGTGCTTCCCTATTAAGCATACCCAACTCCAATCTAATAAAATTGAAACGATCTTCAGGGAGTGGTTTAGTAAAAACATCAGCTAACTGAAAATCAGTGGATATGAAGGATATTGATACATCACCTTTCTCCACATGATCTCTTATAAAATGATGTCTCACATCAATGTGCTTGGTTCTCGAGTGCTGCACTGGATTTTTAGTGATGGAAATAGCACTAGTATTATCACACAAAATAGGAATACCTTTAAGATCAATTCCAAGGTCTCTGAGTTGTTGTGCTATCCAAAGAATCTGAGAGCAGCATGCACCAGCAGCAATGTATTCAGCTTCTGCAGTTGATAAGGCTACTGAATTTTGTTTCTTAGAGTGCCAACTTATCAAGGAGGATCCTAGGAGTTGGCAACAGCCAGAAGTGCTTTTTCTATCAACTTTGTATCCTGCAAAATCTGCATCTGAGTAGCCTTTTAAATGAAAGTTGCTCTGTTTGGGATACCATAGCCCAAGGTCTTGAGATCCATTTAGGTATCTGAAGATTCTTTTTATAGCAATAAGGTGAGACTCTTTGGGGTCACTTTGGAATCGAGCACACATACAGACACTAAACATTATATCAGGTCTACTAGCAGTAAGGTATAGGAGAGAACCAATCATACCTTTGTACTCTTTTTGGTTTACATTCTTACCATTCTTATCTTGATCAAGGGAGAGAGTGGAGCTCATAGGGGTCTTTGCTACCTTTGATTGTTCCATTTTGTATTTCTTTAGTAGATCCCTGGTATATTTCCCTTGATTCAAAAAGATACCCTTACTTGTTTGAAGAACTTGTAAACCGAGGAAGAAGTTTAATTCTCCCATGAGACTCACTTCGAATTCTCTGCACATAATTTCAGAAAACTCCTTGCAAAGGGAATTGTTAGTAGCACCAAATAATATATCATCTACATATATTTGAACAATCAAAAGATCATTTCCACGAGTCTTGATGAAGAGAGTTTTATCAATCAATCCTCTTTGAAAGCCATTTTCAAGAAGGTATTTGGACAATCTTTCATACCAAGCTCTTGGGGCTTGTTTGAGACCATAGAGAGCTTTGTCCAATTTATACACATGATTAGGAAATTCTTCACTTTCAAAACCTGGTGGTTGAGCAACATAAACCTCTTCTTCTAGGAACCCATTTAGGAATGCACATTTGACATCCATTTGAAATAGCTTGATACCCATGAAAGATGCAAAAGCAAGTAATATTCGTATAGCTTCTAACCTTGCTACGGGAGCAAATGTCTCCTCGTAGTCTATACCTTCTTCTTGATTGTATCCTTGAGCAACAAGTCTTGCTTTGTTTTGAATGATTTTGCCTGCTTCATCCAGTTTATTCCGAAACACCCATCTAGTTCCTATGACTGATTGGTGTTGTGGCCTGGGTTGAAGAGTCCATACCTTGTTCCTTTCAAACTCATTTAGCTCATTTTGCATGGCAGTGATCCAATCCGAGTCCTTGAGTGCTTCAGCTGGGGTTTTTGGTTCTACAAGAGAAACAAAAGCACAGAAGGCACAAAGATTTTTTAATCTAGATCGAGTTTGTACCCCAGATGATGGATCTGATATGATATCTTGAGCTGAGTGTGAAGAGGCATGTTTGAATTTTCGTAGCTTTGGACCCTGATCGTTTGAGATAGTAGCAGGTCTCTCTTCAAGGTCTTGAGAGATAATTTGAGTGTTGGATTCTTCAATGACTGAATCCTGATTCTGTAGTCCCTTCTCAAGGTCTTGAGATAGCTCGTTGGTATCTTGGATTTGTTCTTGCATGTTTCTTTCTTGGTCCTGCTTATTTTCAGCCTTGTCCTCTTTTTCTCCATCCGAATCATGATGATTTAGATTGAGATCCGCAAACCCTTCACTTAACACACCATTGTTGCTTTCGTCGAATACCACGTGGATACTCTCCTCAACAATTTTGGTGCGCTTGTTATAAACTCTATAAGCTTTGCTAATAGTAGAATAACCAAGGAAGATACCTTCATCACTACGTGCATCAAATTTCCCAAGATTATCTTTGCCATTGTTATGAACAAAGCAAGTGCATCCAAAAGGTTTGAAGTAGCAAATGCTAGGCTTTCTTCCTTTGAAAAGTTCATAAGGAGTCTTTTTCAAAATGGGACGAATTAAGCATCGATTCAAAATGTAGTTGGTTGTATTAACAACCTCAGCCCAGTAGATTTTTGGCAAACCATTTTCCAAAAGCATTGTCCTAGACATGTCTTCCAAAGTGCGGTTCTTTCGTTCCACAACTCCGTTTTGTTGAGGAGTTCTAGGTGCTGAAAAGTTGTGTGAAATTCCATATTTAGCACAGAACAAATCAAATTTAAGTTGATCAAATTCTCTACCATGATCACTCCTAATGGAGACAATAGGTATGTTTTTCAAGGTCTGCAACTCTTTTCAAAGTTTAGAAAACTCGAGCAAAGCCTTTGATTTTTCTCTTATAAAGGAGATCCATGTAAAACGAGAGAAATCATCAATAATAACCAGGATGTATTGTTTACCCTTTGGAGATTTGACACGGATAGGTCCCCACAAGTCCATATGTAACAACTCAAGAGGGCGAGAGGAACTTACAACCTTTTTAGGTTTGAAGGAATTGCGTGTCTGTTTGCCTCTTGTGCATACATTGCATAGATCTTCTTTCTTGAAGTTTAGATCAGGCAATCCTCTCACAAGATCTCTTGTTTTGAGCTTATTGAGGGTGTGCATGCTTACATGACCTAGTCTTCTATGCCATAGGCTGGGGTCTTCTGTCAAGACCTTGAGACATTTGAGTTTTGTACCTGTAATATGATTAGCATTTACAGCATAAGTGTTGTTGTGCCTGTGAGCAGTGAGGATTAGATCATCAGTCTCTTCATTCCTGACTTCACACTTGTATCTGTCAAAGCCAACTTTGTTTCCTTTGTCACACAACTGAGAGACACTTAAGAGGTTATACTTTAATCCATCAACAAGATAAACATCCTTAATGCAACTTTCTGAATTACCAATATTACCAGTACCAATAATGTTGCACTTCCCTTGATCACCAAGAGTAATTATTCCAGTGGTTTGTTCCTTAAGATCTTGAAATAGAGATTTCTTTCCACTCATGTGTCGTGAGCATCCAATGTCCATTATCCATTTTGGCTCTTTGCTCTTGATGATATCCTACAATACCAACATCAACCTTTCCAGCTAAACCAATACATAGTTTTAGATTCATAATGAGGATAGACCATGTTGGGTAGTCTTGTCCCTTTAGGAACCCAAACTTGTTTTATATGTTCATTAAGTCGAACTGGAAATGTATTTCTAATGATGTAGGGATCTTTTCTCCTATATGGACAAGTTTCTCTAACATGCCCTTTCTTACAACAATGGAAGCAAGTAGGTGAACGCCAATAGCCTTTAGCTTTAACAAAAGTGGTACTAGGTTTCTTTGGAAAATTCTTATTGTATCCAATACCACTTCTATTAATAGAGAGTTGTTGTTCACCCAACATCTTATCAAGATTAGCTTTAGATCTGGTGAATTGAATGAGTGAAGTCTGCTGGTCTTGACACTTATCGGTTAGCTTTGCCTTCTCTTTCTCTAAATCCTCATTACGATTCTTTAGAGAGGAGAGGCTTTGCCTGAGATCAGAATTTTCTGAGCTCAAGGTCTTGACTTTAATGTCAAGGGCCGATCGAGATGTTTCAAGATTTTTCATTTCCAGCGACATGTCACTAATACATTTCTGTTGATCTATCAGCTTTTCCTTCAAGGTGTTGATTTCACTGTTGTAAGCATCTTCATTAGAAATTATATTTCTTAGGACTTCAGAAAGAACATCGGGAGGACTAGACATTAGATTTCTTACCACTTGTTCAAGTTCTTGAGTCTGTGATCCTTAGTGTTCAGCCATAAGACAGAGATTAGCCTGTTCTTTTTCGGTGTCTGAGTCACATGATGAATCTGAGTCACTCCAGGTTGCAAGCATAGCCTTTTTCTTTTGTTCATATTTCTTGAACTTATTTCTCTTCTTCATAGGGCACTCTCTTACAAGATGATCTGTCTCGCCACACTCAAAACATGTTAGCACTTTTGGCTTCTTTGACATGTTGGGAGACTTGCTTTTGAATCTAGATGAATCAGCATTTTCACGGTTGGAAAATTGTTTTTTCATCTTCAGAATTCGAGCTAATCCCCGTGTGATGAGAGCAAAGGGATCATCTTCGTTGTCTGATTCATCACTCTCAGATTGTGAGTGATCTTTCTTAGCTTTGAAAGCAAGGTTCTTTGCTGTTGAGGGTACTTCTCCGTCTTCCTCGTTTAATACCATCTCATGAGTAATAAGTTTTCCAAGAAGATCATCTAATGGTAATGTAGAGAGATCTTGAGCTTCCTCAATTGCAGTAACCTTGGGACCCCACTTGGTTTTTGGAAGGCTCCTTAGAATCTTTCGAACCTTTTCTGGGTTGGAGAAGGTTTTTCCAAGTGAGTCGAGGTTGTTTACAATTTGAGTGAATCTCGTAAACATCTCCTTTACTGTCTCATCAGGATTCATTTTGAAAAGTTCGTATTGCCTGAGAAAGATATTGATCTTACTCTCTTTGACTTGACTTGTGCCCTCATAAGTAACTATAAGCTTGTCCCAAATTTCCTTGGCACTTTTGCAAGCCAAGACATGGTTAAACTCATTAGCATCGAGAGCGCAATATAGTAGATTCATAGCTTTGTAGTTCTTAGCAATGTTCTCAAGATCAGTCTGATCGTAATCAGACTCGGTTTTATCGACTTGCTTTCCATCGACAGTCTTTTTAGGAACGTGTGGTCCATTCTTGACCAGGCCCCATAGCTCAAGGTCTTGATCAATGATGAACATTTGCATCAGTGATCTCCAGTGGACAAAGTTATTGCCACAGAAAAGTGGAGGTCTATTGGTTGACCTTCCTTGAGCAAAACCTCCATCACCTATGGTAGACATGCTGAAAACTCACAAGATTGTTAAATTAAAACAGTGAGCCAAGCTCTGATACCAATTGAAGAGTCTATAAGGCAATGAATAATACTCTAGAAGGGGGGGGGGATGAATAGAGTATGGACGATTTTCGCAACAATAGAAATTTAGTGCAACTTGTCAAGACCTTGATATAGGCTATCAGGACTTTGACAAATTAAAATCGAATATGACAATGTAAATGCGGAATATAAAAGATGAACACACGAATTGTTAATGAGGTTCGGCACCAACTGGCCTACATCCCAGCCTAGGATTATCCAATCCGTAGGATTCAAACACTTCTTATTTCACTTCCTTTGAGCCTAGAACTTCCTAGAGAAACTTCCTTTTATCTATACAAAGCCTCACCGCTTTTATTCTAGCTCTCAACCTTACAAGTGAAATAAAAGCTCACACCACACACTAAGTGTGCTTTGATCGAGTATAAAAACTCTAAGTGTAAAAAGAATGACTTGTACAATAAGTGCTTGTGTTTCTCTCAACTCTTAAACAATGATCGCCAACTAGGATTTAGGAGAATGTAAGAGAAACTTGACGAATGCTTTAGGATGCTATGATTGCTTGAGTGTTTGCTTAGTTGCTTGGTTAGTTTTCATCCTTCTTAGCCTTCGTCTTTTTATAGTAGGAACACTTGTAGAGTTTCTTGGAAGGAGAACCGTTTGAATTTCAAATTCTTTCCAAGACATTTGAATTCCTTCTAAAACAGATCCTTTGTGTGCCTTCCAAGATGTTCCTTCGACTTTCTTCATGATCAAGTATGATCAACTATGGATCGATTCTTTCCTTGTATGAAAAGTGAAATCATGAAAGAATATGCATAATGTATCTAGTACATAAAATGGGTTAGACGAGAGACTCATATATAAATCGATAAAGCCCAAGTCACATCTCATAGCCCAATATAGAGCCCATTATAATTTAGGCCCAAAACGATTGGCCTCGAATTCTTTCCTGTAAAAGAACAAGTTGAAATAGACAAATGCATAAGTGATCAAAACATTTTAGTCTGGGTTTCACGACCTTGAAACCCAACCTTTTGTCTCTCATCATCCTTTAGATCACCTGCACGTTAGGTCTCAAGATCTTACAATCAAGGTGGAGTCTTCATCCCTCTCTCTCTCCCAACCGGGACTAACCACGACGAACTAGCGCCAAAGGCTATGGAAGCAAGCACTCCTATCCCTCTCGACCTCACACTCTCGCGCGATTGCCATCAACTCAGGAGATCTCGGATTGTCGTCGACGAGAAAGCAATGACAAGTCTAGGGTTTTTAGTCGGCGAAATTCGGTCTCTAATCCACATGGATATCCTCCGGAGCTACGGAGACGCCGATTCATCGCCAAAAATCCTTCTTCTTCGCCTGAAGATCTCTAATCTACATCGACGAAGATGGAGACGCGACATGAGCAAGATCTTTCTTCGTCCGATTCATCGCCGATTCGTGTACTATCTCTCCCTACCAAATCGTCTTGAACATCTAGTTGTTGTTGCTAGATTTTAATTTTTTCAATTGCTTGAGTGGTGCCATTTTTCCAATTTAAAGTATCATTGATCGAGTTTGTGCTTTGAATTTCCACCAATTTCCATTGTCTTGCTTAAATTTGTCATCTGTTGTGCTGAATTGATGAAAAAAATTGCACCGGTTTCCATTTTCTTGCTTCAATTTGCCATCTGTTGTTGTGTTGAATTGATAAAATCTGTTGTGTTGAATTGATGAAATCTGCTGTGTTGAATTGATGAAATGTAATCTGCTGTGTTTGAGTGTGACTTTTGCAATTGGTTCCGAAAATTGGGGCTGTCTGATCACTTCAGTTTCAAGTTAGAGATGCATCAAGGTGTTTGATGAAATGCCTAGATGAATTGAGTCTGTTTTTGTTGTTCCCTGATAACTTTTAATTGGAATAAAACCCCTCCTTGAGTCCTTGTTAATGGCTTTTGTTCATATTCACTTGTACGTTGAAGTGAAAGATCAATAGATAACACAATCTTGTGACTTGTGAGCCCTGCATATTAATGTGTGCTGTAGCCTTGTCATTTCTTGGTACAAAGGAAGTCTATGATTGTCTTTTGAACACCATATTGTCTTTACATTAATGTGTTAGCTAGCTTCCACCAACTTCTCAAGCGAAACTGTTATTGGGAGGTTAAACAATAGACTCAGTTCCAAGAACTTTGCCTTTGACCATTCATATAATGTTCTTGGTTTCAAATATGTATATTTGTACTGTTTTAATCCATGTACATGTATGCTCGTTCTATTTTGCCTTCAGTAAAGCCCTTGCAAGACTATATTGTGTTGCTTTTTTTTTTTTGCTGCAGGGATGGGAGACGTCGTAGTCGTTTGTTCCGTTAAACATAATGTTGGCCTCTTTTATGGTGTTCTTGGTGGCCTTGGATAGTTTGGCATCATCACCGGGGCAAGCATATCCTTTGAACTGACTCCAAAGAAGGCAAGTTTCTGTGTGTTAAGGCTTTTTTTTTTGCTTAAAAATTAGTGTTCTTTTGGCTTATGGCCTTTTTTTATGCTCCAAATTCTGGAATCATGTGTGGCTAAATTGGTCTTTGTTTACCTTAAAAATACTGTGCAACGGTGGATATGCATATGTACACTAGATTTTATAGAACTCCTTGTTTACCTTAAAAATCAAGTTTTATCCCACACAAAGGTCTGACATTATCTGACCTTAAGCTCTTGCACCGGCATAAAAAATACAGATTCAGCATCCAAGAACACAGTTAGACAGATTTGACGTGTTTATTACTCCTCGTCATGACTACTACCCATTGACACTCCAAGCACAAGAGCAAGTGCCTCGGTTTCTCCAGCCATGGTTCACTCCTCTTGAACCTCCTGGTAAAAATGTAGTGTATACACAATTGCTCCCTTGTTGTGGCAGCTACTGTTAGCTTTGCTTCAAATTGATTCTTCTACACTTCATAATGCAGGTAGTACATGGCAACCAGAGTTTGCTCCTTTACCAAAGCCTTTGCTTATGGTTAACATTAGTGGGCCAACAAGTAAAGTTCACAATGCGTTTTCTTTCTATGAATCTTGTTGACATGCTGCATCTCTCTGTAAATCCTCTTCATGTTGGTTGCCTATTTGATTTTATCTTATGTTCCTCGTAGGACACTGTCAATATGGTCCTGATCTTGCATAACAGTTGACAGCATACTTGAAGAATGTTCTTGTAAGCTGTCCTTATAAATGCATTTCTTATTTTGACTGTCATCTCCCCATATAGCAGTAAGCTGGAGTTATCCTCCCTTGAACGACACATCTGAAGCTGCAAGTAGGATACACCAAGCGCTTGCAGCACAAGCGATGGATTCTGCTCCCATAGACAACCCACATTACACTTCTTACAATAAAATTCAACATCAGTTACAATCTCATGCTCTAATTTTTTCTGTCATCAAGCCATCAGGAACAGCTTCTTACAATAAAATTCTGGATTTTCCGAGGCACTTCTCGCAAAATAGGAAGAGGGTCATTTGATATTATACTACACAACCGGAAACCAAGCATGTATTGTAGATTTCTTTGATTACATAATCTGTTGTTACCTAAACTCTTGTGTCACCATTTGCTGATGAAAATGAGAGATAAACTCCTCAATTAAATTCGTATCTTTGTGTTTGTGAAATGAGTCCATGGATTTGATGATGAAATTCCTCAGTCCTTGATGCTGTGTTCTAAAATTCCATTTGGGGTCCCTATTTTTCTAAATTTTTACAAAATAATCTGTAACCTTTTGAACCCATTCACCCACTATAATATAATACTGAATCTTGGATTCTTGGTAGGTAAAAAAATAAAATCCTAATAGATTATTATATTTGTTCTCGCATTGATGTCTCATTGCATCAATTGTATAAAATTGTCATCCCAAATAATTGAGATCAATGAAATGTAATCATAAATACGTCATTAGTGAATACAAGTCATCGATGAAGTTTGGTCATATGTCATTAGTTATATAAAAATATAATAAAAATGTCATCAACAAAAAATATTATCACAAATGATTGAATCAATGAAGTGTACTTAATCACAAATTTGTCATCAATGAATAAAAGTTAGGGTCATCTCAAATGTGTCACCAATAAAAATGTCACCAATGAAGTGTAATCAAATTTTATGCTCATACGCTATCAATTGTATAAAAATATTATCAATAAAAATGTCATCAACCAACAATGTCATCAAAAATGATTGAGATTAATAAAGTGTAATCACAAATGTCATCAATGAATAAAAATATAATAAACATGTCACCACAAGTGATTGCATCAATGAAATGTAATCACAAACGTGTCATCAGTGAATAAAAGTAAAATTGATGAAAATTTATCGATATACAATTGATTAAATTAAAAAGAAAAGTGACATCAAACGATTCGATTAAAAAAGTGGCATCAAATAATTACATTAGGAAAAATGGCATCAAAACACTAATTTGAAAAGGTTGCATCACATTAAAGAAAAAAAAATGTCATCAAAACAGTACTTTGAAAAATATGGCTTCACGGTAAAAAAAATATCATCAAAAAATCGACTTTAAAAAAGTGTCATCAGTAGTCAATAGTAAAAAAAAATGGCATCTATGATCGACGTGGCATCACAGTACACAAAAAATGTCATCAAGGTTTGAAAAAAAAATGTCATTAAAAAGTGGCATCAAAGCAAAAATTAAATGTAATAAAAAAAAATGGAATCAAAACGGTAAAAAAATGTCATCACAAAAAAAAATCGGAATAAGTTGGTCAACGTTGATCGGTCAATGGTCAAACAGGTTGACCGTTGACCTTAATAGTCATTTTAGGAAGGATGTTAGGTTAGTTAATTAATTTTGTTTGGGTGCTAGTTAGCTAATGAGATATTCATAAGGTGTTAGTTGTCAAAATAACCCATTAATCAATTCATTCGTGTACGTTTGAAGGTTTTCTCTCCTATTCATTTTCATCATATACGGCTTTCATTAATTAATGAATGTACGTGGGACCAATCGTCGTTGGAAATATTGGCCGTTGCAATGCATAGCGAGAGTAGAGGTGGCAATTCGGTTGTCCGGGTTGAGTTCGGGTATATCCATTTGGGTTTGGTCATATATTGAATCAGGTTATATGTTGGGTATACAGTATGTTCGATCAGGTTCTGGTCGGGTCGGGTCAATTTTCAAGTTGGGTAAGTTCGCGTCAAATGGATTTCAGGTTGGGTTGGGTTCGAGTTGGGTCAAGTTGAGTCATATTAAGTTTTTTTGTTAATCTTAATTATTAACTATTAAACTTCATTTATTTAGTATATTAGGTCTCATTATATGTAATTCACGATATTTGAGTATTTAAAAACAAGAAAATTAAAGTAATTAGGAAGAGTCGGGTCGAATATGGATCGGGTCGAGTTTGTCTATTTTCGTGTCCATTCGGGTTTCGGGTCAAAATGGGTTGAGCTCGGGTTCGGGTTGTGCATGACACTAGGTTTTCGGGTTTCGGTCAAGTCTAGGCTCGGGTTCAGATTAAGTTTTATTATAAAATGATGATTATTTAATTTTTTTTATCTTAATTATTGACTATTAAAATTTATTTATTTATTTATATTAGGTCTAATTATATGTAATTCACATTATTAGAGTGTTTAAAAATAAAAAAAATAAGGTAAGTATAAGGATGCATGAGTCGAGTCTTGTTCGGACACTACAACAATTAAGGGTTTTTGTAGCGGTTCAAAACCGCCACAAAAGGTATAAAAACCGCCACAATAGGCCTATTGTGGCGGTTTTTGACCGCTTCTGTTGCTCGAGTTGCATTAGGTCTATTGTAGCGATTTTCACTATCTATTGTGGCGGTTTTTCAAAAACGCTAAAAACTGTCACAATAGGTATTATAACCGCCACAATAGAATACCTACTGTAGCGGTTTTTCTGAGCTATTGTGGCAATTTTTTTTTATCTACTGTAACGCTTTAGTTCTCTAATGTGGCGGTTTTTGGATCCCAAAATAAAAAAAAAATGCAAATAGCCCGGATTTAGAACACCCGGGCTAAAAAACCATAATTTTTTCAAAAAAAAAATAGTATAATGCACGGGCACCCTATTTTTGGTGCATTCTAATTCAACTTGAAGCCATTTAGAAATCGTATATAGCAAGTATAGTAAGTATAGGAGACCAATTGCAAATCATAAATTCCTAATATAATGTAATAAGTATTGGACAGCTTTCATGCTTAGCCCCAACTTTCATCATTATCCATAACCATCCAGTATTCCAGTTCCTTCCCTACAAGGGGTACATTGTCCACAACTTTCATGCTTGTAAAAGTAGGAGAGCTTTGCAATTGCATCTATAACATCAGTTGATTTAACCATGACAATAACAACTGAAGTCCCCAAACCTTACTGACTGGACAGCCTTGAGAGCATCATAGTCCATGAGCACATTAGTTTGCTATGGAAAACATTCCCTGAAGTAAAAAAAAAAATGAAAGTGTCACATATTAACTTAATCTAAAAGTCTAAACCAATTCCATCAACTCTCAACCCAGTCCCGATAAGAAACACGGCATGACATTTGGAGTACCTTCACGTATAGGAAGAGCATACCTTCACGTTAGATAGCTTCTTCCTCTTCCTTCAGCTTGTTTAATCTTCCCTCTTCTGATCTCAAAAAGAAAAGCATCTTCTCTTGATCTTCCTCTCCTGTATGCGCTCTTGCAAAATCTGCGCAATACGCTCCTGTCTCTCATGTCTTGATCTTTCTTATTCAGCTCGTCTGTGACTTGTTACTTTTTGCTCAAATATCGATCCTCTGCGAAAAAAGCAGTAGTCAAAATAAAATACTCATGTGGATAACATCTTATATACTTAACAAGGGAAAGGGCAAATGTATATACATTTATCAAAATGTTGAACAAATGCGAACAATTAATATATTTAAAAGATCAAACAAAGTATGAGAGATGCTTCTTGAACCTTTTTGTCCAACATCCTAGCATGCCTATTCTTTTCTTAAAGAGAGATTGTGAACAATAATATAATGCACCCTATTCTTTGGTGCATTCTAATAGTTAGAAATGTGAGATTCTTTTCATAAACCTATATATACCTACAATCAATCACATATTAAACATTAAAAATTTCCCTCGAATTCAAAAAAATCTTTTGAAACAACTAAGAGTAAAAATGCCATAATAGTTGACAAAATACATGCTTAACGTACATAAAATTTCAGAGAGTTAAACAATTTACTCATTCAGCAAGACTATGGCAATCGGCAGATTGACCCCTTCGTGCTCTAACATGGATATAGTCTTTTGGAGGTTTAGTTGATTTATTGTTTTTCTCTCAAGGTCTGCCGCTACTGGCTGAACTTGCTTCTATTCAAGATTTAGAAACTCCAGATCCCAATAGTTTCATCTGCTTGCCAACAGGCTCTTTCTGCAGCGAGCGAAAAATTATAGGGAAATATACGTGTACAAGAAGTCTTTCAAATTTCAATTAGACAGCTTCTTAAAGATTACACCAAATACCAAGAAACCATAGACAGTTAGACACCAAGATGACATTTCGAGTAGAGAATTATGTATACCTGATACCATTATAACTTATATTTTTTTAAAAAAAAAAAAGGCAAGTTGATCTCTACTTTTCCATGTTAATGCTTAAAGAAAGAGCCCTCTAAATTGTGTAAGAAGAAAAACGGCAGCACTGGGTTCCAAAGCTTGGCTCCCTTCATCGAGAATCTTTATACAACATTTTTCCATTTATTTGCCACATTTATAGTGCTTGAAAGAAAACATAAAGTAACCTTGATACTCTTTCAAATGGAAAAAAATATCACCTTATTCTAACCAATATATATAACATTAAAAAAATCTCACAATTGACTTACATTAATAAGAAGAGAAACACATGGATTTGCAGATGATGGTTGAGAAGAATAGACGTGGGGAAGTATGCAAAATGCAACCAATCATTCAGATGATCAAAGCATCTTATCCTGAAGAAACCAAAACAAAATGGGTCACATAAGTCAAATTCATAAGAAAGAGATTGAGATGAAAATACCAGCAATAGTAGCATTGTCCCATTCGTTGATTTAAATGGATAATCGGGAGGGAGGTGGATAGACAAAATGAATACTCCTACTGTGTAAGGACGGTTAGGAGGACCTATAATTGTTGCCTGCTAGTGGAAGATATCAACAGCAACATGGCCTAAAAAACATCGAAGTAATACAAAATAGTTATCAAACAATAAAGAAATAACTAGTTGATATTACGATTGTTTTTCAATCAAAGCAGCATGCTAGAACTAGAGGATTTCAGTGCTAGGAAACAAACAAACCTTACATAAACGTAAGCAGGCAAAAGGAAATATCATGCAGAGAATATGTGCGCTTCAACAGTTTCTTATGGCCAGAGTGATTCAGAGTTTCTAACTCATCAAAACTGTAAACGCATCAAAGTAATCAATTCTTGAAGTAAAACTCCCTTTCCATCAAAGATGCATAAGTATTAAATACAAAAGATTTAACAATAACTAAACAATGAGCTTTAAGATTAATTTCAACATTTTCATTCAAGAGAATGGACACAGTTACATCTTGAAACCTTGAAACATATTTCATGGTCCAAAATCAATGAACAAACACACAATTATTCAAGCTTATCAGACTCTCCAAGTGGTTTCCTATAAGTTTATAGACTAAACATTTAGCACCATTAAACACCCCAGAAGGCCATTGAGTAACTTATCTGAATTACCTTAATGTCTTGTATCATCTACCACTGACAATAGGCTAACACACCACTCCGTAAAATACTAGACCTGTTTGCAGGTAAAATAGGTTATCTATTTGTTCCGGACTTCCAGGTGGGCTTTCAATCAATCAAGTAGCTAATGAATATGAAATGCGTCGGGTGAAGAAACTCAAAAGTGATCATACTCAAATTTAGCATGATTGATCTATTACTTGCTAAATATGTGATACAAGACAGAAAAATCCGACCTAGTGCAATCATCTGTCGAGGGATCACTCTACCATCAGATAGCTACTAGACAACAAATAAAAATCAAGACAAACGCCCTATGATTTGGAATTAGTAGGTGATTTCGTCAACTAGGTTCATCCTAATTCCCAAGCCGCAGTGCTAAACCCCTTCCCCCCCCCGCCAAAACTGATTTGGGAGAAGAGCTTAAGGGAAAATTTTGAGATTAACAGGTCAACATATTCAACAAAATCAAATCTCAGACAAATAAGGAGAAAGAGCACGAGATAAGGATTAATCCTTTCGACACTAAAATCCAACAAAATTCAGTACAGATGGAAAAACAATGATAACTGTGAGGAGAAAAAACGAGATAAAGCAACGAAAACTAACCTGCACTACAATCTATGGGAGGATCCTTCTCGAAGTTCTTCAATTCCCTCATGATCATCACCAACGGGAGATTGTAAGTGTTCATCTTTTTCCGATTAGGGAAATCAGGAGTTAGACGTATGAGGGAGAGATTGCAAGCGTTCCTCTTTCTCCCGATTAGGGTTTCCTTCTCTCTCTCTCTCCCTTCTTCTTCTTATCTTTTTTTAGACTACACGGTATAAAACCTGAGCCCCAAATAAAATATAATTTTTTTTGATATAAAAACCGCTTCAATAGGTTAGTAAAAAGTGTTTCTGAAAACCGCTACCATAGCTTGAAAAACCGCCACACTAGGTTCTTTAAAACCGCCACAATAGATATTACAATAATCTATGATAAAACCGCCACACCAACCGCCACAATAGATGAAACCGCTGCAAAAACCGCCTCAATAGCTTAACCGCTGCAATAAAGTGCCACAATAGGTCTTAATTGTAGTAGTGGGATTAGGTGAAGGATGGGTTGAGTATGGGTCGGGTCGGATTTGTTTATGTTTGTGTCCATTCGGGTATCAGGTCAAAATGGATCAAGCTTGGGTACGATTCGGGTTACAGTTATGCATAACACTGGATATTTGAAGTTCGGTCGGATCTAGGTTCGATTGGGTCAGATTTGATTCTCGAGTCGGGACAGATTTTACCAACTCGATCTAGCTTCAAGTACGTATTGCCTTGTACAGTTGTACGTGATATCAATTCTTACTACCACGAACTTTTTCTTGTTTAATTATTTACTTTATTTGGTAACGTAAATAGCTTTTCAGAGCATTTGATTTTAATTTTGATGATTATATGTAGTGTTTTTTGTTGGGTTTATGTGCAAAAAAAAAAAAAAAACATTTTGTTACCACATTTCCTAAAGGTTGAATTACTTTAATTAGTTTTATTTTGATTTTAATACTATATATATTTTAAATGAGGTAAAGATAAAATTTTAGTTTAATTGATTTTTTGGATTTTTATGTTAGAATTTTTCTTGTTATATTAAAAAATCTATTCATTATCTTCTCTCATTAGCTAATTTATATAAGCTATATCATTTAGAGTTATCAAACATTTTACAAATTTATGAAGCATTTCATTTAACATATTAACCCACTTAATACATCTTCAACATATATATTATTTCAACTTTATCTACCCGAAACAGTTAAAAAAATCGTTTTTTTATGCCACATCTTTTGCAGCACAATATTGTGTGGAATGTCGGGTTGTACACTACACATGCACGCACTATATGTCTATATATAAATCCGGCTCCAATGTTGACGATCGAGTAAATCTGAAAGATTGACCAAGTCAAATTTTGACGAGTGGTGTAAATGTGTCGTATTTTGAGAAAGAGGTTGTCACAAGGCGCTGTGAAATGTGTCGTACCCCAGCTGGCATAGTCGTACGTAGGGCTCCTTTGGTTGAAGCTGACGTTACCTAGAGAGTAGGTAATGGGATTCCTTTCTTGAGCTTGTTTTTACACAAAATTAACAAATCAACGAACCCTTAATTTGTACATATTTGGACTAAACCTAGCTAAATAGGAGGCTCGGACCTGAGGTGAGGCCCAATAGACCCTCGCCTCAGGCCCACTCAGGGTTGAAGACCCATATATTAACGTTATATGTGTGTGTATATTAAAAGAAAAAAAAACGCTATCTGTAAACGGGGAGATGAAGAGTACTGAAGAAGAACATCGTCCAACACGCAAACACATAATCGAACTCGAAGTGATGAAAGCTTGTTTGATTCGCCAACGATGCCAAGAACTAGAAGACGTTGGTGATCGATCACGATTAATGAAGCTCATAATGGCGGGATACCCACAAAACCACAACAATTCGTAGCTAGCAAGACGTTTAAATATCTATTGATCGATCGACAAGGTGATATATATATATTCTCGTTGTAAGTTAATCACCACATTAAATTTGAAGCATCTTCATTCTTCATCATACACGTTGCATCACTAAAAGCCTATTGGAGTAAGATTGGGCTTGTTTTGTTCAACCGGGTGGTATAAATAGTTTGTTTTGTAACAAACCGAGATCAATTCAATTGAAGAAGAAATGTTTCCCCTCCTCTTATTCTTCTTCTCACTTCTCTTTTTGGTTCGAAGTTCTTGATTTTAGTTACAAAAATTGCAATCCTTCAAAGCCTCCGTTTCTTATGACGGAGTCTGGATCATGCCATGTCAATCATTTTACTTCCCTGTTATTAAATGAATCAATAAAAAGACATTCTTGTTATAAGTTACTCTATATCATCCAGCCATATATATCACTCACTCCATTTCTACAAAAAAAAAAACCCATTATCTCGATCACTAACCAACCCGATCACCACATTATTGTTATTCAACTTCATCGAAGGCTCCATTTCAGCACCACAATCTATGACAGTCTCCTAAGCATCATGGTTCAAGAAGGACTAGACAACCATGGTCATCCTCCCGCCTCCGATCACTCCTCATATCTTAGTCTAGGGGATAGAATGCACCTCGTCCCATGATATATGCATGGTGTCGTCTCATCGACACAGCCATCAGTGGCCAACGTGGCCCAAACACGCAAGGTGTTGCGCAGTTTCTAAAAAACGATTCAAACTAGTTGCTTAACTAAATATAAAGTTAGAATACCATAAAAGACAACAAGACATCACCTGAAAGACCATCAATCAAATGCGCAAAACAGATATATAGCAGAAAATTCAAAACTGCGATAAATTGGACTTCTTGTATACTCGAAGGAATATAACTGAAGCATGCATGTTGTTGCATACAATACTACAACTACGTAAATATGCATAAAATCATTAAATAATATTACTACAACATCAAAAGCAACTAAAATGATGTTATAAGTGAGAATTATTCCTACGACTTCATATTTGACCTCGTAGATGTTGTCACTACAATGGGAGATCAACTACACTCTTGTGCACATTCACAACACCAAAATCTCACAAAGAACACACTACTGTCCTAAGACAGTTAGCAAGGAATTCGAGAGAGCAAGAGCAACAGTTCAACAGCCAATAACTTCCTTAATTCAATTCGCTTCAAAAACTCCATACAAAACTACTTACATTGCTTGATAATTGTAATGGTAATTGCACTCCACTACCCCACTAACTCAGCTAGCTAGACTTTGCAAGAAACTAACTTCTACTCGACATCAACAATTCTACTGCACTCGACATCTACTGACATTACTTTCTAAAAACGAAAAAAAAAACTAACATTTAAACTTTGAACCATAGTTTAAACATAAAATGTGAATTACACTTCAACACCT
Organism: Persicaria tinctoria; assembly: GCA_037127255.1. Taxonomy (NCBI): domain Eukaryota; kingdom Viridiplantae; phylum Streptophyta; class Magnoliopsida; order Caryophyllales; family Polygonaceae; genus Persicaria; species Persicaria tinctoria. The sequence goes on along the minus strand of JBANSL010000013.1, from coordinate 8,673,963 downwards.
CCCATTAATTTACATTCTCTTCATGCCTATCTTCTCCATAAAGAATTCATGCTTGGCACCACTCAAAGCCTTTGTGAACAAATCTGCATCTTGGTCATTGGTTCCAAAAAACATGAGCATAATTTCTTCCTTAGCCACCAACTGTCCGATGAAGTGATGTTGTACATCAATGTGCTTAGTCCGGCATGAAATGTCAGATTTCTTGTCATTGCTATAGCTAATATGTTATTACACCATATCTCAATTGCATCAGTGTGATTGCACCCCAAATCAAACAACAGCTTTTTCAACCACAAGGCTTTTCTAGCAGCTGCCCCTGCAGCCACATACTCAGCTTCTGAAGACGACAATGTCACTGCGTCCTGCTTCTTTTAGCTCCATGTAATAGCCTCTGATCCCAATCCAAACACAGAGCATGAGGTGCTCTTCCTGTCATCTAGGCAACCTGCCCAATCACTATCAGTGTGTCCTTGCAACTTGAACTTTGCATACTTTCATACCAAATTCCATAGTTCAGGGTGCCTACTACATATTTTGAAATCCTTCTTGCTGCTCTTAAGTGCTGCTTAGTAGGACTGTGCATATATCTTGAGACTACACTCACACAGTAGGCTATATCAGGCCTTGAATGTGTGAGATAATTCACTCCACCCACCATGCTCCTGTAGAGCTTCTCATCAGCCCTTTGAGTGTCATCCTCGACCTTTGCAATTTCTCATTGGTATTCATGAGAGTATGAGCCACTTCACAGCTTTCCATCTTGATTTTCTTTAACAAATCTCTTGCATACTTTTCTTGACAAAGAAATTTCCCTTCCTTTCCTTGCCTAACTGCCAAGCCTAGGAAGTATTGCAGCAGCCACAGGTCTGTCATCTCAAACTCTCTCATTAGAGTTGCCTTGAACTCATCTGGTATCACTGATGATTGAAGAGCTGAAGTATATGATATCATCAACATACAAACATACCATAATAAACTCAGCCAGCTTGCTCTTTCTCTTGACATACAAAGTAGGCTCATTCTCACTCCTTTCAAAGCCACTCTCGAGAAAGAAGGTATCAATCCTATTATACCCGGCTCTTGGAGCCTGCTTCAAACCATACAAAGCTTTTATCAATTTGTAAACATTTCCTTTTTCTCCATTCTTTACAAATCCTTGAGGCTGCTCCATATAAACCTCTTCTTGCAATTCACCATTCAAAAAGGCTGATTTCAAATCAAGCTGGAAGATTGGTAGCTTTCATTGAGCAGCCAAGGCCAACACAACTCTTACTATCTCAAGCCTTATTACTGGTGAGAAAGTTGGTAGCACAACTCTTACTATCTCAAGCCTTATTTCAAATCAAGCTGGAAGATTGGTAGCTTTCATTGGTAGCCTTATTCTTCATAATCAACCCCTTCCTTCCGCGCATAGCCTTTTGCAAAGTCTTGCCTTATGCTTTGGCATACTCCCATTAGTGTGGTTTTTGTTCTAAATACCCACTTTAAGCCAATGGCTTTCTTTTCCTAAGGTAACTCCACCAACTCCCAGGTTTGATTCTTCTGAATATATCTCATCTTCTCTTTCATTACAGCCTGCCATTATTCATCTTTCTTTGCTTCATCAAATTTCTTAGGATCAGTTGCAATCAAAGAAAGCCCACGACTCTCATATATATCTGCTAATGATCTGATCTTTCAAGGATGAGACTTACTTAAAGAGCCTGAGGATGTAGATCCTGCACTCATTGTTGGACTGCTTTGTAATGATTCAGTTGAAGAAGGATCTGTATTCAACTCATTGATATCAGCTTCATCATTTCCATTAATCTCATCAAAAGAGCTATCAATGACGATCACTTTATGTGTCACACTTCCTGTCTCATTCTTCATCCAATCCTACTTAGCTTCTTCATTAAAAACAACATTTCTACTGATCAAAATCCTCCTAGTCACAGGATTGAATAGCTTGTATGCCTTAGATTGAGAGGCATACCCAATGAACACACACTTTTCTGCCTTATCATCAAGCTTTGATCTCAAATTGATCAAACCATAGGCCACACATCCAAACACCTTCAAGTGATGCACTAATGGCTTCTTGTTTCTCCAAACCTTAAAGGGTGTCTTGTCCATGACAACCCTTGTTGAAGACACATTCAATACATAGACAGCTGTAGGTACTGCCTCACACCAAAACCTCTTTGGAACATTCCTAGCCTTCAACATTCTTCTTGCCATCCCAACCATTGTTATGTTCTTTCTCTCAGAAACTCCATTCTGCTCAGGAGTATAAGAAGCAGTGAATCCTCTTCTTATTCCATGCTCATCACAACAAGAGGCAAATTCATGAGACATAAACTCTCCACCTCTATTTGTTCTCAAGGCCTTCACTTTCTTCCCTAATTGATTCTCAACAAGAATCTTGAACTTCCTGAAATTTTCAGATGCCCCTGCCTTGCACTTCAGAAAGTAAACCCAATTCATCCTACTGAAGTCATCCGTAATGACCAAGAAATATTTGCTTCCCCCAACTGATTCTGTTTGCATAAAACCACGCAAGTCCGCATGAAGCAACTCCAAACAGTCCATAGCTCTCCATGCTTCTCTGTTTGCAAAAGAGCCTTTACTTTGCTTCCCATACAAAAAACCTTCACACATATTAAGCTCACCAACCTTAGACAGACCTTGCACCATTTCTTTGGTGCTCAACGTACATCTTCAAACCCTGAATATTTAGGTGACCATATAAATGCCAAAACCTTATTGCATCATCTTCCTTTGTTGTTATGGCCTTGTTCACATTTGCTGCTAGATCACATGGAAACATCCTATTCTTTGTCAAAGCCACTACTATTACAAGATGCCCGGTTTGCTTTTCTCTAATCTTGCATCCATCATCATTAAAGAGTAAAGAATAGCCACTACATTGCAACTATCCCACAGTTAGCAAGTTGTGAGCTAAGCCAGGAACATATTGCACATCTCTCAAGGAGTTCTCTCCACCTTGAACACTTTTAATAACAATAGTTCCCCTTCCTTCACACTGCAGCACCTTGTTGTCACCTAGCCTGACTCTTCCTTTCTTGGTTTCATCAAGCTCAATGAATAATCCTCTTGAACTTGACATGTGGTTAGAGCATCCACTATCAAGATACCAAATGTCACTAGCATTCTATGTTGCTAAAGAGAATGCCATGAATAGCCTATCCTCCTTCTCATTGTTCTCTGAATAGTTAGCATTTTTTTGCTCATGTTCTTGCTTTTCCCAACAAAATGCATCCGTATGCCCATTTTTCTTACAGTAATAGCAATGAATACCACTTCTCTGAGATTGATAATGCATATTTAGATAGGCATTATAGAGTAGTTTTAGTTATGTTTTATGGTTGTTTGGTTAGGTTTTAGAGTTAATTTCCTATTTTGCTCTTTTGGTTGGAAAGTTCGGAAACTACGCTATTTCGATTGTCTTATGCAGGTTCGTAGATCCGGCTTGTGGCTAGCTTGGAAAAGTTCTTATTGGAGTGAAGAAAAGACGAGTAAAGAAAGCAAGGAAAGCTAATGCCAAGAAGAGAAGAGAAAGAGCACACGTTCTATCCAGTGTCGTGGCCGCGAGTCACTAGTCGCCGCCGCGAGTCTCCGTATTCCACCGTGAAGGCTTGGCAGCGAGAAGAACACAAGAAGACCACCTTTCACGACCGCGAGTCTCCGAGTCGCCACCGCGAGATTCACCAATATGCCATGGAGACGTTGCTCGTGAGAGGTTTGCTAAAACCTGTGTGTCGCGGCCGCGAGTTCTTATTCGCGGCGGTGAGATCGTCTAGAGAACATCAGTTCGAGATCCAAATTCTATCTTTTCAGTGGGAGATTCGATCCAATCTTTTGAAGACTTGTTCCTTAGGGTTTAATGAAGATAATCTGAGTCTTATTTAGTATTACTTTCAGTTTTAATAATTTTAGGATATTTTATAATATTTTAGGATTATTTCAGCATTATCTTTAAGGAAAGTATCTAGGTTTTCGGGGTCTCTTCTTTCATATCAAGGGGAGCCACGAAATTAGACTTAGAGAAACTTTGGAGAACGTTTTGCTCAGACCTTGAATCATATTTCGCAGAAGTTCAATCAACCGTTCAAGTTTGCTTATTTTTCCATCAATTCGAAGGAGATTCTGGTACGCTATGAGTGGCTAAGTTCGTTATTTATTTCACCTGTGTTTCGGAGACTTGGTTGGTGGTTTGTGAGGCTTAAACTTAGTTGTTTCCTACTGTTCTTTTGATTTCTCTCGAGCATATTGATGATATTGTTGTGATTGGCCATCATAATAGTGCCTTGTTAGGTTTTTGTTCTTTCGTCATTGAATGAATTCCGTAGTAGCATGCTTAGGATTGTGAGAACATTTGTTTGATGATGACTAAGTAGAGATTTCAACATATGTCTTAAACATCGGTTACCTTGTTTACTTGGTGTTATTCATATGCCTAGATTTCTTAGGAACTTGTGCTATCTTTATGTTAAATCTTTGTCCGTACTTAGGTTGCATAAAGGTGTAAGGGGTTAATTGTGCTCTTTTCACTTTAATCTATTCAAACTAAGATGGGAAGAATGAAAGTTAAAGGAATCAAACAACTTGATTTTATGTCTAGGACCAATTAAGCTAACCAATGTCTATGAATGCGCAGGTGGAACTATTTTCTCCCATTGATTTGTTACCAAAACCATCATTCTTATGCTTTGTTACTTGAATTGCAATCTTGATCTCTTAGTTCTATTTCCCCTATCTGCTTGTTTATTTCCCACTACTTGGTAAAGTAGCTTTCATATTGAGTCTTAGATTTCTCTGTGGGATCGACTCTGCACTTATCGCTATACTTAGTTATTTGTGTGAAAATTCATTTGGGTGAGGTTTACATACGACAGTTCTCCTCGTACCAGAGATCTTGACCCATTTCCCTGATTTCTGTTTGAGTCCTTCCATTGATCTCTTCCTTGATCACCTCCATTTCCTCTTCTTGATCCACCATGTGAACCTCTACCATGACCTCTACCACCAGAACTTCTATAGCTACCTTTGTAACCTCCTCTTCCTCTATGGCCACCTCTATGACCATCTATGCTTGAAGAGCCCTCGTTCTTACTCTTGTTACTGTCTTCCTTTACTTGAAAGACTTTCTCCTCTTTTTCTCACTAGTTTTGCTCAACCTCTCTTCATGAGCCTGCAATGAACTAGTTAATTCTTCAAACCTATACAGAGATAGGTCCTTTGATTCCTCTATGGTTTCTACCACATGATCAAACATCTTAGGGAGACTCCTTTAACACCTTGCTTACCAACGTCTCAGTACTCATTTTCTCACCATATGCTTTCACATGGTTCACAATTCATGAGACTCGTGATAAGTATACCTGCACAGACTTCTTGTCTTGCATTGACAAAGTCTCAAATTCTCTCCTCAGTGACTGCAACTTAAATGTAATCACCTTCTTGTCTCCCAAATACTCTTACTTCAATGTTTCCCAAGCTTCATATGATGTTGTTGAAGCAGCAATCCTAGAAAAGATCTCATCATCCAAGGCACTTTGTATCATAAATAAAGGCTTTGAAGCTTTCTTTCTCTTCTCTCTTAATTATTGATCGGGATCTTCTGTATCATTCTCTTCAAAGCCTTGATCAACTAAATTCCACACCTCTTGAGACTTGAAGAGAGTTGTAATCTTCAAGCTGAAGAAGTGGTAAATGATCCCCTTAAATGTTGGCAACTGAGGGTTGCCATTGCAACCATTTCCAAGGTTCTTCGTATTTGAACAGAACTCCACTCACTGTGTTTCCCGTGTGTTTTATCCTCACAATCACTCAAACCCAGAATAGGAATTCGATTGCAAACCTTAGTTTCCTCTGATACCAATTGTTGTCACTAAAATGGGAGATCAGCTACACTCTTGTGCAGATTCACAACACCAAAATCTCACAAAGAACACATGATTATCCTAAGGTAGTTAGCAAGGAATTCAAGAGAGCAAGAGCAACAGTTCAACAACCAATAACTTCCTTGATTGAATTCACTTCAAAAACTCCATACAAAACTACTTACATTGCTAGATAACTGTAATGGTAACTGTAATCCACTACCCCACCAACTCAACTAGCCAGACTTTGCAAGAAACTAACTTCTACTAGACATCAACAACTCTACTGACTCCTATTCGACATCTACTGACATTACTTTCTAAAAAGGAAAAAAAAAGAAACTAACATTTAAACTTTGAACCATAGTTTAAACATAAAATGTGAATTACACTTCAACAGTAGACATATGAAACAAATCCTTATTATGTTATCTGAGAAGATAGAGGAACTCATTAGAGTAGTTTATTTAACATTTTTTAAAATTCTGAATAGGAAGCTCAATCCAGTCTAATATATATTTTTTCAATATATTTCTTTTCAAAAAAGTCACCGGATCCTTCAACCACCCTTCTAATATAATTACAATATATGGTAGGATAAAATCAACTTATAATATAGAAAAGTTCAAAGCAATTGTTGATACTGTCCATTAAGATAACTATTTGCGATGGAAATATTGCAATCCAAACAAGGCTGGAGTGTTGTTCAAATTATGATAATATTCTATCTTGCTGTGGGTAGAGACACAATGCTCTCTTGTAGTTGACTTGAATTCATGTCGTTGTTCCCCTTACCAACACTATCTGCAGCATTCTGGTAATGGAATCCCTCTGATGCATAACACGCCTTGAGATCAACTACTACCTCAGTCATTTTCGGCCTCTCTTTAGCTGTCCCTTTCACGCATTCCAAGGAAATCTCCAAAAACTTCCACGCCGAGTTGACAATCAAGTCTTTTTGTAGCCTCTTGTCAATTATGGCCAAGATGTCTCCACTCTGTACCTTTGGAGACACCCAGTCGACGATGTGTTCAGTGTCATCTTCATCTTGATAGTTTGTAATCTTAACGATGGTTGGTTGCCCGGTTAACAGTTGCAGCAGTACAATTCCAAATGCATAAACATCACTTTTTTCACTCAATGTGTTGACCGGCTGGCAATACCTAAATTCAAAGGCAATGAAATTTGTCGATTAGTAATATTTTAAAATCAAAATCCATTAATCAAACTATTTCCTTTCCTGCAAGGATCCGCCTTACTCTGGATCAAGGTACCCCCGAGTGCCTGCAAGATCAGTCCACACAGCAGCACCCTGGCTATCGGTAGTGAAAAGTCTAGAGAGCCCGAAATCGGCTATCTTGGCATGTCCCGTCTCATCCAATAGAATGTTTGCGGGTTTTATATCCCTATGGATGATTGGTGGTCTACAACCACTATGTAAGTACTCCAATCCTACAAATTTGGAAAACTGAAATCATACTTGAGGTAACTTTATATATTTGCAAAATGTTTGAACTAGTATAAGACTGTATGCATAAGCTGACCTTGCGCAGCATCAATTGAAATCTGAAGCCTTGCTTTCCAACTTAGAGGATGCTCATTTTCATCTGTGAGGTAAAAATAAGCTTCATCATCATACTGCATTCACAAACTATCATGTAATTAATATATTACTACTTGATATATATATATATATTCCGATCTATACAACTGTTATGGTGTAAAATGTGAATAGATTGATATTCGTAGGTGACAGTGTAATTATTCGTTTGACGTAATGCCATTATTCATATTTATTAATAGTCATTTCATAAAAAAAAAATTAGTTGTATCTTGCAACATAATTATTCATATGAGTTATGTACGAATAATCATGTTTTAGACGAATAATTTCGCTCTTCAAATTTCCCTTTAAATCTCAACTATTGATCTGATCTTCTTAATCCAACACTCCAAATTTGTACACAAATTACACCGTACGAGGTGTTCACAAATGATTTTATATATATATATATATACTCCCTTCGATCCAAAAAGGATGTCGTTTGATTTTTTAACACGTATTTTAGGGAACTAAAAACTATATAATATATTAACTTTTTTATTATTATTTGTTTATAATCTAATACTTATTACCACCAAATATTAAGTTGTAAAAAAATAATTTCAAAAAAGTTGATATTTTATATAGTTTTTAGTTCCTTAAAATACGTGTTAAAAAGTCAAACGACAATCTTTTTGGATCGGAGGTAGTAATATATATATATATATGTTCGAAGTCGATGAAAGAAAAGAAGTTGATCAATACAAGAGTTACCTAACAAGTGTTTTTGCAAGTCACCCGAAGACATGTACTCGTACACGAGTGCCATGTTTGCATGTTCATCACAATACCCGATTAGTGACACCAAATTTACATGATGAGTCCTTGTCAAGAGTTCCGCCTGTAAAATTATCAACATACCATGTAATGCGATGCAGGGTAGTTTGAATTGTATTGATAGTTCTAATGAAAGGAATTTAGCCATTTTATTTGACTTGCCTCGGCACAGAATTGCTTCAAAATGATTGTAGACGATGTATGGTTTAGTAACTTGACAGCCACCTCTGTACTGTTTTGTAAGACACCATAATAAACAGTTCCAAATCCTCCTTTTCCAAGCACTTTCTTGAAATTATCCGTGATCCTTACAATTTCTGAATATTTGAACTGCTTATTTTTTTGTTTAATGGCTCCATCCACCAACCCTGCTGTTGATAGAGGTGGTCAATTAGTAAATCAAAATGTTCAATATTATGGTATCAACTTCAATTGAGGATCCAAAATAGTTAAAGATTGTAAAATAATTGATATATAACACAAAGTTTGCATGAAACATAAAAACATAACATGAAACACTCAAAATAACTAAAGATTAATAAAGTGATGACATGAAACACATAAGATTGTATAATACCTTGTTTCTTTGTTCGTTTGAAGACAAGAAAAAAGATACCAATAATAACCACAATGAATGAAACCAAAGCAATCCATGCGACAATTGGAACACTGAAGGAGTGTCTTTTCTTGCTTGCCACCAACTTCTCCTCACAGTGGTAGAACTTACAAACATCAGGATTCCCATCTAGTCTACATTAAACAAAAGTCGAGGATCAACCAAGTTTTGTTCAAAATACAAATCATTTAATATTCAAAACTCAAGGCAAAAGGGATAGTGTGTGTGTGAATACCTTAAGTCTATGGACTTATTGCGTGCCTTTTCAACAAGCAGATGAGGAACTGGTCCCATTAGATTGTTTCCACTCAAATCACTGCAATAGATAGAAAATGATTAAGCCAAGCACTCTTTGACGACTTTTCAGTTTGTAACCTTCCCGATTTTGTAACATTGTCATCTTACATGACCTTGGAAACACCGGGATCATTATAGTGGTACTAACAAGAGTTTGTAGTGGTAAATATCAGGTTCGTTGTTGTTGTCGTCATCTTACACGGCATAACATGGGAAGATGTTTTTTTTATATATAAATGAGTATCAATTTTAAAAAAGGGACGCTCATAATTTTATATAATGGTTAAAAATACATGTACTATATAATTGTTATAATAGATATATCCATTATTTTGGGAAATTTTAAATTTATGATTGTTTTTTACAAAATAAGAGATTGATATTTTTTGTTCATTTATAATATATATTATTGTATTCCAAAATAAACAGTATATAAAATACTTACATAAAAAATTATAATGCCTAACGTTTTTTCCGTAAATATGGACTTAAGCCATTTATAAAGGGAGCGGAATTCAAATTCGTGATCATACTGCGTGTGATCCTTACCAACTAATTTAGAATGATTATTGCTTTCTAAGGCCCTTGAGATCTCAGGATGACCCCAACTTTAGACACACTAATTTATAAAAATAATTAAAAAAAAAAGTATACAAAATATAACAACAATCTTACATGACATTCAGTGAGGGCAAATATGCTAAAAAATCTGGTATCTTCCCTGTAAATTCGTTGTTGGATAGATTCCTGAAGCAAAATCAAATTCAAAGTATACGTTAGAACATTCTTGTACAACATGGAGTACTAGATAAAAAACATCAACAATTTGTTGTTTAGCCTCTAGGCAGAAAACGAAGTACAACGTATATGAAACTTGCAAATACTCCAAAGATATTAGATTGGATAGACAGATTAGTGCAACGCAAACTCAGAGAGAGAGAGAGAGAGAGATTTTGTAAACAAATGTGTAAGATCTACAATTTATACTACCACTAATCAAACACTTTAATTAATGAATTCCTACTAGCTACGTACAATTGGCCCACTTATCTACGTGTCTGAGTTCAACCGTTGAATCTATGAGACAAACAAGTATAGAATGGTCGTAGAATATCGTAAAGCTGAAATGCATAATTTGCAATTCTCAGCACTCCATCCAATATAAAATATAAGACATTTGATTTGTAGTACTTATTATATAAAAGAACTTTAAGTGTTTGAAAATCAAAGGCCTTATGATTCAGATCGGAGTATAATATAGTATTTTTAATAACAAAAAATACCACATCAACACAATTATATATATGTATATGTATGTATGAAACTTACAAGTACTTAAGAGATGTGAGTTTGGAAAGAGAAGGCGGGATCCCTCCAGTCAGATTACTTGAACTCAAACTCCTGCATTTCATGAGGATATTCCAAAGATCAAACACAAGTTTCATAATATTTAAATTTAGAAGATACACACACTCACAAGGAGGTTATTCTTGAAGGATTGTTGTCGTCGTAGCTACACATTAGACCGTCCCACTGATAATTCCTTGGACGACAAGGGTCTCCTTGCCAAATCTTCGGTATCACATAACTATCCTTAATTGCAGTGATAGAATCAACTAAACATATATTGATTGAGAAGAAATACATGAGAGTGAGTTCTTTTCAAATATACAATATACAAAAACTAACCCATAAATCAGTGTATCACTAGAAGAAAATAAGAACGATTTAAAAGCAAGGGTAAGCGAAAATACCATCTTCTTGATTTGTTGGTGAAGCAGGAAGCTCTACAACCTTGTACAACTCCACAGCATTAAGGATAGGGTAATTGGTGGACTCATTTGTCTTCTGAAGTGTATAACTAAGAACGTTTGAAGTTGACTCATTGAGAGAGAATCTTGGGGATACTATGGTGGTTACTTGCAAGTATTTGGGTCTTATAGGTCCAAATTTTAGTCCGGCATAAGGCAAAAAAACGTTGAACTCTCTGGTATCATTGAGTCGTAGCAATTCAAGCTCAGCGAAGTGCCAGTAGAAATGAAATTCAGTTGTAGAATCAGATGTCGCTGTACCGAGTGTCCAATTAGGATCGCCCTCATTTTGCCCACAAGCACTCATCAACACACTAATTGGTACTTTACAAGGATTGGATTGTGAAGCATCAAAAGTTCCATTTGTGGTATTAATTACTTTCCAACCACTCCACGCAGGAGAGAGATACCACATACGATCATATGCATCATCCTTCAGGCTGCATCGAGAGAGAGAGAGAGAGAGACATTAACCGATTTAATAATTCTATAAATATAAGCAAATTAAGAGATTTATTGTCTATAGATATACATACTCAATGGTCGATGTCTTAGCAGCCAAACCACCAACATCATTACGATACCGTGTTTGGAGGGAGAAAGCAGGAGAAACAACGTATGGAGTGTTTATATCCAAAGGCCTGAGCTCGAGGGAGTTTATATAAGGGATTCCTTGCCCTGTGTTTACCAGACACACGTCTATTGATTTTGTAGTTGCCAGATGGATTATCTCTTTGTAAGTTGACATAAACTCTGAAACTGTGAGCCAGAAATTGACACCTATGTAGACATCAAATGTCGGGATTGAATTCTTGCCATCGTAGTTGCCATACGCGAATTGAGCTCTAATCAAGTATGTATGGTTAGGCTTCAATGGGGCGAGGTTGTAGCAATTTCTACCTCCCTTGGGGAAGGCTCTTAATGTGCGAAAAAGTTGAGGGTAATTGTAATAGAAAGCTGGGGATACTACATAGTTGATTCCGGTGTCAATGTATGTCTCATCGGAAATGTAATACAATCCAGTTTCTGGATTGTGAGTTGGACCTGGTTCTGTGCTGCCACAGTCGATATTTATGAACCCAGCTGCATGGATTTCCCATTACATTAGTTATTTCAAATAAAAAGAGATGATCGATCAAGAATTGAAGATGTACATTCATTTCAGCTATGATTAGTGGCGGAGCCAAAAAAATTTCGGAAGGGGGCACAATTATACAGGTACGATATAGTTTTGGATTAAATTGACATAAAGAATTATATATATATATATTATGATAATTAATGATGTTATTTTAAGATAAAATATCACCAGTTTATGATAAAACGCTATCATTTTTTTCGCATCTAAAAAAAGGAAATATAAATATATAAATAAAATATCCGAAAAAATGAACTAAATAAGTATAGGAAACACAATATAATAAACATTAAGTTAAGATTATCTATATCTATATAATAACTTAATTCAGAATATTCTACGCTTACGTGGCAGCCTCTCCACGTTTCACTCCTTCTTGCCCAATCAGATTTTTTTTCTTTTTATTTTTTTTCCCTCTTCACATTTCCCATTATTCTCTTTATCTCTTTAAACCAACCATATTTTTTCTTTTATTCTTAACATATATTTACTAACTATTGAGCTTAATTCAAAATATTGAATTCAATCTAATATAACTATCTATATAATAACTTAATTCAGAATATTCTACGCTTACGTGGCAGCCTCTCCACGTTTCACTCCTTCTTGCCCAATCAGATTTTTTTTCTTTTTATTTTTTTTTCCCTCTTCGCATTTCCCATTATTCTCTTTATCTCTTTAAACCAACCATATTTTTTCTTTTATTCTTAACATATATTTACTAACTATTGAGCTTAATTCAAAATATTGAATTCAATCTAATATAAATATTGGACTTAATTCAAATTTATTTATTAACTATTAGGCTTAATTCAAAATATTGAATATAACGGTTGTTTATGACATATCACATTTGAACAAAGTTACAATGATATTGATATTATTACTACTGAGTAATTTAAAATATCTATATTTATGTCTTATATAGTTATACTTTACATGAGATTTTAAAAAAATATATGAGAGAATTATAAGATAAATTTATTGTAAAGTTTTTAATGATTTTTATCTTAACTTTAAGTTTTAAAAAAACCGCGCCATGGCGCGGGAATTATACTAGTAGTTGTTATATGAGGTAACTAGCTATATCTTGGCTCGAGTTTTGCTCAATAAAAGTTGCTCGAGCATTATTTACAAGATGAGTTAATTATGAACACATTTTTACAATCGATTCAAATCTCGCCTAGGCTCAATTGAAACTTAACTAGCATGAATTTTGTGAAATTTACAATTTTTTTTAAAGTTACTATGTCATGGACAAGTAAAGTTGCATATAATACATGGGAAAAAAAACTCAGCTCAAGCTCGTTCATTTACTAAACAAGTCGAATATGAGCTTAAGTTAAAATATAGGTTCGACTCAAGCTTGACTTGTTTGTAAAAGAGCATATAATCAAACAATACTAGACTTGTTTGGATCGAATAACAACTCTAGTCAATATAGAGTATAACTTATTGCACCCATAATATATAATAATGTATAACCAGATATAAAAAATTTAACTTGCGTAACTTCTTATCTAATTGTCGAAATGATTAGTACGTATAACCTCTAATTTCGACGCTCTCGAGATGAATTATAGTATGTGAATGTCAATTTAAGTAAAATCTAAAAGTATTATAGTATATTGAAACAAAATTAAAGCAATTAATATACCTTTAATTTTTAAACATTCACAACTTTTACTCAGATGTCGGATTAATTAAGGCATATTGTATATCAAAACGAAGTTATCGACTACACCTGGATGGTTTGTCAAATAAGAGGAGGGGCACGTGACCCCCTAAGCCCCCCATCTCCGCCCCTGTGTGATTATTATATAAAAATTGCGTTGCAGAAAATACCTGAGTGATCATCATCAGATAATCGCCTTTCCATGGGAAGTACATCTGCCGCAACTAACAACTGAAAAGTTTGGAATGTGGTTAATTGGAGGAGGAGGAGGAAGATGAAGTGCAATACAGCACTACAAGCTACACGGCGCCTTATCATACTCTTAACAACGGACAACAATGTCAATAACTTGTATTGGAGCAGCACTACTTAAAAGGCGGGTGGAACTTCATTGATAATTGATAAAGCCGATGGGGTACGGTCAATGTAGAAAAGAAGGAGTGAGCTGGTCATGTAGAGCCCACATACGAGAGACACGAATAACACATAAATCGGATTTTGTCTTAAAATCAATTGGTAATGAGAAGAGTAGTCCGTCAAGATCACGGTGGGTCATACGACGTGGGGGTCACACGACACACGCACAAGCGCAACGCGTGCCAACCAAGCCGAGTGGGGTTCCATCCTAAAATCAATTAGTGTTAGGTGGGGTAGCTCATCGGCTTATATACAATGCTTGGATTGATCATTTTATCAATGTGGGATACTAGCCAACTAGACCAGGTGGGTCATACGACGTGGGGAGAGGGTCACGCACGCCCAAGCGCAACACGCGCCAACCAAGCCGAGCACACAAATCGAGTGGGGTTCCATCCTAAAATTATCAATTGGTGTTATGTGGGCCGGGGTAACCCATTGGCTTATATGCAAGATTTGAATTTATCATTTTATCAACGTGGGATACTATCCCATATTATATTCTCAGCATAAACCCAAGGGATTTCATCTCGAATCCAATTAGTAATAAAAGAAGTAGTCTGTTAAACTTATATATTATTTAATGCATCTCAATATTTTAACGTTTCACTCAGATTCCAACAATAATGCATGGTACGTACTCCGGGTACTCCGGGTAAATGTTCTTCCAAATGAGTGGCCATCGATGAAGATGAGGAAAAAGCAGATCAAAACGCGTTGAATTGAATTATTATATAATCTCAAATAAGAAGAAAATAGAAGAAGAGTAATCGATCAATGTACTGTTTCCATAAATTATACTCCTTAATAAATCTACAACACTTTGTGTAAAACTAGGTGTAACACAAAATTAATTATGCTATAAATTCGTAATAAAAAAAATTCTAAAAATTATATTTATGTTTTAAACACTTGTTAGTATATGTTTGTAAAACAATTTGATGAAAAATTATGTATTTAAATTTTATATAAATCAAATACTACTTATTTTGCCATAAGATTTTCTAAAAATTATAAAACATGTATTTTCATCAAATTTTTTTTACAAACGTATACTAGCAAGTGTTTAAAATATAAATATAATTTTTGGAATTTTTTTTATTACAAATTGATAACATAATTAATTTTGTGTTACACCTAGTGTCACACAAAGTGTTATAGAGGATCTTCATTGGTAATATATAGGGTAATTAACATAGTTGAGTATTAAGCGAAATGAAGGCATACTTTATCCATAAGAAATAATCTGTCTATCTAATATGTATATATCCATATTTAATTAATAATATTAATTATAACACTACTCTTTTTAGATGTACATTTATTGTTTTTCCAACTTTCACCTTCAAAACTTGTCTAGGAAAACTTAGTGAACCATAACTTGTGGAAAAAAGTGCAGTCGTGTTGTACTGCATCGTTAAAAAAACGTTGTCAGAAAAAACTATTGGAAAAAAACCTAATCTGGAAAAAGGAGTACATTGCTCCGTTTGAGTGTAACGTGGAAAACATTGTAGGTATATTCAAATCATGGGTGCTTCTTCAAACATCCATTGGAGTCTGATAGTGGTTTCGTAAACATATGGATCTTCACACGATTGAGAATTTGTAAAGTATCGACAGTGGCGGATCTAGTATCTTAGAGTTAGGTGAGCGAAAAAATATTCACCATTGAAAAATGAAACTTTAATAAATCAAAATATAATTCTTATATCTATACATACACACAATTTCATCAAGAATACAAAAGAAATTTAAGATTTATCTATTACAAGAGTTACTTGTCTTTTATAATAATAAATAATTTTATCTGTGAATATGCTCTATTGAAATTGTACTATATGATCTCATGTCAGTTCGAAATGATCAATGGCGATAATGTATAAATTGAAAACCTGACTCTAGAATTTATAGTCATTACTAAAAAGAGAGTTAACAGGCAATAGGCATATGGAAAACAGATCAATTAAAATTAAAAACTATGGCGAGAGAATTTGGAGTTAGTGAAAGTGGTTATCGGTTAAGTGCGGTAGTAATTAATTAATTAAATTAATTAAGGGATAGGAGAGTTTCAGTCTTGATACATTAGTAATAGAGCAAAGGTGTATGGGCTTCATCATGGATGCGTTTGATTATGGGCTAACAAAATTAAAATTAACCCAGCAAATTTTTTTTTTTCAAACTACCCAAATTTTTTTTACCCGGCAGTTGATGGGTGCGCTAACCTAACCATCCGCCTCTGAGTATCGACACCATAATACTACATTTGATGAATTCCTCCTTGATTTGGGACATAATATGTATCCTTATTACATGGGCTGGCTCATTAAAGATCTTATTTTGAAAACAATCCAAATGGGACAAAAATCAAACTTCAAAGAAAAGAGTATCAATTCCCAACCTAAGCAAAAAACCCAATCGTAGAAAATGTAAATGGACCAAACCTCGAAATGGATGGTACAAACTCAACTTTGATAGTGCCTTATCTAATACAAATTTGGGCACCTATGGTTTTCTTATTCGAGATGCTTTTGGTTATGTCCTCTTCTCTGAGTCTGGAAACTCCTACTTCCCTTCGGTACTTGGGACATAATGCTTTGGTCTCTGGAAGGGTTTACTCAAAGCAATTAATCTAAACTTAAAAAACATGGTCATAGAAGGTGATAATATTGACATCATTAACCGCCTCCGGTCTGGATGCTCTTGCTTTGGGGAGGTTGAAATGACTATCTCTGACTGTTTTCTTTCTCTTCGCCATTTTACAGAGTCTGAAATCAGACATGTTTACAGGAAAGGTAACGAAACCGCATATCGACTCTCACATCTAACATTCTCTTTCTCTGGCTTTGGCCTCCCCACTGACGTCGCGCTCAGCAGCATCATCCTTAAGGATGCTCTTAGATAGTTGCTCTGCAACATCCAAATTCTTTTCGGTTCAAACAAAAAAGAAAAAAAAAAGAAAAAAAAGAAATGAGTATCATTTTCTTCCTCTCAATTAAGCATATAAATCACTAATTTTATAAAGATATATTACTTCAAAACCTAATATAGCTTTTCATAATTTGATCAAAGAAGAAAATGATCAGTCATCTACAATTCTACGTTGTGTAGTATTTCAATCTAATAAATTCACATACAACTGATTTCACAATCTGGTCCCTTCAAGAAAATGTAAGATATATATTTGACTTTATAGTACTTATTTTGTAGAGTTTAAAATTATATAAAATATATATTAATATTTTTTAATGATATTTTTTAAAACTTAATACTACTTATTAGTAACAAATATTAAATTTATTTTTAAAAAGTAAATATTTTATATATTTTTTAACATCTCAAAATATGTACTAAAAAATTATTAAAAAATCTTATATCTTAGACCGAGTTGAAGTCCAATAATCATTTCTGTATATAGTGGGGTTCAATTGGTTTTAAGGTCCACCAATGCAAGACCAGTAAAAGTAAGTCAATGCACCAAATTTTTTTTTTTTTTATACAAGACAATAATTTGGGGATGGTTAACCGCGGTTAAACCATCGCCCAAGGACGTCCATCTGGACGAGGTCGTCGATCTCAACAGGGACCCGCTCGACGACAAGAAGCCGATGTGAGCTAATCTATCCGCGACCTGGTTCCCTTCCCGGAACGTATGAGAGAAGCTGAAAGATTCGAAGGAGCGGCAGATACCAAGGATATCCGAGACTGGCATCTCAAGCTCCCAAGGGCAACGCCAAAGACCCTTCAGTACATTGATCAACAAGAGACAATCACCCTCCACCTCAATCCGAGAATAACCGGCCGTCGACGCCACCTGAAGACCAAAAAGAAGACCAAAACATTCCGCCTGCACAGCGGAGACCCCTCCAAGACTTCGGGCGCCACAGGAGACCACCACCCCCCGATCATCTCTGATAATTAAACCTGCAGCCGCAGAGCCAGCATCATTCCTTGCTCCATCAAAGTTGAGTTTGATGAAGCCTTGGGCAGGTTTTCTCCATTTAACTATTTTCTGTCTAGTCCTTTTTCTAGGTTGATTGGACTCCCTTCTTAAGGTGGTGTCCTTGTCCTCCACTTCATATTCCTTAGTCTTATTCCAACTTATTCTATATTGTTTTATGTAGTATATTTTATTCATTCTTCTAGATTTCTGAGATCGTTGTTATCGAATAGGATTTTGTTCCTCATTGTCCAGATACCCCAAAGGGAAAACGCAAGAGTAGATTTCTGATTTGTCGAAAGTTTTTCAAAAATGTTTGTTATAATGTCCTTGTATCGTTTACCCGTTTTATCTGTGTTTCTGATAATTTGTTCGATTTGCCTATCCAAACTACCAATAAAAGATAGTGAGTGACGACACTCAGTGAATAGGTGGATAGCATCTTCCCCGTTATGGTTACAAAATGGGCATTCAAAGGGAACGTGGACTCCTTTACTTTGTAGTCTAACTTTCGTTGGGGTCCCATCCAAGAGATTTTTCCAGATGAAGTTTTTGATTTTAGGCGGGCAGTCTATTTTCCAAATCCAGTCCAATGGGTTTGCATTGGTTCTTTTGTTTCTCATAATGTGCTCAACCGCACTGGAAATAGAGAACCGGCCATTTCTGCTAGGTCTCCAATACAGTCGGTCTTCTATGTCACTCGTAGGGATGTGAACGTCGAGGATTTTTTGGACAATGTCCAGGGGTAGGAATTCTTTCAGCCTTTCTACATTCCAAGTTTTGTTTGGTTTGATGAATTTGTCTATCGTTTCTTGTTCATCAAATTGGTTGAGCAGGTTTTTCCCTCCTAGATCAGTATCAGGTAGCCAATTGTCCTTCCAGAATCTAATTGTTTTTCCATTTCCAACCTGCCATATTAAGGCATAGCAGAATTCTTCCTTTAACTCCATCAATTTTGTCCATTGCCAAGACGTGTTTCTTTTCTTTTTGTAGTCCCAGATGTTGTCGTTATGTAGATATTTTCCTCTTACAATTCCTACCCATTCATTGGTTGGTTCCGCAAGAATCTTCCAAATGAGCTTCATTTGGAGCGCTTTATTCATGTCTTTGGTCTTTACTAGTCCTAGGCCCCCCTCTTTCTTTGGTCTGCAGACTTTTTCCCAAGCGATGAGAGGTTTGTGCTTAACATCTTTGTTCCAGAAAAAACATCTGTTTATTTTGTCAAGATCATTATGGATGCTAGCCAGAAGCATAAAGTTTTGCATTATGTAGCTTGGTTTCGCTGCAAGATTTGTTTTAACAAGAATAGCACGACCCTGTTGGGTTAATTCGTTAGCTCTCCACTTTGTTAATTGTTTTCTTGATTTGCCAAGAATATCTTCAAATGTGTTCTTGTTTACTCTGCCATTGATGATTGGACAACCGAGATATTTTCCTAGGGTGGTTTGGTTGGTTATTTGAAGGCACGTTTGTATTCGAAGCTTCTGGTCATCAGTGATTCCTTTTGTCGTTTGGAACACTGACTTTTGAAAGTTGACCTTTTGTCCCAAAATTTCACAATACTCATCAAGCATAGTTCTAACGGTTCGACATGCTTCTGTAGTGGCTTTTGCAAAGATCATAATATCGTCTGCAAAGAAGAGAAAAGGGATGGAAGGATCATTCCTGGAAACCTTGAAGCCATTGGTTTTAAATGAATGATCACTTTGTAGTTGGAGTTTCCTGGCCAGAATCTCTGCACCTATGATGAATAGATAGGGCGAAATGGGATCACCTTGTCTAAGTTCCCTTTGAGGATGGAAAGTTTCGGTTGGTTCATCGTTTACTAGAACTGAGAAAGACACTGTTTCGATGCACTCTTTGATCCAATTGCAAAACCTTTTACATAATCCAAATTTTGTCATTACCGTTAGGGAGACAGAAAGCAGACCCAACGACATAATTCCGTCGCCAAAAATAATTCAATGCACTATAATAATCTTGAATTTGATATTGCAATTTGAAAAACATTCTCACCCTATATATATATATATATATATATATATATATATATATATATATATATATATATATATATATATATGTTCTTGGTTCGGTCTCTAGGCTGATTGATTTCTGGTTCTTGTGGGGTTTTGATTCTTTAGTTCGTGGTTAGTTACGGTTGAAGAGTAGTCTTACTACCTTGTAAATTGGGTTGATCGCGGCAGTGTCTGGTGTTTCCAAATATCTTTCTTTCATTTGAAGTAATGTCGTGTGATCTACATTTCTCCAAGAGTGGTCATTTACACTACAAAAAAAATTACTTTTGCTACCGCTCTTAGCAACGGCATGTGTTTGCCATCGTGCTCTTAGCAACGGCATGTGTTTGCCATCGCAAAGAAAAAAAAAAAACAAGTATTTGCGACTGTCATGCAACGGCTGGACATAAATGTCAGATTATTTTGCGATGGCAAAACATTCTTGTAGCCAATAGTTGATTTCTTCTTTTAAAAAAAATCCCAAAACCTAACCCTTATATCCCCCTTCGCCGCCGCCCACCTGCTAATGTCGGATTAGTTTGTCATTGGAATTGATATTGAGTCAGGTCTTTGATTGTTGGTAAATATATCTAGCAAGTGAAATAATACATTTAGCTCAATGGCCATAGGAGTAATG
Organism: Persicaria tinctoria; assembly: GCA_037127255.1. NCBI lineage: Eukaryota > Viridiplantae > Streptophyta > Magnoliopsida > Caryophyllales > Polygonaceae > Persicaria > Persicaria tinctoria. The sequence goes on along the minus strand of JBANSL010000013.1, from coordinate 8,653,152 downwards.
GTGTCACAGTAAAGAGAGCTGGAAAATTAACTTTAGCAACGGTAAAATTACCGTCGCAAAAAACAAGCAAAATAACAAAAAAAAAATAAAAATTGGGCTTTATTTTGCGATCGTCTCAACCATCGCAAATGATTATTTGCTATCCTAGGGCTAGTGACGGACAATTTGCCATGGCATAACCGTTGCAAAAACTTTTTAGCATCTGCAATCTTATTTTTGGCGACGGAATAATGCCGCTGGGTTCGCTTTCTGTCTCCCTATCGGTGAGATATCATGTCAATTATATGGACTCACTATCCACATCCTCTCAACGAGTCTTCTAACCTCACTCTGCCATACTCATTCTTGGTTTATAGGGTTGTTCCTTCATCTTGCTTTTAGATTATGGGATAGTTTGTTTCTTAACTTTTTACGCATGGTCTTTAGTTACGTTCTTTACTATTTACAACTTTCAATTTCCACACCCAACAAGGGCGGCGACCGAAAATGAGGCGGGAAATCGATGCAAAATATCTACTACGGAGTAATGTTTATTTTATTTTATTCTCTCTTTTGTCGGTTATCGGTGACATGTAGTATTGATGACATTATTTTTTTTTCTGTTCTAAGACGTTATATATTTTTTGTAATTTTTGGAGTGTAAAAGAAGGGATGGCTGGAGATTGGAGAGGGTCGACGGACTATGACGGTGTAGCCCACCCCTTGACCCTTGTCTCCTAAAACGACACGCTTTGAGGTGTCTCTTGCCGTGTACTCAGTTCCAAATTAATTTGCACCCACATGGACACATGGTCCACTCCACATTTATTAAAATTTGTTGTTTTATTAAGAAAATTTTGTTAAGAAGATCCCATCTATATTATCCACAGAATTCGAATTGCAATAGTTAAATGGTGATGGGCAATATCGATCTTGTTATTTTAGATATTTTGTTATCTACTTTACAAAATTGCACTTGTAATAATTGGATTGTAATAATTAGATAGTTGTTAGTTTTAGTTTTTGAGAAAATAAAAAAGTAGAATAATATTAGAGGTATAAGTGTATTTTTTTTTTATTTTCTTAATAAATGTGTAGATATCTAAAATGATAAATTTTAATTATCGGAGGGAGTATTTTTTAGGTTGTATATATCATTGCAATGAAAATTATATATATGATAAAATGAGAGTATTATATACCTCGGATTTTTATTCAAACCTCAAGGCGATATACGTGACATGAAATAACCTGAATTAACTTGATTTTATACCCAGGATAGAAGAAAATTACAACCTGAAGAAAATTACAACCTGAATTAGATGTAGTATATATCTTGGATATATATTAGTAGAATATACCCTGAACGTTATTTTCAGCTCACTTTCTTAGGAAATTGGCTTGAGTATATATATGTTGGGGAAAAACTGGGTAGCTAACACTCGATCACGTGTGACTCGGATAGATCAGGTTCCACTTACAAATGAGAATTTGTATTATATATTATGTACACAAGTACACCTCTCACAAATACAAGACTCGTGTACACCACTCGACTCAAGAGACTAACCTCACTCTTTGGTGGACCACACACTCGTGTGATCGAGACGCCCTCATGCTCAATCGATCACACCTATTGACCAACCCACACACTCTAGTGTATGATCGAGACACCCTCATCCTCAATCGATCACACACTAGGACTCACACTCACTAGTATGTGATTGAGACGCCCTCGTGCTCGATCGATCACATACTAGGCTACACAACACCTTCCATACTCACACTCATTTAGAGGAGCACTCACCACGCCCGCTCACCCCCTAACTCACACACCACTAAGCCTATTTATAGGCCATGCCATCTCTTACAAGGAGCTCCTAGAACATCTCTAGAATACTCCAATACTAGAATCATCCCTATGCTTCTAGACTCCTCCATACATTTTCCTATGGTTCTCCAAGCTTCCGGAGAACTCTACACAAGTCTAGACACACCTAGACTCTTCATGGTTCCGGAACCTTCCATAAGGTTCCGCGCGCTTCCACGGACTTCCGCACTCTTCCATATGCTTCTAGAATATTCCACCACATTCCGGAGACTTCCGCCACATCCCACATTCTTCCGGAATGTTCCACAATTTAGCCAAAAACACATTTTCATGTATGTGAAATATGAATTATTGTCTAACAATTCCTCCCTTAATTCATATTTTCACATACCTCCATAGCATTCTCGATCTTCTCTTTCCTTCGCTCCTTGATTCCAATGTCGTGGCATCTCCCCATCACGACGTGTTCTTCAAAGAAGCAAACATTCCTTTCGATTACTGTCGTCATCTGCGCTTGATCAAGCTCCTCCTCATGAACACCTTGCACCTTCTCATCGTGAAGAGCGTCACATATACCCTCTAGCTTCTCACCATCCACTAAGCTAAAGGACCAAACTCTCCACCAATCTCCAAGGTCTCAAACAATGCTTGATCCCAACACGCTTCATGTAAGACGACACCATCCACCTCGATGACTTAGTAACCTCTCCATCTGTTACTAAGTAGACATCGTCATCATCAACATCATCAATCACATTAGTTGTAGGAGCCAACAACACTCTTCCGCAAGGACGTCTCTCTCATCATCATCACGTCCTCCCTCAATAGCGGACATCGCACTACATGTGACCCTTCTCCCTACTATGTAGCACACACGTCAATCACCTCCACATGGACGTGCTTGTGCTCTCCATCTCAGGTCAACATGTCTCTCTCATAATGACTCCTTGATAGCATGCATTTAGGTAGGCATAATAGGTTGCATTTAGCTTAGTTAAGATGCATTTTATGCATGGATTAAGTACAATTTGCATATTTGCTCTCTATGTTAGTGAAGTCGGAATCTACACACTTTTATTGATTATTTCAGGTAATCGTGGATCCGATGATGAGATAGGAGTTGTTAACGCATTAGATGAGAATGTCTAGTTGATCGGAGAAGCTTACATGAAGATCTCAAGAGGTCCTGAGAAGAAGAAGCGGACCTAAACGAAGAACAAGTCTGCAGAAGTTGTCGTCAGACATGCTGAAATTGTTTTGCACTTTCTGGAGGCCTCAGTTGTCCGATTGACTATTATAACCATGCGTTGGAAAGCTATGTCAAAGAGCTACAACTTTCCTGTTGACAAGAAGAGCAAATTCGAAACAAATTTTCCGTGAAAGACAATATGATGCGGCCGCAGCATGCATGCCGCGGCCGCCGCAAGGGCCGCTGCAACGGGATATGAGAGAGTTGTTGATGCCCTGGCCGCAGCATTGGTCGTCAGCGATTATGCGCTGCGTTTTAATTTATAAAACCCTAGTTTTTATTTTAGTTGTTTGGTGGCCGACTTTGGATCTTTTATAAGGCCAATTTTAGTTTATTTTCCAGCACTTCTATTCTATTCTTTCATTAGACACTTTAGAGATTTTGAGCGATGTCTTCTCTGAGGAACTAAACTCATCTATTCTGCCTGCAATTTGAAGCTTTATTTGGGTTGATTGTGAGTTTCTAATTCTCGTTCCTTGTTTCCTATATTTGGATGCTTCAACTTCTTTGTGCTTGATTGTCTATTGTTTTATTCTATCTAGCTTGTGCAACTAGTTAGAATCAATTCAATTGCTAAGGTTTTGTAGATTCCTGATTGTGAACTGACAGGCCTAAGGTCGTTATGCCTAATCAAAGTAAATTCCTAAGATGCAAACTATAACAAGTATAGTAGGTAAGTTAGGGTCGAACCCACAGGGAAACAGAATCAATTGTAAGAGCAAGTATTATTACCCAAAAGTAACCAATTCAAGGGGGAGTTTTGTGTGTAAGCAAATGGTGACAGAACAAGTTGCAATAAGAGGTTGCGAATATATGATGGAAAAGTATCACACCAGGCAATTATCCGCACAACAATTGAGATGGTTCATCATCGCATTCTATGAATCTCAAGTTCTAATGTCCAGTAATTGTTCTCAATTCAGATCGTGTAATAGCTTTTAGTCCTACCAGTCCTAAAAGCACTTATCACCAAATTACAAGGGAAAACCTTCACCGAATAATAAAGCGATAGCATTCAAACATGAATTATAATGAGATACAAGCGATTCTAACAACCCGTTAAAATAGCCTGTAATCGAATCTCCTTCACAATCTACCACAAGCAACCCGCGTATGGTGATTGTGTTTGCTACAGTGAATCTACAACCCCAAACCTGGGATTGGAAACCCTAGCAATATGACTAGTATCGATAAACCTAGGTGATCAATCCAGATTAACCAATAATAAGCAATCAAGCAATAAGCTCAGGAGATCGAAACAATTAACAAAGGACAAACAAGAGTAGAATACTCACAACCAAATCAATTGAAGGCTTCAAAGAACCAAGTGTAACAACGGAGAGTTAGTTCTCCATAGGGTTTGTGAGATGAAGAAAAAAGGAAACTACGTCTCTCGAAAATAACCTCCTCATCTCTCCTGCCTTCTCGGCCATAATATATAACCTAATAAAATCGGGTTTAACATCCCGTAAAAATATAAAATATAATATTAAAACTAATAAGATAGGGAAAATCGGATAAGAATCCGTCTTCAGGGACCGACGCGGGCGCGCCAGCCTTTGACTTGCTTCTTGTCTGGTGAATCGACGCGGCCACTTCCTCCTAGCAGCGTGGGTGCGTCGGGTAGCAGCGCGGGCGCGTCGAGTGCCGCGCGGGCGCGCCAGTCTCACCAGCCTTCCAGCTACTTCCGAACTTCTTCACTTCAGCTCTTCTGTAACTTGCCTGATTTCTTCAACTTCTTCAACAGGTTCCGAATCACCAAGTTCACACAAATACCTCTCACAATGACATGTAAATGATGACAAAAACTACTAAATGCGCTATAGAATATATCGCCTATCAAATTCCCCCATACTTAAACCTTTACTCGTCCCGAGTAAGCATAGAAGTTAACCCTACTCTCACCATAAATCTCAAAGGTTCACAGACAGTACAAGGAAAATGAACACTAAGTACTAGTAGTTTTCACCATCTCAACAATCAGCCCAAAAGACAATCAAAATAGGAAATGAGACTTATAATTGTATCTCAACCATCTACACCTTATAGCTCCCAGTGGCCTACCCGAAAACCTCCTTATCACTCCACTTCTTATGTCGCCTTCACCAAGAGATCAATCCTAAACACTCAAAGTAAACGCTCATCTTGCCAAGGCGCCCTTTCGGGTTTTCACCAAGCCACTCATTTTTTTTTTTTTTTTTTTCAAAGATGGTACTCACATAAACATTCTCACTTCCCTCAAGTCTCATATTGCCAAGCCTAAGGCTCGCCAGACTACCTGCTTTTTGCCTGAGTCGCCCTTTCGGGTTTTCAACTCATCCCAGGATTTTGATTGCTTTCTTTTTTCTTTTTTTTTTTCTTTTTTTTTTTTTTTTGAATAACAAGTGCAGAATCTGTACAAAAATAATGCGGAAATGAAATATGTACAAGATATGTAAATCCTTTCCCTCCCCCATACTTGAATGAAGCATTGTCCTCAATGTGAAAGAAGACAGAAATAAGTAGGGAGAAAGGGTCCAGAAGGACTCACTGAGGGGGTGGATAGTGGCGAGAGTAATCCTCTCGCATGCGGCGAAGCTCTTCCCTCATCTCTCTGAACTCGCCAAAGCCTTCTAGGATGTCGGCCTGCTGGTGGAGAATCTGGTTCGTCACTGTCGTCAAACTCCCCACGTCTTGGCGCAGAAGGCCAATCTGATCAACCAGGTAGCCCCACTGGTGAGGCTGCTGATGGGCATCCTGAAAAGCTTGTGGGGGCCAAGGGGCCCACTGATGTGAATCCTGCTGGCTCTGATATGTCGGTTGAGAATCCCAACCGTGAGAGGGGGTCTGATAAGCAGGCATCTCCTGCTGTGGGTTCTGTGCGAAACCCTGTGTATCTGTCTGAACAAACGCCTGCGGAGCCACAGGCGCATCCTCATCCGTGGCAGCTCCAGCTGTGCCACTACTGCTACCCACCTCAAGGCGACGCCGTCTACCTAGAACTGACGTCGGAAAGTAATCGGCCTCAATGTACCAATCCGTCCAAGTCTCAGACCAAGGAAGGGGCTTAGGGAGCCTGAACTGATGCTCTTTCTTCTTGCCTGTACACCAAATGGCTCCCCCATCCGGTGCAGTATCAAGCATCAAACACCTTCGCCGATACTCCTCTGTATAGGTCCTCGCTATGACCTGCTCCTCCAGTGCCTGCAAACCATTTTGCCCAACGCCTGCAGCAATGGCTACCCGAGTAATAAGTCCGCTCTGGACCATTTCTGGTCCAGCGGCACTGCGATCCTTTCTGATCCTGTCGAGGCCATCGAAAAAGAGTCTAACCCAATCAGGCGTATAATCTGCAGTAGGCACAGCGCTGTAAGCAAACCGCAGGTGCGTCATGGAAAGCTTTGTATCTGTGATCAGCCCATAATATGTTCCAGAAACGATCTTGCACAACATACGGAAGACAGGATGAGTAATCCTGCTGTTGTACTCGTTACTGGTCAAGAATTCCTCTCCAGACACCACTCTAAAGAATGCAACAAGGTCTGCGTCGGTCGCGGCTGTTACCCATCCATCAGTTGGGGCTTTAGTGACTCCCAAAGCTTTTCGCAACCTTGCTGCAGAAGCCCTGTAGGTAGTGCCATTGTATCTGAAAGCAACCCCTCTAATTCTGTTCTCCCCAAGGTAAAGCTGATATGTTGCGAGGAACTGCTTGCACAGTTCCGGGTATCCTACCGCTCTCAATTCCAAAAAGTCACTAATACCAGCGTGAGCTAGACACTTCTGCATACAATCTAGCATCTGAAGTCTCTGAAGTGTCTCTCCATGCAAATACTTCGTAGAACTGACACAGCCAACCTTATTGTAAATAGCCCATTCCTCATCAGACATTTCTAATCCATTATCAGATCGACTCGCCTCCTCCTCCGATGAACTCATACTCGATAGATAATAGGACTAAATCGGAATCGAAATAAGGACAGCGGGAGTAACTCACGAAGAACAGCGGAGGCTCGGCGCAGGGGGCAGACGCGGGCAAGTTGGAGCACAGAGCGGGCGCGTCTGGTGGCAGCGCGGCCGCGTCGGTTGTGTCAGCTGTTTGGTGGTTTTCTCTGACAGGCGCGGGCGCGTTAGGGGTGGTGCGGCCGCGTCGGCGATTTCTGCAGATCCGGAAATCCTCGAAAGCAGCTTGTCGATGTGGAGCCCGCCGATGTCCCTCCGGTGCCGGTTTGTGGTGGTCCAGGTGGGGGGAGTGTTTGTGGGTGTGAGGGATGTGTGAGAGTTGTGAGAGAGATTGAGAGGGATGTGTGGTGTGAGGTAAGAGAGTGTGGGGAAAAAGGTAGGGTTTTGGTGGTATTTGAGGGGATGGTGATGGGTAGTGATGATGGGGCTTGAAAATGGCGGGCTGGCCCGAAGCGGGTTTTCCAGCCCGTGGGGCTTTTTTTTTTTTTTTTTTTTTTTTTTTTTTGGACGAAAATTAACACTGCGGAAGCAGTGGGTCCGAAATGCGGGTGCAATTTGTCGCTAGAAATCGAGTTAAGGGAAAGAATGCAATACCTTGGGTTGCCTCCCATGCAGCGCCGTTGGTTACCGTCGTTGGCTCGACGTTATAGTCATCCACTCATTCAAGACTCAAGCGGACATCGACAACGCCCTTAAAAGCAAATCAAACTCTCGTGCCCAACCGATATTCAAATGCACACTGAAAATGAAACAATTGGTAGTTAGAAATTCAGCAATGAGAACCATTACCAACTTACTCATCATTTTAGCTTGATTCTCCCTCGAGGGTATGTAAGACCACCAACACAGTTCTGTTGGTGGTTTGTTGAAGTAGTGGCTCCATGGATCAACATATTCACCAAAATCTCCCAATTTGCAAAAAATACCAGTTTCTTGTTCGGGAACCACAGAAATTAGTTCCAGACTTGGCTCCTTGATAGGCGAGTTGGGGATGATTTCTACGAATGAAGGGGGCAACGAAATATCTTCAATCTCTATGGACGTCCCCTGAGATTTCGTGTCGATAACCACTCGATGCTCTTCTTCATTACCAGAGAATTCATCGTTGTCTGCATCTTGGCTTTCATCAAGTTGAGGAATAGAATGCACCTTAACTATCAACTCTTTCAATGTCTGCGAGGGTTGGATAATTGCTTCCCTATTTTGATTCATAGCTTCCCCAGTTTGATTCATAGCTTCCCCAGTTTGATTCACTATCTCACATAATTGCCCTATCTGCTCCATTAAGACAATGGTTGACTCCTCCATGGATGGGTCGGAGTACTCCATTGGTTGAAACGTCGAAGTGTAGGATTCTTCCTCCGCTGATTGGTCACCCATGTAGCAGAGAAGATCCCATAATCCCGACACTCCTAAACCAGCAAAGCTTCCATTGTTTATGGACCTGGCAAGTTCTCGGGTCTGAGGAGCCATGCCCTCAAAAACGCAAACCACCACATCTCGCAAACTATCTCGAAAACCCCGTGAATAACGGATGTCAAATAAATTTTGCACTCTTGTGAGGTAGTTGTGAAAATATTCTCCCTGAAACTGCCATAACTTCAACATCTAGAAATATTAGTAATAAGGTGTCGTGAACCGTAAGATAGGTTCACGACGGGGTTAGAGGTAAATATATACAAAAGTTATCAATTAAAATAACACAAGAATTAAATAACCAAACAGGTAATAAGACAAACAAGAACAAAGATAATCCGTTTCCCCGGCAACGGCGCCAAATTTGACAGGCCTAAGGTCGTTATGCCTAATCAAAGTAAATTCCTAAGATGCAAACTATAACAAGTATAGTAGGTAAGTTAGGGTCGAACCCACAGGGAAACAGAATCAATTGTAAGAGCAAGTATTATTACCCAAAAGTAACCAATTCAAGGGGGAGTTTTGTGTGTAAGCAAATGGTGACAGAACAAGTTGCAATAAGAGGTTGCGAATATATGATGGAAAAGTATCACACCAGGCAATTATCCGCACAACAATTGAGATGGTTCATCATCGCATTCTATGAATCTCAAGTTCTAATGTCCAGTAATTGTTCTCAATTCAGATCGTGTAATAGCTTTTAGTCCTACCAGTCCTAAAAGCACTTATCACCAAATTACAAGGGAAAACCTTCACCGAATAATAAAGCGATAGCATTCAAACATGAATTATAATGAGATACAAGCGATTCTAACAACCCGTTAAAATAGCCTGTAATCGAATCTCCTTCACAATCTACCACAAGCAACCCGCGTATGGTGATTGTGTTTGCTACAGTGAATCTACAACCCCAAACCTGGGATTGGAAACCCTAGCAATATGACTAGTATCGATAAACCTAGGTGATCAATCCAGATTAACCAATAATAAGCAATCAAGCAATAAGCTCAGGAGATCGAAACAATTAACAAAGGACAAACAAGAGTAGAATACTCACAACCAAATCAATTGAAGGCTTCAAAGAACCAAGTGTAACAACGGAGAGTTAGTTCTCCATAGGGTTTGTGAGATGAAGAAAAAAGGAAACTACGTCTCTCGAAAATAACCTCCTCATCTCTCCTGCCTTCTCGGCCATAATATATAACCTAATAAAATCGGGTTTAACATCCCGTAAAAATATAAAATATAATATTAAAACTAATAAGATAGGGAAAATCGGATAAGAATCCGTCTTCAGGGACCGACGCGGGCGCGCCATGTAGCAGCGCGGGCGCGCCAGCCTTTGACTTGCTTCTTGTCTGGTGAATCGACGCGGCCACTTCCTCCTAGCAGCGTGGGTGCGCCGGGTAGCAGCGCGGGCGCGTCGAGTGCCGCGCGGGCGCGCCAGTCTCACCAGCCTTCCAGCTACTTCCGAACTTCTTCACTTCAGCTCTTCTGTAACTTGCCTGATTTCTTCAACTTCTTCAACAGGTTCCGAATCACCAAGTTCACACAAATACCTCTCACAATGACATGTAAATGATGACAAAAACTACTAAATGCGCTATAGAATATATCGCCTATCATGAACCTTAACCTAAGTGGCAAACTTGTTCCTTTAGGGCTGATTGAACTAATTGAATAATTAGGAAGTTGGATGTGTTGTTAAATCCCTCTTTAGGGACTGCAAATAACTTGGCTAATCTCTGAACTTAAAGCTATCAATTGGGTTAAATCCTTCTTTATGGACTGTTCGATTGATAAGGGTTTCTAGGACTGATTGGACTAGTAACTATATTAGGTCGGGACAAGGGTATTCATAGGAAACTTAATAGGATGAGAAGAAGTTACAAGAATCGCTTCAATCTAATAAAGTGGAAAATTATAGGTAGAATTGCTTCCCCAAATTGTCTAAAACAAATTCATTTACTTTGCTTTCTTTACTCCGGTTTGATAAAAGGCGGAACTTTCACACACAAAATCCCCCCAAATTGGTTACTTTGATTGACACTTGAATTACAGTTGAGTTATAACTTTCCCTGTGGATCGACCTCTTGCTTATTGCTATACTTGCTATAGATTTGAGTTTTCTTTGGCGGATCAACGACAGGTTTTCCCTTCGTCAAATTTGGCGCCGTTGCCGGGGAAATTTATTAATTCTTGTGTGTTTTTAGTGTTGATTTTTGGTGTGGACCATCTTATATGGTCTGCACACGTGCTACTAACATATGTTGAAGGTGAGGTTATTGCAGTTAGACGGAGAGAGTATTCATCAATACTTCATCAGACTGTAGGAGTACATTAACGATGTTTATTCATGGGGATATCAAGCTAGTATAAGGGAAGTACTTCTATGCATCTTTGATGGCATGACTTCTGAGACACGGAGTCTTGCTGATCGCATGAGTGATGGAGGTTTATTAGATATGGAACGCTGACTTTTGAAAGTTGACCTTTTGTCCCGAAATTTCACAATACTCATCAAGAATAGTTCTAACGGTTCGACATGCTTCTGTAGTGGCTTTTGCAAAGATCATAATATCATCTGCAGAGGAGAGAAAAGGGATGAAAGGACCATTCCTGGAAACCTTGAAGCCAATGGTTTTCAATGAATGATCACTTTGTAGTTGGAGTTTCCGGGCCAGAATCTTTGCACCTATGATGAATAGATAGGGCGAAATGGGATCACCTTGTCTAAATCCCCTTTGAGGACGGAAAGTTTCGGTTGGTTCATCGTTTACTAGAACTGAGAAAGACACTGTTTCGATGCACTCTGTGATCCAATTGCAAAACCTTTTACAGAATCCAAATTTTGTCATTACCGTTAGGGAGACAGAAAGCAGACCCAATGGCATAATTAATTCCATCGCCAAAAATAAGTCAATGCACTATATTAATCTTGAATTGATATTGCAATTTGAAAAACATTGTCACCCTATATATATATATGTTCTCGGTTCGGTCTCTAGGCTGATTGATTTCTGGTTCTTGTGGGGTTTTGATTCTTTAGTTCGTGGTTATAGTTGCGGTTGAAGAGTAGTCTTACTACCTTGTAAATTGGGTTGATCGCGGCAGTGTCTGGTGTTTCCAAAAGTGTCTGGTGTTTCCAAAGATCCTTCTTTCATTTGAAGTAATGTCGTGTGATCTACACTTCTTCAAGAGTGGTCATTTACGCTACAAAAAAAAATTACTTTTACTACCGCTCTGAGCAATGGCATGTGTTTGCCATCGCAAAAAAAAAAAAAAAAAAAACAGGTATTTGTGACTGTCATGCAACGGCTGGACATAAATGTCAGATTATTTTGCGATGGCAAAACATTCTTGTAGCCAATAGTTGATTTCTTCTTTTACAAAAAATCCCAAAACCTAACCCTTATTTTTGGTTTCTTCTTAATTTAAAAAAAAAAAATCCCAAAACCTAACCCTTATATCCCCCTTCGCCGCCGCCCACCTTCCAATGTCGGATTAGTTTGTCATTGGAATTGATATTGAGTCAGGTCTTTGATTGTTGGTAAATATATCTAGCAAGTGAAATAATACATTTAGCTCAATGGCCATAGGAGTAATGGTGTCACAGTAAAGAGAGCTGGAAAATTAACTTTAGCAACGGTAAAATTACCGTCGCAAAAAACAAGCAAAATAACAAAAAAAAAATAAAAATTGGGCTTTATTTTGCGATCGTCTCAACCATCGCAAATGATTATTTGCTATCCTAGGGCTAGTGACGGACAATTTGCCATGGCATAACCGTTGCAAAAACTTTTTAGCATCTGCAATCTTATTTTTGGCGACGGAATAATGCCGCTGGGTTCGCTTTCTGTCTCCCTATCGGTGAGATATCATGTCAATTATATGGACTCACTATCCACATCCTCTCAACGAGTCTTCTAACCTCACTCTGCCATACTCATTCTTGGTTTATAGGGTTGTTCCTTCATCTTGCTTTTAGATTATGGGATAGTTTGTTTCTTAACTTTTTACGCATGGTCTTTAGTTACGTTCTTTACTATTTACAACTTTCAATTTCCACACCCAACAAGGGCGGCGACCGAAAATGAGGCGGGAAATCGATGCAAAATATCTACTACGGAGTAATGTTTATTTTATTTTATTCTCTCTTTTGTCGGTTATCGGTGACATGTAGTATTGATGACATTATTTTTTTTTCTGTTCTAAGACGTTATATATTTTTTGTAATTTTTGGAGTGTAAAAGAAGGGATGGCTGGAGATTGGAGAGGGTCGACGGACTATGACGGTGTAGCCCACCCCTTGACCCTTGTCTCCTAAAACGACACGCTTTGAGGTGTCTCTTGCCGTGTACTCAGTTCCAAATTAATTTGCACCCACATGGACACATGGTCCACTCCACATTTATTAAAATTTGTTGTTTTATTAAGAAAATTTTGTTAAGAAGATCCCATCTATATTATCCACAGAATTCGAATTGCAATAGTTAAATGGTGATGGGCAATATCGATCTTGTTATTTTAGATATTTTGTTATCTACTTTACAAAATTGCACTTGTAATAATTGGATTGTAATAATTAGATAGTTGTTAGTTTTAGTTTTTGAGAAAATAAAAAAGTAGAATAATATTAGAGGTATAAGTATATTTTTTTTTATTTTCTTAATAAATGTGTAGATTTCTAAAATGACAAATTTTAATTATCGGAGGGAGTATTTTTTAGGTTGTATATATTATTGCAATAAAAATTATATATGATGAAATGAGAGTATTATATACCCCGGATTTTTATTCAAACCTCAAGATATTTTATACCCAGGATAGAAGAAAATTACAACCTAAAGAAAATTACAACCTGATCATTAGATGTAGTATATAACTATATATCCTGGATATTAGTAGAATATACCCCGAACGTTATTTTCAGCTCACTTTCTTAGGAAATTGGCTTGAGTATATATAATATACCCCGAATTTTTTTTAAAAATATCCAGGCTATAGTCTGACCTATATTTTAGCTCAATCAACGTGAAACCCGTAGCATAATGTTGTCAGATTCGGACATATGTATAAAAACGTGTAGGCTAAAATCCATATTTTAGCCCGGACGCTGATATATTAGGAGATTGCCTTTGGATACTCGAAAGCGTCCGGGCTAACCGGGCTAAAATATGGATTTTAGCCTCGATGGAACCATAACTGCAACAATTAAGAAGTGAAAATAGTGAAAATTTTGCAGGAGTTGGAGGAGGAATAAGATTAAGCATAGCGCCCGCAGTACCAAGACTATATATATGAGCCTTCTCAGATTAAGGACATCTGGGACCCATTTATAGGCCGGATTCAAGCATTAATATAGGCCGTTAGTGTGCATATATAACTATTACGAGTATGAAACGAACATATATTAAAGCCATTTTTTTTATATTACCATACCAAATTAAAAGACGATCGATAGCTCAAACAAACAGCAGTTAAGGAGTCGTGATGTAGCCATACCCAAACCTAAGCCAAATGGACAGACTATGAACTTACAGCAAGGTGTTGCTGAAGTTCTCAACCGAGATCTTCCTAGATCTAGGTATTTGGCGCCATGAATGGAAGAGAGAGTTTCGGAAAATTTTCTGTGTATTTTCTGTAACTAGATCAAGCTTTACATTTGTCTATTTATACACCTCTTAACCATGGTCTAAACTAACCTCAATCTAACCTCACTAGCTAACCAATCTATAACCGATTTCTACACTACAAAAAAAAAAAAAAAAAAATTGCCACGCTGCCTAGCTTTAGCAGAAGCTTACCGTGGCAATTGACACTCTTTTGCCACGGCATTAGCTACGGGAACCCACGGCTCGTCTGCCACTGCTGAGATTTGCCACGCAAATGGGGTTGCCGAAGCTAATTTTTCTAAACCCTAGCATGTAATCGGCAGCCAACCTTCTGGTCCTCATTTTCATTTTCAGATCTAAATCTCGCTCGCTTCGTCTCTCTCTGAATCTCGCTCGCTTCTCTCTGCTCATCCATTTCAAATCTCGCTCGCTTCTCTCCGACGACTTCGTTCTCTCTCTCGGTTACTCCGGTGCCCTGTCGTCCTCTCTTTGCGTTGTCTGCAACTCCGGATTTCCCGCAAGGTATCTTCTTCTCCTTCAAACCCTTTTTCCTGAAAGGTATTTGCTCTCCTCTCCTCCTTCATCCTCCTTCGACCACCGCCCCATCGCCTTTGAAATCGTCAGGCACTTCTCTGATCTTCTATATTCTTATTGCACATGATTCTCCCTAACTCAGAACGATTCCAAATCGGAACGATTCCAAATCCAAATCTAGGGTAAAATTCCCTGATCTAGGGTTTTCGCTTCAATCTTCTTAATTATGTTGTAGCTATGATTTTTGTTTTCCATGTCCCTCTTCCTGATTAGTTTGAGTTTTTTTAATTGATCTTCGGTCTCAATTTAGGGTTTCAGTTTCAAGCGCCTCTTTTATGGATTCTTTTGCTGATTTTTATTCCTTTATACATTTTAAGTGGAATAGATAATTATGTTTGTGATTGCATTGGTGCTTGCATCTCTTGTTTGAGACTCTATGGATTTGTATCAATATTTCAATTTGGTTTTATGTGGAGTGTGGAGTTTTCATAAGAAACCTGGAAGAATGGAGATGTTGTTCCATCTCTTGTTTGGGCAACTTATACCTTTCTATCGTTATTGTACTGCGGTTTTGTGTTCTAGTGTTTGATAATTCCGCTATTGCACCTCTTTCATTGATGCTTTGCTTTCAAAAGCAGCTGATGTGATTTTTCAAGAGTATTCTACATTTCCTCAAAGAAATTACATTACAGATATTAGCATAATTTTTAGTCACAATCTTTTTTCTATTTACTACAGAGGCTCCCTCAGATTTCGAAAGAGCTTTACAACTCACTGTTGCACTGTCTTTCAAATATAGGTGGGCTGAATGGAATGGGAGATATCATGATGATTTACGAAGACTTATGAAGGTGGTTTTTTTATATTGTTGGGAAAACAAACCATCAAAATTGGTAATCACCCTTTTTCTTTCAAATATAGGTGGGCTGAAAAGATGAGAGTTTCTGAGAGTTTAAGAAATGTCAAGAGTTGATCCAAGCTAAAACTGATTTGAAACAGGTGAATGTGAATATCCTCTTCTTTCTTTTATATTGGCATTATACTTCGAAATTTGAATGTAACTTAGTAGATCATGGTGTCGCTGACCAAAAAGCCAATCTTTGCATTATAATCCGACTTTTAGTTATATATTTGCATATATTTCATGAAGAAATACCATATAGTAATTGATTTCTTTCTTTCACTCATTTAAATGAGCTACCATACTTTACGAAACGAAAGAATGAAATTGCAACTGTGTGCTTCTAATAATCTATGATATATGAAACAAAGACAAGTAACTTAGATTAAGGGTGAGTTAAGCCTTAAAAGCCTTTGTGGCTAAAAAAATCAGCAGCTTGAGCCTTATTTTCATGACTTGAAACTTATATTATCCAAATCATTCATCTCCAATAGCACTTAAGAAAGGACCATCTTACTCTTATATAAGATAAGATATAATAAGTGATAAATTTATCACTTATCATATCTTCTAAGAGTAACTTATAAATGTGACCAGATTGTAATTAACTTGTATGAATAAGAAGTTTCTAGATGTTTTTGGTAGATGTAAAGCTTTCTCAAGTCCAACGAAACTATGCAAGAAGTTTCTAAATGTTCATGGTTTCACAAATAACAAGGATTCTATAGAAGAACTGAGGAGGAGAAGCTTCTTTGCTGGGTACCAGCCTTTGGCTCAGGTACTATCAATCGCAGCCGACACAAATATATAAATTCTTTTACTTGATCTAATGTACTTTTCTGCTTGAGAATGCATTTTTATTTTCGAATGATACTTTTGGTTTTCTTGTCGCATTTGCTACTTGAAACTGTGTGGGCAGTTATTGAGACTTTTCATGCCAACTCTACCCCCATAGGCTTACAATGACATTTTTTATGCTTTGCTTATGATTACATGCAAACTCTACCTTCATTGCATAAATATTTACCCCCTTTTAAAACAAGAACTTATCAGCCCAGTTTGCAGATTAACTTTATATAAAAAAAAATTCGATCTTGATTACTGCTTGTAAGGAACCTATTTCAAGTTTTGCTGGATGTTTGTGATGATTTGTAATGTGAACTGTGATAATCTCAGGATGCCAGAAAGGGTGTCTTGTTCATTGATTTCCCTCCAACTATTCAACTCCAGCAAAAACAATTTGAATATGATTTTCTGCGTGATACCATGGTTAAGGTCAGTGAACATTAACCATCCAAGCTTTTATTTCTGTGCCATATTAATGTCCTTGATACTATTGTTTATAGTATTATTTTTCCGACTTGGATGAAACCAGTGTATGATTTGCTATAGTCTTTTCTATAGTTTGATGGTTTATCTTCTTATGATGATAATTCTTTTTATCACTGTTAGCTATTTATTTGTTCTTGCAATCTGGTTAGGCCCTGCCTGCCTAATTTCATCTGTTCATACCAATTTTTCATTAGGTGTAATCCATTCATATCTAAATCTGCCAGCGAAACATAAAACTAAAATATTTTCCAATATTTTTTCTTTTAAATTTTATGTTACCAGTTCAGCTACAGGCTACAGCTAATGCAAACGCATACATAGCTCAGTAAACTTTTTAATGAGTTTTTGGCTAGAAAAGATGATGGACTTGTTGTCAAACTTTACACACTTGTTTCCTTCTTTGACACTTATCTATTTAGTCTATTAAGCTAGTGATCTTTTTCTTCATCCATATTTCCCTCTTTGTTTAACTAAAATAGAATGATGTATCATAATAGCTAAATGCCTCAAAAGTTTTCATGAAACATGCATAAGGCATGTAGTGCTTTTTACTGCATCTATGCTCAAATACTCCTTTTGATCAGAAACAACTAGTATTAAATGATGGGTAAATATTGAAATGTGATTACTTCTTGTCATTGGTTAGATAAATGATCGGTATCCACCTTTGTTGATTGAAATACAGTATACATCTCAACTCAAAATAAAAATTCAGTATGCATCTTCAATGTCTCGATCCATCGATTAGAGTTTATCCTTCGTATTCTTTGTCTTCCCTTGTATGTTATATAAATCCATATTATGTCTCTGTGAACTATTAGCTAATGTTAATAACTTTTTCATATTATCAGGAGTGCTTTATGTGGAAAATTGACTGCATATATTTAATAATTCTTAGTCGATTCGGGGATATCTATCAGCAGGAGCATTTTATCAGTTACCTGAAAACTGACGTAAGAATACTGAAGGGGCTTCCTCAAGAGTTGAGATCATTAGATTTTGAGGTAATGAGAAGTTTGGTAAATTTCTCACCTCAAATTAGCTGTCACCTTTTTACTTTGCTTTTAATTGAAAATTTATTCACCCTTATAACTTGATCATTGAATGTATCTCAGGGGACAGATGAAGACATAATGAAAGAGGTGAAGCCATGTTTTTACATAAAAGGAAGAGAGTTGACCATTTTGTTGGATTTGCAAATCGATAGGCGTTTGATCCAATCCGTTTCAGTTGCAGGTTATTAATGAAATTGTGTATGGGGCATTTTTTTCTTGTTATTCCCATATGCCAGCAGGTTTTATGTTGGCTACTATATGGTACTTTCGCAGGTTGATCGTATACTTTACTCATCAGTTGTGTACTCACAGAAGTACACAACTATGGGTTCATTCCTCGAACGCTGCGTTAAGACAATGATCCTATGGATGTTTTGGTCATCATGTAGGTATGCCAGCTTAATCACATTATATAGGTATAATTTGGTTATGCTGGAAGGCCAACACCTTAATGGCAACCTTGTATAGAGTTATATCGAGTGGTAGAAAAGAATAATAGTATATTATTTGTGTAGTTTATAGTTTTATGTAAATTATTTGGTTTTGGATATTTTGTTATATGTATAAATAAATTTGTATAATTATGTGTAAGTATATATATAGATTTGTATAATTAATTTAAATTGTATATTTGTTTGTAAAAGAATGAAATTGGAGTTTTTTAGCCCGGTTATGAAGAATATAATGCACAGATAATCTGTGGATTTTTTTAAAAATATATGGGACTTTTTAGCCCGGGTCTGACAAAATCCGGGCTAAAAGGCAGTTTTTTTTTTTAATTTTCCATAAACAATTTAGCTACGGTACTTTACCGTGGCAAACGTGTTGGCTTTCATAGGGGTAGCTTCGCCACGCTTAGCTACGGCTCTTTGCCGAAGCTACCAAAATTTGCGACGCCCCAACTCGCCACGCCTCCATTTCCCGTCGCATGGCCGAAGCTAGCACACTTTTGCCACCCTAAATTGGCCATTTGCCACGGAAAATTGCCGAAGCAAATTTAATTTTTTTTTAGTGCTAACAGCCTACATTACACATACCTACATCACACATATAGTCCATATCCCCCCCCCCCCCCTCAAGGTGGGCGTGTATGGTGAAAGTCAAGGCCCAACTTGCAACATAGGAACAGATGTTGTTGAGCACTCAAAGGTTTGGTAAACACATCAGCAATCTGCAAATTCGTCGAAACAAACATGGTCGATATTAACCCTTCAAGGACCAAATCTAGAATGAAATGGCAATCCACTCTAAGGTGTTTCGTACGTTCGTGAAACACTGGATTCACAGCTAATTGCAATGCTGACTTGTTGTCACAACAAAGGGGAATCAGCTTGTTAATTGTCACTCCCAAATCATGCAAAATTCCTGTAAGCCAGACAATCTCACTCCCTGTTTGTGACATGCTTCGGTACTCGCTTTCAGTTGGTGATTTGGAGACCGTCTTCTGCTTCTTCGTCTTCCAAGACACTAGGCAATCCCCAAGGAATATCCAATAGCCCGTAAGAGACCTGTTGGTGTCTCTACAGGAGCCCCAATCAGCATCTGAGTAGGCTCGAATATTCAAAGTGCTTGCACTTGGGTAAAACAAGGAACTGTGAACCGTGCTCTTGAGATATCTCAGAAGGAACAGAGCAGCTCTAAGATGAGGAGCTCTAGGGGAGGACATGAATTGAGTAAGTTGTTAAACTGTATAGGCAATGTCTGGTCGTGTCATAGTAAGAAAGAGCAATTTCCCCACAAGACGTCTATTGGACTCTGGATCCTCTAGTAGGTCCCCATCATGTGCACTGAGATGCAAATTTCTTTGCATAGGAAACTTTGCTGGCTTGCAATTCACCATTAAAGAATTTGACAACAAATCCATGACATACTTTCTTTGGTTTATGATTCCAGAATCTGACCTGGAAATCTCCATTCCTAGGAAGTACCTTGCCATGCCCAAGTCCTTGATGGTGAAGGCCTTATATATCTAGGGAAACCTTGACTGTGTGGATGAACCCATCATCACTGCCTGTCAACAGCATATCATCTACATAAACTAAGGCCATAGTAAAGGATGCTCCCATTGCTCTAGTGAACAAGGAATAGTCATATCTGGACTGAGAGAATCCTAAAGAAACAAGATGTTTAGTAAGCTCAACATTCCACTGTCTACTGGCCTGTTTTAAACCATATATGGAACGATTGAGCTTGCATACTTGGCCACTAGAAGCTTTGTCAGGAGGTGGAGATATATACACTTCCTCATCCAAATATCCATGGAGAAAGGCATTATTTACATCCAATTGATGTAAATGCCACTGCCTTATAGAAGCTAAGGAAAGCAAAACTCTGATTGTTGCAAACTTAGCAACTGGAGAAAACGTCTCCTTATAGTCCTTATCCTTGACCTGGTTCAACCCTTTAGCTACTAATCTAGCTTTGTAGCGTTCTACCTGACCATCAGCTCGAAATTTGATGTTAATGACCCATTTACAACCTATAGCTCTCTTCCCAGGTGGCAAACCAGTGACAGTCCAAGTGGTGTTGTGTTCAAGAGCATCCAGCTCTTGTGACATTGCAACTCTCCATTCATGGACTTGCTTTGCTTGAGCAAAGGGTGTAGGTTCAACCACCTTTAACACATTGAAAAGAGCATGAATGTTCAGATCTTGAGTCTTCACAACTGAGAACACATCAAACCTAGAGGAAGTGACTTCTACACAATCCTCTGCATCTCTATCCCTTGTAGGCAAGTGTGTGTACACAAAATCTTGTAACCTTGTTGGCCTAGTGATCTTTCTAGCAGGTCTGTCAGGCAACTGCTGAGGAATGGGTGGACTAACAGCTCTGTCAACAGGCTCTCTAGGCTCTCTAATGGTGTGATCACTGTCATTCTGAGATGCAAAGGAGTCTAGAGCTACTTCCTCAGTGTCATCCCTTCCTCTAATGCCTGAATTTCTGATGGGAGCTCTAGAATTAGCATTGCCCCTATCCAGGACATCACTTATGCCAGGAGCACCACCATCCCTGGCAGCCATCTCAGTATCTCCCAATACATCATCTCCAAACAGAACCCTAGGCAACTATCTATCACTGATAGGTTGCTCCTTCAAACCTTCATCAAGGGTCTTGAAAGGAAAACTATCTTCTTTGAAAACAACATCCCTACTCACAAATATCTTGTGAGTTTCCAAATCATTAAAGCTTATAAGCTTTAACCTGAAGGATATCCCAAAAACACACATTTCCTTCCACTGGCATCTAACTTAGTCCTATGAACCTTGGGAATATGAGCATAACATAGGCAGCCAATTACTCTTAAAATGGAGTAATGTGGAGCCTTTTGAAACAGAACTTCATAAGGTGACTGCCACTAAAGTACTAAAGATGGGATCAAGTTGATAAGATAGGTAGCTCCTAGGACACATTCCCCCCAAAAGTTCATAGGAAGGCCTGCATTCAGCCTTATAGCTCTGGCAGTTTCTATGACATGCATGTGCTTCCTTTCCACCCTCTCATTTTGTTGAGGAACATAAGGGACATAACGTTGGTGAATGATTCCATGTGCACTGAACAAATCAGCCATGTATTTGTTGACAAATTCAGACCCATTGTATGACTTGAAACACTTCACAATGGTCCCAAACTGAGTTTGAACAAAAGCCAGAAATTTATGATCAATGCTACCCACTTGCCCTTTGTCTCTCATAAAAAAAGTCTAAGTGGACCTTGAGTGATCATCAACCACTGCGAGGAAGTATTTTTCCCCACACAATGAGGCCACACCATATGGTCCCCAAACATCTAAATGTACCAAATGAAAGGGCTGAGAAGCAACAGAAGAACTTCTCACAAAAGGTAGCTTATGCAATTTGGACAAATGACAAACTTCACAATCAAATGTATGCAAACCAGCACCAGTAACACAGTTTAGGTGCTTCATTTTAGAAACAGAAACATGTCCTAATCGAGCATGTAACAAATTTATTGGAACATCTATATTCATGGAAGCTGCAAACCTTCCATGGAGAGACACATCTTCATCAGTAGTGACTCTCTTGATACCAGTAGACTGGATAGGAAGACATCTGAATCCAGCAAACTTGTAGATCCCACCCACTCGAGTATCAGCTTTAATGATCTGATTAGTTGAAATGTCCTGCAACCAACAGTTCCATTTAGAGAACACAAACAGAAAACTCCCATCATCTAACAGTTTAGACACATACATCAAGTTATACTTTAAATTTGGCATGAACAACACATTCTTAAGAGAAATGTTGTTGTTCATCCGAATATGTCCAGTGTGCTGCACAGATTGTGTTAAGCCATCATGGAAGCCTATCACAATAGGTTTTGCAAGAGGATGCAATTCATCAAACATCTCCTTGCCACACACTATGTGATCAGACGCTCCTGAATCAACAATCCAGGCAGCAGATCTGTAACAACAACTCTTTCCTAGTGGTGTGTCAAAGTTCATACCTGCAAAAATTGAAAGAGCTTGGACCAGGTACACCTTCATCAACTATACCTTTCCCTTTCATGGCTCTAATCACTTCTGCAACCACAACATTGACCAGCTTCATGTCCTGCAATCCACCAGCCTGATCTCTTCCTGTCAGAGGAGTTGAATCCATCACCATGTCCTGAACTGTAGCTACCATCTTCTTCTCTTGTGGACGCTTAGAGCCATTGTACCAATCCGGAAACCCCACCAACTTGAAGCAGGTTTCCTTAACATGTCCTCACTCCTTGCAATAGTTACAGAAGAGCTCCATCTTCTGTCCTCACTTCTTCTGTTCTGATCCTTTCCATGAGGTGTTGTTGGACAACGAAGGTTGTCCTGTGGCAACTTGAGTAGATCCTCCTTTGCTGCTAGAAGGACCAGCTCCGGAGCTATTTGAATTTCCTTTGAATCCTCCAGATCCAGAGTTTCCAAGGTTTCTCGCAGCAAGAACTTCATGAGAGGTAAGATTTGCGCCAGTGATTCCTTTTTGGCGCTCAATCTGTATCACCATGTGGAAGGCCCGATTAACGGATGGAAGGGGATCCATAGCCAAAATGTTGCTGCGAATCCCTTCATAAGTGTCGGAGAGTCCCATGAAGAACTGCATTAACTTGGTGGTAGCCTCTCGATCGAGCAATTTCTTCAAAATCGCACATGAACAAGCCTTCAATCCTCCACACAGACAGATCGGAAATGGTTCTATCTCCTATAATTCGTCCCAAGCCTTCTTCCTTTTCCCAAAGTATTCAGATATCGAAAGATTTTCCTGCTTAATCTCGCTTATTTCTTTCTTCAATTGGTAGATCAATGGAGCATTAGCTTCTACAAACCTTTCACGAATCTCTTCCTAGAGTTCCTTCGCTGAATTGACATAGACAAAGTGCTCAGCTAGATTTGACTTCATGGAATTAATGATCCAGCTAGTCACCATGAAGTCGCATCTAAGACAGCGATCGTAGTCGTCATGAATCTCGCAAGGCTTCTCCACTTTGTCGTTGATGAATCCGAGCTTCATCTTGGCTCCCAGCACCATCCGTACAGCTCGTCTCCGGCTATGGAAATTCCTTCCATTGAATTGCGTTGCCACGAGCTGCATCCCGAGGTGGTCAGAGTTGGACAAAAACAGTGGATCCGCATAGTTTGCTCCCAGGTTCCTTCCTCCATTGAGTGCCGATGAAGATTCCGGTGTGCCGTCATCAGTAACTGGATTTTCTGCCATCTTCCAATTCAAAACCAAGCTTACACGATGTCAATCAATCGTGATAGGCTATGATACCATATGAACTTAAAGCAAGGTGTTGCTGAAGTTCTCAACCGAGATCTTCCTAGATCTAGGTATTTGGCGCCATGAATGGAAGAGAGAGTTTCGGAAAATTTTCTGTTTATTTTCTGTAACTAGATCAAGCTTTACATTTGTCTATTTATACACCTCTTAACCATGGTCTAAACTAACCTCAATCTAACCTCACTAGCTAACAAATCTATAACCGATTTCTAACAGCCTACATTACACATACCTACATCACACATATAGTCCATACAGACAGCGTCTTGCATTGAGGTTAATTCTATCTTGAATTACACAAGGCTCGTGTTCTCGAGTGCTTGGCTTGAACTCATGTAGTAATTCCCATCATCGATACCAACGGCAAGACTTTGCTCATGAAATCTCTTAGATTCATATATAACACATCTTGAGATCCGCCACTACCTCACTCATTCTCGGCCTGTCGTCCTCTGGCGGCTTCACACACTCCATGGCTATCTCTAGAAACTTCTATGTCGAGTTGAGATTGAAGTCTCCTTGTACCTTCTTGTCAACTATCGCCATGATGTCTCCGCTCTCAACAAATGGTGACACTCAGTTTATGATATGAGTGTGGCGATCTTCATTGTTGGGATCCTAGCTTGATTAATGATTTCTTCCCGGTTAACAATTACAAGAGTACAACTGTGAACTGAAGCCATCACTAGAAACATACCCTTTTACGGCGTTTGAAAAATGCCATAAAAGCATTAAGATGGCGTTTTTAAACGTCATGCCCGAACGCCATCGAAGGCCACGCCATGCTTTTACCCATATTTTCATGGCGTTTGACAAACGTCGTAGAAAAAGGCATCCATGACGTTTTTAAAACGCCATGAATTCTTTTTCATATTTAAAAAAAATTCAAAACCACCGAATCCATGGCGTTTGTAAAACGCCATGGAATTTCATTTATTTAAAAAAAAAACCGAGGTCCTTATGCTCTCTAGAAGCATAGGGACCTCCAGAAGCATGTCTTGCTCGGTTGTTATAGACACTGCAAGCCATAAATTTCAACTAACCATACTACCATACAAAAACTTATAAACTAATTAATTGAAATAAACTCTCACAGTAAGGCCACAAATGACAAATTTACATATCAAGGTTTTCAGAAGATCGTTTAATTCAGAAATTGCCTTAAGCAATAACATGTTCTAGTTCCACAGCGAATAAAAACCAAATCATTCAAAGACAAGGAACTTCAAGAAACAAGCAAGAAAAATAAACCAGTCGATCGATGTCATCACATTATTCTCTTGTGAGAACATTCGCTTTCCGCTGATCCATCCCCAACCGTCATATGTCTGTATGTGGACATAAACTTATAATCAGAAGAGAACAACAAATGAAACATTCATTTGAAATGGCACCAAGGAAGGAATTAGACAAACCAAATATAAAGGAATGTGTAACTGAAGTTTTAAGTTGCAATACATTATCCACCCTTTTTAATAAGGTCATTAAACATAGCAGCAAGTTGCTACAAACACAATATGTACCCAAAGGTCGAGAATTCATTTGCATCACATAAGTATCACAATATATCATATAAAAATTCATGTGATACATAAGGGTTCATTTGGAGCTTATATATTATAAGTATCTTAACAATATAAAAAGCTACTTATCAAGAGAAATATGTTTAAGAACATAAAAAGCTCTTGTAAAAGCAATCAACATGGAATGACAAACCAATCCATCTATGAAGAAGCTTGACAGATAGAAAGAATGAGCATGACAAAGAAATAAGCATGGCATACCGGATGACATATCTCACAAAGTTAAATCCCTTTTCTCATTGCACCAGCGCTGAACGCAGTTTGTACAAGCATACTGTAAAAAAAAAGATTGTTTCAACTAGTTTTCTTTCAGTCATTGATGACATAAAGGGAAAAGGAATAAATAAATGGCATTTTTTCACAAATCAAGGTAAGTCATGAAAACAAAGGCATTATCACATATTAGTGCCAATAAGGAATAATTTCTTCCTATCAAGGTAGTAAGACAACACACAAAGAAATATGAAAACATAAACACAAATTCAGAATATAAATCTGGGAAGATTATAAGCATTTGATAAAGATACGGAATGAACTACTGCCTACAACGTACATGGCCTAATAAACGTATTTGCATTCTTCTGTTGCATATCCATTAGCCTGATCTCTCTAGAAAATTAGCAATCTCCATTTATCCTACTTTGAGCACACCTACAAAATCCATAATCATCAAAATAGAAGACGCAATGACAAAAAAACAAATAGTTGATCTTGATGATAATCACACACGTACTGGAAAAAAAATCAGAAATTGTAAATGGTATACATGATCAGCTAAAGGAAGAGTCAAGAAAGAGCAACTAACATGGAGCTGATCGAAATAAAATTCTCATATAGTAATACCTAGATTGTAAACCTCTTCAGATTTGTACCATGGCTTGGTCAATTGCAATCTACTGAACCTCTTCGGATCCTCGTTTAACACTTGAACTCTCCTCAACCTCTTGGTTTTCGCAAACCTCTTCAGAACTGTAACTTGGTCTGGTCAGTTGCAAAACAATGTGCTTTTGTACTTTAGTATACCCTGAATTATGCCCTGAACTATGCTTTTCTTCTTGAGCTCCCTAGCTTGCATCGAATTCATTGAAACCTTGCATAATTCTCAGTATAACTTAACCAAGTAACTTATTCGATTCAAGGATCTACAATTATCAAGACATACAAAATTCTCAGTATAGGTTGTTAACTTAGCCACTCTTCAACAATCAATCTATTAAATTACTGACTTGTTCCTCTACCTAGCATGATCGAATCCTTTAAATATAGTTAGTCGGTCAACTATAACACAATTCAGGTCATAACTAATTGGTTTATTAGTCCGTTTTCATCTCCTAGAATTTAACTCCAACTAACTAATTTGTTTTATAAAATAGTTAGCCAGTGGATTCATTAAGATCAACCAATGTGTGAAGACAACAACGATTTCACTTCATTACCTAATTAACCAATTTGTACATCCAAGTCTATATCTATCAGTTTACAGATAGGCATTCCAGCTCAATCCATGGGTTCAAACCCAATAATAAGGAATAAATCTCTAATCGAAGCTCATATAAAGAATCACGAAAGAAATCAATAATCTTAATTAAATAAACCAAAATGACCACAAGCCGAATGAAATCAACAAAGTTTAATTAAAGAAGGATCCCAGAATTTATACCCAATATATCGATGAACCGAAAAGATCGAGGCTCGGAGAGAGGATTTGGCGTTGATAGGGGTCCGAGCTTCGCATCTGAAGCAGTGGTGTTGGATTCGAACTCACAGCGTTGGACCAACTCAGCCTAGCCGGGCTTCTTCCCCTTTAGTTCTGGTCAACGACGACGCGAGCGTCGAGGAAGGAGGCGCCATTGAGCACTTCGTTGAGGAAGGTGGTTGTCGAATATTCAAAGGCGCTCCGAAGAGCTCAAGCTTGCAGGGAGGCTGGCAGTGGAGGCCACCTCTGGCTGCTTGAGTTTGGGCAAGAAGGTGGCCATTGGAGAGCTTTTCGGCGAGAGATCTAGAGAGAGGCAATAGATCCCCATTTTTGCCTTCTGTGTTTTCAGGGAGAAAGCAGTGAGGCACAGAGGCGTATCTCGATAGAAAAGGGGCCAGATTTAGGGTTTTACCTTTCATTAATTTTATTGCCGCTTTAAATGTTGTTCAAATTTTCAGAATGAAAAAATTGCCCCAATTTTATGACGTTTTGTAAACGCTATGCATTTTATGACGTTTTATAAACGCCATAAAATACTTTATAAATTTTACATTAAAAAAATATGGCGTTTTTTAAACGTCATAAATTTTACAGCGTTTGTAAAACGCCATAAATAAATTATGTTCTTAAAAATTATAGCGTTTTTATATTGAAACGTCATAAAAGATATTTTCAATGACATTTTATTAAAAACGCCATCTTTCAAATGTCATCAATGATGATACATGTAGCAGTGCATACACATCAAATGTGTTCAGTTGGCAATACCTGAATTCATAAGCCATAAAAATTTCTTGTGTTAAACCACAATTATATTAGTATATAAAATTCTTTTTGTTTCTAAGAGAAGCACAATCTTACTCTGGATCAAGGTACCGGAGTTCTTGCAACATCGGTCATGCACGAGTAAGTATTCTTATGTCACATAATGTTGAGAGGTTTGGTATCGAAGTGTCTCTCCCACATTGATTATAAAAGAGTAAAAATGATGGGTTATAAGGAAGGGTGAAACTCTACACAATAGCTTAAGCTTTTGTGTTAAGTTGGTGGATCCCGACCTTATAACCGCAAAAGTAATAATAATAAATCAATGTAACCCGACACGTGTTTGCCCCCGTTTACGGCCCGTCTCATATTTCACACATAATATTTTGAATTTTGGTGTCACAATGTTTTGTTGTAAGCGTGAAACAAGCTACTATCTTTAATTTGTAGGTTCGAAACTCCTTCTATAATGGGATATAATACTCTATATAGGTAGTAGGAGTTAATTTCCCACACCCTGGTTCAATGTTTTTACAAGGAGAGAATTAAAATATAAGGGTTACCTACGTACCATAAATGCTTATTAATAATCCTTGTATTAAATAAGCTCTTAAGCCCTTTCAAAATAGACGGGAAGAAAAAGCACTTGTTTTGGCGCCACCAAGGTAAGAATTCGAGATCAGATAGACCTGAAACTCGAGGGCCGACAAGTCGGTAGACCGAAACCCGTCACAACAAACAAACGAAACATAAACTAGTGGGTGAGCTTTGTGGGTGAGCTTTTTGTTTTGTTTTATTTCTTTTCTTTTTTTTTTGCAAAACTATACTCCGTATGACCGTATCAAACTAGTGCGGGTCTCGTCCATGCATGACAATATGTTAATATGACATTATAAATAATTTAGATAGGTTCCAATAAATAAATAAATAATATTAATAAAAAAAATAATACAGATATAAATAAAATTACTTCGACATATATTACATAATTTAGATATCTTATAATTAGATTATATATCTCAATACATAAATAAAATTCACATTTATAAGGTAATTTTTTTTCTAATCTATCGTTAATTAAATCTCATGTAATTTAATAGATAGCTTATTTCTAAAAATATTTTAATATTTTTTTATTAATATGTAGTTTACTAAAATATCTTTGCATTGATGGATTGTTGCTACATATTATGGCTATATAATATTTTTTAATAATTTATTTTGGCCCCCAAAAATAATATAGATATAAATAAAATAGTACCTATCAAATACTGCACATTTATCTATTACTGTAATATTGTTGGTAAGTATGACTATGAAATAGTTTTGAATTTTTTTTTTATCAATTAAAAAAAATAGATATAGATAGTTACTTATGATAAATTTCTATAAACTATGATAACATATTATTTTAATATTTTTCCTAGAATCAACCACAATATGTAGGGCTGTGCAAAAAAATACGACACGGTTGACATGACACGAAACCGCACAAATACGATACGAAAAAACACGAAATGATATAGATACGACACGATTATGACACGAAACGGTAAAACACGACAATAATCATATCGTGTTCGGATCGGGATTTTTCCCTTATCGGATATCCGACATGACACGATAATGTTTTTTTTAATAATATTAGTTTTCTGGAATAATCCATATATAATAAATGTTACTGAGTATCACATAATCCAGCTTGCCCAGTTGGTCAGGTGTTCTTTACGCGTGCGGGATAGGGGTACTTGGTCCCGAGTTCGAATACCGGATTACACACACACACAAAGTTGATAACTTGGTCCCGAGTTCGAATACCGGATTACACACACACACAAAGTTGGTATATTTATGCAAAACAACCATTTTTCAATGTATTTCTGGACTGTCCAAAATATCAGGTCTAATTCCGATTTTCGATAATAAAAAAAAAACTGAGTTTCTTAAAAACTAGGATCATGTCAATGTACATACGTCCATCTCCCTAAAGTATTTGGTTCATCGATTTTGTATGAACTATTAATTCTGATTCGGGCTGATCGATCATACCTATTTTTATTCTTTCAATGTATTTCTTTAAAACAAAAAACCACCGAATCTTGCAACCAACCTGCTAATTACAGTATTTGGTAGTATAAAACCAAGTTGACATTGTCCATTAAGACAACAATCTGTGATGGAAATATTGCAATCTAAAAAGGGTTGGAGTATTGTTCAAATTATGAGAATATTCTATCTTGATATGGGTAGAGACATAATGCTCTCCGGTGGTTGATTTGAATTCATATCGTGGTTCCCTTTACCAACACCATCTGCAGCATCCTGGTAATGGAATCCCTCTGATGCATAACACGCCTTGAGATCGACTAGAATCTCACTCATTCTCGGCCTCTCTTTACCTGTCCCTTTTACACATTCCAAGGCAATCTCCAAAAACTTCCACGCCGAGTTAACAATCAAGTCTTCTTGTAGCCTCTTGTCAATTATGGCTAAGATGTCTCTGAAGAATTGAGTACGTAAAGTAATTAACAGTAAGAGACAGATACTCTAGAAGGGGGGGGGGGGGGGTTGAATAGAGTAGACGCTTTTCGCAAACTTGTGTAGAGCAAGCAACTTCAAGGGCTGGATAATAGGTTTCAAGGCCTTGAACTCAGTCTCAAGATCTTGAATCAATTTTTTCGTGCCTTGACAGTTCTGCAAATTAATCAGACGTAAGAAAAGCTGATAAGGAAATAAATAACACAGGACTTGTTTACGAGGTTCGGCTCTAAACCAGCCTACGTCCCCGCCTAGGGTTATCCAACCCGTAGGATTCAACAACTTTTATTCCTCTGTCCTTATGAGTCCTAGATACAACCTAGAAGAAGTGCCTCTCTTCTAATCCTGAAGCCTACCTCGCTTCTATCTAGACAACCCAAGATATCGAGAAATAAAAGTCCCCTTCGTCACACCGAAGTGTGATACGTTTGAGTATGAGATACTCTTAGTATAACAGGGATTGAATTAAACTATAAAGCTCACAACTTCCTAACTCTCAAGAGATAATAAATTGAATACAAAGTAGAGAGAAAGAAAGCGAATGAAATCAGCAGTAGTGTCTGTAAGTTCGAGAGCTCTCTGGTGCGCGTTGAAGACTTGCAGAAGGTGTGTCCTGAACGTTCTTTCTTCGACTTTTATAACGTATAGCTCTAACAAATTGCTGATTTCTTTGCCTCTCCAAATCCTTAGACGTTGTAACAGAATTTTGAATTGTTGAAATTGGAGATTCTGTTGCTGAGTCCTCCTTTCATTTGAATTCAACTTCTGGCCGAGATCCCTACTGTCTTCATTACTTGTACAACTCCTTATTTTTCTCTTCAATTTGAATTAGAACCAAGATCTCCTATGCTGTACTTGCTGGCCGAAATACATGCTATATATATTACTTGTACAGCTCTTCAATTTAAATTAGAGCTGAGATCTCCTATGCTGTACTTGCTGGCCGAGATCTCCTATGCTCTTCAATTTAAATTATTTTGTTTTGAGAATATCCTGTACACACATTCTAGAAACATTCTCCAATATATTCTTAACCAAAAAATCTAATAAAGATGTGAGATAATATTTAACTAAATAAAATCCATTAGTCCTATCAAATCTGAATATATGGATGGCTGTAACCGAACATGTATATAAATGAAAGGCCTAAAAAGATTTAATTAATTCTAAGCATATATGGATGGAATTAATCTTGCTGTACTCGAAAAATATATATAAGGATAGATTGAAAACAATACTAACCTAACATATATTTGTCCAAAAATAATATTAACCTACAAAATAAAATATATATATATACCCAATATGTATAAGCCATAATACCTTATCCTTTGTCTTTTATCAATCCTGCATAAATTAAATTAGTACTATAGCATATGTTTTTCATCAAGGGAAAGTAAGGGAGCCATCAGTCTCCACTCTCTACCTTTGGAGACACCCAATCGACGATGTGTTCAATGTCATCTTCATCTTGACAGTTTGTATTCTTGACGATGGTTGGTTGCCTGATTAACAGCTGCAACAGTACAATTCCAAATGCGTAAACATCACTTTTCTCGCTCAATATGTTGATCGGCTGGTAATACCTGAATTTAAAGGAAATGGAATTTGTCGATTAATAGTATTTTAAAATCAGAATCCGACCCTTAATCAAACTATTTCCTTTCTTGCCAGAATCTGTCTTACGTACTCTGGATCAAGGTACCCCCGAGTGCCTGCAAGATCAGTCCACACAACATCACCCTGGCTATCAGTAGTGAAAAATCTAGAGAGCCCGAAATCGGCTATCTTGGCATGCCCCATCTCATCCAATAGAATGTTTTCGGGTTTTATATCCCTGTGTATGATTGGTGGTCTACAAGCACTATGTAAGTACTCCAGTCCTACAACATTGGGAAATTGAAATCATATTAGAGGTAACTCATAGTTGCAAAATGTTTGAACTAGTGTATTACTAAACAAGCTGACCTTGTGCAGCATCAATTGAAATCTGAAGCCTTTCTTTCCAATTTAGAGGATGCTCATTTTTCTCTGTGAGGGAAAAATAAAAGAAGCTTCATCCTCGTATAGTGGTCACAAACTATCATGTAATTAATTTATTACCACTTGATAAAAAAAAATAGCAATGGTTGAAGTCAGGGGCGGAGCCAGGAATCTGGCCAGGGGGGGGCTCAAAAAAATTTCACAAGGCAGGCGACCCAACCGGAGGAGCGACTGAGCGAGTAGTGACCACTGGGTGATGCAGGTGCTGGCCTGTTGGATTTGGGAATAAGCTAGTTGGGTATATATACAGTCAAGATTGGAAAGATTTATGCACAATTTTAAATTGATTAGCACTGGTATTTGGATGGTGGTCGTTTGGGTTTGGGAATAAGCTAGTTGGCTATATATACAGCCAAGATTGGAAAGATTTATGCACAATTTTGAATTAATTAGCACTGTTATTTGGATGGTGGTGGCCAAGGGCGGGGAGCCGACGACCCAGCTGTAGCGAGCCCGGCCTTGCTTAAGATTTAAAAAAAAATTGAAAAATGAGAAGGGAAGGGTGGGGAAAAAATTTAAAAATGAGAAAGTGACGGGAATCGAACCCTTGATGTTCACTATCCTCCTCCCTACTTATGACCAATTGTGCTAGAATAAACTCTTGTCCTATTTAAACCTCTTTTATTATATATATATATATATATATATATATATATATATATATATATATATATATATATATATATATATATATATATATATATATATATATATACATACACATATATAATTTTATTTATTTATTTTTCCAGGGGGGCTCGAGCCACCGCATGCCCCCCTCCCTCCGCCCCTGGTTGAAGTCAAAGAAAGAAAACAAGTTGACCAATACGAGAGTTACCTGATAATTGTTTTTGCAAGTCACCAGAAGACATGTACTCGTACACGAGTGCCATGTTTGCATGTTCATCACAATACCCGACTAGTGATACCAAATTTACATGATGAGTCCTTGTCAAGAGTTCCGCCTGTGAAATTGTCAACCTATAAATGTGCTGCCACTGTTGGTAGTTTGAATTATGTTAAAGAAATTTAGCCATATATTTTATTTGACTTGCCTCGACACAAAATTGCTTCAAAATGATTGTAGACGATGTATGGTTCAGTAACTTGACAGCAACCTCAGTACCATCTTGCAAGGTACCATAATAAACAGTCCCAAATCCTCCTTTTCCAAGCACTTTCTTGAAACTATCAGTAATCCTTACAATATCAGAATATCTGAACTCCTTATTTTTTTGTTTAATGGCTCCATCGATCAACCCTGTCGTTGATAGAGGCGATCGATCGGTAAATTAAAATGTACAATATTATGGTATCAACTTCAATTGGGCAATCAAAATAACTAAAGATTGCAAAACATAAAAAAAAAAAACATAACATGAAACACTCAAAATAACTAATGATTATTAAAGTAATAACAATACCTTGTTTCTTTGTTCGTTTGAAGGCAAGAAAAATGATGCCAATAATAACCACAATTAATGAAACCAAAGCAATGTATGCAACAGTTGGAACACTAAAGGAGTGTCTTTTCTTGCTGGCCACAAAATTTTCCTCACAGTGGTACAACTTACAAACATCAGGATTTCCCTCTAGTCTGCATTAAACAAAAGTCAAGGATCGCCCAAGTTTTGTTCGAAATACAAACCATTCAATATTCAAAATTCGAGGCAAAAGGGATAGTGTGTGTGTGTGTGTGAATACCTTAAGTCTATGGACTTATTGCGTGCCTGTTCAGCAAGTAGAGGAGGAACTGGACCCGTCAGATTGTTTCCACTCAAATCACTACAACGGATAGGAAATGATTAGGGCACTCTTTGACGACTTTTCAGTTTGTAACCTTCCCAGTTTTGTAACATTGTCATCTTATATGACATTGGAAACACCCTCTCGATGTAGTCGAGGAAACGGTGCATATAATTCGACCTCTCGGACTCTGCTTATAGTGATAGATACCGGGATTGTTGTTGTTTAATTTTATCTTACATGACATTTAACAAGGAAAGATCGTATATATGTGTATGGATCAATTGATTCTTTTATAATCAACTATAGCAATATAATGCACCAAAAGTATATATCGATTTTAAAAAAGGGTCAATCGCCATTCAAAGCACTCATAATTTTATATAATGGCTAAAAATGCATGTAATGCATAATTGTTATAATTGATCCATTATTTTGGGAAAATTTAAATGTTTTGCAAAATAAGACATTGCTTGTTTTTGTTCATTTATATCATTGATTATTATATTCCAAAATAATTAAACAGAATATAAAATACTTACATAAAAATTTAATTTATAATGCTTAATAATTACCCATAAGTATGCACTTAAGCCATTTAATTATAGGAGGAGGGGGATTCAAATTTGTGATCACTATATGTTATCATTACCAATTAATTTAGAATGCTTAACGCTAATTTTCTAAGACCCTTGAGTTATCGGGATGACCCTAACTTCAGACACACTGTATAAAAAAATATAATAAATTATACAACATATATAACAACAATCTTACATGACATTCAGTGAGGGCAAATATGTGAAAAATTCTGGTATCTTCCCTGTAAATCTATTGTTGGATAGATTCCTGAAGCAAATTCAAAGTCGGAGTATACATTAGAATATGCTTAATTATACAGTATGGAGTATTAGATAAAAAACATCGTCAATTTGTTGCTTAGCCTCTAGGCAGAAAACGAAGTATGAAGTAGCGAAACTTGCAAGTACATGTAATTTAATTAACAATATTAGATTGGATAGAGAGCTAGGGTATTACTGTAACGCAGACTCATAGAGAGAGAGTTTGGTTCTGGTGTACACAACTCTTATGGTGTACACATGCCTTATCGTTTCCGCTGAAATTATTCATTTGTTTTCTCGTGATTATTTATCTATTTTCACATGATTATTTGTCAATAACAATGTAATTATTCGTTTGTAAAAAAGTGTTAAAAAATCTAAATTTCTTACTAATGAATAATCATCAATAATATCACCGAATAATTTCATCCTAACGAATAATCACCCAATGTTACTGAATAATCAGAAGTTACTTTTAATTTCAACCGTTTATCTTTTTTAGTCCAATGGTCCAATGAAATTGGGGATTTTTGGAATTAGTCAACCAAATCTACTGTAATATGCATGTACAACTACATTACTTGAAATCTTAATTAGTTATCTACATTCACCATATCTCAATCGACAACCAACACCCTAAACTAGTCCTAAATTGAAATCCAAATTTGAGAGATTCAAGAAGAGCAAATCGACAACTGCGGGAAAAACGTCGGTGGAGGAATTTAATTGGGTGTTGCAGTGACAGGAAGGCAAGGGGAATCAATTTTTTTTTTTTTTGAGAGTGAAAAAATTAGGACGAAACTAACACGAGCGGGCAAAGTTGCATTTTTTTTTTTAGATCCTTTTCAGTTCAAGTGGGCTAACTCTACATTTTGATCGGGTTACTGTAGACCCATGAAGGGGTTGACCATCCCATTCACAAGCGTCCCCATGTTTCCACGGGGATTCGAACTTCGAACCTCCCCATAACCACTACACCAACTTGTGATTGGTAAAAGAACTTGAAGTTTTGAAAATATGACGGTGATAGGAAGGCAGGGAATCAATCACATTTCATATGTATATTAATTCCGGCATTCTGCCTCTCTTGAATTTTTTTTTAAAAAAATTGGTAAAAAAAAAACATTTGAGAAATAACCAAGAAAACAAATTATTGTGGTAAATAGCGAAAATAGGGATAAAAAACAGTGTAAAATTATAAACAGGGTAAAATTTATAAACTGTTGGTAAAAGTAGTTAAAAATTTATGAAAAAATATAAACTCCGTATTGGACGAAAAAGTGTTTATTTGTAAAAAAAGTGGTGTTTATTTGGTTATTGTTAGGAGTATTATGGTACTTTAAAACCAAATAAGCAATATAAACAGGTAAAAAGCTACAATAAGTAGCTTTTTTTTTAACATCAAATTTCAACACAATTTTCCAAAAAAAACTACCTCCATACATGGTTAAAAAAATAAACACCCCATTTTAACAGCTTTTAAGCTATTAAAATGTGTCACATACACACCCTCTGTACGTATGTTTAGATAGTAAGCTTAAATGCATAATTATCAATTCTAAGTACTCCATCCAATCTAAAATATAGGGTATTTGACTTTGTAACACTTATTATAAGAACTTATATACTTATAAGTGTTTAAAAGTCAAACGTCTTATGTTTTAGATCGGAATATAATATACATTTTTAATAATAAATACCACATCCACATAATGAAATATATATGAAACTTACAAGTACTTTAGAGATGTGAGTTTGGATAGAGAAGGCGGGATCCCTCCAGTCAGATTACTTGAACTCAAACTCCTGCATTTCATGAGGATATTCCAAAGATCAAACACAAGTTTCATAATATTTAAATTTAGAAGATACACACACTCACAGGGAGGTTATTCTTGGAGGATTGTTGTCGTCATAGCTACAGTTCAAACCGTCCCACTGATAATCCATTGGAAGACAGGGGTCTCCTTGCTGTAGAATGATAGAATTGATGTAAAGTCCTCCTTGAGGGTTTCCATTCATTGATATAACATATATATAGGTTACAAAGGTATTGGGCCTTAACGGGCTTTCAGCCCACTATACAATAGGAGACCTATGTAATCTATCAAACCCCCGCAGTCGAAACGGGAGGGGTCCGTACAGTGAGACTGGAACGAAAATCAATGAATAACTGTCTAGGTAAACCCTTGGTGAATATATCAGCGTACTGATAAGAGGACGGGACATGTAGAACGCGGACATGTCCAATGGCAACCTTGTCCCTGACGAAGTGGAGATCAAGCTCAATGTGCTTCGTGCGTTGATGCTGGACTGGGTTACTAGCCAGGTAGACGGCGGAGACGTTGTCAGTGTAGACCAGAGTGGCCTTCTGTAAGGGGCATCGTAGCTCAAGCAGGAGATTGCGGAGCCAAGAGCACTCGGAGACAACGTTGGCAACACCCCTGTATTCGGCTTCAACGCTGGAGCGAGACACGACGGACTGACGCTTGGCTGACCAAGACACAAGAGTGTCATTGAGGAAGACACAGTAACCAGACGTGGAGCGACGTGTGTCTGGACAACCACCCCAATCCGCATCAGTGTACGCCACAAGATCAAGCTTAGAGGAAGGAGTGATGGTAGTGCCGAGCTCGAGGGTGCCGCTGATGTATCGAATGATCCGCTTCAAAGCCTGAAAGTGGGGTTACCTAGGGGCATGCATGAACAAGCAGATCTGTTGGACGGCGTAACTGATATCAGGCCTGGTGAAAGTGAGATACTGAAGAGCACCAGCGAGGCTCCTGTACAGTGTTGGATCGTCAACCAAAGGACCAGAATGAGCACTGAGCTTGTTGGATGTATCGACTGGGGTGGCGACGGGATTGCAGTTGACCATCTTAGCCCGAGCAACAATCTCAACAGCATACTTACTCTGTGAGAGAAACAGACCAGACGCATGCCGCTAAACAGCAACTCCCAAGAAGTAAGACAGCTGACCCAGATCAGACATGGCGAATTCCGCACTCAACTGCGAGATTATGGACGTCCGAAGAGCATCAGAAGAGGCGGTGAGAATGATGTCGTCGACATAAAGCAGCAAGAATGCCAAGTCTGAGCCTCTGCGATAGATAAACAGAGACGTATCGGAACGGCTGCCAGTGAAACCCAAACGGAGCAGATGAGAGGCAAAACGCTGGAACCATGCCCGTGGAGCCTGTTTCAGACCATAAAGAGAGCGCTTGAGGAGACAGACATGCTTTGGACGCTCAGCATCAGCAAACCCCGGCGGCTGAAACATGTAAACTGTCTCGTTCAGATGACCATGCAGAAAGGCGTTCTTGACATCTAACTGATGGATGGCCCAGTTGCGCGACAGAGCTAGACTCAGGACTACTGGGATAGTGGCAGGCTTGACCACAGGGCTGAATGTCTCATCACAATCAATACCTGCCTGCTGAGATCTACCGTTCACCACAAGACGGGCCTTGTACATGGCATCAGAGCGAGTTTCGATCTTGGCCTATCTCCACCTTCGGATCTTGGCCTATCTCCACCTTCGGATCTGAGGATGACGGCGACGGCGAGTCGAAGGAAGAAGAAGACCGGTGAGACGGGAGGATCAATTTAGGGTTCCGTTAGGAAGAAAAGGCTGTGATACCATGTAGAATGATAGAATTGATGTAAAGTCCTCCTTGAGGGTTTCCATTCATTGATATAACATATATATAGGTTACAAAGGTATTGGGCCTTAACGGGCTTTCAGCCCACTATACAATAGGAGACCTATGTAATCTATCACTTGCCAAATCGTCGGTATCACATAACTATCCTTAATTGCATTGATAGAATCAACTGAACATATACAATGTACAAAAACTAAGCAATAACTTAACCAGTGTATCACTTGAAGACAATATAAGAACAATTTAAAAAGAAAGGGTAAGCGAGAATACCATCTTCTCGATTTGTTGGTGAAGCAGGAAGCTTTAGAACCCCGTAAAACTCCACAGCATTAAGGATAGGGTAACGGTTGGACTCATTCGTCTTCGTAAGTGTAAAAATAAAAGTAGTTGATGATCCATTTGGAGAGAATCTCGGGGATTCTATGGTGGTTACTTGCAAGTATTTTGGTCTTATAGGTCCAAATCTATATCCGGAACCATAAGGCACAAAAATGTTGAACTCTCTGGTGTCATTCGATTCTAGCAACTCAAGCTCAGCAAAGTGCCAGTAGAAATAAAACTCAAATATAGGATCAGGTGTCAATATACTCGTTGTCCAGTTAGGGTTGCCATCATTTTGCTCAAAAGCATACATCAAAACACTATTTGGTACTTTACAAGGATTGGATTGTGAAGCATCCAAGTTTCCATTTGTTGTATTAATTACTTTCTTACCATCTGTAGTATCACGAAACCATAAACGATCATATGCATCATCCTTTACCCTGCATCAAGAGAGACATTAATTCACCTATTTGTTCATAAGCGAAAAGATTTATATATTACGTATGTATACATACCCATAATTTCCCCTGACAGGAGCAAAACCGCCAACATCATCATGAAGCAATCCAAGGAGGGAGAAAGAAGGAGAAGCAACGTATGGAGAGTTTATATGCAAAGGCCTGAGCTCGAGGGCGGATATAAAAGGGGTTCCTTGCCCTGTGTTTACGAGACACACGTCTATTGATTTTGTGGTTGCTACGTGGATTATCTCTCTGAAAACTGTGTCATCACTCGAAAAGGTGAACCAAAAATTGACACTTATGTAGATATCAAATTTAGGGGCCGAATTCTTGCCATCGTAGTTGCCATACATGAACCAGGCTTTGATAAAGTAGGTATGGTTAGGCGTCAATGGGGAGAGACTATAGCAATTTCTGCGTCCCTCAGGGAAGCTTCTTAATGTCAAAAAAAGACTAGAATAGGAAAAATTAGCTAGGGATATGTTATAGTTGGTTCCAGTGCTAATGTATTGGTCATCGGAAGTGTAGTTCAATCCATTTAGTGAGTAGTAATATGGAGCGTCCATTTCAGAAAGCCCACAATCAATGCTTATGAACCCAGCTGCAGGGGTGAAAAACGAGAATTTGCATTACTTGAACTCAAAAGAAGGGACTATTGTGGACTCTTGGATCAAAAGAAATGTGGACTCTTGGATGATATCAAAAGAAATGAAGGGAGGAGATTGATTTACAAAAAAACATAATTAACCGTATAACCAACTAGTATTCATATTTAACATTAAATATGAAAACTAGTTGGCGTAACCGTATCTTTAAGGGGTATAATCGTATCTTTAAATATGAATAGTAATATGCAATGGTAATTTGTATTAGTTTGTAAAATATGAATATTTAATAACTTAGATTTGAATAATTATCTCATTAAATATGAATATTAACATATTTAGTGAATAATAGTCGTTGGTTACAAGTTTTAAGCGTTTAACCAACTAGTATTCATATATATTAATCTATCTTCTATTATTAATAATACTAATTCTGCTAGCATTTTGCTGACGTGTCACACTCACAATTAAACTTGATTTTTTTTATTCAAATGATATTTTCTTATTGGTCAATATTATTGCTGAAATTTTAAAATATCCGTTTCCTATTTTAAACATATTTGTTTCCTATTTTTCATACCAAAATATTATTTTAAACATGTAATAGGGAAGACCAATTTATAAATCTTCGTCAAATCTTTTGGGAGCTTATATTTTCCTTTTTAGATTTGTCCTAATGATAATAATTGTATATTTATTTCAAATTATATTAGGTGGTGTGTTTGAGTATTATTACTACTTTATCTTATTAAATCATTTTTAAAATGTGTATTGTATCTCTTTCTAACTAATTTATAAATTATACAAAAAATACTTTATACATATTTTTATTGTAAACAAGTATATATTAATATAATATTATATAGATATATAAAATGATGTTCAAATTAAAATAGATCAAACTCTCGTGCCTTCAAGACACGGGCATTACACTAGTTTAACACTAAATGTGAATACTAGGTAGTTACACGCTCATTTCAAATCAAATATTGGCCCTTGATTCTTTTAGATCTAATGGCTCAAATTTGTCCCTCTGTTACATGGTAAGAGTTGTTTCACCAGAAAGAGCACCCCCCCCCCCCCCCCAACACACAAAGTCTCCTAGGCAGAGGCAAAGTTAAAATAAACTTTATTATTTCCTTATATTTTGACGTATTTATAATATATGTCAATTATAATTTATATAATGTAATAATAATTTCTAATCTCACTTATAATTAAACTCAGATTTGTAGTTCTTAATTAACAGTAAATTAAATAAACAATTAAGTATATACGCGTCCAATTGGCGAACCTCCTAAATTTCAAAATCATATGTTCGACTCAAAAGCAAATACATCTCAACTTGGGGATAAAAAACCCCTAAGTTAACTAATCACTTGCCTAGAAGTTAAAAATGCATAATCATATGACTAGACAAAGCCTAGGTGATGTTTAGGCAGCTCCTAGGCGGATTTCTGCCCAAAGATCTGCTTATACTTGAAAAATGTTAAATGCCCTCTTGTCTAGAGTCTATGCGTGATTTTTAGAACACTGTACCATATAGATCTATAAATTAAGTAATTATTTCGGCAAAAAAAAAGATGATCAATCATTGAAGATATATACAACAGCAACAACAACAAGCCCAGTATATCCCGCTTAGACTAGGGTCCCCGGGGGGGGGAAATTGAATATATATATATATATATATATATATAGAGAGAGAGAGAGAGAGAGAGAGAGAGAGAGAGATTAGGTAAATTGTGCACACCCCTTAGGGTGTACTTTGTGCACAATTGTGAGCCTTTGATTGAGATGAGATAGATGGTTGAGATTATTTTAATTTTTTTTCTAATTTTTAATTAATAAATTGTGGGCCCCAATAGATTTCAACCTAGCAGTAAGGGGAGCGCGTGTGATTTGGAAAATAAAAACCTAATCCCAATCTTTCTTCTTCATCGGTCGATATGTGGAGCCGAAAAATCATCCGAATGTTCCTATGCGGCGGTTCCTGTGCGGTGGAGGTGATGGAGGACGATGGAGGCAAGGCTGGCGGGGCGGACGAATTGGAAATCAGGATTCCTCTGGCTTCTCCTCTTTCTTCTCCGTCCAGGGATCCATGGCGAAATCGAATCCAGATGAAGAAATCAAGGTCGACGATGATGGCGATTTGTGGGCGAACGGTGGCTGAGCACATCGGTGGAGTGCAGGTTCTGATCGGCGGTGGAGTGCAGTTTCTGATCGGCGGTTTCTGGTCGGTGGTTTCTGTTCACCATCGGTGGAGTGCGGTTTCAGTTCACCATCCCGCGTCACCGATGCCAGCCCTGAGCACCGCCGTTCTCGCCACTACTTCTGCTCTAGATTACCTTCTCTCTCTCCTTCACTTGGTCCGACGGTGACCTGCGCCTCAGGTTCAATTTCGGTTGTGAATGTGAATCTGGAATTGATTTGTGAATATGTAATGGTGGAATCTCTTCGCTCCCAGTGGTGCTCCCCGATGGGTCACCGGTATGGGAAGGAAGAATAAGGTGGTCCAAGCGAGTCGTCCTAGTCCTGCAACAATCCAGGGGTGCTTTCCGGATGAATCGAGCTTGAAGATGCGGTGTTGGTGGTGGCGGAATGCGGCGGAGGACAGAGGGGGGGAAGTGTGGCGGGGGAGGGTGGAGAGGCCGCAGCCTAGGGAAGGCGGTGAGACGGTGGCGGAGGCGGAACGGTGCAGCCCGCAGCATCCCGGGCTTCTTCAATCTTCAAAATGCTTCCCTTGCCATTTGAAGGATTATTCGGTGTGATACCTAATATTATTCGGTGATATTGAACAATTATTCATTGAAAAAGGAGTTTTTTTTTATGAATTTGGGGTTATATAATATGAAACATTATTCGGTGATTGTTGATGAATTATTCGGTGAAATATGAAATATTATTCTTAATAAAAAATATTATCTAGTAGCCTGTGATTAATTATCCAGTGGAATCGGTGAATTTTCATCTAATCTGGTTGGAAAAAGAAAAAATTATTCGGTAAATTTTCATATAAACTGGATGGAAAAAAAATAACATTATTCGATAGGATGAGGAATATTATTCGGTGAAATTAGCAAAATTTAAAAAAAAAACGAAATCAGGTGAATACATCAATCAAAATTATTTATTTTTCCAACCAAAAAAATAAAAAAAAGCAAGAAATGGAATTGGTTTCCAACCAAAATTTTTTTTTTTAAAAAAAGAAAGTTGTGTTGGATTACACGCTCTACCAAATGGTGATTTTTTTTGCCATGTGGGTCCCATTATAATAAAAGAAAAAAACAAAAATCCCAATTAATCTTGGCCTTCTATTTTCTATCAATCAAATGTCTAAATTTGTGCACTAGATACACTATAAGGGGTGTGCACAAGGGAACCACTCCCTATATATATATATATATATATATATATAGGGTGTGGTTCAAGTGTGCACACCCCTTAGGGTGTACCTTGTGCACAAATCTGAACCATTGATGGAAAAGAGATAGATGACCATGATTAAGAGGTTTTTTTTTATATTGAATTTCATGTGGGACCCGCCGAACAAAAATCAACCCACTCCTACTTCTCTGCGTGTGTAAGATCCCCTCCCCCATTTTTATTTTATTTTATATAAGGAGAGAAATTCGATTCTCTAAACAAGTCTAGAGAACCGAGAG
This sequence comes from Persicaria tinctoria, assembly GCA_037127255.1. Classification (NCBI taxonomy): domain Eukaryota; kingdom Viridiplantae; phylum Streptophyta; class Magnoliopsida; order Caryophyllales; family Polygonaceae; genus Persicaria; species Persicaria tinctoria. The sequence goes on along the minus strand of JBANSL010000013.1, from coordinate 8,609,591 downwards.
CCCGAACAAGTGGGGAGATGGACTAACCATTATGTGCAAACAGAACCAAATAACAGAATGGAAATAATAATAAGTAAATGACAGAAAGAAAAAAGCAGAAATAAAGTACATCCCCTCCCCCATTCTTGCTTTTTCCCTCCGATTGTTGTTTCTTGTTGCTTTTTTTTTTTTAAATAAGGTCCTCACCGTTTCTCTCTTATTGCTTTATCACACATAACCCCATTGTTTTTTTTATGTTAGCTGCATTAAAAAAAAAAGGATTGTGAAAAATAAATTATTATTGGTGATTCATTGGTGCCCTTGGTGGGACTCACCTGATTCTATTTGTTTTAAAATTTTGGCTCCACCGAAAAATATATCACGTGTTACCAAAAATCTTATGTTATCTTTTTCCATTTATTTCAAATAAAAATTTACCAGTTCCACTGAATAATTTGTCGCATGCTATCGAATAATGTTTTGTTTTTCTTTTATTCCATTTCAGATAAAAGAAACTCAAATCTCTAAACAATACTTCATATTTCACCAAATAATGTTTAGGTATGTAGTTATACTCGTGCGATGAGGATTTTTTTATATTGTTTGTCAAACCGAAGACTCCATTACTGATGAATAATGAATCAGATTTCACCGAATAATTAACCAACTCATTACCACTAGTAACTGAAATTCGACACATACATCTGAATAATTATTCCTTAAATTGGTAAATAAAGAGCAGTCATGCCGGGTTCTAACAAAGGTCTAAATAATTCTTCCTTTTCCCCGAATAATGCGATAATCACAGGTTGATTAATCATTAAATTTTAACCCTAACCTGATTTTACCAATAACACAAACACAAACCCACCCACCCGTCTATTTCTTTTGTTCCAATTTGACTGAACTTCATCACCGCCGTATAGCAATTTCAAACATACTTCATCACCACTGACGCCCGCCGTATACCATGTCTTGCCTCATAGAAAGAAGCATAGATTCACCCTTCGGCGTCCGATCGTCACTCCGCCCAACAACTTCCAGCAAATCGCTCCATCCAGCAATTCGATTCGCCGCCATCCAGGGGCGGAGATGAGGGGGGCCTAGGGGGGCACATGCCCCCTCTCTCATTTGACGAACTATCTAGATGTATTCTCCTCGTCGATAGCTTCGTTTTGATATATAATACGCCTTAATCCGACATCTGAGTAAAAAGTTATGAATGCTTTTATATTTTACATAAATTAACATTTGCATACTATAACTCATCTTGGGAGCTTCGAAACGAGAGGCTATACTAATCATTTTGACAATTAGATAAGAAGTTACACAAGTTTAAAATTTTTATATCTGGTTATACATTATTATATGTTATGATTGCAACAAGTTATACTCTATATTAACTAGGGTTGTTATTCGAGTCAAACAAGTCTAGTATTGTTTGATTACATTTAGCTCATTTAGAAACAAGTCAGCTCGAATCGAACATATATTTGAACCTGAGCTCGTACTTGACTTGTTTAGTAAATGAACGAGCTTGATCTAAGTTTTTTTCCCCAAGTATTATGCAACTTTACTTGCTCATGACGTAGTAAATTAAAAGAAAATTTGTAAATTTTACAAAATTCATGCTATTTGAGTTGCAATCGAGCCGAGATGAGCTTTGAATCGAGCATAAAAATGTTCTCATAATTAACTCATTTTTTAAATGATGCTCGAGCGACTTTTATTGAGCAAAACTCGAGCAAAACTTGAGCTACTTAGCTCATATAACAACCATAATCTTAACTTAATGTTTATTATATTGTGTTTTCTATACTTATTTAGTTTTTTTTTTTTCCGGATATTTTATTTATGATATTGTTTTATCATAAACCGATGACATTTATCTTAAAATAACATTATTTATTATCGTATTATATATAACTCTTTATGTCACTTTAATCCAAAACTTCATCGTACTGTGCCCCCCCTCCAAAAATTTTCTGGCTCCGCCACTGCCGCCATCGTCCCTCCGTCATCACAACCACCTTCAATCGTCACCCATTGTATCCACCATCGGAATATTAGGGCTCCAAAAGATTCAAATATTTGAGGATGAGGACTAATTCGCACAAAACGCGGCCTTAAACGCAGGACCTTTGACTCAATTTGCCCGGATATAGGCTCGACTTTGACGTCTCCTTCAATTCGCCCCGTCGTCCCTCCGTCACCGCTGGATCCATACTCTCTCTCTCTCTCTCTCTCTCTCTCTCTCTCTCTCTCTCTCTCTCTCTCTCTCTCTATATATATATATATATATATATATATATATATATATATATATATATATATATATATATATATATATATATATTATTTTATATGAATATGAAAATATGAATATTATATTGTGTGAATATAAATATAATATGTAAATATGGGTATATAAATATGATATTATTTATTCAAATAACCAATAGAGACATTGTTACCGAGAAGCGAATTAAGTAGCCGACGTCATAGCTCGGAAGGGTATTATTAGTGATAACTCTACTATCCCTTTTAATAGGGAACTTTGTACCATCATCCTTAAGGATGATCAAGGAGCCAGATTACAACTTGTGTAATCGCTCATAATTCTTGCCTACTGTAAAAAAAAAATTGAATAACACAATATTCATATTCAGACACCATAATATTCACATCCACATAATGTCATATTCATATAAATATGACATAATATATATTAATTTGTTTCACCGTTATACCGTATTATTCATTTCACCAGAACTCTTGCTTGAGAGAGAACCAAAATTGTGGTAAAAGACATAGCCTTTTAGCCCGGTTATGAAAATAACCGAGCTATGACGTCACTGTAATTTTAAAACATGAGTTTTTAATCAGCACGGTTTTTAGGCTGAACCTAACTATATAGTCACCGTGTGATTTTGAAAAGAAGTTTTTAGCACAGATTTCGTCAAATGAACCAAACTATAAAATAGTTATCACGATTTTTACCATAATTTTGGACTTTCACCGAAGTCAATCCGTACATACATGTAGCTGAGAATCAATCATGGGTTAACCCATAGTACTATACATCGATCAACCCATGCGTGATTTTTAGAACTACTATATAGATCTATAAATTAAGTAATTATTTGGAATAAAAATAGATGATTAAGAATTGAAGATATGTATACACGTAGCTGAGAATCAATCGATCATGCGTTAGTACAGTTTAATTTCCTGATAGAAAAATTAAATGAAGTACCTGAATGATCATCTGATAATCGCCTATCAATGGGAAGTACATCTGCTGCAACTAATAACAGAATTGTGGTCAAATGGAGGAGGAAGAAGATGAATTGGAATACAGCACTAGCCACAAGTATGGCCATCCTACAACCACCTCAATGCAATTTATGGATGGTTTTCGCGATATCAATCTAGCTACCCTATTTATATATTTATTGTTCGATCTTTACGATATTATATATATTTAATTATGTGTTACTAAGTCGTTGCTAACTTCTGGCCATTGCATTATACATGTTATACCACTCTCTTTAATTTATTTTTCTTTAATTTCACTAAGAGAAATTGACAGAAAATCATCCCTTAAATATGAGGTTTTCATTTATTTTTGTTAAGTTATCATTAAATATATTATATTTTTAAACTTAAATTTGATTATAAACATATTTAAAATATGAATTTAAGATCTTGATATATTACATATTTTACATATCGTTTTATTTATTTTTTAGAAATAATATAATAAATATATATAGTTAAGAATTATTATTCCAATATATATTTGAAAATGTTTATAAAATTTTAAAATATCAGGTAAAATGCTCTTTCATTGATTAGAAATCACAATTTCTATTTATAAAGTTAAAAATGAATTTTGTGTTTGAGCAGGTATAATCAAAAGGATAATTAGCTAATGGATGGGCCTGTGAATTTTCATGCATGTAGGTTGCAGAAGCAAATATCCTATTGGACTGCAACAAAATTAAGACAAATCCGGCCATGGCAACAACAAAAATCTTCCCATTATATATATAGTAATAAAATGCTTCTGCAGACTACAGCACGAATTTCATAATCAGACGAGCATCAGGGCATCCAACAGGGGACATTAAGAAAGAGTATTTCTATGTTGATTAGATGTCGTTTAAAATGATAAAAATTATATAAAATATTAATTTTATAAATTCAAAATTAACAGTAATAAGTATGAAATTATTTAAGAATATTATTAAAAAAAATAATATTTTATATAATTTTTAATACCTAAAAAAAATGCGTAAATAATAAAACGTTAAGTTTAATTAACGAGGGGCTAGTATTTATTAACACAATCGAACATAAAACTTTTTAACCGAAAATATCTTATCAACTTTAATTTGTCTACCTATATATTGTAGTTATTGAACTATATATTTACCCATTCTCAAGCCACTTGGTGAATATATAGTAATTAAGGCTATAAGATGCATGAACCGGTTATCGCAAAATCACAGTCGATATATTTATTGAACCCAGCTAGACTTTCTGGCCATTAAATGAGAAAGATGACTTTTGAATCAGTTTCAAATCTTTTTGTTAGTTTTATGTCATCATGAGTAATATGCAAAGTTTCTATATATAGACAATAACACAATAAATCATTTATAACCATTTTTCACAGTATATTTTGTTGTGAATAAATATGGAGCACGGATCAGATCAACAATTGAGATTTTAAAGGAAAATTGAAAGAGCAAAATTATTCTCTTTAAAAAATATGATTATATTCATATATAACTCGTACAAATAATCAAATCATGTTGCTATAGACGAATAATTTTCATATGAAAAAACTATTCACATATAACTGGTAGAAACCTCCGTTACTGTTAAACTATTCGTACGAGTTATATTCATATATAACTCGTATATAATTTTCATATGAAAAAACTATTTATACGAGTTATATTCGTACGAGTTATATTGATATATAACTCGTACGAATTATATTCGTATGAGTTATATTCATACGAAATATATTCTTACGAGTTATATTCGTATATAGTTTTTTCATATGAAAAAACTATTCGTACGAATAATTATTACTATTAAACTTGAATCATCTTCATCTCACGTAGAACTGGTAGAAGCCTACGTTACTGGAGCAAACATGTCATGGATGCCAACCATTTACTTTCTTGTTATTAAATAAATGGAAATTCCATGAGGTACCCTGAGGTAACGCTTAATTCATGCGGTGACTAACAGTTTTACCTCTTTCACGTAGTACCCCTGAGGTTATAAATCCTTTTAACCTCGTACCCTTATCCATGTATTTTAACAGTTTCCGTTAGTGAAAAAAAAAAAAAAAAAATCAATTCAATTCAATTAAAAAAAAAGAGGCACGCTCTCCATTGAATAGAAGACCAAGACAATCTTCCCACCCAATTTTCCGGCCACCATCCATTCAATTTTCCGGCCACAAGACCACAACCCCTTCTTTTTGTGAGTTTTTAGGTTTTCTTTTTGTGAGTTTCACACCCAAGAGAGGTAAGGGGCAATGAACAGTGGCCAGTGCACTCAGATTCAGACGAAGGGTCGGCGGATCTGGCGTCGTTACACCCAGATTTGAGAGATTTGGTGAAGGGAAGGTCTATTTTGGTGGTGGGAAGGCAGATCTGCAAGCAAAGTAAGTGGATCTGAGCAAAAGGAGTATGAATAGCCGGTAGAACCTTCGACGTCGGAGGAGGTAGCAGAGAAGACAGCGACTGTGGCGGAGGAGGCAGCGGTGGTGGCGATTCCGCTGGCGAAGGCGTCGAATCGGTGTGGATGCTGCACAGTAGCCCCTTCTTCTTCACGTCTTCGTTTGACTTTCTGTTCGACCTTCCGTCTTCTGCAAAGCATCTTCAATATTCGTCTCTTCTTTTACCTTTTTCTTTCAGTACCTCTTCTGCACATCATCTTCGTCTTCTGCACATCATCTTCAATCTTCGCCTCTTCAATCGGCGTCGAATGGGTGGCTGGTGGCCGAAAAATTGGGAAGGGAGAGCGTGTCTTTTTTTTTTTTTTTAATTGAATTGATTTTTATTTTATTTTTCACTAACGGAAACTGTTAAAGAACATGGATAAGGGCATGGGCCGGGGTGAAATAATTTATAATCAGGGGTACCACGTGAAAGGTGTAAAATTGATGGTCATCGCGTGAATTAAGCGATACTTCGGGGTATCTCATGAAATTTCCGTTAAATAAACCAATAAAAACCATTTTTCATCTTAAGTTAATCCATATCATCCCGCCACATCACTCACTCCATTTCTCCATACCCCCTTATCTCACTAATCATCCCATATAATTGTTGTAATCACCATTCACCACTAATTTATTGTTGTCCGACTTAGTCGAAGGCTCCATTTCAGCACCACAATCTACGGCAGAGTGCTAAGCATCATGACTCAAAGGAAAACAACCCGAATGACCGTACGCATTCGCGCGCGATTTTATCGTAATTGCATTCTATATATAGTATCATTATGTTTTCATATCTCTTTATCACATCCACATTTTCACTTGAAATAGGATCAATCCGTGTAAATCAATCAAGGAATGGTACACAAAGTTGATTGTAACAGTTAACAATTAGCAAATACATTTCATATTAGGGTATATTCTACATAATTTTCGCATAGCATAACGGATGCTTGTTAATTCAACTGGCCTAATCTAATACCTATCTTGCAAGTACATTGCCATGTCCACAAACCTTTGCATAAATACCTGTGTAGAAACGCAGAGAATATGAGCTAGCGGTGTCTTCCCAGAACTGACAATTCATGCCAAAAACACCAGGATAGCAATTTATGTCAGTATATATTCAAAACATTGACATGTAACACAGAAGAAAAAAGAACTTTGTAAAATAACATCAAGAGTTTGATCATAGGATCTAGAAGATGTATTGTCAATTTAATATGTTAGTGACTGAGTGGGAAATTATCTGTTAGCATAAATCTCGGAGGATTGGTAAGATCTAATACTTACTCCTTAAGCGGAATCTCATATCCTAACCAACGAATAAATCATCCAATATCTCTGCGATATCTTAATTAATTAATTAATATGTTAATTAAATGGTTACATATTATAGGTGAGGTTACATTCAATTGAGGGGGATTCTTTTCAACCTAAACACTTATACTGACTTGGGCGTCAGAGTCACCTCCTGGGACTTTGAGCCCCGCCCCTTGATCTCTTCTTTTTGGTTTCATGCCTCCTCGATGAAGGTTTTCGATCTCCATCTCTTCTAGTTAGCGGAAAATCCCTCTCACAGTGATACTACTAAATTACCTCCTAATAGCTCATCTAAGGATTGGCTGCAACCGTAAGAGTTTGAAACAAAATGTAGATAGAGAGAACTAAAATCTATGTATGTGACAGTTAAAAAAACAATCGACATAATCAAATTATCATTTCTCAAACAAACTCTATTGTTTTGAATTGAAAAAAAAAAAGTAAATGAAGTTAAATCCTACTCTCAGCAGAGCATCGCTTCTAGTATGTAACCGAAATTCTGTGAAAATTCAAAGAGACAAGTTAGAAGAAATAATATTATTAAAATTTAAAATGCCATAATATAGAGGGACTAGTATAGCTGGTTTAGGTGTTAGTTAAACTTGTTTGTTAGCTGAGCATTCCGGTTGTTACAACTCTAGTTAGGAAGAGAGTTAAGGTGTTGATCAAGGTTAGTTTAGATGGTTAGAAGTGTGTATATATGTAACATTTGTTAGTTGTTCTGGGAGATAAGTAATACAGAAAACTTCCACAAAACTCTCTCACTCTCCCATGGCGGGAAACCTCTAAATTCCATATCTATGTTGGTCTTATGAAGTACAGCTGTAGTTGCTGTAACTTCATATGGTATCAGAGCTCTCCACGAATTTCTGAATTCGTGTTAGCCTTGATTTGATCTGAGATGGCAGAAAACGTGATCGAAGGTGATGGAATTCCGGAATCGTCGACAACAGCTCATGTGGCTCGGAATTTTGGAGTGAATCAGGCAGATCCGCTGTTCCTCTCAAACTCCGACCACCCTGGGATGGTGCTCGTGTCAGCGCCGTTCAATGGAAGGAACTTTCACAGCTGGACTCGGGCTGTACGCATGGCACTAGGAGCCAAGATGAAGCTCGGCTTCATCAACGGCAAGGTGGAGAAGCCATGTGAGGTTCATGAGGGCTATGATCGCTGGATGCGATGCGATTTTATGGTCACAAGCTGGATTATCAATTCGATAAAGCCAGATCTGGCCGAGGATTTTGTCTATGTCAATTCCGCAAAGGAACTCTGGGAAGAGATTAGAGAAAGGTTTGCTAAGGCCAATGCGCCATTGGTGTATCAGCTGAAGAAGGAAATAAGCGAAATCAAGCAGGAGAATCTCTCAGTTTCGGAATACTTTGGAAAGAGGAAGAAAGCTTGGGACGGGCTTCAGGAGATCGAACCATTTCCGACTTGCAGATGTGGAGGATTGAAGATGTGCTCCTGTGCAATTCTGAAGAAGCTCTTGGAGCAAGAAGCAACTACTAAGCTGATGCAGTTCCTTATGGGGCTCTCGGACACTTACGAAGGAATTCGGAGTAGCATTTTGGCTATGGAGCCTATAGTTTTAGCCTATTGGTAGGACCAATTTTGTCCTACTGTCATGCTGTAATCCATCCTAGCATAACCAAATTGTATAGCATTCCTAGTAAGCCCCCCTGCCTCCCACTGATGCTCTCATTTGTTGTCATACAACAATCTCCTTCTTCACTGCTAAGGTCATCCAATTTTCCTTTCTCCTCGATCGATCCTCGCACCTTCTCATCCTCCCCTCATCCTCCATCAACATCATCATCCAAGTCATCCTGAGTGGTGGGAATATCGGTTAGGAGTATTTCCCCTTGGGTGGGAGTCGGGAAGTCGTCCCCCCCTTCAGAGTCTTCAGACTAATGTCCATGGGAGGGAGTGGATGGGCTTGTGGTTTTGCACCGTATTGTGATGTGTAGTGCGATTGGCCAAGCTCGTGCGCCGGATTCAGTGTTGTAGAACTTGTAGGTTTCTAGATCATCGTCGGCCTAGACCCAAATCGGAGTGGCCCGCCCAGTCGAAGAAGGGAGATATGTGAGCTCCATGTCGTATAAGACCATGACAACGTCGAATTTGGAAACAATCTTCTCCTTCAGTTGGTCGTATCCAATATTTTATGGCACCACCATAGCTGCACTACATGCATCTCCCTTGAACACCAAGCTACCACTAACAGGAGCCTACTAACCGTCGAAGACGACCTTCAGACATACCCTATCACCTGGGGCCCATCACAGGAACAGAGGATCAGCTTGGGGGTAGTTCTGTTATAAGAAAAAAGAACAACTACGCAGGATAAGTACAAGATCACTTACTCATCGCTGCCACTGGCATCGGACAAACTTTTTGCACTTTTCCAAGTATGGAAGGATATTTTACACTATTAGTAGGACCGAGGTATTTTATTGGTAGGATGGGGACCGTATAGTTTCCTGGGATGAACGGGTGGCTTTTCCCCCGACCTTCCACTCCACTCCTATTCTGCCTCTTTTTTTTGCAGAGCATTTAATTGTGTTTCACATTCTTCTCTCCCGCTTATATATGTTCTTGGGGGACACCTTTAAATGCAACCATTGTATTTTTTCCCTCATTAATGCTCCCCCTATCCTCCAAGGCTTAAGCATGTTTTGGCACCAAAACTGGCCTGTCAGTCTGCCACATCAGCTACTGTGAAGCCCCCCCCCCCCCCCCCAAAAAAAATAAATCTCTCCCAAGTTCCTACTACAGTTCCATTTGAGGAAATGACACGTCACCAAGTATGGAGGGATAGTTTTAGCCTATTGGTAGGACCAATTTGTACTATTGGTAAGATGAGAAGTGTGCAGTTTCCTTAAATGAACGGGATGCTTTTCCCCTGACCTTGCCACTCCTCTCCTATTCTGCCTCTCTTTTTTAAGGGCAATTAATGGTGATTTACATCCATCACTCCAGTTTATATATGTTTTAATTGACACTCTTAAATGCAATCATTGTATTTTCTCCTCATTAGTGCTCCCCCTTTCCCACAAGGTCATTGCAAATTTTTTGCAATTAAAATATATTTAAATACATTCCTTCAGTTTCATAAATAAAAATGATAAGTTAACATTATTTGCTTAACACAAAATATGGGTTTTAATAATTTGTTTTTTCTATGATTGATGCACATATTAGACACCCAAAAAAAAAGATATCATAATTTTAATATATAGGCTCTAGAGCCCAATGCAAATTAAATTATTAAAAAATATTTTAAAAAAGTAATCTCTTCATTTTGAGGTTGTTTAATGTGTGTCCAAGGGTAGACATTAGAAAAACCCTTATTAATTTATTAATTTATGGGTAGTCTAATGAAAATATTCAAAATATAAGGATGATTTATGTAATTTAACCCTTGATAATTTAATCATGTGAGGAGTTGATATCAGTATATGTTGTGCTTAGTTGACACTTGAACAACGAGTCTACCATTCCATTGATCTCTTTTACAGTATAACTATGAGAAGGAATCGGTCTGGTTAAGGAAATAAGCTATAAACAACCCCTAACTTCTTGTTAAGCGAAGCAAGCAATATCCAAACGGTCCCATAAAGGGAGTGAGAAAGCAAGAAATGCAGGATATGAAGAGTTATCCAAAGGCCTGATTTCCAGTGCAGATATAAATGGCATTCCTTGGCCATGTCATACTACCTATGACTATGATCGATGATATGTTTTGCTTCTCAGAAACCTTTAATTTGTGGCATAGGAAAGTGTTCTTATATCACATAATATTTTTTGGTATTATAATATTTTGTTCGAATGTCAAGTAATATAAGTGCGAAACTAGCTACTATCTTTAATTTTATAGCTTCAAAATTCTTTTCTATGGTAGGATGTAATACTCCATGTAGTAGGAGTTAATTTCCTACCCTCTTAGTTCAATGTTTTTACAGGGAGAGAATTAAAACATAAAGATTACCTACCATTAATGCTATTAAATACTCCTTGTATTAAATAAGCTCTTAAGACCTTTCAAAATAGACGGGAAGAAAAAGCACTCATTTTAGCGCCTCCAAGATCTCTATTCTCTGGCTACCTGCTTTGTGGGTAAGCAATTTTTGTTTTGTTTTTGCAAACTATATCAAATTAGTTCGGTCCCACGTACTCTTACGTTAATACAATATTTGCTAGAGATGTGAATGAGATCAAAAAGTGTCCCACATCGGAAAATTAAACATAACAAGCCCTAGTATATGAGTCGGTTGGCTACTCCTTCTATTGTCAATTGGTTTTCGAATGGAATCTCACTCGGCTTATATGCTAGGCTACTACCACATGTGCGTCCGTGCACAATTTTGTGAAATGTTCACCTTTTTGGACAAATTAGCAAAATGTCCGCTATATAACCCTAATTCAATGTGAGATCTCTCTCTCGCCGTCTCCATCGCTCTCCTCCCTCCCTCCAACTGCTCCAGTTCCAATCCTCCTCCGCCTCATCCCGCCGCTCCCCTGTCCGTGGCTCCGGTATCCAAGAGGAAGCCGGTCGCTCACCTCCGCTCGCTCAGATCTCGGCTCTCCTCTTCGGATTTCTCTTCCTCGCTCACCTCTCTTGGTCGCTCACATCTCTGACGATCGTCGACGGTGCACCGCCTCCTGTTCTTGGTGATTCTCAATTTGTCCTCCAATTCTCTCTATTGCGATCCAATTTCGTCCGGAGCGAGCGATCGAGGGAGCGGCCGGAGCGAGTGCATCCTCTAAGATCCAAGATCTCCTAGGGGTTGCGTTGCACTATTCCTCATTAGTTCTTCCTTCCTTTTGTAGATTCCATAATATGTCGGAGTTCGACCAAAAGAAGAGAAGCTGTCGCGCAGGAGGTTGTCGGATCACAATGCACGGCGCAGAAAACCAAAGCCAGAGGTCATCCAGTTCAGTTCAATGAGGTTGCCTTCATCTTTACATGGTAGTAATCAATTTTCTTCATTTTCAAAAGCGTTTAAACTATTCCATATGAATACTTGAATCTAGTTTTGAACTCAGTATTCAAACTAAATCTCAGTTAGTTACTATATGATGGAATTCTATAGAAATGGATGACTTGAATATTTATCTCCATAATTCTTGATGGTTTTCATATGAATTTAATTATTTCGGGCCCTTGAATTTGTCGAGTAGAATTTTCACTATCCATACATGATTAGTATTTCCACGTAATTTGAGTAAAAATGAATGGGTGACAACTCACAAGGATTGAAACTGTTTTGCACATGGGAGTGTATAGAAATTGGTTTAGAACTATTTGAGGTCCACAGGAGCGGTAAAGAACCTCTTGCTCAACAACAGATTTTACAGTTTTTTATGACGTGCTCTTTTCACCGTCTAGGGATTTGGGATAGCACTAAATAAGGGACCAAATTTTGTGTGGTTTATGTTTGTGGATGCAGATGGACAGAATCAGATAAGCCTTGCATTCAACCAAGCTCCTATGGTCCAAACAAGGCCTAACTCGAACACTACATGGGACTTCATCAGCAACTCCAAGATTACACAGGAAGAGAAGCTCGGTCTTTTCTCGCCTAAAAAGCCTGGAGGAATGGACACACTCAACACTGCAAAACAAGCCTCATGAAACTGGCTTTAAGCACATGTGCTATGATTCCACCTCCGCCGCCACTAGGCTAGTCTAGCCTGCTACACCACCACCACCGTACTCACTCACACGACATAGTTGTGCCAGCGCTATCTACCGAGTACTAGCCAGGTGAGCAACAACAAGCATTGTCTTCTACTAGCTTTCAAGTTCCGACTCTACAAAAGAATGACATCACCAATCCTTCTCAGGAGTTCCGATTGTTTAGGGCATCGAACGACACCAGCTTTTACTCGTACGAGGGTCTCAGGTAAGTCTAGAGACAGCAAAGGAAGTTTCTCATAATACACTTTTGGAAGATTTAGAACTTCTAGTATGTGGGGTGTTAAGATTGTAAATGCAAAAATATTCCCCCTTTTTTTTGGAGGAGTTTGCTGAGTTTCTTGCATTGGGCTCTGTCAAGAGACAGAGGACTTAAAAACTGAAAGCTAACGTAGTTTGCCTGCAGTCATTGATTTGGTACTCCAGCTATGAAGCCTTTGCTTTTTGTTGATGCTAATTAGTGTTTTTTTTAAGTAAAGCCTATATAAATTGGAGGATTTTGTGTTGCCCTTCTTAAATTATTTATGGATGTATATTTTTGTTCATCTTGACTTTTGTTTTTATGGGTGTATAGGGTGGCTTAGAAATCACTAGTTTGCTTACTTATTAGCCCATTATAATTCTGCTTAAAGTAGGGTTTGAGGGTTGAGATATGTGTACGTTTAACCCGTGGAAATCGAGAGCGTGTTTCTGAGAGAAATCAGTAGCTTGGAACATGGATTTATTGAGAAGATATGAAGTGAAAAAACAGGCCATTATTTAAAGCCAAACAATTTAAAAGTGAGACAAGATGTACCTAAATCAATTTGAACATTTCACCTCTAGTAAGAAGCACATGTCCTTTAACACCGGACAAGGAGTCGTGAGACAAAATTTAATGGTGACATCGTTTTTATGCGTATTTTTAGTGCTGACATCGTTTTTATACGTATTTTTTAGTGCTGACATCACTTTTATGCGTATTTTTATGTATGAAAATTTGCGCCCGTGGCGCAAATTTTCTCATATTATAATTGCACAACATAAACTTAATTTTAGTATTTTGCAAAAAAAATTAGTGTTGACATCTTTTTATGCGTATTTTTAGTGCTGACATCGTTTTTATACGTATTTTTTAGTGCTAACATCGTTTTTTTTTTTAAAAACTAGACTTGGGTCATATTTGCACAACTTACGGTTATATTTGCACAACATATTCTTATATTTGCACGATGTACTCTTATATTTGCACGAGAAAATGCAAAAAAAAATTCTAGACTTGAGTCATATTTGCACAACTTACGGTTATATTTGCACACCGTACTCTTATATTTGCACGACAAAATGTGTGTGTGTGTGTGTGTGTGTGTGTGTATATATATATACATATATATATAAACAACTAGAGTTGTGTCATATTTGCACAACTTACGGTTATATTTGCACAATGTACTCTTATATTTGCACGACGAAATGTTAAAAAAATATATAAAAAAACTAGACTTGGGTCATATTTGCACAACTTACGGTTATATTTGCACAACGTACTCTTATATTTGCACGACAAAATGTTAAAAAATGAATAAATAAATAAAAACTAGACTTGGGTCATATTTGCACAACTGACGATTATATTTGCACAACATACTCTTATATTTGCACGACAAAATGTTTAAAAAAAAACTAGACTTCTCAATATTATTTTATACTTGCTCAATAGATTATTGCACAACATGGTCTTATTTTTGCTCATCAATAGACTATAATTGCACAACATGGAGAATTGGTGGAAATTTACTCAACATGATCTTATTTTTGCTCAACTATACATTATATTTGCACAACAATTGAGAATTATGAAATTGTGCTCAACATGAGCTTTTTTTTTCTCAATATTATTTTATACTTGCTTAATAGATTATTGCACAACATGGTCTCATTTTTGCTCATCAATAGACTATAATCGCACAACATGTGGGATTGGTGGAATTATGCTCAACATGATCTTATTTTTGCTCAACAATAGATTATATTTGCACAACAATTGAGACTTGTGAAATTGTGCTCAACATGATCTTATTTTTTCTTAATATTTTTTTATACTTAATAGATTATTGCACAACATGGTTTTATTTTTGCTCATCAATAGACTATAATTGCACAACATGGAGGATTGATGGAATTTGCTCAACATGATCTTATTTTTGCTCAACAATAGATTATCTTTGCACAACAATTTAGACTTGTGAAATTGTATTCAAAATGATCCTATTTTTTCTCAATATTATTTTATAGTTGCTCACTAGATTATTACACAACATGGTCTTACATGAGCTTTTTTTTTCTCAATATTATTTTATACTTGCTTAATAGATTATTGCACAACATGGTCTTATTTTTGCTCATCAATAGACTATAATTGCACAACATGTGGGATTGGTAGAATTATGCTCAACATGATCTTCTTTTTGCTCAACAATAGATTATATTTGCGCAACAATTGAGACTTGTGAAATTGTGCTCAACATGATCTTATTTTTTCTTAATATTATTTTATACTTAATAGATTATTGCACAACATGGTTTTATTTTTGCTCATCAATAGACTATAATTGCACAACATGGGGGATTGATGGAATTTGCTCAACATGGTCTTATTTTTGCTCAACAATAGATTATCTTTGCACAACAATTGAGACTTGTGAAATTGTATTCAAAATGATCCTATTTTTTCTCAATATTATTTTATAGTTGCTCACTAGATTATTACACAACATGGTCTTATTTTTGCTCATCAATAGACTATAATTGCACAACATGGGAGATTGGTGGAAATTTGCTCAACGTGATCTTATTTTTGCTCAACAATAGATCATTTTTGCACAACCATTGAGACTTGTGAAATTGTGCTCAACGTGATCTTATTTTTGCTCAATATTTTTTTTTATAGTTGCTAAATAGATTATTGCACAACATGGTCTTATTTTTGCCCATCAATAGACTATTATTGCACAACATGGGGGATTGGTGGAAATTTACTCAACTTCATCTTATTTTTGCTCAACAATAGATTATTTTTGCACAAAAATTGAATATTTATTACAAAATTTTGAAAATTACTAGAATTATATAAACTTTAGTCTATGCGGGAGTCGAACTCACGTATTTGCGCATAAGCACATTGCTCTACCGTTGAGCTAAGAGGCTTTTAATGCTCAATAAGTACTAGACCAGCGATAGAAATCGAATAATTATAATCTATCCTGTAACATTTAAAAAAAATTCACTTGACTTCATTCTTTTCCAAGTTCACAACTACAAATGAATTGATGGAATGATAGGTATGCTATATATGAATGAAGACATAAAGTTGATCACATATCACAACGTACTCTAACCTCATAAGGCCATCCAAGGTAAGTTCTAACATGCAATGAACTTGTGACAGTCCATTTCAATGAGTTTGAGTTGAGACGGGGAATGATGATCGCTAACACCGGCACAGATGGTCTGTATTTCGCAATCAATATATGAAAACAAGTTTCGGTTTCAGATATTTTGCCACACAGTTTGATCATATATACTATAGTAAGCAACTTATACTATAGTAACTAACCTTGCAGCTCCTCCAGACGACGTGAACACGACAATGGCTGCAGCTTTCACGTTTACAACAGTGCGTACCTTCGTTAGACCATTGAGTTTTAGTCAGTTTTCTGTGTATATTGATACACTAAATGTAACAAGAGTTAAATCTTCTATACCGCGGATGAAGCAACAGACTCTAGATGATTCACAGGCTCTTCAACATGTTTGGTGATAATCTTGAAATTCGCCGCCTGGTTGTAAACAATCTCGGCCTGTAAGGAGAGGAAAAGGCATTCCTTATAGCATAACAAACTCTTGCAAATGGTGATTGTGGATTCGGGAAGTTATATTTGCTCACTTCATAGCAAATCCTTTTAACGATTTGAACTGCTTCAACTAGGTAAATTCCTTGGAAGTTTTCAACACCTAGCAGTATGCCATCAGCTCCTGAAAGACAGAGAGACAGGGAATTGCGCCTAATAGTGGTTAAAAGTCCTATTGAGTGAGGTTACATACCATCAAGAATAGCATTGGCGACATCAGCGGCTTCTACACGAGTTGGTCGTAGATTAGTAGTCATACTGTCGACGACTCTGGTGATGATCACAGGCTTTCCAGCTAGGTTGCACCTATGTCCAGCATATTTCTTAAACAGAAACACCTTCTCTGGAGGCAGGTCAATCCCGAGGTTCCCTCGAGATAAGATTACTCCATCTGCCTTCTTTAGGATCTCATCAAAATGCCTTAAACCTTTGATTCATCACAGAGCTAGTTCTTCATCGCTCGATCTCTCGACCTCGAATAGAGATTCGAAGTGGCTTTTTAACCCATTTTTCAAATTGATTCATCACATAGCTAGTTCTCAAGTAATATTTTGTCTCTCAAGGAATAAAATATAGATCAACAAAGAATATATAGAGATGGGTGAGATATGCTTACTAGATGCTTCCAACCTTTGAGAAGCCTCCTGAAACATGAAACAACACAGAATTCCGAAGCAAATGAAGCAATGACACAAAGGTAGAAATTAGTTTTGAGAAAAATGGACGACCTTCTTTTGGATGGTTTCTTTTTTCCATGTCTCAACGCCCTTTAAGAAAGCCCGAGTTGATGTCCCTGTACGGGCATATAATCGGCTTAGTACGTAAATACAAAATGTGTGTATGAGAGAACAGAAGATTGAGCAAGTAGAATGTACCGAGGAAAAGGATAATCAGTAGCACCGTGACCATCCAGTCTGCAAAGATGACATTGAAGCAATGTTCCATAAAACGTTTGGCGGGTGCTTGGTAGTAGGGTAGGGTCAAGGGTCTAGGCAGGGTGTAGGAGGGGTATAGACGGATTTCATGGCAGGTCTTTACAGTCTAGGTGGGTTTTTTATGACCTTCACGGCCTTAGCGGTGGGGTGAGTTCAAGGGTTTAGACGGGGGTCTAAGCGGGTCTTGAAGGGTTTTTTAGAACAGTGCATTGAAGGCAACACCAATGCTGATTCCAAGGACCAGCAAGGTCATAGTCGATAATAGGCATATCAAGTGTAGGATGCCTTTGCCTAAGGTTATAGATAACTACTGAAGCAGAAGCACCCATGATTATACCTAAATCATCATATCACATCCCAACACGATTATCACAACCATATACATACAACATGCGAATTCATATGAAAATGCAGTACCCAACCAGTTGGGATCATAGTCGATAATAGGCATGGCATTTAAAAATCATAGTGATAGTGATAAAGAGCAATAACTAAAAGATCCTCTGTTGTCAACAGGGAAGATTTTGTGGCACAAGCACCATCCCATTAGCATGAATTGCTAATTCATTGACCTCAAACAAAAAGAAATCAGTTATAAGTAAAACTTCACATTCTAGCTAGTAACCTCCTGACAAGTCAGAACCTATGGCCACTGCTCATCAATTGTTCAATCTTATATACAACTAACCTATAGGAGCATTGATGCTCGGGCGCACAAAATTGCATTGCTGACAAAAGGAAATTCATTTGCATAGGAAAGATTCAAAGCCATTAACTTCTCTGGTGATATCAGCTACACCATCATTTCCAACTATAGACCATCCTATCCATCATCAGTATAGCCATTCAAATCAAACGAACATTGCTTGAAGAATCGCTCAACAGAAGGAAACCTACAAACTTTAAGACCAACAAGAACAAGATTTCAGATTTCGTTCAGCAATTGCAAACTTATCATAGCAAACTTATCATGGCAAGGAAAATTGCAAACTTATCAATCGATCTTGATAAGGAAAACATTCGGAAGCAAAGATCGAGTTTCTTATCAATCGATCTTCGATCGATTGATAAGGAAAACCCTCGGAAGAAAAGATCGAGTTCAAAATCACTGGAACAAGTACAGATTCAATTTCCATTGCTATGAAATCACAGCATGAATAATCACACAGGCAAATTGATGTTAACAAGAAGTGTAACATGACACAACATACCTAAGCCTCGATTCGACATATAGGACAACTATTATTCCTCCGATGCTCGTCGATTAGGGCTTGGGATTGCCTCCGAAACCTCGATTCATGACATAAGGCAGTATTGGAGATATGGTGCACCTTCTTCAGAGATACGGTGCAAAGGACACGAGGAGGAGCGATCTTCATCCATCCGACAACGTGTCTGGGAGCCACAAGGCGTCGCGGGAGGATGAGTGTCACAGAGATCACTACGATGAGGATGAGCGTCGACGAGGTGCATATATTCGCCGGAGATGAGACGTTTGAGAGATTAATTGATAAGGAGATCAATCGATCTTCGATTGATTTCCCACCTCCGGCGTCAGAGACAGAAGAGATCGAGAGAGCGAGACATGAGAGAGGAGAGAGAATTAGGACGGGAGAGAGAGCGTACGAAATTGTTTATATTTAGGACATTTCACAAATTTGTCCCAAAACGTGGACATTTCACCAATTAGTCCCTATTTCGTGGCTATTTTGCAAATTGCTCATATTATAAATAACTCTAGATAGATTCCAATAAATAATAAATAAAAATCTAAATAAAAAATAATATAGATATAAATAAAATTACTTTGACATATGGAGTATTATATAATCTTAATATATTTTATTTAGATTATCTCAAAACATAAATAAAATTCACCTTTACAAGGTAAAAAGTTTTTTTTTCTAATCTATCATTAATTACATCTCAATTAATTTAATTTAATAGATTGCTTATTTCTAAAAATATTTTAATTACGGTATATGGAGTATAAAATTCACAACGTATCTTGCAACCACCCTGCTAATTACAATATATGGTAGTATAAAATCAATTTACAATCTAGCTAGAAAAGTTCAAACCAAGTTGATATTGTCCATTAAGACAACAATTTGTGCGATGGAAATATTGCAATCTAAACAAGGTTGGAGTGTTGTTCAAATTGTGAAAATATTCTATCTTGCTATGGGTAGAGACACAATGCTATCGGGTGGTTGACTTGAATTCATGTCGTGGTTCCCTTTACCAACACCATCTGCAACATCCTGATAATGGAATCCCTCTGATGCATAACACGCCTTGAGATCGACTACAATCTCACTCATTATCGGCCTCTCTTTACCTCTCCCTTTCACGCATTCCAAGGCAATCTCTAAAAACTTCCACGCCGAGTTAACAATCAAGTCTTCTTGTAGCCTCTTGTCAATTATGGATAAGATGTCTCCACTCTCTACCTTTGGAGACACCCAATCGACGATGTGTTCAATGTCATCTTCATCTTGATAGTTTGTATTCTTGACGATGGTTGGTTGCCCGGTTAATAGCTGCAACAGTACAATTCCAAATGCGTAAACATCACTTTTCTCACTCAATATGTTGATCGGCCGGCAATACCTGAATTTAAAGGAAATGGAATTTGTCGATTAATAGTATTTTAAAATCAGAATCCGGCCATTAATCTAACTATTTCATTTCCTGCAAGAATCTGTCTTACTCTGGATCAAGGTACCCCCGAGTGCCTACAAGATCAGTCCACACAGCATCACCCTGGCTATCAGTAGTGAAAAAATCTAGAGAGCCCAAAATCGGCTATCTTGGCATGCCCCATCTCATCCAATATAATGTTTTCGGGTTTTATATCCCTATGTATGATTGGTGGTCTACAAGCACTATGTAAGTACTCCAGTCCTACAACATTGGGAAATTGAAATCATATTAGAGGTAGCTTATAGTTTCAAAATGTTTGAACTAGTGTATTACCACCCAAGCTAACCTAGTGCAGCATCAATTGAAATCTGAAGCCTTTCTTTCCAATTTAGAAGATGCTCATTTTTCTCTGTGAGGGAAAAATAAAACAAGCTTCATCTTCATATAGTGGTCAAAAACTACAATGTAACTAATATATTACCACTTGATAAAAAAACCAATGGTTGAAGTTGAAGAAAGAAAACAAGTTGATCAATACGAGAGTTACCTGATAATTGTTTTTGCAAGTCACCAGAAGACATGTACTCGTACACGAGTGCCATGTTTGCATGTTCATCACAATACCCGATTAGTGACACTAAATTTACATGATGAGTCCTGGTTAAGAGTTCCGCCTGTGAAATTGTCAACAACCTATACATGCAATGCCACTGTTGGTAGTTTGATTTATGTTAAAGGAATTTAGCCATTTTATTTGACTTGCCTCGGCACAAAATTGCTTCAAAATGATTGTAGATGATGTATTGTTCAGTAACTTGACAGCCGCCTCAGTACCATCTTGCAAGGCACCATAATAAACAGTCCCGAATCCTCCTTTTCCAAGCACTTTCTTGAAACTATCAGTGATCCTTACAATATCTGAATATTTGAACTCCTTGTTTTTTTGTTTAACAACTCCATCCATCAACCCTGTTATTGATAGAGGTGATCAATCGGTAAATTAAAATGTAAAATATTATGGTATCAACTTCAATTGAGCAATCAAAATAACTGAAGTCTGCAAAATATATAATAAAAAAAACATAACATGAAACACTCAAAATAACTAATGATTATTAAAGTGATAACAATACCTTGTTTCTTTGTTCGTTTGAGGGCAAGAAAAATGATACCAATAATAACCACAATGAATGAAACCAAAGCAATGTAAGCAGCAATTGGAATGCTAAAGGAGTGTCTTTTCTTGTCGGCCACCAAATTTTCCTCACAGTTGTACAATTTACAAACATCAGGATTCCCCTCTAGTCTACATTAAACAAAAGCCGAGGATCACCCAAGTTTTGTTCGAAATACAAACCATTCAATGTTGAAAATCCGAGGCAAAAGAGATAGTGTGTGTGTGTGAATACCTTAAGTCTATGGACTTATTGCGTGCTTTTTCAACAAGTCGAGGAGGAACTAGACCCATTAGATTGTTTCCTCTCAAATCACTGCAACAGATAGGAAATGATTAGGGCACTCTTTGACGACTTTTCGGTTTGTAACCTTCCCAATTTTGTAACATTGCCATCTTATATGACATTGCAAACACCCTCTCGATGTAGTCGATGAAATGGTGCATATAATTCGACATCTCAGACCCTACTATGATACATTTGTGTGTGGATCAATTGATTCTTTTATAATCAACTATAGAAATATAATGCAACAAAAGTATACATCGATTTTTAAAAAGGGCCAATAGCGATTCAAAACACTTAGAATTTTATATAATGGCTAAAAATGCATGTAATGCATAATTGTTATAATTGATCCATTATTTTGGGAAATTTTAAATTTATGTTTTTTTTTTGCAAAATAAGAGATTGATTGTTTTTGTTCATTTATATCATTTATTATTATATTCCAAAATAATTAAACAGGATATAAAATACTTACATAAAAAATTAATTTATAATGCTTAATAATTTTTCATAAGTATGCACTTAAGCCATTTATAGGAGGAGGGGGGTTCAAAATTGTGATCTATATTGATCACTACATCATGTTATCCTTATCAACTAATTTACAATGCTTAATGCTAATTTTCTAAGACCCTTGAGATATCGGGATGACCCTAACTTCAGACACGTAAATTGTATAAAAATAATAATAATAATAAAGTATACAACATATATAACAACAATCTTACATGACATTTAGTGAGGGCAAATATGTTAAAAATTCTGGTATCTTCCCTGTAAATCTATTGTTGGATAGATTCCTGAAGCAAATTCAAAGTTGGAGTATACATGAGAATATGCTTATACAGTATGGAGTACTAGATAAAAACATCGACAATTTGTTGTTTAGCCTCTAGGCAGAAAACAAAGTATGAAGTACGAAACTTGCAAGTACATGTAATTTAACGATATTAGACTAGTCCTATACTTGCGCCAATGACGCGCAATTTAATAGTAAAGTTGTGAATATTAAATAATACCAAAAATTTGTCGACAAAAATACACATATTAGCGGTTAGAAAATAATAAAGTAAAGTGTATAATACGTAGTATGTAAACTGTTGAGATGATTTCGTAAACGCCTACAAACTGTATAGTAGTTTTAAATAAGGACGAAACTAACACAAGTCGGCATAGTTTCTTCCTAGAGTGTCCTTCAAATCCAAAATTTAAAATTCTGGGTCCCTTCTAAACCACCTTCGGTAAGACAACTGTAGACTCGATGCGCAATCCTAAAAATATGAGAGTGACCGGAAGGCAAGGGAATCAATCCCATTTCATATGTATATATTCTTTTTTTTTTTTATGCAAAGCGTGGGCAGGGCCCTTGTATTATTCAAATGATCAACAACCTACAGAGTGACAGCATTTTGAAAAACCAAAGAGCTACAAACAGAATTCGGGAGGGAGTTATGCAAGGACAAGGATTCTCCAAGGGACAGCGCCCAGTTCGCGATAGCATCGGCTACCGAGTTAGCTTGTCGCCTGATGTGCCTGACCCGGACCTGCCTCTCTTGGAATTTTTTTTAATTGGTAAAAAAAATTGAGAAATAGCTAAGAAAGCAAACTATTTTGATAAATATCCAAAATAGGAATTTTGTAATAGCAGCTTTAGCCCAATTTTTTTTTTTTAAATAAAATATTAAAGTCGTTGATTGTAACGAAGAATTAGGATTTTTTTTTTATCAATTTTTGAATGTATTATTTATTTAAAAAGCTAGGGTAAAAATGAAATAAATATATATCTACTTGTTTGATTTTTTAATTCAAAAACTCTATAAAAATCATAAAAACACGGAGTATTTTTATAGAGTGGGGAGAGAACAGATTTTATAAAACAGATTTTTATAGAGTATTTTTACTAATAACTCTGAAATTATATATAAAAAATGATATTTTATAATTTTTTTAGTTTTAAAAAACATGTTAAAAAGGTAAAAATTAATTAATACCGATTGGATAAAGTAAAATAATAATAAAAATGACGGATATAATTAATTTTTTATGCACTTTAATATTCAATTAACGAAAATTTGGTAATGGGTGTGACTTTGCATAGAAAACGGTTATAACGGGTGGTTTTCTGCAACTTTTGTTTTAGGAGGTGGTTTCACGCAAATAGGGTGGTTTTGTGCAACTTTGAGCTACAATTGGGCCAAGCCCTTTTACACTCGTTTAGGCTTCCGGCCCACTATCTACATGTGAGTTCAACTGTTGAATCTATGAAACATACTTGTATAGAATGGTCACTTAGATATATAGTAAGGTGAAATGTATAATTATCAATTCTAATTACTCCATCCAATCTAAAATATAGGTCATTTATGAGAACTCATATACTTACAAGTGTTTAAAAGTCAAACGCCTTATTTCAGATCGGAATATAATATACATTTATAATAATAAATACCACATCCACATAATGAAATACATATGAAACTTACAAGTACTTTAGAGATGTGAGTTTGGAAAGAGAAGGCGGGATCCCTCCAGTCAGATCACTTGAACTCAAACTCCTGCAGTTCATGAGGATATTCCAAAGATCAAACACAAGTATAATACAGTAATATTTAAATTTAGAAGATACACACGCCCACACAGTACTCACAAGGAGGTTATTCTTGGAGGATTGTTGGCATCATAGCTACAGTTCAGACCGTCCCACTGATAATACATTGGAAGACAAGGGTCTCCTTGCCAAATCTTCGGTATCACATAACTATCCTTAATTGCAGTGATAGAATCAACTGAACATATTGATTCATAATAAATCCGTAAAAGTTGGTTCTTTTCAAATATACGTACAATGTACAAAAACTAAGCCATAAATTAGTCAGTGTATCAGAGTAAGCGAAAATACCATCTTCTTGATTTGTTGGTGAAGCGAGATCTAGGGCTCTGAACACCTCCATAGCATTAATAATAGGGTAATGGTTGGATTCAGCTGTCTTCTTAAGTACAAAACCGTAACCAAATGAACCTTGAAGAGAGATTCTAGGGGATGTTACTGTTGTCAATTGCATGTATTTTGGCCTAATTGGTCCAAATTTGTACCCTGGGGTGTTAGGCAGAAAAAGGGTGAACTCTCTGGTGTCATTAGAGCCTAGCAATTCAAGCTCAACAAAGTAAAAGTATAAATAAATCTGAGCTGTAGAATACTGATCAGGCACCCTTAAGATGTGTGTCATGTTAGGAAGGCTATCATTTTGCTCACAAGCAGTCATCAACACACTAGTTGGTACTTTACTAGGATTGTCAAAAGTTCCATTTGTTTTGGCAATGACTTTCCAACCATCATCCCAGTTAGGAACACGATACCACAGACGATCATATGCATCATCCTTCACCCTACATCAAGATAGACATTCACCTCTTTTAATCTAGATTGTTAGACTAATTATGGAAAACGATCATATATATATGAAGCTCAATTTGTGGATTAAGAAAACAGATTTATTGAATATACATACAAATAACCTGCTGGGGCAGGAGCAACAGCACCAATATCTACTCCATCCATGACATATCCATGACATCGAGTGACAACGCTGGAGAAGCAGGGTACGGAGAGTTTATATCCAAAGGCCTGAGCTCGAGGACAGATATATAAGGGGTTCCATGCCCTGTGTTTACGAGACACACGTCTATTGATTTGGTAGTTGCTACATGGAGTATCTCTCCAATATTTGACGTAGAAACTGTGGACCAAAAATTGACACCTACGTAGACATCAAATATAGGGTCTGTATCCTTGCCATCATAGTTGCCAATTGCCATAGACGAACGTAGTTCTGATTAAGTATGTACGGTTAGGCTTCAACGGGGAGAGGCTATAGCAATTTCTGCGTCCCTCAGGGAAGCTTCTTAATGACAACTCCATATTTGAATAGGGAAGGTTAGGTGGGGCCAATATTTTGTAGTTGATACCAGTGCTAATGTATTTCTCGTCGGAAGTGTAGTACAATCCATTTAGTGAGTAGTAATATGGAGTGTCCCTTTCAGAAAGCCCACAGTCAATATTTATGAACCCATCTGCATTTATTTTCCCATGTAGGGGGTGAAAAACGAGAATTTGCATTATGTATGTATGTATGTATGTATGGACACACTCCGATGAAAACTAAAATTGTGGTAAAAATGGTTAGCCCCATTCTAAATAGCAACGAGCTATAAGACAGCCTTTTAGTCTGGTTCTGAAAATAACTTAGCTATGAAGTCATTGTGTAATTTTAAAAAATGAGTTTTTAGCACGTTTTTTAATCTGAACCAAGCTATATAGTCACTGTGTAATTTTGAAAAGAGTTTTTTTAGCACGGATTTCAAATTTACCGAGCTATAAAGTAGTCGGTTTTTACCATAATTTAGGGTTTTGATCACCGGAGTCAATCCGTAATATATACACATATACGTAGCTGAAAATTAATCATGGGTTAACAAATAGTACATCAACCCATGCGTGATTTTTAGAACTACTATATAGATCTATAAATTAAGTAACTATTTCGAATAAAAAACAGATGATTAAGAATTGAAGATATATGTATACACGTAGCTGAGAATCAATCGATCATGCGTTAGTACAGTTTTCCTGACAGAAAAATTAAAGTACCTGAATGATCATCGGATAATCGCCTTTCAGTGGGAAGTACATCTGCTGCAACTAATAACTGAAATTTGGTCAAATGGAGGAGGAAGAAGATGAATTGGAATACGGTATTAGGCACAAGTACGGACATCCTACAACCACCTCAATTTATGGATGATTTTCGCGATATCAATCTAGCTATTTATATATTGATTTTTCTTTACGATATTATATTTAATTATGTGTTATTAAGTCGATGCAACCTCTGGTCAATGCATTATGCATGCTATCTTACTACCACTCTCTTTAATTTATTTTCATTTAATTTCACTAAAGGAAATTTACAGAAAACCACCCCTTAAATATGAGATTTTCATTTAACGACCTTTTAAATTCAACATTGCAGAAAACCACCCTTTAAATGGTCTCTATTTACAAATGCCATTTCATCTATTTTTGTTAAGTTATCTTTAAATATATTATATTTTTAAACTCAAATTTGATTATAAACATATTTAAAATTTGAATTTAAGATCTTGATATATTCCATTTTAGATATCGTTTTTTTTTTAGAAATAATAATAAATATAGCTAAGAATTATTATTCCAATTTATATTTGAAAATGTTTATAAAATTTGAAAATATCATGTAAAATACTATTTCATTTATAATATGATTAGAAATAATAATTTCTATTTATAAAGTTAAAAATAAATTTTGTGTTTGATCAAGGTATAAACAAAAGGATAAGCTAATGGGTGGGCCTGTGAATTTTCAGGTCGGTGAGTCCTCTAGTTGCTGGATGGCCTGATGCTCGTCTGATTATGAAGTTCCTGCTGTAGTCTGCAGAAGCATTATATTACTATATATCAAGGGAAGATTTTGTTGTTGTCATAGATGTTGTTGCCATGGATTTGTCTTAATTTTGTTGCAGTCCAATAGGATATTGGGTATTGAAAGCTTCAAAACTTTGTGTTACTGCAATCCAAATTATGGAAATTGGTATTTGGATGTGTCATGGATGTTGAATAAGGATGACAATCGGTTATGAAAATTGGCTTAACTTGCCTTCTTCTAGTAGATCAGTAAGTGTGAAGTCAAGTGGCAATTTCAGGAGTAGCACCAAATTTGCTGTCATGGAGCTCAAAAAAGCTATTGCAGAAGTGTATGTGGGGATAGTTCTTGTGAAGTTGCTGCAGATGGATGTGTTGTTTTGGGCAATGTTAGCTGCTGCAGATCTTGAAGTCTTGCAGATGAGTTTGTTCTTGTGGGGCGCGCAATGGCCAATGGGGACGTTGCTATAGAAGTCTTAGGTGCAAGCAGGCATCAGTCTGGCATGCCTTTCATTTAGAACATCTTTAATTGTGGTATTTAAGTTGGGTATCATAACTATTTTTTATAATAAAATACTATAAAATGTGGGAGAACCAATAAAATGAATATCTTATTGAGATATATGTCTTATATCTCCATCCTTATATTGCACATTTTATTGTCCTTTTATCATGGTCTTTTATTTGCATTTTATGTTTTACTTTCCTACCCTTTGCAATGGTTTTGTTGCCTCTCTACTGGACTATTTAAGCTCGGAATTCTGTTTTCTTGGAATAAGAGAGAATGAGGTGAAGTGACTAGGGAAGAACCCTAGCTCAGCCATTTTCATCCTTTCATTGTGCATTGATCACTTGTGTGATCTGTTTTCCTTTTGATCATCTATTTGCTTCATTGATTGGTGAGATCTGTTCTAGCAGAAGGCTAGAACTTCACATGGTATCAGAGCTACGCTGGTTGTAGATCAGTGCAGCTTGTTGACGCTGAGCTCCTAACAGGTGAAGGAATCATTCACTAAAGGAGTGTGCCTTACACACCACAGCAAAATGGAAGGGTGGAAAGAAAGCACAGACATCTTGTTGAGACAGCAAGAGCCATGAGAATCCGTGCCGTCTTGAATTGGACCAATGAGCCACTCAGAGATTGACAAGTTTGGGGAAAGGGGAAGAAGATGCATATTCATGTGTTACCCACATGGTCAGAAGGCATACAGACTGCTGGATATGAAGACCGGGGAGCTATTTGTGAGCAGGGATGTCATTTTCCATGAGAAAATCTTCCCTTACAAGGAGCAGAAAGTTGGAGAAGAAGAATTGGTGGAGCAACCAAGCCTACCTGTTGTTAATCCAGCTCTGGATTATGAAGCCTTTGCTCATCAACATGAAGGTGTTCAGTCAGAGTCACCAAGCATGCCAACTATGGTGCCTGATTCAGAATCCTCATCAAGCTCCCAATCTACTCCACACAGTGGCAGTCATGGCTCTCCATGGGGACAACAAGTCACCCAAGAAAGTTCAACCGGTTATGTACCTGATCCAGTGCATTTCCCACCCTTGAGAAGATCAACAAGACAGATAGCAAGGCCAGGGAGGTTAGGTGACTATGTATGCCCCACCTTACCAAATGAATCATCATCTGAATCAGTGACATTCTTGGCAAGAGTATTGGGAGGTCTGTATCAATACAGCTCAGAGTATGTTAGCTCATTTGCCAACATGATCAATGTGCCTGAACCAAGAAGCTATAAGCAGGCAGTAAGGGACACACTGTGGCAAGAGGCCATGAACAAGGAGCTCATTGCTTTAGAACACAATCAGACTTGGGAAATGACAAGCCTGCCAGCAGGAAAGAAAGCAGTGGGATGTAGATGGATATACAAAGTGAAGTACAGGCCTGATGGATATGTGGAAAGGTATAAGGCTAGATTGGTAGCCAAGGGATACACCTAGATTGAAGGAAAGGATTACAAGCACACTTTCTCTCCCGTAGTAAAGCTTGCAACTGTGAGAATTTTGTTCTCTGTAGCAACTAAGAAGAACTGGCCTATATACCAACTGGATGTCAACAATGCATTCCTACATGGAAGGCTAGAGGAAGAGGTGTATATGGACCCTCCTGAGGGTTATGCAGTCTAACTAGGGCAGGTATGCAGATTGAACAAGTCCTTGTATTGACTCAAGCAGGCATCCAGACAATGGAACACAGAGCTTACTCAGTTCATGATCAATCAAGGTTTCAGTCAGTCAAAGAATGACTACTCCTTGTTCATCAAACAAGTTCCCAAGGGATAGGTTGTTGCACTTGTTTATGTTGATGACCTGCTGCTTACATGAGATGATGTTGAAATGATCAATTCGGTCAAGAGATCACTACACAGTGTATACACCATCAAGGACCTTGGATTGGAAAGGTATTTCTTGGGATTGGAGGTTGTCAGAAACTCACAGGGGACCTCCTTGCATCAAAGAAAGTATGCCCTTGACATCATTGAGGATTGTGGACCGAAAGGGTGCAAACCCAATGGCTTTCCCATTCCAAGAGGAATGAAATTAGCACCTGATGAAGGAGAGCCCTTGAAGGATCCAGAGAGATACATGAGACTAATAGGGAGACTTTTGTTTCTCAATCTGACATGGCCAGACTTGTCTTATGCCATACAACATTTAAGTCAGTTCATGAGCACTCCAAGGGAGCCATACATGAATGCTGCTCTACACGTTGTAAGGTACTTGGCAGGAACAGTGGGGCTTGGCTTGACATTCAAAAGGGATGATTCATGTGAGCTCATGGGATAATGAGATGCAGATTAGGCAGCTTGCTCATATAGTGCAAGATCCTTGACTGGATATTGCATTTTTTTAGGCCATTCATTGGTTTCTTGGAAGACAAAGAAGCAACCAATAGTGTCAAAGTCGTCTGCAGAGGTAGAATACAGGAGCATGTCTAAATCAGCAAGCGAACTGGTGTGGATAGTGGGGATTTTGAATGATTTAAGGGTGTTTCCTAGTACACCCATTCCCTTGTATTGTGACAACAAGGCGACCATTCACATTGCTGCAAATCTAGTCTTCCATGAGAGGACAAAGCACATTCGTGTGGATTGCCACTTCATACGTGAAAGAGTGCTTGAAGGCTTCATCTCCACACCTCACATTCAAACAAAGCTTCAGCTTGCAGACATTTTTACCAAGCCACTTGGTACAAATCAGTTTTAAAGCTTCATCAACAAGTTGGGTCTCACTGATTGCTGAGCCGATCCAACTTGAAGGGGGGGGGGGGGGGTATTGAGATATATGTCTTTTATCTCCATCCTTATATTGCACATTTTATTGTCCTTTTATCATGGTCTTTTATTTGCATTTTATGTTTTACTTTCCTACCCTTTGCAAGGGTTTTGTTGCCTCTCTGCTAGACTATTTAAGCTCGGAATTCTGTTTTCTTGGAATAAGAGAGAATGAGGTGAAGTGACTAGGGAAGAACCCTAGCTCAGCCATTTTCATCCTTTCATTGTGCATTGATCACTTGTGTGATCTGTTTTTCTTTTGATCATCTATTTGCTTCATTGATTGGTGAGATCTGTTCTAGCAGAAGGCTAGAACTTCACATATCTTACTATAATACTCACCTCACAAAAATTTCTTAGTTTAACAAAAAATCTGACATTATTTTTGTTTTCCTTTTAAAAAATTAGTGAGTACCATGGATGAAGATGGTCTTAGTTGTCGTTTTTTTTTTCACATTACATATTTGAGAACAAAGCTTTATAAGAGGTGGATATTGTTAGGAATTAGAATATTAGGGGTTATATGTGTAAATATTAGTAAGTGGGTATTTTGATATATAAATACCTATCTCATGTATTGTACGGGTATAAATGAAATAATCAAACCTTCACCCTCTCTTTCTCTCTTATTATGATATTCTTCTTCAATTTTTTCTACCTTTCCTCAACTCAATCTATTCTCAATCTCTGTAGAAATATTTCTATTATCCGACCTTCTGGTCTTAATAATTTTTTGATAAAGTAAAAATTTGAGATCAGACGGGTCTAATTCTCGATAGGCGGTAACACCGATATACGGAAAAACACAAACGGTTGATCTAGAATAGGAGTGGTTTGTAAAAATATTCACAAAATATAAAATATTTACCAAATTATTTAGTGTTTGAAATTTTTTACAAAAATAGTCACTAGGGTTCCACTTGTCTTTTATAATTTCCCAGAAAAAGAAAAAATCATATAAAATTACCATATCTTTTTATAATTTGCATTAATATCCTTGTATATTACATGTTTAGTTTATATTCCGCATTAAAATTTTATGATTAGAACCTTGATCATGCAATTTAGTATCAGAGCCTAGTTAATTAAAAATAATTTGTATTTATCTATAAGACAATCTGGAGGTGTCTACTAATTGCCCCCATAAGACTTATCCTCATGCTTTACATTTAGATATAAACGATAAGCATTTTGGAGCAATTTTAAATGCCATTTCAGACCAACTTATAGATCTAAAACTCGAAGTTAAAAAATTAGAACAATTATATATTGAGATTAGCGATAAAATATTTAAGACTGTAAAAGAGACAAGCGAAGTACATCACTCAACAAATCTAAAAGCCATTAACGAAATTAGCCATCAGATAAGCTTAACATCAGGTGGTGAAATTACGAAAGAAGATCCTTTTAAATATAGTTATCCATTTAAAAAATCCAAAAATAAGTTTTCTACTGAATTAGATAATATAATAAACAAGGCAATAGTAGAAGAAGATCAAGACGAAAATCAAAATCCTAAAAATGAATCAACATCCAATTCGACAAATAAAGAGATTTAGCACTAAGTTAGATGACCCAGAATGGAAGATGAAATTACAGAAACAAAAAGCCATTGAAACTAACTTTATGAACCAAGAGGTCATGAGCGACGACGAGTCTGAAAAGAATTCGGATGAAGAAGATGTATATCAACAAATGGGATTAATTAACCTAAAAGATATGGAAAACATTCCTATATCTAGAATCCAAAAAAGGTTAAATGAAATTTTAAGACAAAGAAGGTCGAGGGAGAATGAACCTGTAGAACAAAATGAAGCTAGAAGACATTACAGAAGATATGGACATGGTTCTACCAGCAATTATAGACCTAGGTTAAAGCCTAAAGAATTTCTGGAAAAGAAGGAAAGATTTGGAGTAAGCATTATGCCAAACCATAGACCAAATCAAAGAGAAATTAATCTAGAACCCATAAGTGAAACATGTTATAAATTAAACCTAGATGGTGTAAGAAATAGGCGTGAAATCATAGAGTTCTGGAAGAAAAGTTTGATGAGTGTATTAAACATGAACGTAGGATGGAACTCTTCTTAATTCCTCAATTACATAGAACATAGTTTCTATGGATGTATTGCCGATTGGTATGGAGCTATTGGTGATGAACCAAAACAAGAGCTAAGGAATTTAGCAAGCCCAGTGACGATGTTCACCTTAATATGTGAATTAATAGAAGACGAATTCATTGGAGAAAAGGAAGATGAAGATAAGGAAGCTTTAAAATGGCAAAGAACTTTAAACAATCTCGAAATCTGTAACATGAAATATGTTGACAATTACATAGCAGAATTCGAGAAGTATTATTATAAGATAGGTGAAAACAGCACTAATTTGCAAATGTTCTTTGATAAACTTCCTGCCCCAATTAATGAACAAATAAGTGAAGAATATCGAGAGTTAATTAAAGATTGAGATAAAGATACTCTTGGTAACAGAATTTCCTATGTTAGGAAATGGGTCGAGAAAAAATGTCGAGACGTAAGAAGCACCCAAAGAATGAAAAAACAATTCTTAACTTGTTGGGAGACGCCAACAGAGTGGGGATGCAACAATAGAGATTACCAAGGGAAAAGAAACTATAAGAGAAAAAGTTTTAATAAACAAAGAGGTAAAAAATATTATAAGAAGTATTATAAAAAATCATTCTGTAAAAACAGAAGGTTTTTCCAGAAAGCGTCGTTCTGTCCTGAGAAAAAGAAAAAATACAAGTGTTGGGCATGCGGAGAATCCGGTCATTATGCTAATGAATGCAAAAACAAGAAGAACAATAGATTAGCAGAAGCCCTAGGTAGTTTGGATTATATCGAGCTATCTGAAGATGAAGCAGTAGATCTAGCCCTAAGAAATAACAAAGGGATAGTAGAAATAATAGAAGAAAAGCTTGAAGAAGATATAGAATATGAAAATGAGTCAATAGAAGGTGAAGAAATTAATGAAATGATGGAAGGAGAAGCTCCTAGTGAGTTTTCTGATGAATATGAGATGACTACCTTAGCTCAACTTCAGCAAGCTGAAACCTCTATTAATGAGGAACAAGTTGAAGAAATGACGAGATCAGGGGTTGATTTCCCGATCATCGTTAAAGAACAGTATGTTAAAAAATCATTATTCTCTAAATATGCTAAATATGTTTGTGAAGAAATTTCTGGAGATGTAACTGTCAAGAATAATGAAAATCAAGCAACTGAAGTAAACTTAATTAATTGGGCAAACATTCAGAAACATAACAAAGATAAGAAATTTAAATATATTTTCATATGTGGCATCCAAGTAATTATAACTCCATTACAAGACTATGGAAAAGATGTGCAATGCATTAATTTTGTTTGTGACATTAGGCATAAAAAGTTTAGTGATCAATGCATCAATGGTATAGTCTGTAATTTGAGTCAAAGAGCAGTTTCTTGGATCTGTAGGCCTAACTATTATGTTAGTCTAGAAGATCATTATGCATCTAAGTTCTTAGCTATAAAATTGTTAACAGAAGGTATTAGTATGCATAAGGGAACTTGTCCTTTACAATTAAAGTGGAAGGTAGTTTATAAACTTGAGAATACTACAAATCCTCCACAAAAATGCCATATAGTAGAAGCCGAGAAACACGAGGTGGTAGGTCCAAGCAAAGAAGTTGTACTTGTTAAGTTAAGACCTGATCAGATAAGACTTAAGACCATTTGGATAAATGCATTTGAAAATTCTACGGGTACTAGCAGTAATAAAGTTTTAACCATAGATGAAGAAGGTAGATTCCATACGAATGCTAAACCACCAGCTAGTCTCTCTAGATGTCCAAGCTTGTCCAGAAACACTAGTTGTAGGCTCAATCCTAATCTTAGTATTACTTTGAGGAATCAGGGAGCTACCACTAGTAGAAAAGACAAATCGTTTGTGGTAGATGAAGATATAATAAGCATGATAGTAGCATTAAACAAGAGGTTAGAAAATAGAATTATAAAAGAACCATCCAGACATAGTGTAGATCTAGGTTCTACCCCATTTAGGGAACCAATACCATCAATTCCCCTAATAATTCAAAAGGTTAGAGAAAATCAAGAAGGATCATCTAGTTCCGAACAAAAAGGAAAGATAATAGGATATCAAACTAAAACCATTAGTGAACCTATCTATGAGAATGATCCAGGGGCTAAAGATTTAAAAGAATCTCTCACAGATTCTTTATTTGAAGACGAAGTGAGTATGAAAATGGAAGTAATAGACCTTAGACATCTTTATGGAGATAATATGAGGGTAGAGGAAAGTCTTGAACATGTTAGTAGAGAATCACTAAAGAAAAATTATAGGATTACCAACCCTAATAGCATTTATATCCCGATAAGTATTTGTTTAGAAGGATTCAATAAATATGAGTTATGTGCCTTTGTAGATACTGGATGTTCAGTATGCTTTGGAAAGAAGGCATTATTTCCTGAGTTCATTTGGCAAAAGTCTCGTAGACCAATTCAAGTTAGAATAGTTGATGATAGTATCATGGTTCATTCAGAATTAGCTTCTGATGTACCTATCATGATAGGAGGAGTCCAATGTGTAATTCCTACACTATGGGCTACTAATCAGCCATCACATGATATGTTAATTGGAAATAATTTCCAAAGACTCCATGTTCCAGTAACTCAACACCTAGACATGATGGTCTTCAATAGATCTGGCAAAACCCGACCCGAAACCCGAAAACCCGACCCGGTCGACTCGAAACCGATTATTCTGAACACCGATACAACCCGTCCATTTTAGACCCAAAATCCGAATGAACCGAACCCGATTAACCCGAAACCCATTAAAACCCGAACACCTTATAACCGAAACCCGAAATAACCCGAACTTTAAGCTACAATCTAGTAAATTTTTTAAAATGAATATTGAAATAATGAAAACCCGAGACAACCGAAACCCGAATAACCGAAACCCGATACAACCAAGCAATAGAATTTACGCGCACTAAGCGTGGTGAGGAATATATTCTTTCTGCACAAAGAGAATTTGCACTATCTATATGTGAAGTAACAATAAAAGATAAAATTCTTAAACAACAAGAAAAAATGTGTAAGGAATTATATTCTGAAAATCCTATAAAATTTTGGGAAAAAGATAAATCATTTGCTACCATAGAGCTAATAGATACTAAAGTTGTTATTAGAGTAAAACAAATGGTTTACACTTATAAGGATCAACAAGAATTTAAAGAACAAATTGATGAGCTCTTAAAGAAAGGTTTAATTCGAGAAAGTAATAGTCCTCATTCTAGTCTTGCCTTTATGGTTAAGAATCATGCTGAAGAAAAAAAGAGGAAAAGCTAGAATGGTTATCAATTATAAAAAGCTTAATGATAATACTGTTTTCAATGGATATTATATCTCTAATAAGACGGTTTTATTTAATAGAATACAGGGAGCCATTTGGTTCTCTAAAATGGATTGTAAAAGTGGATATTGACAGGTAAGAATGGATGAAAAAAGTATTCCACTTACTGCATTTAGTGCTCCACAAGGACACTATGAATGGGTAGTCATGCCCTTTGGTTTGAAAAATCCACCACAGATATTTCAGAGAAGAATGGACAATGTCTTCAAAGAATTTAAACATTGTTGTCTTGTTTACATTGATGATATATTAATCTTCTCTAAAACTATAGAACAACATAAGCATGACTTGAAGGCGCGCTATAACTAAAAAATGTATTGACCATGGAATCATTCTAGGACAGAAAAAATGCATTTTTGCTGAGCCTGAAATTGAGTTCTTAGGATTAAAGATTAAAGCAGGTCAAATTATTTTGCAGGAACATATTCTAGAAAAGGTAGAAAAATTTCCTGATGAAATCAAAGATAGAAAACAACTAGAAAGATTTCTAGGTTGTCTTACTTATGCTTCTGATTTTATTAAAGATCTAGCCA
This sequence comes from Persicaria tinctoria, assembly GCA_037127255.1. Lineage (NCBI taxonomy): Eukaryota > Viridiplantae > Streptophyta > Magnoliopsida > Caryophyllales > Polygonaceae > Persicaria > Persicaria tinctoria. The sequence continues at coordinate 8,573,206 of JBANSL010000013.1, read as the reverse complement.
AGTTGAGAAAACCCTTACAGGTTAAATTGAAGAAAGATCAAGTTTGGAGTTGGACTCAATTAGATACTAAAATAGTCAAAGAACTTAAAAGAAGATGTGAAAAACTTCCAATATTGACTTTACCTAATGAAGAGGATGAGTTAGTTCTTGCAACAGATGCTAGTGATTATCACTGGGGAGCTGTTTTAAAAATAAAGAAAGATAACAAGCTTTGCAGGTATAGCAGTGGCAGCTTCAACACATCTGAGTATAATTACACTGTCATGGAAAAGGAGATTCTTGCAATTTATCGTGAAATCCAGAAGTTTATAATCTTCTTAGCTCCTAAACCTTTTACAGTCAGAACAGATTGTAAAGGAATATTGGGTTTCATAAATAACAATCTTGATAATATGAAAGCGCATGGGAGACTCCTGTGTTGGCAATTAGCTCTTAATCAATTCACTTTTACCATTGAGCATGTGCAGGGATCAAAAAATTCTCTAGCCGACAGCTTAACGAGAGAGTTAGCTAATGGATCAGAGAAATCAAACGCGGTGGGAAAATCCGCAATGGGTGTTCCACCCATGGGATATTAACCTCTTAGGAGAAATACGAGGATACCAAGGATGGGCTTCCCCTCCAAGTTTTCATATTTCTGTTGATTTTGGAAGATTTACTGAGAATAGATTCCGTCGTGGACTCCTACAAGCAAGACACAGAGCGGTCATACGAATGTTAACTCTAGAGATAATTATAAAAGTTCTCCAACTACCCACTGAACTCCAAGAAGACATCTGTAGAAGATGGAGAATGAGAGGTTTCGACAACTTCTATTGGATGGTAACTTTGAGATATCACGATACTCCAGCAAAGATAAGAGAATGGTGCAACCATTTTTGTGTAACCACTGGCGCCGGATTGGGAGGATTATCATTATCCATCATGCCAAATGAAGATGCAGATTACTTAAAATCGTGGAAATATGGAATGTGCAATGGAATCCACAATTACAGGCGACCATGGCCAAAGAAAGAAGAAGAAAGCATCTTGTACATGTATTTCACTAAGTTCCAGAAGGAGGTCTTCCTCAGAGCAGCAAAATTCGAAAAAATAGAAGACATAGATTGTTGTCGTGTTATCAGTGCCTGCATAGATGTTAGCCAGGGAAAAACCCGGCTACCACATTACCTAATCTTCCTACTAATGAGGGAAGACTACTGGTACATGATAGATCCAGTAGTGGAAGGAAGAATCGACGTAGTAAGGCATACTTGGGAAGAAAGAGCAAAAGGATTCTTTTACATCTACTACTACATCACCAAGTTCAGACACACAGATTGTGGGATATTCAAAGTTGGAAATACAACCTTCATCGTAACCTCACAACTCAATCCATTAATGGAGCAAGCCATGAACAGGACCGAATCCATCAATCTTTACTTAGCAAAAATAGAGGCCGGTCACTTTTTAGATAAAAGAGGACACGAGAGGATGATTGATTTACTGATTGCATGGGATCGAGAATACACTGAAGGATTAATGCTTGATCTCGATTTAGACAATGATCAAGATCTAGAGTTTGATAATACTCTAGATCTAGTTCAAGACTACAATGATGATGACCTGGAAGCCAATATGGGAGACGAAGGGGTCCAGAATCTGGACAACTGAAAGCCATCATCATCCACCAAGCACAATTATTGTACCTTTACTTTTCCTGTTTACTTTTACTGTTCAGCATGAGAGTTGAGTCAGCATTGTGTGCTTTTATTGTTTTCTGAGTGCGTAGGGGCCCATCTGTCGGCCATTTGTAAAAGAGACGTTGGAAGACATCCAATGCTCTCTACTTAGCTCTATAAATAGAGCCATTCTCAGACTTCACAACACACAATTCTAGAGAGAGAGAAAAACCATATGAGAAGAGAGAAGAGAGTTTGTAAATCAGAAAGAGAAGTAGAAACGTTTTGAATTTGAGTAGACTGGTGTTTCCATCACTCTAAAGTTCAAAACCTTTCAATGAATCTTCTGATATGAGTGTTAAGTGTGTTTAAGTTTTAAGTTAAGAGTGCTTATGTGTTGTAACATTTCCCAGATTCAATAAAGTTTGTTTTTAAGAAAGGGAAAGCTACTTAATTGAATACTATGTTTTGAATACTTTGTTTTCTTGATTCAAATCCCTTCACCTTCTCAAAATCAAAACCAAAAGCTAGAGATTACGGTCTGAGGTAGGAAACGAAACAGATATGTGCTCAATCCGGACGAAGGGAGGCCTGGTTGAAGGTTAGCCACCTCTAGAAAGCCGGAAGCTAAGAAACGCTGGTGGTCCAGTGTAACTACATTCAGGTATTGGTTAAACCTCTTTAGCTTAAAGTTTTAGTTGCAGAGCGTGGTGGGCTTAAAATCATAGAAAGCTTATTATTCATAATATAGTTAGTAGATTATGATAGTTAGTTCCACCAAAAGTCATTTAAGTATTCTATATTGCATCTTGAGTATTATTGTCAAAAACTAGAAAGTTAAGACCAAGTTTGTAATTAAGTATAAAGTACGGGTATGTTTTAAAAATTCAAAAGCAAAAAGCTGAAATCTTTTAATATTTTTGAAAATAGTTTGAAAGAGTAAATATTGTAGTAAATATTTTAGAAAAAGTGAATATTTTGAAAGAAATTTCCTAGAATAGTTGGTATTATGTTGAGTAGTTTTTCCCTTTTTCCATATAAAATTTACTACTCCCTCCCTTAATTAAAATTGGAGCCTTTAGTAAATTATTCATAAAAATTGGCTAAATTAGAAGAGTATCCATATATTTGAAAATTTTGCAAAAGTGTCCATCCCCCTTGTCCCCCTGTCCCCCCTCGCTAGACCATTGACTGGTCAACGTTGACCGTTGACCGATTAATGTTGACCATTGACCGGTCAACGTTGACCGGTTCACCAAGTCCTTCAGTTTTTTTTTTTTTAAAAAAAAAATTACATGTCAGCACTTTCAGATATGCAACTATAACCCGATGTTATGCAAATAGAATATTATGATATGCAAATATAATATTATGTTATGCAAGCTTAAAAACCCTTATGAGAAGAATATGCAAATCCATATGTATTTTAAAATTGCATTAATATATCTTATTTTCACATAAGCACATCGCTCTACCATTTATTGACATAAGAGGCTTTAAAATTGCATTAATGTCAAACCCGATGTTGCTGACACCAACATTCCTGACACCGTTGACACTGACATTGTTGACATTGCTGACACAGTCACCACTAACATTGCGAACACCACCAACATTTTCCGTATTAGCGTTGACGTTAATGTCGGCTGACGCTGACATCAGAGATGTTGACGCTGCTGACGCTGACATCGGAGATGTCGGCTGACGCCGACATCGATGTTGCGAACACTGTTGACGCCGACGTCGAATATGCTTTTTTTTTGTGCCAACGCTTCTTTTTTTCGTGTAAGCACTAATATTGTTGACACTGCTGACACTGTCACCATTAACATTGCGAACACCACTAACATTTTCCGTGTCAGCGCTGACGCTGATGCCGGCTGACGCCGACATCGGAGATGCTGACGCTGCTGCCATTAATAGTGATCGGTATAAAAGAAATACCAGTTGTGCTACTATTATGTAGTACATATGCAAACCTCGAATGCTGCTGACAAGCATTAGTTGAGCTCAATATAAGGTGTTGGTTGAATCGCTTCTAATGCTAAAATCCAGTGAGATATTGTGTTAGTAGCTTGTAATGATTATGCACAACCAAAATCTGATTTTTGATTTTAGAATGAATTGAATTAATGTAAAAATCTGTTATAGTGCTGACGTTTGATGTAATGAAGTAAAATTTGTGTCTTCGGCACAAATTTAGATTGAAATTTATGAAGTTACTACTCTTTGTATTGAAACTAAGAAGAAATTAATATTGATCAGTATAAAAGAAATACCAGTTGTGCTACTATTATGTAGTACATATGCAAACCTCGGATGCTGCTGACAAGTATTAGTTGAGCTCAATCTAAGGTGTTGGTTGAATGGCTTCTAATGCTAAAATGCAGTGAGATGTTGTGTTAGTAGCTTGTAATGATTATGCACAACCAAAAATCTGATTTTGATTTTAGAATTAATTGAATTACTGTAAAAATCTGTTACAGTGCTGACGTTTGATATAATGAAGTAAAATTTGTGCCTTCGGCACAAATTTAGATTGAAATTTATGAAGTTACTACTCTTTGTATTGAAACTAAAAATAAATTAGTAGTGATAAGTCTAAAAGAAAGAATAGTTGTGCTACGACTAATTAATACTTATGCAAAAATCTCGTGTTGTTGACAAGTGATAGTTGAGATCGATCTAATGTGTTGGTTGAATGGCTTCTAATGCTAACATGCAGTGAGATATTATGTTACTAGCTTGTAATGATTATGCACAACCAAAATCTGATTTTGATGTCAAAACCAATTGAATTACTGTAAAAATCTGTTACACTGCTGACGTTTGATATAATGAAGTAAAATTTGTGCCTTCGGCACAAATTTAAATTGAAATTTATGAAGTTACTACTCTTTGTATTGAAACTAAAAATAAATTAGTAGTGATAAGTCTAAAAGAAAGAATAGTTGTGCTACTACTAATTAATACTTATGCAAAAATCTGGTGTTGTTGACAAGTGATTGTTGAGCTCGGTCTAATGTGTTGGTTGAATGGCTTCTAATGTAAAATGCAGTGAGATATTGTGTTACTAGCTTGTAATGATTATGCACAACCAAAATCTGATTTTTGATTTTAGAATGAATTGAATTAATCTAAAAATCTGTTATAGTGCTGACATTTGATGTAGTTAAGTATGATATGCAAATATAAATTGACGATATGCAAATATAAGTTGATGATAAACAAATATAAATTGATGATATGCAAATATAAGTTGATGATATGCAATTATAACTTGATGATATGCAAATATAAAAATAAGTTGGGGAAATAAAAATAAGTTGGGGAAATACAAATTGATGTTGTGAAAATGTATGATTATACTATGCAAATATAAATTGATGGTGTGCAAATGTAAAAGTATGATATGCAGTTATAAATTGATGATATGCAAATATAAGATTAAAATATGCAAATATAAATTGATGATATGCAAATGTGAAAGTATAATATGCAATTATAAATTACTAGAAAAATTTGTAAATTACTTGAATTATTATAAATTTTAGCCTATGCGGGATTCGAACCCACGTATTTGCGCATAAGCACATCACTCTACCATTGAGCTAAAAGGCTTTTAATTATATTATAACATAACATTCAAATAAACAAATAAGAGTTATGTTCGCGCCACAACCAAAAAAGGAGAAAAAAAAAGTAGAACTCCTAATAAACAGATTTACATATTTTTTTCCTGATTATAGATTTATAGCTTCTACATGAATGGTGACAGATTTATAGTGAGATAAAAATCTGTTACATATTTTTTTCACAGATTTTGTGTTAGTAGCTTGTCATGATTACGCACAACCAAAATCTGATTTTGATTTCATAATGAATTGAATTACTATAAAAATCTGTTACACTGCTGACGTTTGATATAATGAAGTAAAATTTGTGCCTTCGGCACAAATTTAGATTGAAATTTATGAAGTTACTACTCTTTGTATTGAAACTAAGAAGAAATTAATATTGATCAGTATAAAAGAAATACCAGTTGTGCTACTATTATGTAGTACATATGCAAACCTCGGATGCTGCTGACAAGTATTAGTTGAGCTCAATCTAAGGTGTTGGTTGAATGGCTTCTAATGCTAAAAGACAGTGAGATGTTGTGTTAGTAGCTTGTAATGATTATGCACAACCAAAAATCTGATTTTGATTTTAGAATTAATTGAATTACTGTAAAAATCTGTTACAGTGCTGACGTTTGATATAATGAAGTAAAATTTGTGCCTTCGGCGCAAATTTAGATTGAAATTTATGAAGTTACTACTCTTTTTATTGAAACTAAAAATAAATTAGTAGTGATAAGTCTAAAAGAAAGAATAGTTGTGCTACTACTAATTAATACTTATGCAAAAATCTGGTGCTGTTGACAAGTGATAGTTGAGATCGGTCTAATGTGTTGGTTGAATGGCTTCTAATGCTAACATGCAGTGAGATATTATGTTACTAGCTTGTAATAATTATGCACAACCAAAATCTGATTTTGATGTCAAAACCAATTGAATTACTGTAAAAATCTATTACACTGCTGACGTTTGATATAATGAAGTAAAATTTGTGCATTCGGCACAAATTTAGATTGAAATTTATGAAGTTACTACTCTTTGTATTGAAACTAAAAATAAATTAGTAGTGATAAGTCTAAAAGAAAGAATAGTTGTGCTACTACTAATTAATACTTATGCAAAAATCTGGTGTTGTTGACAAGTGATTGTTGAGCTCGGTCTAATGTGTTGGTTGAATGACTTCTAATGTAAAATGCAGTGAGATATTGTGTTACTAGCTTGTAATGATTATGCACAACCAAAATCTGATTTTTGATTTTAGAATGAATTGAATTAATGTAAAAATCTGTTATAGTGCTGACATTTGATGTAGTTAAGTATGATATGCAAATATAAATTGACGATATGCAAATATAAATTGATGATATCCAAATATAAGTTGATGATATGCAATTATAACTTGATGATATGCAAATATAAAAATAAGTTGGGGAAATATAAATTGATGTTGTGAAAATGTATGATTATACTATGCAAATATAAATTGATGGTGTGCAAATGTAAAAGTATGATATGCAGTTATAAATTGATGATATGCAAATATAAGATTAAAATATGCAAATATAAATTGATGATACGTAGTATGCAAATGTGAAAGTATAATATGCAATTATAAATTACTAGAAAATTTTGTAAATTACTTGAATTATTATAAATTTTAGCCTATGCGGGATTCGAACCCACGTATTTGCGCAGAAGCACATCACTCTACCATTGAGCTAAAAGGCTTTTAATTATATTATAACATAACATTCAAATAAATAAATAAGAGTTATGTTCGCGCAACAACCAAAAAAGGAGGGGAAAAAAAGTAGAACTCTTAATAAACAGTACAAATTTGTATACACATTTGCACAAAAAGAGGTCATGTTAGCACACAATTAGAAATTAAAAAAACATATACATCAACTTGAATTGCACAAAAAGAAACCATATCAACACACAATTAGAAATATAGAAAAAAAAAACATACACATCAATATAAAAAAACATATCATAACTAGCAAGAGAATTCATACTTCATAGAGAGAATGAGATAAATATAGCATAACTAGCACAACAGATTACAAAACTTTGCTATGTTATCAGATAACAAAAAAAGAAAAAAGAAAAAAGAAAAGAGAGAATGTTAATTAAAAAAAAGTGAAAAGTAAGAAGTTTATGTTGTGCAAATATAAGTTACTGTTACGTAAATAAACCTTCATGATATGCATATATAACAATCTGTTATGCAATTTGAAACTGCTGACACCGGATGTCAGCAAGATTGTTATTCCATCTTAATTTTAAGCAAATAATTGAACTTGTTTTACAGATTTCAAAAATACAGATTTCTTAAATTACACATTGCTGAAATTGCATATTTAGGAAATTACAGATTTCAGAAATTTTAGTTTTGTGAAATTGCATATTAAAATGTGAATTTAAATATTTTAAAACTTAATTTTTTGCAGATTACAGATTTTCACATATTACAGATTTTTTACAGATTACAGATTTTCACAGATTACAGATTTTTTTACAGATTTTCACAGATTATAGATTTTTTTACAGATTTTCACAGATTACAGATTTTTTTTTACAGATTACAGATTTTCACAGATTACAGATTATTGATTTTTTGCAGATTACAGATTTTCACAGATTACAGATTTTTTACAGATTACAGATTTGCACAGATTACAGTTTTTCACAGATTACAGATTACAGATTTTCATAGATTCCAGATTACAGATTTTGTACAGATTACAGATTTTCACATAGCACAGATTACAGATTTTTTTTATAGATTACAGATTTCACAGATTACAGATTTCACAGCTTTTACATGATCACAGATTAACATATTTTTTTCCTGATTATAGATTTACAGCTTCTACATGAATGGTGACAGATTTACAGCTTCTGGTTACATATTTTTTGCTACACAAGCATGTCACCACACAAGCATCAGCAGCTGCTCGTAAAAAAAAACTCTTCAAAACCTTGCTATGTTCTCACCTAACCAAAAAAAAAAAAGAAAAAAAGAAAAAAGAGGAAGGTAATTTAAAAAAAAGGTGAAAAAAAAGAGTTATGTTCGCGGCACAACCAAAAAAGGAGAAAAAAAAAAGTAGGAACTCCTAATAAATAGTACAAATTTGTATACACATTTGCACAAAAAGAGGTCATGTTAGCACACAATTAGAAATAAAAAAAACATATACATCAACTAAATGTAAATATACAAACACATTAAGCTAAATGTTAACCTTTACGTTAAATGTCAACCTTTAAGCTAAATAACAACATTTAAGCTAAATGTCGACATATAATGAATTTCTAAAGTTTTTAGAAGATGTCAGCATTTCTAAAGTTTACAAATAAGATAATTCTCAAAATTAATATCATATAAAGCAATAATACGAAATAACGATCTCAACCTTTAAGTTAAATCTCAACCTTTAAGTTAAATGTCAACCTTTAAGTTAAATGTCAACGGCTAAATGTCAACCTTTACGTTAAATGTCAACCTTTAAGCTAAATGTCAACATTTAAGCTAGATGTCGACATATAATGAATTTCTAAAGTTTTCAGAAGATGTCAGCATTTCTAAAGGTTACAAATAAGATCATTCTCAAAATTAATATCATATAAATCAATAATACAAAATAACGATCTCAACCTTTAAGTTAAATCTCAACCTTTAAGTTAAATGTCCACCTTTAAGTTAAATGTCAACGGCTAAATGTCAACCTTTACGTTAAATGTCAACCTTTAAGCTAAATGTCAACATTTAAGCTAAATGTCGACATATAATGAATTTATAAAGTTTTCAAAAGATGTCAGCATTTCTAAAGTTTACAAATAAGATCATTCTCAAAATTAATATCATATAAATCAATAATACAAAATAACGATCTCAACCTTTAAGTTAAATGTCAACGGCTGAATGTCAACCTTTAAGCTAAATGTCAACATATAATGAATTTCTAAAGTTTTCAGAAAATGTCAGCATTTCTAAAGTTTACAAATAAGATCATGTTAGCACACAATTAGAAATAAAAAAAACTTATACATCAACTTGAATAACATGTGAACAATAAATGTTAAATCAATATAAAACATAGCATAACTAGAAAGAGAATTCATATTTCATAGGGAGAATGGGATAAATCTAGCATAACTAGCAAATCAGATCACAAAACCTTGCTATATTCTCAGATAACCAAAAAAAGAAAAAAGAAAATAGAGAAATTTAATTTTAAAAAAAGTGAAAATAAAGAAGTTTATGTTGTGCAAATATAAGTTACTGTTATGCAAATATAACTCCATGATATGCACATATAACAATCTATTATGCAAATATAACAATCTGTTATGCAAGTTTAAACTGCTGACACCGGATGTCAGCAAGGTTGTTATTCCCTCTTAATTTTAAGCAAATAGTGTGAAAAGAAATAGAAAAAGATAAAGTTTTTGCCCATCAACGGCTAATGTCAACATTTATGTTAAATGTCAACATTTAGGCTAAATGTCAACATTGAAGCTAAATGTCAACATTGAAGTTACAGCAGATACAACAACAGAAAATGAAATTCAGAAGCTACAGCAGCCCCTAAAAGAGACCCAAAATCAGCAGACGCAAGATGCAAGCGAAATTTAGAAGCTACAACAACACCGAAAAAATACCCGAAATCAGCGGAAGCAAAATGCAAGCGAAAATCAGAAGCTACAACAGCCACAAAATGATACAACAACAGAACCCTAAAACCCTAAACTCTTTACGACCTAGAACCATAAACTCAAAATCCCAAAGAGAAAAAAGAAATAATTTCAGAATGACTAGAGGGTTCCTGCACTTATAGAGACTGATAAAAGCATAAGTTATATATGCACAAGAGATCATGTCAGGACATAATTAAAAATAAAAAAAGAACCTATAAATCTACTTGAATTGGACAAAAAAAGACAATGTCAACACACAATTAGAAATAAAAAAAAAAAACTTATACATTCTAACAAAAAAAAAACATATACATCAACTTGAATTGCACAAAAACCTTATAAAAGAATCTGATATAGGTCAATGTCATCTTTTTTGCAGTGTCAGCAGACTAACACAACAACCTTATAAAAAGAAAAAAAATGGAAATGAAAAGGCATTTTAAATATTCCCAAATTACTAGAAACATCCATTTCAGAAGATGTCAGCATTGAAGATGTCATCGATCATGAAAAATGTCAGCATTGAAGATGTCATCATTTACAAGCTTCACAACTACAACAACTACTGTTAGATGTTTGCAACAATTAATAAGAAACAAAACAACCATTTAGTGTATATGTGCAAAATAATGCAAGTTCTAGCAGTAACAACAATGACTTCTTTTACACCTTTTCAATTAAAAACCAAATTCAGATCTAAATATGCAGACTTCATATTCGAGCAAAGACCTATATTCAGATCCCTAAATTCAGATTCGAGCAAATTGCACAAAATCTTCTATTTCAACAGCTCTAAAAGCTTAGCAGAATTCATATTCAAACAGAAATCAACAAGCATTAAGCAAAATATTAGGCCGAATCAAGACGGAAAAAAAAATTAGGCTGAGCAAAATATTGTGCTGAAATCATTCCAGATTGCAAATTTGAGGTTGTAATACTAAAGAAATTAAAAGGGCTGACATAATTCATGGCTATACAAAACAACCATTTTTTTAATTAGTTTTAGATGAATCTTTAGCATGATATATGATGCTAAATCAACAAACAGTTCAAGCTTCAAATAACATGAAATGTGGGAAGTATACGGTACTAGTTCAAGCTTCAAGAAATAATATTTAAGGGAAATTTACAGAAAACCACCCTTTAAATATGAGTATTTTCACTTAACTACCCCTTATATTTAAAATTACATAAAACCATCCTTTAAATGATATTTGTTTACAACTCACCACCCATTCCCCTATTTTTCATTAATTTATCATTAAATTTATTATATTTTAATATTTTTAAACTCAAATTTGATGGTAAATATATTCAAAATTTGAATTTAAGGACTCGATTATATAATTATAGACCTTTTTCAATTTTATCAAAGATAATTATTGAACAACAATATTTAAACTATAGACAAATAATAATATTTTTAAATATTTAAAATATAAATAAATAAGAGTAATTTACAGAATATTTTAAAATTTTATAAACATTTTTAAATATAAATTAAAATAATAATTCTAGGCTATATTTATTATTATTTTTTAGAATAATTAAAATAATCCTTAAAATATAATTAAGCTCTTACATTCAAAATTTCAATATATTTATAATCAAATTTGAGTTTAAAAATGTTAAAATATAAAATATTTAATGATAAATTATCGAAAATAGATGAATGTAAGGGGTGGTTAAGTGAAAACACCCATATTTAAAGGGTGGTTTTCTGTAAATTTCCCAATATTTAATTGAAGCAATTGGAGTCAATTATAAGCAATTATAATGATAAACAGAAGCATAGGATAATGCTACTACAAACCCAGCATTTAATTGAGTTGTGAGGGCATTTGCAATAGCAAAGGGGAGATACAGTAGAGACCGCAAGCGACAATTCACCAACCTGATAAGCCATGAAGAGACTATGGATTCACACATTTTAAATCTGAAGCAATGAAGAGACGATTCACCGATCGACCTAGCAAGAGAGAGGAAACGGAGAACTAACCAGATGTTTGGCGGCGATGGCGATTGCGATGGCGATACAGAAGCTATTGCAGGGGACTGATTGCAGGGGAAAGAGAGAGGAAGTCGGAGGCAGAGCAGGAGAGAGGGCGGACAGGCGTACAGCTGCCATGGCCATGGATCCTCTCGAACGCCATCGATTCTCAATCAGAGCTCCTGGAAATCGAGATGGCGATTGGTGATAATTAGCGATTGGTGTAGCCCTAGATCTTCGACAATGGATGGAGGCGGAATCAGAAACCGCGTAGGCGGAGAGCAGAGGGAGCAGCGACGGAGAGAGCACACATCCTCTGAATCTGGATCTCCGTCGTCCTCTGCCTTCTGGATCTCGACGGAGAGCGTCATCGCCGACCTCATCAAACCGTCGCCTCCGCTGCTCGGATCCTGCAACTGCAGCTTCGTTTTGGCTTCTACAATGGCAGGCCGTCGTCTTCAAGCATCAGTTCCGACGAAAAAGGGAATCTGTAATGGAGGAGATTGAGGGTCTTCATCAGATTGAGCGAGGTCGCCGTTGGAGGCGAGAGAGGAGGCGAGGTCGGCAACACCGGCTCCAAAGCTCTACCAGGTCGCCGACATCCGCATCTTCTCCGGCGACGACGATGAGGCAACGGTGGCGAGATCTCTGTATCTTCTTCCTCCTGCTCGTCCTTCACCAATTTCAGGCGGCGCTCTCTCTCTCTTTCACAAATTGGAATCAGATTAGGGATTTTCAGTGTAGGGAACGGTAATATCGTCAATTAACCATCTAAAATTAGAAAAGCGGACATTTCACTAATTTTTACAAAATTAGGATAAACCTCAAATTAATTAAAATTTCATGTTTTTTCATCATGACACCACTACATCACACCTTCAAATTAAATCAGCGATTACTTATGGGGTAGTTTACTTACTACTTTATCTGTTAATTAAAATTTGACGTTTTACTATTTATACACGCTTTTTAGGTGTTAAAAACTATACTCCCCCCGTAACAGAATAATTGGCCTTTTGGCCAATTTCACACTTTTTAAGAAAGCTAAAAATAGAAAGAAGAATAGTTAAAATTTTAGCAAATAAATAATGTGAAAAAAAATGGACTAATGGAAAAAAAAAATAGTATGGGAAGTTAAGCATTAATAGAGTATCTTAAAAATCAAATATAATTAATGAGATGAATTGATAAAATTAGAAATTTTTATCATTAATGTTGTTCATAGGGACAAATATTCTATGACATGAAAAAGTGGCCAAAAAGCCAATTATTTGGTTACTGATGGAGTATAAAATATTAACTTTTTAATAATATTTTTTAATAACTTCATGTTTATTACAAATAACTTGAAATAAGTATGTATTTATAAAAATAAATATAAAAGTTGATATTTTATATAGTTTTAATTATTTAAAAAAAGTGGGTATAAATAAATAACACGACAAGAAAGAGTATATATTATTTATTAACACAATTGAACATACAACTTCATAACCGAAAATATATTATCAACTTTAAATTGTCTACCTATATATTGTAGTTATTGAACTATATATTTACTCATTCTCAAGCCACTTGGTGAATATATAGTAATTAAGGCTATAAGATGCATGAACCGGTTAAGTCACAGTCCATATATTTATTGAACCCAACGCGGCTGGACTTTCTGGCCAATAAATGAAAAAGATGACTTCTGAATCAGTTTCAAGCAAATCTTTTGGTTAGTTTTATGTCATTATGAGTAAGCATACATCACATATGCAAAGTTCTATATATAGACAATATATAGATCATTTATAAATATTTTTTACAATTTGTGAATAAATATGGTGCACTAGATTATTTTAGATCAAGAATTGAGATTTTAAAGGAAAATTGAAAAAGCAAAATTATTCGCTTTAAACAATATGATTATTCATATATAACTCGTACGAATAATCAATTTGCTATAGACGGATAATTTTCATCTATATGAAAAAACTATTCACATATGAATAATTATATTTATGGAGAATGTCTTGCCTTATTCTCTAATTTCCTTCCTCCTCTATCTTCCTTTGTTATTTCATCCAGTTTTGGGGCAATTGTTGTAATAAGACCAAGATGTCTCACGTGATAGACGTGTGATTGAGGTCATATAAATACCTTGATTGTCTAATGATTAGGTAGGGTTTTTGGGATTCTCAAATTGAATGAAAGTGTAGCCGACAATGGCTCTTCAGGAAAACAAAGTTTCCTCTTTTCACTCCTAGCTGGTCACTGTTTCATCGGAGCAAGAAGTTGTGCTCAGCTTTTCATGGTATCGGAGCTGACGGGATTCGATCCTTTACAGGCGATTAGATCGCAGGTGATTGATGTTCAGTGCTGGCGGAGGTGAAAACTCAGAGACCAGAGTAACAGACGAAGGAATGACGATGCAAGGTAACCCCAATGATCCTTTATACTTGTCTAATTCTGACCACCCAGGAGCTCAGCTCGTGGCAATTCCGTTTGAGGGCTCCAACTTCATGACATGGAGTAGGGGTGTGACCATGGCCTTAGGAGCAAAAAGCAAACTGGTGTTCATAAATGGCTCTTGTGCTCAGCCAGCAAATGATTCTGTAGACTTGCAAAAGTGGATCCGAGCAGACTATATGGTAAGATGCTGGTTATTGAATTCTATGGTCAAAAATATAGCCGAGAGTCTTATGTTTGTGATCTCTGCTAAACAACTGTGGGATGAGATCATAGAAAGGTTCAGCCAGTCAAATGCTCCTATGATCTATAGAGTTAGAAAGAAATTAAATGCTGTGTCTCAAGGCAGTATGAGTCTTGCAGAGTTATACAATACCTTGAAGAGGTATTGGGATGAATTGCAAGTTCTGGAAAGTGTACCTGAGTGTTCATGTGGAGCAATCAGTAGATGCACTTGTAATTTGGTGAAGAAAATAGCAGAAATTGAGTCTAGAAACAGATTGATGCAGCTGTTGATGAGTTTAAATGAGGCATATGAGGCAGCTAAGAATCAAATTCTGGCAATGGATCCATTGCCATCTTTGGGTAGAGCTTATTATATTCTCCAACAGGTTGAGAATGGAAATCCAGTGTCTGCAGGATCAGGAAATAGCTCTGTTGAATCCAGTGCTTTTGCAGCAGGGAAACAGAATCAGGGAAGTCAATCCTCAAGCATGTTTTGAAATCAACCTGTTAAAAAGGTCTGGAAGGAGATCAGAAGGCTACAAAAGCTTGAGAAGCTGTGTACTCATTGCAATATGAGAGGGCACTCTGTGGATCAATGCTTTAAGATCCATGGTTATCCAGAGTGGTTCAAATCTCCTAAGGACAGAGAGAAGGGGAGTCAGTCAAGTAGAGGAGCTATGAATGCTGAGTCTAACAGAAATTTTGGGGATATGGAAAGCTCGAGAAGCAATGCTCATGAGAACAGTCCTCTGGATGACATCAATTATGATAGAGCAGGCTCAAATCAAGTGGATTCAGCAATGGTGAATGCTGTTTGTCAAGAAATTATGAGGAAGATGAAAGGGAAGAATTCCATTAAGAATTCTTTTGCCAATTTTGTAGGTAAAATGGCCATTTCTAATGCTAATATTGCAGCTGTATCTCCCACTCATGAATGGATAGTAGATACAGGTGCCACTGACCATATGGTACCTGAGTCCTCTTGCCTTGTTAATAAATCTAGAACCAGTAGAGCAGTTCATATTGGATTGCCTGATGGGACTATAAAGTCTGTTAATGAAATGGGTAATCAGAGATTGTCAGAGTCAGTTAATTTGAATGAAATTCTTATGGTGCCTGACTTTAAACACAACTTATTATCAGTTGAGAAACTGCTTGATGATCATGACTTAGTTGCTTATTTTACTCGGCATTCTTGTTACATATAGGACCCTGGAACTAAGAAAGTTGTGCTTTATGGAGAAAGGAAGCATGTGCTTTACAGAAGCATGGCAGATGATCAAAGGGAGCAGCTAAGGATGCAGCTGGGAGTAGATAAGAGTAGAGATCCTTTTTTTCCAAAAACATGTAACAAAGTCAGTATTGACTTGAATGTTATGCATGCTAGGCTGGGACACAACTCTATTTCAAAACTGAGACATTTGAATATGTTTAATCAAAGGGTTTTGAATGATTTTACTTGTGAGACATGTGATTTGTCTAAGCATCATAGATTGCCCTTTGACAGGAGTGAAAAAATGGCAAATGATTTATTTGCCTTGATCCATATGGATCTATGGGGCCCTTACAGGATTCCTACTTACAATGGTTTCAACTACTTCTTGACTGTTTTAGATGATTATTCTAGAACTACCTGGACATTTCTATTGAAGGACAAGATGCAGGTACCTAAGGCAATTTTTGATTTCATTGCCTATGTCAAGACTTAGTTTGGAAGGAAAGTGAAATGTATTAGAACTGATAATGGGACTGAATTTGTGCAAGGACAGTGTGTGGATTTTTTTGCTAAAGAGGGCATCATCCATCAGAGATCAGTTCCATATACTCCCCAACAGAATGGGAGAGTTGAGAGGAAGCACAGTCACCTCATAGATACAGCAAGAGCTTTGAGAGTTCATGCTGGTCTCCCCATTAGATTTTGGGGAGAATGTGTGCTGGCTGCAACACACCTTATTAACAAGCTTCCTAGTGCTGTGATAGACTGGTGTACTCCTTATGAGAAATTGTTCAAGAAGCCTGCAACTTATGAGGAGTTGAGAGTGTTTGGCTGTCTTTGCTATGCTGCAGTGCCTCCATCACAAAAGGATAAATTTGGGCCAAGGGCCAGAAAATGTGTTTTCATGGGGTATCCACATGAACAGAAAGCCTATAAGTTGTGGGATATAGATGGAAGATCTATATTTGTTAGTAGGGATGTGATCTTCAGGGAAAATGTTTTTCCCTTCAAATTGAGCAAATCAGAGCTAGATGAACAACAGTTGCCTAAGGAAGTGATTTCCCTTCCTCTTGTGAATCCTGCAGAAGATCAGGATTATGTATTGCCTCAAATTATCATGGGTGAATCATCACAGGTTGGGGATCATGATCAAGTTGTCAGTGACACCATAGATCAGGAGATTCATGCTCAGAGCCAGTCTCCATCTCAGTCAAGCACTGGTGTTCAGCCCTTACCACAAACCTTTGGAGATTTTCTCCAAGATCCTGTAGAATTTCCTCCCCTGAGGAGATCTACTAGAGCTGTTACAAGACCTTCAAGATTGAATGATTTTGTTTGTCAAAATCATAACCAGCACTCAGTATCCCAATCTTTTTTGGCAACTTGTTTGGGACAAATAGCTGCAGAAAATCCTCAGTACACTAGTACTTTTGCCTTGATGAGTTCTGTTTATGAGCCATCACATTTTTCTCAAGCTGCTAAAGATTCAAACTGGATGGCAGCTATGGAACAAGAATTACAGGCTTTAGAAGCAAATAAAACCTGGAGTATCACTGATCTACCTGAAGGAAAAAAGGCCATAGGAAGCAAATGGGTTTACAAGGTCAAGTACAGACCTGATGGAAATGTGGAGAGATTCAAAGCCAGGCTAGTGGCTAAGGGATATAATCAAGTGAAAGGGAAGGACTACAAGCACACCTTCTCTCCAGTGGCAAAATTCACAACAGTTAGAGTGTTGCTTGCCGTTGCCACTATGAAAAATTGGCCTTTACATCAGTTAGATGTAAATAATGCCTTCTTACATGGGCATCTAGATGAAGAAGTATATATGAAACCTCCAGAAGGGTTTATGCTTGGCAAACCTGGGCAAGTTTGCAGACTACACAAGTCCATCTATGGATTGAAGCAAGCTTCTAGACAGTGGAATGTGGAATTGAGTAATTTTTTGTCTCATTTGGGTTTTGTGAGATCCATTGAGGACTATTCTCTCTTCATCAAGAAGGTGCCAAAGGGAGTGGTTGTTGCTCTTGTCTATGTGGATGATTTGATCTTAACTGGAGATGATGCACAAGTCATTTCTCACACAAAAAATGCTCTACATTCTGCTTTTACAATTAAAGATCTGGGGTTGGCCAGATATTTTCTTGGCTTGGAAGTGTACAAGGATGAGCATGGTCTTTTGCTTCATCAAAGGAAGTACATTGTAGACATTCTGAGAGACTGCAACCTTACTGACTGTAAGTCTGCTCCTTTTCCTTTGCCAAGAGGATTAAAACTGTCTACAGATTCAGATGAAGTTATGCAAGATGAAGAATCTTATAGAAGGCTAATTGGCAAGCTTTTATTTTTGACACTCACCAGACCTAATATTTCTTATGTTGTTAAGCACTTAAGTCAGTTTATGACTCAACCAAGAGGCCCTCACTATGCAGCAGCTCTTCATGTAGTGAGATATTTGAAAGGAACTCTCTCTGTTGGGCTGCATTATGCAAGCAATTCTGATTATACTATGACAGGGTATTGTGATGCAGACTGGGGTGCTTGCTAGTTTACTGCTAGATCACTTACTGGATATAGTGTTTTTCTTGGCACCTCCCTTGTGTCTTGGAAGACAAAAAAACAACACACTGTGTCCAAATCTTCTGCAGAGGCCGAGTACAGAAGTATGTCCATGACCACAAGTGAGTTGGTTTGGATTGATGGTATTTTGCAGGCTCTTTTGATCAATGTTCCAAGGCCTATTCCCTTATTCTGTGATAACAAGGCAGCCTTACATATAGCTGAGAACCCTGTCTTCCATGAGAGGACCAAACACCTAAGAATTGATTGCCATTATGTAAGGGAAAGATTGCAAGATGGCTTTGTTCAACCTCAGCATATCAGGACTGGAATTCAGCTAGCAGATTTGATGACAAAGCCTTTGGGAGAGAAACAGCATGTCTTTCTTTCATCCAAGTTAGGACTTGTAGGATTTTCTCCAAGTCCAACTTGAAGGGGGGATATGGAGAATGTCTTGCCTTATTCTCTAATTTCCTTCCTCCTCTATCTTCCTTTGTTATTTCATCCAGTTTTGGGGCAATTTCTGTAATAAGACCAAGATGTCTCACGTGATAGACGTGTGATTGAGGTCATATAAATACCTTGATTGTCTAATGATTAGGTAGGGTTTTTGGGATTCTCAAATTGAATGAAAGTGTAGCCGACAATGGCTCTTCAGGAAAACAAAGTTTCCTCTTTTCACTCCTAGCTGGTCACTGTTTCATTGGAGCAAGAAGCTGTGCTTAGCTTTTCAATATTACATCAAACGGATAATTATGAAGGTATCTATAAATAATCAATTTATTCACAGTTCAAAGAAAAGGGCTAAGATTATTCAAATATAACCGATTAATTGTAATTTTGTCCTAAAATAAAACAAAACACTACCAACAAAAGCGCGTGATATCACCATCACCAAAACCCTAGCTAACCCACACATTTGCACTGATTGACAAAATTTAAGAGAGAAGCCCTCGCGATAGAGGCATTGACAAATTAAATTTAGGGTTTTTTTGGCAGCTAGCACATTAGGAAGATGCAATTAGCTATATAGCAGCCCAATAAAATTAATTAGGTAGCATAACACCCCCTCCTAAAACAACCCATCCCACGCGCGCGTGTCCCCCCCCCCCCCCCCCCCATCTAGATCAGTTTCATATTGACAGAAGCTTCGGAAGCTTCTTCAAAGCTGCGATGGCGATCGTAAAATCAACCAAAAATAACGATTGAATCACTAGAATCAAGCTTTCATCCATAGATTCCTGGAAGAAAACCGAAGTCCAATATGAATCAAACACGTGAATTCATCGTCTGAGTCCACCTCGAATTTCCATCTCTGGATATGTCGATGAAACAGCCATAGCCAATCTGCACAGAATTTCGGATTCATTCATCAATTGCAAGGAATCAAAGCATCAAGGAGAAGATTTCGAGCATCAGTGTACAGGGAATCTGGACAAGCAGGAATCAATTTCGGGAAATTTGGATCCACGAATCAAGGTATGTCGCGTAACTTTCAACCTAAATCTGGATGTATGACTATGAATTGCATATCTAAATTATGAATTCAATAGTCTAGGGGTTAATTGCTGTTTACGGATATAGAGTAAATCGTTATTTGGAATCTGTCTGTGCGGGGTAATAGGATATTGAATTGTCGATCTGTGTGTCTGGATACATAATTTGATGATGAATCCAAAATCTGTTGGTTTTTTGTGACATTGGAATCTCTGAATTCATTGCAAACAGGTGTTGCGCTATGGATTTGAAAATTTTGAAAGTGTGTTTTGGAGGAGAGTTGAGGATGATTAATGGATATTACGAGTATGTTGGTGAAATTGTATCTAAGGCATTTGTCATCAACCATACTATTGAATTGCAAGCATTGACAGAGCTGATTGGTAGTAGATTCGATATTTGCCTAGCTACATATGAGGTCAAGTTAAGCCACTTGCATCCTTTGCAAAAGTTGAAAGATCCGTTCATAATCAGCAAAGATGACGATCTAAGGACTTTCATGGATATAAATGATTCACCTCAAGTAGCTTGGTCATTGCCGTTGAATGTGTTAGCAAAGAAAAGGATGAATGGGAATCATATAACAAATTCAGTTCAACAAACAAGTGTGGTGACAGATTCTGATGATTGCATTCAAGATACAAGTGTTGATGACACCTTGGCTCTTGCTACTACTAGTTTTGCAGATGAAGAGATAGGAGCATACCATGACAGATATCAAACTGAAGGCATCAGTGAGAATGAGACAGATGACCTCGATTTCATTAATGTTGGGCAGATCTTTGAGTCAAAATATCAGCTAAGGAATGCAGTGGCTAACATGGCAATTAGGGAGAACTTCCAGTTTCGAGTGGATAGATCAACAACAACAAAGTACAAGGTTGTGTGTATTGATGCTGATTGCAAGTGGTCAATGCTAGCTACATGTTTGAAGAATTCAAGCTACTTTGAAGTAAGAAGGATGAACGAAGAGCACACATGTTCATTCTCAGCTAGGTGTAAGGAACGACGGAAACCATCATACCAAGCTATAGCAGAAAAGATGAAGATCAGGTATAATCTATAAAAAATCATGTTATTTACTACTTATATGTCATCAATTATTCAATATAATTGCATCTGTAAACACACATTTACTGCATTACCTACTGGAATAGTTGAAACACTGAAGTTGTGTCTATGTGTAATGAATGAAGGTATGAAGGGGTGGCAAAAGGGCCAGATGCCATACAAATAAAAAATGCAATGCAAAAGGAATTTAGGCAAGAGGTGAGCTACTGGAAGGCTTGGAAAGCAAAAGAAGAAGCACAAAACATGATAAGAGGGACTCCAGAGGGAAACTACGAAATGTTACCTTCCTACTTCCACATTATGCAACAAGTAAATCCAGGTACATATGCATGCCTTGAGATTGATGGCTACAGCAGATTCAAGTATGCATTCCTAGCATTCGGAGCTTCCGTTAAAGGATTCCAAGCGATAAGAAAGGTAAGAACGAAATAAATTTCTATAATAAACATTTTATAATTAACATAATGTAAAAAAGGTAAAGTGCATTTCATAGGTTATCATGGTGGATGTTGCATTTTTACATGGAAAATACCGAGGGGTTCTCATCTCAGCAACTGCACAGGATGCCAACAGGCATGTGTACCCTATAGCATTTGGAGTGGCGGACTCAGAGAACGACAGTGCATGGAAGTGGTTCATCCAGAGATTGGCTCTCATGATACCAGACTCAAATGAGCTAGTATTTGCATCTGATCGGCACCCAAGCATCAGCAAAGCTGTGACTGAAGTATATAGTTCAGCAAAGCATGTGATATGCACACGACATTTGAAACAGAATATAAAGGCAAGATTCAAAAACCGAGGGGTCAACCACTTTGTCACCAGAGCATCAAAAAGCTACACACTAAGGGAATTTGAAGCCAACTACCAAAGCATATGCAACATCAACAAGGAGATTGGCAAGTACCTGGAGGACGCAGATTTTCAGAAGTGGGCAAGGGCACACTTCCAGGGAGACAGGTACAATATTATGACAACAAATAATGCAGAGTGTATAAATGCAATATTGAAAGAAGCTCGAGGATACCCCATTGTTGCGCTGTTTCAGTATATCAGAAACAAAATGGCAGACTGGTTCACTGAGCATAGAGAAGCAGCGTCAAAGACCACTGATTTGCCCCCTAAAGTGAAAGAGATTTTGCAAACAAGGTATGACCGGTCAGGAAGGTATGAAGTGAAGGTGTTGAATGAGACAGAATATCAAGTAGATGGGGGGAAATTTACAAGAGTGGTTGATTTGGGGCGTAGGACATGCAGCTGCAGGGTGTTTGATGTCGATCATATGCCGTGTGTCCATGCTATTGCTGTAATTCAGCAGATGAAGCTAAATATAACTGATTTTGTAAGTGAATACTACAAGATTCAGTCTTGGTGCTTGGCATACCAAGAAACCATATACCCGGTGCCTTGTGAGGACAACTGGTACGTCCCAAACGAAATCAGAAGCATCAAATGTCTTCCTCCAACAGTCCGGAAGAAGAGTGGGAGGCCAAAAAAATGCAGGATTCCGTCGTTTGGGGAATGGAAAAAGCGGAACGTGACATACAAGTGTGGCGCTTGCGGGGAGAAAGGCCATAACAAGATAACATGCCCCGCCAAAGCATCAATCGGTTCATACATAGAGGATGAAACATGAGATTTTATAGGAAATTACATATGATTTGTCAAGTCTTTAGAATTTATTTTTAAATATAGGACAATATAATAAGATCTTGGTAGATACATGGTGACCATGTTTTTTGGCATATAGTCATAGAATTTACATGGATTTTCAGTTTATACTTAGTAATGAATGCATATGTTAAGTTGGATATGAGTTCATACACTTTTGTTGGCATCTGAACGACTTAGAGTGGTGAACATGTTGTGATAACAGTGAGTCCCTTCGGAGCTGAGGCTGTGACACAACTTTGGACTGAGATTTTGTCCAAAATAAGGGACTGTTATATTGATTACAATGCAATTACAAAAACAAAGTGGAAAATCTTTAAAGACAATAGAATTCTGATTGACAATAGATTATACAAGCTCTAAATCAGTAGTTCTTAGAAACTGAACAAGTGGTAGATACCATAAAATACGCACAGTTGTCATAAACACAAAATGAGAGCATACAAGCTCTAACGGCTAAGTATTGTTGGGTTATCAAGTCCTACATAATGCCACCTAGGTAAAGTAGTTACAAAATCAGAGCATACAAGCTCTAAACTGCTTATAATAGCCGCCAGTATGAGTATCCAAATCAAAGAACAACAGATAAACACACAGATTACATAGAAGACACGGTCAAACACTTCTTATACAGCTCGATGGCCAGCTTCTCACGGTATGCTTGGACGTGGTCGTCATCAAATGCATATATATTCTGACCAAAAGCTAACTCTTCAATGGCCTTGATAGTAAATACACCACAGCTACCACTAAAAAGGAAACACAGTGTAAGACCAAATGAAAAGGCATCATCAGACAAAAATAAATTCATACAAGACTCATAATAACAAATGCACTTACCCATCGCTGTTTTGTGGGAGATCACGGAATCGCTCAAGTTTGAAAAGAGATTCAATGATGTCTCCCAGATGTGAAAACCGGCCAGATTCTTTCAGAAATGCAGGTAGCATAGCACAGAGCGGTTTCAGATGTGTCTGCAGCTTCTCCTCAGAGTAAATAAAAGTGCTGGAGTCACACACATTCACTTTCCCTTGGATCAAATCAATTTGCAAAGCCACCCAGTGTTTGTTTTGGATGTTGAAAGGTGCGTAGACAGTATTTGCATCAACCTAAGACTTCCCACAGAATCTTGGCAACAGCCCGTGAACATACCCAAAAAAAGCAGATGTAAAAGGCATTATTCCCATTTTATGGCGCTTGAAAAAACCATTGGTGAACTTTGCAGACCACACCCAATCCATTATCACAATCCCTTTGTATTTCTCACAATTGTCAGCAATGTACTTCCTAAAGTGAGACAATACCTCTCCTATATGCTAAACACACATAAATAATGATGACACATTAATATATAACCCAACAGATAAAATAAGGCTAAAAATGAAAACTGCAATAACACAAGATACTTACGTCATCACGAAGCCACTGATGCTTCCCAACAAGTTCAGAGAAGAATGACTTCTCCATCAAAATCTCATTGCCTTGAATCTGAGGACAGTCATCGCTACGCAACACAAAAGCCACAAAAAATAAAAATAAAAACAGACAAAGTGAGTAAAAGTGCAAATTAAAGAATAAAGATAAACAATGATAAATCAGTACAAATATATGTATTGAAAGCAAAGGATAAAACACATGTGAAAATGCAAGAAGAAGGAACCACTTACTCGTCTGAATTGAGCCAATCATAAAACTGTTTTCGATCTTCCAATTCGTAATACGAATGCTTAGGCCTCTTTGGCATTGCACGCTTCTTGAAACCTCGAGTGTAGGGAGACCCCAATGACGCAGCCACTTTGGCAACCCTAGTAGATCTTCTAGTCGGAGCAACTAAACCCTTAGGCTTGGGGGAAGTTTTACGCTTGGGAAGATCAGAGGACTGTGGGGAGGGGGAGTTTTGTGAGGTAGGATCAGAAATGTGGATAATAGGGAGAGAAGGAGATTCATTATCAGGGCATGGCATCTTGGACTCCACATTGTGATCAGATTTACCAGTAAAGGGGGTCTTGAAAGCACAATGTTTGGACTGGAGAAGTGAGAGAATGAGGTCAACCTTGGATGCAAGATCATCGTGCTTGGAGTGAAGGGAATCAACCGTAGACTGTAGTGATTCACACTTGGAGTGTAGGGAATCGAAATCTGCTTGAACAAGATCTAACTTGGAATACATGGCATTGACCGCTGATTTCACAGTCATAACTCTCGCCTCAGCACGCATAACACATTGGGCAATCAACGCCAAATGCTGTGTAATCCGGGGTAGACACTCTGTATCCAGGTGAGATATTCCAGGGTTGCCACCCATATCATTGTCCACAACTGGCCCTTCATCTCTTTTCTTCTGCACCTTCTCAGGTCCAACCAATGGGACACTTCCAAATGATGCAGGAAGACCAGTAGAAGCAACTTCATTCACCTTATCAAAAGCCATCTCACTCAACTTAGCGGAAGCAACCTCCTTCAACTTGGCAGCAGCAATAGCATGAGTAAGACTGAGTTTCTTGCTGTGACAGGAAACCTTTGCAGGAGACAGATTAGAGCCAGGTTTACGTTTGGAGACGATGGCATCAGCAACACATTCCGTATGTTGTTGGCCAGAAACAACGGAAGGAGACATCGAACTCTTGCGCTTCCTAGATGGAGCAGCCAATTCAACAAAATCAGAGGAGGCATCCTGTTGTTGGTCAGACACAACAGTAGGGGACATAGAGCTCTTCCGCTTCCTAGATGGACCCGGCAATGCAAGCGCAACAGAAGGAGATGACGCCTTAGATCGTGTGCGTGTAGCTACCGAATTAGGAGAGAAAACAACCATATTCTGAGTTGCAGACGGAACCACTTGATCAAAAACTCTAGGGGAGTGACTGTTTTGCAGAGTGAGATCGACAATGGGTGCTGTAGCTGGGATAGGTGCCCTTGCAGATGCCTTTTGAGTCAACCACTCGAGATATGCATCAACCTTTGAATCCTTTTTCTCACCAGATAAACACATCAACGGGCAGTCCAAATACTCACCATAGGTTGGATAGGTCTTATCCTTCAAATGCACAAAGTTAAAAAAATATGTCACCATGCCATAATAGACAACATAATCAACATATGATATAAGGTAAAGGTAGATGACAACTAAAAAGAAAATGAAACTGGAACAAAGAAAAAAAATACCATGCGAGTGTTAGCAAATCCAAGCTGAATAATCCGAGCACTGATGTTCTTAGAAGATGGCAAAGACCATTTCACGAAAGACCTATCGTTGTCATCTGGCACATAGGTGCAGTTAATGATGCTTGGGACCCTGGGAAAAGCCTCCAAGATCTACACCTGGGATAAAAACAACATAAGGATTCCAAAATGTAAGAAAACCGATGGAAAATAATAAAAAAAATAATACAGTAACTTCATGGAAAAAATCTAAGGACAGATTAGAATAGATGACAAACCTGCAAAGCAAGTGGAAACCCTAAAAGATTATAGCCAGACCTTGCCTTTGGAACTTTCTCCTTACTAGACTTCTTGGGAGTCTTCTTAGAAAGCGTAGCAAGTTTACGAGAAGAGAAACGGTTGACCTTCATCAAGGATGTGATAGTATCTACGTACACTAATCTACCCAATGGATAATCATTTAAACGACTAAGATCAGAAGCAAGTGCAACAACCTGATCCCTAACAACTCTATCCCTATGGGGTAACAAAATCCCATCAATAATCAGTATATATGCAATGAGAAGCTTCTTTGGCGAAATTTTGGGTGTTTTAAGGAAAAGAGCTACTAACGCATCAAACTTAATTTTATCTACACCCAAAACAGATTTGGTACTGACAGAAGGGATGGCAACAATGTGATCAGAGTGACATTTTAGACCAGTTACAGCAGCAAACTCAGACAGTGAAAAACGACACGGATGGGATGATTCCAGTTTAAACCACATTTCCCGAATTTTTGAGGTTTTCAGTTCATTAATCATGAAATGATTCAAAAGCTGTTGGGACAATCTCATATTATTACCAAACCATATAATACGACGAAGAAAAGAGGACGACAGTGATGACCAATCAGTAGCAGACAATTCCTTCTCTATAATAGGAAACACATCAACCCGGGAGTAAAGATTATACTTCCCATGATAAGTAAGACGATCTGGACGAACATATTCAAACACCTACATATAACAGACACCTATTATAAATACCCTAAATAAAAAGATAAGCATCATATAACAAGAAAACACACAAAGTAAAAAAGAGAGAAAAGGAAGGGAAGGGACAAACCGGATAAGACAATTCCCATCTGTCATCACCATTAGTAAGCATGAGAGCTGGAATCACCAATACAAATAACAAAGTATAAGCAAGTGCAGACAATTTGTAAAAGGACCATTATTTCATCCAAAGTAACTAAAACAAACTGGCACCAACATTAATAACAACTACATGAACCAACCAAACAAATAGATGGACACAACTACAAGTAGATGCCACAACTGTCTTCAACACAACAATAAGACTAAGACAACTAGATGACAGAAGGGATAGGACAAGTCCCCTCTGTCATCACCAGCAGTAAGCATGATGGATGAAAACAACAAGAGGAATGATAGATTAACAGTAAATGCAGACAAGTTGAGAGGAGGACATTATTTCATCAAAAATAACTACAAAATGTTACCTAATTAAAAGCAATAAAACAAACTGGTAACAACATTAAAAACAACTACATGGAACCAAAAACCATACACAAAGACAACTAGATGCCATCACTGTGTTCACACACATCAAAAAGGGAAAGGCAACTGGATGCCATCTATGTAATCAACCACTAGGTCACCTGGATGTGAACATTTACATCAAAGATGATGACACCACACATCAGGAACTACTAGATGTCACCAAAACATGGATATGCATGGATTCAGTTTGAATGGGAAAATTTAATACAAACATCAAGGATGACTTATCTGTCTTCAAGCAAAACAACCAAAAAACCCATCAACAACACAAAATAAACAAAGATATGCATGAATACAGAACACACAATCTGGAATCCTGCACCAAAAGTTAAGAATAAAACAAAACTACCAACTCAACACCTATATAAATAAGGAATAAATGGAACCAAGAGCAATTTCCACTGAAGTGGGCACTAATAAGTTGAATCAAGAGGACTATAAGCTACTAAATGGCACCAAACACAAGGAATGAACCACAAATTACAAGATATGGCCACAACACTCAACCAATTCAAAAACCCTAACTCGACTAAAAAACCAAAAAACACTCGAAAAGCAAAAAAATCAAAAATAAAATCGAATACAGAGTACGAATACACAGTAGGTTTGAACGAAAAAAACATTGATAAACGGATCTATACCTGGAGAACCTTCCATCGGTCACGAAAATGGACGAACAAAACCACGAGGGAAATGCGATTCCAGAAAATGACTACAATGCAGAAAAAAAAAAAAAGAAAACGGAGAGCAGTTAGAGAAGGAGAGGACAGATACTGCATAATCGGAAGATAACAACGACTGGAAGAGAAGGAATCGAAGAAGAAGAAGATGAAGCGCCATCACTTGGGAGCGGGCTTTCTCAGCTATGGCGATTTTCTGGAGAGAGGTGAGAGCAGAACGTAAAGCTGCTAAAGACTTAAAAAACATTAAATGGGTGTTGGAACGGCCAATTAATAAAGTTACTATGCTATTAGGTTAATTAGAGTAGGCTAGGGTGATATTCCAACAAATTTTCTCTTAAATTTAGCTAGTGGAATTCCCGTGTCATGGCGCGGTTGCGACGAAAAAAAAAAGATAAATGAGATTATAAAGTATTTATTATAAGGAATGACCAAATAAAATATAAATAAATATTTGGAAAGCCTAAAACAACAATGTTGTTGTTGAATAACATAGTGCGTTGTCGAGGAAAATTAAAAGAAATGCATGATATTTATGATACGGTAGAAATTAAACAATCCGGGAAAAAAAAATATGACAAGGAAGTTAGATAAAATATTAGTGTTCGAGAATGAAAAATGTGTTCACAAAAGGTATTGAGAGCATGATGAATTTGATCATTTACATAATTTGATCATTTATATAAATGGATGAATTTGTATGTATATTTATCAGACTATCAATAAATGTGTTAGATTTTAAAATTAAATAAATATTTTTTTTATTAAGTAAAATTTTGGATAGGCTATGCCCAGCCGAGAAATTTATTAAACAAATGTTATATACAGGGAAAGGTGTTCAGAAAAGAGAATTTGTTAAATAAATTTTCCCTATACTTTGTATTTCTTTGCGGAATTTTTGTTCTAAATTTTCATTGTCTTTGCTTCTACTGGGCATGTGGACTTGGCTCGAATTGTACATACAAATTTATAAATGCAAATAATTCAAGTCGATCTAATGTCTGGAAGCTCGGGTGGAACATTCAGCATATTGATCAGGAATTCTATACTTAGCGAATTGCCCTACCTAATTATACAAGTATATACATGTTTGATGTATAACATGTAGTATGCAAAGGGTAAAATGGGAAATATACAAACTTAGCTTTGTATAAGTACCATCTGTGTTGTACAGCAACATTGAATCAATTGAAGGAAAATAACAGAATTCAAGATTCCCTCCCAACAAACTCTTTCTTCCTCCTCTCTCTCTCATTGCTTCGGTTCTCCTCCCATGGAGTCTTGTGTGTGAGGATCACACTGGTTTTCATGGTATCAGAGCTCGCAGGTCTTCGATCAGCATAAACAAGCACTGTGGGAAGGAGATCTGGTGATTCGCAGAAGATGGAGGAACTTGGAGCAGTAATTCGTCACGAAATTGGGGGAATAAAAAACTGCATGAACGATCCACTGAGTTTATCGAACTCAGATCATCCAGGAGCACAACTGGTGACGAACGTCTTCAATGGAGGAAACTTCCTGAGCTGGAGTCGGGGAATAAAAATGGCGCTTGGTGCCAAGCAGAAAATTGGCTTCATAGATGGAAGCGTTAAGCAATCAGGTTTGAGTCCAATAGATCTGCAAAAATGGAATAGATGTGATTTCATGATTCGGTGCTGGATACTGAATTCAATGTCGCCAAATCTCTCCGAAGGTTTCAGTTATGCCGAAACCGCAAAACAGCTGTGGGATGAGGTTCTTGAAAGGTATGCACCTTCAAATGGACCTTTTCTTTTTCAATTGAAAAGAAATCTGAGTAACATGCGTCGACTCATGAAATTCCATGTTAGGAAGCACTAGACTCTCTTCTCCATCGTCAAAGAAACTATCGTTGTCTGTGAACAATTCCTCCTTGTTATGAAACCAACTAGGATGGAATGAATTAAGAACAATGACTTCGACAGGATCTTCCATTCTTGCATCCTTCAATGTCTCAGTGGATGGCGGAATGGGTTTGCTTTTATTATCAACTTGAGGTGCAGCCATCCGATCTGCTATTATCTCATTCGATGTTTGAATAAGTTGGCTCAATTGTTCCCCCGAGTTTTTGATCCTCTCAGCATTCTCCTGTATTGCTTGAGTAAGGGCTTGAATCGCATCATCCAGGTGTGTGACAGAGTCCTCCATTAGTGGATAAGACGTGGTGAGCAACTCTTCCTGTGCAATATGGTAACCCATGTAACATAAAAAATCTCACAACCTCGACAAACCTAACCGTGCTAGGCCTCCATTACTCATATATTCAGCAAGCGCTCGTGTCTCAGCAATCATCCCGTCAATTATGCAAATAATCCTATCTCGGATGCTGTCTTGATAACCTCTTGAATTACGAATGTCAACATATCTCTGCAATGTGGTAAGATATTGGTGAAAGTTCTCACCTTCAAACTGCAATAACCTCAACATCCTAAAAGTTAGTAGGAAGGGTGTTATGAACCGTAAGATAGGTTCAAAACAAATTAGATATATACAAAAATTGATAAACACACAAAACTAAGAAATAAGCTTTGATTCCCCGGCAACGGCGCCAATTTGATGGACGATTTTTAGTCGCGTAAACCGTATCAAAATAAATTCAAACTTACTAACTAATGTAGTGTGGTGAGCACGAGTCGATCCCACAGAGAATCAAGTTATTCCAAAGTTAAGTTTATTTACCAATTAAGAGAAAATATGGGTTTTTTATGTGGTGATAATAAGAAAGAAAACAAAATAAACTATAAACAAGTTAACGGAGATATCAATTAAAAGACTAGTTTCATCTACAAATATCCACTTTAAGTTGACTAGTTGATCCTTGATTCTTCTTCAAGTTCTCTTTTCATCCTATTATTGTTCCTGTCCTGATCTTGTGTAAATTACTAGTCCTACGAGTCCTAGTAACCCTTACTAATTAGATAACCCTAACACGGTTAAGATTTAACCTAATAGTAGCATTAAGATTAAGGATTAACTAGGATACATGCAACACCAAGCTACGAGTCAGTATTTAACATATAATTGATTCTCTACACACCAATTTAGTCCTACGAGTCCTAAAAAGGCATGATTGCTACTGTGGATTAAGGTTCGCTACGAGGAATCTTCAAAATCCTAGCAATAATCTAACCTAGTTGCGCGGACTAGAAGAAATCAACAATATTTGCAAAAGAATCAATAGGAATAGAACAAGAATAGAAATCTCACAACTTTATCAAACCAAAGCTTCAATCCATAGACGAAACGAAAGAGTTTAGCACTACATGGCCATGGAGGCTCTTCTCTAGGGTTCTCTCAATTGATAGTCTCCAAGTGCATAAACTAATGAATTAGATCCCTCAAATAAAACCCTAATACTTCCTTAAAAAGCCTCAAAAAGAGTCGGCCAAATAATGATTCTAAAAACCTAATTAAAGAGATAAAAAGCCTATTTAGGAGATTCGGCGTTTCTGCAGAGGCCGCGGGGCAGCCACCATAGGCCGCGGAGCGGCCAGGCGATTGCGAAGTCGCTCATCAGAGGTTCGGGCCGCGGGGCGGCTTTTACTGTTCACAGCGAGTTTTCCTCTTCGAATTTGGTCCCGATGTCAAAACAAAAGTTGTAGATCTCGGAAAGAGCTTTCCAACGCATGGTCATAATAGTCAATCAGATAACCGAGGCCTCCAGAAAGTGCGAAACAAGTTCAGCATGTCTGACGACAACTTCTGATGACTTGTTCTTTACTTAGGCTCTCTAACTTCGATTCCTCTCCCGGGCTCTTCACTTTTCCTCCTCCTTTTCACTCTTCCTTCATCCATGAGCTTTCTCATTCCTCCTCGGATCCACATATACCTGAAATAATCCATAAAAGCGTGTAGATTCCGACTCCACCAACAACACAAGTATAAATGCAAATCTAGCTTAAACTATACGTTATGCACATCTAAATCATGCTAAATACATTCTAATATGACACATGCGAGAAACGAAGGGAACGACGTCGTACAAATGAAACGCGAACCAGACGCACGAACCAGTGCTGAGCCGAACCGGTCCGGCATCTTCTAGCTCCCACAAAACCTAATTTGATAAACGGTTATTGGAATTTAAAGCGCAAATTGATATTATATTCAATTTGATATAAAAACATAGAACAATTGATCAAATATTGGATAGATTATTTGATCGAAAAAAATAAGTTTTCTAACTAATTAAAATATAAGGTTGAATATTTATACAAATAAATGTGATCATTAATTGAGATGACAAAATTATATTGGTTTATCAAAGATAATACCATTTTAATCCAGAATATGACACGTATGCGAATCGCACCAGATTCGTTAGAACCCCCTGTTTTAGTATTTAAAAAATCACTAATCAAGATATATAACACTTTATTATTTAAATTAATTGTGATTATTTATGAAAGTGTGGATCCATAATTGTATGGGGTGACTAAAATATATGTGATTGAAGAATGATTTTGTTCTCCCCTTTTAAACGTTGTTTTACTAACATTAATCATGTTAATTTGTATTCTCCATCAATTCGTAAGTTAAATATATAAGTATTTAACCGAAATTTATTGATATGGTTCAATTCAATTTGATAATGAAGATCACTTCCAATTGAGAAATAATATCAATTTTTTTAAAAATAACTTGGGTTTACGATTTGATTATATGATTAAGATGATGCTACCAATTTATACGTTACAATATAAATTTCTTAGAAAAATATTATGTCAGTTGAAATTAAATTCATCAAAGAAGGTGGAAGGATTTGATGTGCAAAATATTATCTAAATCGATCACGGGAAAGTTGAGTGAATAAGCCGAACAATTGTTTTAAAATTTACTACGGATTAGGCACGATAAAAACTCACTTCGATCTCTAATTTAAAATTTGCCGGCATGAAGCACACAAACAAAAAAATTGTGGACATGAATAATATTAAATAGATTTGTTGCCCCCATAGAGAGCTAGTTCAATATTATGTGTCTGGATCTTTCCGAAATTCATAATTTTGTATTCTCATAGGCGAATACAAATTTTTTTGTCGGCACACCAAAAAAATTTAAGTTCTTTATGTGTCTTGTGAGGTCTTTCCAAAATTCATCTTTTTCCGATTCATTTGGTGCCCCATAGGCGAAACAAAGAGCTTGTTCAATATTATGAGTTTGGATCTTAATTTTGAAGGTAATGAATCGTTTCCTGTGAAAATGAGTTCAATAGTTTTATTATGTAGTTGATAGCTTTTCCATAGTACACAGATACCACCCGATCTCCTCACTGCATGGACCTTCTCCATATAATCGAAGCCGGTATTTTCCAAATTTTTTCATCCGGTGGCTGCTCCGTTCTCGTTTCCATTAGTGCTATAATTTGAATGTTTTGGATCTTACAGAAGGTGTCTATTTCTATCTAAAGATGCTTTCGAGAAATGCCACAAGAATCCATGCTATTCTTCATTACTCTTAGTAGGGGTGGACACGGGACGGGACGGGACGGGATTGAGTCGGGACGGGACTCGTCCCGCGAAATTTTTACGGGACGGGATTGACACTTTTTTTTCGGAACGGGATCGGGACGGGATGGTGTCTGGACGGGACGGGATCGGGACGGGACGGGCCTTGTCCCGCAAATAAAAATAATAAAATACTATATAAATTTCCAAAGTGAAAAACGCTTTCATAATTCATTAATTTGTATAATATGTTGAATATGGTATTCTTCTTAACCTACATTATTCAATAATAATAATAATAATAATTTAATTGTAAATCAATATTATTATTAAATTATATTATAATATTATATAATAATAATATTATTATTATAATCAATTATTATTATTATAAATTGAAAATTATTATTATAATTATAAATAATATTTCCTCAAATAATAATAATATTATTATTATAAACAAATATTATTATTATTATTATAAATGGAAGATTATGATTATAATTATAATTATAATATTTGCTCAAAATAATAATACTAATAATATATTACTAGTACGATTCTCGCGCCATGAAGCGTTTTTTTAAAACTAAAATATTATATGTAAAAATATTAATAAATGTTAAGATAAAAATCATTTAAAAAAACTTTACAATAAATGTATCTTATAATTATATCAGATTTTTTTTAAAAAAAATCTTATGTAAAGTATAATACATAAATATAAATATTTTTAATTACTCTCTAATAATAATATCAATATCACTATAACATTGACTTAATGTGATGTGTCATAATCAATAGTTATATTTAATGTTTTGAATTAAGCTCAATAGTTAGTAAATAAATTTGAGCTAAGTCTAATAGTTATATTAGATTGAATTCAATGTTTTAAATTAAGCCCAATAGTTAGTAAAATTAAAGAAAAAAAATTAAAGGAAAAAAGAAGAAAAGAGAGAATTAAAGAAAATCAAAGAAAAATGACAAATTCGGCCTAAGAGTTTATATAGATTACCCCAATT
Organism: Persicaria tinctoria; assembly: GCA_037127255.1. Lineage (NCBI taxonomy): Eukaryota > Viridiplantae > Streptophyta > Magnoliopsida > Caryophyllales > Polygonaceae > Persicaria > Persicaria tinctoria. The sequence goes on along the minus strand of JBANSL010000013.1, from coordinate 8,538,644 downwards.
GGGTAGCTCATTACCTCGCCCAAATTCGGCCTGAGAGTCCGTTAGTTGCTGCATATGACTTCAATTTGTCTGTTACTTTTATTTCACTTGTTGAACTTGATTTAGAAGGGGTTGAATGGAGTTTTTTTTTTTTTTTTTTTTTTTACAGTAGGCAAGAAGTAGATCGACGAAGCGATCTTGAAGCCATCAAAAGATGGCTTGATGAACCCTACACAGAGGGTCGCCAGTAAAAAAAAACTAACTTAAATCTAAGATTACAATAAAGATAAATTTATAATTAAAAACGCAAAAATTAGAGCTTTAATTCTTGATATTTGAGACATCTTGCATGCAAGTTTCTTCAGATCTACACTGACGGCATTGGCAGCTTGCTTTGGAGCAGTAGACATAAACTTGATATTTGAAGGTGTGAACGGCGAATACATTTGTAAATAGGTTTTGGTTGAAATTTTGGGTAAAAGGGTAGAAAAAGGGGAATTTGTTGTGGGGTGTGGAGGGAGGACCTTCAACTGTTGAGATTTAATTAGGACACTTGTTTGGATTAGAGATTTGAGAGGCTGGGGTGGGGGATTTGTTTAGATCTAGGATAGAACTGGATTTGGAAACGAGATTAGGGATGGGGCGGTTGAGGCGGGGGGGGGGGGGGGTCGGAGGATGGGGATCAGCAGCGAGAAGCCACCCAGAACAACCGGGAGTAGGAGGAAAGTGACGTCGGAGCCAACAACGGTTGCGTCGGCGTCGGATTTAGGACTGAAGGGTTGTTGGTTAAAGGGTTTTGGGAGAAGAGGTTTTTTGTTGGGGGAACGACGGAGGCGGTCGAGTCCGACAGGGAGCCGGCCGCGGTGGCGTCGCTCCGGTACGCAGGGAGCCACCGGAGGAAAAACGATAGACGGAGGCACCAGATCCGAGCTTCAAGCCGACCATCCGAGCAGAGCAGCAGCGGCGGCGGCTTGATGGTTGATAGTAGGGTTTTTGGGAGGGTTTTTTTTATTGTCTTGTCTCCTGCTTGCCACTCATCGACGCCGCCGGAGCCAAGTATTACCGGGATCAGGGAGGCGTGGTCGGACTTGGAAAGCCTCGATGAGGGCGTGGGTCATGGTGGCGAGGCCGCCGGTTGGTGTTTCACAGTTGGGGAGGGATGGAGGCGGCTAGGGTTTTTTCTAAAGAGAGAGTTTTTGGTTTCGAGGCTGTTGTTGATGTTCAAATTGAGGGGTGAAGGGGTTGAATGGAGTTGTTACTTTTATTTCACTTGTTGAACTTGATTTAGAAGGGGTTGAATGGAGTAGCTTGTTCTCAAAAAATAATAATATATTATTATTATTATTCTATAATACTATATTATTATTATTATTATAAAAATTATTATTATTATTATTATTATTAATTTTTTTTATATTAAACTCCAAATAGTATAGAAATCAAACAACCGAATGTTCACAAGAAGTTAGCGGGCAGCCGAGAAACAAGCTGCGCGCCAACCCCCTTAGCAATGGAAAAACAAACTCTGGTAAAAATATGAGCAGCTGGACGAGAACTAGAATCTAAGGCTAAAGAGAAGGAAAAGATCCGTCCCAGAAGCGCAATCGCATCCCCATCCAGCTCACCAAAGGAGGAGAAAGAAAAAGGCAAAAACCCATAACCAGCACCAGAGCACACATCCCGATACTTGGTGCACTTACGCCGCGCTGCGTCGAGAACACACCGTCCAGAAGCAAAGGAAGCCAAGCAAGTCTGAGTGAGGGGGGAGGATCCCGTGATATCAACACACACATCTTGACCCCGATCCCAAGAGTAAAGAAGAATGTCAGCGGGCCTAAGGGGTCTGCCAAGACTGTCAACAACACCGATGTCCACTTCCTTCCCAGAGGAGATCCCAGCACGGAAGCAAATGTCGAGGAGGGTATCACGGACAAGATTATGCCGATGTTTGAGCCCAATGGAACTCGAACACGACACAGCATGATCCCCAAAAGTGTCATCCTCAAAAACCCGACCACATGCAGAGCAAGGAAGACCAGCACGAAAAAGAGGGATACCCAAACGATAGCAGAGGACAGACCTGTAAGTCCTACCATTCATGGTCTGACCGAGCCCAGAAATAGGAACTGCTCTGAGCCAATCAGATGAATGGGACCCATGCTGAGACCTCCACAACACCACCTGCCGCGGGGTCAATGAGAAAACCGACTCCGAAGAAGCCACAATCCGGGCGAAGTACACATCTGCCAATTTCTTCATAAGTTTGGGGGCAGCGAACTCGCAAGAATCACGATTGAAATCAGAACCGGTAAGACCATTGAAGTCACACAGCGCAGCATCGAAAGAGGGTCCCTTACCCACGGGCAACCCAGCAAAGCGGAGGAGCGAAGACTGCAACCCAGAAGACTGCAGGCGAGAGGCTAGAAAAGTGTCATCCTCACCGGGATCGTCCCGCGTTTCGTCTTGCATAATTTTTATGGGACGGGATCGGGACGGGATTCGCTATTTTGTCCTAAATCCCACCGGGATCGGGACGGGATCGGGACGGGACCGGGACGGGATCGGGATTTGCGGGATTTATGCCCACCCCTAACTCTTAGATATGAAATTAATGGGTCCTTTTTCTTGCTCTCCCTATTTGTTATCCTTTTTTCCTCCTGTGATGTTATGGCTTGTTTCCTCATGGCTCTTTTCTTTTGGTTGATTTGCTCAATCTGGTGGTGTTTTTCAATATGTTTTCCTTTTCAATTTCCTCTGTCTGTTGTTATTTATCTCGTAATTCAAGAGCAATAGGGTGAAGTTTGAATGACATGTACTCAAATTTACAAGAGAGGAACGAGTGCAAACGTACAAATTTAGTTTCATGTTCTGTTTTATACAACGTTTTATGATGTCTAATAGGTTCAAATAATTTAATGAGAATCTGAATTTGTTCAAATTTAAGGGTCAAGAATAGTTGGTCAATTGTAGTTGAGTGCCCTCTTGAATTCAAGATGGGGATTGATCACTTCTTGTGTCCCTTGGTTGGAAGCTTCTCTCCCTCGATCTGTCAAGATGTGTTGTCTCTTTATCCCTCTTGTTTTCTTTCTGGTCACTGCAGGAGGGTTGATATTCACAAAAAAATCCTTTGCAAGGACAAGAAAAACAGGAAGAGCCACAACGAGGATCAAACCATAAGAGGTAGGATAATCGGGTCTTTAGAAAAAGAGACGAGTCATGCATTCATTAACACAGGAACTTATCAAACAATTAATGTCAAGAGTTGCATCCCTTGTAGCTATGTCCGCGTGGATGTTGTCGAAGCCATTGGGTTCGATTGTTTCTTTTTCATCGTTGAGGTTTACAATTGTGTGAGCTGATTGCTTGTATGAGGTTGCTGTCCATATGGTGTCATAGTCAAGTATTCACTTTCAAAGCAAACACAAGTCCATAAAGAGTATATTATACTCCATAATAAAAATAGCATTCAAGTTCGAGGCAATCAAGTTGAATACGATCAAGTTCAAGGGGTGATAGATTGGTTAACATCAAGCAACACACCATAAAGTCATAATCATATTTCACATTGACATAAAGATCATAAATAATGTCATTTTCAATGAAATAATGATCAAATTATAGGAAAGATTCCACTTATTAAAATTCATGGCTTGTCCCTTAATCAAATTGTTCTTTTTGTAAAGATGGGTTCATGTTATCGCTGTTTTCATGATCATGGGAAACCTCCTTTGAACTTGGAAGCGTAGGAGTCAATCCACACGGGGATCAAATTATTATCCCTGTGTGGAGGAACAACCCAACACCTTTTCGGCCTTCCGACAGCCAACAATCTTGCTCCGCAAGCACACTCCGGATTCTGGATGTGTTTCTTCCAAATCCCCCATATCTGGACTCCAAAGCCCCCAGATAATGAAAGGGAGGTGGGTTCAGCGAGAAATCTTTCATTTTTCGGAGCAATCTTTCTCCAACTGTGTTGTGTGTGTCGTCGTCACTTGACCTTTCTTATCTGGGCGCAAACCGGAAGATGGAAGGGAGGAAAAACAGCCAGTAAACAACCGCCAGAAATCAACGGATCTCCCTTCGGATGTGCAGATCTCGCGGAACATAACCTTAATTCGCTGCTCTGATTCGTCCTCTTCGGCGGAGAGTTCACCAGATTCGATCTTCATAGAATCTGAATTCGTGAGGCTTTCGGTGTTTAGGCTTCGAATTCGGGAGCAGATTGCAGTAATTTTGTGTAGGCCCAAAGTGATCTTGCAAATTGGGCTTGTGGTTCCATGGTCGACAGCGAGCGGCGGCCTTCAAGGGCTAGGGTTTCCTCTATCTGCTTAATGATGCACATCCACCTTATTAATTGAAACAGTTCATAAGGGTTAGAGGTAAGAGAAATACTTCTTTCAAAAGGGAAATGATGCTGCTTTTTTCTGATGACAACGAACAACCTTTGGTGACAAACTCCGAACACGTGATCCAGCCGGCAAAATAAATGACGCTGCTTTGCAAGCACACAACTGTCACATGAAAAAAAAAATCTTTACAATTTGAACTTTTGCACGGTTTCAAGTGTTGCAATTTAGAAATAGAAACATGGCCTTGCCTTGCATGAATAATATATATTCCATCCGTTTAAAAATATAAGTCTTTTTAGGCTTAAAATTTTATTTAGAAATATAAGTCCTTTTAGATTTTCTAGGCATTGAGTTAAAAAAAAGTAACTTTTTGATTTGTTTTATGAAATGTTATTGGTTGTTAGTGGTTGGGGATAATCAATAAGGGGTATAAAAGTAACACTTTTGTGGTTTCTTTAATATGTGTACAAACACCTAAAATGACTTATAATTTTGAACGGATGCAGTAATTCATAACAAGTATTAAGCTTTAATTGTTTGTTGATCACAAGCCTTTATTTGATCTGACACTCCATTGAAAGCAACTTGTATTCCAGCTTCAGGTGCATCTGTGCTCGTGATTTATAACCCACTGATCCTATGTCCTCTTCCCACATTCCTGTTAGTGGTAAGTGTAAGATCATGAGATTGATTGTAAAATCCTTCTTGAGGGTTTCATTCATTGATTAATCATATATATAGGTTACAATGGATATGGATCTTTTGACCCACTATACAATATAAAGCCCATGTAATCTATCAAACCTCCGCAGTCGAAAGTGGAGGGTCATGTACAGTGAGACTGGACCGAAAATCAAGGAACAACTGACGAGGCAAACCCTTGGTGAATATATCAGCGTACTGATAGGAGGACGGGACATATAGAACGCGGACATGTCCAATGGCAACCTTGTCTCGGACGAAGTGGAGATCGAGCACAGCGTTGATGTTGGACTAGGTTGCTAGCCAGATAGACGGCGAAGACGTTGTTTGTGTAGACCAGGGTGGCCTTCTGAAGAGGGCATCAAAGCTCAAGAAGGAGATTGCGGAGCTAAGAGCACTCGGAGACAACGTTGGCAACACCTATGTACTCTGCCTTGGCGCTTGAGCGAGACACTACAGACTGTCGCTTCACGGACCAAGACACCAGGGTGTCGTTGAGGAAAACACAGTATCCAGACGTGGACCGACGTGTGTCGTGACAACCACCCCAATCCGCATCAGTGTAAGCAACGAGGTCATGCTTAGAGGAAGGAGTGATTGTGGTGCCCAGCTCGAGGGTATCGCTGATGTACCGGATGATCCACTTCAAGGCATGAAAGTGGGGTTCCCTGGGCGCATGCATGAACAAGCAGATCTGCTGAACGGCGTAACTGATATCTGGTCTAGTGAACGTAAGATACTACAGTGCACCGGCGAGGCTCTTGTACAACGTCGGATCATCAAACAAAGCACCAGAATGAGCATTGAGCTTGTTGGATTTATCCACATGGGTGACTACTGGCTTACAGTTACTCATCTTAGCCCGAGCAACAATCTCAGCAGCATACTTACTCTGAGAGAGAAACAGCCCAGACGCATGACGCTAAACAGTAACTCTCAAGAAGTAAGACAACGGACCCAGATCTGACATGACGAACTCAGCACTCAACTGCGAAATAATAAACGTCCGAAGAGCATCAGAAGAGGCGGTGAGAATGATGTCGTCGACATACAGTAACAAAAAAGCCATGTCTGAGCCTCTACGATAGATAAACAGAGACGTATCCGAGCGGCTGCCAATGAAGCCCAAGCGTAGCAGATGAGAAGAAAAGCGCTGGAACCAAGCCCACGGAGCCTGTTTCAGGCTATACAGAGAGCGCTTCAGGAGACAGACGTGCTTGGGACGATCAACATTAGCAAACCCCGACAGCTGAAACATGTAAACTGTCTCATTCAGATGACCATGCAGAAAAGCGTTCTTGACATCCAGCTGATGAATGGCCCAATTGCGCGACAACGCTAAGCTCAACACCACTCGGATAGTGGCAGGCTTGACCCCGGGGCTGAACGTCTCATCACAATCAATACCTGCCTGCTGAGATCGACCGTTGACCACAAGACGGGCTTTGTAGCGCTCCAACGTATCATCAGAGCGGAACTTGTGGCGGAAGAGCCACATACAACGAATGACGTTCGCCTCAGGAGGGCGAGGAACCAGAACTCAAGTACCATTCCTTGTAAGGACTCCGTATTCATCGAGCATAGCCACCTGCCAATTCGGGTTGAGGAGGGCTGTTTTGTGGGAGTTGGGGATGGGGGAAAGGGACACTAGTACAGATTTGCCTTCTATCGGGTGTTTTTTTTAATGAAACGGACGGGTGATATCGAGATCCTTTTATACCCGTAGCTGACAGATATTTCTCAGGAGTTTTTTAAAAACTCCCGAGAAAAACCGTTCGGTCAGGGGTTTTTAAAAAAACTCCTGAGATACTTTTGACCCCCAAAACGTAGTTTCGCTTGTAACTCTCTCAGGAGTTTTTTTTCAAAAAACCCCCGGTAGAGTGCTTGGGTAACCGAAATTATTCACAACTCTTTCAGGAGTTTTACTAAAAAACCGCCGACAAAAGCTTTATATATATATAAAAAAAATTATCCGGCTTTCTTTAACATTCACTACCTTGCCTTCCTTGTCTTCAAATGAAAGTAAAAAAATATCCTCATCTAAAATACACTGAGAGTAATATACACTCTCCGACAACATTTCTCAGATTACTACTTCAAAATAAATCAAAATCTAGACTCTAGAGCAATGAGTACCATGATAGTAGTTTGCAAAGTAAAACCGAGCAAGATTCACTTGCTAAGCATAAGCATATGTATCTGACCATTTGTTTCCTAGTGGTTGAATGCAATACGACCTTCTGAGCACAACTGTAGCATTTTGCTTTTCAGCTTTCTGCAAAAACCAAGGGAAATTTTCTTGTAAGGTAGGAGATATGCAAACCAATTTTATGCCTATACAATCTCTTTAATCTTAATATTTTGACTTACGATCCTATCTTTGCTTCATCTGACCCAGCAGCGGCAATGGCCTCGTTGTGCTCATCCATCCCCTGAGTCAACTTTTTGATGGTTGACTTACGATCCTATCTTGTATCCACATAAACTATTGGTTGCATTTGGAGCCTGCAAAGAGCAGCGTCCTAAAATAATTAGAAACGACCACATGTAGTTATGAATAAAGGACAGAAAGATATAAGCTAAAATTCTAGCTAGGACAGAGAATACATAATATATTTACATATCATTATTATAACAAGACCAGGAAGAAGAAACTAGCACGAGATTACAGTTTGGGTTTTCCTTTTCATGTCTCTTAAATGAATCCTCAAAGATTCCCATTATCATCACCACAGATAATTGTTATCTCACAAAAAAAAAGCACAATGCAGAAAATGAAAATATACCTTTAGAAGCTGAATAATAGAAGGAAGAATCTGAGGTGAATCCTGCGGTGCAGTGTAAGGTGAACTTTCTGCGAGGTTTTTTAGCAGCTCCAGCTTCTGTTCCTTGGGAAACTGACAAGAAAGATGAAAGCAATAATATAGATTCACAAAGAGAAAAAAACATTCACAAATTGCATTATTCTTTCTTGATCATTAAAATTACCATTCCATGTTTTTGTTGGAAGTTTCTATGACAAAAGAAATATGTCAAAACTACTTTTCAAAAAGATGCATACCATGACAATCCCTATATCCCATCGTTCTAGGCTTCTAGGGTACAGGGTTACAAAAATGGAACAAAGCACCTAAGACATTTAAAACACATAATATGAGAAGAAACAAAAAGGAGCTGCATAATGAATGCTCAAACAATACCTTGTCAAAAACATGAATCATATGTTTGTTCACATAGCTTAAGAACTTGCTGCTTGAGGCTCCCCTCTATTTATAAGGAAAGTAATTAGTGAAGAAGAAATAGTGACAAAAAGAAAACATGAATGACTATTAGCATTCTTACCATAAAAAAGGGAATAGCCAGGTGTAAGCATGCCAAAATCCTATCTATATGGTCTCCATCTATAAGCTGCATTTCGAAGATAATAGATCATCAAGCTATTGTTTGTCAATGATAATAAAAATACCATCTAGTTATTATAAGCATTCACCGGGGATCAAACTCATCCCACGAACTTCAAGCTAGTCTATTCCAGTGATTCAATGAAAGGGAAGCACACTATGAAAATGCTAGTTCAACAATATAGCCATAAAACCCAGTGTGACGGTGACATGTTAGAGACTCACTTTGAACTCCACGTACAAATCTGCTTGACTTTCCACAAGATCCAGCAATTCGTGGCCACGCTCTGGAAGAGCTTTTCTCCAAAAAGGTTCAAACATTGTAAGAATTCCGTGAACATCTTAAATTCAGAACCGTTGACATCATGCAAACTCTGAAAGTTGATCAACAAATATCAGAATAAATAATTCCATAATAAGTAGCAACAGAAGGAATGAGTAGAAATCCATCAGATCACAAGTTCACAGCTCCCATATTACCACAGAGGATCAAAAGTTTTATTTTGGACGAAAGTAGCAACAAGATGGTAAAGAATTAAGATCACACTACAAACATTCTTTATCCAATAAGTTATATGTCTCTCTATTTGATCCTGAGCTCCTAAAGCCTCAGGATGACACTAAATACATTCTTTATCAAATCAGTTATATGTCCAAGGATCGAAAATATTTGACTGATGATTAACCATAGAAATTTGAGAGTAGAAGATACCACAAGAAGAGATACTTATGTGCCCTTTTGATGTATTAAGCAGTGTCACCAACTGATTTGTCAATTTCATTGACATGCTCCTTGAGCACCTTCCACTAAATAAACACGTTGGCGCAGCGAGAACACAATTACATAGCAAACATTGATAGGTACACCAAACATTGCTTCAACAGTCCAAATCTTCACACAGAAAGCATTATAAAATTCGATGGGAACAAAAAATAAGAAAAAAGATGCCAAATTTGATAGTCAAAGGCCAAAAGCCACCACAGAAACCCTAAAATCCATAATTTGGAGGCAGCATCACGACATCAGAAAAGATAGAGCAAGATATACCAACCTCGATCAAGCGCTAGAACACAAAATCACCAATTGATTCAGGGCAAAGACAACAGCAATGTTTGAGGGCCAACCAAACCCCATAATGAATACAATACATGAGACCTGCGAAGAACGAGATCAACAGAGGTCGAGACCCGCGAACCCTAATTAGCAGGAGACCACAAAATCACCAAATACAGAAGCACAAGCCAACTGATTCATTGAAGAGGGTGAAGTGTTGCACGAACCTGGGAGCCTTATTGATCGATGAAGCCGAATAAAACAACAGGCGAACTAAGGGATGAACAGCAAGATCGACAAGGGCAAAGATGGCGAACACAGTGAACGAACGGCTAACCCTCCTCTGCAATTGGCCTGGGTGAAGAGAAACAGCAAAATAACCGACCCTCCTCTATAATTGACAGTTCAATGTTGAGAATTTCAGCGTCGACCGTCCTCCTCAAACATCGATGGAAGACTTGATGTTAAACGCTAAAGGATATAGAGAGTTTTTAGGTTTGCTTTCGCGTCTTTTATTAAAAATCCCCCGATAGAGATTGGTGTTTCTAGTGTGTTCAATAACAACCCTGAGAGAGTATATATACCGGATATTTATTTAAAAAAAATAAACACTCTTTATCAGGAGTTTTTATAAAAACTCCTGAGCGAGAATCGTTTTTCAGGAGTCCCAAAAACATTGGCCCGTAACATCTACAATTTGTACTAGTGGGAGGTCGGGTTTGAGGCAGGGGGGAATGGGAGTCGGGAATGATGGAAGGAGACGCGGAGGGAGAGGTTGCGGCCGCTGCATGTCCGCGGCCTATTGATGGGCTACGACCTCGGCATGTTGCTGCGGCCGCCGCCAGTGTCGAGGGTGGGGAGATGGGTTAGGGAGATTGATGGGCTGCGACCGCATCAAGATGCTGCGGCCGCGGCATCAAGATATGCGGGATGGGACACGGGGAGGATGTAGGGTAAGGGGAGGTGGGGCAATGTGTGGTGGTCATGGAGACGATCTGATAGGGTCGGAAGACACCGAAGACGCTGCGGGTGTGTGGTCTGGTGGTATGAGGTGGTGGTGGTGGTGGTGGGGGAGAGGCAGGAACACCTGGACAGCTCTGGGGAAGAAGAAAGTGAGGGAATGAAGACTCAGACTGAGACACAGGAGGTGTAGGAGAGGGGAGGGGAGGAGAAGTAAATGGGAAGTGAGACTCATCAAAGGTGACATGACGGGACAGAATGAGCTTGTGAGTCTTGACATTGAGGCAGAGGTAACCGTGATGATAAGACGGATAGCCAAGAAAGACACAAGGAGTGGAGCATGGGTGAAGCTTGTGAGGGGCGGTGTATGACTGATTTGGGAAGCACAAGCACCCAAATGTACGAAGGTGATCACACCTAGGCAAGGTGCAATAAAGTGCCTGAGTTGGTGAGCGATGGGGGAGGGTAGTAGATGGGAGAATGTTTAGGATGTAGCATGTGGTGGCTAAGGGTAAGGCCAATAGAGAAGGGGAATAGATGCGTGGAAGAGGATAGAGCGCATCATGTTGGTAATGGTTCTGATGATTCGTTCGGCCTTGCCATTCTATTGGGAAGTATAGGGGCAAGCCAAGCGATAGGAGATCCCATTCGTGTTGAAGAGAGTGTGAAAGTCTTTGTTATCAAATTCGCGGCCATTGTCACATTGGAAACACTAGATAGAGGTGTGAAATTGTGTTTTGACGTAAGCATGGAATTTGGCAAAGATAGGAAACACTTGAGACTTAAAATGCAACGGGAAAACCCATAAGAAATTACTATAATCATCCAGAAACAAAAGGTAATACTTATGACCCTCCTTGCTATGCACAGGAGATGTCCAAATGTCATTATGAATTATATCAAAAGGGGAAAAAGTAGTGTTTAAAGACTGCTGAAAAGGAAGTCTGGCATGCTTGCCTAACTGATAGGAAGAACATAAACTAGAGCGAGGCTCTTTATTACATTTGACAAGACTCTTAGAATGAAGTAAATCTAAAACTACAGAACTGGGATGACTAAGGCGTGCATACCATAGACTGGAAGATGATGCCGAAAGGGCGACAAGACTCGACGGGCTGGATGGTGAGGGCGACGACACGGGATAGAGCTCCCCGGTGCTATTACATCTCAGGCGAGTAACCCCCGTAGTAAGATCCTTCACAGAGAAACCAAACGGATCAAACACAAGAGAAACATTATTGTCAGTGGTGAACCGACGGACAGAGATAAGGTTTTTGACAAGTTTGGGGGCAATGAGGACGCTGTTGAGGTGTAAAGGGTTGGTTAGGGTTGGTAATGTGGCGTGGCCAATGCCCGAAGTAGCTAGGTGACCACCGTTGCCGACGAAAATAGAATGTGCAGGACCCTTAAAAGAAAGAGAAGAGAGAGTACCTGAGGAGTTCGTCATATGAGATGTGGCACCAGTGTCCATGTACCAAGCGGAGTTAGGAGGTGCCAGCTGCATAGAGGAGAAGGCGTGATGCACATCAGTTGGAGCGTAGGCCTGATCAGACGAAGACGGGTAGGCCTGATGACCGGCGGGTCGAGGAGCTGGACCAAACAAGCCCGCTCCCTGCTGACTGTTGGGATACGGGGATGGTGGGCGATATGTCGTAGGTGGGTAGCCAAAGGTCATCCAAGGCAGATAGCCCAGGGAGGGATACTAGGAGGGGCAAGGGGAGTCTGGCGGATGCTATGGCTGACGAGCATTGCTGCGGCCACGGCCGCCGCCTCTCTGCACAGGTGGATCGTTGGTGCGGCTGCGCTGCGGGGCATAGGTCTCGTCAATGTCGCTTGACGAGACCAGTGCCTATTTGTCCTTGGCGGCGTCGGTGGTCTGACGGTGAAGGCGAGTCTCCTCCAGGATCAGCTGAGACCGGGTCTTCTCGAAGGTGGGGAGAGGTTCCGTCTGCTGGATATGAGTAGCAGTTGCATTGTATTCAGAGGGAAGGCCCGAAAGTACCTGGAGGACAAGGCGAGTAGCGTTGGGTTTGGAGTTGACGGCACCTAATTGACCAAACAGGGTTTTGATATGCTGACATTAGGCAGATATCGACAGGAAAGACGCAAGCTTGCAACTTGAGAATTCGTGCTCAAGGTAGACGGCACGGGTGGACTTGTTGTCCTGAAAGAGATTCTGAAGCTTGTTCCAGGGATCCAAGACGTTGTCTTTGGGGTCGAGGATGGTTGTCAAGAGATCTTTGGAGATGGTGTTGAAGATCCATTGAAGAACAATGTTGTCGAGTTGAGTGAAGAGATCGTTGTCTTCACTGGCGGGGTGATCGATAGAGGAATCGGTGTGGTGGAGGACCTCATGAGCCTTAGCATGGGTCTTGAAGAGGTGAGACCACATGGTATAGGAACTGGATTCATGATCAAGGATGATGGGGATGCAGATTTTTATGTTGGAGATCGTGAGAGCGGAGTGGAAGGGCGGCTTGGTGGTGGTGGGTTCGGCCATTGGGACGAGAGGAAAAGAGAGAGGAGAGTGGAGTGGGGGTCGGAGGCAAGGGGAGGCCGAGAGGGGGTGGCGGCGGCACTAGGTGGCCGAGAGGGAGGTGGCGGCGGCAAGGGGTGGACTAGGGTTGGAAAGAAGGGAAAAGTAGGGTTTTTGGGATCTTAGGTTGTGATACCATGTAAGATCATGAGATTGATTGTAAAGTCCTCCTTGAGGGTTTCATTCATTGATTAAACATATATATAAGTTACAATGGATATGGGCCTTTTGGGCCACTATATAATATAAAGTCCATGTAATCTATCAGTAAGGTCCCGGAAAACACACTGATCATCAGTGGAAAGTGCTAACAAGTCACTTTCTTCTACCAACCAACCCACTGACAATAGATTGTAATGCTTGAATGAATTAAGGCACAATTAGTATAACACATTATTTAGAACAAAATTCGAACTAAACCTCACTGAACCAACATCATCTACAACAATCACTGAATTATTATGCAATGCAATCTGTATGGGTTTCATCAACCATTAATTCTTGTTTTGCCTCAGCCCTTGGAAGGCTGAGCAAGTCATCTTGAAGTGATATAAGTGGTGTAATATTTGAAGTGGAGAACACTGTTGTTTGTATGCATTGATCAAAAGACAAAATGTGTCGTTTTAAAATCGATCCTATATTAATGTTAGTTGGCAAGGCACTCGAAGTTTCTAAGAAATGACATAAACTAATTCGTAACTAAATGAAAAGTTAGTGTACAATAAAGAGACCACAAGACCACACCTAAAAGACTGTACAACGCGCAAAATAAAACGCATCAACTTAAAACTGTGATAAATTGGACTTGTTGTATGCTAGAAGGAAGCATCTTGTTGCGTATAATACTAAGTACAATAGCAAGCACAACTATGTATGTAAAGACGCATAAAGTAAATAATACTACAACAGCAAAAGCAATTAAAATGTCTATGCAAGTGATTTATCCCTACGGCTTTATATTTGACCTCATAGATAAAACAAATCATTATTATGTTATCTGAAGACATAGAGGAACTCCTTTGGATCGTATCCTTAATTTTGGTTCTCGAAATTCAATTAAGTTTCTATCTAGGTAGGGTGCACGTAAGGCTAGTGTCAAGTACTCCTTGGATTGAATGTTGATTGTGGCTCCCATTATCAATACTCGATAGAGAAGGTTGGTCATCAAACCCCTTAGATGCGTAACATAGTTTGAGGCGTGCAACCACCTCACTCATTCTCGGCCTTTGTTTACCTGTTGGCTTCACGCATTCCATTGCTATCTCAAAAAACTTCATTGCGCAACTGACATTAAAGTCTCCTTGGAGCCTCTCGTCTACTATAGCCAAGATGTCTCCACTCTCAACGATTGGTGACACCCATGTGACGATATGAGCGGGTGGATCTTCATCTCCAGTGCACTTGATAAATGCTGGTTTCCAGTTAACAATTGCAAGAGTACAATTCCAAAACCGTAAACATCACTTTTCTCGCTCAATGTGTATAGTTGGAGATACCTGAATTCAAAAGCAGTGAATATCTTATATATGTTAAAGCACGCCCTATCTAGAATTATAAAGCATAGTGAGTGGACTCCTAAGCAAAGCCCCTTACTCAGGATCAACATAGCCTACAGTGCCTGCAACGTTCGTCATAGAAGCACCCTGACCAGTTGTAGGGCAATGTCTGCAGAGCCCGAAATCCGCTATCTTGGCATGTCCCATATCATCTAATAGAATGTTTGCAGGCTTAATGTCCCTATGAACGATTTTAGGTTGGCATCCATTATGCAGATACTCTAACCCTACAATTCAACCATTTAATTTGACTGAAATCAAAATAGAGATATACAGTAGGTAGCTATATATAGGAGATCATAAGTAAGCTTGGGCATGGATGAACAAGCTGACCTTGAGCAGCATCGATTGAAATCTCAAGTCTTCTTTTCCAACTCAATGGGGGCTAATAAGGCATGTTTCCAATAGGCATTATAGGTTAGTTTAGTTGCATTTCATTGTTATATAATCATGTTTTAGTGTTAATTAGATTAGCATTCATTTTGTGGGAAAGTTCGGAATCTACGCTATTTCGATAGTTTTATGTAGATTCGTAGATCCGAGGCAAAGAACACAAGGAACGGAGCTAAAAGAGGATAAGACGAGACTTGAGAGAGCTTAAGGAAGAAGTCCCGAAGAGAATGGAACAACCTAAGGAGCAACGGAGAACGAAATCGAGGTGTAAGAGCGAAAACAAGGACGAGTCGCGAAAGCTGTCCGCCCGGCGAGCTGAACTTGTAACGCACTTTCCGGAGGCCTCGGATGTCCGATCGACGCATATGAGCATGCGTTGGAAAGCTCTTTCGAAGATCTACGTGATGGTGTTCTGTTGGATTTTCGCTGCCAGCGAATGCCTTTCCGCTGCAGCAAATCAAGTCAGCAACAACATGTGCGAGAAGGTGGCCGGCCTGAGCATGAGTCGCTGCCAGCGAATGGCATCTCGCTGCCAGCGACTGGAGTTAGCGGGAGCATGTCCAAGAGCAGCATGACTCGCTGCCAGCGAAAGGAAACTCGCTGCCAGCGAATGGAGACTCTCGCGACAGCGGAAGGGTGGACTCGCGGAAGCGGAATCGAAGAAGCTTGAAAATATTCTAAGGCATGGACATTCGCTGCCAGCGAGTGTGGTAGCGAGTGTGGTAGCGAAAATCCAACAGTGGCTCAATCAAGGCTTTTCGCTGCCAGCGGAAATTTTCGCTGCCAGCGGAATTTGACGCTGAATTAAATTAGGAAAGTTCTATCTTTTATCTAGTTTGTTTAGGAAGTTTCTATCTTTTATCTACCATTTATGGAAGAGATTAGGCTTATAAATAGGATGTTTTAGGGTTAGTTTAATTAAGTTTCAATTAAATTCCAAGTAGAGAAATCACCATTGAAGAGAAGAAAGCTTAGGTAAGCCATGTTTGGCTAATTTTGTAGTTTCCGCCTACACTTTCGAGACTTGGTTGGTGGTTTGTGAGTTTCTAATTTAAGTTATTTTTCCTCTATAATTCTTTCAACTTCTTTGTGTGAAATTGATTATGTTATTGATGTTATCTTGATTAGCTACCTTGATAATATTGATTTCATGCTAGGATTTAATACTTTCGTATTTGTGTTATTTCCGTAGTAGCACGCATAAGATTGTGGATTCCGTGTTTGAAGCATGATTATGTAGGGAGTTGACATATATCTTAAACATTGATTTACCGTGTTTAATTGGTGTTATTTATATGCTCAAGTTCTTGGGACTATTTGCTATCTCTTTGTTAAATCTTGACCGTGTTAAGGTTGCATTGAGGTGTAAGGGATTAATTGGACTCGTAGGACTTTTAATCTACTTAAACCAAGACGAGAGGAATTCGTAGGAAAAGATAATAACTTGAAGAGGATTCGATGATCAATAAAACCAACCAAAGTCGAGAACTTGTAGGTGGAAACGCTTTTCTTCTATCCTTTATTTTCTTTTGTCAATATTATTTTCTTTTATTTTCATTCATAAAAATCGTTTCTTTTATATTGATAAATACACAATATTTAGAAATACTTGATTCTCTAGGGTTCGACCCCTTACTTGCATACTATACTAGTTTGTTTGTTTGGGATTTATTTTTGGCGAGGTAAATCAACGACTTTCCCTCCGTCAGGGGCTCGTTTCTCTATGCGATTGAGAGGGGAAAAAAAACTCAATACCAACACCCATATATACATTTGTTCTGATGGAAGCGAGAAAGAAAGCCAGTTATATGTCATACTTACTGAATAAATGCATATGCACGGTACCACGAGACATGTACTCATACACGAGGGCCATGTTTGCATGTTCATCACAATACCCGATTAGTGACACCAAATTTACATGATGAATCCCCATCACAAGTTCAGCCTGTCAATTTATCCACATATATATAGTTTAATTATCAATTAATCCTAGCTATGAGATTGATCTATAATCCTATGTATAAGAATCAAATAAGCCTTTGGATCTGACTTGCCTCATCACAAAATTGCGTCACAGTGATTATCGATGAAATATTATTTAGTAACTTAACAGCCACCTCAGTACCATCTTGCAAGACACCATAATAGACTGTTCCAAATCCTCCTTTTCCAAGCACTTTCTTGAAATTATCAGTGATCCTTACAATCTCTGAAAATTTGAACTGCTTGTTTCTCGGCTTAATGGATCGATCCACCAATCCTTCTATAAATATGGCCAATTAAAAAAAAACAACGTACAGGACAGAACACAATGTTATTAGAGTCAGGGATACATGAACAATCAAACTCAAAACATGAAATAGAAATGATTACAAATTAAAATATATACCTGGCTTCTTTCTCATTTTAAATGCAAGGAAAATGATACCAATGATAGCAAGGAGTGAAACTAAAGCAACACTTGTAACCACCGGAATGATATTGAAATGGTGTCTTTTCTTGCTTACTTCATGACATGGGTATGACTTACAAACATCAGAATTCCCCTCAAGTCTACATTATATAAAAGCTCACAGTTCACAATGTGTTATTCAAAAGACAAACTGTTTATAAATAAACACTAATTTTATAGTGATTTGTGTAAATACCTTAGATCCATGGACTTATTGTGTGCCTTTTCAACAAGCAAAGGAGGAACTGGACCCATTAGATTGTTACCTGTCAGATCACTACAACGAAGAAGAAACTATAAGAGTATATATTCTAGCCTATAAAGTTTGTCAACTTCGAATTAATTCCAAATTCGTAGCACTGTCATCTTACACGACATTTAACAAGGGCAGATTTGCTAAAAAAATCTGGAATCTTTCCTGTTAACCCATTGTTCGAAAGATTCCTGAGAAGGCAAACACACAAGACGCATTAAAAAACTCTTTTTTTTAATTAATCTAAGAACATTGATCAAAAGCTAAGCTGTTTGAGTTCAACCATGGAGTCTATGAAATATCTGTATAGAATGTTCACAACAAATATAATAAGCTGAGATGCATGGTTATCAATTCCCAATATAATATAGAATGAAGACCCCACCTTGATTGTAAGATCTTGAGAACTAACGTGTAGGTGATCTAAAGGATGATAAAAGACAAAATGTTGGGTTTCAAGGTCTTGAAACCCATACTAAAATGTTTGGATACGTTTTTGTATATTTATCTATTGACTTGTTCTTTTAACAGGAAATGATTCGAGGTCAACCTTGTTGGGCCTAATTATATCATGGGCCTCACTTTGGGCCATGAGAATCGATTCGGTCTTAAACTATTTGTATGTTTCTCCCCTAACCCATTTTATGTGTTATATGCATTTTGTATGAGTTTTTAGGATACCATTTGCCACACAAGGAAAGATCCTACACATATCCGATCATGCATTATCATGGAGAAGATTGTTACTACAACTTTGGAAGGTTCACAACTGGAAATAATTCAAATGTCTTGGAAATATTTTGAAATTCAAACGGTCATCCCTCCAAGATGTTCTCGAAGGCATTTGGCTATATATAGACGAAGGCAAAAGGACTACAATCACCTAAGCAAGCACTCGAGCACTCATAGCATCCTAAAGCATTCACCATCTCAGTTTCTCTCTTACGTTCTCCTAAAGCCTAAGTGTTGTTTATTGTTTGAGAGTTGAGGGAAACACTAGCACTTATTGTACAAGTCATTCATCTTACACTTAGAGTATTTTATACTCGATCAAATACACTTGGCGTGTGGTATGAGCTTTTATTTCACTTGTAAGGTTGAGAGCTAGAATAGAAACAGTGAGGCTTTGTATAGAGAAAGGGTAGTTTCTCTAGGAAGTTCTAGGCTCAAGTGAAGTGAAATAAGAAGTGTTTGAATCCTACGGGTTGGATAACCCTAGGCGGGGACGTAGGCTAAGTTTGTGCCGAACCTCGTTAATAATTCGTGTGTTCATCTTTTTTATTCCGCATTTACTTTATCTTATTCGCTTTCACTTAATCAAGATCTGATTCCATATCAAGGTCTTGACAAGTTGCTTTGCTTACTACATTTAATTTTCTTTAGTTGCGAAAATCGTCCATACTCTATTCATCCTCCCTTCTAGAGTATTATTCATCGTATTATAGACTCTTCATAGAATTTTTAAGAACAACTACCAACATGCACATATCCACATAATGAAATATATATGAATCTTACAAGTACTTTAGAGATGTGAGTTTGGACAAAGAGGGTGGGATTTCTCCAGTCAGATTACTTGAGTTCAAACTCCTGCATTTCATAATTTTCCAAAGATCAAACACCACGTATAATATTTTTTTAATTTAGAAGTTATATACATTAATACACTATTCATACTCACAAGGAGATTATTCTTGGAGGATTGTTGCCATCATAGTTACAGTGTAGACCGTCCCATTGATAATTCTTTGGAAGACAGGGGTCTCCTCGCCAAATCTTCGGTATCACGTTACTATCCTTAATTGCATTGATAGCATCAACTGAAAATATTGATTAAGAATTTAATAAATTCATTGTTCTTGTATAATATATACAACACAAACTAAGCAGTAATGAAATTGGTGTATCACTTGAAGAAAATAAGAAAGATTTAAAAGCATGGATAGATGAAAATACCATCTTCTCGATTTGTAGGTGAAGCAGGAAGCTCTACAACCCCGTAAAACTCCACAGCATTAAGGATAGGGTAACGGTTGGACTCATTTGTCTTCATAAGTGTATAACTGAAAGATGTTGATCCATTGAGGGAGATTCTGGGGGATGCTATGGTGGTTACTTGCAAGTATTTTGGTCTTATAGGTCCAAATTTGAGTCCAGAACCATAAGGTACAAAAATGTTGAACTCTCTGGTTTCATTCTGTTGTAGCAATTCAAGCTCAGCGAAGTGCCAGTAGAAATAAATATCATATAGATCATCAGATGTCGATGAACTTAATGTCCAGTTAAGAAGGCCATCATTTGGCTCACAAGCAGTCATCAACACACTAATTGCTACTCCCTCCGTTCGGATTTATTTGATGTTTTAGAAGATGAAATTTGTTCAACAATATTTGATGTTTTAGAAGTAATCATTACACTTTCTTTTACTTTTGCACTAGTATCAATGTAATTTGTACTTTTTTTTTTAAGTTTAACCAATTACATTTGTCCATAATAAATGTGATGATGGAATAAAAATTATTTTATGGGGTATTTAAATGTGAAAGGAGTATTTCTTAATCTTTGTACATTCATCTAAAACATCAAATAAATCCGAACAGAGGAAGTACTTTATAGGGATTGGGTTGTGAAGCATCAAAAGTTCCATTTGTTGTATTAATTACTTTCCAATCACCCCACGAAGGATAGCGATCCCAGAAACGATCATATGCATCATCACTTACCCTGCATCAAGGGAAGCATTCACCTATTAATTTAAATCTAGCTTACTAAAGAAGATTAATTTATAATGCGGCTATTTATGATGATGTGTTTGTAAATAAGCAAAAAGATTTATTGCGTATGAATACATACTCATAACTCAATGCGAGAGTGTCAAAACCGCCAATATCCTCATGATACCATGTATTAAGGGAGAAAGCAGGAGAAGCAACGTATGGAGAGTTAATATCCAAAGGCCTGAGCTCGAGGGAGTTTATAAAAGGGGTTCCTTGCCCTGTGTTTACGAGACACACGTCTATTGAGTTTGTAGTTGCTACATGGATTATCTCTCTGTAAGTTGCGTCATCATTCCAAAGGGTGGACCAAAAATTGACACCTATGTAGAGATCAAATATAGGGGTCGAATTCTTGCCATCGTAGTTGCCATACATGAACCGACCTCTGATCAAGTAGGTATGGTTAGGCGTCAACGGGGAGAAGCTATAGCAATTTCTGCGTCCCTCAGGGAAGCTTTTTAAAGACAAATAATGACTAGAATACTGAAACTTAGGTGGCGATAATTTATACTTGGTTCCACTGCTAATGTATTTCTCATCGGAAGTGTAGTACAATCCATTTGATGAGTCGTAACGTGGAGAGTCCGTTTCAGAAAGGCCACAGTGAATATTTATGAACCCAGCTGCATTATTTCCCATTTAGGGGTTGAAAAACCAGAATTTGCATTAGTTAATATATATGCATGTGTTTCATATAATCATATACCGTATCAATGTTCTCAAAAAAAAAAAACGCGCCTAGTTAAGGATATATGCATGTGCTTCATATTTTAATGTATATATGTAATGTGATAATAATTCATAATATTATTTTTTATATTTTATATTTTTTCTTAATTTTTCTATTAAAAAGAAGTATTTAAAACACAAATTTAATTAAGATTTTTTTAATATATTTTAAATTTTTTTTTCATACATATATGAAAAAAAATTCTTCAAATTTTGTTTAACATCATATCAAAATTTCTAGATTCGCCACGTGAAGCCTAAAATGTCTCAACGGAATTTCAAATTACTTTTTTTTTTATCACGAATTTCAAATTACAAAAACAGGATAATATAGATAATTATTTTAATTATCATTTATCACTAATTCGTACTTATATGTTAACTCGCAGCTGAAATATTATATTGCTTAATTACAGATAATAGTGTTCCAGGAAGATTATTAAGCAGTAAACTATCTTTGTAAGCTAAAAATTACCTACTGATTACAGTTAAAATTACGTTGCCAACGGTAACTAGATATAGAAATTACGTACCTGAATCAGCGAATAATTTCCTTTGAATCTGCGATTGAACCACAGCTGCATATATCGATTAAGTAGTGAAAATTTTGCATACTTTGGAGGAGGAATAAGATTAAGCATAGCACAGCAACGGCCATGATTTCTAATTCTGATTTCACTCTCTATTAATTTGACCCACGTACAGAATTTTTCTATATAAAGCGATTGATGCATGTGAGAAGGGAGCAGTTAAGCTTCTCCTCCGGTATTAGCTTTACCAGATTTTTCGGTTCAGTTTCAGATAGAGGTTGATGCATGTGAGAAGGGAGTTGGGGCAGTTTTGATGCAACAAGGCCGTCCCCTAGCATTCATTAGCAAAGCACTACACAGACAACATCTCTTGCTCTCTACATAGTACATACGAGAAGGAGCTGTTGGCCATCCTCTATCCAGTAGAGAAATGGCGCCATTACTTGGAGCCGGATCATTTTGTTATTCTTACCGATCACCAGAGCTTGAGACATCTCCTGGATCAGCAGGTCACGACTCACTTGCAGAAAAAGGCTATAAGAAAGATGTTGGGTTTTTCCTATTCTATTCAATATAGGATGGGAAAATGCAATGTTGTAGCAGATACTTTGTCTAGGAGGGGACTTTCTGAACAACCAGCAATAAAGGGTGTTTGTAATGTCTTAGTGGAAGTTAAACCTGCTTGGATTCAGGAGGTTGTGAAAAGTTACATAGGTGATTCAACCATCAGTGAGCTCAGTCCAGGAGCGGCTATAGACCCTCAGTCACCCTACAAATGGCAAGGTGACCTATTACGCTATAACGGGCGAGTGGTTATTGGCAACAACAGGGAGTTGAAGCTCCAGATTACACATGCCTTTCACGCATAAGCCACTGGTGGGCATTCGGGCATCAGGGCAACCTACCAAAGAATCAAGGCACTGTTCTTTTGGCCACAGTTAAAGGCTTTTGTGGAGCAATACATTAGGGAGTGTGATGTTTTCCAAAGACATAAGCACGAGACGGTTGCCTACCCGGGTTTACTACAACCACTTCCCATTCCAGAGGCGCCATGGTCTTCAATCGGCATGGACTTTGTGGAGGGGCTACCTATGTCGAAAGGATTCGATGTGATCTTGGTGGTAGTAGATAGATTGACTAAGTACAACCATTTTTCTTAGCCATCCGTTTACAACCAGTCAGGTTGCCCATATGTTCATAGACAATGTGTATAAGTTACATGGGTTGCCTCAAGACATTGTGTCGGATAGGGACAAGGTGTTTACCAGCCATCTGTGGCAGGAAATGTTCAACGCCCTAGAAACGACACTCAAGCTCTCCACGGCTTACCACCCTCAAACCGACGGCCAAACGGAACGAGTGAACCAATGTTTGGAGTCTTACCTGCGTTGTATGGCATCAGAAATGCCTAGGCAGTGGGCTAAATGGGTTTCGCTTGATGAATGGTGGTATAACACTACGTACCACACGACTCTGAAAATGTCACCCTTTTCAAGCTCTCTATGGGTATCAACCTCCACAGCTGGGCGCTCGAGGTAGCGATGTTACTACAACTTCCATAGATGATTTGTTTCAAGAAAGAGATCGTGCTCTTGCAGTGCTGAAATTGGGCCTTAGTGTGGCTCAGGAGCAGAGGAAATTCTTCACAGATGCAAAGCGAACAGAGAGGACGTTGCAGGAGGGAGATATGGTGTATCTCAAGCTTCAACCATATAGGCAGATGTCCTTGGCGCTGAGGAAGTGTCTCAAGTGGAGCGCCAAGTTCTATGGGCCCTTTGAAGTTGTGAGCAGAATTGGTGAGACGGCCTAAAAATTGGCACTCCCGCAATCATCTCGTCTGCATCCGGTGTTCCATATTTCACAATTGAAGAAGCGAATAGGGCTTCCAGTTCAATCTGAGTTACCTTCAACAGATGACTCTGGTGCAGTGGTTACAAAGCCCAAAGTTGTGCTGGATTCAAGGGTTAAGCACCTCGACAATGGTGATCCGGTGGTGGAGTGGCTAGTGACATGGACCAATCTTCCGACAGAGGAAGCTGCATGGGAATCGGTCGAGCACATTTTACATCAATTTCCCGATTTTGTGGCTACCTGACCTTGAGGACAAGGTCATTCTTAGAAGGGGAGTGATGTTAGGGAAGCTATATCAATAGATCACGTGATACTCACGTGGGGGAGTGAGATATAAAAGGGGCCAAAGTGTAAACAATCAATTCATTCAATATAAACACATTCTGAGTTGTTCCTTAGAACTCTCTCTCTCTCTCTCTCTCTCTCTCTCTCTCTCTCTCTCTCTCTCTCTCTCTCTCTCTCTCTCTAGTTACAACAACCACAATCCTAACAGTATGGTAGCTCAGCTAACCACATGCACAATGATCAATCTATGGAACAATGAAAGGCGCCCTCAAGTTTTGGTCTTGGTTTGTTATTTGAGTCACGACTTCTTTATTTGCCAATTTTTTTTTTCGTTGAGTTTGTTTCACATGCTTCAATAATGTGTAACTTACCACAATTGAATGCCAATATATATGGGCAACAGATGTATTCTTCAACTCCACTTATCACTATATCACCGTCATGCTTTGAAGGCGCATTAATGTTGAATAGGCAATTAGGCATCAAATATTTGGAAACAATCTCATTGGAATTTGAGGTTATTTGATCTTATTTTGTTACAGGTATTCACCACATGACTGTCAACTCGGTTTATAGACTTATAGTTTAGGTTCTTGTATATTTAAAAGGCCATATTCTGATAGATGATCTACACAATGGGACTAGTCTTTAAATGGTTACAGGAAGAAGGTTCAGGTTATCTTTTGTTTTGTTGTACGTTTATTTTTCACAATATCTGCCTCTTTGTTTTGCCTATCACTTGTCATTGATTCCATTAAGTAAGCTTCATGAAAGGAAATATAATGATTGATCTTATTTATGAAACCATGATCTTATTCATTTTTTTAGTATATTTCCAGCTCTTTCTTATGGATTTCACTTTCTTGGGTTTGAAATACAGGTAAAATATCCAAGCTTAAAGGATAAGCTAATCAAATCTTCTAAAGGTAATTTTTGGATTTGACTAAGCAAAAATTGATGCAATGCAAGAATTGAATGTCACGTACATGAGTATTAGCTAAGGTATTAGTATAAATACCCTAATAGCTTTGTAATAATCATGGAATTGAATAATGAAAACCAAATTACTCTTTTCTCCCTAAACTCTCTCTTATCTCTATTTACCCTTTTACAACATTCCTCTTCATCGTCTTCCCTTACCTCCTCCTTCCCTTAATCCCTCCTTTTCCTTTCAATTTCTTAATCCCAATCAGGGACATTACAAATTGGTATTAGAGAAGGTTTCGAATTCGAAATCATCTATCTCGAATTCAAAATTTCCTGAATTTTTTTTTCCAAATTTTTGGCCTTGAGATTGGGTCTGTTCTCGTGTGGGTGGTCAGCCATGAGATTGGCAGTTGAGGAGTGGTATCAACGACTCCGGGAGGAAAGCGAGCAGTTCATGAGAGAAAACCAACGACAATGGGATGAGCGACAGCGGCAATGGGAGGAACAACGACGGATCGAAAGACAAATCGCCCAACAAGAATGGGATCGACGTTTTTACAGGACCATCAATGAACTCAGAGGGCAGATGGGTCTACCACCGATCAGTTGTCCTTGTGAGACCATCGCAGAGGAAGGCCGATCTCAGCAAACGATAGAGACGACTTCCGAACCGCACCAAGAAGCAAGTTCGGAGACCAGCCAACGCTTCAAGATTTTGTGCGATTTGAACCGAGGTATGATGTCGAACGATCAGAAGCACCAAGAACATCCACAGATAGGAGTAACGATGGAAGAAGTTGAGTCACGACTGCCGCCGATTCCAACGGAGAGTAATGGATCTAGAGGCAAGCGATCGAACTCGGTTGGGGCAGAAGCAAGAAGTAGATTCAACCAAACACCGAAGATTGATTTTCCAGCAAATCCTGAAGAAATTGAAGCATCAACGCTGGAAGTAGAAGCAGCAACGCCAGAAGAAATTGATTTCCCAGTAAATCTTGAAGAAAGATTAGGAACTGACGATCTTAAGCATCATAGCACTAACCCGGCAATCCTTCCGACAAAGAACTCACAAGCTCCAAGCAAAGATGGCGAGGCCTCCTTGGGAATCGAAGGAGTCAGAGACCCAACAATCTTTTAGGGAATCAACATAGATTCCGAGTGTCGACCGCTTTTCAAGGATTTCATGACTGAGTTGGATCTTGGAGCCCCAAACCAGAAACTTCTTGTGGAGTTGATGGAGCTCCCAGAGGTAATTTCCAATCCTTTATATTTAAGTGTTGTAGTTGAATCGGATAGAATGGATGAATTGGCTTTGCCTGAATTTGCCATGGTTAAGCGGGTTGATCATAGAACGATAACAGATGAATTTTTGGGAAATTCAGTTGCACAAAATCTGCTTGTAGAAATGCCTCTTAGAGTTATTATGATCAATGGGTCTCCAATTCAGTCAGGGAATACACATAGTTTCCAATTTCCGATTATTTTCGACCCGGGTGGAGGCTTCGATGTCATAGATCGTGAGAGGGGTGAATTTAGAGCAACCTACATGGCTTTGTCTGATCAATTGGGTTACAACTTGCCTATTGATGCTCTGTTCAGCCTCAAATGCTTCAAACGTGGACTGGTTTTGGTGCCGTTCGATAGAGGAAATGTTAGCAGAGATGTGCAGCTGGATTTTGGCATTGAAGGGGTAGGTTTCGAGTTGCTCAGTAGTTGTGTTGAATCTTCACTGCTGAGTGATGAGGATATAGGAAGTGAGAAGGTGTGGACTGAGAATATGATTTTTTACCCTGGAATTGCTAAATTGGGTAGCACTTTGAGCAATTTTCACCGCTGGAAATTCACATGTATGCCTTGCCCTTGGAAGGTTACATCTGATCTTTTCATTGTAAGAGTTAAGACCACGATAATGGTTTTCGATCCCGGTGGAATTCACATATTACTCAGGGTTGAGCAGTTCAAAGGGGTTGCTGAAATGTTTTGTTGCGTGTTTTCTACTAGTTTAGCTCGTTCTGTGTACTCTGCCTTGTTGATATATAGGATGAATTAATTGCAAGTTTAAAGGGAATTTCTAGTGTTGCACATCAAGTACAACAAATCAGATGTATGGCTCTAACAAGGGGCGCCTACTGTCATAAGGGGCCAAAGAGTGTTTGGATGGTTCGTTTGCCGTGGAGAGCATCACTTGGTAATTGCATGACATTAAATGCAATGGATAAAAGCTAATTGCTGTAGTCATATAGTAATTAGCTACCACACAATTTGTTTAGTCATGCACCATGTACCCTTTCATTGCAGTAAGTGTTGTTATAGCTAGTTTTGCGATTGTTTTGTAAGCTTTGAGGACAAAGCTTCTCTGAGAGGGAGGTAATGTCATGTACATGAGTATTAGCTAAGGTATTAGTATAAATACCCTAATAGCTTTGTAATAATCCTGGAATTGAACAATGAAAACCAAATTACTCTTTTCTCCCTAAACTCTCATCTCTCTTTACCCTTTTACAGTATTCCTCTCCATCTTCTTCCCTTACCTCCTCCTTCCCTTAATCTCTTCCCTTAATCCCTCCTTTTCCCTTTCAATTTCTTAATCCCAATCAGGGACATTACAAATCGGTACTCTTAAAGATTTATTTTGATGAAGTCTATTAGTTCAATGGTAGAGCAATGTGCTTATGCGCAGATAGGTGGGTTCGACTCCTACATAGGCTAAATTGCTTAATTTTAATAGTTTGTATTTTTTTTTTGTACACTTCATAATATTATTCAAGCACTTCATTATTTTATTCTTGCACTTTATCATTTTATTTATGCACTTTATAATCTTAATTGTGCACTTCATAATCTTATATTTGCATAACATACTATTCTATTTTATTTTTGCACATTATCATTTTATCTACACAACATAATATTATATTTTCACAACATAAAGTTATATTTGCAAAACATAATGTTATATGTGCACAATGTAACATTATATTATTATATATGCACAACATAATGTTATATTTGCACAGCAAAATAGAATATTTGCACAACATAATGTTATATATGCATTTTATCATCTCATTTATGCACTTTATCATTTTATTATTGCACTTTATAATCTTATTCATAAGCGGGAATAAAAAGAAGACAACCATAAATAGCCTAAGTGAGATTTTGAACTCGCACCTTTGTGCATGGACACATCGATATATAATTTTTGAGCTAATAGACTTTTAATGACACGTGTCGCATTAAAGTACAAAACCGCCATAAAAATATGATATTTTGATAGGAAACTTAGTTTACATTATGAAAATGAATATTTATTACAATAACATTTATTGTGTTATTTCTTCACTTTATATTTTGTAATCTCATTTTTTCACTTTTTAAAATAAAGAAAAAAAATATGATGTAACATATTATGTTACACCATAAAGAAAATTTTCGGTAAGAAATTTACTTTACATTATGAAAATGCACATTTATAAATAATAACCTTTATTGTATTATTTGTTCACTTTATATTTTGTAATCTCATATTGTTCACTTTTTAAAATAAAGACAAAAAATATGATGTAACATATTTTGTTGCATTTTGTAATCTTATATTTTGACCTTATAAAATTATTTTAAATAAAAATTAAGAGCTAAAATCTATAATTTTTATAATTAAAATAAGGGTAATATTGGTAGAAATAGAAAGTATGGGAGAAGTGGTGACATTTACCTCATATTTATGGTCATTTATCCAATTACCCCATAAAATTAGGCCCATTACACATCTATTAGGCTTGTTTATTTATTACTCATTTAATTAGGCTCATTTAACTCTATATTAAGCTCATTAACTTCAAATTTGACTCATTTTTATTTTAAGAGGGATTTTCATTTTAAGAATCATTTTCATTTGAACCCTTATATATATATATATATATATATATATATAGGGGAGATATCTAATGAGAAGTGACATTTGGGTGAGAAGATGAGAAACAAGCCTTATACCCTTTAGATTAAAATATTTTTTCTTATATGGATATAGGGGACATATCTAATGATAAATATATCAATGTTTTTTATAAAATTATTTTTATGCTATTTTTTTAGATGATGAATGAAAAAACTAATTTAAATTAGCATAAAAACCCTAAAATGAACCTTAAATCACCATCTAGATAAATAGCGTAAAAAATAATTTCTTTAAAAAAACATTGATATATTTCTCATTAGATATGTCCCCTACATCTATATAAAAAAATCATTTTAATCTAAGGGGTATAAGGCTTACTTCTCATCTTCTCACCAAAATGTCACTTCTCATTAGATATCTCCCATATATATATATATATATATATATATATATATATATATATGGGTTAGTTTCGGTGTACTCAACCCTTAACATGTATCATGTACACAAATCGAAGCCGTTGATTCCCATAGATAAATCTGAGTCGTTGATTCCCATAGATAATTATGTAGTCGAGTATAAATGATTATGCACTAGTATATGAAGGATTATTCAGTCGTATGAGTCTGTTTAGTAGGTTAGTCATTTTGATTATTCGATGGTATCACTATATTATTTGATCGTATTAACAGATTATGCGATGGTATTGCTTTATTATTCAATGGTATAGCTCAATTATTTGATGGCGTTACAATATTATTCGGTAAGTAACTCATGATTATGCGATGATATCTCACGATTATTCGACGGTATCGATGCGTTTTTCATTCATTAAGCCGTGGGTGTTTTATTTAGATATCACTATATTATTCGATCATATTGACGGATTATGAGATGGTATTGCTTTATTATTCAATGGTATAGCTTAATTATTCTATGGCATTACAATATTATTCGGTTAGTTATGTAATTATAACAAATAACTAAAAATTATTCAATGTTATCGCTGGATTATGCGATGATATCAATTGATTATTCGATAGTATCGAATAATTCGGATTTCTCCCCTAATATCTCTTTCAATCAATCAAATAAAAAAATTTCAACTAATCACAAACCCTAGACTCCAAACCCACCACCAGGGAACTCCCGACTGCAAATCCACCAGTCACCACCACCGGAAAAACTCCCCATTGTAGATCCACCACCAGGGAAAACCTTCCGCCTACAAATCCGCCACCAGGGAGTCGCACATGGCTTCCTCGTCGAGGCCCAGATCTGTGAATAGGGGAAGAAGAACGGGACTAAACCTGCAACATGAAACGCCGCCACCGCCCAGAATTGCAAATCCACCGGTCACCACCATTGGAAAAACTCCCCACTGCAGATCCATCGTCGACCGCCTTTGCTTCCACCATCAATCTCCTCTGATTTGCCATCGTCGACCGCATTCGCTTCCGCCATCGAGAGGGCTCAAGGAGTTCGAGGATCAGGATCTGAATAAAGGGAGGAGGAAAGAGGTCGACGGGCAGGATCGCCATCGCTTCTGCCTTCGTCGTCCTGAGCCAGACGCCTCCTCGCCTCCCTGAGCCAGATGCGATCGGAGGAGAAGATTGGAGGGTTGGTTCTGATCTAATCGAACATCGCCACCGTACGTGGGTCATCGGCCTTCTCCGACCGCCATTACCTCACCTGCCTTCGCCGGTCACCGGTCTCCAGCCGTCATCACCTCACCTGCCTTCAGCGATCGGAGGAGAAGATTGGAGGTTGGAATGGTTTTCGGCCTCACGGGCATCAAAGCCTGAACATGGGTTTTTATTTCCCATTTTCTATTTTTAATTAATCAAAATTGTTGATTAATCTCAGCCTTTAGATTGCACTCAATCAACGATTAGGATTTGTGTACATGATACATAATAAGGCTTGAGTACATATGATCTACCCTCTCTCTATATATATACATGTGTTTCATATCGGAAAAACTAAGTTCACCGTAAATTTTTATTTTCTTCACCACTAACCACCGCACCATATTGCGGTGAGTTAATTATCCCTAATTATGTACACCACAGCATACATCGATAGATATGATCCGACATGTAAACCGTTTAAAATCCACCGCAATACGGTGTGGTGGAGGTCAATTGATTTCAACCCCACCACGTTGTTATGCGGTGGGCTGAATGGGGGTTAAATAAAATAAGGTGCCGAACAATGTAAAAAAGTCATGTTGGCTTGATGGCTAGAGCTTTGCAAGGGGTAGAAAAGTCTAAAGTTCGAGTTCCAGCGCAGCCTCGTCTCTCCACCAGAACATGGTGCGGTGGTTAGCGGGGAAGATATCCTCCCTCGTTCCATATACCATAAATAGATCTATAAATTAAACTAGTTATTTCGAATAAAAATAGATGATGAACAATTTCTTACCAAAAATAAAAAATAATAGATGATCAACAAATTTTGACAGAAAGATTAAAGTACCTGGAGGAGGGTCATTGGATGATCGCCAACCAGTGGGAAGTGAATAACCTGCAACTAATAATAACTGAAGAGTTTGGAAAGTGGTTAAATGGATTTGGAGGAGGAAGAAGGTGAATTGGAATACGGAAACAAGTATGGCCATCCTACTCTCACCTCAATTTATGTATCGATTTTCGCGATATCAATCTATAGCTATTTATATACTTATACTTCTTTACGATATACTTGTATTTATTTATGTGTAATTAATATAAGTCGATGCTTGGTTACATGTCAATGTACCTCTCTGATCAGGTCAATGCGTGATATCTTACTGCCACTCTCTTTAATTTATTTTTCATTAATTTCGATCACCACGGGAAATTTACAGAGAACCAACCATTCAATATGGAAGTTTACACTTAACCCCTTAATTTAATACTCCGTACTTATTACAGAAAATTATTTAAACTATCTCTATTTACAAATCGCAACCCTTATCTATTTTTGTTAAGTTATATATCGATTATTAAATATATTATATTTTCATATTTTTAAGGGCTCAATTACGATTTAGATATCGCTTTTTTTTATTTTTTTAAATAATAATAACATAACAAAGAATTATTATTCCAATTTATGTTTGAAAATGTTTATACATTTGTAAAATATTATGAAAACTACTCTTTTATTTATAATATGATTAGAAATCATCATTTCTATTTATAAACTTAGAAATGACCTTAAAACTATTATTTTTGTAGTTTAAATATTTTCGTTTAATAATTAACCTTTGATAAAAATTAAAAAATATCTATAATTATATTAAAGTTATATGATTACTTGATAACTCATATTTAAAAATAAATAAAAACTCCCAACCCTATATATATTTTAGGTTGAAAATATTAAAATATAATATATTTAATCATAGGCTAACAAAAATGGTGTTCTTTAATTGTTAAACCTTTAGAGGAACAAACTTGAAGAGAAAGGCTTCATAATTGAATAGGATGATCAAAGACAAAGATGTGGAATTCAGTTTGGGCGATCGTGGAGGAAGAGGGTGATGAGGGCATGATATATATATTGGGTGAGGATGTCATACTAAAGAAGGATACTTTCGGATACTTGGGTCAGTGATGCATAACGATGGAGGGTTGGATAAGGATGTAAATCACCGGATTCGAGTTGGGTAGCAGAAATGGAGAATTGCGGTTTTAACATCTCCGGTGTGTTCAGATCGAGACAAATTGTCTCTATTTCTGCCTCCGACCACCCCAACACCACCCACCCTCAGCCTCACACCCCACCCGTGACCATCCCGCATCACAAGATGCCGTGGCCGCAGCATGGTGTTGCGCCCGCGGCACACACCCCTGCCGCGACCCCTGGCTCCCCTCCCTTTCCACGGCCGCAGCCACACGTTGCGCCTGCCGCACCGTCTCCACCCGCCCCCACCGTCCCCGTGGATCCTCCTCCCTCCCCTCCGGCCTCCCTTTCCCCCATTCTCACCTCCCACAAAACAGCCCTCCTCGACCCGAATTGGCAGGCGACTATGCTCGATGAATATAGGGCCCTTACAAGGAATGGTACCTGGGTTCTAGTTCCTCGCCCTCCTGAGGCGAACGTCATTCGCTGCATGTGGCTCTTCCGCCACAAGTTCCGCTCTGATGGGTCGTTGGAACGCTACAAAGCTCGTCTTGTGGTTAATGGTCGATCTCAGCAAGCCGGTATTGATTGTGATGAGACATTCAGCCCCATCGTCAAGCCTGCCACTATCCGAGTGGTCTTGAGCTTAGCGTTATCGCGACATTGGGCTATTCATCAGCTGGATGTCAAGAACGCCTTTCTGCATGGCCATGTGAATGAGACAGTTTATATGTTTCAGCCGTCGGGGTTTGTTGATGCTGATCATCCCAAGCACGTGTGTCTCCTGAAGCGCTCTTTGTATGGCCTGAAACAGGCTCCGCGGGCATTGTTCTAGCACTTTGCATCTCATCTGCTCGGCTTGGGCTTCGTTGGCAGCCGCTCGGATACGTCTCTGTTTATCTATTGCAGAGGCACAGACATGGCCTTTCTATTACTATATGTCGACGACATCATCCTCACCGCCTCTTCTGATGCTCTTCGGACGTCTATTATTTCCCAGTTGAGCGCCGAGTTTGCCATGTCAGATCTGAGGCCGTTGTCTTACTTCTTGGGAGTCGTTGTGCAGCATCATGCGTCTGGGTTGTTTCTCTCTCAGAGTAAGTATGTTGCCGAAATTGTTGCTCAGGCCAAGATGAGCAACTGCAAGCCAGTCGTCACCCCTATGGCTCCCTCTAACAAGCTCAGTGCTCACTCTAGTCCTCAGTTTGATAATCCGACGTTGTACCGGAGCCTCGCCAGTGCATTGCAGTATCTTACGTACGTTTACTCGACCAGACATCAGTTATGCTGTTCAGCAGATCTGCCTGTTTATGCATGCGCCCAGGGAGCCCCACTTTCAGGTCTTGAAGCGGATCATCCGGTACATCAGCGGTACCCTCGAGCTGGGCACCACGATCACCCCTTCCTCTCGGCATGACCTCATCGCTTACACCGATGCGGATGGGGGTGGTTGTCCTGACACACGTCGCTCCACATCTGGCTACTATGTCTTTCTCAACGACACTCTTGTGTCGTGGTCAACGAAGCTACAGTCTGTGGTGTCTCACTCTAGCACCGAGGCTGAGTATAGGGGCGTCGCCAACGCTGTCTCCGAGTGCTCATGGTTGCGCAATCTCCTCCTTGAGCTCTGCTGCCCTCTTCAGAAGGCCACCCTGGTCTACACTAACAACGCCTCCGTTGTCTATCTGGCTAGCAACCCAGTCCAGCATTAGCGCACGAAGCACATTGAGCTCGATCTCCACTTTATTCGAGACAAGGTTGCTCTTGGACATGTTCGTGTTCTACATGTCCCGTCCTCCTATCAGTACGTTGATATATTCACCAAGGGTTTACCTCGCCAGTTGTTCCTTGATTTTCGGTCCAGTCTCACTGTACAGGACCCTCCACTTTCGACTGCGGGGGTTTGATAGATTACATAGTCTTCATATTGTATAGTGGGCCAAAAGGCCCAATCTATTGTAATATATGTATATATATATATATATATATATATATATATATATATATATATATATATATATATGATTGATTAATGAATGAAACCCTCGAGGAGGACTTTACATCAATTTCATAGTTCTACAGATAGAACTCATGTTGTGGCCGCGATAGAACTGGCTTGTCTTTGTAAACATTTATAAGCTTCTTTTCAGTAGAGCTAAGCTGGAGATCTTCTGGTTTGTTCAACGCAGATATGATCTTCAGCCTCTCCCTGTAAAGGTTTTAGAACACCATGAATAAGATTCAGAGCTTGGAGATTGACCTTCAATGGTGGACGGAGATTCCGAAGGTCGAAAGGGTTTTTATAGTCGATCTGAAAATGAGAACGAAATATGAAATTGATTGTACAGATCTCTTCCTCTTCTTCTATTGATCAATGTGGTGTATTCAATTGCAAGAAATGGTTGAAAAATCATCCAAAATGACACCAAATTCGATGATCGACGATTTAGGGCAAAGCAAACTTGGACGAAAACGGGGCTGAATTCGTTGATGATATCACAAGTTAAACACGTTTTTGACATGGGGATGTTGAATCAAAGTTAGTGAGGACGTTTTGGAGGTGAAACGTCGCGAAATTAAAAACCACTATTGAAGGTTTTGAACGTACGGGAAGGAGGAGGAAGAAGAAAGGACAGTTCAGATGAACCGGTTCTCTATTTTATTTTATTTTATTTTTCTTTGTTTGGTCCGGTTCATCCGGTTTAATAAACCCAAATACTTGATTTTATATCTACTTATTACATCCCTATTTATTTTATTTAATTTTAATTTTTATTATTTTTTTAAAATATTGTAATTAATTGGTTATATTTATGGAGATAGTAACACTCATTTTGAAGATGAAAAGAGAAACCTTTGTTCGTTTGGTTTCGAGTCAAAATCGCGCACGAGTCGATCTTCATGCCAATAATTTGTATATCACAGTACTCATTGTAAATGCATTGGGTTCCACTCTTACCTACATTTTTCAAAAGGGATGTATCGGAATAATTGAAACACCCCATCTACTCGATCATTTGTTTAAGACCAACTCCCAAGAAAGCTGAAGAAGCTGCCGAAGAACGAAGCCAAGCACCACTGAAAGTGGCGCCACGGGCCAGCGGTACAGCAGGACTCTATCTCATATGGGTAGTGCAGACGGACACTCTAAGGAAACTCTATCCCGGATACGGAGCCGCCCTGAGCGCACCACCTTGACCCCAGCCAGTCCCGACTCCAAACTCCATGCCCTCCAGCCAAGCAGAAGACCTCCTAGAAACATCGGAAGCAAAGCCGCAAGCTGCTCGAAACAAAACACCAACAAGATTTCCTCTACAAGAAAATAGTCAAGCCCTTCTGAGATTTGGGAGCATTATACTTGGCGTGCAAGGCCAAAGAAGCAACTTGGACGCCAAGTTCTTCTGACAATCGACCAAAGGGACAGCATGCCCCAAGGCCAGAATTAGGCAGCGCCGCCAACAAGCCACGACGCCCCAAGAAAACAGGACGACATAGATAGGCTGGAGGAAGGCTCGAGATGGGGCAGTGGGGAGCACTGAAATTATCAGCAACAACACTGGCACCGTAGCCACCGGAGAAGTCGAAGATGATGGATAGGAGATCGGGGTTGGCCGGTTGGGGATTAAGTGATGGGGGTAGGCCTGTAAACGAGGAGCAGGGAGACCGATGCAAGGAGCCCAAGCCAAGCAAGGCACCGACACCGGCACCGGAGGACGACTCGATTAAGAGATCTGTGTAGACCGAAAACCGAAGAGAAGGGAGACCAAGCCGACAAGGCACCGCCGGCAAGGCTTGAAAACGCCGGTTCGGAAGAGGACCAGAAGCACCCCAAACAGGTGATTCCGGGCTGATTTTGACGAAGATGTGGCAAACAAAAGGGATCCGATAAATTCGGGATTACTTTGTGTGATTTCTTGGGGATGGAGCGCCGTGAAGGGCGCAAGACCAACGCGGATTGAAGCCAGTACCACCGAGGAGGAGATCCGGGAGCGATTGTGTGAGATTGGAGATAAACAAATGAGGGTTGAAATTTGGGGTTTGGCAAATTCTAGAGAGAGGGGCTCCTCATAGAGGAATCTTAATTATCTAAGCCTATTTAGTTGGATTTGGATCCTCACCGTCCAAATAAATGAAGTGAAAATAAATGAAGTGAAAACTAATCCTAACCGTCCAAATAAACAAATCCTAACCGTCCTAATAAACAAATCCTAACCGTCCTAATACCGTCCTAATAAACAAATCCTAACCGTCCAAATAAATGAAGTGAAAACTAATTAAAATACCCCCATCGTTGGGAGTATGGTAAAAATATATCATCCACTTTCAAATGTAATAAAAATATCATGACCTTTGAGTGTAGTGGTAATATATTACTATGACTTTTCTCACGGGTAAAAAATGCTGATAAGACAACCTACGTACATGGATTTTTTTTTTTAACAAGGGTTTTTTCGAACGATTTCTCTAGGGAAAAAATAAATATTTGGACCGGGTTCATACTCAACGCTTTTTCCTCCCTCCTATCTTCTTCCATGACCGCCTCTTGAAATGTCTTCCAGGTCAACCAGACAGCTCATGGTTCATCTTCAATAACAGTCTTCCTCCCTCGTGGTCACCTATTTTGAGTTGTCTCCCTCACATCTTCTTCCTCTTTGATTTGCTCACGGACTTGGATGAGTAAGCTTTTTTTCCCTCTTCGTTGTTGTTGTATTCTGTTTAGTTTTGTTGTCGGTTTGATGTTATGAATATTCATGTTGCGTTAATTTTAGGCAATTTTGACCGGATTAGTTTCTTGGTTGTATCAATTTCATTTTTTGGGTTTAATTTTGTTGTCGGTTTATTTATTTTTTTCCGAATGAAACCGTTCAGAAAAACCCAATTTTAGTGATAATTTTTAAAAAGGCTTCCACGTAGGCTACCTTGTCAAAAAAAAAAACACACGTAGGCTGTCTTATCAACATTTTTGACATGTGAGAAAACACGTGGTAATATATTACCACTACCCTCAAAGGTCGGGATATTTTTATTACATTTGAAAGTTGATGATATATTTTTACCATACCCCCAAAGATGAGGGTATTTTAAATAGATTTTCCATAAATAAATGGCTAAGATTATATCTCACTAATTAAACCCTATTCCCCAACCCAACGCTCCCCTCCCAATCCGAATCCCTTCTGCTTTGTCTCAGACTCATCTTCACTTACATCTTCCTCCTTCTCTTCGAGGCTCTAGTTCATCCCCTCCCTTTCTCCGATGTCCGTCTGAAGATGAAGCCGAGCACGAGCTGTCGCCTAGGAGTTGCCGACGCCGAACTCGAGCCCCAAATGACTCCGACGAATCCACGACGAGCCTCGATCCCTCGGTGAGCCCTCTCATTCGATTTCGTTTCTCTAATTACATTCTCATTTCCTTTCTTTTGTGTTCGGGATGGTGAGAGCTCCATTTTGCGAGAGCGGGAACAGAGAGCGGGTCTAGGATGCGAGAGGGATGGCAGCGAGCGTGCGAGGATGAGGGGACCAGGGAGGGCGAACGACGAAAGGAGGGAGCACCGAGCGGTTGTGAGCTGATGCTAGGGTGATGAGAGTGCGAGCAAGGAAGATTAGTAACACAGGGACATCTTCTTCTTGTCCATGATGTTGTTGTCGTGGCCAAGCGCCCAGTTGTTGGCATCAGGCGCTTGTTGCCGTGGCTAAGCACGATGTCTCGTGCACAGATATTGTGTTGTTCTTTTTGTTTAATTTCATTCAATCCACCTGATTTCATTGAAGTAAATCTCTTTCAATTCAGTACTTTGAGGTTGAAGGTTCGATAAGTAAAACAAAGTAATATAGAAATACTCTAGAAGGGGGGGTTGAATAGAGTATGCCGATTTTTCGCAGATAGTCTCAAGACTTTTGAAGCTCGTGCAAAACCCTTTGAGATTAGACTTAGTCTTTTCTCTGAAAACCTGAATCACAAAGTTAAACAATCGAACCAAGTGCTAAAATAAGGTAAATCAATAAGTAAAGGACTCGAGTAATTGTTTACGAGGTTCGGCACGAACTTGGCCTACGTCCCTGCCTAGGGTTCTTCCACAACCCTAGGATTCAACCGACTTTTATTGATTTACAAGACTTAGGATCCTAATAGCTCACCGAGAAGCCTCTCTCTTATACAATTGCAATCTAGTCAACTCACGTTCCCTTGGAGTCCTAGACCAATCTAGAAGAGCCCGACCTCTTTATGCTATCTAGTACAATCCTCTTACACTTAGTGAATCAATCGCCTAGTGTTCACTTCCTGAGTTACAAACTCTCGAGTATAACACTATAAATGAATATGTCCTATAAGCTCACAGTGTAACTCTCAACGGCTTTGAAATGAAATAACATACTCTTGAGCGCTAGCAAATAGTACACTAAGAAGACAGATCTCGCTTGAATGCTTGAGTGAATGAATGCTTGTGTTCAACTATTGTGTGGTTGTCTTCTTCTTCCTTTACTTTATATTGAAACAAAATGGCGCCTAAGGATCTTCACCAACGACTAGTCTAGATCATGGCTTGAGCTGAATCTTCTATCTTTGGACACTTCGAAGCCATAATCTTTCCGATTTGAATCTTCTCAAATTGCACCACAAGGAAGGAAATAATATTCGAAAATACTTCCTGAAAGGTTAGTTATATATAATAACATAATGGAAGCATATAATAAAATAATATATAAACATAATATCGTATAGAACAGGTTTTGTGTTTCATCAACACTGTTAAGGCTTCAAGACCTTTGACACAGACAGAATGTCAAGGCCTTTGAAACTATATTCCGATTTTCATCAAGGGGGGGAGTTATCAATCTCCCCCTTGATGAAAGACAAAACCTGTGCATCCCTGCAACTTAGTCAAGCATAAATAAATAAAAGTGAAGTCGGACTATGTACCTGCATGGGTTAGACAAATGTTGGATCATAAGTTAAAAACATGAATAATATCCAACCAAAGGTAAAACCAAAACCAAGGTCTTCCAAGACCTTTTCAGCAGTTAAAAGTTTTAAAGTCTAAACCAGCAGCAGCAGCAGATCTCGTAGCAGATCACATCTCCCCCTTTTTGTCTTTCAACAAAAGGTGGAGGGTAAGGCAAAACAGTCATCAAAAGTTTTGAAACAGTGTCCAAAAACAACAACCAGCAATGTATCAAGTTTAGGGATTAGGAAGGGGTAGGATTAGGTTAGGCTTCTTCATCCAGAGCATCATCAGTGAGCAACGACCTCATACTCTGCAGCAACTTGGATATCCCACTCGTCTCCGTCATGAACTCCTTGTGCATCTCCTTGATGTCCAAGCGGACCTCCTCCAAGCCCAACTCCAGGTTATCCATGCGCTCATCAATGGCTGAGGCAGTGGGAAGAGCCTTTGAAGAAGAGGCAAGACTCAAAGTCCCTTGGGGAGACCGAGATATGCCTATCTTCTCAAGACTCTTGGAGTCGAACTTACCCATATGACGCTGTTGTTCTTCATTTTTGAAATCAATTCCAGAAGCTTTGAAGATTTGGGTCAAAAGGGTAGCGAAGGGGAGGGGAGTTCCTTTCCTGGCTTTTCTAATATGAGCCATGGATCCTAAAATGGTGTTGGCCAGATCAAGATCAAGGCCATTGAGGATTCGGTAGAGTAGGACCATGGCATTGTCGGTCAGGAGAGAGCCAGAGTTAAGACGGGCTAAGAGGCAACGCACGATGATGTTAAATATGATCTATGCCTCTAGGGTAAGGGATGAGCGGGTTAGCTACTTTGAGGTGCTTGAGGATGCTTCTGGTAAGAGGTACTTGGAGCGGGCAAGGATAAGCCAATTTTCTTTATAGGGGTGTACTTCAGAGGGTGGACAAGGGATAGGTAGGCCAAGGAAATCAGCGAAGTCAAAGGAGTTGAAAGAGATTCTAACTCCCTTGACAACAGATTCCAAGGACCAACCGTTGTCATCGTGTTTGGCTTTTAGGTTTATGTAGAACAGGCGGGTGATTTGGGGGTAGTAGACGACTTCAAGGTTGAGTAGGGTCCAGGCTGAGGATTTTTTTAGTAGGGCAATGTAAGGTAGGTTCAAAGCTTCAAAGAACTCAATATCCAAAAAATCAGAACAGCAGATCCTACGAGTTCTAAACTCATCTACCCACTTACCAGCCATTTCAGCATTTTCAAACCATGATGAAGGGAGGGATTGGTTTACCCGAATGAGAGCAGGAGGATCAGCGTTCTTCCTCCTAGCCAGAGTTGGAGCAGACCTCTTGACCTGCGTCTCAAGACTTCTGAGGGTGCCCTTCCTGGTGCGCTTGGGAAAGGGAGGCTTGGCGGATGGGGCTTTCCGCTTCTTTGGAGATGGGGGAGGAGGAGGAGAAGGAGATGGAGCATGCTCGGGATCCTTTTCCTCTTCTTCCTCTGACCCCGAGTCCTCACCGGACCCTTCAGCGTTGTCTCCACCGGCATCCTCGTCCTCTCCGGATTCGTCTTGCTCCTCGTCTTCTTCCTCAGGCTCCTCCTCAGAAGGAACCTCCTCTTCTTCATCCTTGAGAGCCTCCGCCTCGGCTTCCTTCCGTATTCTCTTAGCTTCCTGTTCGACCGACTTCCTAGCAAGCTCGGCCTCTTCCTCGGCCTTTTTCTTTCTCAATGCTTCTTCTTCAACTTCCTTGGCGGCATCTCGTCTAGGATGGCGTCGAGATCCTCCTCTTCTTCCTCTTCGTCCACCTCCTCAGCGATGACCTTCTTTTTCCCTTTCTGTTTCGCACTGAGAGGCTTCTTAGCAGGGCATTTTTGAGACCCCTTGGTCACTGTAGAGGTGCTCTCGGCGATGGTGCTCTGGACAACAGCAGAGACGATGGCTTGAGGAGTAGGTTCAGGAGTAGGGGAGGTAGCTGTGACCTGACGTCCCTTGGGGGTGGCGCCAAGACTTTTGGGTGTGGAAGCTTTCTTTGATTTAGGAGCCATGGAGGTAATCGACTTAGGGTTTGAGAACAGATGGGAGGTTGAAGAGAGAGAGTTTGGAAGGGTTTGTTTCTTAGAATGCCAGCTGATCAAAGACGCTCCTAAGAATTGGCAACATCCTGATGTGCTCTTCCTATCCACCTTATAGCCTGCAAAATCTGCATCAGAATACCCGATTAGTGTAAAATCATTTTGCTTTGGGTACCAAAGTCCAAGCTCCTTAGTGCCATTGAGATATCGAAAGATCCTCTTCACAGCCACGAGGTGAGATTCTTTAAGATCAGCTTGAAACCTAGCACACATGCAAACACTAAACATGATGTCAGGTCTACTAGCTGTAAGATATAGAAAAGATCCAATCATCCCCCGATACTCCTTTTGATTGACACTCTTCCCAATCTTGTCTTGATCTAGGGATAATGTTGAGCTCATGGGAGTCTTGGCTGCTTTGGATTGATCCATCTTGAACTTCTTCAAGAGATCTTTAGTGTACTTGCTTTGGTTGGCAAAGATCCCTTTCTTGGATTGATGAACTTGTAATCCCAAGAAGAAGTTGAGTTCACCCATCAAGCTCATCTCAAATTCGCTGCACATAATGTCAGAAAATTCCTTGCACAAAGATGTGTTTGTAGCACCAAACAATATATCATCAACATATATTTGAATAACCAAAATGTCCTTTCCTTTGGTCTTGATGAAAAGAGTCTTGTCGATCAACACCCTTTTAAAATCATTTTCTAAAAGATATTTTGACAAGCGCTCATACCAAGCTCTTGTGGCTTGTTTCAAACCATAAAGCGCTTTGTCAAGTTTGTAAACATGATTAGGAAATTCCAAGCTTTCAAAACCTGGGGGTTGAGCCACATAGACTTCTTCCTCTAAGAAACCATTAAGAAAAGCACACTTGACATCCATTTGATATAATTTTATGCCCATGAAAGATGCAAATGATAATAATATACGAATGGCTTCAAGCCTGGCTACGGAAGCAAAGGTCTCCTCGTAGTCAATACCTTCCTCTTGATTGTAGTCTTGAGCAACAAGCCTTGCCTTGTTCCTCACGATCTTACCATTCTCATCCAGCTTGTTTCGAAATACCCAACGTGTGCCAATGACTGATTGATGCTTAGGCCTAGGCTTCAAGGTCCAGACTTTGTTTCTTTCAAATTCGTTAAGCTCACTTTGCATAGCAATGATCCAGTCTGGCTCTTGAAGTGCCTCATCTACCTTCTTTGGTTCTATAAGAGAAACAAACGCATGAAAAGCACAAAGATCTTTAAGTTTAGAACGAGTTTGAACACTAGATGTAGGGTCGAGATGATATCCTTTAATGAGTGTGATGATGAGTATTTGAATTTTCTTTTGCTAGTCTCAGCTCCTTGATTCGTCACACCAGTAGGATTGATCTATAATGCATCTGACTCCGTGGACCTGTTAGGTTCAGTTACAGCAGTTTCTGACGTTTCAACACTGTTGGATTGGACACCAAGGGCTTTGGACGAATCTTCAATGCCTTGGGCCAATTCTTCAGTGTTGAGAATTTGTTCCTGCATGTTCCTCTTCTCTGTGTTCTTGGTGACAACATCATCACCTTCCTCGTTCTCTGCATGGATATTAAGATCTATATCTGCAACACTTTCACTCAAAGAACCGTCATTGCACTCATCAAAAATAACATGTATACTTTCTTCAACTAACTGGGTCCTTTTACTGAAGATTCTATAAGCTTTGCTACTTGTGGAGTAGCCAAGAAATATACCTTCATCACTACGCGCATCAAATTTCCCAAGGTTATCTTTTCCATTGTTATGAACAAAACAAGTACAGCCAAAGGGTATAAAATAAGATATAAGTGGTTTGCGGCCTTTGAAAAGTTCATAAGGAGTTTTCTTTAAGATGGAACGAATAAGACAACGATTCAAAATATAGTTAGCTGTATTAACAGCTTTAGCCCAATAGGTTTTAGGTAATGCATTTTCTAAAAGCATACTCCTGGCCATATCCTCTAGGGTGCAGTTCTTTCATTCCACAACCCCATTTTTTTGAGGTGTCCTAGGAGCAGAAAAGTTATGGGAGATGCCATATTTAGCACAAAATAAATCAAACTGAAGTTGATCAAACTCCCTACCATGATCACTTCAAATTGACACTATCGGCTCGTTTCTTAAAGTTTGCAACTCCTTACAATGTTTTGAAAACTCAAATAAGGCCTCTGATTTTTATTTTAAAAATGCAACCCACGTATATCTAGAAAAATCATCAACGACAACAAGCATGTACTTTTTACCATTGGGAGATTTGATTCGCATATGACCACATAAATCCATATGTAAAAGTTCAAGGGGTCTAGAAGAACTTACAACCTTCTTGGGTTTGAAAGAGCTACGTGTTTGTTTACCTCGTGTGCATGCCTTGCACATCTCAATACCTTTGAAGTCCATCTC
Source organism: Persicaria tinctoria (assembly GCA_037127255.1). Classification (NCBI taxonomy): domain Eukaryota; kingdom Viridiplantae; phylum Streptophyta; class Magnoliopsida; order Caryophyllales; family Polygonaceae; genus Persicaria; species Persicaria tinctoria. The sequence continues at coordinate 8,495,000 of JBANSL010000013.1, read as the reverse complement.
AGGTAGTCCTCTTACAAGCCCTTTGGACACAAGCTTCTGCAGCGTATGTGGACTCACATGACCGAGTCTCCTGTGCCATAACTTTGGATCGTCCGTCAAAGCCTTTAGACAGGTTAAGCTTCCTTGTGCCACTTGCTCAGCATTTACGGTGTATATGTTGTTGTAGTGATATGCAGTTAGGACTATTTCACCTGTATCTTCTCTGCATACTAGACATCTTTTCTTGTTAAATCTAACATCATTACCACTATCACATAATTGAGAAACACTAAGCAAATTATACTTCAAACCATTAACAAGATAAACATTTTTAATACTATGGTTGGAATCGCTCCCAACACTACCAATACCAACGATGTCACATTTCCCTTTGTCACCAAGAGTGATTGTTCCGGTGGATTGCTTCTTTAGATCATGGAAGAGAGAACTCTTCCCACTCATGTGCCTCGAGCAACCACTGTCAATAATCCATTTTTGCTCCTTCACCTTGGTGATCTCCTGCAAAACAAACATCAACCTTTGTGGCTAGACCAATAAGCAAATTTAGATCCATTATTGGGATAAACCATGTTTGGTAAAACAGTGCCTTTTGGGACCCAAACTTGTGTTATCCGTTCTTTTCTCAAATGAACAGGGAATGTATTGCGAATGATATAAATATCTTTTCTTCTATAGGGGCAGGTCTCTTTTACATGTCCCTTTCTAGCACAGTGGTGACATATAGGAGAGGTTATGCTTCCCTTTGCCTTGACAAAAGTGGTAATGTTCTGCTTCTTTAAAAACCTTGGATTATAACCAATACCACTTTTGTTTTGAGAACTTTGTTGCTCACCCTACATCCTATCAAGAGTGCCTTTGGATTTGGTAAAACTTATGAGGGCTGTCTGTTGGTCTTGAATCTTATTATTCAGGGAGATCTTCTCGTTCTCTAAGTCATGATGTTCACTTCTCAGAGACGAGGGATCTTGCTTGAGTTCAGATTTCTCTGAGTCAAGAGTCTTGACTTTAATTTCAAGACCTGAATAAGAAGCTTCAAGACTTTTGACCCTCATAGACAGATCCTCAATAGTTCTTTCCTGGTCCACAGTTCTCTTATTAAGAATGTTAGTCTGGGCAATAAGTTTCTCTTCATTGGCAATCATATTAGAAAGGAATTCCGATAATACCTCTTTTGGACTTGCCATAAGTTCTCTTACAGTTACCTGAAGCTTCTCGTCGTGGGATTCTTCTCCTGAGGCCACAAGACAAACATTGGCCTTCTCATCATCGGAGTCAGAGTCAGAATCGCTCCAAGTTGCCACCATGACTTTCTTTTTCCATCTATCACCCTTCTTGGGCTGGCTCTTTGTCTTTTAAGGGCATTCTTTCACAAGATGATCTATTTCACCACATTCAAAACAAGACAAAGGTTTTGTCTTCTTTTCATATTTGTTGTATTGAGACTTACCTCGATATTTGGAAGACTCTGATCCATCCTTGTTGTTGAATTGTTTCTTCATTTTGAGAATTCGAGAGAGGCCTCTTGTGATAAGAGCAAAAGGATCATCCTCATCGTTATCCTCGTCTTCGGAATCAGATCCATCTTTGGGCTCATCCTTCTTAGACTTGAGTGCCAAGTTCTTGGTGCTTGTTGGAAGTTCTCCATCGTCTTCATTAAGGATCATCTCGTGAGTGATCAGCTTCCCAAGTAAGTCATCAAGGGGTAGAGTGGTGAGGTCCTGTGCTTCCTCTATGGCTGTTACTTTGGGACCCCATTTGTCTTTTGGGAGGCTCCTCAATATCTTCCTTACTTTCTCGACGTTCTTAAAGGTCTTGCCAAGAGAGTCAAGATTGTTGGTGATTTTTGTGAACCGTGTGAACATGGCCTTGATAGACTCATCAGACTTCATTTTGAACAGTTCATACTTTCGAAGGAAGATACTAATTTTGGTGTCCTTCACTTGGCTGGTTCCTTCATAGGTGACGACCAGCTTGTCCCAAATCTCTTTAGCTGACCTACAAGATGAAATACGATTAAACTCATCAGTGCTAAGACCACAATAAAGTAAGTTAATAGCCATGTAGTTTTTGGAGACGAGTTCAAGATCTGCTTGGATGTATTCAGACTCCTTCTTCGCAATTTTGGTTCCATTTGGTCCGTCTTTCTTTGGAACCTTCGGCCCATTTTCAATAATGTTCCAAAGTTCCAGATCTTGATCTATAATGAACATCTTCATCAATGATCTGCAGTAGACAAAATTGTTTCCTACAAAGAGTGGTGGTCTGCTGGTAGACCTTCCCTGTGCAAATCCTCCGCTTGCTTCACCAGACATGATCGAAAACTCACAAGATTGTTAGATCAAAAGCAGTGAGTAAAGCTCTGATACAAATTGAAGGTTCGATAAGTAAAACAAAGTAATATAGAAATACTCTAGAAGGGGGGGTTGAATAGAGTATGCCGGTTTTTCGCAAATATTCTCAAGACTTTTGAAGCTCGTGCAAAACCCTTTGAGATTAGACTTAGTCTTTTCTCTGAAAACCTGAATCACAAAGTTAAACAATCGAACCAAGTGCGGAAATAAGGTAAAGCAATAAGTAAAGGACTCGAGTAATTGTTTACGAGGTTCGGCACGAACTTGGCCTACGTCCCCGCCTAGGGTTCTTCCACAACCCTAGGATTCAACCGGCTTTTATTGATTCAAAAGACTTAGGATCCTAATAGCTCACCGAGAAGCCTTACTCCTATACAATTGCAATCTAGTCAACTCACGTTCCCTTGGAGTCCTAGACCAATCTAGAAGAGCCCCACCTCTCTATGTTATCTAGTACAATCCTCTTACACTTAGTGAATCAATCGCCTAGTGTTCACTTCATGAGTTACAAACTCTCGAGTATAACACTATAAATGAATATGTCCTAAAAGCTCACAGTGTAACTCTCAAAGGCTTGGAAATGAAATAACAGACTCTTGAGCGCTAGCAGAGAGTACACTAAGAAGACAGATCTCGCTTGAATGCTTGAGTGAATGAATGCTTGTGTTCAACTATTGTGTGGCTGTCTTCTTCTTCCTTTCCTTTATATTGAAACAAAATGGCGCCTAAGGATCTTCACCAACGGCTAGTCTAGATCATGGCTTGAGTTGAATCTTCTATCTTTGGACACTTCGAAGCCATAATCTTTCCGATTTGAATCTTCTCAAATTGCACCACAAGGAAGGAAATAATATTCGAAAATACTTCCTGAAAGGTTAATTATATATAATAACATAATGGAAGCATATAATAAAATAATATATAAACAGAATATAGTATAGAACAGGTTTTGTGTTTCATCAACACTGTTAAGGCTTCAAGACCTTTGACACAGACAGACTGTCAAGGCCTTTGAAACTATATTCCGATTTTCATCAGGGGAGGGAGTTATCAGAGGTATTGGTTGAGAATCTTTCAATTTATTGTATTTAAGTTCATATCGCATATCAAGTGTTCGATGAAATTCCTCATAGGATGTTTACATTCAAATCTTTCGGTTTTGGTGTAATTGTGCCTCATAGGATGTTTACATTCATGATCAATATGCATTTATGTTGTGATTATGTTCATGTGACCTTTGTTTGAGGAATTAAATTTCTTGAATTATAACTCAAAGCTATCAATTGATCCTTAGATAAATTTAAATGGATGCTGCTGTTATGAGGACATTGTCATCTTCTCTTGAGGAACTAGTTGTTAGAAAATAAGTTAGAACTAGGTGATGCAAATGTCGCAATGGTTCCCAATCCTCCCATTTTCTCATCTTACAAGTACGTTGAATTCTTGTTCTATGATTTATATTTTTTATGTTTCTTTAATTGAGGCAATTTTGAAGTGTCAAAATTCATAGTCAAACATTAGGCCTATCGAACATATTACTGTATGAATTCTTATGCCAAAATTGGACTTCTGTCTTCTAATGTATCTTTGAAATCTTTTACTGGGTGGGTTGCAAATTAGCCAGTCTTCCATTCTTTCATATAAGGGATAGCAAAACTGTGATTTTTGTTTGTGAATTAATGAATTCCATATTCAATCATTTGTATGTAGTTTATGTTTATGTTTGATTAATCTATGAGATTTATATGGAGTTGTCGTTCACAATTAAAATATTTTGATATTATTCAAGTAGCCTATTAGCTCAATCGGTAGAGCAATGTGTTTACGCAAAAAGACGTGTGTTCAACTCCCACATAGGCTAAAATATTCTCTTAAACAAACTGATCTACAAAGGCTTTTAATCTCAAATAGCTTCTTCAACCCTTATATCTGTCACTCCTACCACTCCTACTAAGGGGCAGACATGCCTTGGTCATCAACTTAAATGTAGATCGGGTCTTGAGATGTTTACATTAGAGCACTCGATTTCTTGCTTTACTGATCAGATTCATGTTTTATTATCATTTTTCATTTTCTAGAAACTTGTACTTAGTTTAGAGCAAGTTACACAACTAGGAAAAATGGCCTGGCATACATAGTTATTTTTAGAAGTGACATTATGATTGCTAGAATAGTTAAGCAATTTGTTTTAGAGATTAAAGAACAAATTAGCCTATGTGGGAGTTGAACCCACATCTTTATGTAAATACATATCGCTCTGCCAGTTGAGCTAATAGGCTACTTAATTGTCAACATAAAAATCGGGAAAATAAGTTCAATGACACGGTCAATTTCAGTATATATTAGTCATAAAATAGGTACACCTAAGCCAAACATTACTGTAGCAAGATAACAAAACATAACGCAAAAAACTTAAATAAAGACGGTGAGAAGAGAGGTGTAAGCTCGGTTCATGTCGAAGTTATTGTAGAGAGACCTGTGTGAGCAAGGTAATAAATCAACCTTAACAAACCATGACAGCAGAGATCGGTAGCATCAGAATCATGATAGCAATAATAAATTAACACCAAATAAAAGTGAATAAGCTAGGACTAGCAAAACAATTCCATGAGCAGATTATGACACCAAATACCCAAGTTTATTACACAAATTATCAATTCCAAACACGTACCAGGAAACTTTAGATGTAAAACCATATTCCACAAGCAAGATTTCTTTTACCCATACAAGCGCCATTAGGGACGGAGGGTATTTGGATCAAATTCGTCGAGCATATTTTGAATCAAGAAACCCAATATTTTTAGTTCCAAACACAATACGATGGGGTAAACAAGTTCAAATAGAAAAGAGAAATGAAAGAAGGGGGACCAAGCGACTTACTATAGTTTCTGGGGGTCGAGGTTAGGAACATTCGTCATTCAATTGAGCCACTAGATCTCGGACTATGAAAGCCCAAAAATTAGGGTTCATGGTTGAGCCACATAGACTTCTTCCTCTAAGAAACCATTAAGAAAAGCACACTTGACATCCATTTGATATAATTTTATGCCCATGAAAGATGCAAATGATAATAATATACGAATGGCTTCAAGCCTGGCTACGGAAGCAAAGGTCTCCTCGTAGTCAATACCTTCCTCTTGATTGTAGTCTTGAGCAACAAGCCTTGCCTTGTTCCTCACGATCTTACCATTCTCATCCAGCTTGTTTCGAAATACCCAACGTGTGCCAATGACTGATTGATGCTTAGGCCTAGGCTTCAAGGTCCAGACTTTGTTTCTTTCAAATTCGTTAAGCTCACTTTGCATAGCAATGATCCAGTCTGGCTCTTGAAGTGCCTCATCTACCTTCTTTGGTTCTATAAGAGAAACAAACGCATGAAAAGCACAAAGATCTTTAAGTTTAGAACGAGTTTGAACACTAGATGTAGGGTCGAGATGATATCCTTTAATGAGTGTGATGATGAGTATTTGAATTTTCTTTTGCTAGTCTCAGCTCCTTGATTCGTCACACCAGTAGGATTGATCTATAATGCATCTGACTCCGTGGACCTGTTAGGTTCAGTTACAGCAGTTTCTGACGTTTCAACACTGTTGGATTGGACACCAAGGGCTTTGGACGAATCTTCAATGCCTTGGGCCAATTCTTCAGTGTTGAGAATTTGTTCCTGCATGTTCCTCTTCTCTGTGTTCTTGGTGACAACATCATCACCTTCCTCGTTCTCTGCATGGATATTAAGATCTATATCTGCAACACTTTCACTCAAAGAACCGTCATTGCACTCATCAAAAATAACATGTATACTTTCTTCAACTAACTGGGTCCTTTTACTGAAGATTCTATAAGCTTTGCTACTTGTGGAGTAGCCAAGAAATATACCTTCATCACTACGCGCATCAAATTTCCCAAGGTTATCTTTTCCATTGTTATGAACAAAACAAGTACAGCCAAAGGGTATAAAATAAGATATAAGTGGTTTGCGGCCTTTGAAAAGTTCATAAGGAGTTTTCTTTAAGATGGAACGAATAAGACAACGATTCAAAATATAGTTAGCTGTATTAACAGCTTTAGCCCAATAGGTTTTAGGTAATGCATTTTCTAAAAGCATACTCCTGGCCATATCCTCTAGGGTGCAGTTCTTTCATTCCACAACCCCATTTTTTTGAGGTGTCCTAGGAGCAGAAAAGTTATGGGAGATGCCATATTTAGCACAAAATAAATCAAACTGAAGTTGATCAAACTCCCTACCATGATCACTTCAAATTGACACTATCGGCTCGTTTCTTAAAGTTTGCAACTCCTTACAATGTTTTGAAAACTCAAATAAGGCCTCTGATTTTTATTTTAAAAATGCAACCCACGTATATCTAGAAAAATCATCAACGACAACAAGCATGTACTTTTTACCATTGGGAGATTTGATTCGCATATGACCACATAAATCCATATGTAAAAGTTCAAGGGGTCTAGAAGAACTTACAACCTTCTTGGGTTTGAAAGAGCTACGTGTTTGTTTACCTCGTGTGCATGCCTTGCACATCTCAATACCTTTGAAGTCCATCTCAGGTAGTCCTCTTACAAGCCCTTTGGACACAAGCTTCTGCAGCGTATGTGGACTCACATGACCGAGTCTCCTGTGCCATAACTTTGGATCGTCCGTCAAAGCCTTTAGACAGGTTAAGCTTCCTTGTGCCACTTGCTCAGCATTTACGGTGTATATGTTGTTGTAGTGATATGCAGTTAGGACTATTTCACCTGTATCTTCTCTGCATACTAGACATCTTTTCTTGTTAAATCTAACATCATTACCACTATCACATAATTGAGAAACACTAAGCAAATTATACTTCAAACCATTAACAAGATAAACATTTTTAATACTATGGTTGGAATCGCTCCCAACACTACCAATACCAACGATGTCACATTTCCCTTTGTCACCAAGAGTGATTGTTCCGGTGGATTGCTTCTTTAGATCATGGAAGAGAGAACTCTTCCCACTCATGTGCCTCGAGCAACCACTGTCAATAATCCATTTTTGCTCCTTCACCTTGGTGATCTCCTGCAAAACAAACATCAACCTTTGTGGCTAGACCAATAAGCAAATTTAGATCCATTATTGGGATAAACCATGTTTGGTAAAACAGTGCCTTTTGGGACCCAAACTTGTGTTATCCGTTCTTTTCTCAAATGAACAGGGAATGTATTGCGAATGATATAAATATCTTTTCTTCTATAGGGGCAGGTCTCTTTTACATGTCCCTTTCTAGCACAGTGGTGACATATAGGAGAGGTTATGCTTCCCTTTGCCTTGACAAAAGTGGTAATGTTCTGCTTCTTTAAAAACCTTGGATTATAACCAATACCACTTTTGTTTTGAGAACTTTGTTGCTCACCCTACATCCTATCAAGAGTGCCTTTGGATTTGGTAAAACTTATGAGGGCTGTCTGTTGGTCTTGAATCTTATTATTCAGGGAGATCTTCTCGTTCTCTAAGTCATGATGTTCACTTCTCAGAGACGAGGGATCTTGCTTGAGTTCAGATTTCTCTGAGTCAAGAGTCTTGACTTTAATTTCAAGACCTGAATAAGAAGCTTCAAGACTTTTGACCCTCATAGACAGATCCTCAATAGTTCTTTCCTGGTCCACAGTTCTCTTATTAAGAATGTTAGTCTGGGCAATAAGTTTCTCTTCATTGGCAATCATATTAGAAAGGAATTCCGATAATACCTCTTTTGGACTTGCCATAAGTTCTCTTACAGTTACCTGAAGCTTCTCGTCGTGGGATTCTTCTCCTGAGGCCACAAGACAAACATTGGCCTTCTCATCATCGGAGTCAGAGTCAGAATCGCTCCAAGTTGCCACCATGACTTTCTTTTTCCATCTATCACCCTTCTTGGGCTGGCTCTTTGTCTTTTAAGGGCATTCTTTCACAAGATGATCTATTTCACCACATTCAAAACAAGACAAAGGTTTTGTCTTCTTTTCATATTTGTTGTATTGAGACTTACCTCGATATTTGGAAGACTCTGATCCATCCTTGTTGTTGAATTGTTTCTTCATTTTGAGAATTCGAGAGAGGCCTCTTGTGATAAGAGCAAAAGGATCATCCTCATCGTTATCCTCGTCTTCGGAATCAGATCCATCTTTGGGCTCATCCTTCTTAGACTTGAGTGCCAAGTTCTTGGTGCTTGTTGGAAGTTCTCCATCGTCTTCATTAAGGATCATCTCGTGAGTGATCAGCTTCCCAAGTAAGTCATCAAGGGGTAGAGTGGTGAGGTCCTGTGCTTCCTCTATGGCTGTTACTTTGGGACCCCATTTGTCTTTTGGGAGGCTCCTCAATATCTTCCTTACTTTCTCGACGTTCTTAAAGGTCTTGCCAAGAGAGTCAAGATTGTTGGTGATTTTTGTGAACCGTGTGAACATGGCCTTGATAGACTCATCAGACTTCATTTTGAACAGTTCATACTTTCGAAGGAAGATACTAATTTTGGTGTCCTTCACTTGGCTGGTTCCTTCATAGGTGACGACCAGCTTGTCCCAAATCTCTTTAGCTGACCTACAAGATGAAATACGATTAAACTCATCAGTGCTAAGACCACAATAAAGTAAGTTAATAGCCATGTAGTTTTTGGAGACGAGTTCAAGATCTGCTTGGATGTATTCAGACTCCTTCTTCGCAATTTTGGTTCCATTTGGTCCGTCTTTCTTTGGAACCTTCGGCCCATTTTCAATAATGTTCCAAAGTTCCAGATCTTGATCTATAATGAACATCTTCATCAATGATCTGCAGTAGACAAAATTGTTTCCTACAAAGAGTGGTGGTCTGCTGGTAGACCTTCCCTGTGCAAATCCTCCGCTTGCTTCACCAGACATGATCGAAAACTCACAAGATTGTTAGATCAAAAGCAGTGAGTAAAGCTCTGATACAAATTGAAGGTTCGATAAGTAAAACAAAGTAATATAGAAATACTCTAGAAGGGGGGGTTGAATAGAGTATGCCGGTTTTTCGCAAATATTCTCAAGACTTTTGAAGCTCGTGCAAAACCCTTTGAGATTAGACTTAGTCTTTTCTCTGAAAACCTGAATCACAAAGTTAAACAATCGAACCAAGTGCGGAAATAAGGTAAAGCAATAAGTAAAGGACTCGAGTAATTGTTTACGAGGTTCGGCACGAACTTGGCCTACGTCCCCGCCTAGGGTTCTTCCACAACCCTAGGATTCAACCGGCTTTTATTGATTCAAAAGACTTAGGATCCTAATAGCTCACCGAGAAGCCTTACTCCTATACAATTGCAATCTAGTCAACTCACGTTCCCTTGGAGTCCTAGACCAATCTAGAAGAGCCCCACCTCTCTATGTTATCTAGTACAATCCTCTTACACTTAGTGAATCAATCGCCTAGTGTTCACTTCATGAGTTACAAACTCTCGAGTATAACACTATAAATGAATATGTCCTAAAAGCTCACAGTGTAACTCTCAAAGGCTTGGAAATGAAATAACAGACTCTTGAGCGCTAGCAGAGAGTACACTAAGAAGACAGATCTCGCTTGAATGCTTGAGTGAATGAATGCTTGTGTTCAACTATTGTGTGGCTGTCTTCTTCTTCCTTTCCTTTATATTGAAACAAAATGGCGCCTAAGGATCTTCACCAACGGCTAGTCTAGATCATGGCTTGAGTTGAATCTTCTATCTTTGGACACTTCGAAGCCATAATCTTTCCGATTTGAATCTTCTCAAATTGCACCACAAGGAAGGAAATAATATTCGAAAATACTTCCTGAAAGGTTAATTATATATAATAACATAATGGAAGCATATAATAAAATAATATATAAACAGAATATAGTATAGAACAGGTTTTGTGTTTCATCAACACTGTTAAGGCTTCAAGACCTTTGACACAGACAGACTGTCAAGGCCTTTGAAACTATATTCCGATTTTCATCAGGGGAGGGAGTTATCAGAGGTATTGGTTGAGAATCTTTCAATTTATTGTATTTAAGTTCATATCGCATATCAAGTGTTCGATGAAATTCCTCATAGGATGTTTACATTCAAATCTTTCGGTTTTGGTGTAATTGTGCCTCATAGGATGTTTACATTCATGATCAATATGCATTTATGTTGTGATTATGTTCATGTGACCTTTGTTTGAGGAATTAAATTTCTTGAATTATAACTCAAAGCTATCAATTGATCCTTAGATAAATTTAAATGGATGCTGCTGTTATGAGGACATTGTCATCTTCTCTTGAGGAACTAGTTGTTAGAAAATAAGTTAGAACTAGGTGATGCAAATGTCGCAATGGTTCCCAATCCTCCCATTTTCTCATCTTACAAGTACGTTGAATTCTTGTTCTATGATTTATATTTTTTATGTTTCTTTAATTGAGGCAATTTTGAAGTGTCAAAATTCATAGTCAAACATTAGGCCTATCGAACATATTACTGTATGAATTCTTATGCCAAAATTGGACTTCTGTCTTCTAATGTATCTTTGAAATCTTTTACTGGGTGGGTTGCAAATTAGCCAGTCTTCCATTCTTTCATATAAGGGATAGCAAAACTGTGATTTTTGTTTGTGAATTAATGAATTCCATATTCAATCATTTGTATGTAGTTTATGTTTATGTTTGATTAATCTATGAGATTTATATGGAGTTGTCGTTCACAATTAAAATATTTTGATATTATTCAAGTAGCCTATTAGCTCAATCGGTAGAGCAATGTGTTTACGCAAAAAGACGTGTGTTCAACTCCCACATAGGCTAAAATATTCTCTTAAACAAACTGATCTACAAAGGCTTTTAATCTCAAATAGCTTCTTCAACCCTTATATCTGTCACTCCTACCACTCCTACTAAGGGGCAGACATGCCTTGGTCATCAACTTAAATGTAGATCGGGTCTTGAGATGTTTACATTAGAGCACTCGATTTCTTGCTTTACTGATCAGATTCATGTTTTATTATCATTTTTCATTTTCTAGAAACTTGTACTTAGTTTAGAGCAAGTTACACAACTAGGAAAAATGGCCTGGCATACATAGTTATTTTTAGAAGTGACATTATGATTGCTAGAATAGTTAAGCAATTTGTTTTAGAGATTAAAGAACAAATTAGCCTATGTGGGAGTTGAACCCACATCTTTATGTAAATACATATCGCTCTGCCAGTTGAGCTAATAGGCTACTTAATTGTCAACATAAAAATCGGGAAAATAAGTTCAATGACACGGTCAATTTCAGTATATATTAGTCATAAAATAGGTACACCTAAGCCAAACATTACTGTAGCAAGATAACAAAACATAACGCAAAAAACTTAAATAAAGACGGTGAGAAGAGAGGTGTAAGCTCGGTTCATGTCGAAGTTATTGTAGAGAGACCTGTGTGAGCAAGGTAATAAATCAACCTTAACAAACCATGACAGCAGAGATCGGTAGCATCAGAATCATGATAGCAATAATAAATTAACACCAAATAAAAGTGAATAAGCTAGGACTAGCAAAACAATTCCATGAGCAGATTATGACACCAAATACCCAAGTTTATTACACAAATTATCAATTCCAAACACGTACCAGGAAACTTTAGATGTTAAACCATATTCCACAAGCAAGATTTCTTTTACCCATACAAGCGCCATTAGGGACGGAGGGTATTTGGATCAAATTCGTCGAGCATATTTTGAATCAAGAAACCCAATATTTTTAGTTCCAAACACAATACGATGGGGTAAACAAGTTCAAATAGAAAAGAGAAATGAAAGAAGGGGGACCAAGCGACTTACTATAGTTTCTGGGGGTCGAGGTTAGGAACATTCGTCATTCAATTGAGCCACTAGATCTCGGACTATGAAAGCCCAAAAATTAGGGTTCATGTTTGTGTTCTTCACCCAAATTAAATAAGAGCACAAGGAAGAATAATCATACTAAAAATAGTAGAGGATAACTTTTGTACAACGAAAAGAAGGAGAAGAACCAAACATAAACTTCAATTGAGTGCAAGGATCTTCAAGAGGGGGAAGAACAAAACTCCATAGTCGATTAAAAAAAATTATGTTCTAATCTTAGAACTTCAAATCTCGTCTTGATTTGCTGGTGAAGAACACAAACTCCTTAGTAATTTTGAAGAGGACTCGATGGAGAAGGAGAATTATCAAACTTTCGAAGAGGACTCGTCCTGTATTGGTTTAATGTTTCTCTAGCCGCTCTGTACCCCACCTTCTTCCTCCTCCCTTCCTTCTCCGGCGGCTGTGATTCACTGATTTGCCCTCTCCATCGACGTCTTCTTCCTTCCCCAACGCTCCATCCATCCATCGGCGTCTTCTTCATTGCTTCTCCTCCAGTTCCGCTTCCAATTTTGACTTAGATCTCACCATCGGCGTCCCTTGCCAGTTCGATTCATTTAATTTCCAGTCTCCGATGCACTTTCCAGCCTCCTCTCCTCCGTTCTTCCTAATCACGTTGACGTCCAGAGCGGTAATTTTACTGTCGATATACCGATCGTACTGTTGGATCTAGAAACGCCGAAGTTCAAGTCTTAGAGGTGAAATTTCGCGATTCCCGTTGCTCTCTCTTCCGCTTTTTGATGAAATTTTCAGTGTTTGGGCAATGAAATTAGAAGAAGTTGAAGCAACTAGGTTTTTTAATGGACGATCTTCTCCTAAAATGTCCACATAGATTCATATTGACTTATAAACGAAGTGATTGATTTTGATGAAATTGAGTGGATCGACAGTGAGGATCCGACATCTGATGAACCAGTTCACCTTCTTGCATATTACAGTAGCTGTGGACCAACCAGTTCACCTTCTTGCATATTATTAGTTATTTGGCTTTCTATTTTGTTAACCCTAACGAATTCCATTGTTTTGAGAGGAATTGGAAGTCAGTTGATCTCTGCAGATTCTTTGATGCAGTTCTAAGGGGATATACAAGAGTGTGGTAAGGGTGTGCATGTATGGCTTTTCTGCTGTCAGCAGGTTATTGTTTGTCAAATCAGAAAGCATGGTTAGCCTCTTCCCTTGATCAATTCATATCGCTTTCTTCGTTTTTAGGCGAAGATGTTTTCTGATCAGTTCCACAGGTGGATTTATATTTTGGATTTGGTAGTTCGCTATTCATGTTCATTTTGGCTTGTTAGCTTGAGAAGCTTGAATCTGTGGTGTGTTTTTTGTACCAACAAACTAGAAAGAAATTGATTACTGCGGACTATTTATTTGGCCTTTAGCTGGGAGTCAGTTATTTCAATCTTATGTATGCATCTTTTTGTTGAATCATAACTCATAAAGTAGTTTAGCTGGGTAAATGCTTTGACTATATGACCAGGGATGCAAGGCAGATGAGAATAAATGATTGATTGTTTTTGGCAACTCCCTTGTATTGGTACACTTGGACGACTTAGGGCGTGTTTGGAGGTAGTGTTTTATAGCATCAGATACAACGTGAGATAGAGTGTGAGAGAAAAACATTGCTTGGCAGTCACTAGCGTTTTCAGAAACGCTCTGCGTTCATCTCCCTGGGAAGCTTGGGAAGGGTTTCCTCAGCCGCTCCAGATTGGAAGCGTTTGATGAAATTTGGAGGAGCGTTCTCGACGGTGAAAAGAAAACGGAATCTCTCTCCTCTCATCAGTTCCTCTCCTCTCGACAATCTTCATTTTCGTCTTGGTAGAAGCTTTTGCAATCGATTCCATGAGAGTTCCCCGGCGACAAACTTCGATCTCGCGGTAAGGTTTGCAAGCTTTGCATTCGATCGATTTCTCAGCTTGCTTGTGAAAAAAACGGATATCCACTTCCTTTTGTTGACGTAGGCTCTTCACAGGTTCCATTTCGCTTTCCCCACCAAGCAATTTCACTTTCACTTTCTTCAGGTAATTGTGAAATTCCACTTTCTCGCTCTTTGTTGCCCACTTTGATGCAATTTCGATTTGCATTAACCCTAAATTTTGATTTACATAAAACCCTAAATTTTGATTTTCATGGTCTGACTGATTTGAATTACTGAATGAAGATGAGTGTTGTTGCATAAACAAACTAGAATGAAATTAGGTTTTCTAGAATGAAATTGGGTTTTCTTTTTATGGGTTGAATGAAAACAGATCTTGGGTATGAGTCACTGCCATGTTGTTTTAGTTGATTGACAAACATTAGAGGAGTTTCATGTTTGAATTGGATACATTCTTGATGTGAATTTTATCAAGTATCATATGGCATGCTTTTACTTGATGTGAGTCACTGCAATGTTTTTTTTTGTTTGCTAGCTTGGCTGTTGATTATCTTCTGTCATGTGTTTCTGGATAGTTGATATATAAAAAATAATGTGCTCTCTTTCCTAGTTAAAGTGAGCTGTAAAAAACAGATTTCTTAAAAACAGATTGTTTAAAAACATATTTCAAGTGAGCTGGGAGATTGTTTAAAAACAGATTTCTCTAAAGTGAACTGAATTTTGTGATATGTGGTTATGATTGCAAGTGAGCTGGGAGATTATTTAAAAACAGATTTCTGTAAAAATCAGAATGTGATTTATGTAAAAACAGATTGCCTTGTTACAGCTTCAATACCAATCTATCTAATTTTATTTGGACTAAAGCAAATATGAAGATCTTAATTGATGTTTGTCTCCAATATCGACAAAAATGATGTCTTGTATTTTTTTTTCTTTTTATATGTGTGAACATAATTCTTAACCTTTGAATTTGTATTTGTAAAAATGGTTAATGTCTCGTTGCTGCCTCATAACCTTGATTAATAAGCTTCTTCTAGTCTGATCTTCACATTTTCATTAAAAAAAATAAATCAAGAATTTGTGTACAGCCAGCAATTGATCAAATTCTAGCTAATTGGTCATTTTTCTGGTTAGCTGTTTGAGGCATTGGGAGATCCTTCAATTAATTTACAGTTGGAGTGGTTATATGAATGCTGCATCTTCCATTAGTACATGGAAAATCCTCTAGATATTGTATTGAGGCAGATAAAAGAAAGTCAGAGATACTATGTAGTCTGTGTGAACTTCAACGGTCAATGAGTTCTTTCAGGCCTTTTTTCATGAAGAAGGTGGAAACAGATAATAGCCATAAGTCTTCTTAACATTGCAGGAAACACTTGTTTAAAAAGTTGGGATGTTTTGACAACTTCCATTCTTTGAGTGTGCAATGCTTTCATGTCGTTTCTTACGTTGGAACTTTTGACATGTGACAAGAGTTTTCGAGAGTCGGCTAGCAGAGTCCATTTTAGAAGGAAATGGCCAACTTTCACTAAAGAAGCTTGCAACCGCAACAGTGGAGTCTCTAATGCCAAGAATAGAGGGGAAGGGAGAGATTGGGCATGCTAGATGGAGGCTGCTGTATGCGCCCCAAATCCCAAGCCTGCTTTCAGTTGACCCGACTATAGACCCTCTCAAGTCCCTTACCAGCAGGAACATATCATTTGGCACGGAAGTGGAGGTTCAGCTCGGAAAGCGTCTTCAGGTTTGTGTCCATTTACCCTCTTGTTAGACTTTAAGGCTATGCATGTTCTAGGTGTGCTTGTATAGAAAGGGGTAAAGCTTTCAGACGAAGGACTTAACATATATGGGACGTGATGGTAATGACTTTTTTTCGTTTCGTTATTTAGGCATCTATGGTGAGACAGATGAAGGACTCTGAAATGGCAATGCAATGGACATTGATCTATCAGCTGACAAGCCGCCTTCGTGTGCTTCTACAATCTGCTCCCTCCAAACGCCTTATTTTCGAGTACTCGACCACATCACAGGACCAGAGATTAAAAAAAGAAAAGAATTGTGGCATCTAGCTTCTCTATGGTAAGATGAACTCGATCACGGTCAATCGCCTTTGTCGCCTTGTTCAATGGCTCTGATCCGGATAATTGAAAGCAGTATCATCATTGTGCATATAGCTCTCCTATTCTTTTCTAAGGTAGGAAAGAAAATAAGTAGTTACTTGCCAATCCAAGATGGGTAAATATGTTATTTTTGGGGAGGGCGGTTTTTGTTTCCAGTTCTAGATGATGATGATCTTTAGGTCTTCAGAAACAAAATGTAAATCATGCTTTCTTGAATTTCATTTACTTATTTCTCCATGAAAAAAATGGAAAAATGGAAAATGTTATTTTGTGCTGTCGTAGATCAGATCCTGGTGTTCATCTTTTGCTCTTGGGTGGTGGTTTAAAAAAATTAAAAAATCCCGGTGTTCATAGCTTTGATTTGCAGAAAAATGATCCAACAGTCCTAATGAAAATTGACAATGTATGATTTTGGTTTTATAGCCCGGACTTGTTACTAGGCTATAAAGTCATGTATTTTTTCTGATGATGAATTGAGCTTGAATTAGATGAGATCAAGCTCAATTCCACCCAAAATATGCAAGTGGAGAACTCAATCAAAGAGAATGAAAGAGAGAGAGAAAACCAATGAGTTAATTTGTTTACAACTGAACGTAAGGAGGTATTTAACTAGTTTACAAGGTGACATGGACAACTAGGGACCATAGGATCCTAACTGCTATTTTAACAGCTTGATCAACTCAACTACAGTGCAACAACCTTCAAAACTCCTCCTCAAGCTTAGAGTTAGGCAAACTGATTTCTAACTCCAAGCTTGGTCAGCAATTTTACATGTTGCACTTGGTTCACCACTTTGGTGAAGATATCTGCAGGTTGATCTTTAGTAGATATGTATCTAATATCAACTTCCTTGCTCATCACCATGTTTCTAACTAAATGACAGTCCACCTCTATGTGCTTAGTTCTTTCGTGAAAATTGGATTCCTGGAGATGTAAAGAGCTACTTGATTATCACAATGCAGTGCCACAGCTTGAGTTTGCTCAGTTCTCAAAGATTTCTCCTTCACTTGTCAGTTTGCAATGCACATCTAGAGGTGTGGAGAGTGGCTTTGCATTCTCCATTACAGCTTCCTCTAGCAGCTCTAATGCATATTTCCTTTGATTCAACCACATTCCTTCATGGTTTCTATCAACTTCAATGTAAAGGCCCGGATTTTCAAAAGTTAATTCTCGAAAAGATGGATTTAAATCGGATATTTCAAGGAAAACTCGTCCTCGAGCACCAGGTTTCGATTTTAAAATTCTCCCGGCATCGTTTTAGAATTTGAATTTTGACGGAATCTATGTCCGCTTTTGAGCTCCAGATTGGGAATTTAATTTGATTTCGGTAGTTGAAAGAAAATGTTTGAATATTGGATTCAAGTTTCGTTAGAGTCGGGATTAACGAGTTTCGAATTTAAATGTTGGGTATATTCTCTTTGGGTTGGGATCATGGGGAACATTTTACTTCATTTCTTACCCCCCTCCCTATTTGAATTTCGGAGCCGCAGATTCACATGCCACCCGACTTTCTTTTTTCCATTTGAGGCTAAACCGCACACCTAACCCTCCTCCTCTCTCATGGTGTTGTCTCACCTGTTTGTGTCTATGGTGCAAGGCTCTCTTTTCCCCCTCTTTTGTTAGTGGAAGCAGCAGAGGCACGCCCCTTTTCCTCAGCAGAACCCCTCTTCCTCCTTGCCTCACCTTCCTCCAACTTTTCAAACCCAAAAAGAAAAACTCCCCCTTTTTACTGGTTTTCCACCGCCACCCCTTTCCTCTCGGTCATCTCCCTGTTCCGCCACACAAGGAGGCCGGGCCTCCTCCTTCCCTTTCCGTTAGAGTAGCAACACTTGAAGTCGAGCTACTCACTCCTCCGATGTCCAAGGTAGGGGACTGATCGACCAGAAGCCGCCGAGCCGCGTTCGTCCCCTGATTTCAGATCGAAGGAGTATTCCGCAGTTCTTCCCCCGTCGACGGAGTCGAATCGATTCCGCCGAGCCTCTGGTGAAGCTGTCGCATACCTCGGTGAGCCTCCTTCTTCCATTTCCGACCCTATTTCCCCATAAAGGTGCACCTTTATAAGCTTTTCCGTCCGACTAGGCTCTCACAGCTCTTCCCCGTCCTCAGAGAACCCAATCGGTCTCGGAGACGCCACTCGAGCTTCGAACTTCTCCGGTGAGTCTCGTTCCTCTTTCTCTCCTTCACTCGCGTTTGAATTCGTGTGCGTGGGTTGTAGTCCGAATCGTTATTTGGTCGGGATGGGAAGGTTTCGGGTTGAAAACCACCGGCGGGGACCTGGGTTTCCTCTCTTCTTCTTCCGTGCTTCTTTCCGTCGTGCCTTTGTTTAGATCTGGAGGTTGGGGGCGGGTTCATTGAACCGGTTCACCCTTTCTGTCTTTTCCCCGGTTCCCTCCCTTTTAATTCCGGTTCATTAAAATGAGGGTTGGTCTGTTGCTGAGAGTGGGCTTGGGAAAGACTGGATTCGGGTTGGGCTCTCCCTTTCCGGGCTATTCTTTTGGGCTGCTGGGTTTGGATTTATTTGTTACTCCCTCTGTTCGAAATTAATTGTCGCTCTAAATAAATGCACAGGAATTAAGGCAATGTAATTACTCCCTACCGTACTTAACTGGTGATGCTTTGCAGTGATTACTTTTTCTCTTTTCTTTTTGAGTAGTACGAAGTACAATGCACACTTTTTTTTTTTTTTTTGATAAGGAAATAATTCATGGATGGACAGGCCCGGACCTCGAGAGGCCGACGAAGTTGGCAGACGGTTTCAACAAAAAACAAATACCTAATACAACAAAAGAACTACACGAAACAAACCCGAAAAACCCCACAACCTAAGCAAACAAGCGGACACAGCAACAAGAAGATGAAGACCCGACGTGGTGAAGTGGATAGCGAGCGCATGGGACAGCACAACTGACACGATGTCTCGCCACCGGAAAGACGGAAAGTAGAAATCCACGTAGGGCAAAGACGACTCCTAGGGAAGTGTGGATCACACGACGTTCCCTCCACCTAGATGAAGGATCTTCGGAGACCACGAACACCACCAACACGATCACTTCGATCAACCAGGGCCGCAGAACTGCTCCTCAACCGAAACTAACCACGAACCAACAAACAGAACTCCATCCAAACTCGAGAAAATGAAGCACGACCGCGAGAGGGCAAAGAGCGCAAGAGGATTCCGAATTTAATAATATATATATATATATAGACAAATATGTATATATATAATTTTTATTTTTTTTTTTTTTTTTTTGGTCGGGCCACTTGAGCCCGAAGTATTTGACCTTGGGCCCCAAGGAGGTCCAGCCTTGGGCCCAAAGGAGACCCGCCCGAGGCCCGCGTGAAGGGTTGCGAATTCAGTCCTTGCAAAGCACGCGGGGCACCAATCACCGGCGAGGAAAGAGGGAGGCAGAGCCAGGAGGAGCAGCAGCGACAACCCGACTCCATGCCACACTGGAGGCGACGCCCCACCACGAGATACCAATTTCGACGGCAAGCCGGCGGCAAACCAGGCGCCAACTTCGGCAACGATTTCCAACCACAAAGAAGCGCACGAGGAAGAGGAGGCCAGAAATCGAGGCATAATTGTTCAATTAGGACGAGAGCGAAAGAAGATCCAAGCTCTACATCCTAGGATTCATCAAAGCCCCCAAAAAATTGAAGAAATTGATCGCTTACGATGGTTGCGAAGAAGACCAATCCGACCCCCAGGATGGAGAAACAAGTGACCGAAGCCGACGAAGGAATCCAACGGGAGGTCGGAGCCAAGAGGATAGATCAAGCACGAAACTGACAGCCCTGGGTGGGGCACTTCGCCTGAATCCAGGAGGAAGGACGGAGGCGGAGGGGTTGTGCAGGCCGAGACCTAGATCCGATGGGTTAGATCAACGACCTCAGAATAGGTGGTTGTTGGCCTCCGAAGAGGGGATTTTAGACCTCCGAAGAGGATTTGGGCCTCCGAAGAGGATTGAGGCCTCCGAAGAGTTGGTTGATGTCCTCCGAAGAGGTGGTCGGCAGGAGACAAACTTTGTTTGGCGGTGTCGGTGTTCTTCTACCCCAAAAGGGTTTTTTTCCATCGTTGTAAAGAGAGCGTTTGTTACAATGTCTTGCAGAGGAGTTGTACATTACACACTTTCAAATTGTAATGGAGTATGTACTCTCTTTCATTGGATAGAAAATAATTACTACAAAATTTTTAAATTGGTAGGAAAATAGAGAGCCAGGCTAGTACTTGGTTTTTTGTGCTAATAGATGTAGATAATGGTAAAACGTCGTATAAATTGATACAAGATTTTTTTTATAAAACGAAAATTATATTAAAACAGAGGGAGTAATTGTTATGATATGTTATGTGTTATGTTAATTATAGATATGCTATATTATATGGTAAGTAATAAATCTTGGTTTAACATTATTAGTATTATTAGTCATATTATGTTTTTATGGAAATATATTTTATGAGTTTTAAAAAAAGTAATAAATTATTCAAATATTATTAATTGGAATATGTATTTTGTGATGGTATAAATATGAGATTTTGGGAATTTTTGGAAATAAATTATTGATAAAAGAATATTTGGTGTTTATGATAATTATATATATTGATGGTAAATTATTTAAAAAGAGGTTTCCAAGTTTTAGGAAATGTCTCTAAGGATTTGTTGTTTAAACCAAAATGCCGGAATCATTTCTATAATATGATTTTGAGAGATTGGTTTTAAGGTTTAAATGTTTAATGTCAGGATTTGGCTAAGTATGACTTTAAAGGAATTGTTGATTTTTTCTGAGTTGATTTAACTTGAGATTTAAGAGATGGGAAGTTTTGGGAAGAATGAATTTGGTTGATGTTGATCGTATTGAAAAGGTTTTGGAAAACGGTTTCACTATCGGTTGGTTTTGAGTATGTTGAGAACTTGGGTTTCGTGCGTATGAATGTTGGTCTGGTAGCTTATGGAAGTGGCTTGATGATAGGTGTGCATTGCTTTTGGATTGCTTTGGACTTGCATTTGGGTCATTGTTTGTGTTATCTTGCTGTTCTGCATCTTCAGGTAAGTTCCCTAGGGGACTTACTCGGGTTGGACATTCATGCCTGTTGTTACATTTTATGTTAGGTGTTGCATATGCATAAAGAGCATGCCATGTAGTATCTTGTTTAGGTTGCACTAATTGAATGAGAATCTGCTTACTTTATGCGTTTGAAACAAAACGACCGTTATCTGTGATAGTCCTAGAGTCTTTGCTAGGGTCATAGGGTAGCCCAGCCTCATCGGGTGCCCTGTGTCAACCGAGTCAATATGAGCATGTTACTATAGCCCAGCACCACCGGGCAAGATTGGTTACGTTATGATGATTCCGTGGTCCGTGCACCACCACGATGAAATTGCTATGCTATAGCACCGGCTGGCCAGGCTCTGCACTAACGGGAAGGGGTGCAGGGGTAGGAAAGGGATATGCCATTTGGCATTGTCTTGGGCCCTTTACAGTATTTCTGCACATTATTATGACTAGGATCATGCTAGTGTGTTTGACTTTCGTACTGCATTAGAGCATCTTTATTAGGTATAGCACATACTATGTGGCCTCAGCGAGGACTGCCGGTCCCGCTTGAGTGGCTCGATCTGACTTCTTTCCCCGTTCTTCTTTTAAAGGTACTATCTACAGATTTTGAGTGCTCGATGTCTATATGACGGGGTTCCCTTTTTGCGAATCGAAGAACCTGGCTAATTCTATAACTTGGTATAAATGGTAATCATTCGCTTATGTTTTGGTTTTGACCCGGCTCTGCCGTGAAACTTTGTATTTTAACTTTGCTTCCGCTTTACTTTCATTTGAATTGAATTTCACAGCATAGTCTTAGGACAGGTTAAGGGTACCCAACGACCCTTCATGACTTTTAGAGTTTGAAATCCCTTTTTCTACTAATCTTAAAATAAGTTTGAAACCTCGACCCGTACCTGGATTGCAAGATCCGAACAAGGGGTTTCATCCCTTGAAACGTAACCCGGAAATCATAATTCTGGGCCGTTACAAAGTTGGTATCAGAGCTGAGGTTGTGCAATTCAGGTACACAAGGGTCGAGTGTATATTTTGGAAAACCGCCCATGAATTTCAAAGGATTTGAAAGTGTTTTAACGGGGAAAAATGAACTTAAGATGCCTAACCCAAATTGGACTAAATAATGAACTCGACCTGCAATAAAAGAGAAAAACCGGCCAAATGGGGACACGAGTGGGTAGTAAAGGCGCTAGACCACCCCTATTGGGTGTAGTTGGGAACGGTAGGCAAAATGTTAGCTTGCTCTTTACAGAGGGTCCGGAAGACTCCAAGGAGATTGCACCAAGGTCATTGGAGTGGCGAGTTAGGTAGGATCGCGAGGTTTTTGCCCCTCTGGTCAGTCGCTCCTTGAAGAGCGATATTAGATAGCTTGATGTGCTTTATATATTGAGCATGAGCACGATCTCCCTTGAAGGAGGTCATGATAATTGTCACTGATTGATTCTATACTGAGTGCTTGATATGCTAAACTCTGATTGGTATGCCTAATAATTAAATGTGTATTGACTGATCTGTGCAAACGGGATAATGGGAGTACCTTTTTTTTTGTGTGGTCAAACCCAGCTTGTGTGGAACAACCCCTTCCACTATGTTAACCCCTTGACGGTTCTATCTAGCCTTTCCCTAGATGTCAGTGTCTTCCATGGGGAATTGGGTTGGTAACCACATTGTGTCAGGAATCATGGTTGGATATTAAGGTTGCCTGAGTGAGTATTGGAAGTTCTTGATGTCACTTTGAGTCGGGAGTAAGGTGTATCTGGGGCTGTCTTTCCTTATTCTTATGATGATCAACCGGTGTCTTCTTGCCATGAAGAGTCGTACTGGAGTCCCACGGGAAAGAGGGGTGATGTGTCGGTTGGAAAAAGTCAATGGTTTCCCTTAGGGATCTCTGTCCGGTTGTAATTGTGACTCTCTCTGAATTGCATGACATAATTTTGTAATCTTTGGCATGTACCCTACGAATGACCATTGGTAAAAAGCTACTCATGTTGTTGCATCTATGATTGGTTACATTGCTTAGGTCTTGTGTTATGTCTTGGCTCCTATCATGATTATATGTTGTCATAGCGTATTTACGTTATGATGATTCCGTGGTCCGTGCACCACCACCATGAAATTGCTATGCTATAGCACCGGCTGGCCAGGCTCTGCACTAACGGGAAGGGGTACAGGGGTAGGAAAGGGATATGCCATTTGGCATTGTCTTGGGCCCTTTACAGTATTTCTGCACATTATTATGACTAGGATCATGCTAGTGTGTTTGACTTTCGTACTGCATTAGAGCATCTTTATTAGGTATAGCACATACTATGTGGCCTCAGCGAGGACTGCCGGTCCCGCTTGAGTGGCTCGATCTGACTTCTTTCCCCGTTCTTCTTTTAAAGGTACTATCTACAGATTTTGAGTGCTCGATGTCTATATGATGGGGTTCCCTTTTGTGAATCGAAGAACCTGGCTAATTCTATAACTTGGTATAAATGGTAATCATTCGCTTATGTTTTGGTTTTGACCCGGCTCTGCCGTGACACTTTGTATTTTAACTTTGCTTCCGCTTTACTTTCATTTGAATTGAATTTCACGGCATAGTCTTAGGACAGGTTAAGGGTACCCAACGACCCTTCGTGACTTTTAGAGTTTGAAATCCCTTTTTCTACTAATCTTAAAATGAGTTTGAAACCTCGACCCGTACCTGGATTGCAAGATCCGAACAAGGGGTTTCATCCCTTGAAACGTAACCCGGAAACCATATTTCTGGGCCGTTACATTCAATTCCCAAAAAGTACCTGGTATTTCCCAAGTCTTTGATCTGGAAATGCCTGTGTAAGTGTTCCTTCAGTTTTCCTATCTCCTCCTTACTATTTCCTGTGATGATCATGTCATCAACATATACAAGTAATGTTGTAAATGTATTCCCATGTTGTTTAGTAAACAAGGCATGATCAGCTTCAGATTGAACAAAATTTTCCAGCTTTATCACTTGAGCAAACTTGGTGAACCACTGTCTTGGTGCCTATTTTAGACCATATAGGGGCTTGTTCAGCTTACATACCATCTTGACCTTGTGCTCATCGACGAATGGATGAACAATGGACTCTACAAGTCTGCAACAGTGAGTCCTTCACCTCGTCAACGTTCTACAGTTCTCTCGCCAGTCGAAGTCGCCATTGATGCAAGAATCGAAGCTTAGAACACCAGATCAGATATTGCGAAAATGAATGGAGCAATCACATATCACAGATGCGATGGCTCTGATACCATGATGATGAATTGAGCTTGAATTAGATGAGATCAAGCTCAATTCCACACAAAATGCAAGTGGAGAACTAAATCAAAGAGAATGAGAGAGAGAGAGAGAGAGAGAGAGAAAACCAACTGAATCTTGCATTCTATAACAATGAGTTAATTGGTTTACAACTGAACGTAAGGAGGTATTTAACTAGTTTACAAGGTGACGTGGACAACTAGGGACCATAGGATCCTAACTGCTGTTTTAACAGCTTGATCAGCTCAACTACAGTGCAACAACCTTCAACCTTTTCTTTTTTATAAAGAAATTTTATACCTCAGGTCACATATGATCGGACTCTAAAGTCATGCATCAAATAAAATAGATCCATTTTGGTAATTTTACCATTTCATCTCCAAAAAGCTTGGACAATCAATAGACATGTCAAACAAGATGTTCAATTTTAAGCTAGATTATAATCTTAAGCTAGATTGAAATTTTCATCTAGATTATAATCTTAAGTTAGATTAAAAAATGTGCATGTCAAACATGCCCTTAATGGTTGAACTTTGATGACTTTATAAACTTTCTCTAGATTCTTGTTTCATTCTTTTTTTTCTCACATTTGTATTGAAAATTTTGGAAACATTCAGTGATCTATTTTCAATTAAAGCACTTATGTAATGCATCTGATGTTTTTTATGAAAGTGTTGTTTAGCACATGGTCTCTTTGTACTAATTATAAAAAATGTAGAAAATGACTAGTGGTAGTGGAATCTCACAAAGAGATGGTAGAATTACGTGGGTTGCATTTCTCTATTCAACCTAAAAGGTTATGCGAAGGCAAGTGATTTCTCTTTATTCAACCTATATGCTTTTAGTTGATGTTTATGCGTGTATATGATATAACATATAACAATGCAGTGATATGTATTGAAAGCTTCTGGAATCAGCCAAGTTCGAGAGGCCCAGGTTCGTAAGCTTTCCTATCAAACGGAAACGTGCTATAGATAAGGATTTGTAGGCCTTTTGTCCAAGTTCAAATAATCAAATTATTGGTAAAGTTTTCTTCCAATTTCCACACGTTTTTAACTAGGTGATCTAGCCCTTTGTTTCTTGCTTACTAGCTAATAAGATGTTTTTAACTCTGCTTGTGTTTTGGCACACAGCTGGTCCCAAGTCCGGAAAAAATGAGGAGGGGATATATGTTATGTGGTATTTCATGTTATTAGATTCTTACATGTCATCACAAATGTGTCACCAATAAAAATGTCCCCAATAAAGTGTAATCAAATTTTATGCTCATATGTTATCAATTGTATAAAAATGTTATCAATTGTATAAATAAAAATGTCATTACAAATGATTGAGATCAATGAGGTGTAATCACAAATGTCATCAATTAATAAAAGTCATCATTAAAAGATGTCATCAATGAAGTTTAGTCACATTTTATGCCCTTGTGTCATCAATTGTATAAAATTGTCACCACAAATGATTGCATCAATGAAGTGTAATCACAAATGTTTCATCAGTGAATAAAGGTAGAATCAATGGAAATATATCGATTTACAATTGATTAATTAAAAAAATTACATCAAACGATTTTATTAAAAAAAGGGTATCAAATAATTACATTAAAAAATGGCATCAAAACACTTACATTAAAAAAATGACATCAAAACACTACTTTGAAAAAGTGGCATTACATTAAAGAAAAAAATGTCGTTGAAAAATGGCATCAAAACACTACGTGATGCCAAAAAAATGACATAAAAAAGTGGCATCAATGGTCAATGAAAAAAAATGGCATCACAAAAAAGTCATCATAAAAAAAAAATCGGACAATGGTCAGCATTTGACTGTTGACCGGTCAATGGTCAAACAGTTGAACATTAACCATTGAGGAAGGTACATCCCCCACCTAATTTTTTTCAAAGGAGGCTAACTAGCTAATTGAATTTTCATAATGGTATAATTACCTAAATCACGGGAGTTACACTTTTTTTTGTATGTGTGAAAAGGATAACTACTGCAAAAATTTTATCAATTTTTATTGGTATCAAAGTAAATTAGAAAATTAAATAAGGTGGCCAGAAAGACAAGTGTTTTGGTGAGAGAATCATTGGGGGTGGTCATTAAGGTGGCTCTTAAATGAATTTTTATCAATTTTTATTGGTATCAAACCAAAAGGCAAGTATTTTGGTGGGAGAATCATTGTACCCTTAAAAGTACTTATAATTTTGAACGGATGAAGTGTATATATATATATATATATATATAATAAAAAGTGACATTTGGGTGAGAAGATGAGAAGTAAGTCTTATACCCTTTAGATTAAAATAATTTTTTTTATATGGATATAGTGGACATATCTAATGATAAATATATCAATGTTTTTTTTTAAATTATTTTTTATGCTATTTTTTTAGATGATGACTAATTTAAATTAGCATAAAAACCCTAAAATGAACCTTAAATCACCATCTAGATAAATAACATAAAAATAATTTTTTTTAAAAAACATTGATATATTTCTCATTAGATATGTCCCCTATATCCAAATAAAAAAATCATTTTAATCTAAGGAGTATAAAGGTTACTTCTCATCTTCTCACCGAAATGTTACTTCTCATTAGATATCTCTCATATATATATATATATATATATATATATATATATATATATAGAGAGAGAGAGAGAGAGAATGTGTAATTTGTGCACACCCCTTAGGGTGTACCTTGTGCACAATCCTAAGCCTTTGATCTAAATAAAATAGAGGGTTGCGATAGTGCCACGTGTCCTCTGAGTTAAAAAAAAAAGTGAAAAGCTAATTTGAAATTCAATAGAGATGATTGTGAGCGCGTGGGAAAAGGAAACCCTAAATTCCTTTTTCTTCATTGTTGATGAACAGATGAGCCGAAGAGAGCAAGAAGGCGGAGCACGACCTCTGGCGATGAACTCCTTCATCCCCCTCAATACCCCTTCCAATTCGGTTGCGTCGTCACTGACGTCCTCCTCTCGTCGCTCGACTGCGCCGACGAGGATTCCGATAAGGAGGATTCGAGGCTGAGGCCAACCACCCCCAATTCATATCCGCAATTGTGTGGGTGGCGGGTTCGCTCGACGGCGAATGCGGGGTGCGATTCGGGAGGCCAGCGGTTGAGGGATGGCGAGAATTAACAGAGGAAGAGAGCGGCATCAAAAGGATCGGCAGAGCGGCGGCATGGCTAGGAACAGGCGATGGGGGAGTTGATGATCGGAGGCGATGGGGAGTTGCTGATCGGCGGGCGGCGATGCAAGGAGGCGGTGCTTGGTTCAGCTTTCCAGGCGAGTCGAGCATGTGATCGGCCCAGGAAAGTCATTGAGGGCGGACAAAGGTAGCCGATGCCGGGAGAACGAGGCCAAGGACGACAGAGATGGTCGCGATATTGCCAGATCTGGGCAGTTGTGGCGAGCTTCTTCCTCCGCTTGCTCCCCCGACAGTCCTCCTTGACGGAATCCTTTTGCATGATGGATCTGGATATGTGGAAGCGGTTGGAGACGAAGACAGGTAAATTGAATCCATTCTTCGACTGGTTCGCACTCGAAATTAGAGTTTGTGTTTGAGACGGTGGCAAAGGAGGAGCCAACTGTGCAACCCACAACCTAGGGAAGGCAGAGGCGGAACGATGCAACCCGCGATATCTCGGGCTTCTTCAATGCTTCCCTTCCCGTTTGAAGGATTATTCGGTGATATTGAACAATTATTCATAGAAATAAGAGTTTTTTTTAATGAATTTGGGGTTTATATAATATGAAACATTATTCGGTGATTTTTGATGAATTATTCGTTGAAATATGAAATATTATTCTTAATAAAAAAATATATTATTCTTAATAAAAATATATTATTCGGTAGCATGGGATTAATTATCCAGTGGAATTGGTGAATTTTCATCTAAACTAGATAGAAAAAGAAAAAACTATTCAGTAGAATCGGTGAATTTTCATATAAACTGGATAGAAAAATAAAAAATAACATTATTCAGTAGGATGAGAAATATTATTCGATGAAATGACCAAAATTAAAAAAAAAACGAAATCAGGTAGATACATCACCAAATCAATCAAAATTATTTATTTTTCCAACCAAAAAAAAAACAATGAATAGAATTAGTTTCCAACCAAAAAAATTAAAAAAAAAAAAACAAGAAGTGGAACACACGCTCTACCATTACCAAGTGGTTGAGTTGGTTTTGTTTAGCATGTGTGGGTCCCATTATAATAAAAGAAAAAAAGAAAAATCTCATTTAATCTTGGCCTTTTATTTTCTTTCAATCAAAGGTCTTGATTTGTGCACTATATATATATATATATACACACACAATAGATCATATGTACTCAGCCCTTAACGTGTATCATATGAAAAAATCTGGGCCATTGAATTAAGAAGATCAACGGATGAGATTAAAAGTAACTTCTGATTATTCGATGGTATTAGGAGATTATTCGGTGGAATGAAATTATTCAGTGGTATTGACCGATTATTCGATAGAATAAAATTTACCCTTTTTACACTCTTCATACAGATGAATAATTATGTGAAAGCAGTCGAATAATCATGAATAAATAGACGAATAATTTTTGAGTACATGATACACGATAAGGGATGTGTACACCGGAACCAACCCCTATATATACATATATATCTATATAGAGGGTGGTTCATGGGTACTCATCCCTTATTGTGTAACATGAGAACACATCTGGACCGTTGATTGAATGAAATGAAAGGTTGAGATTAATAGGCAATTTTGACTTTTTTTAAATTTAAAAAAAAGTGGGACCCACGTCGTTTTTTTGCCCACTTGCTGAATGGGGGCGTGTGTGGTGCACTCTCTTCAAATTATTCGACAGTATATCTAGATTATTCAATCCTATCGTCTGATTATGCAATGGTATCGACGGATTATGCGATGGTATATGATTTTTTTTGGTTAATCTTTATAAATGATTGATTATTCGGTCGTCTATGAATGATTATTCGGTGATATATAGATGATTATTCACTCATATACGAGTGATTATCGGTTGATTATTCGATGGTATCGGTCGGTTATTTGATGGTATCGATGGATTATTCGATGATATCGCTTTATTATTCGATAGTATCACTTGATTATTCGATAGTATCACTTGATCATTGACATATTCAAATTCACCCATAAACAAATTCCACCAAATTATCCTATATACATATGAATAAAGTTATACATACAAACGAATAAATCTAAATTACAATATCATTGAAATCTTTATATTCACCACCACCACAATCAAAATAATCGATGCATAAAGGACACAAATTCGATCAAATCGGACCAAGCAAAACTCCATTTGAATAATCCAAAATCAATTTAAGAACAATGAATAGAAAATAGGCGTTATGTTTTTGGGAGAGAGACTTGGATGAACAAGTAGTAGGTATTTGATTCAGTGATGGCCGGTGAGCCGCACCTCCCGGATCCACCTTCGTCGCATCCTCCTCCGCTTCGCCAGCCACCATAGCCATCTCCTTGGCTTCAAATCGCTGCCGCCTTCGGAAATTTCTCCAACCTACTATTCAAATCTCTGCCTTTGAAAGGCGCCGCCCAGATCTGAGAATAGGGGAAGAAAGGCGCCGCCATCGTCGGATCCTCCTGCCGGAAAGACGAAGTCGATGCCATTGTCGGTGCTCAGCCATTTTGCCCATGGCTTCCTCGCCGGCGCCCAGATCTGACGAGAAGCCACTAACCGGCGCCGTTTGAGAAAGGCAGAAGCGCTGCCTTCACCGGCCCTGCCTTCCAATCGTTTAGAGGTGACAACTCGCCGCCTTCGCAATCTTCGTCTTCTTCATCGCACCTTCAATGGAAGAGAGAAAGAGAGAGGATGTGTGGCGATTGGGCGATGGCGATGAATTGGGAGATGGCTTGGAAGAGAGAAAGAGCGAAAGGCTTACCGGAGAAGAGCGATGGCGACTGAAGACCGAAGGAGATGGCGATCGTCGGATCGGAGTCCCGAGTGCTCGCCGGAGGAGATGGCTGCACTCCATCCTAGTCGGAAAAGCTTTCACTTTCGCCTGCATCGCCGCTCCGCTCATTCTCTCTCTCTCTCTCTCTCTCTTTGCTTTATATCAAATGGCACGCTTGTGAGTTAGGGTTGGGAGTGGTGGTTTCACGCGCCTGGAAGAGGTGCCTTGAATTATTTTTTCCATTTTAATTTTTAATTAATTAATATTAAGTAATAATCTCAGTCATCCAATTTCCCTAAATCAATGGATGAGATTTGTTCTTATGATACATTTTAAGTATCCTATATATATATATATATATATATATATATATATATATATATATATATATATATATATATATATATATATATATATATATATATATATATATATATATATATATAAAAGATAGATAAGAAAATAAATAATCAATTAGTTTATTACCCGTGCAGCACAAGGTTTGTCGATTGAAAAAAGTAATCTATTTGCTGAATTTCTACATAAAAGTCAAATTTAGTTAATCTAATTTGTATCTAACTTAATCTCACTTGATCAAAACAATAATTATATCTCACATTAGTTGAATATGAATTGATTTAAAACGAATAATTCAACCAAAATCGTCCCAACTTGGTTAATGTTATCTCTAGCTATGCTGACTACGACAACAACAACAAAATCAACCTAAACTTAAAAACTAAAGTTTTATAATTTAACTTTTCTCAAACAACTTATATTGCATAATAACTTAAAATTTGAAAATTTGTCTCATGAAAAATCAAGAAAAGAATTTTTTTTTTAAAAAAAAATATTCACTAAATAATACTCCCTTCATTAATCAAAACTTGTCGTTTCATAGAAGAAATATATTGTTAAAAAAACATGTAATTTTAGATATTTTGGTATTTACTTTACAAGGTTATCATTATCATAATTATAAAAATTTTAGGGATATAAATGTATTTTCGTTTGTTTTCTTAAAAAAATGTAAAGATTTCCAAACGAGTGAGGCTATTGAGATGGTAGAAGGCTGTTGATAAGACGATTTTGAGTAAATTACGCGGAGATCCCTTTCCAATAGAAGCTCATGCACTAGTAGTCTAGCACACAAACCGAGTGAGGTTCCATTCTAAAACCAATTGGCAATAGAAGGAGTAGCCCACCGCGACTCATATACCAGGGCTTGATATGTTCAACTTTCCGATGTGGGACACTTTGGTCTCATTCACATCTCTAACACGCCCCTGCAAATCCAACTAGGAATGACCATCTAGTTGAGACTTGGACAACTAGGTAACCCAGACCAGGATCGACACTGTCCGTTAGGCTAACCGCTCTGATACCATATCAAAGTCCGACTAGGACCGATGACTGGGGGTCGTATGCACGGGTGCACATGCGCTAATAGCCTAGCACACAAGCCGAGTGAGGTTCCATTCTAAAACCAATTGGCAATAGAAGGAGTAGCCCACCGACTCATATACTAGGGCTTGATATGTTCAACTTTCCGATGTGGGACACTTTGGTCTCATTCACATCTCTAACAACCCTCACACAAAAAATAAATTGAAAAATAAAAACGACTAAAGAAAAGAAACGATGATGGAAATGAAATTAAACAAGAATGGATGATGATGAGATAGAAAGAGAGGTGTGTGGGGGTGAATCGGGTGATGCTTAGACAATAAACAACTCTATACTCTTAACTCATTTCAACCATATCAACAACTATTCACGTCACATCAGCTTTCTATTAACTTATGCAAAATGGGTGTCATTGGATAGAGAAAAATAAATCAAATTCAAGCATATTTTTTTTTGTTTTGTGATTTTTTTTATTTAACAAATAAATGGGGTGTTTTAATTTAATTAAAACTCCCGTCATGTGTCGTGTTACTATTGGCCAACAAAAAAGAAAAAAGAAAAGAAAACCGGGATGAGTCAACACCTGTAGTTGCACCTTCTCCCCCGAATCAAAACACCCTCTCTCCTCGATTGTTGATGTGGCCACTCAGTTTGATCCGCTCTGTGCTGCGCTGCCCATGGTCTTATTACTTTGCGTCATGTATGGATACTGTTATCGAGGGAGGACGACAATGGTTTTGTTGTCTCAATTCATAATTATTTTGTAAGGTGAATAAGGACTTATGTGCAATTTATTCAAAATTGTCTTGTCAATAACTCGTTTACCCTCTTGTCACTAATAATGACAAGTTTTTTTAACGAATTGAGTATTTATTTACCAAAAGATTCTTAAGTTCAAAATATTTACACAAATATGTTTCTGGTGTAAATCGTTAATTTCAAGTTAGCACCAGAGAGAAATTATATTTTGTTACAAAAATGCTGGTTGAAACTGCGTTTATTCACATTTTAAGATTTATTTCATTTTTTTTCTTAAAAAAAAAAGAAAAAAATTATAAAACACGACTTTTTACATGTAGCAGCAACTGCGATATATTGGCCATCGCAAGAGGCCTCAATTTCCACGACAAGGAAAGGGAAGGAGGATGAGTCTACACAGGCGGTGGTGGTGGGCAATAGGAGTCACAACAAGCCTCAATTTCAGAGACAAGGAGATCAAGGGAAGGAGGATGAGTCGACGCATGCAGTGGTGGTGGAAGGTAGGAGGCCTCAATTCCGGCGGTGATGAGATTGAGCGAAGGTGGATGAGTCGACGCAAGCACCATACATGGTGGTTGGCAAGAGGAATCATAGGAGGCCTCCATTTCGGTGGAGGACCTCCAAAGAAGGTGATGTCGCGTTTTACCATTTTTTTTTTTTGGTTAGAAATAAAAATGAAACAAAACCCTAAAATGTGAATAAAATGCGGTTAGAGATCGCATTTTTTTAGGGAGATGTAATTTTCCGCTGGTGCCAACAAAGAAACTGATGATTTATACAAGAAACGTGGTTTAAAACTGCGCGCTTCTCTGGGAAATCTGGAAAAAAAAATTTGAATATTTGTTTGTACATATTTTGAACTTATAAATATTTTGGTAAATAAATATTTTTAGTAGATATTTTGAAAAAATAAATATCAATAAAAACACCTATGTATTATGTTTTTTTTTTTGAGAAAATTTGATACATTGTACCCTTTTAGGAATTAAACCTATCTATATATCTATATCTATATATTAATTAAACCCAAAACACCTATGTCACGTGTCGTCCTATCGTGCACCGTTATTTTTGGAAACATCTTTATTTAATATATTTAGAAATTAGAAATATAGTTTTTGACAACATTTTTCAAACTTAACACTTTGATTTAAATCTCAACCTGTACTTGAATTACAAGATCCAAACGAATGTATCTAATCCTTCGAAATTTAACCTGGGTTCCATAAATTGAGCCGTTACAATAGGGAGAAAGGCAAACCTTGAATTTTCATTTGTTACAAAATAAAATGCAGGTTGACAATATTATTGTTGGGGTTTTTTTTTTTGGCTATAGTCGAAAATCAGTTTCAAACGATGGTAAAGGTGGTCAGAACTGAACTGACAATGAGACTGAGTTTATCCAACAAAAGTGCAATGATTTTTTCAGAGATAAGGGTGTTTTGCACCAAAGGTGTGCTCCTGGTGTTCCATGGAAGGGTAGAAAGAAAACATAGAGAAATTATTAATTGAAAATTGCCTATTCAATTTTAGGGAGAATCTTATCAATAAACTTCCGTCTTCAGTGCTAAAGTGGAAATCTTCCTTTGAAGTCTTATACAACGTGCCTCCCTCCTATGATAAAATCTTAAGAGTAATTGGTTGTTTATTCTATGTTGGCCCCTGCAAATTTTCTGACTCTGCAAATGCTACCTCATTAGACGTAAGTGGACGAACACAATTGACAAATAGATAAGTGAGTGAAGCGCGCCCTAGACACTATCATCAACTTTTGTTTTACGGCCCAAAGAGGATTCCCGGAAGCTTTACACTCATCAAAATGCAACAATTCATCCGGTCAAATTAGTAAACTATACACGTTTTTTTGGTAAAAATTAGCAAAGTATACATCAAACCCTAATACTCACCCGCAAACGCAAACTGTCGGGTCTAATCCAGTTCACGCTCTCTCTCTCTTGCTTCTTCCTTGGAGAAATCCACAGGTATCTCTCTTTCCCGATGCCTCAGACCGCTCCTCCTCCGATCTCCATAATCGAAAAATCTCTTTCACCAACGTCGATGATGTCTTGCTAGTAGATCTCGATTCCTTCCCTTGCGATTTCAAAGAGAATAGAGGCAGTTGATTCCGGTGCAGCGCGAAGTGCTTTTCCGATTGCAATCCAGAGGTACGCTCCTTCTCCGATCTGTTCCTGTCGATTTGATGATGACGGTGGTATCTGACTGTGCGGCGGCGAGATCCAGTCGAAGTTTGTTGTCGGCGACGATGATGACGGCCGAATCTGACAGTGCAGCGGCGAGATCCAACCGAAGACGATGACAGTGACGAGGAAGATCGATAGGGATTCAGAGGACGGAGATGAACGCCGCACTGTCAGATTGAAGGAAGAGCCCTTCAATGCGAGCGACGAGGCCCCGAATTGAATGCGATGTGCGAATTTGACCGATCTGCCTTCGTCCTTCCCTGTGTGAAGTCAAAGAGTTGTCGATGGTTGCCTTTCGAACAAGCACTCAAGTTGCCTTTCGAACTAGCACTAGAAGCAAGCCTCGCTTCATATTCGCCGAAGATGATATTGAATTTTTTCTAAGGCCGAGGTATGTATGTCAGCATTCAATCTGTTTACCAGTGATTTCCACGGAAGTTGAATGGGAGCGAGAGACGAGATTGTGTTTGAATTGCTGTCCAATTTGAAAGAATTGTGATTGTTCTTTTGCTCTATTGTTTGCACAGATTCAGATTTTGAAGAGCATGATAATGGATGCAGTTAATGGTTGCGGTTTGGAGCTTTTCCAGAGGCTTCTGTGGCAATCTTTGAATCATCTCCTGGTAAAATAATTTCAATTTATGTGGCTTTTGTACCTTATCCTTCTGCACCTGCATTGTAAAATAATTTCAATTTATGCACCTAATTTCAATGATTAATTGCATGCAACTTCATTTTCAATTTGAATCTGGTTATACATTTTGTAATTGTTGCCTGTTGGATTTAATGTAATGTTCTGATCCATTTCAGCATTGGAGTGTGCTTGCTAATAAGTGTGGGGCCGAGGGAGTCCCACACTACTGATTTTTTTTTTTCAGTTTTGTGAGTGTGCAATTTTTCTCCAATTTATTTTAGTGTTGACATCGTTTTTAGCTAGATATTATATATGTAGGTTTATTTATATGCTTGAGACCTTAAAATTTTGTTTTGTTTTATAGTGTTGATATCGTTTTTATGCATATTTTTTAGTGTTGACATCGTTTTTAGGTGGATGTTATATATGTAGGTATATATATGTATGCTTGAGTCCTTAAAAATCGATTCGTTTTTTAGTGCTAACATCGTTTTTTGCGTATTTTTTAGTGCTGGCATCGTTTTTATGCATATTTTTTTACTGTTGACATCGTTTTTATGTGTATTTTTTTAGTGTTGACATCGTTTTTAGTTGTATATTATATATGTAGGTATATATGTATGCTTGAGTCCTTAAAATTTTGTATATTTTTTAGTGCTGACATCGTTTTTATGCGTATTTTTTAGTGCTGACATCGTTTTTAATTTGATATTATATATGTAAGTATATATGCATGCTTGAGTCCTTAAAAATTGGTTTATTTCTTAGTGGTGACA
The DNA here is from genome assembly GCA_037127255.1 of Persicaria tinctoria. NCBI lineage: Eukaryota > Viridiplantae > Streptophyta > Magnoliopsida > Caryophyllales > Polygonaceae > Persicaria > Persicaria tinctoria. The sequence continues at coordinate 8,458,757 of JBANSL010000013.1, read as the reverse complement.
TCGTTTTTATACGTATTTTTTAGTGCTGACATCGTTTTTATGCATATTTTTATGTAGATATATATTTGTCGACATCGTTTTTGCAATATAAGAGATTGATGAGGAAGGAGGTCAACATCGTCGGCGTCGAAAAATTATTTGTTTTAATTGTTTACCATTATTCTTTATTTCTAACTATCAAAAAATAAAATAAAATATTCGTATTTTTTTTTGGTAGAACACTCTTTTGTCTCTTTGTTCTCTTTTGTCTCTTTGATCTTCGATATCATCACCGTCGGCGTCAGCATCCTCGTAGAGGGCGTCAGCATCGTCAACATCCCCGGTTTTAGCATCGTCGACGTCCTCCGCATCAGCGTTGTCGGAGTCTGCGGTGTCAACAATGCTGACGTCAACATTCTCGACGTCGGCGTCAGCACCGACGCGCGGAAAAAAAAAAAGTTGGCGTCTGCATCCTTGTAAACGGTATCAGCAATGCTGACGTCAACATTCCCGACGTCGGCGTCAGCATTGACGTGCGAAAAAAAAAAAAAAAAAAAAACTGCCGCGGAGGGGGGCCAAGGGGGGCATACAGAAGGGGAGGGGGCACGCATGAGGGGCACAAGGGTTGTATACTTTGCTAATTTTTCCCAAACTTTGTATACTTTGCTAATTTGACCACCTTATTTGTGTAGTTTGCAAACCATCCCATTCGTAATGCCTATCGGGCCTCGGGTAACAAAGCCACCGGGCTCCTGTCAAGTGGTTGGCTCATATATACGTAACCACTCTCATCATGAGCACTGGCTAGAGCCTTTTGGTCACAATACTCCTCCGATGCGTAACACAGTTTGAGCTCGGCGACCACCTCACTCATCCTCGATCGCTGGTTACCTATAAGATTCACACATGCCATGGCTATCTCCAAGAATTTCCATGCTATGTTGGGACTGAATTCGCCTTGTAGCCTCTTGTCGACTATCGCCAAGATGTCTCCTTTCTCGACCATCTCAGTCGCCCACTTGACTATATGAATTTGTTGATCTCTTTGGTCTACTTTGTTGAAGATTGCTGGCTTCCCCGTTATCAGCTCCAACAGCACAACTCCAAAGCCGAAAACATCAGTTTTGTAGCTTATCGTGTTCTTTTGGCAATACCTGAGTTCATAAATTATACATCCATTTAGATATGAGATCACTTTTGATGCACCACTTTTTGGATCGGAGAAGAACTTACTCTGGATCGAGGTACCCAAGAGTCCCGGCAATGTCAGTACTCGCAACAGCCTCACTCGCTGTGGTGAAAAATCTAGAGGGGCTGAAATCAGATATCTTGGCATGTCCCGTCCCATCCAATAGAATGTTCGCAAGCTTGACGTCTCTATGGATGACTGTTGGCTGGCAACCACTGCGTAAATACTCCAATCTTGCGGCCATTTCATTCCTCTTGGCTCTTGAATGCAGTTTTTGTTTATAACATGTTTTTAAGTCCATTTTTGTGTGAAGGGATGAGAATTTTGAAGTCTTTTTTTCCATCTCAACGAATGCTCGTTGCTCGCTGCGATCCACCCAAAAAAATACTTCACATAGTGATTGAGAAAATTAGAACTTAACACCATCTCAATGAATAGGATCAACTAGAGGAGTTGCCTGATAAATGCATCTTCAAATCCCCCATTCCCCACAAGACAAGTACATATATAGTCGTAATTATCATCCGACTTGTAGATCAAACCACTTGGTTGATGCTAATAAGAGGCAGCTGCTGAGCGATTTCCGATATGAACTTGAAAAGAGGTACTCCGTATTATATAATAAACTCAATAAAATCAATGTCAATTATGGAAGTAAAGCTCGATCAGCAAGAACCCAAATAGGCTAGAAGAGCTAAATATATAACATATAAACTTGAAAATCAAGTGTGAAATACACATATATTAATATAAAACTAATATGAAACTGAATAGATATAGACTTCAAACTTACACACACTTGTAAAGTACTATGGTATCCATATTTCCACGAAAGACGATATGTATCTCAAACAAGCAGCGCGCGGTTTAAGGATTCGTTGTAACCATACATATGCTGGCATGTTGCATATAGCCATACCCATATATCGGAGCCATAAACCCAACTGGACAGACATGATCACCTCTCTTATAGAAATTCAAGTGTTTGCAATAGGCTTCTATCTTGCACTAGGTAGAGACACATGGCTCCCGTACTCATGTATTTGGCTTGAATTCATGTCGTGATTCCCATTATCAACACCAACTACATGATTTTGCTCATGAAATCCCTCGGATTCATAGCACATCTTGAGATCCGCTACTACCTCACTCATTTTCGGCCTCTCATCCCCTGTTGGCTTCACACACTCCATGGCTATCTCCAGAAACTTCCAACCAGAGTTGAGATTGACATCTCCTTGTATCCTCTTGTCAACTATTGCCATGATGTCTCCACTCTCAACAAATGGTGACACCCAGTTTATGATATGAATGGGGCGATCTTCATTGTTGGGCTCCTTGATAAATGCTTGCTTCCCGGTTAATAGTTGCAAGAGTACAACTCCGAAGGCATAAACATCACTTTTCTCGCTAAATGTGTTCAGTTGGCAATACCTGAATTCATAAGCCATGAAAACTTCTTTTGTTAAATCACAGTCAGCATATGAAATTCTTCTTTTTCCAAGAGAAGAAAAATCTTACTCTGGATCAAGGTACCCCCGGGTTCCTACAACATCAGTCATGGAAACAGTACCCTGACTTTTGTCAATGAAAAATCTAGAGAGCCCGAAATCAGCTATCTTGGCATGTCCGGTCTCATCCAACAGAATGTTTGCTGGTTTGATGTCTCTATGAATGATTGGTGGTTGGCAACCACTATGTAAATAATCTAATCCTGCATTATAAGTTAATCGGAATCAGAATAGCTACGAAACTTTTGAACTCTTCAATGAATGAATGCACAAGCTGACCTTGTGCAGCATCAATTGAGACCTGAAGTCTGGCAGTCCAGCTCAAAGGATCGCCATTTCTCTCTGTGAGGTAAAAACAGAAACTTCTTGCTAATTCACATACAATTGGATATATGCAAACTCGATCTATTGTGACTTGATCGATAAGAATGAAGAAACTATGAAAGAGTTACCTGACAAATGCATTTGCAAGTTTCCACGAGACATGTACTCATACACGAGTGCCATCTTTGTAGGTTCATCACAATACCCAATAAGTGAGACCAAATGTACATGATGAATCCTTGTCAAAAGTTCCGCCTAAGGATTTATCAACAACGTATATATCCACGAAAGATAAAAACAATCAGTTTCAATTTGTTTAATATATTACTTGTGAGATATAGAATCCTAAAAGAACTAATTAGCCTACTGATTCGACTTACCTCTGCACAAAATTGTTTCACAGTGATTGTGGACGACGCATTATCCAATACCTTGACAGCCACCTCAATATCATTTTGCAAGACACCATAATAGACAGTTGCAAATCCTCCTCTTCCAAGCACTTCCCTAAAATTTCTGGTGAACATTACAATGTCTGAAGGGTTGAATTTCTTGTTTTTTGATTTAATGTGCCCTCGATCTGCCAACCCATCTATTGAACCTAAATAATATTTATTGTCAGTGAGCTGAGCACTAAAAGTAGGGATACATTAACATACTGATGGCACCAAACATAAAAAGATTGCAAAATACCTTGTTTCTTTGTCCATTTGAATGCAAGAAAAATGCTCCCAATGATCACACAGAGTGAAACTAAAGCAACACATGTAAGAATCAGAATCATGAAATGGTGTTTCTTCTTGTTTACCACCATCTTCTCCTCACATGGGTATGAGTTACAAACATCAGGATTCCCCGCTAGTCTACATTAATCAAATAAAAGTTGACGACTAACATGTGTTGTTTGAAATATAAATATAAACCATAAATGGTAAATCATTTAACATTCAACACTATGAGATTAAGTGAGGTATACGTGTGCAAATATATACCTTAACTCTATGGATTTATTCCTTGCCTTTTCAACAAGCTCAAGAGGAACTGGATCCGTGAGATTGTTTCTCGTCAAATCACTTCAAAAAAGAGGAAAATATAAGAACATTGTAGTACGTAAACTTTCTTAAATTTAGAAATTGTAACACTAAAATCTTACATGATATTTAACAAGGGCAAATATGCTAAAAATACTGGTATCGTCCCTGTAAATCCGTTGTTGGATAGATTCCTGAAGCAAATTCAAACTCGCATCTTACATTAGAATATTCTTACATACTATCTAAGAACATTAACAATAATATGTTGTTCAACCTCGATCTAGGTTGAAAATAAAGTAAAAAACTTACAAGTACTTTAATGATGTGAGATTGGACAGAGAAAGTGGTAGATCTCCAGTCAAATTACTCGAAGGCAAACTCCTATATCACAAGGTTGGATGTGGTTAGAATTTATAAATAAAAAACCAGACCTCAACATAACTAGCTAGCTAGATTGTAATAAAAATGATATTATCATACATATCATCAAAACTCACAAGTAGGATATTCTTGGAGGACTGGTGTTGTCATAGGTACAGTTCACACCGCCCCACTGGTAATCAATTGGAAGGCAAGGATCCCCTAGCCAAATTTGTGGTACCTCATACATATTCTTAATTGCAACGATGGCATCAACTGAACATATTGATTAAGAATTGAAAAAATTCATAAAAGTTGGTTCTTGTGACATATATAACACAAACTAAGCCATAATTAAACTGGTGTGTTGAAGAAAATAAGAAAGATTTATAAGCATGGATAGATGAAAATATATACCATCGTCTTGATTTGTTGATGAAGCGGGAAGCTCTAGAACCCTGTACAACTCCAAAGCATTAAGGATAGGGTAACGGTTGGACTCATTTGTCTTCATAAGTGTAAAACTGGGAGATGTTGATCCATTGAGAGAGATTTTGGGGGATGCTATGGTGGTTACTTGTAAGTATTTTGGTCTTATAGGTCCAATTTTGTGTCCGGAACCATAAGGCACAAAAATATTGAATTCTCTGGTTTCATTCTGTTGTAGCAATTCAAGCTCAGCGAAGTGCCAGTAGAAATAAAAATTAGATGCAGGATAAGATGTCGATGAACTGATCGTCCAGTTAGGAAGCCCATCATTTTGCTCCCAAGCAGTCTTCATCACACTAATTGGTACCTCATAAGGATTGGGTTGTGAAGCAACAAAAGTTCCATTTGTGGTATTAATTACTTTCTCACCGGCCCACGTAGGAGAGAGATACCAGAAACGATCATATGCATCATCCTTTAAGCTGCATCAAGGGAGACATTCAATCACCTATTTAAATCTAGTTGTTTGTGCATAATTAAGCAAAGAGATTTATATATTGTGCGTATACACATACTCATAATACGCTGATTTAGTAGCAAAACCGCCAATATCTTCATGATACTCTACAATGAGTGAGAAGGCAGGGGAAGCAGGGTATGGAGAGTTTGTATCCAAAGGCCTGAGCTCGAGGGCGGATATAAAAGGGGTTCCTTGTCCTGTGTTTACGAGACACACTTCTATTGATTTTGTAGTTGCTACATGGATTATCTCTCTGTAAGTAGACTCATCAATTGTAAGGATCGAAAGGGTGAACCAAAAATTGACACCTATGTAGACATCAAATGTAGGGATCGAATTCTTGCCATCGTAGTTGCCATACATGAACCGAGTTCTGATCAAGTAGGTATGGTTAGGCATCAACGGGGAGAGACCATAGCAATTTCTGCGGCCCTCGGGGAAGCTTCTTAAAGACAAATATAAACTAAAATAGGATAAGTTAGCTGGGGATATTTTATAGTTGGTTCCAGTGCTAATGTATTTCTCATCGGAAGTGTAGTACAATCCATTGGGTGGGTAGTAATGTGGAGCGTCCGTTTCAGAAAGCCCACAATCAATATTTATGAACCCATCTGCATCCATTTCCCATTTAGGGGGGTGAAAAACGAGAACTTGCATTAGTTAAGGTACAACTATTAGATAATACATTTATTAAAAGTAGTAATAAATAAAATTTACTATAAGTATGAATAATATTATGATAATTGAATAATCTAAATTCAAATTAAAAAAATCATAAGTAGGTAAACAATCTTAGGATAATTGAATTGGTAGAGTTGACCGAGGAAAGAAATCATAGATTAATGTAAATTTAATTAAAAAAATAAAAATAGAAAAAATAAAATGACCCATAAGATAATGTCACATCAGATCGAAAATTATAGAAAATGTGGCATAAGTATATAGTGTACTCCGTTAGTGTTATTATATAAGATATATCCACGTTCGGAAGACGTATATCAACGGAAAAACAAAAATTGGCCAAAAGCGTTGAATGAGAATATGAAACGCTATTGGGTTAAGAGAAAAGTAACTTTTTGACTTGTTTGATGAAATGTTATTGATTGTTAGCGGTTGTGAATAATTAATGAGGGGTATAAAGGTAATAAGTTTATGATTTTCTTAATTTGTGTGCAAATGTTTAAAAGAACTTATATTGTTGAACGGATGTAGTATTATACTAATATGATTATTTCCATGTATATAAAATAGTAAACCTATATCTATTATATTCAATGTATATAGCCATTTTTGAGAAGATTGTGATAAATTTAATATAGGAAACATATATTGAAACCTTCCTAAAATCAATGTTCCAAAACACGTTTGGCGGGTGCTTGTAGGCAGGGTCTAGGCGGATTTCATGGTGGAGCTTTGTTGTCTAGGCGGGTTTTGACGACCTTGACGGCCTTGGCGGTGGGGCAAGTTCAAGGGTTTAGGCGGGGGTCTAGGCGGATCTTGAAGGGTTTTTTAGAACAATATCTAAAACACTATCGACCAATAAGAAAAGGGATTTGTGATTAAAAAAACCAACTTTAATTGAGGGAGTGACACGTCAGCTAAATGCTAACAGAATTAGTAACGTTAATAATATATTGAAACCTTCCCAAAATACTATCACCAATAAGAAAAATGATTTGTCATTAAAAAAACCAACTTTAATTGAGGGAGTCAGATAAATGCTAACAGAATTAGTAACATTAATCATAGATATATGCATGTGTTTCATATACCGTTTCAATGTTTTAAAAGGAGCCAAATCGTCTGTCCCCCCTCCTTATCCCCCTCCCCCGTCCCCCCTCACAAACCCCCCAATTAAAAATAAAAATAAATTAAATTAAAAATTAAATTAAATACAAAAAGAAAAAGAAAAAAAAAAAAGAAAAATGTGAGGAGAGACAGGGTAAGGGGACAAATCCGGGGACAAAGGATTTGGACCCGGTTTAAAAGGAACCTATGTCACTCAATCTCTCCATCTCCCATCATTATTCATTCCTTTGGGAAAAAAATAAAAAGGGAGAGTCGTTGATGTTTTTCATTTTTTTAATCCGATCTTTAATCGATAGTTTTGTTTAAAAAAAAATACAAAGTCGTTGTTTCAAACAACGACTTTGGTATTTGAATAATTTTTTTTAATGTTGGGGTAAAGTCGTTGTTCTTGCTGGCTAAATCCCAAAATAGTTTCGAATCTTTATCATTTTGCAAATTATTTTTGAATCCATCGCTAATTTGAAAAAAAAAATATATATTTAAACGTATATATATAGCATATGTCGATAATTCATACTGTATAATGTAATAATAACTTATAATATCTTTTTTTAATTTATGTTTTTTTTTTAAATTTTTCTATTAAAAATGATTATTTAAATCACAAATTTAAGGTTTTTTCTATTATATTAAAAAAAATTACCGTATCAACATTTCTGTATTTGTCCATGAAGCCTAAAATGTCTCAACTGAATTTCAAATTACAAAAACAGGATAATATAGATATATTCTAATTATCATTTATTTATCCCTAATACAATACTTATGTACAACTGCTCGCAGCTGAAATATATATATATATATATATATATATATATATATATATATATATATATATATATATATATATATATATATATATATATATATTTTTAGACAACAAGGAAAGAAATTAGAGACGGAAAGACCAAACACAGGTCACCCCTCAGCTGAAATATATTGATTGCAGATAATAGAGCTCCAGGAAGATTATTACGCAGTAAACTATATTGTAAACTAAAAATTACGTACTGATTACTGCTAAAAATTACATACGTTGCCAACGGTATCTAGATATAGAAATTACCTGAATCATTGATTAATCTCCTTTGAATCTGCGATTGAACCACAGCTGCATCAATTAAGAAGTGAAAATTTTGCATGATTTGGAGGAGGAATAAGATTAAGCATAGCACAGCAACGGCCATTTTTTCTAATTAACGTACGACTGATTAATTCACTCTCTATTAATTTGATGTACGTACAGAAATTTCTATATAAAGCGATATATAATCGATCGATGCTTGATTGATTTTAAGGTCCACGCACTACCAAGCTGTCAATGCATGGTGTTATAAGTACCTTTCAATTATTTATGCGGTGACCAAAGTAAACTTTATTTTATAATAAATTAAGAGTCATATTGTTAATATATAATACAATATATAGGTTTCTTAAAGTTGTTATGATTTTTTTTTCTACTAACAAAGTCCAAATTGTTCTTTTTTTTATTTCTTAAAATATTAAAATTTGACAAAATATTTTTTTTAAACAATAAAAAAAAATCTTTTTTCAGATTTTAATTTTTTTTTTAACAAAGTGAACAATCAATTTTTTAACAAATTGATTAAGGAAAAAAACCCTACCATTAATAAATTTAATAGATTTTAAAAATCTTTTTTCACAAGTTGGTGTAGTGGTTCTGGGGCTACATTCCATGCCAAGAGGTTCGAAGTTCGAATCCTCTTGGAAACATGGAGACTATGAAAATATTAAGATCAAAGTGCAGCAACAAGCAAAAGATTATCACAGATCATCCAAAACTGTAAATTATAAAAGACAAACTCATAAAGGATATTGAATCACTTTCATTAGAGGTGGCTGCAATCCCAAAACCCTACTAGAAAGGGAATGAGGCAGGCTCTGAAATATATAGTCCCTCTTACAGCTGTCCATGTGCATTGCACATGATGAAAACGAATGGGACAAGCCCTTATTACACTACCAGACATAATAGAGCAACAGCTGTAATGAAGCAAGGAAATGCAGTGAAAATAAGGTGGTCCAAGCTATGTGGTCCTGGCTGAGATCAAGGCCTTATTTGCTGGCAATGCACCATCACATGATGCACCATCATATAACTTCATATCCCCCCCTCAAGTTGGGCTTGATGTGAAACCAACAAGTCCCAACTTGAGTGAAAGGAAAGTGTGTTGCTTCTCCCCAAGAGGCTTTGTCAAAACATCTGCTATTTGCACACCAGTCCGGACATGTTGAGGCAAGACAAAGCCTTCCTGCAGCTTTTCTCTAACATAATGACAATCAATCCTAAGATGCTTTGTTCTTTCATGGAAAACTGGATTCTCAGCAATGTGAATGGCAGATTTATTATCACAATAGAGAGGAATAGGCATAGGTGTGGGCATGTGTAATCTCTGTAAGACACCTTCAACCCAAACTAGTTCACTAGTAGAAGTAGACAAGCTTATATATTCTGCTTCAGCTGAGGATTTAGAAACTGTCACTTGCTTCTTAGTTTTCCATGAAACCAGAGACTTACCAATGAACACACAGTAACATGTAAGAGACTTAGCACTGAACTGGCATGCAGCCCAATCAGCATCACAATAAGCAGTCAATATAGGTAATGAGTCTCTGACATAATGTAAACCAACTGATAAAGTGCCTTTTAGATATCTGATCACATGTAAAGCAGTATCATAGTGAGGCTGTCTTGGCTCAACCATGAATTGGCTGAGATGTTGTACTGCATAGGATATGTCAGGTCTAGATAAGTTGAGGAAGATCAGCCTCCCAACAATTCTTCTATATTTTTCAGGATCAGGTAAAACTAAGTCTGAATCAGTGGACAATTTCAGTCCACGTGGTAAAGGAAAGGGTGCAGGCTTGCAATCCAACATGTTGCAGTCCTCCACAATGTCTAGGATGTACTTCCTTTGATGCAGCAATATGCCCTTTCTGTTATGCATTATCTCCAGACCAAGGAAGTACCTAGCCTTGCCAAGATCCTTGATGGTAAAGGCTTTATGTAAAGCTTCCTTGGTGGATTAATAACTGATTCATCATCACCTGTAATCAGTAAATCATCAACATACACAAGTGCCACTACAATGCCAGAGGAAACTTGTTTGATGAATAAGGAATAATCTTCACAAGATTGAACAAATCCCAATTTCACTAGAAATCTGCACAACTCTGTGTTCCACTGTCTGGAAGCTTGCTTAAGACCATAAAGAGATCGTTTTGACTTGCAAACTTGACCTTTATGAGCCAAGGGATATCCCTCAGGAGGGATCATATATACTTCTTCTTCAAGTTGACCATGTAAGAATGCATTGTTCACATCAAACTGATACAATGGCCATTCTTTAATGGTGGCTACTGCAATCAAAATTCTCACAGTTGCAAACTTAGCAACAGGAGAAAATGTATGTTTGTAGTCCTTTCCTTTAATCTGATTATATCCTTTAGCCACAAGTCTTGCCTTATATCTCTCAATTGTGCCATCAGGTCTATACTTTATCTTATAGACCCATTTACTTCCAATTGCTCTCTGTCCAACAGGAAGATCAGTAAGTTCCCATGTGTTGTTTTCCTCAAGAGCATTGATCTCATTATTCATGGCATCTATCCATTTAGGATGTTGAGCAGCTTGTCTGTAAGTATATGGCTCTGGCTCACTAGCCATACAAGCAAATGACTTCAAAATCTCAGGATCACTATGCATCTCATCTCCAAGGCACTCAACTAGGAAAGACTGAGACAAGGATGTCCTATTTCTGTCATTATTACAAACAAAGTGTTGATATCTCCTTGGTGCTACATGTTCTCTGGTAGGTCTTCTCAATGGAGGGAAAGCATCTAAATCATTTAAGAAATCAACTGCTGCAATATCATTGTTCCCAGTAGAACTTATAGAATCTGCAACCTGTGAAGGCACAGATGGTGAGCTAATTTCAATATTCTGATTTCCACCATGAGAAGAGGAATCTGTTTCTGTTACTATCAGAGGTGCCTGCAAGCTATCTTCTCCATCTGGAGCAGGATTCACTAATGGTAACCTGATTTTAGTTGCCTTTTGACTAGATGATTGGCCATCTAGATTGTCTTTGAAGGGAAAAATATCTTCCTTACATATGACATCTCTACTCACAAACACCTTCCTTGTTTGTAACCCTTTTGCCCAAAGGGATATCCAAGCAAGACACATCTCCCTGCCTTTTCCTTCATTTTATCCTTTTTATCATGTTGTATAGGAGCATAACACAAACATCCAATCACCCTCAGATCATCATAGGTAGCAGGCTTCTTGAATAATTTCTCATGAGGGGTGATCCAATCTAGGATCTCTGTGGGCATCTTATTGATCAGATGAGTGGCAGCTAATAAACATTCACCCCAAAATCTAATGGGAAGCCCTGCATGAATTCTCAAGCATCTTGCAGTTTCCACAAGATGTCTATGCTTTCTTTCCACTCTCCCATTTTGCTGAGGAGTATAAGGCACTGATCTTTGATGAATTATTCCTGTAGAAGCAAACAACTCAGTACACTGCCTTTGTAAGAATTCAGTTCCATTATCAGTTCTCACATTCTTAATTGAACACTCAAACTGATTTGAAACATGGGCCATGAAGTCAGTGATTGCATTGAACACCTGCAATTTGTTCTTCAATAAAAAGGTCCATGTGACCCTTGTGCAATCATCCACAATAGTAAGAAAGTATGAATAGCCATTATAAGTAGCAATATGATAAGGACCCCATAAATCCATGTGAATCAATTCAAAAGGCCTACTAGCAATATTCAAACTCCTTTGAAAAGGAAGTCTATGGTGCTTAGACAAAGCACATGAGTCACAATGGAAATCATTCAACTGAAAAGAGCTAAACATTTTAAAATATCTTAGATTAGACAAAGAACTATGCCCAAGTCTGGCATGAATAGTCTCAAAATTCATACTAACTTTATTACAACTTTTCAACAAAAAACTGATCAACTGATCCTGCTGGTGCTGGTTCTGAGCAAATCTTATATAAGCCATGCCTTCTGATTCCTGTCAGCAACACTTCCTTAGATCCAGGGTCCTGGAAGTAACAATGAGACTTTGTAAATATAGCTATCATATCAGTATCATCAAGAATCGTTCCCACAGATAACAATTTGTGTTTAAATTCAGATACATGTAGAACATCATCCAATGTGACATTCCCAGTTAACTGCAACATTCCAACATCAGTTACAGATTTAATAGACCCATCAGGAAGCCCTATATGAACTTGCTTATTCAACTTCCTCTTGTTGAACATGCTTTGAGAATCACGAGTCATATGATCAGTAGCTCCAGTATCAATTATCCATTCATCAGATAATGTTCCTTTAGAAGCTATATTGGCATTAGTAATAGAGAGAGTACCTGCAAAGTTTGCAAAGGACCCACTGCTACTCTCAGCTTGTCCTTTTCCTCTCATCCTCTTCAAAACTTCCTGATATACTACATTGACCATAGTTGTGTCAACATTCCCATCTGCACTGTCCTCATCTAGAGGACTGTTTTGCATCTGATTTCCAACTGACCCTGCTGTATTTGCTGAACCTCTGCCATCACTTCCATTTCTTTCCTTTTCTTTCAACTCTCTGAACCAATCTGGAATTCCATGTAACTTGAAACACTAATCAGCTGTGTGTCCCTTCATGCTACAATGGGAACACTTAGAAATCTGCTTTATCCTTTTCAGTTCACTCCAGTCCTTCCATTCCTTCTTGAATGGAGGATTACTGCTATTGCTATTGCCAGTCCTTGGAGGTTTGTACTGAAAGGAACTCCCTCCTCTATTAGCTGCCATGGCACTAGAGTCATTAGAGATCCCTGTAGGACCAGATGTGCCATTTGATGCTTCATTTCCCCTCTCAACTTGCTGGAGAATATAATAAGCTTTGTTGATGCTTGGTAAAGGATCAGTAGCTAAGATAGAATTCCTGGCTGCATCATAGTTATCATTCAAACTAACAAGAAACCGCATCAATCTGTTCCTTGATTCAATCTCTTCAAACTTCTTTTTCAGATCACACTTACAGGCAGCAATAGCTCCACACGAGCACTCTGGTATATTCTCAAGAACCTGCAATTCATCCCAGTTTCTTTTGAATACATTATACAGATCTGCAACACTCATGTTTCCCTGTACAATGTTACTAAGCCTCTTCCTAATCTGAAAAGTAAGAGGAGCATTGTACTGGCCAAACCTCTCCAAAATCTCATCCCATAACCCTTTGGATGAGTTAACAAACATCAAGCCTTCAGCAATGGATTTACTCATAGAATTAAGCATCCAACATCTCACCATATAGTCTGCACGAATCCATTTTTCCAGATCTACAGCCCCAGTAGCTGGTCTAACACAGGATCCATTGATGAATCACAGTTTGCATTTTGCTCCAAGAGCCATTATGACACCTCTGCTCCATGTCATGTAATTCTTCCCATCAAATGGAATAGCCACTAGTTGAGCCCCTGGATGATCAGAGTTAGATAAGTATAGAGGATCCCCTGGATTTCTCTGATTAGCCATTTCTTCAGTTGATCCTTCTTCTGTTCTATTCCTCCCACCAGTAGTAAACATAAACTAAGCTGAAATCACTTAAATGAAGCTGTAAATCATCAAATAAAGCCCTTAGGCTCTGATACCATATGAAAATATTAAGATCAAAGTGCAGCAGCAAGCAAAAGATGATCACAGATCATCCAAAACTGTAAATGATAAAAGACAAACTCATAAAGGATATTGAATGACTTTCATTAGAGGCGGCTGCAATCCCAAAACCCTACTAGAAAGGGAATGAGGCAGGCTCTGAAATATATAGTCCCTCTTACAGCTGTCCATGTGCATTGCACATGATGAAAACGAATGGGACAAGCCCTTATTACACTACTAGACAGAATAGAGCAACAGTTGTAATGAAGCAAGGAAATGCAGATGAAATGAAATGAAAATGCAGTGAAAATAAGGTGGTCCAAGCTATGTGGTCCTGGCTGAGATCAAGGCCTTATTTGCTGGCAATGCACCATCACATGATGCACCATCATATAACTTCATAGAGACGCTTGTGAGTGGGAGGGTCAACCGCTAAAATGGGTCATACAGTACCCGATTCAGATTTAGAACAACTGAGTCGATCGAACTGGACTAAGATCAAAAAATACAAATTTAATACTTTCTTAATTATTGATTTTTTGCTAGTCTACAATTTATTTTACTATTATTTAAGGTTTTTCCAATTGGAAAATTTAGCCTTTTCTTAGAATTAACTGCATGCCGCAACATTCGATGCTGTGCATCGATTTTAGTGTATATGTCTCTCTGTGTTGTGTGTGAGTTTTTAAATAAGCGAATTATTCTCGATTTGGCTATTTTACTAAAGAATTTTGAAGTTTGGCTATTTTTCTAAAAAAAATCGGCTATTTTTTTTTTAAAAAAAAATCCATAAATCCCCTTCCAATTAATTAGGTAGAGTGTAATTTGAGTTTGAAAGAGAGTGGTGTTTTAACTTAAGTACATGTTTTGCAAATAAATTATTTTTAAATGTCACCCTCAACGCGTGTCGTTTAGGAGAGAAAAGATGAGCTACACGGTTGGAGACTCGCTCAGTCAGTCAACCCGGTCATCCAACTTGTGTAGGATTTGAATATGGTTACGTGCAATTTCTAAGAAACATTCACAATGTGAAATAGTGCAATTTGCAAATAAACAACCATTTGTTCGATGACTTAGACGACTTCTAGAGAGAGCCGAGTAACTTGGAGAGAATAGGGATTTGGGGGGAAGTACAGGGGAACTTGAGTGTGTGTGGGTATAATTTTTTTATAGCACTCGGCTTAGGCCATTTTGAGACAAGATTTTGGCTGGTCTTTTTTCTTCGAACACATTATTTTCTATAAATTTATCACTTTAAAAAAATAAAAAATAAAAAAGTAGTTCACGTTTATTATCCTTGAATTGATAAATAAAGAGCGGCCATTCCGGGGTTCGAACCGGGGACCTATGACTATTATCCACAAGTCCTTTCCGGTGAGCCATTACGGAATAGTTGTTCACATTTATTATCCTAATTAACTACTTTTCCACAATCTCATCATAAATGAGTAAATGATTAAAAAGTAACTGTCCATATTTTTTTTTGTTATGATCTTAATCATTCCTTGGTCAATAAATAGACCTTGTAAGATCGGAGGATGAGCTGGCTGGTGCTAGTGTGTTCTCTAAGTTGGATTTGAGAGTTGTGTACCATCAGGTGAGGATGGTTAAGGAAGATGTAGTTAAAACAGCCTTTAGAAATCATCATAGCCACTATGAGTTTAGAGTGATGCCCTTTGGCCTAATCAATACCCCAGCTACTTTTCAATGTTTGATGAATGGCGTGTTTGGCAAGCTGATGAGAAAGACAGTTTTGGTATTTTTTGATGATATTTTGGTTTATAGCAAAGCCATTGACCAGCATGTTGAGCGTCTAAGGGAGGTACTGTCAATTATGAGGTAACATAGACTCTTTGCTAAGAGATCAAAATGTGAATTTGCCCAGGGAGAAGTAGAGTACTTGGGACACATAATCCCAAGTGCTGTTGTGTCTACTGATCCTAAGAAGATTTTTGCTATGTTGAATTGGCCTCCTCCTAGAAATCTTAAAGCTTTGAGAAGTTTCTTGGGTCTCACAGGATATTATAGGATATTCATAAAGGGGTATGGATGCATTGCTAAGCCTATTACTGATCTGTTAAATAAGGATTCCTTTGCTTGGACAGCATCTATAGAAAAGGCTTTCAGTGATCTCAAGCAAATTTTGACTTCACCTCCTGCATGTATTAGCTATGTCTGACTTTAATCTTCCTTTTACTATTGAGACAGATGCTTATGAATCTGGTATTGGGGCAGTTTTGATGCAAAATGGCAGGCCCTTGACTTTTCTTAGTCAAGCTCTCCATGGGAGACATTTATTGTTGGTTGTGTATGAAAAAAGAGCTCTTGGCAATTTTGTTGCCTGTAGAAAAATGGAGGCACTGCCTGGAAGGAAGGAAGTTCTTTATTAAGACAGACCACCACCTCTCAAGCACTTGTTAGATCAAAGATTAACAACTCAGATTCAAAAGAAAGCAGTGAGGCAATTGTTGGGCTTACACTATGAGATTGCTTATAAGAAAGGGGTTGAAAATAAAGATGATGATGCATGCCTTATCTAGAGTATTTGAAACCCAAGAGAGTTATTTTGCTGCACTGACTATTATCCAACCTTCTTGGCTTACTGAGATTTTTTAAAGCTACAAAGGTGATCAGGTGGTACAAGGTTTGATGCTCACTACAATGTCTGCAAATCCGGGTCCTTTTTCAGTTACAAAGGGTCTTATGAGATATAAAGGGAGGCTTATCATTGGAAGCAACTCTGACTTGAGAGCTAAGTTGCTAAGATCCTTTCATGAGGAATCAATGGGGGCCATTCAAGCATTCATGCGACCTACCAAAGGCTAAAGAGTATATTCTATTGGCAAGGTTTTAAGGCTGCAGTAACTGAGTTTGTCAACTTTTGTGATGTGTCTCAAAGAAGTAAGAGTGAGAACATAGCCACACCAGGCTTGTTACAACCATTGCCAATACCTGAGAGATCATAGAGCCACATTAGCTTGGATTTTGTGAAGGGCTTTCCTAAATCACATGGCAAGAATACCATCTTGGTGGTAGTTGATAGACTTACTAAGTACTCACATTTCATATCACTCTCTCACCCTTTCTAAGCTGCAATTGTTGCTTCTTTGTTCATGGAGCATATTTACAGACTTCACGACTTGCCTACCAATATTGTGTCGGATCGTGACCGAGTTTTTGTGAGTCAGTATTGGCAGAATCTCTTCAAATCACTGCATACAAGCTTGGACATGAGTTCTGCATATCATCCTCAATCTGATGGGCAAACAAAGAGAGTGAATAGGTGTTTGGAAACTTATTTGAGATGTATGACATCTGAAAACCACAAGAAGTGGGCACAGTGGTTATTCCTGGCAGAATGGTGGTACAGCGCTACCTTTCATTCCACAATTAAGATGGCACCACTCTATGGATGTCTTTCTTCTCAGATGGGCTTATCTGCAATATCATCTTCAACTGCACCTGCTGGGGATTGGTTGGCATCAAGACACCACATGGTCAGGCAGCTCAAGTATCATTTACAGCAAGCCCATGCTCGTATGAAATAATTTGCAGATGTACATAGGACTGACAGGGAACTGAAGGTGGGAAATTGGATCTTTCTCAAACTCCAAACTTACAGACAATCATCTACTGCAGTACGAAGGAATCTCAAGCTAAGCACCAAGTTCTATGAGCCCTTCAAAGTGTTAGCTCAAATTGGCAAGGTTGCCTACAAAATGAAATTGCATGAATCCTCACGAATCCACCCTGTCTTCCATGTTTCATAACTGAAATTAAGGAAATGGCCCAACCTGGATCCAAGTCCTCTGTTGCTAGAGACGGGTGAGAAAGGCCAAATTCTGATGGAGCCAGAGTCAATTTCGGACATTCGTGCTCACCAACTTCTTAATGGGGATCCAGTGACAGGGTGGTTGATTAAATGGAAGAACTTGTCAGCATCAGAAGCAACTTGGGAGGCTGTTGCACACATTCTTAACCAATTTCTTTATTTTCAATTGAGTCCTTAGCCTGATTGTAAGCATTGAGACAAGGCGCTCTAAGGGATGTGCAATGTTATAATCTTTTCCCTTGATTTGATTATATCCTTTTGCAACCAACCTTGCTTTTTATCTCTCAACACTCCCATCAGGTCGAAACTTGATCTTGAACACCCATTTACAACCAATTGCAGACTTGCCTGGAGGTAAGGATGTAAGTGACCAGGTATCATTTTCATCTAGAGCGGTGAGTTCTTTCTGCATTGCCTCAACCCACAAAACATCACCCTTTGCCTGAGCATATGTAAGAGGTTCTTTGAGGGACAATACATTTGCAAGGGAAGCAACATAATCTGAATGGTAATAGTCTGGATCATCAACAGATGTGGCCAAGAAGGATGTAGAGATGGAACTGGAATGAGTAGGACAAATAAAGTCCTTAAGGTGCGCAGGGAGGTGGGATGGTCTTGTGGATCTTCTGAGAACAGGTTCAGTGTTTTGGTTTTGATTGGAACAAGACAGGTCAGATGATGTTGGGGATTCAAGGGAATCAGCAACATTGGGAATGTGGTTGGTGGATTCAGGTGAATCAGTAACATTAGGTATAGGGTTGGAGTTCATAGAAATATTTGGAGTGGGGTTGAGATTAAAAGTGGAAGGTGCCTGATCATCAAGATCATGAGCAAGATTAACCAAAGGTAAAGGTTGGGTATGTGGTACAACAATAGGTTTATCAGGTTTACATGGAAATATCTCCTCAAAAAACAACACATCTCTACTCACCAGTGTTGCCTTGGATTCAAGATCATATAGCATGTAAGCCCTGTGATAAATGGGATATCCCAAGAGGATACATTTTCTAGCTTTGGAAGCAAATTTGTCCTTGACAGCTCCCTTAACAAGAGCAAAGGCTAAAACTCCATGGAAGCACAAGGAAGAAGGTGAGAGGAAGAGGAATCAGTTCCAACTGATTCTCAACTGAATTGCATAAGGGTCCAGGTTTACAGATTGGGCTTTATATAGCCCAATTTACATTGCATCCGTGATGACCAAAATGCCCCTAACAACATACGCCAGATTACAAAACTACCATAATCTCCTACCTTCTATACTATGAATTTTTATGACATTCGAACGGTTGTAGTTTCTTTCATTCTCAAGGATATGGAATAGAGTGGTGGCTTGTTCTCAAAAAGAAAAAAAAAAGTGAATGAGGTTTCCGTCCCTTATTCTTCAGTAAATTCGTAGCAAAGCCTGGAAATTCGGTAAATGGAGTGTGATGTCTGTTCGTGTTGGGTGTCTTTAATGTCCAATTAGATGAAAATTTTAAAGTCTATTTTAAAACTTATCTGTGTGCTATTTTTTTCTTCTTGTGTTTGATTCTTGTTTAAGGTTTAAGCCTTTGAGGAATTTATTTGCTTGATGGTTAATTTTGTTTTAATTTGGAAACTAATTAGGCAATTGGTTTGGCCAATTGAAGATTATGGGGAAAAAATCTGATTTTGATGGTGTTTCGTGTGAATTTTTTCCGATCATCTGTTGCTTTTTTGTTTGATTCCATTTATGTGTCAATTTTTAATCTTTGTTCTCCTTTGTTCATATACATGGTGCAATATATCTTGTTCTTGCTCCTTTGATAACATATGTAGGGCAATTTGAGGGAATTATCTTGATTTGGTGTTGATTTTAATTTCTGGGATTTGGGTTTTTGGATTGATTGATTGAATGCTGGGCCCAATTGTGTGTGATGCTAATCTTGGTGCTTGGTAGTTTGTGAAAGTGCTAATCCATTGCCAATTCAAGGCCACTGACTAGTTTTCCTTGAATGCATGGTTCAGCTTCCATTCAATCACGTACAGCAAGTTTGCCGGCCAAGTTCACTTGATTTGGTTGCTTAGGAACTATGCTTGATCCGGTAAAGTATGTTAAATTGAGCTTGGAGGAGAAGAGATAGCTTGTTTACGAGCTATTGAAGCATCCGAACGGTGCCCCTGAGTTGCTGCTGTCATGGAGATGTCAAGAGATTTTGCAGCTCTTGTGTGCAGAAATGGGAAAAGAGAGAAAGTACACTGGGTTAAGGAAGCTGAAAAAAACATACAAATACAATACAACGTAATTAAAACGTATAAGTTATTCCAACGCTTAGGTTTTCGTCTGAACCGATAACATTTAAGCACGAGATTGTGATCGACGAGGCTGTTGGGTGTGGATACTACCAAATGAGATGAAGATAACGATGTGAAGACGAGGCTGTGAAGGTCTACCAAAGGAGACATGTTGAGACACACAACTCACCTGCACAAGCTCACTCGATCGAGTGATTTTATTTCCTAGTCGAGTGTGTCTACCCGAGTGACTTGTTTTGTTATGTTAGATTGAGCAACACGTGCCTATCACGTGGAGCTGTTAGTATTTATTCCCATTTTCAGTTGTAACCGAATTACTTTCTTCCCTCTCTTCTTAATTCAATTTCAGAAGCTTTGGTTGTGGGTTTTAATGGCTTCTTTCTCCTTCTTCTAATTCTTTTCTTCGATTCCCATATTGTGAAATGGTATCAGAGCTTCTGTAGCTCCAATTCGTTTTTCTGGTTGTCGAATTTGTGAAGACAATCGTCCAATCTTCCGCTCGAAAAATCGCTTTCTGCAAAATCCAATTCTTGGTTGAAGAATGGATCCTCCAAACGAAATCAATCATCAAAACGAAGCAAATCAACAGAATCCGAATGATGTTCTGTACTTGCATCATTCGGATCATCCAAGCTATAACTTGTCTACGCAATTGCTGAGCGAGACGAACTACAACCATTGGAGCTGAGCTGTGGAGGTTTCGTTGGTTGCAAAGAACAAGATGGGACTCGTCGATGGTAGCTATCCAGTTCCAGATCTTGGATCTCCACAATATCCTCAATGGAAGAGATGCAACGAAATGGTTGTCGCCTGGATTCTTCATTTCGTCGAAAAAAGAAATTGCTGAAACTCTAATCTACTTCAAGACTGCGCATGAGATGTGGGAAGAGCTCAAGTTGAGATTTGGATCTCCGAATTGCACGCGACTCTATCAGGTACAGAAGGAATTGTTCAACATCTCTTTAAGTGGTTCTTCGATATCTTCGTACTTTACTAAATTCAAGAAGTTGTGGGATAAGTACTTAGATCTTGTCGATATGCCTACTTGTACCTCTTATGGTTCTATCAATACTGTGTCTAAATTGCTTGCAAGCCAGCAAGTAATTCAGTTTCTTGTCGGATTCCTGATTCATACAATGGCATTCGAACCAATATTCTGTGTATGAAGCCTACTCCTACTATGGGGGAGGTTTATCGGATGCTTCTTGATGAAGAAAGTCAGAGAGGATTGAACAATGCTAGTTCAATCAATGAGAATGCAGCTGCATTCAATGCTTTCCAGAGGAATAATCAGAATAACAGTAACAATGGTGGTCAGTTTTCTCATTTCAATGGGCAAAAGGGAGGCTCTCGGTCAGGAAATCAGGGCTCTCAATCATATGGCTCTTCTGGAAATCAGTCCAACAATCAGAATGGACCAAAGCCTAAAGGAAATTACTTCTGTGATCATTGCAAAGTAGCTGGTCATTCAATTAGTAGATGCTTCAAGATCCACGGTTATCCACCAAATTTCGAAGGGGAAAAACCAAAAAGGTTTGCTGCTAATGTGTCTATGGATGAAGGTGATGAGTCTGCTACAGCTCCAGCCTTAACAAAGGGGCAGTATGATCAAATCCTGGCCTTCTTGAGTAAGCAAAGCAATAGTGAAGACAGTAATATGTTAGCAGGTAACAGTTTCTGTTTTGGTGTACAGGGTAGTGTGTATAACTGGGTAATAGATAGTGGTGCTACGCATCACATTTGTCCTAATCTTTCTATGTTTAGTTCTTATAAAAATTTTGATATGCCCAGTTATATCACTATTCCAAATGGTCATCAATCCAAAATCTGTCATACTGGTTCTATTTGTTTGCAAAACAAGATTGTGCTTCATGATGTGTTACATGTTCTTGACTTTGCTTACAACTTGTTATCTGTTAGGAAATTTGTTCATGACTTAAATGCATACATGTTGTTTACACCTTCTTGTTGTCTGATCCAGGACCCTTCCATGAACAAGCCACAGGTGCTTGGTGAGGTGTCCAATGGACTCTACTTGACTTCTGTGGATTCCAGTCATGACATTGTTGATAGAACTGCTTCTAGGATCTTGTCTTCAGTTGTACATGATGATCTTGCTGGAAATATGTTGAGTACTCATGCTTTAAGTGTTGTTTCTCTGGAATTGTGGCATTGCAGATTGGGACATGTTCCATTTGATCAAATGTTTCATTTTGGTTTTCTTAAAGATCTAACTAGGATTTCTAAACCTCATGTATGTCATGTTTGTCCTCGTGCAAGACAGCACAGAAACTCTTTTCCTATTAGTTCAATAAAGTCTTTGCATTGTTTTGAATTGCTACATGTGGATATATGGGGGCCTTATAAGGTTCCAACTCATAATGGTTTTAGATATTTCCTTACAATTGTGGATGATTTCTCACGAGCAACTTGAACTCACCTTGTTGCTGCTAAGGGTACTGTGTTTTCTATATTAAAGACTTTTGTCCAGTTTGTTTTTACTCAATTCAATGCTGCTGTAAAGATCATAAGGACAGACAATGGAAGTGAGTTTTGCAGTTCTGAAGCTCAACAATTTTACTCAAAGAAAGGAATTCTCCATCAAACTACTTGTGTGTACACTCCTCAACAGAATGGGGTGGTTGAACGCAAGCACAAGCATTTATTGGAAACAGCTAGAGCTCTCTTATTCCAATCCAAGCTTCCGGTTAAATATTGGGGAGAATGTCTTCTAACTGCCACTCACCTCATTAACAGGTTTCCTTTGACATCTCTCCAGTTCAGAACTCCTTATGAACTTTTATTCAATACATCTCCTGACTATTCAGCTTTAAGGTCTTTTGGATGTTTGTGTTTTGTAAGCACCTTAAAATCTGAAAGATCAAAGTTTGACCCTAGAAGTTCACCTTGTGTGTTTATTGGATATCCACATGGGCAGAAAGGGTATAAGGTGTTAGATTTGACATCTCACAAAATTTTTGTCTCTAGAGATGTCAAGTTTTATGAACACCAGTTCCCATTGCACAAAATCAACTTTGAGACACAATCACCACTTCCTAACATCACAACTGATTTGCCTGAGCATATTTTCTTTCCTAATGCTGAGATTACTGCAGAGAATGTTGTTCCACAGGATAATTCAGGTACTGATCTTGTGATTGAGCAACCTCAAATGCCACATGTTCCTCATGTTCCACAGATTCCACAAGGTTTGAGGAGATCAACAAGGACTGTCAGAGCACCAACTCACCTGCAAAATTATATATGCAATTTTGGATCTCACCAAGAACAGTTTCCCCTTCTGTCTGGTTTCACTGATTCTTTTCTTTGTCTCTCAGCTACATTACCTTGCACAGATACCTTAATTGAGCCTAAGTCCTTCACAAAAGCATCTAAAGACCCCAAATGGGTTGAGGCAATGGATAAAGAAATTGATGCTCTTGAAACTAACAAGACTTGGATTTTAGTTGATCTTCCTGCAGGTAAGCAACTTATTGGATGCAAATGGGTATACAAAATCAAGCTCAAGGCAGATGGATCTATTGAAAGATACAAAGCACGACTTGTAGCAAAGGGATACACTCAACAATATGGGATTGATTATGATGAAACTTTCTCACCAGTGGTAAAGTTATCCACTGTAAGAGTTATACTCTCTATTGCTCTAAACAAAGGTTGGGATTTATTCCAACTGGACGTCAATAATGCATTTCTTCATGGAGATCTCCATGAAGAAGTGTATATGACTATGCCTCAAGGTGTTTCTAACCCATCTAATAAGGTTTGCCTTTTGAAAAAATCATTATATGGGTTGAAACAAGCTGCAAGGCAATGGTTTAATAAGCTATACATTACCTTACTGGAATTTGGTTTTACGCAGTCAAAATATGATCCATCTTTATTTCTTTCACATAAAAATGGTCATTTGACAATAGCTGTTGTCTATGTAGATGACATTATCCTCACAGGATCTGATGTCAGTCAAGTTACAGCTCTGAAGAGTCATCTACATGACCTCTTTAAAATAAAGGATTTAGGAAGACTCAACTATTTTCTGGGCATACAAGTAACACACAGTGATGACTGCATTGTGCTGAGCCAAAGGAAATTCTGTTCAGAAATCATCAAAGAAGCAAAGCTAGAGGATAACAAGACTTGTGTCACACCACTTCCTATAAATTTCAAATTACATTCTTCTGATCATAATGCTTTGATATCTGATCCCACTACATACAGAAGTTTAGTTGGAAAATTGAGTTACTTAACCAATACACGCCCAGATATCTCTTTTTCTATACAGGTTCTAAGTCAATTCTTACAAGCTCCAGACAGCAATCATCTAGATGCTCTCCACCATCTTATCAGATATGTCAAAGGCACAATGAACTATGGGATCAAGTTACAGAAAGGGTCTTCCATCAAGTTACAAGCCTTCTCAGACAGTGACTGGGCTTCTTGTCCCATTTCAAGGAGATCTGTCACTGGTTTTGTGGTGTTATATGGCAGCAATCCCATCTCATGGAAGTCAAAGAAACAGCCAACAGTTTCAAGAAGCTCCTCTGAAGCTGAGTACAGGGCTATGAGCCAAGCTGCTGCTGAAGTAACTTGGTTGGTTAACTTGTTGTCTGAATTGGGTGAATCTGATCTAAGGCCAGTCACTCTCAATTGTGACAATAAATCAACTCTCCAGATTGCAAGAAATCCTGTATTTCACGAAAGGATGAAGCACATAGAGATAGACTGCCACTTTACTCGTGAAAAAGTGTTGGAAGGATTGCTACAACTCAGCTACCTCCCTACTGAGAATCAACTTGCGGATGTTCTCACCAAAATCATCCCTGTTGTGCATCACAAAGAGCTGCTTTCCAAACTGGGCATGGACCTTGAAGACCATCCTCCAGTTTGAGGGGGGATGTTGAGACACACAACTCACCTACACAAGCTCACTCGGTCGAGTGATTTTATTTCCTAGTCGAGTGTGTCTACCCGAGTGACTTGTTCTGTTATGTTAGATTGAGCAACACGTGCCTATCACGTGGAGCTGTTAGTATTTATTCCCATTTTCAGTTGTAATCGAATTACTTTCTTCCCTCTCTTCTTAATTCAATTTCAGAAGCTTTGGTTGTGGGTTTTAATGGCTTCTTTCTCCTTCTTCTAATTCTGTTCTTCGATTCCCATATTGTGAAAAGACAAGGCTATGAGATGATGAGCAAATACTACGAAGAAAGGAGACGAGGTTGTGGAGGAAGGATCGATACTTACCCTCTGCGAACAAAGGAGATGAAGATGAATTCGAATTCGATCAAAGGGTGGCCGCCACCATTGAAGCAGTTGAAGCCAAATAAATTGAAGAAAACCTAGATATGAATGAGAGTTCAAAGGCACTATTGAGGCAGAGCGACACTTTTTTTCTCTTAATTTCTCAATTTACCTAATTGCATTTCACATAAAAAGTTAAAAACTTAAAACAACTACAAAATAAATTAAAAAAGAAAAATAAAACTAAATATAATTGGTTCGGTAGGAAATGATTGCTATTACCGGATCAACCAATTTCAAATCGGTTAGTAATGGTAATACCAACTTTTTCATTTTCATTACTAATACCGTGCGAAGTTTCGGAACTTGGTTCGGTTTCAATTGGTACATATTGCCCTACTATGTAATAACCCGGGCCTTGACAAGAGATAAATTCATTATGGAGACATAAATCATGAAAGATCATGATAGATTGAAAAGTCTAACTTGTCCAACTAGAAAAAGAGTATGCTTTCTAATTAAGTAGAGTAGTTGTCAAAAGGCGGGAAATCGGATTGACTACGGATTCGAACTATAGCTTCATAAAACCGTACGATTTTTCCGATCTAAATCAAAAGGGTTTTACATGAAGAAGACTTTTCCAGATTTTTTAATTTTATTGACGAGTCACACGACAATTGCACATATCAAAGCAACTAAAAGAATTATAGAAATGAGTTCAAATGGGAGAAAAAAATCTGTTGGTAAATGAGTTCCAATTTATTGACTATTATTTATCAAATCTTGTTATATAATCTGGTTTTCTTCGTCTCTTTGCCAAGAAATCGGAATTTTTGGCAAGATATATCATATTAGAATGCTCAGTTCTTACTATTCGATTAAGTTCTGAATAATCACGAATCTTATCCACTTTGTTATTTAAAATATCCGAACTAAAAAATGGTCGGTGTCTCGTGTGAGCATTGCTAACTGAAGAGTTCAAAATATACCTGTGTTCCACAGAAAGAAAATGGATGTTCATTTGATCTTGATCCTTGTGGAGCGAACGTGGAGCCACGACGGGTTTGTGCTGCGTGGGAGCTTTTGTTAACATCAAACGTGTTGTTACTAGATAAAAATGGTAACTCCAACAATTTCTTTGTCCTCAACGCCTCCCCAATTTCCAGAAATTAGTTACTAACAGTCTTTGATGGTTATATTGGTATCCAAGCACTAGTACAGACAGAGTCAATAACGACGTTTGAAAAACGCCATGAAAGTCATTTTATGGCGTTTTTGAACGCCATCCTCGAACGCTGTCGAAGGTGACGCCGTGCTTTTGGATTGTGGTTAGATCCCATTATCAACATTTGGAAGAGCAGTTTGGTCATCAAAGCCCTCAGACGCTTAACATAGTTTGAGATCTGCAACTACCTCACTCATTCTCGGCCTTTGTTTACCTGTCAGCTTCACGCATATATTCCATTGCAATCTCAAAAATCTTTATTGCACAGCTGAAAATGAAGTGCTAGCCAAGGATTCCCGGAAGCTTTACACTCATCAAAATGCAACAATTCGTCCGGGAAAAGAGTTGCCTATATAGTCTATCGGGCCTCGGGTAAGAAATCCACCACCGGGCTCCTGTCGAGTGGTTGGCTCATATATATACACACCCACTCTCATTATGTGAAAATGTATGAATTCCTCTTAGAATTCCACACAAAACTCCATGGAAGATCAAGGAAGAAGAAGAGAGAAAGAAGAATCTGTTTTTGGTTATGGAAATCTGTTACAACTAACAATAAGGGTTGTGGCTTATATAGCCGAGCTACCTTACAACCAATTACCAAAATGCCCTTGTTACATCATCAACATTACATTTATCTATACATTCATCTATATACTTCTATATCCCCCCTTCAAGTTGGACTAGGAATGGACACTAGTCCTAACTTGGAAGCAAGAAAATTGTGTTGAACTTCACCTAAAGGCTTAGTGAACAAGTCTGCCAATTGATGCTGTGAGCGCACATAAACAGGAGTAAGGAATCCTGCCTTCAACTGCTCCCTAACATAATGGCAATCAAGCTTAAAGTGCTTGGTTCTCTCATGGAAAACGGGGTTCTCAGCAATGTGGATTGCAGCCTTATTATCACAGTGTAAGGCAATTGGTTTGGGGATCTCACATTGTAAGTCTGAAGCCAGTGAATCCAACCAAACCAACTCACTAGATGTCTTGGACATGCTCCTATACTCAGCCTCTGCAGATGACTTAGAGATGGTTGCTTGTTTCTTTGTCTTCCAAGAAACCAAGGCATTGCCCAAAAAAACACAGAAACCAGTTATAGATCTACCACTGAAGACACAGTTGCCCCAATCTGCATCACAAAAGGCAGTGTAGGATACCTCATTATGCAATGGATATAG
This sequence comes from Persicaria tinctoria, assembly GCA_037127255.1. Lineage (NCBI taxonomy): Eukaryota > Viridiplantae > Streptophyta > Magnoliopsida > Caryophyllales > Polygonaceae > Persicaria > Persicaria tinctoria. The sequence continues at coordinate 8,431,138 of JBANSL010000013.1, read as the reverse complement.
CAATCCCAAATCAGAGGACCCATGAAGATATCTCACAACATGGAGAGCTGCATTCCAATGAGGGACACGAGGGGAGGCCATGTATTGACTCAATTGTTGGACAACAAAAGAGATATCTGGTCTAGTCATGTTTAGGAATAGCAATCTACCAACCAATCTCCTATACTTCTCAGCATCTGGTAGCTCATCACCCTCATCAATTGACAGCTTTAGACCCCTTTGCATAGGAAAAGAAGCACTCTTACAGCTAACCATTTGAGTGTCCTCAAGTATGTCTTGCACATACTTTCTCTGGTTGAGCAGTGTCCCATGAGCAGATCTTGAGATTTCCAATCCCAAAAAGTACCTGGCCTCACCCAGGTCCTTAATTGTGTAGGCATTATGAAGAGCAAGCTTAATAGCTTCAATCTCTGTCAAGCTATCACCTGTAACCAACAGATCATCCACATACACCAAGACCACAAGCAGCCCTTCAGAAATTGACTTGGTGAATAAACTGTAATCATAAGAGCTTTGAACAAATCCCAACTCCTGTAAGAATCTGCAAAGCTCAGTGTTCCATTCTCTAGATGCTTGTTTTAATCCATACAAGGATCTTTTAAGTCTACAAACCTGAGAAGGAGAACCCTTATCATAACTCTCAGGAATTTTCATGTAGACTTCTTCATTCAAGAAACCATGCAGAAAAGCATTATTTACATCTAATTGGTGTGCTGGCCATGCTTTTAAAGTAGCATATGCAAACAACAGACGAACTGTGGTGAATTTTGCAACTGGAGAGAAGGTATGATGATAATCCTTACCCTTCACTTGATTGTATCCCTTGGCAACAAGGCGGGCTTTGTATCTCTCTACAGCCCCATCAGGTCTGAATTTGACCTTATATACCCATCTACAACCAATGGCCACATGACCGGGAGGCGATGTGGTTAGCTCCCAAGTGTTGTTAGTATCAAGAGCATCAAGCTCCTTTCCCATAGCTTCCACCCATAAAGGATCAAGAGCAGCTTGCTTGTAAGTCTGAGGTTCAGAAGTGGCCATGACATGTGCTAAAGATGCAAGGTAAGCAGTGGAATAAAATCCCTAATCAGATAACTGTGTAGCTACAAAGGACTGAGACTAAGAGGAATTTGTATGTAGCTGTGGCCCAATAAAATCCACAAACTTAGCAGGCAACTGATGCTGCCTATTAGATCTTCTAAGAACAATACTGGGAGCTGGCATCTGAGATTGAGATGCAGGCATCTCAACTGGCTGTACTGGAGACTGAGAAACAATTGGCTCATCTGGCTGTACTGAAGACTGAGAGCTCGATGTATTGGGAGCATTGTCAAAGTTCTGATCTGTGTTCTCTGGTATATCAAAAACCACTTGAGGAATGTCACAATCTGTAGCAGGATTAACCAGTGCTAAGGTTGGAGAAATGCATTCCTCATTTACTGTCCTTTTATCTGCTACTTGACAAGGGAAAGTATTCTCTTTGAATATTACATCCCTACTGATAATCACTTTGTGATTCACCAAATCATATAACTTGTATGCCTTTTGCCCAACTGGATATCCTAGTAAGATGCATTTGTGAGCCTTAGCACCAAACTTATCTTTAGGAATATCCCTAGCCAAAGCATAAGCTAGACATCCAATGACTCTCATATGATCATAAGTTGCAGGTTTACCATACAACCTCTCAAAGGGTGTCTTCCATTTTAAAAGAGCAGCAGGAAGGAGATTGATGAGATGAGTTGCTGCCAACACACAATCACCCCAGAATTTTAGAGGCAAATTTGCATGAAGTCTAAGAGCTCTAGCAGTCTCTATGAGATGTCTATGTTTTCTCTCAACTCTACCATTTTGCTGAGGTACATAAGGAGCAGAAAGCTGATGAACAATACCCTTTTCTTCAAAAAATGTCTGACAATTGAAGAACTCAGTCCCATTATCACTTCTGACTTTCTTAACCTTAGTGTTAAACTGGTTTTCAACCATCAACACAAAGGTCCTTACAGCAGAACTAGCTTGCCCTTTGCTGTTGATCAACTGTGTCCAGACAGCCCTACTGTGATCATCAAGAAAAGTAACAAAGTGTCTAGCTCCAGTTCTACAAGGTACTTTGTAAGGTCCCCATAGATCAACATGCAACAATTCAAAACAAGCACTGGCCATTGAATTACTTGAATCAAAAGGTAAGGCATGATGTTTAGCCAAAATACATGACTCACAACTGAAATCACCAACAATGGTGCCTTTACAACCTGGGACATGAACCATCTTAGCTACTGAAGCATGTCCCAACCTAGCATGCAAAACTGACTTACTAGGTATGGATACAGCTTTATTGGAAGATGCTTCATTATTTGATCTATACACAATTCCCTGGGCTTCACAGTTGCTTGCCAATCCTTTGTGAACTTCAACTGCAACATCTATAGGTTCAACAGTAGCTCTGAACAATCTGCTATGGATTCTATCCCCAGTGAGAACTGCATGACCCTTCCTAAGGTCCTGTAAAACACAAGTTTTCTTGTGAAAATTGACATCTACTCCAGAATCATCAATTACTTTCCCAACAGACAGCAAGTTGATCTTGAATTCAGGAATGGAAAACACATCATATAACACCAATCCTGATGCTAAGTGTATATCCCCAACCTCTGTAACCAACTTAACAGATCCATCAGGTAAGGAAACCTTAATAGGCAACATCAATTTCCTCTTAAATTGCAACAATTGATCATCAAAGACCATGTGATCTGTGGCTCCACTATCTATAATCCATTGATAGGCGATATATTCTATAGCGCATTTAGTAGTTTTTGTCATCATTTACATGTCATTGTGAGAGGTATTTGTGTGAACTTGGTGATTCGGAACCTGTTGAAGAAGTTGAAGAAATCAGGCAAGTTACAGAAGAGCTGAAGTGAAGAAGTTCGGAAGCAGCTGGAAGGCTGGTGAGTCTGGCGCACCCGCGCGGCACTCGACGCGCCCGCGCTGCTACCCGGCGCACCCACGCTGCTAGGAGGAAGTGGCCGCGTCGATTCACCAGACAGAAGAAGCAAGTCAAAGGCTGGCGCGCCCGCGCTGCTACATGGCGCGCCCGCGTCGGTCCCTGAAGACGGATTCTTATCCGATTTTCCCTATCTTATTAGTTTTAATATTATATTTTATATTTTTACGGGATGTTAAACCCGATTTTATTAGGTTATATATTATGGCCGAGAAGGCAGGAGAAAAGAAGGAGGTTATTTTCGAGAGACGTAGTTTCCTTTTTCTTCATCTCACAAACCCTATGGAGAACTAACTCTCCGTTGTTACACTTGGTTCTTTGAAGCCTTCAATTGATTTGGTTGTGAGTATTCTACTCTTGTTTGTCCTTTGTTAATTGTTTCGATCTCCTGAGTTTATTGCTTGATTGCTTATTATTGGTTAATCTGGATTGATCACCTAGGTTTATTGATACTAGTCATATTGCTAGGGTTTCCAATTCCAGGTTTGGGGTTGTAGATTCACTGTAGCAAACACAATCACCATACGCGGGTTGCTTGTGGTAGATTGTGAAGGAGATTCGATTACAGGCTATTTTAACGGGTTGTTAGAATCGCTTGTATCTCATTATAATTCATGTTTGAATGCTATCGCTTTATTATTCGGTGAAGGTTTTCCCTTGTAATTTGGTGATAAGTGCTTTTAGGACTGGTAGGACTAAAAGCTATTACACGATCTGAATTGAGAACAATTACTGGACATTAGAACTTGAGATTCATAGAATGCGATGATGAACCATCTCAATTGTTGTGCGGATAATTACCTGGTGTGATACTTTTCCATCATATATTCGCAACCTCTTATTGCAACTTGTTCTGTCACCATTTGCTTACACACAAAACTCCCGTTGAATCGGTTACTTTTGGGTAATAATACTTGCTCTTACAATTGATTCTGTTTCCCTGTGGGTTCGACCCTAACTTACCTACTATACTTGTTATAGTTTGCATCTTAGGAATTTACTTTGATTTGGCATAACGACCTTAGGCCTGTCAAATTTGGCGCCGTTGCCGGGGAAAACGGATTATCTTTGTTCTTGTTTTTCTTATTACCTGTTTGGGTGCGAACCTCTTGCATGGTTCGCACTCGCGCTACTGATCCCCATCTTGTTGTTTTTGATTGGGAAATTGACAGGACATACCACCGCCGTCTTAGAGAACAACCCCAACATTCCCAACAACCCGATCCAATGGCTGATAATGTAAATCAGACGCTGCGACAGCTGACAGCATCAAACATCACACAGCAGGCACCTGCTGTGACAATCCCTGCTATAGGGGATGACAACCATTTTGAGCTAAAGTCTGGGCTGATTCATCAACTGCCCAAATTCCATGGATTGGCTGGAGAAGACCCCATCAAGCACATGGGGAAGTTTCATAATGTGTGCATGAGCATGAAACCAGCCAATATATCCGAAGCACAGATAAAGATGAGAGCTTTTGGGTTCACGTTGGTCGATGCTGCGGATGACTGGTACTACAGCCTTCCCACAGGGAGCATCGATACTTGGCCTAAGCTCCACAAGGCCTTCCTGGAGAAATTCTTCCCTGCTAAGAAGGAGAACACCTTGAAGAAGGCAATCAGCAATATAGAGCAAGAAGATGATGAAACCCTCTATGATTACAATGAAAGGTTCAAGAAGCTTTGTGCTAATTGCCCTTTCCATGGCTACAGCACGAAGGACCTAGTCTTATACATCTATGGGGGATTGCTGGAATCTGATAGAAGGATGATTGATGCCGCCTGCGGAGGAAATATTCTGAATGCCACGCCAGAGGGAGCTATGGAGAAGATTCAGGAAATGGCCGAGGGGACTAGAAATTTTGGGAAGTCCACCAGAAAGAAAGGGGTCAACTCGGTAGACTCTAACCAAGCCAAGGATATTGCTGAATTGAAGGATATGGTTAGGAGGCTCACTCTGCAAGGGACTCCTCAACAAATCAAGGCTTGTGGAATCTGCAATGATAACTTCCACCCAACTGATGCGTGTCCTACACTCCAGGAAGACACCGCTGAAGTAAGTGCTATAGGTGGAAATGGACCTCAGAGACCCAGACATGACCCCTACTCAAACTCCTACAACCCAGGTTGGCGGGATCACCCAAATTTCAGATGGAGGGACCCACCGAACCAACCACATCAGCAACAGCCACCTCCCTACAATCAGAGGCAGCAGGGTAACGCTCCCTCTACTGAGTCCATGCTCAATACGCTGACACAGCACTTTACTGCGCATGTTCAGACAACTGAATCGAGCATAAAGGATATACAGAAACAAATGGGGCAAATGGCTGAAGCAATCACGAGAATGGAGGCAAGGACGTCAGGGGGTCTACCATCTCAAACGGTGGTCAATCCAAAGGAAAACGTCAGTGCTATAACTCTTCGGAATGGAAAAAAGCTGAAAGGTCAGGAAGATGAGGAGGAAAGCACGCCAATCTCCGACGTAACCACGCCTAACACTGGCGCGCCCGCGCCACAGTATGACGCGCCCGCGCTGCCTGCTGACGCGCCCACGGCGAGTCCGATCTCGCCTGAATCTGAGCCCTATGTCGATACATATGTACGACCGAATTTTCCCCCTCTCGGGTCGGAGAAACCAAAACCTCCGTTCCCTGAGGCACTCAAAGAGAGGAGGATAATCGATGATTCAGAGCTTTTCGAGACATTTAGCAAGTGTCAGGTGAACATTCCTCTGCTGAAAATGTTAAAAACTGTGCCCAAGTACGCCAAGTTCTTGAAGGAGCTTTGCACAGTGAAGAGGAATCAGAAGCTGAAAGGAAAAAAGAAAGTGAAAGTAAGTGAGCAAGTATCCACTATGTTTCAGAGGAGAATGCCGAAAAAGTGCACTGACCCAGGTATGGTTACTATCCCTTGTGTCATTGGAGATGTCAAATTTGATAGAGCTATGCTTGATTTGGGTGCTTCCATAAATGTGCTTCCCTACTCACTTTACAAATCGCTAGATTTAGGACCTTTGCATGAAACTGGAGTAATTGTGCAACTAGCTGACAGGTCTAATAAATACCCTAAAGGAGTAGTGGAAGACGTATTAGTTATGGTCGATAAACTGATTTTTCCTGCAGATTTCTTTGTCCTGGATATGGAACATGATAAGCATGATGCGCCTATTCTGTTAGGTAGACCTTTTATTAAAACAGCTAGGACAAAAATTGATTGTGTCTCTGAGACACTAACAATGGAATTTGATGGAGAAAAGATTGAATTCGATTTATACAAGGCTATGAAACATCCTGTTGATGACCATTCTCTGTGCTCTATTGATGTGATTGAACCATTAGCTCAAGATCTATTTGATATTTCTAGGGAAGATGAGTTGCAGTCAATTATTGAGAATGATATTGACGAGTCCTATACAGAGTTTTCAATTTCATCTAACATGCAGGAATTAGTAGCCCTGATGGATGTAGAAGGTAATTCCCCTACTCTTTTGGGCATTGGCCCCAATCTACTGACTCCAAGCGAAGTGCTTGTTCCATCTGTTGTGCAGGCACCTAAAATTGAACTCAAATAACTCCCTAGTCATCTCAAGTATGCTTTCCTAGGAGTTGATGACACTTTACCAGTTATTGTGTCAAGTAAGCTCTCAGCGGAGCAGGAGGAAAAGTTAGTGGAGGTTCTAAAGGAGTACAAAACTGCATTGGGATGGACCATCGCTGACATCAAGGGAATTAGTCCATCTACATGCATGCACAGGATCCTGCTGGAGGATGGAGCTAAGCCATCACGCCAACCACAGAGAAGGCTCAATCCTCCCATGATGGATGTGGTGAAGAAGGAAGTGCTGAAATTGCTATCAGCAAACATGATTTTCCCAATTTCTGACAGTCAATGGGTAAGTCCTACACAAGTTGTCCCTAAGAAAGGAGGGATTACAGTCGTGGAGAATCAACAAGGTGAGTTGGTCCCTACCCGGACACAAACAGGTTGGAGGGTATGCATAGACTATCGCAAGCTGAATACAGTAACCAGGAAGGATCACTTCCCCCTCCCCTTTATTGATCAGATGCTAGAACGCCTTGCTGGGCGCCCCTATTATTGTTTTTTGGATGGATATTCTGGATATTTTCAGGTGGCCATAGCGCCAGAGGACCAGGAAAAGACTACATTCACATGTCCTTTCGGTACTTTTGCATATCGCAGAATGCCATTTGGACTATGTAACGCACCCGGGACATTTCAACGATGTATGGTTAGTATCTTCTCTGAGTACATTGAGAATTTCATTGAAGTATTCATGGATGATTTCACAGTACATGGGGATAGCTTTGATACTTGTTTGAGCCATTTGGCACTAGTGTTGAAAAGATGTGTTGAAACTAATCTGGTTTTAAACTCTGAAAAGTGTCATTTTATGGTAGAACAGGGAATTGTTTTAGGTCACATAGTCTCTGCAAAGGGTATTGAGGTCGATAAGGCGAAGATTGATGTAATTCAATCTCTGCCTTATCCTACTAATGTGCGCGAAGTTCGTTCTTTCCTAGGCCATGCAGGTTTTTATCGCAGGTTTATCAAAGACTTTTCAAAGATATCCTCACCCTTGTGCGACCTTCTGAAGAAAGATGTGACCTTTGCACTCACACAAGAGTGCAAAGAGGCGTTCGACCAGCTGAAAGGACGCCTCACTAGTGCACCAATCATTCAGGCACCAGACTGGTCTCGCCCATTTGAGATCATGTGTGATGCGAGCGACTATGCAGTGGGAGCAGTGCTAGGCCAAAAAGAGGGAAGAGCCTCTCATGTGATCCATTATGCTTCCATGACTCTGAATGGAGCGCAGCGCAACTACTCCACCACTGAGAAAGAAATGCTAGCTGTGGTGTTTGCACTAGAGAAGTTTCGACAGTATCTGCTTGGGGTCAAAGTGATTATCTACACAGATCACGCAGCTCTCCGCTACTTGATGACAAAGAAGGAGACAAAGCCAAGATTAATTCGATGGGTCTTGTTGCTCAGCGAATTTGATGTGGAGATTAAGGATAAGAAAGGAGCGGAGAATCTGGTGGCTGACCACTTAAGCAGATTGGTGAATGAGGAGGACAAGCCGGAGTCACAGAAACCCATCTTAGGCACGCTTCCGGATGACACATTATGCAGAATCGAGCACAAAAGCACGCCGGAGTCTGGCGCGCCCACGTCAACAGCTGACGCGCCCGCGCTGACATCTGACGCGCCCGCGCTGCTCCATGGCGCGCCCACGCTGACCCCTGACGCGCCCGCGTCATTCCCTGGCGCGCCCACGCTGTTGCTTCTCAGCCCATCTCAGCCCGTTCTGAGACTCCACTCTGTAAGCCCTTGGTACCGGGACATTGTGAACTACTTAGTTTGTGGGGAATTTCCTCCGGATCATACCAGGGCCCAGACGGAGAAGATTCGAAGAGAAGCAAACCACTATGTTTGGGATGACCCATACCTTTGGAAACATTGTGCTGATCAGGTAATTCGTCGTTGTCTTCCAGATAATGAGGTACGATCTGTTCTTGAATTTTGTCATTCTCAAGCATGTGGGGGACATTTTGGTGCCAATAAAACTGCTAGAAAGGTACTTGAAGCTGGATTTTATTGGCCACATATTTTTAAAGATGCTTACTCTTTCTGCAAGGCATGTGATAGGTGTCAAAGATTAGGGAATATCTCTCAAAGGAATGAAATGCAACAATCACCAATGATTTTCTGCGAAATCTTTGATGTTTGGGGCATCGACTTTATGGGACCTTTTCCTAGTTCTTGTGGGAACTTGTATATTTTACTTGCGGTGGACTACGTTTCCAAGTGGGTGGAAGCGAAGGCCACCAGAACTGATGATTCTAAAGTTGTGGCAGGGTTCTTGAAAAGCAATATTTTTGCCAGGCATGGTATTCCTAGAGCGCTGATTAGTGACAGGGGTAACCATTTCTGCAACAAAACTGTGACTGCCGTGCTAAAAAAATATCATGTCACACATAGAGTTTCCACCGCATACCATCCACAGACGAATGGCCAAGCAGAGGTGTCCAATAGAGAAATCAAAGCCATTCTCGAGAAGACTGTGAATCCTAACAGGAAGGATTGGAGTTTGAGACTTGATGATGCGTTGTGGGCTTATCGCACTGCTTACAAAACTCCAATTGGGATGTCTCCTTTCAGACTTGTCTATGGTAAAGCATGTTATCTTCCTGTTGAGCTGGAGCACAAGGCTTGGTGGGCAGTGAAACAATGCAATATGCAGAGTGACGGGGTCGGAGAACACAGGAAGCTACAGTTAGGCGAGCTCGAGGAGTTACGGTTGGACGCCTATGATAATGCGGCAATCTACAAGGCGAAGACCAAGGCATGGCATGACAAGCACATCCATAGGAAGGACTTTAAAGCTGGTGACAAAGTCCTACTCTTTCAGTCTCGCCTGAAACTCTTCGCTGGGAAGCTCAGGTCAAAGTGGGGGGGACCATACATTGTTGCTGAAGTTTTCCCACATGGAGCTGTAGAGTTATATGACCCGAATAGCCACAAGAAGTTTAAGGTAAATGGTCAAAGGCTTAAGACATACTATGAAGGGTTCCCAAAGGAGGCTATGGATGAGTTAGCTTTGGAGGAGCCAAATGCAGAGTTAGAATAATCGAAAAGGCTTAGTCGAGCCAGCGACATGAAACAAAGGCGCTGCTTGGGAGGCAACCCAAGGTATTGCATTCTTTCCCTTAACTCGATTTTATTGTAACTTGTAGGTAATAAAGACGGAGTTTCTAGCGACGAATTGCACCCGCATTTCGGACCCACTGCTTCCACAGTGTTAATTTTCGTCAAAAAAAAAAAAAAAAAAAAAAAAAAGGCCCACGGGCTGGAAAACCCGCTTCGGGCCAGCCCGCCATTTTCAAGCCCCATCATCACTACCCATCACCATCCCCTCAAATACCAGCAAAACCCTACCTTTTTCCCCACACTCTCTTACCTCACACCACACATCCCTCACAATCTCTCTCACAACTCTCACACATCCCTCACACCCACAAACACTCCCCCCACCTGGACCACCACAAACCGGCACCGGAGGGACATCGGCGGGCTCCACATCGACAAGCTGCTTTCGACGATTTCCGGATCTGCAGAAATCGCCGACGCGGCCGCGCCACCCCTAACGCGCCCGCGCCTGTCAGAGAAAACCACCAAACAGCTGACACAACCGACGCGGCCGCGCTGCCACCAGACGCGCCCGCGCTGCTCCTCGACGCGCCCGCTCTGTGCTCCAACTTGCCCGCGTCTGCCCCCTGCGCCGAGACTCCGCTGTTCTTCGTGAGTTACTCCCGCTGTCCTTATTTCGATTCCGATTTAGTCCTATTATCTATCGAGTATGAGTTCATCGGAGGAGGAGGCGAGTCGATCTGATAATGGATTAGAAATGTCTGATGAGGAATGGGCTATTTACAATAAGGTTGGCTGTGTCAGTTCTACGAAGTATTTGCATGGAGAGACACTTCAGAGACTTCAGATGCTAGATTGTATGCAGAAGTGTCTAGCTCACGCTGGTATTAGTGACTTTTTGGAATTGAGAGCGGTAGGATACCCGGAACTGTGCAAGCAGTTCCTCGCAACATATCAGCTTTACCTTGGGGAGAACAGAATTAGAGGGGTTGCTTTCAGATACAATGGCACTACCTACAGGGCTTCTGCAGCAAGGTTGCGAAAAGCTTTGGGAGTCACTAAAGCCCCAACTGATGGATGGGTAACAGCCGCGACCGACGCAGACCTTGTTGCATTCTTTAGAGTGGTGTCTGGAGAGGAATTCTTGACCAGTAACGAGTACAACAGCAGGATTACTCATCCTGTCTTCCGTATGTTGTGCAAGATCGTTTCTGGGACATATTATGGGCTGATCACAGATACAAAGCTTTCCATGACGCACCTGCGGTTTGCTTACAGCGCTGTGCCTACTGCAGATTATACGCCTGACTGGGTTAGACTCTTTTTCGATGGCCTCGACAGGATCAGAAAGGATCGCAGTGCCGCTGGACCAGAAATGGTCCAGAGCGGACTTATTACTCGGGTAGCCATTGCTGCATGCGTTGGGCAAAATGGGTTGGCGGAGCTGGAGGAGCAGGTCATAGCAAGGACCTATACAGAGGAGTATCTGCGGAGGTGTTTGATGCTGGATACTGCACCGGATGGGGGAGCCATTTGGTGCACGGGCAAGAAGAAGGAGCATCAGTTCAGGCTCCCTAAGCCCCTTCTGTGGTCTGAGACTTGGGCTGATTGGTACATTGAGGCCGATTACTTTCCGACGTCAGTTCTGGGTAGAAGGCGTCGCCTGGAGGTGGGTAGCAGTAGTGGCACAGCTGGAGCTGCCACGGATGAGGATGCGCCTGTGGCTCCGCAGGCGTTTGTTCAGACAGATACACAGGGTTTCGCACAGCACCCACAGCAGGAGATGCCTGCTTATCAGACCCCTTCTCACGGTTGGGATTCTCAACCGACATATCAGAGCCAGCAGGATTCACATCAGTGGGCCCCTTGGCCCCCACAAGCTTTTCAGGATGCCCATCAGCAGCCTCACCAGTGGGGCTACCTGGTTGATCAGATTGGCCTTCTGCGCCAAGACGTGGGAAGTTTGACGACAGTGACGAACCAGATTCTCCACCAGCAGGCCGACATCCTAGAAGGCTTTGGCGGGTTCAGAGAGATGAGGGAAGAGCTGCGCCGCATGCGAGAGGACTACTCTCGCCACTATCCACCCCCTTAGTGAGTCTTTCTGTTTCTCTTCTCCCTACTTATTTCTGTCTTCTTTCACATTGAGGACATTGCTTCATTCAAGTATGGGGGAGGGAAAGGATTCACACATCATGTACATATTTTATTTCAGCATTATTTGTGTACAGATTCTGCACTTGTTATTCTAAAAAAAAAAAAAAAAAAAAAAAAAAAAAAAAAAAGCAATCAAAATCCTGGGATGAGTTGAAAACCCGAAAGGGCGACTCAGGCAAAAAGCAGGTAGTCTGGCGAGCCTTAGGCTTGGCAATATAAGACTTGAGGGAAGTGAGAATGTTTATGTGAGTACCATCTTTGAAAAAAAAAAAAAAAATGAGTGGCTTGGTGAAAACCCGAAAGGGCGCCTTGGCAAGATGAGCGTTTACTTTGAGTGTTTAGGATTGATCTCTTGGCGAAGGCGACATAAGAAGTGGAGTGATAAGGAGGTTTTCGGGTAGGCCACTGGGAGCTATAAGGTGTAGATGGTTGAGATACAATTATAGATCTCATTTTCTATTTTGGTTGTCTTTTGGGCTGATTGTTGAGATGGTGAAAACTACTAGTACTTAGTGTTCATTTTCCTTGTACTGTCTGTGAACCTTTGAGATTTATGGTGAGAGTAGGCTTAACTTCTATGCTTACTCGGGACGAGTAAAGGTTTAAGTATGGGGGAATTTGATAGGCGATATATTCTATAGCGCATTTAGTAGTTTTTGTCATCATTTACATGTCATTGTGAGAGGTATTTGTGTGAACTTGGTGATTCGGAACCTGTTGAAGAAGTTGAAGAAATCAGGCAAGTTACAGAAGAGCTGAAGTGAAGAAGTTCGGAAGCAGCTGGAAGGCTGGTGAGTCTGGCGCGCCCGCGCGGCACTCGACGCGCCCGCGCTGCTACCCGGCGCACCCACGCTGCTAGGAGGAAGTGGCCGCGTCGATTCACCAGACAGAAGAAGCAAGTCAAAGGCTGGCGCGCCCGCGCTGCTACATGGCGCGCCCGCGTCGGTCCCTGAAGACGGATTCTTATCCGATTTTCCCTATCTTATTAGTTTTAATATTATATTTTATATTTTTACGGGATGTTAAACCCGATTTTATTAGGTTATATATTATGGCCGAGAAGGCAGGAGAAAAGAAGGAGGTTATTTTCGAGAGACGTAGTTTCCTTTTTCTTCATCTCACAAACCCTATGGAGAACTAACTCTCCGTTGTTACACTTGGTTCTTTGAAGCCTTCAATTGATTTGGTTGTGAGTATTCTACTCTTGTTTGTCCTTTGTTAATTGTTTCGATCTCCTGAGTTTATTGCTTGATTGCTTATTATTGGTTAATCTGGATTGATCACCTAGGTTTATTGATACTAGTCATATTGCTAGGGTTTCCAATTCCAGGTTTGGGGTTGTAGATTCACTGTAGCAAACACAATCACCATACGCGGGTTGCTTGTGGTAGATTGTGAAGGAGATTCGATTACAGGCTATTTTAACGGGTTGTTAGAATCGCTTGTATCTCATTATAATTCATGTTTGAATGCTATCGCTTTATTATTCGGTGAAGGTTTTCCCTTGTAATTTGGTGATAAGTGCTTTTAGGACTGGTAGGACTAAAAGCTATTACACGATCTGAATTGAGAACAATTACTGGACATTAGAACTTGAGATTCATAGAATGCGATGATGAACCATCTCAATTGTTGTGCGGATAATTACCTGGTGTGATACTTTTCCATCATATATTCGCAACCTCTTATTGCAACTTGTTCTGTCACCATTTGCTTACACACAAAACTCCCGTTGAATCGGTTACTTTTGGGTAATAATACTTGCTCTTACAATTGATTCTGTTTCCCTGTGGGTTCGACCCTAACTTACCTACTATACTTGTTATAGTTTGCATCTTAGGAATTTACTTTGATTTGGCATAACGACCTTAGGCCTGTCATCCATACATTCCTATTCTCACAGTGCTTTCTAGCAATACTTAGAGCATAAGCATTACTGAAAGTTTTGAAGGTTAGAGGTTTACCAGCAAAATGTGCTTCTGATCCTGCAATTCCCTTTCCTTTCATTGCTTTGATCACTTGTTGGACCACTAAACTGACGAAATCTTCATTATCATCCACATTGTTGCAATTCCCAGCTTCTGATGTAGGAGACTCATCTATCTTCATATCTGCTGCATTTGCTTTGGCCCCAGTCTTTCCTTTTGGAGCTTTGAACCATTCTGGATATCCAATTATCTTGAAGCACTCATTCTTGAGATGGCCTGTCATCCCACAGTGAGAGCACTTCTTGTTTGCCTTCTCTGCAGCTCTCTCTTTCTTGTAGTCTCTCTTGACATCGGTTGGTTTGTTAGCAAAGAATGCCTTTGAATCATTGTTTCTCTCTCCAATAGCCCCTGTACCTTTCTTGTCCACTTGCTGAACAAGATACAAGGCTCTATTGAGTGTTGGCAATGGATCCATAGCAAGAATCTGATTTCTCGTACTCTCATATCCTCCATCCAGTCCCATAAGAAACTGGATTAGCTTATCCCTATCCTCCTTTTCAGCTACCTTCTTAGTCAGATTACATGTGCAATTCTTATATGCACCACACGAACACTGTAATTTTCCATCCAAACTGAAAATTTCCTCCCACAGTTTCTTCAATTGGCCAAAGTAATCACCTACACTCATGTTTCCTTGATCTAAATTGCTCAAGCTTTTCTTTAACTGGTACAGTAAAGGACCATTCGAAGGAGCATACCTCTCAACAATCTCGTCCCAGAGTTGCTTTGCTGTTTCTGCATACATGAAGCTTTCGGATACATTTGGCGCCATGGAATTCACGATCCAGCATCGGACCATGTAATCGCACCTGTTCCACTTCTGCAGATCCGCTGGATTCAGATTTTCTTGCCGAGTGCTCCCATCGATAAATCCAAGCTTGAGTTTGGCTCCCAACGCCATCTTAATTCCTCGACTCCAGCTCAAGAAATTCGTTCCATTGAACGTGCTTGCCACCAGCTGTGCTCCTGGATGATCGGAGCCTGACAAGCTCAATGGATCGTTCAAATTGTTGTTGATGCCTCCGATTTCCCGCCGAATCGCTGCACTCAGTTCTGCGCTTAGTTCTTCCATCTTTCTTCACGAATTCCTTCAGATCTCGTTTCCACAGAGCCTTAATCGATCGGATCGGCTCCCTGTCGCTCTGATACCATGAAAATGTATGAATTCCTCTTAGAATTCCACACAAAACTCCATGGAAGATCAAGGAAGAAGAAGAGAGAAAGAAGAATCTGTTTTTGGTTATGGAAATCTGTTACAACTAACAATAAGGGTTGTGGCTTATATAGCCGAGCTACCTTACAGCCAATTACCAAAATGCCCTTGTTACATCATCAACATTACATTTATCTATACATTCATCTATATACTTCTATATTATGAGCACTGGCTAGAGCCTTTTGGTGACAATACCCCTCCGATGTGTAACACAGTTTGAGCTCGGCAATCACCTCACTCACTCTCGGTAGCTGATTACCTAAAAGATTCACGCATGCCATGGCTATCTCCAAGAATTTCCATGCTATGTTGGCACTGAAGTTGCCTTGTAGCCTCTTTTCGACAATCGCCAAGCTGTCTCCTTTCTCTACCATCTCAGTCGCCCACTTGACTGTATAAATGTGTTGATCTCTTTGGTCCACTTTCTTGAAGATTGCCGGCTTCCCCGTTATCAGATCCAACAACACAACTCCAAAGCCGAAAACATCACTTTTGTTGCTTATCGTGTTCATTTGGCAATACATGAGTTCATAAATTATATATCCATTGAGATATGAGATTACTTTGATCATGTATCACTTTGGTGATCGGAAAAGAACTTACTCTGGATTGAGGTACCCCAGTGTACCGACAATATGATCAATACTAGCAACAACCTCACTCGTTGTAGTGAAAAAATCTGGAGATGGCAAAATCAGATATCTTGGCATGTCCCGTCTCATCCAATAGAATGTTTGTAGGCTTGATGTCTCTATGGATGATTGTTGGCTGGCAGCCAATGTGTAATTTCATTCCTCTTGGCTCTTGAATGCAGTTTTTGTTTATAACTTGTTTTTTAGTCCATTTTTGTTTGAAGGGATGAATGTGCAAGTGTTAGTATAAGTGTATGCTTGTATTAAGAACCAGATCAAATGTAATAGAATTAGATGACAGGGACATTGAACCAACATGGAACCCTTAGGTGAGAATAGGCGTGTGGGACATTGGACCATGTGGTTCGAGTCAGTCCTTGGCCATTCGAACCTGAGTTGGGTCTGTGATGGCTTGCATAGCATAAGTGTTGAGACATATGTTATTTCATAACATATGTCATGACATTGGGCTCGGACATCAATTGGGCGTGGTGGCCCATACGTTTGCTGAAGCTCTTTAGGGTTTCCTGGTTAGCTCCACTATATAACCGAAGAGCTAACACTAGCTGCCCACTTCGGATCTTACTATTCATTCCACCTTCAGAGAAAGAGAGAGCGCTCGAAGAGGGCGATCTAGGGTATCTGAGTGGTGTTCTTCCTCCAAGCGAGAGAGAGAATAGAAGGAGAAGACGGAGTCCAGAACAGGAGAAGCTTCCTCGCTTTCGTTTGTGGTGCCATTGTCGTCGGTGTGGTTGGAGCTTTGAGATCTCCGAAAGGCGTAGTCGATATCACCTGTCTCCGTCGACTTGCGGTTTCTCAGGGGGTTTTCTTGAACCTTTTTCTAGTTGATGTTCTTCTGTATTCCCTAGTCTAGCTTCTTTCGTTTGATTTGTTCTTCGTTGTACTCTTGTAATTGTCATAACTATCATAGTGGATTTAGGGCCTTGTTCTTGAGGCCCCAGAGACGTAGGATATTCATTTCCAAACCTCGTAAAACTCGCTGTGTTCTTGTGTGTTTGATTGAGTATTCTCGAGTTAGATCGAATCTGTGAGATCTAGGTTTAACAGCAAGGCTAACCTTTTGCAGCATCAATTGAATTTTGAAGTCTTTTTTTCCATCTCAGTGAATGCTTGTTGCTCGCTGCGATCCACCCAAAAAATACTTCATGTAGTGATGGAGAAAATTAGAACTTAATTAACACCATCTCAATGAATAAGATCAACTAGAGGAGTTGCCTGATAAATGCATCTTCAAATCCCCATTCCCCACAAGACAAGTACTCGTAATTATCATCCGACTTGTAGATCAAACCACTTGCTTGATGCTAATACGAGACATTTGCTGAGCCACGGTCGATGCTTATGAAGCCTAGATCAATTTCCGATATGAACTTGAAGAGAGTTATATAATAAACTGAATAAAATCTACATCAATCATGGAAGTAAAGCTCGATCAACAAAAACCGAAATAGGCTAGAAGTACAACTAATATGAAACTGAATAGACAAGCTTCAAACTTACACACACTCATCAAAGTACTATGGTAGGCATATTTTTACGAAAGACGATATGTAGCTCAAACAAACAGTGTACGGTTTAAGGACTCATTGTAACCATACATATATCATGTTGGAATATTGGTTGCAATAGCCAATAGGCTTCTATCTTGCACTAGGTAGAGACACAAGACTCCCATGTACACTCATGTATTTGGCTTGAATTCATGTTATGATTCCGATTATCGGCGTCGACTACATGATTTTGCTCATGAAATCCCTCGGATTCATAACACATCCTGAGAGTCGCTACTACCTTACTCATTCTCGGCCTCTCGTTCCCTGTCGGCTTCACACACTCCATGGCTATCTCTAGAAACTTGCAACCAGAGTTGAGATTGAAGTCTCCGTGTACCCTCTTGTCAACTATTGCCACAATGTCTCCACTCTCAACAAATGGTGACACCCAGTTTATGATATGAATGATGCGATCTTCATTGTTGGGATCCTTGATAAATGCCTGCTTCCCGGTTAATAGTTGCAAGAGTACAACTCCGAAGCCATAAACATCGCTTTTCTCGCTAAATTTGTTCAGTTGGTAATACCTGAATTCATAAGCCATGAAAACTTCTTTAGTTAAATCACAATCAATATATGAAATATATTCTTTTTGTTTCCAAGCACAATCTTACTCTGGATCAAGGTACGTACCTATACCCTAGAGTTCCTGCAACATCAGTCATGGGAACAGTACCCTGACTTTTGTCAATGAAAAATCTAGAGAGCCCAAAATCAGCTATCTTGGCATGTCCTCTCTCATCCAATAGAATGTTTGCAGGTTTGATGTCTCTATGAACGATTGGTGGTTGGCAGCCACTATGTAAATAATCCAATCCTGCATTATAAGTTAATTGGAATCAGATTAGAGGTAACTAGCTATGAAACTTTTGAACTCGTCAATGAATGAATGCACAAGCTGACCTTGTGCAGCATCAATTGAGACCAGAAGTCTGGCTTTCCAGCTCAAAGGATCATCATTTCTCTCTGTGAGGTAAAAACAAAAACTTCTTGCTAATTCACATACAATTGATATATGCAAACTCAATCTATATCCTCTATGAAGAAAATATGAAAGAGTTACCTGATAAACACGTTTGCAAGTTTCCACGAGACATGTACTTGTACACGAGTGCCATCTTTGCAAGTTCATCACAATACCCAATAAGTGAAACCAAATGTACATGATGAATCCTTGTCAAGAGTTCAGCCTAGGGATTTATCGACAACGTATATATCCATGAAAGATAACAACAATCAGTTTCGATTTGTTTATATATATAATTACTTATGAGATAGACCTAAAAGAATTAAGCTTGTTGATTTGACTTGCCTCAGCACAAAATTGCTTCACATTGATTGTGGGCGACGCATTATTCAATACCTTGACAGCCACCTCAATACCATCTTGCAAGACACCATAATAAACAGTTGCAAATCCTCCTTTTCCAAGCACTTTCTTAAAATTTGTTGTGATCCTTGCAATGTCTGAAGACTTGAATTGCTTGTTTTTTTATTTAATACCTTGTTTTGCCAACCCACCTAAACAATATTTATTGTCAATAAGCTGATCACTAAAGTTAGGGATACATTAACAAATTGATAGCACGACATAAAAAGATTGAAAAATATATACCTTGTTTCTTTGTCCATTTGAATGCAAGAAACATACCAATGATCACAAAGAGTGAAACTAAAGTAACACATGTAATAATCGGAATGATGAAATGGTACATGTGTCTCTTCTTGTTTACCTCCGTCTTCTCCCCACCCACACGGGTATGAGTTACAAACATTAGGATTCCCCGCTAATCTACATATATTAATCAAATAAAAGGTGAGGATTAAGATGTGTTTGTTTGAAATATAGATATATATAAACCATAAATGGTATATCATTTAACATTCAACACGTGAGATTAAGTGATCGAGGTATAGGTGTGCATATACCTTAACTCTATGGATTTATTGCTTGCCTTTTCAGCAAGCTCAAGAGGAACTGGACCCGCGAGATTGTTTCTCGTCAGATCACTTCAAAAAAGAGGAAAATATAAGAACATTGATGTAGTAAAAAAATTTAAATTTACAAATTGTAACAGTACAATCTTACATTATATTTAATGAGGGTAAATATGCTAAAAATACTGGTATCGTCCCAGTGAATCTGTTATTGGATAGATTCCTGAAGCAAATCCAAACCCGCTGCGTACATTAGAACATTCTTACATATATACTAGCTATAAGAACATAGACAATATGTTGTTCATGATAGATTACATAGGTCTTAATATTGTATAGTGGGCTAAAAGCCCATTAAGGCCCAATACCTTTGTAACCTATATATATATGTTATATCAATGAATGGAAACCCTAAGGAGGACTTTACATCAATTCTACAATTCTACATGGTATCACAGCCTTTTCTTCCTTACGGAACCCTAGTTTGATCCTCCCGCCCCACCTCCTCTTCCCGTCGCCGGCGTCGTCTCCTCGTCGCCTCTCTCTCTCTTTCCCCTCCTCACCGGCCTCCCGTTTACATCAAAAAAAAAAAAAAAAAAAAATCTCTTACCATGGCTCTCTACGATCACCAACATCACGCCTTCTCTGGATACTCTAGATATCCTACCCCTCGACATGTCGGTCCTCAGGCCTCTCTGACATCGCCTGACCCAGGCTATGTTCCGCCAGCTCTGCATCACGCCTTCTCCTCTACGCAGCCGACATCTTCAGACTCTTCTTGGTACATGGACACTGGTGCCACCTCCCACATGACGAACTTCTCAGGTAACCTCTCATCTATTTCTTTTAAGGGCCCTGCCCACTCTATTATCGTCGGAAATGGTGGTCGTCTTGCTACTTCGGGAATTGGCCACACCAAATTACAGACCCCAAACCACCCACTACACCTCAACAATGTCCTGATTGCCCCAAAGATTGTCAAAAACCTTATCTCTGTGCGTCGGTTCACTACTGACAACAACGTTTCCCTTACGTTTGATCCCTTTGGTTTCTCTGTGAACGATCTTACTACGGGGGTTACTCGCATGAGATGTAACAGCACCGGGGAGCTCTACCCTGTCACACCACCTCCTGCGTCCAGTCAGTCGTGTCCGGTCGCCCTCTCGGCATCATCGTCCAGCCTGTGGCATGCACGCCTGGGCCATCCCAGCGCTGCCGTTCTAGATGTCCTCCGTTCCCAGAACCTTGTCACCTGTACTAAAGACCCACACTCTGGTTTATGCTCTTCCTGCCAACTAGGCAAACATGCCAGACTGCCATTCCAACGGTCTTTGACCTCTACCCTTGCTCCATTTGATATCATTCACAGCGACATTTGGACCTCTCCCGTGCCTAGCAAGGAGGGTCACAAGTACTACCTCTTGTTTCTTGATGATTACACTCATTACTTATGGGTCTTCCCGTTGCATTTCAAGTCCCAAGTGTTTCCTGTCTTTGCCAGATTCCATACCTACATCAAAACACAGTTTCACATGTCCATCAAATGTTTCCAATGTGACAATGGTCGTGAATTTGATAACAAAGACTTTCACTCCTTCTTTGCCGCAAATGGGATCTCCTATCGCTTGTCTTGCCCCTATACTTCTCAGCAGAATGGCAAGGCAGAAAGAATCATCAGAACCATTACCAACATGATGCGTTCTCTCCTCTTCCACGCATCTATTCCCCTTCCCTATTGGCCTCACGCCTTATCCACCACATGTTATCTCCTAAACATTCTCCCTTCCACTACCCTACACCATCGCTCGCCAGCTCAGACACTTTATTACGCCGAGCCTAGGTATGATCACCTTCGCACCTTCGGGTGCTTGTGTTTCCCAAACCAGTCCTCCACAGCCCCGCACAAGCTTCACCCGCGCTCCACTCCATGTGTCTTCCTAGGCTATCCGTCTGATCATCGCGGTTACATTTGCCTCGATATCAAAACCCACAAGATCATTCTCTCACGTCATGTCACCTTTGATGAGTCGCGATTTCCCTTTGCGTCTCCCACACCCCCTGTGTCTCCGTCAGAGTCTGAGTCACCATTCCCTCACTTCCTTATTCCCCAGAGCTCTCCCGGTGCTCCTGCGTCTCCCCTTCCCCCACCCCCCACCACCAGACCACACACCCGCAGCGTCTCCGGTGTCTTCCGACCCCGTCAGATCGTATCCATGACTACCACCCATCGCCCCACCATACAACCTCATGGCCTAGCAAAGCAGACCCCCCGCCAAACACCAATGCCGCGGGCGCCGCACACTGCTGCGCCCGCAGCCTATCAATTGCCCATGCCCCCAGCATCGCATAACCTACTGGCGGCGCCCGCCGCAACACATGCTGCACCCGCCGCAACACATGCTGCGCCCGCCGCATCCCTCCCCGTCTCGCATCACCCACTTGCGGCGCCCGCCGCAGGGTATGCTGCGCCCGCCGCATCCCACACCGCCTCTGCACCCCTTACCCGCAGCTCTGCTGCGCCCGCCGCCTCCTCCCCATGCTTAGCCCCTCTTGCTCCCATCCGTCCCGACACCCAATCACCCTCTGCCTCCACCCAGACCTCCCTCTCCCCCATTCCCACCTCCCACAAAACAGCCCTCCAAGACCCGAATTGGCAGGCGGCTATGCTCGACGAATACAGGGCCCTTACGAAGAATGGTACTTGGGTTCTTGTTCCTCGCCCTCCTGAGGCGAACGTCATTCGTTGTATGTGGCTCTTTCGTCACAAGTTCCGATCTGATGGGACTTTGGAGCGCTATAAGGCCCGTCTTGTGGTGAACGGTAGATCTCAGCAGGCAGGTATTGATTGTGATGAGACGTTCAGCCCTGTGGTCAAGCCTGCCACTATCCGAGTGGTCCTGAGTCTAGCTCTGTCGCGCAACTGGGCCATCCATCAATTAGATGTCAAGAACGCATTTCTTCATGGCCATCTGAATGAGACGGTCTACATGTTTCAGCCGCCGGGGTTTGCTGATGCTGACCGTCCGAAGCATGTCTGTCTCCTCAAGCGCTCTCTGTATGGTCTGAAACAGGCTCTGCGGGCTTGGTTCCAGCGTTTTGCCTCTCATCTGCTCCGTTTGGGTTTCACTGGCAGCCGTTCCGATTCGTCTCTGTTTATCTATCGCCGAGGCTCAGACTTGGCATTCCTGTTGCTATATGTCGACGACATCATTCTCACCGCCTCTTCTGATGCTCTTCGGACGTCTATTATTTCGCAGTTGAGTGCGGAATTCTCCATGTCTGATCTGGGTCAGTTGTCTTACTTTTTGGGAGTTGCTGTTCAGCGTCATGCGTCAGGTCTGTTTCTCTCACAGAGTAAGTATGCTGCAGAGATTGTTGCTCGGGCTAAGATGGTCAACTGTAATCCAGTCGCCACCCCTGTCGATACATCCAACAAGCTCAGTGCTCATTCTGGTCCTTTGGTTGATGACCCGACATTGTATAGGAGCCTCGCTGGTGCTCTTCAGTATCTCACTTTCACCAGGCCTGACATTAGTTACGCCGTTCAGCAGGTCTGCTTGTTCATGCATGCACCTAGGGAACCTCACTTTCAGGCTTTGAAGCGGATCATTCGGTACATCAGCGGCACTCTTGAGCTCGGCACCACGATCACTCCTTCCTCTAAGCTCGATCTTGTTGCTTACACTGATGCGGATTGGGGTGGTTGTCCTGACACACGTCGCTCCACGTCTGGGTACTGCGTCTTCCTCAACGACACCCTTGTGTCATGGTCAGCCAAGCGTCAGTCCGTCGTATCTCGCTCCAGCGCTGAGGCCGAATACAGGGGTGTTGCCAACGTTGTGTCCGAGTGCTCTTGGCTCCGAAACCTCCTCCTTGAGCTCCGTTGTCCCCTTCAGAAGGCCACTCTGGTCTATACGGACAACGTCTCCGCCGTCTACCTGGCTAGCAACCCAGTCCAGCATCAACGCACGAAGCACATTGAGCTTGATCTCCACTTTGTAAGGGACAAGGTTGCCATTGGACATGTCCGCGTTCTCCATGTCCCGTCCTCTTATCAGTACGCTGATATATTCACCAAGGGTTTACCTCGACAGTTATTCATTGATTTTCGTTCCAGTCTCACTGTAAGGACCCCTCCCGTTTCGACTGCGGGGGTTTGATAGATTACATAGGTCTTAATATTGTATAGTGGGCTAAAAGCCCATTAAGGCCCAATACCTTTGTAACCTATATATATATATGTTATATCAATGAATGGAAACCCTAAGGAGGACTTTACATCAATTCTACAATTCTACAGTTCAACCTCTAGGCTGAAAATAAAGTACGAAACTTACAAGTACTTTAACGATGTGAGATTGGACAGAGAGAGTGGTAGATCTCCAGTCAAATTGCTTGAAGGCAAACTCCTATATCATGAGGCCGGATGTGGTTAGAATTTATAAAATCCAAAACCAGAACTCAACATAACTAACTAGCAAGATCGTAATCAAAATGATATTATTATATCATCAAAACTCACAAGTAGGATATTCTTGGAGGATTGTTGTTGTCGTAGGTACAGTTCACACCGTCCCACTGGTAATCAACCGGAAGGCAAGGGTCCCCTTGCCAAATTCGTGGTACTTCATACATATCCTTAATTGCAGTGATGGCATCAACTGAACATATTGATTAAGAATTGAAAAAATTCATAAAAGTTGGTTCTTGTATAATATATACAAGACAAACTAAGCCATAATTAAATTGGAGTATCAATTGAAGAAAATAAGAAAGATTTAAAAGAATGGATAGAAGAAAATACCATCTTCTCGATTTGTTGGTGAATTTGGAAGCTCTAGAACCCCGTACAACTCCACAGCATTAAGGATTGGGTAACGGGTAGACTCATTTGTTTTCTGAAGAGTATAAATAAAAGGGTCTAAAGTTGGCTTGTTGAGAGAGATTCTGGGGGATGCTATGGTGGTTACTTGCAAGTATTTTGGTCTTATAGGTCCAAATTTGTGTCCAGAACCATAAGGCACAAAAATATTGAATTCTCTGGTTTCATTCTGCTGTAGCAATTCAAGCTCAGCGAAGTGCCAGTAGAAATAAAAATCAGATGTAGGATCAAATGTCTGTAAACTCATTGTCCAGTTAGGACGACCATCATTTTGCTCACAAGCAGTCATCAACACACTAATTGGTACTTTACAAGGATTGGGTTGTGATGCATCAAAAGTTCCATTTGTGGCATTAATTACATTCCAACCCCACGTAGGAGAGCGAAACCAAAGACGATCATATGCATCATCCATTGAGCTGCATCAAGGGAGACATTCAATCACCTATTTAATAATCTAGCTAGCTTGTTTAGTAAAAAAAATAGTGTAATAGTAATTATGTATAGAATACATATGTATATACACATACCTAAAATACGATTTGTAAGTAGCAAAACCGCCAACATCTTTACGAAGCGCGTCAAAGAGGGAGAAAGTAGGAGAAGCAACGTATGGAGAGTTTGTATCCAAAGGCCTGAGCTCGAGGGCGGATATAAAAGGGGTTCCTTGCCCTGTGTTTACGAGACACACGTCTATTGATTTTGTAGTCGCTACATGGATTATCTCTCTTAAAGCTACCCCATCAAATTTAAGGATCGAAAGCATGAACCAAAAATGGACACCTATGTAGACATCAAAAGTAGGGAGCGAATTCTTGTCATCGTAGTTGGCATACATGAACCGAGTTCTGATCAAGTAGGTAAGGTTAGGCGTCAGCGGGGAGAGACTATAGCAATTTCTGCGTCCCTCAGGGAAGCTTCTTAATGTGAAAAGAAGACTAGTATAAGATATGTTTGGTAGGGATATTTTATAGTTGGTTCCAGTGCTAATGTATTTCTCATCGGAAGTGTAGTACAACCCATTGGATGAGTGGTAACGTGGAGCCTGCGTTTTTGAAAGGCCACAGTCAATATTTATGAACCCATCTGCATTCATTTCCCATTTAGGGAGTGAAACGAGAATTTGCGCGCATTAGTTAACACTTAACAGTGTGTTTCATATAATATAAGTAGATATTTCAAATATTTAGGAAAAAAAAAAAAAAAAAAGATGATATGATCAAGAATTCAAGATTTATATACAGGCCGGTACGTGAGAGTCAATCATGCGGACGTTAAACAGTATACAGTATATTTTTCATTACAGGAAAAAAATACCTGAGCTAGATAATCGCCTTTCTATGGGAAGTACATCTGCTGCGACTAACAACTGAAAATTTTGGAAAGTGGTATATTGGAGGAGGAAGAAGAAGATGAATTGGAATACATCACCAGCCACCGGAATAACCATCCTTCGTACTGTCACCTCGATCACTGGCTTTTAATTAATATATTTGTTATATTGTTCATTAAGAGTAGAGTACGTATGTTTGGTAGGAGCAGTAGCTACGGGGTAGGTCCGTAGGAGATGCAAAAGGGAGGTTCGGGAGTTGTAGGTGGGGGTTAATTTCTATGGAATCGGAACCTTTGGAGGCCAAGATTTGGGATCCAGTCCACAAAATGCAGCAGCAACAGCAGCCCTGCGGTGGTGGCCGGAGGGAGGAAGAAGGGAGAGTATGAATACAAGAAGAAGAAGGGAGGACGAAGGGGGCTAAGGGGCTGAACGTAAGGGTATTTTTTACTTTTCTTTTTTTTTTTAAGATGCACAAACTGGATCAAAGAAAAGAAAACGAGCAAAGATGAAAGAGAGATCTGAGGAGAAAATCGCCAGAAAACCTCCACTGAAGGAAGAGAGTTTTACAGCTCATGAAGTTGTTACAGCAAAAACAAACTCTCCCGCCTAATATATTGTTTGTTATGGGAGCCAAATTGTCAGCCTGAATGGACGAAATTGCCCTTCTGTTTTGTACTCAGCTAACCTTACACACTCACATTTGCTTATAGCTACCAAAAATCATTCAAATTTTTTACAATATTCTATTCAAAAAAAATATTTAAAAAAAAAAACTGCCATTTGTCAAACACCACCTCCCAAAAAAAACTGCCATTTGTCAAACACCACCACCTTCCACGTATCCATAATTTTTTTTTACAAAAATATTTAACTCCAAGAAAAAACACCACCTCTCAAAAAAAAACTGCCATTTGTCAAACACAGCCCCTAGAGAATCGAATTTATCTAGGCTTGTCTAAAGAATCGAATTTCTTTCCTTATATCAAAAAAAATAAAAAAAAATTGTCATTTGTCAAACACGGCCCCTAGATTTTTTTGGTAAACTTATCTCATTCCTAGATCACTCAATATTTTATGACTACTAGGTCAAATGCCGCGCGCGCGCGGTTTAATCATATTTAAATTATTCACATTACTTTGTATATGCATGTAAATATTTATATGTGCAAATAATTATAACTTGGTTGTTTTCCTTATAAAATTGTACACATTACTTTTTATAGGTATGTAAATATATATTCATATGTGCACATAGTTCTACCCGGGTTATTTTTTTCGTAAATTGCTATATATAATACTCATTCCATTAATTAAAACTTGATGTTTTATTATTCATGCATGCTTTTAGTTGTTAAAAACTATATAAAATATTAACTTTTTTTTAACAATTTTTTTAGCAACTTCATGCTTATGAAATTATAAAATCAAATGTAAAAAAAGTTGATATTTTATACGAGTATAATTTATATCATTCTAAAAAAGCGTGTATGTATAGTAAACGACATGTTTTAATTAATAGATAGAGTAGTAAAAATAATAATTGTACCATTATAAGAACATGTAAGTATAATATTTGAAATTTTCATTAAGGTAATATGAATGATGTCTTTCAATTTAAAAAATGTAAAGAAGGGTAGTCTTTTAAAAAATGTATTAATCAAAATG
Organism: Persicaria tinctoria; assembly: GCA_037127255.1. Taxonomy (NCBI): domain Eukaryota; kingdom Viridiplantae; phylum Streptophyta; class Magnoliopsida; order Caryophyllales; family Polygonaceae; genus Persicaria; species Persicaria tinctoria. The sequence goes on along the minus strand of JBANSL010000013.1, from coordinate 8,404,072 downwards.
AAAAAAGATATCCAAAACTATAAAGTTCAAAAATCCTAATCATTACAATTAAAAAAAAAGATATTTTTGTTTTTGTTGTTGTTGTTGTTGTTGTTGTTGTTGTTGTTGTTGTTGTTATTATTATTATCATTATTAAAGCTTAATAACAATAATAATAATAATATTAATAATAATAATAATAATAATATTATTATTATCTGATTAAAATCGTGTTGATTAAGAAAACCTAATAGTTATCATTTGGGTATTTTATTTGAAAACATAAAATGTGGTTGATTTGAGAAAACTTTAAAGTTGCAATTTGGGTATTTTAAGAAAAAATATAAAATTGGGAGAAATTGATGAAATATGAAATTGATAAAAATTGGGTAAAATTGGATAATTTATATCATTCTAAAAAAGCATGCATGGATATTGGATAGACGACATGTTTTAATGAATAGATAGAGTAGTAAAAAAAATATCATTATAAGAAACTGTAAGTATGGTATTTTGAAATTTTCATTAAGGTAATAAGAATGTTGTCTTTCAATTAGAAAATGTGAAGAAGGGTAGTCTTTTAAAAATTTATTCAAAAATATAAAATATGGTTGATTTGAAAAAACTTTAAAGTTACGATTTGTGTACGTATTTTAAGAAAAAACATAAAATCGGGTGAAATTGATGTAAATGAAAATTTATATTTATAGTTAATAAAACTAAAAGTTACAATTTGGGTAGTTAAATTAAAAACATAAAGTATTATTGATTTAATAAAACTTTAAAGTGGTAATTTGTGTATTTTAAGAAAAAAACATAAAGTTGGGTGAAATTAATTAAATATGAAATTTTATAATTTTGAAAAGACATAAAAGGACATTGAAATAAAAAAATTAATATTTTTAAATTCAAACTTTGGAGGGTAAAAAAGACATTTTACAAATAAAGATGGAAATTACCTAAAAGGGTATAATACATCTAAGATTATAATACAATTTACAAGGACAAAATAGGTATTTTCATCCAAAAAAACAATAAAATAATGATTAGTGGGAGGTACTATTCATTTAGAAGTTCATACTATTATAGGGTTTAAGATATGAGGTTGATTGATTAATGATTATGGAAGTTACTACTCTCTTTAATTTGTTTTTGTGGAATATGTTAGCATAATTAATCAGTTCATTCGTGTTTGAAGGTTTCCTATTCGATCATTTTCATGATATCATATACGTACGGGCCTTAATTTCATTAATTAATATATGCATATATAAATATAAGCGAGTATATATTAGCAGCATCGTCAATCAAACCACACGCTACGTTAACAGTTTGGTTCGTCCATTGTTGATATTATTTTATTTTTATGGTACAATTAAGTCTGACGTACCGAATCAAAATTTGATCAGGGGTGTTCAATTCAAATTTGAAATTACGACTGTTTTAGTACATGGTTTTCATTACCTTATAGCCCTTTAAACATAATTAAACTCATAGTTTAATCCAACTCTATGTAAGAGGTTAGAAGGGTTATCGGTCTCTCTCTACGTAACCTTTTTTTTTTAAATGCAGGTCCACCATATCATATCTATATTTATTTAGTATATTAATAACTCAAATGTATTAACAATATATATATATTTATTATTTTCACATATAAATTATACTTTTAATTTTATTTTATTTTTCTCCATAATTTGAGTATATCAATACATAATATGACAGGAGAAGTCGCCTAGGCTATGTGACACCTTCTCCTTAAATGTAGGTTAGGGGTGATATACGAGCTCACGAGCTCGAGTACCTTGTGTTCAAGCTCGGCTCGTTTATAAAAGAGTCGAGCTCGAGCTCGAGCTCGAGCTCCATATGAAAATGAGCCTAAACAGGTGCTCGTACTCGGCTCGCGAGCTGGGAAGAGTACTCGAGCTCGTGAGCTCGTTTATACTCGAGCCGAGCTCGAGCTCGCTTATACTCGAGCTCGTGAGCTCGTATATCTAATCAAGAAAATAACCTTCAATTTCAAGCTTTACAAATTTACAATCAAGCTCAAGTTTTACAAATTAAGCCGGACAAATTTCAATCTTTATTCTCATGCATACCAAAAATTTTCAATCTCTATTACCCTGTACTCCCGCAGCTGTTCAAATTTCTAGGAAATCTGGAAATATAGGGTACCAAGAAGATGAACAAAGCTTACCATGTGCTCTTGGAAGAAGGCCGACGCCACTTGAGGAAGGAAAGAGGAACAATTAAGGGAAGGAGCGACTGAGGGAAAGAGGACACAGCCAACGCCGCCGAATAAGATGAACCGAACAACGACGATTGACGAAAGAGGAACAACAGAGGGAAGGAAGGATGGCGAGAGATTCAGATCTGAGATTACACAACCTCCATGGACGCCGGATCTGAGCAGGAGGGTGACCGAAGCAACTGGATCTGGACGAGAGCTTCAAATCTAGGCAGGAGGAGGAAGACACGAACCATATGCGGTACAGTCGGAGGCTCGGAGGGACCATGAAATCCGGTGATGGGGGAGCAATATGTGGGAGGAGGGAGGATGAGGGTGAAATCCGGAGGGAGTAAGAGGAGGGACGATGGCGGCGCCTAAGCCGAGCTCGATAGGAGAGAAGAGGAAGGAAGGAAGCTGCTACGCTGCTGCACAAGACGGACAGGGAAGTGGAAGACTGAAGACGCGAGCGGCCGAGCCTAAAGAAACCCTAACTCCTCCTATTTAATAACACTAAGGGTATTTTAGTAATTGCTGGTACCGAGCTTCCGAGCTCGGCTCGGGCTCGAATCGAGCTCAGGAATGGGCTCGAACTTGGCTCATATATCCATTCGAGCGATCCCGAGTCGAGCTTTTACCGAGTCGAGCCCGAGCTACTCGGCTCATGTATCAGGCCTAATGTAGGTGTTTTAAATTTAAATTAATTATTAATTTAAATTTAAAATTATATGTGTCATTTTATCAAATTTTTGTATTTTTTTTTAATTCCCTTTAAATACAAATTCAGTTGAGATATTTGTTATATTTTGGTTGGTCGGTTTAGATATTCACTAGATAAGATAAAACTAAATCATTTTTATGTTAACAAATCTTTTTTTTTCCCACCTATCTTAAAAAAAATTGATCTTAACCTTCTTTGTTGATTAAAATCGATTTTCCTAAATTACTATGATTTGTCAACCTATAAATAGATCTACTCTATTTTGGTTCATATTTCCTGTCATGCATTACATTTTCTATCTAATTTTAATTTTTATAATTTTTGTTCTTTATCTTGCTAATTATACCATCAATATCAATATCTGATTATTATATATAATAAAGGAAAAACAGTTTGTGTCAAATGTCGACTTCTCCTTAATCATAGTATTTTCAACCAATTAAAAAAATTGTTAATTAAGAAAATATAGTAATATATATGCTAAAGATAAGAATTTATCAATTTTTTTATCCAACACCACTTAATCAATAAAGCAAGATATGCTTAGGATAAGATTTTATCCAATTCATTTAGATGTCATCGATATATTTTTATAAGATTTTATCCAATTTCGTTGTATATGGTTATATTACATTCTACCTCATTTATTTGTAGCCAATTAAAAAAATTCTACTATGATATATTGATGCATTAAATAATTTATCATAATGAAATTGATCAATGTAATGCTTTACTTTCCATCATTTAATTAACGTATAGACAAGGATAAAAACTTGATCAAAAAGTTTAATAATAGGTTTATATTAAGAATTGATTAAAAATATATTGAATATTTTGAGGCAGTAAGGTAATAAATTACTTTATTTAATTCATAAATAAAAATAATTATTTTTGTAGTTTAGTTTTAAAAGATAATAGATGTTGTAATTTATCATATATTATTTAAATTCAAAAAACTTAGATAGAGTGATATATTCTCCTTTTATTATCATATTTAGTTTTAATTAGTTTGAACCAAATCTTAAGTTAATTAGGTTTGAAAGATATTATAAAATCTTTGACAATTCTATTTTATCTTATATAAAAAATTTACATATGTATAAAATTACTTTATAAAAAGCATCCACAACCGGTGATTTCTCAGGGAGAGGGAGAGGGAGGGAGAGAGAGAGAGAGAGTTGCACTAAATAACCTGAAACCCTTTGCACACATAACTTACTTTCCAAATTAACTACTAAAGCTAACCCTCTCCCCTAAAACAAATTAAAGCCCAGGCGGTGAAAAAAAAAAAGGAAACCGGGTATAATTAATGAGGAGAGAGAGAGAGAGAGTGATGTGTGAATAGGGAGGGAAGAAGAGAGAAATGACAGTTTATTTAAAAAATTGCCAAGTCCACTGGCAAAAGAGAGGCTTAATAAAGGGAAAGATGGCGGCCAAGAGTCGCTCATCAAAGCACCTGAGGAGAAACAAAAATAGAAGGAAAAAGAGGAAGAAAAATAGAAGGAAGAAGAGGAAGAAGACGAGACTGCCAGAAAGGAGAAGAAGAAGCTGACATCAAACATGCCACATACAACGTTTACAAGAAAGGGACCTTTGGTTTTCAAGTAAGTAAACTCTAACTCCACCAATTATTGTCTTGATTGTTCCATCCACTAAAAATAGATGCATAAAAAGTTATATATATATATATATATATATATGTGGTCTATGGCTCCAGTGTCAATAATCCAAACATTTTTTTCACCTTTTTTATTCAAAATATCAAGAGGAGTGTAAATATTACCTACAAAATTAACCATGGCTTGGTTCAATTCATTATCACTGTGATCAACAATGTCTTTCCCTTTCATCATCCTGAGGACCTCGTGGTACACATCTGCAACAATATCTTCATTCACCTTATGAGCATGTACTCTCCTGTAGAGGACTCTCACCCACTGTATTGAGCATATAGAATTGTTGTAAAGCTTGATCAAATACATGTATATAGATACATTACAAAGGGTATTTTATTCAAATGTGTATAGGCTTATAAATACCCTTTACTCAAGCTTGTACATCATCCAATTCAATACAGAAAGAGGAATCTGGAGTTTGTTGAGTGCTGTAACAAACTCCAACTGCAGAATTCAAGAAACTCCATTGATGAGCTTCACCTAAAGCTCTCATTTCGATTACTTTTCATGGTATCAGAGCTACGGCGACGATCTGAAGCAGCACCACACCAGCAATCGCAGAAATGAATCCAGAAGACAACAATCAAGTTCAAACCGAGATCAATGTCGGAAACAACGACATGAATGATCCTCTCTGGTTGTCAAACTCCGATCACCCTGGCGCACAGTTGGTGGCGAGCGCATTCAATGGATCTAATTTCTTAGGTTGGAGCCGAGGAGTGCAGATGGCACTTGGCGCCAAAAACAAACTTGGACTCATTGACGGAAGCTCACCAGAAGATGAAGTTGCTCCCGGGGATCTGCAGCGATGGAGGAGATGTGACTATATGGTTCGGTGTTGGATCCTCAATTCCATGACACCGAACCTCTCGGAAGGATTTATGTTCACTGAGTCATCCAGGGAACTCTGGCTCGAGTTAGTAGAGAGGTACGCGCAGTCCAATGGACCTCTCTTGTATCAATTGAGGAAGAAGCTCGGTAATACAGTTCAAGGGAATCTTACTGTAACCGATTACTATGGAAAAATCAAGAAGCTCTGGAGCGAGATCCTTAGCTTAGAAGGCACTGTCAAATGCACTTGTGGTGTAATGGCAAGGTGCACCTGTGATGTGAAAAAGAAGCTCGCTGTAATTGATAATTGGAACAAGATGATTCAGTTCCTGATGGGGCTTAATGACAGCTATGACAGCGCAAGGAACCAGATACTGTATCTGGTTCCTTGCGACTAGTGTGGAAGGGGACAGTAAAGGCCAGACGTCGGATTCAAGTGCACTGTCTGTGAACAAATCGAAAGGAGGAGACAGAAAGTTCTCCAAGAAAGATAAAGTTGATAAGTCAACATTGAAGTGCAGTCATTGTGGCATGACTGGCCACACAGTTGAAGGTTGCTTCAAGATAATCGGCTATCTGGAATGGTTCAAGAATCCAAAGGCAAAAACTGAAACTCGCACGGCTGCTGCAGCAACTGGCATGATGGATTCACCACTAGAGGATGAGGATGGATCCACCAATTCCTTTGACAAGTCCTTTGTCAATGCTGTGTGTAAGGAGGTCCTTAGAGATATGAAAGGCAAAGATGTCATGCCTTCAACAAGCTTTGCAGGTACCATATTTGCCTTGAATGCATCTAAATTCACCTTTGAAAGTTCAAATACCTGGATAATTGACTCAGGAGCCACTGATCATATGACCTGCAATAGAAACTTCCTAAGAAACACAAGACCTCTTGCTCGGCCAATCAATGTTTGCTTGCCTGATGGTTACATTAGGAGAGTGCATGAGGTTGGGGATGTGAAATTAGCTTGTGGTCTGTTGCTACAGGATGTGTTTTTTCTTCCAGAATTTAAAATCAACCTGCTCTCTGTTGGGAAAGTAGTTGATGATACAGATTTTGATGTGATTTTTAAGAGATACAAGTGCTTGTTTCAGGACCATAGGACTGGCAAAGTGATTCTCAGTGCTGACAGGTTGGCCAAGAAACTGTACAAAGCTGATTTGGATATAGCAGGGATCAATGGTGATGCAAGGGTTGCAGTACAACATGTGAAGTCTCTTTGTGCTTCTGTTGATAGAAATAAACCTGTACCTAGGAGTTTGCTTCACTCTAGGTTGGGACATATATCTTTTTCAAGATTGCAGCATGTTCATGGTTGCAAGGTTGTTGTTGATTCAGTTGAATTTTGTGAGCCATGTGTTTTGGCAAAACACCATTCTCTTTCTTTTGATGTAAGCAAGTCTATTGCTACTGAAAAGTTTGCTTTAATCCATGTTGATTTGTGGGGTCCTTACAAAGCTAAATCTATTAATGGTGCACATTACTTCATCACTATCTTGGATGATTACAGTAGAGCAGTATGGACTCACTTGATCAGTGATAAGTCTAAGGTGGCTGCAGTGATCACTGAATTCATTTTGATGATTGAGAAACAGTTTCAGGTGCAGGTCAAGGCCATTAGAACAGATCATGGGACTGAGTTCATTCAATGTAATCAGTTCCTCAAAGAGAAGGGCATCAGTCATCAATATTCAGTGCCATATGTGTCTCAACAAAATGGAAGAGTTGAGAGGAAACATAGGCATTTATTGGAGACTGCGAGAGCCTTGAGGTTTTAGGCCTCTTTACCAATCAAGTTTTGGGGAGAATGCATTCTAGCTGCTACACACTTGATAAATTTGATGCCATCATCTGTGTTACAGTGGTCAACCCCTTTTGAAAAGTTGTATGGGAAGCATCCTGATTACAGTTATCTAAGGGTGGTGGGTTGCCTTTGTTTTGTGTTGAAGAAAGGCCCTCACAAGGATAAATTTGAGCCTAAGGCAAAGAGATGTATATTTCTTGGCTACCCTTCTGATCACAGAGCCTACAAACTCTATGATCTAGATGACAACAAAGTGGTTATCAGTAGGGATGTCCTTTTCTACGAGGATTCTTTTCCCTTTGCCCAAAACAAGCATGACAAACCCAACCAACCATCCATACCACAGCCCCTACCACTGGTAAATCCAGCTTTTAGTCCACCAAATGTGGTGCCAACCACATCCATTCCCAATCTGGTGCCTGAGCAACCTGTACCTCCCTCCCCACCTTTTGACCCTTTTCCAAATACAGCACCTGATACACCCACTCCATCTGATGCTAGCTCCACATCTGGCATCCTACCACAGCCTTCAATTCCTATTCACAACCCTTTACCTGTCACCACCAGACCTACAAGAAACCCTCAAATTCCTGCACACCTCAAAGACTTTTACTGCCCTACCCTTGATTCTTCCATGTCCAATTCATTCATGGTCTCATCCTTGGATAACCAAGCCTTTTATCCTCCTGATTATGTGGCTTCCCTTGCAAATGTTCTTTCCCTTCATGAACCTACCACATACAAACAGGCAAAGGATGACCCTATGTGGATTCAGGCAGTGCAGAAAGAGCTTCAGGCTTTGGATTCTAATCAAACCTGGATTGTAACTGACTTACCACCAGGAAAAGTGGCTATTGGTTGCAGATGGGTCTACAAAATAAAGTTTAGACCAGATGGGAGTGTAGAAAGGTACAAGGCTAGATTAGTAGCTAAAGGCTACAATCAAGTCAAAGGGAAGGATTTTAAGCACACCTTCTCTCCAGTGGCCAAATTCACAACTGCCAGAGTACTAATTGCTTTGGCTACTATGAAGAATTGGTGTATCTATCAACTGGATATAAACAATGCTTTTCTTCATGGTTTTTTGGATGAAGAAGTATTCATGATGCCTCCTCCTGGTTATGAAGTAAAGCCTGGCAAAGTTTGCAGCCTCAAAAGATCCTTGTATGGCCTGAAACAAGCATCAAGGCAATGGAATATTGAGTTGTCAAAATTCCTGACATCACATATGGTTATGAGAAGTCCATGTTTGATTTTTCCCTCTTCATCAAACAGGTTCCTGCTGGCATAGTAGTGATCCTAGTCTATGTGGATGACCTCCTCATTACTGGTGATGATGTCTCTGAGATCCAGTCTATCAAGGCAGCTCTTCACACTGCTTTCACTATCAAAGAATAGGGGAAGTCAGATATTTTCTGGGTCTAGAGGTGTCAAGGACTGACAAGGGCACTCTCCTCAACCAAAGAAAATATGTCCTTGACATATTGAAAGATATTGGCATGGAAACCTGTAAAGCAGCTCCATTTCCTATGCCTCGTGGTCTAAAGCTTAGTACAAAGATTGGTGATTTGCTTGAGGATCCAGAGAGGTATAGACGTCTTGTAGGGAGATTGATCTACCTCAACATGACAAGACCAGATATCTCCTATTCTGTGCAGCATCTTATCCAGTTTATGGGATCTCCTAGACTCCCACATTGGCAAGCTGCTCTACATGTGGTCAGGTACTTGAAAGGGTCCTTCAACATTGGCCTCATGTATCCATCATCTAATCACAGTCACCTGTTAGGTTTTTGTGATGCTGACTGGGGCAATTGCATGTTCTCTGGGAGGTCCTTATCTGGATTTTGCATTTTCTTAGGCCATGCTTTGGTCTCTTGGAAGACAAAGAAGCAGCCAACAGTTTCAAAGTCATCAACTGAAGCTGATTATAGATGTTTGTCTAAAACATCAGGGGAATTGGTTTGGCTGGATTCAATCCTAAGTGCACTGCATTGCCAAATTCCCAAGCCCATCCTTCTATTCTGTGACAACAAGTCAGCAATACACATTGCAGAAAATCCCATATTCCATGAAAGAACCAAACATTTGAGATTAGACTGTCATTATGTGAGGGAACAACTTCAAGAAGGATTTCTGGTGCCAACTTATGTGAATTCTCAAAACCAATTGGCAGATTTGCTGACTAAACCCCTGGGAGAAGATAGGCACAAACAATTGGCTTACAAGCTTGGCCTTGTGGCATCCACTAGTCAAGCTTGAGGAGGGGATATTGAGCATATAGAATTGCTGTAAAGCTTGATCAAATACATGTATATAGATACATTACAAAGGGTATTTTAGTGAAATGTGTATAGGCTTATAAATACCCTTTACTCAAGCTTGCACATCATCCAATTCAATACAGAAAGAGGAATCTGGAGTTTGTTGAGTGTTGTAACAAACTCCAACTGCAGAATTCAAGAAACTCCATTGATGAGCTTCACCTAAAGCTCTCATTTCAATTACTTTTCACACTGGGACCTCCTCAAGTTGTGCTACAAAATTCCTGGTCTGTAGCTTGATCATAGAGTTGCTCCCTTTATCATCACATGATCTTGTGTACCATTCCAGATAGCCAATAAGCTTGAAGCATCCTTCCTTCAAATTACCTCTTGCACCATTATAGGTGCATTGTCTTTCGTACTTGATCCTCTTTGGCTCCCTTTTAGCTAGCTCATATTGAGTCAGTTTCAAACTGTTTTTGACTCTGAAATATCCTACTAACAACCAACACACTTGATTCAATACTTGTACTCATTCTAGAGACAATTTCTTTTTGCCTCTCAATCTGTATCACCGTGTGAAAAGCCTTGTTCTCACACTAGGTAAAGGATCTATAGAGAGCACAACATTCCTAACATGTTCAAAAGCATCACCTAATCCCATAAGAAACTGCATCAACCTTGCTTTAGGGGGTGTTTGGATTCCAAAATGCATTAATTATAATGCATTTTTTTTACCTCGGTTTATGTGCATGTTTGGTTGCATAATTAAAAAAGTCGCAAAAATCGAGGTAAGATATGTGATGTAACCAAACATGCACATAAACCGAGGTAAAAATAATGCATTATAATTAATGCATTTTGGAATCCAAACACACCCTTAGCCTCTCGCTCAATCATCCTCTTACTCATAGCACAACGACACTAAGCGATAACTCCACTTTCAAATGTTAATAGATCCTTCCAACCTAGCAAGTTCATCCCAATTTTTTTTAAGTTTTACAAAATACATGGCTACACTTAAGTTTTCCTATCTAATGTTACTCAGTTCTCGGTGCAACTGATATATCAAAGGTACGTTCGATTCCGAGAACCTTTCACAAATCTCATCCAATAGTTCCTTGGCAGATTCAACATACATAAAATTCTCGGCGATTTCAGGTGTAAGTGTTGATGATCCAACACATGACCAATACGCTCTAGTCCATTTTTCCAATTCATCGATCAGCATTATCAAGAGGCTTAGTACACGCACCTGTTATGAATCCCAACTTCATTTTCGCACCAAGAGACATGCGAACTCCACGACTCCGGCCGGAGAAGTTGGATCCATTAAATTTTGTGGCCACCAATTGCATTCCAAGGTGATTTGAGCCCGAAAGAAACAAAGGATTATACACGGGAGCAAGTTCTTGGCTGATCATCTCTTCAATCCGATTTTCGCCACTTCTGTTGTTCCTGCTATCCATGATCAGCAAATTCCTTCGAATCGAATGCACACACTTAGGAAATCTTCGATTCGGCAATCTCAGATCTATTGGATCTCTTATGAAACAAAAGTTTTCGCAGAAAATCAGCTACGAGCAACCTTTGCTCTGATACCAAATGAAACCTTGATTTGGAATTTTCTTATTGAATAGCAAAAACTCACCACGAGAGTAGGTACAAAGGGGTATATTGAAACGAGAGAATTTTGGGAATTTTCTGTGCGTATATTTCTGTAATTGTAAATCAGTTAACTACAGGAGGAACAAAAGAAGGTTTATATACTGCTATTTAACTAAGCTAATTCTAACTAACTACTCAAACCTAATCCAATACTCTAACCAGGCTGAGATATCAATGGGCCTTGTTCAACATGCACTTTAGGCCCATTACTAACATTACCAGTAACATTACTAATATTACCAGTATTGTCTTCATCCCCCCCGCAAGCTGAACGAGAGGGAAACAATAGTCCCAGCTTGCCACACAAGAAGAAATGTGTAGCAGCACTTAAAGGCTTCGTAAAGATGTCAGCCAGTTGCAAGCTAGTGGGAACATATGAGGTGCGAATGAAGCCATCAGCAACCATTTCCCGAACAAAATGGCTATCGATGCGGATGTGTTTGGTGCGCTCGTGAAAAACCGGGTTAACCGCTAACTGGAGAGCAGCCTTGTTATCGCAGCGAAGCCGAATAGGCAAGGAAGGACTCACGAGCATATCAGACAACAAACCATGGAGCCACACAATCTCACTGGCAACCACCGACATACTGCGGTATTCACTCTCCGCAGTGGACTTCGAAACCGTCTTTTGTTTCTTTGTTTTCCAAGACACGATAGAACCTCCAAGAAACACGCAGTACCCCGTGAGAGAGCGAGTTGTGTATACACAACTACCCCAATCCGCATCGCTATAAGCAAGCAATTGAAGGTCAGATGCAGACGGATAGAACAATGAGAAATTAAAAGTCCCCTTCAAATAACGCAGCAAGTACAGGGCGCAGTTCATGTGAGGTTGTCGGGGATCAGACACGAATTGACTCAATTGCTGGACAGAGTAGGTGATGTCCGGTCTGGTAAGGGACAGGTACAAAAGACGACCAACTAACCGGCGATAGCGCTCAGGATCATCGCAAGGGGCACCATCAGTGGGTGACAATCGTAACCCTTGCTGCATCGGGAACCGAGTGGGAGTACAATCACTCATCCCGGAATGAGTGAGAATATCTAGGATGTATTTGCGTTGATTCAACATGATGCCCTGCGAAGATCGAGCAATTTCCATCCCAAGGAAATAGCGGGCAAACCCGAGATCTTTAATAGTAAATTCACGATGAAGAGCTGCCTTGAGGTGTGAAATCTCAGCATCGGAATCGCCCATTATCAGCATATCATCGACGTATACAAGAGCGATGGTTTGAGCCCCAACTGACCCCCTTGTGAAGAGGGAGTAATCGTGCTTAGATTGACTGAATCCCTGAGCAACTAGAAACCGAGTAAGGGTGATGTTCCATTGACGGCTGGCCTGTTTAAGTCCATATAAAGACTTTACCAGCCTGCAAACTTGCCCGGGCTGAGCCTTGTCATAGCCTTCCGGTGGGAGCATATAGACATCCTCATCTAAGTCCCCGTGCAAGACAGCGTTATTAATGTCGAGTTGATGCAGATTCCAATGCTTAGCCGCAGCTAAAGCCATGACAACCCGGACTGTAGGAAGCTTAGCCACCGGGGAGAAGGTAAGCTTATAGTCCTTATCCTTAACTTGGCTAAATCCTTTAGCCACTAAGCGTGCCTTATACCGTTCTATAGACCCATCCGGTCGAAACTTCACTTTATAAACCCACTTGGAGCCAATAGCTTTCTTACCCGGAGGGAGCGAGGTAAGAAGCCATGTTTTGTTAACATCGAGAGCCAACAGCTCCTTTTTCATAGCATCTTCCCAAACTGGATTTCCTTTAGCTTGTTTATAGCTATGAGGCTCAGGAACACTGAGCATGTTTGCCAAAGACACAACATACTCGGAAGACAAATAAGAGAGATGTTGAGCAGCAAACACAGCAAAAGAAGCAGAGGAATCAGGCCGAGTAGGAAGATGAGAGCAAACGAAGTCATTGAACCGAGCAGGAGGCACAACCTCTCTAGTAGATCGACGAGGAGGAGGTAACGAAGTAGTAGGAGAGCTAGATTCTCCAACAGATGAATTAGACATATCAAGACCCTAGGTAATGTCATCGGCAGGAAGAGAAGTGGAAGACGAATGAGACAAAGAATCAGAAACGTGACCTGTAGGTTGGTAAGATATCGGTGGAGTACCATCAGCAACATCCAGATCCAGAGCAACCAGAGGCAACGACTCAGGTCGATCATAAGACTCAGATCCCTGTTGTGGAGGAGTCGATTTGAAAGGGAATAAATGTTCTCGAAAGACCACATGACGACCTATAAACAAAGACTGATTATCAAGATCAAAAAGCCTATATGCTTTCTGATTCAAGGCATAACCAAGGAAGAGACACTTCCTTGCCGAGGCATCAAACTTGTCTCTGTGTACCTTGCTTTTGGAAGCGTAACAGAGGCAGCCCACAACCCTGAGATTCTCATATGAAGGCACTTGCCCAGTCAAAACTTCATATGGAGTTTTCCACCCAATAACCGGAGAAGGCAAACGATTAATAATATGTGTTGCACTAAGAACACATTCCCCCCAAAACCGGAAAGGCAAGTTAGTATGAATCCTAATTACACGAGCGGTCTCAATGAGATGTCGATGCTTACGCTCGACTCTACCATTCTGTTAAGGGACCTCCGGAGCTGACTTTTGATGGATGATCCCTCTTTTGGCAAACAATTCAACACACCTATGCTGTGTGAACTCCGTACCGTTATCAGACCTCACCATTTTCACAGTGGTGTTGTACTGATTCTCGACCATACAGAAGAAACCCTCAATCAACGAAAAAACTTGTAGCTTGTCCTTTACCAAAAAGGTCCAAGTACACCTAGTATGGTTGTCAACTATAGTTAAGAAATACCGAGCCCCGGTTAATGCCTTGACCTTATATGGCCCCCATAGGTCCATATGTAGCAATTCAAATGCCTTAGAAGCCCTATTCAAGCTCTTAGAGAAAGGTAATTTGTGATGTTTCGACAAATCACATACATCACACACATAGGACTCCAAACTAGAACAATCACAAAGAGCCAAATGTTTCATCTTAGACAAAGATGCGTGGCCCAACCGAGCATGTAAAGTAGGTAAGAAATGAGAATGTGAGTTTGCAATGTCTGCCTTACATGGTTGTTCAGCAGATTTATTCATGACACTGGAAATCAGTCCTTCAGCAACTTCAAACTTGTAAAGACCATCTTCAGCGCGCTCTCTTGCAATAACTCTCTCAGAAATAAGGTCCTGTAAAACACAAGCCATAGAGTTGAATCTCAATTCTCTGCTTGTCCCTGCTAGCAGTTTCGAAACTGATAACAGATTATGATTGAATCCCGGAACAAATAAGACTCGCTGGAGCACCAATTCCTTAGACAAAATGATGGTCCCGGCTTGTTTCACTGGTTTGACCGATCCATCAGGTAAAGCCAATAAAACCAGCTTCCTTAGATCCCTCAAATCAGTGAACACGGTAGGATCAAAAGCGATGTGGTCAGTTGCCCCGGTATCAATGATCCACAATCGTTTATCACCTTTCGTAGTTAAGAAAGTCATAGGAGTATGTAAGTTACCTGCAAAATTCACCATGGCATTACTCTGATCAGGGTCTGTAGCAACACCTTTACCTTTCATCATCCTCATAACTTCCTGATATACAGCGGCAATGACCTCAGGATTGACCATGTTCTACACGTTGTTCACACTGTCAATTTCAAGAGGAGTATCCATGTGAGGCACATCTTCCACATTAGCCACAAAGTTACGAGGACGGCCTTGTTCATTGCCCTTAATATCCTCCTTTGGTCCAGTATACCACTCGGGATAGCCAATGAGCTTGAAACAGGCATCCTTCAAATGTCCTTTAGCACCACAGAAAGTACACTTACGCTCAGCCTTGAGACGTTTTTACTCCTGCTTATAGGCTTCAAAGCGTGAAGCAGCGTCTCCACTCCTTGAAGACTCACCTTGCCTATACTGATAACCTGCATCTCCACTCCTTGAAGACTCACCTTGCCTGTACTGATAATTCCGACTAACATTTAGAGCACTAGCATCAGCAGTAGACGAGCTAGAACCACCGGTAACCTCCTTCTGCCTTTCAACTTGTAACACCATATGGAAGGCCCTGTTAACACTTTGAAGAGTTTCCATGGACAGTATGCTATTCCTCACCTGCTCAAAAGCGTCATTTAACCCCATGAGGAACTGCATTAACTTGGCAATAGCATCTCGTTCAAGCATCCTTTTAACAACAGCACATCTGCACTGAGTAAAAGCCCCACACTCGCAGTTGATCGGAGCCTCTAGAACCGCTAATTCATCCCAGAATCGCTTTAATTTTCCGAAATATGCAGCCACAGTCATATTATCCTGCCTAACATTGCTCAGATCTCTATGCAATTGATAAATTAGAGGAGCATTCGACTCAGAAAATCTCTCAGTAACCTCGTCCCACAATTCCTTCGCAGATTGCACATACATGAAGTTTTCGGAAACCTCAGGAGACATAGAATTTATAATCCAGCACATTACCATGTAGTCTGCCCTAGTCCATTTCTCTAGTTCATCAGCATCATCTAAAGGTTTGATACACGCACCTGTGATGAAACCGAGTTTCATCTTCGCGCCCAAGGCCATACGAACTCCCCGGCTCCAACTTGAAAAATTGGATCCGTTGAACTTAGACGCCACTAGCTGCATCCCTGGATGATCAGATCCAGACAAGAACAGCGGATTGTAAGCACTCACCGCTGGATCTCCATGGCGATCCTGATATCCTTCGCGGTTTTCAGTATTCTCCATCACTTGCTTCTGAACACGGACAATCAAGTACCTAAGAGGTAGATCAACAGCAAGATCTGTAACCACGAGCCAAGATCGATCACCAAAACCACCAAATCACACGATTCGGAGCTCTGATACCATATTGAAACGAGAGAATTTTGGGAATTTTCTGTGCGTATATTTCTGTAATTGTAAATCAGTTAACTACAGGAGGAACAAAAGAAGGTTTATATACTGCTATTTAACTAAGCTAATTCTAACTAACTACTCAAACCTGATCCAATACTCTAACCGGGCTGAGATATCAATGGGCCTTGTTCAACATGCACTTTAGGCCCATTACTAACATTACTAACATTACCAGTAACATTACTAATATTACCAGTATTGTCTTCTATATATATACACGATTAAACCACAAGCTCAAGCTTCCTAACAACCTTCTAACCAACTAACCACCTCCTAATTCCCCTTTATTCGTATTTACATTCAGATTGGGCTTAGAACCACTTATTTCGGATTGGGCCTGAGGCTCACTCTACAGTTTACACTCATCTAAATGCAAAAATTCATCCGGGAATAGAGTTGCCTTGAACGGTGGAGATTGACTTATTATGCCTCCTAATATAAGGAGAGGATCCAGATTCTATCGAGCCTCGGGTAAGAAAGCCACCGGGCTCCTGTCGAGTGGTTGGCTCATATATATGCAACCACTCTCATTGTGAGCACTAGCTAGAGACTTCCGGTCAAGATACCCCTCCGATGCATAACACAGTTTGAGCTCGGCGACCACCTCACTCATTCTCGGTCGTTGATTACCTATAAGATTCACACATGCCATGGCTATCTCCAAGAATTTCCATGCTATGTTGGGACTGAATTCGCCTTGTAGCCTCTTGTCGACTATCGCCAAGATGTCTCCTTTCTCGACCATCTCAGTCGCCCACTTGACTATATGAATTTGTTGATCTCTTTGGTCCACTTTCTTGAATATTGCTGGCTTCCCCGTAATCAGCTCCAACAGCACAACTCCAAAGCCGAAAACATCACTTCTGTAGCTTATCGTGTTCATTTGGCAATACCTGAGTTCATAAATTATACATCCATTTAGATATATGATCTAGATTACGTTGATGCACCACTTTGGAGATCGAAGAATAACTTACTCTGGATCAAGGTACCCAAGAGTCCCGGCAATGTCAGTACTCGCAACAGCCTCACTCGCTGTGGTGAAAAATCTGGAGAGGCCGAAATCAGATATCTTGGCATGTCCCGTCCCATCCAATAGAATGTTCGCAGGCTTGACGTCTCTATGGATGATTGTTGGCTGGCAGCCACTGTGTAAATACTCCAATCCTGCATCCATTTCATTCATGTTTGAATGCAATTTTTGTTTATAACTTGTTTTCAAGTACTCCATTTTTGTTTGAAGGGATGAATGTGCAAGGCTAACCTTGTGCAGCATCAATTGCAATTTGAAGTCTTGTTTTCCAGCTCAACGAATGCTCGCTGCTCGCTGCGAAGTGATTGAGAAAATTAGAACTTAACACCAGCTAGCTCAATGAATATGAACTATAGAGTTACCTGATAAATGCATCTTCAAATCCCCAGAAGACAAGTACTCGTAAACGAGTGCCATGTTTGAGCGTTCATCACAATACCCAATTAGAGACACCAGATTCACATGGTGAATCTTCGTCAAGAGTTCAGCCTGCAGTGGATTCAGGAACAAGTATCAATCCATGTAACTAACAGTAACTGACTAAGAAATTAAATGTACTAAAACAAGTTTTTTGGTCTCACTTGCCTCTGCACAGAATTGCTTCACAGAGAGGGCAGATGTATTATTCAGTATCTTGACAGCGATCTGAGTACCGTCTTGCAGAAGACCATGATAGACGGTACCAAATGCTCCTTTGCCAACGATCTTTTTAAAACTATCGGTGATCTTGACAATGTCTGAATATCTGAATCGCTTATTTCTTGATGTTATCGTTCGGTGTATTACCCCTTCAATTCAACAAAAACAACATATATATCAAGTCAGATTACATGACAGGATCTATGATACAATTATAAAGTGATCACATGAAAGATGATAGATTGAATAGGACCTTTTCTCTCTCTGTGTTTATATGTGAAGAAAATGATACCAATGATCACAAGGAGTGAAATTGAAGCAATGGATGATACTAATGGAATAATGAATCGGTGATTTTTTTTGTTAATTGTTGTCTTACAAGGAATGGAGTTCCCTTCTAATCTGCAAAAATGGGAAAAAAATAAAATAAAAACCATTGAAGAGATTAAGTTTGTTGTTTCATTGAATTGAATATAAACTACAAAATTTGAAAAAACATACCTTAGAGTTATAGAGTTGTTACAAATTTTTTGAACTAGTTGAGGAGGAACTGGACCTGTTAGATTGTTTCCTGACAGATCGCTGCAACAAGGAACATATGAGAGTTTAACTTCATATATATGTAGAATCAATTCGTTAACTCTACAACCATCAACATTAGTAATAGTATCTTACATGTCGCGCAATGAGGGCATTTGCGCTAAAAACTCTGGTATCTTCCCCGTGAATCCATTGTTTGAGAGATTCCTAAATTGAATGTAAGAGCACTTACTACTAGACAAGAGACCATTTAAAAACATTGGTGTATTCAACCTCTGATAAAAACATGTCCACTTACAAGCACTGCAGCAATTTGAGTTCGGACAGAGTTGGCGGAAGCTCTCCAGTCAAATTTCTTGAGCTCAGATTCCTACCTCGCGATCATTTGATTGTAAATCAAACATTAGAATTTCACATGATATAAGTGTGATTGAGATGAATGCTATATCATCCAAATGAACTCACAAGGAGGTTATATTTGGCGGGTTATGTCCGTCATAGGCACAATTCAGACCATCCCACTGATAATTTTTCGGAAGGCAAGGATCTCCTTGCCAATTAGCCATTAGTACTCCGTACTGATTCTTGATTGCAGTGACAGCGTCGACTGATCATATTAAGATGAAACATTGTCATAAAGGCAGACGAAGCAATAGTTGAGGAATGTGGAGAAGAGATTAAACATACCGTCTTCACGGTTTGTTGGTGAATAAGGAAGCTCTAAGACCTTGTAAGTCTCGAAAGCATTAAGAATAGGGTAACGGTTTGATTCATCGGTCTTGTTGAGTGAAAACACAAAAGCATCCGATCCATTGAGCGGTATCAAACCAGATTGTATTGTAGTTGACTGCAAGTACTCCGGCCTAACCGGTCCAAATCTGTAACCCGAACCAAGAGGCACGTAAATGTAGAACTCTCTAGTGTCGTTGGAGCCAAGCAATTCGAGCTCAGCAAAGTGCCAGTACGCGTAAACTTTAGACATCGGGTAGCTCGTGTTATATTCATTCGTCAGGCTACTACCATTCAGCTCACAGGCTGTACTCAACACACCATTTGGTACTTTATAAGGATTAGCACTCGAATCAGCAAAGGACTGGTTAGTCTGAATCACCTTCGTATTCGACCATGGATGCTCATACCATAGCCGATTGTAAGCATCATCGTTCTCACTACATTTCAATAGACATCAACAAACAACATGTCAGTCTAATACCTCAAGGAGTCATGATCACAACAGCTGAAAAACATAGAACACACACATACTCGGATGAGTTAACGAAACGGCCAAAGTCCCAACGGTACCACCGGTTGAGGGAGAAATCGGAAGATGCATTGTAGATAGAGTCATCCAAAGGCCTGAGTTCGAGAGCGGATATGAAAGGAGCTCCATGGCCAGTGCCTATGAGACAGACATCAATAGATTCCGAAACCGAGTAATGGATGATCTCTGGAGATAGTTTCTGACCAGGGCTTATTGGTTTGACTGTAAGCCAATAATTGACTCCGATGTAGACATCAAAGCGAGGCAAGGTATCCCTTCCGTCATAGTTGCCATACATGAACCGAGCTCGGATCAAGTATTTCTTGTATGGAAGCAACGGCGAAAGGGTATAGCAGCTTCGTTGTGTATCGGAGAAGATTCTAGCCGTGTTGTAGAGGTCTTGAGGGTCGGTAGTGATGAAATCGGAGGATACATTCGTGTTTCTTCCGGTGCTGGTGTAAGTATCATCCGACTTGTAGATCAAACCAGTTGCTTGATGGTAAGATGAGGCAGCTGCTGAGCCACAGTCGATGCTTATGAAGCCTAGATCGATTTCCGATACGAATGCGCTAGTTAAACAAGTTTCATATATGGTATATACACTAAAGCATTGAATTACATTACAAGTCAATTTTGATTGACTAAGAAATTATGGTATACCACTTCAGGAATTGAATCACTTGATTTGAGAATCATGTTTTTAGTTAATAAACTCATGGAGTAATAAAAACCAATTGACTATGAACATTGAATAGTCCAATCATCTATCTGACTATGGTATGAGGCCGACTTAAAAAAGTGAGCATAATATAAAAACAGTTGAAATTGAAAAATTGTGTAAAATAAAGGTGGAAAGATTATGAAATAATATAAACTTCGTAACTTGGTTTAGCTCTTTTTAAACTACAAACGGATTTTTTTAAGCATCCATTCACAGTTTTTTTTAAAACACCCACATTTTAACACTTTTTTAAGTGTGTTTTTTTTGCCCATACACACCATATTTCTTTATTTGCAATCCATAAAAGATATGCAGTTTTTTTTTAAGTTGAATAGCTCTGGCATTTTAGATGAGCATAAGCCAAATCATCAGAATTCAAGGACATTTTCTCATTTTATCATCATTTTAAGTTCATTTAAGCCAAGTACTAAGGGCTAATTGTTTGGAGCGTCAGAGATTAATTTAGATTAAGATTAAAATCTAGATGAAATTTTAGCTTTTGCGGATAGATTAAAAATTTAAAAGAGTAAATTCTTGTTTAATATGACCAATTATATAAAGTTTTGTAAAGTTATTTTTTCGAAAACTGCAAAAAACTTTACCACGACTCTTTAAAAAGCTCAAATAAGTTTGTGTCAAACAGATCCTAAGGAGCTAGATTTAAAGATATTAATATAAGAATTTTTTTAATTCTTTTTTAACTTACACATATAAACTTATTTTATAAATTAAATTAAAACATGTTGTGCACGAATACTTTTAAATTAAATAAAGTTTAAAAATATTGTTCAAGGGCAGTACAAGTTATCAAAAGAAAACTTAACTGAAAAAATAATGAAAATATATATAATTACCTGGATGATGATCATCATCACCGATTAGCCTTTCCATACGGGTGAGCGTCCGAGCTTGTGCAACTTGGGAGTGAAAATGTAGCAGGGCTCCTACCCAGAACAATGCACAAGCAACTCCAATGCCCATCTCGTTTTTACGACACTCGATCGAAACTGATTATGAGATCGATACTGCCGATCGATATATAAGGGGCCATCTATTGATTTAATGTACAAATTAGGCATATAAATTGACGCTCTCGAAGCGAATATGAGGTCAACTGGAGGAGTCAATTCATATGGTAATATGGTATGCATTTGGAATTGAATATATTAACTGGCCGTGATTTGGGGGTTTGTCTAGCCGTCTAGGATGACCCCAGAGGTGTGTGTTATTCGGAAAAAAGGGTGTCAGAAGCACCAAAGCACCTGCCAAGAACTCGGTGTATTCGGTCAATCCAAACTCGTCGTTTTGAAACTAATTTGTGAGATAGTTAGGGTCTATTGGGCCTAATGTCCTATAAATAGCTGTATAAGCCCATAACAGAAAATAAGAAATCAGTGGCATTTTTCTGTTCTCTACTTTTCTCTGTTCAAAGTCCAAACACTGCGTTTCGTTCTTCATTGTCCATTTGTCCTCCTCAATCTCAATCACCATGTTAGGTTAGATTTCCGTTCTGTTCTTGAATGATTTGAATCTGTTGATGCGTAGATCTCAGATTCACATAATTCCATAATTAATTGCCAACGGTGAGTGAATGTTGAAGATGTTGCATTGGGTTTTCTTGGCTCCTTAATTGAGACTTCACGAGTTGTTGTAAATGGTATGATGTAAACGGTAAGACTATCTCCGATGTTATTTAATAAAAATTGTAATCTAATTGTTGTTTTTGAGTGTTTATTGTGTACGTTTGCACAGAGAGTAAATAAAGCATAATAACTCTTCTATGGAATGTCCGTGATGAGCATCTCAATCTCTCAAGAGCAACTCCACTGGTCAGTAATGAAGTTGATAACCGTCAAACTGTCTCCCTCAATCATGATACGTCGAAGACCAAGGTCCTTTGCAACTACAAGACTCGTTTGGAGCGCTAGAGCTTCCGCTTGTAAGGGGTAAGCATAACCACACGGTCCACACTGGAGGCTACCCGAAGAGATGAACAAGCCAAAAGCATCCCGAATGACGAATCCGGTCGTGGCTAAGCTTGTATGAAGTTTGGATCCATCAAAATTGATTTTGAAATGTTCTATCATTGGCTTGTTCCACCTCGTGTTTTTCTTTTTTTCCTGGGCTAGGTATGTGGATAAGTAGTTTCCGTTATAGAGTTTTCTCCGTGGGTGGTCTTGTAATAACTTAGTTGCTATAGAAGTTGTCGTAGATACGTTTCTTGTTTCCTTTTATCTGTGAAATTGTTGTTGTTGAAAGTTATTTTGTTTCTAATAGTCCAAATTTCATGGTCACCTGAAGGTCGTCGCTAAGGTCTTTTTTGTGGTTTATTTAATTTGGTAAAAATGCCATTTGTTATTTGTCTGATTGATCAATTAGTTTTGTTTGTTGCGTTTATGACATCAGTTGTTGCATTGTTAATCTTTGAGAGTAGTTGTAGTGAGTGCATGCAGTTGGTGACAAGTGTCATCTTTGTCAATCCGGTTACAAAATATACAAACTAGGGGGTCTGCTACTCCTTTTTGTGTTGGTCTTTTTTTTTATTGGGATTCCATTTATAACCATTTTTCAGAGGAATTTTTTAACTTTCGGAAGACACTCAATCTCCCAAATCCAAGCGATGTCACTTACGTGATTTATTTGCCTTCCGATGATCTTGTCTAGAGCTGATGATGTCGTAAACCAAACATGTCGAATGACTTGTCAATAAAGCCGATCTCCAATGTCTGTTATTGATATCTTGATAGTTTGGATCATTTGTACTATATTTGGTGGTAATACTTGACTTAGTTTTTCATTTTCCCATTTATGGAAGCATGTAAATCCTTCCTTAACCTTAACACAAAAACACTATAGAGGAAACAAACTCAACTATTAAAAGGGGTATTTTGGTATAAATAAAGTAGGGTACGGGTTGTCCATAGGAAAATATGTTGTTGAGTTGTCCCACCTTCGTAAAGAAGTTCAACCTCCTCGATCGAGTGGTTGATTTTTCTCGTTGCTCTCTTTTATTTATAGCCAGGAAAAAAAATGCACGTCCCCTTCGATGCAGTAATCAATCAAAGATGGGTCCATTCTAATCCAACCGAGTCCGATATATGGCCAAATTCAATTAGTGTGCCATTTTGTTTATAAACACCTATCAGCAAATATTCCAGTGGTCTCCTCCAAGTTTGAATTAGTGAATGGGGGCACGACCACCCCCGACACAAAATTAATTGAAAAAATAAAATTTAAGGTTAAAAATCATAATAAAAAATAGGAATACATTTTTTGCAATAATGTTTTTCTATCAATTTTTTTGAAATTAAAAATGTTATATTTAAATCAAATTTTATAGATCACTTTCAATATTTTTTGAAAAAATATTATTTATACTACACGTATATAAAAAAAAATTGTAATAATCTGTGTCATGTGAAATTTTTTAATTAAAAATGTCATATTTAAACTATAATTTATGGTTTACTTAAATTTTTTAAAATATTTTTTCATAGATATCTACCTTTAAAAATTTTCCTAAAATAAAGATTTTCAATCCCCCTCTGCAAAATCTTTTGGCAAACGCAAAATTCTATTATAGTAGGTGGAGGAAAATTTAAATTTGTGACTTATTGGTCACTACATGTCATCTTTACCCGTTAAATTCATAATGATAACTTATATTTTTCCCTTTAAAATCATGTTTTAAATATGGGTGTGTATGGTAAGAATTATAAGCTGTTAAAATTTTAACATTTGGGGTTGTTTATAAAATAAACAAGGTTTATTGTATTATGGATGCTAAAAATAAACTAAAAGGAGTTAAAAAAAGGAGTTTAAAAATAAGCTACAAAAGGAAGGTTATTTTGATGTTTATTTTACAAAAGTACTGTTTTACCCTTTTCTTTTTATCTTATTTGGTTTGAAAGTACAACAATACCCCTAATAACAACCAAATAAACTCCACTTTTTACAAATAAATGGTTTTTCGTCTCATACGGAGATTATCTTGTTGTTTAAATTTTTAACTGTTTTTACCAACAGTTTATAAATTTTACCTTGTTTATAATTTTAGTCAGTTTATTAACTCCGTCCCATACAAACCCTATACT
The DNA here is from genome assembly GCA_037127255.1 of Persicaria tinctoria. NCBI lineage: Eukaryota > Viridiplantae > Streptophyta > Magnoliopsida > Caryophyllales > Polygonaceae > Persicaria > Persicaria tinctoria. Next base: position 8,379,657 of record JBANSL010000013.1, on the reverse strand, counting down.
TTGCAAATTAGCATCTTTGAAAAATTATTTGTAATTTTTTTATACCATATAACTGATATAAGTATAACTTTATTATATATAACTTGTAATTTAGATACATTTTATAAATAAAAAATTAATATGTGAGCTAACCAGTTACTGTAAATGATTTATACGGAGTATTTTAAAATGGAGCATATAATTTTAAGAGTTGGATAATTGTGACACCATTGCCAAGCTGCCAAGTAGTAGTGTAGGTGAGCTTCACTTGGTCTGTAGAGGTAAGGTAGGTGGGAAGAAAAGACAAGGGGCCACTATAAACACTATCTGCATATGCCTGCCTGGCTCCCTCTCTCCTTCCGGTTGCTCCTCTCTCTGTGGAATTCCTGGTTCCAAGTAAGCAATTCACTGTAGTCCATTCCAATCCAAGCCGGATAGGATTACGGAGAGAGAGAAAGAGAGATCCATATCACTCACGATTACCTGAATTCTCTCTCTCTGAATTCCTACTAGTTGCTCCTTCGCCACGATGTTGCTGCAAGCTAATTTCCTGGTAACAATGGCACCTATCACTCTCCGCTCCTCCCTCAGATTTCTCAATTCCATCTTCAATTGCTACAATTTCGCTGATTATCAGTTGTGAATCGAAGTTTTTGTTATGGATTGTGTTGTGCGAAGCAGACCAACGCGCCCAGCGTGTCTGGCGGTTCTCTAGCTCTGCGATCGTCGCGTTTTTCGAGCAGGAGCGGCTGCGTTGTGGTGAAGGTTTCCACGGAGACCAACGGCCGGCCGGGAGATCCGAACGCCGTCGTTTTGACGGAGAGCGATAAGGTTGGAGACGGAGAAGCGGTTGTTGCTCCGTCTGAGGCCGATTTGAGCTCCAAGTCTACGGTTGCTACCGGCGGGGTTCGGGATGTGTACGGCGAGGATTTCGCCACCGAGGACCAGCACGTTACTCCTTGGACTGTCACTGTCGCTAGGTATGGCGGGGATCGATGATTTCTATGCTCTCTTTTTTTCTTTGGCTGCTATTTTTTATCTATTATAATATTATTACATCAGATAAGATCGCGATGGCCTGATTTTTACTACCTCCGTTCCATAATACATGGGCTTTTCCTTTTTGACACGTTTTTTAAGGAGCGAAAAACTCTATGAAATATTATTTTTTTAATCAAATTTTTTATATCATTTGATACTTATTACTAATAAGTATCAAATTATATAAAAAATTTAATTAAAAAAATAATATTTCATATAGTTTTTCGCTCCTTAAAAAACGTGCCGAAAACTAAAAACCCATGTATTTTGGAACGGAGGGAGTATTAAATTTCTTGTGCTTTTGGCAGTGTCTGATGGATTTGTTCGTACGTGCTTGTGTCGTTGGGGATTAATTCTAGCACGGTGTTTATCTTTTGGAAAAATGGAATTTGATTTTGTCCTTCGAATGATTGAATCTTTATACAGCATATGTATGAAATTGATCTTAATGGCGTGCTTTATTCATCAGGTTCCATTTTAGTGTTTAACTGAACTTTGAAGTTAGGCTGGTATCTTGAATTACATGCTGAAATGTCCATTTCAAATTGACCAATTAATTCATCCCAAAATGCCATATATCTGCTTGGGCAACAGTCAATTTTATAAGAGTATTTTATTGGTGAATATTGCAAGAACATTTCTCATGTACCAGACGAAAAGTTTTAGATCCTATATACTGTAGTATTCATTCTGAACTTCTGATTATTTTATTTGATCAAATATTGAGGAGCAAGTGAGATTTGAAGCAGACATTTCCTTTGGCAGCTTGCTTTTTGTTTGTGTCTTGACTTTTCTTCTTCTTTTCTTCGAACCTTCTTTTCCAGAAACAAATTTGTCCAACAGCTTGTTGCCTTCGATCTAAAAGCCGCTTTAACATGTTTGTCTCTGTTTGACTTGATTTATAAATTCTGCCGAGGAACTTGGGCAAGGGACAACAAGGATGCTTTTCTTTTATTATTGCACTTCTGCTTGAACGATGGTTTGGAGATACTATAGGTTCTTCTGCAACCATGTTTTGTTATTCGGACTAGATAATGAAGATGATATTGTCTGATGCAGCGGATATACATTACTGCGGGATCCACATTACAATAAAGGTCTTGGCTTTTCTGAAATAGAAAGAGATGCTCATTTTTTGCGCGGTCTTCTACCCCCAGCTGTTGTCAGCCAAGAGCTTCAGGTTACTTTTATCTGAAGCTCTGTCTGTATTCGTTTTTATCTTTAATGTTGTCGGAACAATTTATTAATCTCTCCTTCATTTCACGTGGCAGGTACGGAAACTGATTGCCAATATCCGCCAGTATCAAGTTCCTTTGCAGAAGTATATGGCTATGACAGATCTTCAGGTTAATGCACTTTTCTTTCATGAGTATCGAAATCAGTAAGAAACCCTATTCAGTTGCTTTCTTAATTGAAATCCTGGTGCAGAGAAAACTTGCATGTCCAGTCATATGTGCAACTATGTGACCTTTTTTTCTTCCTGGAATCCTATTCAGCTGCGCTGTTATTTGCAACTGTGTTACGTACATTGCTTCTTTGAAACCTTGGAATAAGTTTCATCTCTCCTTAATTATTTATTGTATACTGAAAAGTACAGAAATGATGTCGTTGCATTTCATGTTTAACAAATATGTTGTTGCCTCCTGTTTTTGTTTCCTTTTAGCTCCAACTGCAACCCATTTCTGGAAAATTTTAATTATAGCCATGAAGTATCATATGTTGGGTCCTGATTGAATTTTTTCTAGAAGGTTTTCCCCCTTTCATGATTATCATTCTTGTGTAACAAATTAGATTCCTTAAAAATTTACTGAATTTGTTCGCGTAACTTTGTAGGTGAGAAATGAAAAATTGTTCTACAAGCTTCTTATTGATCATGTTGAAGAGCTACTTCCGGTGGTGTACACTCCAACTGTTGGTGAGGCTTGCCAAAAATATGGCTGCATCTTTAGGCAACCTCAGGGTCTCTATATTAGTTTGAAAGAGAAGTATGTTTGTCTCAACCCCGTCTTAAATCTTGAATTGTCAAATTGCCATGTATAAATTTTTTACGAAGTGTCCTGTGTAAATTATTGGTTTACATGTTTTAAGTGTTCTTTTTCAGGGGAAAGATTCTCGAAGTATTGAGAAATTGGCCAGAGAGAAATATACAAGTTCTTGTTGTTACTGATGGTGAGAGAATTCTCGGACTTGGGGATCTTGGTAGTCAGGTTAGTATTTGTTCCTTCTTTTGTTACCTTATTTAGATTTCCATCATAAGTTATTACATATAGATATAAATCATTGTTAAGCATTCACTTCAATCATGTGTCCTTTGAATTTGAGACCTAATTAACTTGGACATGATTGTAGGGAATGGCAATACCAGTTGGGAAGCTCTCTCTTTACACAGCTCTTGGTGGTATACGCCCTTCGGCTGTAAGTATTCTTACACTCCATTTTATTGTTTCTGTATATTTAGCTTCTTGCCTCCAATTGTGTGCAAACATAATTGGCTTGCCATAGTTTGTTTGTCTTCTCCCAAAATGTTTCAAGACATAAGTCTTTTGACACGAAGCATTTCTTTATTTCATATAATCCTCGGATCTGGCTAAATTCCTAATGCTGTTAGTTTTCGTTGCTCACCATGCACTTAATACAAATTCGAAATGTTTCAGTGCTTGCCTGTGACAATTGATGTGGGAACAAATAACGAGGAGTTGCTCAATGATGAATTTTATATTGGCCTTAGGCGAAGAAGGGCTACTGGCGAGGTGATTTATATATAAACATTTCATAATTCTAATTGAGAAATTGTGTATTTTTTATTGAATCATATGAATTCTCAATAATGCTTTGAAATTCTTTTTATCAATTGATGCAGGAATATGCTGAGCTTATGTATGAGTTCATGACAGCAGTTAAGCAGAATTATGGTGAAAAGGTCCTCATTCAGGTAAATGATGTGAAAAAATATTTAGCGTCTGTGATCAACTACATGCTACATACACCCCCTTCTCCTTGTTCTGTTATAGCAGCTACCTTTTCTTGAAAATGAACTCTATATGTGCTGTGTTTCTTTGACATTTTATGACTTTGTGCAGTTTGAAGACTTCGCTAATCACAATGCATTTGATCTGCTTGCAAGATATAGTAGCACTCATCTCGTCTTCAATGATGATATCCAGGTATTTCGGGGACTGCTGTATATTCCTGCCGTTACCTTCCTTCTAGTCAACCTCTTTATAAGTGGCTTTTCATTTGTTTCAGGGGACAGCTTCTGTGGTCCTTGCTGGGCTTGTTGCCTCAGAGAAAATGACAGGGAAATCTCTCGCAGACAACACATATTTATTCCTTGGAGCTGGCGAGGTTTGTATTATTTGTTCAATTTATAATATCCGGTTTTATTTGAGCTTCTTAATTCCTAAAGATGAGAGAGGATGCCCTTCATTTAATCAAAACTGAGCAGCATATACTCCATTTCTTTTTTCCTCTTTATCCAATACTTGGTCAGCCTTTTCCTTCATGTTGCCTGCTATTGAAACTCGGCCAATTAGATGAAGAAAGGGAAATTTAAAACTTTTGAAACCCATCCTCTCAAATTCAACCATAACCATCTCCTCCATGCTACCTACCTTCCAAGGGAAAAAAATCCTGGAATTTGTATATACATTTGTATAGGTGTGGTCCTGAATTGACTTTGCTGTCTGCTTCTCGCTCCAACCACAGGCTGGAACTGGCATTGCAGAACTCATTGCCCTCGAGATATCAAAGCAGGTTAGAAACCTTTTACTTGTTCAGCTTTTGTAAAATCACCAATACATGGCATACTGATGAATTGCGGTTTATGTAGACTGGTATTTCTGTTGAAGAGGCACGAGATAAGATCTGGCTACTGGATTCTAAGGTTTCGATTTTTTTTAATCTACTCTAGTTTCGGAATGTGTACCCCTGATTTTTATCATATTTTTACTTTCTGCTAGGCTGATTCTTAACTTTTTTGGCAGGGATTAATTGTTAGAGAGAGAATGGAATCCCTTCAATTTTTTAAGAAGCCCTGGGCTCATGAACACGAACCAGTTACAGGACTTGTGAATGCTGTTAAGGTGGACATCTGAGCATCTCCATATGTCAATTGAATGTGCTAAAATAGCCATTAGAAAGTTACCATGTTAAGAAATGGATTGTGACTTTTCTTATCAACACTTTTTGTCTTTCTTGTCAGTCCATTAAGCCGACAGTGTTAATTGGATCATCTGGAGCAGGGAAAACATTTACAAAAGAGGTGGTTGAGCTCATGACCTCCCTCAATGAGGTATTTTGTGTATTATGAAAACTATTCAATACAGTAGTTGCTAAAGCTGGCAATATAGTTCCCAAAAGAACTAATGTCTTCTGTTATTGAACTCTGTGCAGAGGCCTGTCATTTTTGCTCTATCTAATCCAACCTCACAATCCGAGTGCACAGCTGAAGAGGCTTATACTTGGAGCAAGGTAAAGTGATAGCTATAACTTGTGAATGCCTAACATCTAGAAATCATTGTGTTGTGCAGATGGATTCTGAATAGTGTACTTCGTTTCTTTGGGGTCGGGTATGATTCCCTTAAGCAATAAGTGTCCTTGCATTTTGTAGGGCCGAGCAATTTTTGCCAGTGGAAGCCCATTTGATCCCGTTGAGTACAAGGGGCAAACATTTGCACCTGGACAGGTTCTGATTGTTTTGAAAATTATTTATACATGGTAATATTAAGCACTTGGTGAACTGCATTAATTTTGCTTCCTGTTATTTTCAGGCAAATAATGCATACATATTCCCCGGATTTGGGCTGGGTTTGATAATATCTGGTGCTATCCGTGTCCATAATGACTTGCTTTTGACCGCTTGTAAGTGCCCGTACATTTTAATGTCGCTCATATGAAAATATGAATGAAACACTTGCCTGCGATGAAATTCATGTGCATACTATCCCCATTTCATCTCCACATAATGACCTTTTCTATTTCTTCTGAAACAGCCGAGGCCTTGGCTTCTCAAGTGACCGATGAAGACTTTTCCAAGGGACTCTTATACCCGCCATTCAGAAACATCAGAAAAATCTCAGCACATATTGCGGCAAATGTAGCTGCAAAGGCTTACGAACTCGGTAAGTTTTCACTGTCTGTTGACCAACAGATGTCATACCTGTGCTGTTTTGAGGAACTAAATTGCTGATAGTTGTGTTCTTCTGTTGTCTAACAGGTCTGGCTACTCGACTCCCCCAACCCGAGAACCTGGTCAAGTATGCCGAGAGCTGCATGTACAGCCCGAACTACCGTACCTATCGGTGAACCCCCATCCATTGCGAATGTCAGATCATCATCATCTACTTTGTATGTGCAAGTAAGCTTCATGCTGCCCTTCTTATAGTATCACTTCTGGTTTTGGCAGCCTGAACTCTAGTGTGTAATGGTTTTGCCTTTTTTTTTATCTTTTTTTTTTAATCTGGTTTACATGTAGTTAGATCTCATTGCGTATTGTTCTTTATAGCATCTGGTCATAGACTGTGCAGTGGTATGTATTTCTGCTTCCTAGACTCAGTAATTGCTCAAATGGCAGCCATGCTATGTTTGTGGCTTTGATTAAACATCTTTGTTATGTTGGCCTATTGTATCGTGCTCCGGTTTTGGATGGTGCTCCATCGCAACCGAACCACAAACTCTATACCGGAGCCCTATCGAGGAGCAAGATCAGAGGATCAAGCCTGGTCCTATGCCAGTTTGATGTGTCTTGACTCCTTTCTTGTGTGCACCGTGGTCTTCTTAGGGTCGGTTTGAAACAACACGATTTATAATGCATAATATTGTATTAATGTTTTGTGCATTAATCCACAATGCAAAATGATCCAAATAGACCCCAAGGCTTCTTGATTTTCGGGTATGAATTTTAAATTGAAGGGAATTTTTGCTTAGCAAACCTATCAAAAAATCAAAAGATTTATATTTGTGAATGGATGAAGTACTTGATTGTCACCTTCATCCCTTTTAGAGTTGAGATAGAAAAATTCTTATAACATATTACAATGCAATATAATCAATTCCATTTGTTAGAACAACTTCAATCATTACAAAAAGTATAAAACATTTCTTACTAAATCGATTATAAATAATATTACAATTGTCAAGTCTTAAAGCAAAGGATGACGTGTAATAATCCATAGGTCATAAGTTCAAATACCCCCCCACTGTAGATAGATTGATTATTCGTATATAACAACATAATTATTCGACTGATGTAATGTAAGTGTATTAGTAATCTTTTCATATAAAAAATATTCGTTCATTACAACATAATTATTCATATGAGTTACGTACGAATAACCATGTTATTTCAAACGAATAATTTTGTTCTTTCAATTCTCCTTTAAATCTCAGTCGTTGATCTTATCAATGCAACGCTATAAATTTGTTCACAAATTAACCGTTCACAACTGATCTATTATATATACTCACCAACCATACCAAGTACAATTTCAATGACTCACCTAGCTGCCAGGCTATGTACAAATTCAATTCCTCTAACAAACCATCCCAAGTACAAATTCAATGACTCACCTACTTAACACAGCTTCTAAATTACTATTCTACAGTACTTTTTTTGTAGGAACGTCGTTGTAGCTTCTAATTTAATTCGTTACTCGTCCCCCTTTTACTTCTTCTTCTTATTATTTATAAAGAGTAAAGACCATCTCCCTCAAAACCTCTATCTCTATTCTCTACATATCTCTAGCTCTTAATTTCGTTTTTGTTCCGGTATCTGAATGGGCGAATACCACAATCCATGGCTACCCAACAAAACTTGGGCATAGCCACAGTGGACTCGTGCTCCACGCCTCCACATATCCATTCAGATACCTGAACAAAACGTTTTTATTGGCTCGTCTTGCCTTTAAGCTAGCAATTGACTATTGATAAGAGACGTTAGCTAGTGGGTCAAATTTGTTTCCTAATTCTTAGCTAAATCAGTTCCGTATTTTGTGTAGTGCATATCTCTTTCTTTCCTCCATTAGTGCGGCTGTATAGGAGTTGGTTTTTCTCTTCTGTAATTTATATATACTTACTTCTGAGAATAATAATGATCAAGGGGAAAGTTTATCAAACACCATTGCCTTTGTTAACAACTATGAAGAGCTGATTCATTTGGGAGTTGGGACTACCAGTAGCTGAACATGTAAGCACCTAAACACTACTATATATATATATATGGATTGTGGCAATGGATTTGTTAATAATTTACAACTGTGTTAACTAGATGTCTTTATAGGGATCAATTATTGTTGAGGCAACTTGAGGTCACACGTGCTGGTGGTTAGCAGCTGATCAAGTGGGCTCAGCAATGTGTGTTGTAACCGAAATAAGTCTTGTGTGACTTGTGAAATAAGCTACCACTTGAGCTCTTTAGCTTAGTATAAATAGTTGTCTCTCATATGTGTGTAATCATCTTATAACAAAGTAATGAAAATTTATGGTTTTATGTGAGATCTGCTTTTTCCCTTCTCTTCCTCTGAGTGTTCTTGTGTGTCTCGCATCTTGATCTTGCTGAATCAATATGGTATCAGAGCATTGATTCGCATATCGGGTGTTCTAGGGGTTGTTTGCCGTTTGATCCACTCGATCTCTATTCGAGTTGACCTCTACACCTCTTCTCTTCCCGATCTTGCTCTGGTGTTGTGATCTGAGGCCATGATGTGAGGAACTCCGGAAGGAGGACATGAAATTCCGTCATCGTGACTACATTACTTCTGGTGATCTTCAGAATCCTCTTTTTTATCCATCCATTGGATAATTCGGGTATGATTCTCTCCACAATTCAGCTCTCGGTGAAAAACAAATTGGGGCTGATTATTGGATCTGTAGTTGAATCTCCTGAGGATACTACTCGGTGGCATCACTGTAACGATATGGTGTGCTCTTGGCTTCTAAACATTGTATCAAAGGAAATCTATGCCACACTTGATGAATTCAATACTGCTTAATATATGTGGGATGATCTAGAAGAAAGCTATGGTCAGAAAAACAGGCCTCTGGTGTTTCAGCTTAAGAAGGAGATTCAAAATTGCACCAAGCTCAAAGGTTTTTGACAAAAATTGCCTGGTCTTACCTTGCATGTGCGTTGCACTTGTGGAAAATGTGAGTGCAATCTAAATGCGCAAGTTGAGGCTTCTGAGAATGAAAGCAAATTTATGCAATTTCTCATGGGGCTCAATGGGAAGTTTGATGATGCTCGTCGTCAATTCTTATATATTATCCACACCTCTGCCTACTGCAAGTCATGCACACTCACTCTTGGTGCAAGATGAGCTCAGCTCTCGTATGAAGCAGGTGGACTCCAAAGTGGACTCTACTGTCTTCACCTCTATGAAAGGCATTGAAAGATCTGACAAATCTGGTATTAAGAGACGTTGTGAGGATTGCAATGACAATCATCATGTGGAGAGTTGTTGGGAACTGATTGGATATTCCGATCGGCACTCAAAGAGCAAGATCAAACCTCAGGCTCCTGGCCTAATACTGATCAGAAGAAGAAGTACTCCAAGGAACCGTTGGCCAATATCACTAATAGATCTGCAGATGAAGGATCTGAGAATGCTTACAAGTTATTTCAAAGTATGTCTAAGGAGAGCCAAAAGCTGATGAGTTCTCTTATGAACCTGATGGAGCAGCAAAAGGTCTGAATCAAACATGGCAGGTAACATTTTGAGTTTTAATGTGTCTCGGTACTCAAAATTGTGGGTGATAGAAAGTGGAGCCACCGATCATATGGCTTGAGATAAGACACTATTTAATTCTATATATGTTACATATTCCTAAACCTCTAGATGTTCATATTCCAAATGGCCATAGAGACATGATCACACACACACTAGACCTATCACCTTGTCCCCAAATTTTAAGCTAGAAAATGTGTTAGTTATTCCTAGCTTCAAATTCAATCTTATTTCCCCGAGCTGCCTCATTAAGGACCTTAACTGTCATGTTCATTTATTTGACAATCTGTGTGTGATACAGGACCCTACAAAGATGATGGAGATGGCAGTTGGTAAAATACGAAAGGTTGTACTACTTGCTTAGCTTCCTGCTTCTGAGATCCATGCCTCATTGCCTCCCAACTACCTTACCAAATTGTGTGCTGCATCACCCACCCTTCCTATATTTTTTCCTCGTTCTCATTGTAATAAAAATCCGACTCTACCAATGACAATGAATTCTCTTGTGTTGTTTGTCCTATTGCTAAACAAGTTCGGTCTTCTTTTCATTCTAGCATATCTCTGGCTGATGGAAATTTTGAGCTGCTACATTGTGATTTATGGGGTCCTTTTGACACTCATACATATGGTGGCCATCATTTTTATTTTTAACTTTGGTTGATGATAGACATCAAGATATGCTATTTATATATATTTGTACCATCAATAATATCTTACTAGAGTGCTACTTGTTGCTAGTGATGTATGATGAGCAAATGAATCAATGCTGCGAGCAGAATATGATCGAATATCTATCAAAAGCTCGCCATGAAAGCAGCCGAAAAGGTAACAAGTTAACTGTTGTGAGATTCCTTGGCGTGAGCGAGCAACTCTTGATGCCGCCACAAGAGCCAGTTAGATAGAGAGCCTTCATGTTCACTACGGAATCAACCTATATAGATAGCTATTCATCTTTCACTTTCGGCAAGTGCAAGTGAATTTTGTTAGTTGGTGGGGGAACCAATTCCACAATCCTTTCACTATTGGAATATTCAGTATGTTATGTAGTTGCTCCATCTTTCTCAGACCGGATCCGAAACCCTAATTCCTCTTGCTGTTAATTTGCACTAATACTCTCTTTTAGACGAATCGAAAATGAAAATATCAACTATCAAGCACTTGTTAGCTTATTACTATAGCATCAGAGAGATATATAATGCATTATTTGAATTAATGATCACCAATGATATGATAGACTCTTTTTGTATATATATTTAGATATGCATATATGTAATCAATCACATATACATATTGTTTCTCTTATAAGGTACTTTAGCTAGCAAAGTATCTAGCTAGTAGTGAGAAGTGACACATTGCTGTAAATTGCTTGAAACAGCAAAGATTGATGTTACATGTCGACATATATATGTACGATAATATATAGAGCGATCAATAAAAGGAATAACATGAAACTTATAAATTAATGATATTCGATCTAATTAATCTCCAACCACATTTCTAGCTAGCTAGCTAGGTAATGAAAAAAAGAGAATTATGAGTGATAAAACTGATCGATAATATAGATTTACATATATAGTTAAAAAAAAAAAAAAGTTTTAACTCATGTACTTGGAATATATGAAGGATAAACGGAGAATATCTTCTTTACTTTATTTACTATTTGTTGATAGTTTAATTACTAGGGCTTCAGCAATTCCGCAAGTGAGAAACCAATTAGATTGACGATGATAATTGCAATCTGAATTACTCCGTAATAACCAATTCAGATTAATTTTATAAAGAACTTGAAACCAAGAAAAGCCCATTGAATATTATTTTTTGGGGAAATTTATAGAAAATCACCCTTTAAATATGAGTGTTTTTACTTAAACATTCATTAAAATCAAAATTATAGAAAACCACCCTTTAAATGTTACAGTATTTGTTTACACATCATCATCCATTCATCTATTTTCGTTAATTTATCATTAAATATATTATATCTTAATATTTTAAAATCAAATTTGATTGTAAATATATTCAAATTTTGAATTTATATTTTAGGGGTCATTTTAGTAATAATAAATAAAGTCTAGAATTATTATCTTAATTTATGTTTGGAAATTTTTATAAATTTTTAAAAAATTATATAAATTACTATTTTATTTATAATATGATTAAAAATCATAATTTATAATCAAGTTTTTATTATTATTTTTTAAAATAAATAAAAATAATACCTAAAATATAATCAAGTTTTTACATTCAAATTTTGAATATATTTATAATCAAATTTGAGTTTAAAAATATTAAAATACAATATATTTAATGATAAAGTAATGAAAATAGATGAAGGAGTGGTGAATTGTAAACAAATAATATTTGAAGGGTGGTTTTCTATAATTTTGATTTTAAGGGGTGGTTAAGTAAAAATATTTATATTTAAAGGGTGGTTTTCTGTAAATTTCCCTATTTTTTATTGGGAAAAAAATCTGCAAGCTAGTGTGAATATTTTAGTTTAAAACCTACTTGAAACTGGAGTAGGCAAGGACTAAAGCTTTAGAGGATCTAACTAAGATTCTTAATTATAAGTTGATATTATACATACATACATATATAAAACTTAGGGGTATTTGCAAAACTAACCTAAAAAACCGGTTGTGTTGCCCTCTCTATCCCTTCTCCATATTATTTGCAAAAGGGTAGGCCAAATTGTTTTAATTTTGCATCCCAACCGGTTACACAAAGGGTAGGCACCGGTTGCATTGATGGAGGAGAGAGAGGGAGGCGTGTTGATGGGGAGAAAAAACTGTCACCTCAACCGCCTAGGAGAGTGGTTTATTAAAGGGGTAGTTGAGCCCGATTGTTTCTCCATCTCTCTCATACATCTCTCTCATACATTTCAAAGTTTGAAAACCGAAGGAAGAAGCGGAAGGGTTTCGAAGAAGAAGTAGAACAAGGCGGTAGAGGAGACGACGAAGAAGCGGATATCAAGCCCTAACGCCCCTGCACACAAGTGACGACAACAAGTAAGTAAAGCCTAAACCCTAAAACCCCCGAATTCTTTCCGATTGAACACAATATTAGGGCGAGAACTGTAGTTTCATATCCAAATGTGTTTGCCATTGTTTGGAATGTAGAAATCAAGTAAGTTGCGCAAAGGTATATGAGGTTCCCTCTGTCATGTGAGTTTCAACCATCGTCATGTACACATCAAGGGCTGGAAAGTTTCCGAAAGGAAATTGACGAGGGGGATAGAAAGGAAATTGGGGGAAAATAACAATTGGTCTTCAACATTGGCTGGGGTTAAATGGATAAATTGGGGGAAAACAACAATTAGTTGGATGGAGAAATTGGGGGATTTAGGGGAATTATCGACATTGGAAGATTTGGGGGTTTTGGGGGAATTGGGGAAATTGGGGAAAGGCGCTTGCGTCTTATGAAAATAGGGCCAAGGGGAGTTCGAAATGTTTACTTTTGAGATGCCTTCCAACATTGGACTGAGTTCAGGGGAGACTTGACTACATCTCATGTTTGGATTATGTCATGTTTTTACTAGTGAAATGTCATGTTTATAACATTTACTGTCATGTTTTTACTAGTGAAATGTCATGTTTATAACATTTGTTGTCATGTTTGTTGATAGTCCTACAGTTTTGCTTCCCAATTTTGCAGGATATCAAGGACAGGCGAACATGTCGACTTCCCGGTCTGTAAGAAGAGTTCCCCATTCACAGACAACAGGCGAGGTACGGTGTGCATAGTCTTGATCAAAGGAATATAGTAGTGTCGATGTGCGAGTGACAATTGTGCGTTATTTTTGCAGGCCATCTATGCGGTGCCCGAGGACCAGCACTACAAGGGCCGTGTAAACCAGTACGGGCGGCCGGCAATACTTGGAAACCTGGACAACTACCTAAGCGAGGGGGACTGTAAGAAGTTGATGGCAAGCCCGTTGGCCGCCATTGCGAGGCTTGGTTCCCGTGTCCAGTTCTCAGCCCAACTGGTGCACTACGTCCTGCAACGCCAGCTGCGGAAGAGAAAGGAGCATGAGAGCTGGTACATGATACACGGCAAAAATTTTGTCGTGTATCATGTACCAGCTCTCATGCTCCTTTCTCGTCCAAGAGTTCGCGCTGGTGACCGGGCTTAAGTGCTCATTCATGTTGCTGCCCGAGGAGAATGATGGGGACAGGTCGGGCGTCAAGGACTTCTTTGGGGTGGAGAAGATGAGGATGGAAAAGTTCGAGGTTGCATTCCTAGCGGCGATGAAGGGCAGAGAGCATTCGCCCGCGATGAAGTTTAAGTATGCGTTGCTGATGCTGGTTGAGGGTGTGCTATTTGGGAAGGATCCCCGCAACTACATTCATGGATGGGTGGTGAATATGGTGGTCGACGTCGACAGTTTCTTGCGATTCCCGTGGGGCAGGAACTGCTACGAGAGGACCCATGAGTTCCTCAAAAACGCTGTTGAGCGCAAGCTCCAGCATGGGGTCCAGGGCCCTCGGCCGTCATATTTTTTAGCTGGCTTCCCCCTCGCCTTTCAGGTAGTTGCTTATATTTCAATTGGACATGCATATAATATAACTGGACACGCTTAGAAATTAACTGGACACCTTTATATTTGAACTGGACACGCTTATATTTAAACTGGACAGGCTTATATTTACACTGGACAAATATTGACATCCATGCCCTGTGGTTTATGTAGTTGTGGGCTTATGAAGCTTTCTATCCAATCCGATCCCAATTTGCTGCCGTCCTTGACGTGAATGCCCACCCTCGGTGCCTGCGGTACGCGTCGAAAGAGCACAACATCAAGTACGAGTTTATTGTCAGCATCATGGTGGAGGAGAAGGACGAGCTAAAAAGCTTTGACCTTGAAGACAGTGTGCAGACAGTGTTAATCCCCGATGACTTTGAGGCGAAAAAACGGGTGATGCACGGGGCTGTCTACCCTAGAGAGAAGACCGATTTGTTCTTCGACAACCTCCGCGTAGAGTACAGGAAGGGTGTGCACACGAGGGCGACAGCGGACACCGCCACCCAGGCAACGACCCAGGCAGCCCCTACGCAGGAAAACACACAAGGGCCATCGGTGGGTGATTTCTCACTGATGTTGTCGAAGATGGATGACCTGACAAGGGAATTAAGAGCTGACTTTGCTGCGAGGATCAAACCCCTTGAGGATGCCATCCACCAGCTGCAGAGGACGGGGAGGGAGGGACTGGACAAGTCCGACCACGCAGTCTCGATGGAAAGGGCGGAATCGTCGGCGGCGAAGGAGGTAAGAGTTTCCTTCGCATGGAATAGCACCTTTGGGTACCCAATACTGTGCTTACTACGATGTTTGCAGGTTGATGAAAAAGCACAGAGAAAGGAGAGTGAGCAGCAGGACCAAGTGGATGAAGAACCAAAGCCAAAGGATAGTGAGAAACAGGGCCAAGTGGATGCGAGCAAGGATCAGGAGATCACCAATGAGGTAGCTGGGGACAAGGCGGAGAAGGACCAAGGGGATGAGAACAAGGAGCTGGACAAAGGGGATGAGAACAAGAACCAGGACAAAGTGGATGCCGACGGAGTTTCTCAGGACAAGAGGGGGGATAAGGACGAGGAGGTGAAGAAGTCCAAGGTGGGGAAGAAGGGCAAGAAGCCCCCCAAGGGGAAGAAGGACGGCAAGGGGACAGCCGACGTTGCCCACGTCCCCAAACAGACAAGCGCTGAGGCATGTCAATTCCCTTCAACTGTCATGTTATGGATACTCAAATGTCATGTTATGGTGGTTAAGTGTCATGTTCAAATTTTCCAATTGTCATGTCCCTTTCAACCGTGTGTGCAGAACGATGGTGACCGGGATGCCCAAGGTTTGACGAAGCCCAAAGGTGGCCGCCTGGATAAGAAGGGGAAAGCGTCCGTCGGCGATGCACCCACCCAGAAACCAAGTGAGGTATGTCACCTCACTCCTAACGTTAATATTGTCCAGTTAAAATGTTCATGTTTTCATGTTGAAGGTTTCCTGTTGTCATGTTGAAATGTTCAAGTGTTCCCGTTGTCATGTGTGTGCAGGGTGACATGGACACGGAGGACACCTCTCAGGTCGAGCCGCTAACGCGGAGGGGGACGAGAGCCCGTAAGGCTACTGCTGCATTTGTTGGGCACGAGGTCACTCAGCCTGTGAAGAAGCCACGGGTGAGCAAGTCCAAGACCAAAAAGGACGCCGTTGACCTGGGCCTTCTGACTAGGGCAGAGCTGGACGCCTACGACGCTTGGATGAAAGAGGGCACAAGTCCTACACGGTCTATCGAGGGTACCCTCCTCGAGAAGAAGTTCTTCCAGAATCTAGAGGCGCCGACGAACTGGGTAACCTCTGAGGTAAAGCTCCTCCCCGCGAAAGTCTTTTGTGTTGCCTCACATATCAAGCAATTCCCCCTGATGTGCCTCTGACATGCGAGTTCTGTTCCGTAGCACATCGAGCAGGCATGCGCAATCCTTCGCAGGGCCATACTCACTGACCCGATGTTCGCCTCCGTCGCCGTGCTCGACAATTTCTTCCGGGTTTTGCTGGAGCGTCAAACCGGCTTGGTGGTCGCGGACGAGCTGAAGCTGTACATGGATGGTGTACTGCCAGATCGGTTTCCCAAGCCTTGGGCCTCCGTGGACCGCATCCTACTCCCCTGTAATTTGAAGAACGAGCACTGGGTGGCTCTGGAGATCAACTTCGCCGAATGGACCGTGCTTGTGTTTGACCCCGATACGAACTTGATAAGAGAGCGCCAGCTGACCCAATTGCTGAAGCCCGTGACGCACGTCCTGCCCACCATGTTCGCCGACCACCAGGAGATGCATGCCAAGCACAAAGCCAATGTTGACCGCCCCCTGACCCTCACCCGCGTGAAGGGGATCCCGCAAAACAAACAATCGTAAGTACTTGTCCCGCTTCCCTCAGTTTTTGTAATGTTACCAAATATCCATTGACGCAAATTATGACCGTGTTCAGTGGAGACTGTGGCCCGTACACGATCCGGTACATGCAGCAACTCGCTATGGGGGACCGCGTCTTCGATGGCTTGGACGACGACTTCATCACTGCATACCGTCAGCTCCTATGCGTCTCTATCTTCTACCTTGGCTTCGGTCTCAGCAACGATCCTAAGTAGTCCCCTCGTCATTATGTGAAGCAGTGAACATTGTTGGTTTTTGTGGTTGTAGTTTCCGTTAACATCAATACTCTCTTTGGATTCCGATGTTTTGATGACATTTCTACCTCCTTTTGCTCTGTTTGGGATTGACGTTTTAGATTGTCGTTTTAGATGGATTATTGCCATTGTTAATGTTGAACATCTTTCGTTACCTCTGTCGTTTGATATGGTTTATTTAGGCTTGTTGACATTGTTAATCGCAGACACTTAGGAAAAACTTATCAACAAATACGTAGACACTGTCATGTCAACAACATTACCCGTCATGTCTTAAACATTACCCGTCCGGTTTGAAACAAGTGACATACCAGTTACTAGCAAAAAGGTACGACGACCCACACATCAACACACTTACGTACAAAGACGCAGTAGTAACCCCATTTGGGACTTCATGTGCATCTGAATAAAACCCAAAACCCACAGACACATTCTAGTCTACCTGACCAAAACCCAAAACCCACAGATGCATTAACGTCATGTTAATCGTAGTTGGTCGTCATGTTTTTCCTACCTGATCGTCATGTCTTGTCCCATAGATTGTCTAGTTCGTCCGGCGCTTGTATCTCCTTTCCCACTGCGAGGGGTAACGTCTAGTCTTGGGTCTTCCCGGACGGGCCTTCACACTGGGCGGGAGGCAGGTCTCTTTGGCAATTTCCGGGGGCACCCTCCATGTGTCTGGAGACGGAACTGGGTACAAAACGTCCGCGTAGCAAGCACGCCACGCCTCTCCCTTGTAGAAGTCATTGATCAGTGAGTGGACATCCACCCCGCGCAATTGTGCAGCAGCCAGTGCATGCGCACATGGGTATTGGTCGACGTTGAACCGTCTGCAGCTGCATAATCGTCCCGTGACGTTGACAAGCCAAGTGGACTGACCATTGCGGACCTCGAACTCGTGGGGGCTGAGCGGCCTGGCCAACATCGACAGAGACTCAGTGAAGTTTGCTTTAATGGCATTAGCGACCCAATCGCTTACAACTTTCCCAGGTTTTGAGGTGATCTCTCTCCGCTTCACGAACCAGTCCCCGACGGTCTCAAGAATGGCATCCATCAGCGCTGTGAGTGGCAAGTCCCGAGGATACTTGAAAACCGAGTTCAAGCACTCTGAGTTATTCGTGGTGGTTATGTTGTACCTGTTACCCGGGTAGCACGCCCTTGCCCACTTTTCGAATCCGGCCTCCCGTTGGTATTGGCCCGCGGCGGGAGAAACCGCACAGAAGTCATTTTACAACGACTGGAACTCGTCGTATGTGTATGCCTTGACCATGGAGAAGTATTGGTCTTCATAGAGCTGATTTTGAACCGAAACCGGACGTTCTGCCATAAGTGCCATGTGCATATGCCGTGCTTGGCGAAGACGTAGTTGTCCCGTATTCCCTTCTCGATGCTAATATGGCGGTCAGATAACCAAATGAGATCAGTCGTGTCTTCAACAACATACAGCATCTGCCTGAAGAAGAACCCCCACGACCCATCATTCTCTCCGTCAACCATTGCGAATGCAATTGGGTAGACAGAGTGGTCGGCATCTTGTGCAGTCGCGAACAGGAGGCACCCTCGGAACTTCCCCTTCAGGAACCCCCCGTCCACTGACACCACCTGCAAATTCAACAACCTTAATGGTTACCGTTGTCATGTCGTTATTGACTAATGTCATGTCATATAACTTATATGTCATGTTATTTCCTGAGGACGTCATGCGAGGTAGTTGGTCGTTGTAATGGTAGTAGTTGTATAAGTTTAACGGCTTTGCAGTAAAGGACACACAAGGTACGGAGAAGGAGGGACTGGCCTTTCTTAGATAGGGGACCGCCCTCCGCCACACTCCAAGGCTGACAAACGCATACTTGAATCGTCCTTCTGTGTCGCGTTCTATCCTGGTGTACGTGCCAGGGTTGGACTGCTCCAGCATGTGCATGTACGAGTACATCCTCTGGTAGCTTTCCTCGTCTGTCCCGTAGGTGGTGTCCCTCGCCTTCATGGCGGCTCGCCGCGCCTTCCAGTAACTGGACGGCACCTCCAGCTGGGATTTTGTCAGAGCCTGCACTTGCTCCGGCACAAGGGCCTTCTTTGAACCAACGAAACTGCACATGGACATGCGCATTGGGTTAGTGTTTATCGAAGTACATGTCCAGTTTTATAACATTTCCTATCCAGTTATATTTAACAAGCGTCCAGTTATAAACAACATACTGTCCATTTCGGTTGGTTAGAGCGAAGGAGATACCTGTCCACTATGTGTTGCCCAACCTGGGTGTATGTCGCACGACGCTTTTGTGTCATCATGTCGGTCAGGTCGCACGTGTGCTCGTCCACAAGCTTGGAGATAATCCAATTCCGTGTTTTCTTGTATGTGGAAACCCGACAAAGCCACTTGCAATTGGGACCACCGCAGCGCACAACATACAAGCTCTTCGTCGACTTGTTCACCTTCGTCGTGAAACACCTAGACAGGGCCGCCCACTTGATTGTCTGTTGGACCTCCTCCTTCGACCGAAACATTTTTCCCTCCCGGAGCTCACCCGTGTGCTGACGGGGACCCAATGGGTTCACCGCAACCATTGGTTCACTTTCCACACCCTCCGTATTCAGTCCCAACTTCTGTTTTCCGCGTGCGTATGCTTCCTCTATTTCCCTCACAGCCTGCTCGGCCTCAATATCCCATGACCACGACTTGGTCGGAACTGCGCACCCGAGCTTCATCTTCACCGCATTTGGTAGTACCTCATCGTCGTCGGAGGAGCTCCCGATGTCAATGGGCACCCTTCCATCTCCACCCGGTGGAATAACTTCATCTTCCGGATCACTGCTGACAGAAATGACTTGCTTCCCACGTCTTATTTCCTCGGCTTTCTTTGCCTTCTTTCGCAACTCGAACTCCAACTCCTCATGTCGCCCGTACTCGTCGGTACTATTATGTAACTGGACACATTCGTTTTCTAACTGGACGCCAGTTTGTTTTGCCTGGACACATCCGGCTACCAGGACTGCGTCTTCTTCACCACCAGCCAATTGGATGCCCGTATGTGCGTGATCTTCTTGGGTCACAGGCGGCCCAGTTAATGGCAGTATAAATTCCTCACCTCCCGCCACTGAGATACCCCACCCTCCGGAGTCACCCGTTGACGATCCTTGTGTAGGTGCCACAGTGCTGCCACATAGCTTGGTTCGCAGGGAGACATGGAGGTCGACAGGCCACGATTGTTCTCCAGTGAGTCCGTTTACAAACTTGAAGGCCTGCAGGTCTTCGTCATCTCCTATTGCGTATGGCCTGCACCCGCCTTTCTTCAGCTTCCCATATGTGAGCTCCACCTCATGCCTTCTCCCATCGACGTTAAACTTTTCCATCACGAGTTTCTTTAGTGCAACGTAGTCGATACGTTCATCCACCAGCAGAGCCTTTCGGGCTCCGTGACCCCTTGAAGACCCAACCGCCTTCTTCACAAGCCCACCATCCTCCGAACACCACAGTCAGACATACGATTGTCTTCTCCCCTGTTCATTTACATAGAGAGGGTATACATTAAGTTTACATTAAGCTGTAGAAAAGTTTTTTTTCTCGTCATCTTCCTTGAGAGACTACTTACCCATTTTGTATCTGCAAGCGGTCGCAACTCGGTCCAGTCTATTCCACCAGCTGTCACGTTGTTTGTTGTTGGTTTTCACGTTGTTCTCTCCCGGTTGTCCAGTTAATATTAACTCGTAACGTTTCAACTTGAAGATAAACCCCGGCCCACTTGCTTCTTCTACATTGGCTACTCTGTGAATCTTCAGATTTTTTTCCACCTGGTACCCATTAAATGCCACCCCCATCATTCCCTCCCATATCCTTATATAAATCCCCATATCATTGGCCACCAACCCTCCTCCTTCACTCTTTGCCGGCGCTTCTCCTTTCTCCTTTTAATTCTCCTACTGCAGTGCATTAATGTGGAATAATCATTGGACTGAGGTGGAGCTTCAATGCTTATATACTCTCCCCCTCTTCCCTCCTCCCTCCTCTTCCTCTTCAGGATTTTTTGGCGCAAATTTTTGGCGGGAATTTTCCTTCCCCAGACTGTTGAGAGAGTCCCTGTCAAACTCAATTAGCTTTCTCTCTCTTTGTCTAATCAAATTCAAAAGCTCCCTCTCTTGCCTCTCTCCTCTCAATGGACGTCTCTCTCTCTCTCCTTCCTGGACGTCTCTCTCTCTCTCCTTCCTTTTCTCTCTCTCGCCTTCCTTTTCTCTCCCTCGCTGAGGTGTCACGGTTGGCCCCCACTTTTCCAACCTGTTACCTACTCGGCAGGTTTGCCGGATAACCGGTTTTACCCCATTTTAATTTAGGTTGGGTTAACCTTGCAACACTTTTCAGTTTTTGGGTTACCTTGTGCAATTCCCTCTAAAACTTATATAGATTTCGAATGGTAAATATAACTATTTTCATGCATGCAATGATTAAGATTTATTAACATTCATAATTAAACTATGCATCCCAGATGCTCATGAGTAGAGAATAAAATAGTGCATCTTTTGATTTAAGCACGTACATGTTCCATCTTGATTAATGTAGTTGATTTTACATAAATTTAGTTCATATTAGGTAAGAATTAAGTTGATTTACATGATTGTGTTTTTTCTCTTGTGACTTTCATGGTGGATGCGTACACTTTTTCGATTCGATTCTCTCATAATCCCTTTTAGCAGGATTTATTACTATTAATGTTGTTACAGAATGGCTGGAAATTTACCTTCTTACTTCTTAGTATTACATAATTACTTACATGTGAAATAACGGTGGGTCATCCGACGTGGGGGGCAGCGCACGCCAAGTACAAACGCGCTAACCAAGTCGAGCACACAAGTCGAGTGGGGTTTCATCCTAAAACCAATTGGTGTTAGGTGGGGTAGCCCACCGGCTTATATGCAAGGCTTGGATTCATTTTGTAATCAATGTGGGACACTCCCAAATCATATTCTCCACACACCCCTCAAGTGCAACTGTCTGGCCACGCATTATTTGCCAATTGCACTTGACGAATCAATGCCTTAAGGCCAGCTAACCAATTAGACCAGGAACCCAAACCACACCGCATCCAGCCGAACCTCGGCTCTGATACCATATGAAATAACGGTGGGTCATCCGACATGGGGGGGGGGGGGGGCAACGCACGCCAAGCGCAAACGCACTAACCAAACCGAGCACACAAGTCGAGTGGAGTTCCATCCTAAAACCAATTGGTGTTAGGTGGGGTAGCCCACCGGCTTATATGCAAGGCTTGGATTCATTTTGTAATCAATGTGGGACACTCCCAAATCATATTCTCCACAACATGATTTATTGAATATGAATCGATTTTTTTACAGTAGGCAAGAAGCAGTGGCGGCCGCCAGAAATTGCCGGAGGGGGGGCGGAATTTTTCGGGGGGAATTTTTTTTTCTCAATATATATAATAAAGAAATTTTCTAAAAATATATTGAATAAAAACCATAAATTATGATATATTGAAAGAAAACCATAAATTATGGTATATAAATATGATATTTTATTTAAAAAATTTATACAATAATTTAATAATTTATATATATGTGTGTACTTGATTAAGATTTTTTTTTAATATTGAAATAAAACTATAAATTTTCTAGAGAATTTGTCATTGGTAAATAAAAAAATGATAGGATTTGAAAAGTATGACAAAAAACCTCACAAGTTGTGGTTTAAATATGACATTAATAGTAAAAAAATTTCATATGAATAAAAATTTGAAGATTTTTTAAAAATATATGTGTAACATAATGAATTACTTATGAAAATATTAAAAGAAAATTATAAAATTTGATTTAAATATGACATTTATAGTAGGAAAATTTGGTAGGAATAAAAAATAGTGAAAAAGGAGGAAGAAATGAGACTTGAACCCATGACCTCTTTGGTTAAGAGAGACTTCCTTCCCTCCTTTTACCAACTAAGCTAGAAAAGTTTTGTGTTCTCATTTACACTTTTTTATGTTTTTACCTTATTTTTTAAATACTACGAACTTCCGTCGCCGGAGGGTGGGGCGACCGCCCCCCGCGCCCCTCCTGCGGCCGCCACTGGCAAGAAGTAGATTAACGAAGCAATCTTGAAGCTATCGAAAGATGACTTGATAAACCCTATGCAAAGGGTCGTCAGTCAAAAAAAAACACTAGCTTAAATCTAATATTATAATTACAGATAGAATTATAAATAAAAATGTCTAAAAATTAGATCCATTGTTTCTTGATATCTAGTCTTGTGGCTTAGACGGCTTGCATGCAAGCCAAGGAAGATGTTGGCTCGAGCAAGCTCACTCAGCAATCTTGTTTGCATGTGATATCTCTGACTCGAAAACTTAGTATCTGTAAGTTGCACAACCATATGTAGACATGGGCATTTTTGTGAATGGATTTTGTTTGAAATTTTAGGTTTAGGGTTAGGAAAATTGGGGATTCATTGAGGGTGTGGATTGGGGTAGCGGGGAGCCAAGAGAGCAGGGCCGTCGGAAGAGATCATGTGAGAAGGCTGGTGAAGATAATAAGGGCGCATGAGCAGCCGCTCAAGGCCAATGGAAGCAGCAATGCCGATTGGTTTTGTTGAAGAAGGGTTGATTTCTAGGGTTGAGTTTTGGGTATTTTTAGAAGAGTCTTGAATAGGAATCGATTAAATATCACCTATTTCAAAATGGGTCAATTTGCAAAGTATACAAATATAAATGCCAAATTAGCAAACTATACAAAGTTGTGGAAATTTTGCAAAACTATACACAACCCTTGCCTCTCCTATGTGGCCCCTCCCCCTCCAGCGTGCCCCCCTTGCCCCCCTCCGCGTCAGCATTTTATTTTTTTCGCACGTCAGTGCTGACGTCATCGTCGGGAATGCTGACGTCAGCAATGCTGACACCGTTTACAAGGAAGTTTTTTTTTGCGCGCGTCAGTGCTGACGTCATCGTCGGGAATGCTGACACCGTTTACAAGGATGCTGACGCCAACTTTTTATTTCTTTTTTCCCGCGCGTCGGTGCTGACGCGAACGTCGAGAATGTTGACGTCCCCATTGCTGACACCGCAGACTCCAACAACGCTGACGCGGAGGACGTCAACGATACTAACACTGAGGATGTCGACGATGCTGACACCATTTGAGGGATTTTGACACCGACGTCGGGAATGCTGACGCCGTCTACGAGGATGCTACGCAGCCTACGATGACGTCGGGAATGCTGACGTCAGCATTGCGGACGCCCTCTACGAGAATGCTGACGCCGACGGTGATGACATCAAAGATCAATATATTTTTATATAAAATATAAAAGGGGGAGAACAAAGAGACAAAGGAATGTTTAAAAAAAAAACGAATATTTTATTTTTTTTGTAGTGAGAAACAAAAAAATTTTCGATGCCGACGATGAGGACCTCTTTCCTCATCCATCTCTTATATTGCAAAAACGATGTCAGCAAATATATACCTACACAAAAATATGCATAAAAACGATGTCAGCACTAAAAAATACGTATAAAACGATGTCAGCACTAAGAAATAAACCAATTTTTAAGGACTCAAGCATACATATATACTTACATATATAATATCAAATTAAAAACGATGCCAGCACTAAAAAATACACATAAAAACTATGTCAGCATTAAAAAATAAACCAATTTTTAAAGACTCAAGCATACATATATGCCTACATATATAATATACAACTAAAAACGATGTCAGCACTAAAAAATATGCATAAAAACGATGTCAGCACTAAAAAACAACCCAATTTCTAAGGACTCAAGCATACATATATACCTACATATATAATATCCAACTAAAAACGATATCGACACTAAAAAACAAACCAATTTTTAATTACTCAAGCATACATATATAATATTCAACTAAAAACGATGTCAGCACAAAAAACAAACCAATTTTTAAGGACTCAAGCATACAAATATACCTACATATATAATATCCAATTAAAAACGATGTCAGCACATAAAAAACGATGTTAGCACTAAAAAATATGCATAAAAACGACGTCAACACTAAAAAACAAACCAATTTTTAAGGACTCAAACATACATATATACCTACATATATAATATCCAACTACAACGGTGTCAGCACTAAAATAAATTGGAGACAAATTGCATTACTCACAAAAAAAAAATCACCAACCTAAAAAAATCAATAGCTAAAAATAATTAACTTACAAAAATCAGTAGCTAAAAATAATTAACTTAAAAACACAAAGCCTAATTAATGTCCACAATGCCATTGAATAGATAAGTGTAGTGGGTGAAATAGTGTTGCTTATCACCACTAACGTTTAAAATCAACTCACAAGTGCATTACGTTAATCATAGCTAAAGCTTCTATTGCCAAAAATACGTATCATGTTCAAGAATTACATTAACCACATATATATATAAAGCCATGACAGTAGCTAATTACGGAAGATTCATTATAGTGGTTGAACACTTTTTTGCCAGGAGGGGCACTAATTAACCTGAAATCGCAAGTTATGACAGTAAAACATATGTGTGGGTAGAATTGATTGCCATTGGTTATTCCTTGCATTAATAATATGCAGTAGGGGCTATTCCTTTTTAGGAATCTAGCTAGCTGCCGATTTAGGGCCATGAGCAATGCATTAGTTGAGAAAGTCTACCAATGCACTCGATTATTGAAGATTTCAGAATGTACTTGTTGAATTCAAGGACAGCAGGAATTAAGCGAACAACTACAGAACCATATCTGCTATTAGACATATTTTCACACAGAAAATCCTTTAGAGACAGGGATATAGCACTAACCGATATCATCAATCTGCTGTCAGCAATGGAAGCAGAGGTGGAACTGAACAGCGAAAATCAAATTCCATTCTACTGTGAGCAATGAGAGGTGGAAGAGGAGCATGAGAGGAGGAAGCTTCAATATGCTGTCAGCTCGACGCCTTGCCAATAGCTGGCCGAGTCCTCAAGTTCCAAGGCCTCGCCTCTGCCGTCGGCGGAGCCTCCTTCTTTTCAGGCGGCACAATCTCCTCGCTTCCTTGGCTCAGAACCACGAATTTCATCCGATCCATCTCCGTATGAAGCTTCCAGATCCGGCTGCCATGGAGAAGATGTAGATCTGAAGGTCGTACATCTCGGATCTAAAATCGAATGTGGCGTCGGATCTCGACAGTCATGGAGAAGCAACCATGGAGAGATGCGGTCGGCGACGTCAAAGCTTCCAGATTCGGCTGCCATGACTGGCGAATTTTCGCCTCCAGATCCGGCTGCCATGGTTGGCCACGTCGAAGACGAGATCCGGCGGTGAGAGAGAGGACGATTTGGATTGAGAGCGTTGAGCCAAAAACGATGAGCGAGAGAAGTCGGGAAGGAGAAATAGGGCATAGAACACTTTGCAAATTTGTTGCCCCTCCTGGCAAATTTTAACGGTTAGTATTAGGGTTTGATGTATACTTTTGCAATTTTTACACAAACCTATATATTTGGCTAATTTGGCCGAAAATTTGCGCCTTCGACGCAAATTTTATCTTAAAACAATACGCCCTTCATCTGTTAAGTCAAAATCTCTTCTTTTTTTACCGTTGTTTTTATAAATTCATACTTATACTAATACCACTAAAATATTTGAAATTACTTTTCGAAATTATTTAAAAAGTGAATATTTTATATAGTTTTTAACATCTAAAAAAGTGTACATTAATAGTAAAACATCTAATTTTAATTAACGGAGGGATTATCATTTTAATCCACAAATAAAATGAAATAAAAAGTAGTTAACCAAATAAAATCTTAAAATAGGAATTGAATTAAGCTATATGTGCAACCGGGGATTTTGCTCTTATGAAAAAAGAGAAAGGAAAAAGTGTGATTTGCTATCTTATCCACTATCCAGCACAAATTCGTTGGGAGTTATGGAATTGTTCTAAGAGTGATTTATGTAAAATTATAGGGAGAATATATATGATGTGTTATCTTTTTTAATCACCGTGCACTAGCTAATCTTAGGTGGCTTAGAATAGATTCTTTTTTCCTTATGTAGCGAAAATGTTTTATATTTTCCTTAAATTATTTTAATTTTCAGCCGTTTTTTTTTTCAGTAAGCAACCCGACATTCATTATCATCTAACAAGATGATGTTCTGAAACTCACAACAACAGAAACTCAAAATAAAATTACAATTCAACTGAGATTTAGCTAGAAAGTCAGATGCACCATTCGTCTCTCTATAGCAATGCTGGAATGTGATCCTCTCAAAATCATCGCTTAATGAATGGATTTCTTGGACTATTTGAGCGACCTCCTATGGTGTATTATTTACATGATTGATGGCGTTGATGATAATTGCGCAATCACTTTCAACTATAACTCTTCAAATTAGGGGTGGGTGCGGAACGGGACGTAACGGGACGGAGGTCGTCCCGCGTCCCGTCCCGCGTAATTTTTGCGGGACGGGACCGAGACGCGGGACGGGACGGGACGGGCCTTGTCCCTCAAATAAAAAAGATTATAAAAAGTTAAAAAATTATTGTATATTTTGCGATTTTCAAAGACGTAACATATATAAATCTATAAAAAAAAATTATATATTTTACGGGTATTCATATATATACACATACACATAATATACGTAAATACACAATGCAGTAGCATGGAATAAGTAGCATTTTTTATTTTATTTTGTGGAATGCAGTAGCATGAATGTGATATATGACATATGTATGCATATACACTGTATAAGTGTATGCAATCTATATATAGATTATTTATATATTACAGTATGTATTACATAATTTATTTTTATTATTATTATTATTATTATTATTATTATATATGCGGGACGGGACGGGATTTGCGGGATTGAGACGGATCGTCCCGTCCCGCATAATTTTTGCGGGACCGGACCGGGACGGGATTCACTAATTTTTTTTGAAATCCCACCGGGACCGGGATTTGCGGGATTTGTGTCCACCCCTACTTCAAATCCCTAGCTCCGCTGCCAGTCTTATACCTGTATATACAACAAAAGCTTCTGCTAGAATGACAGAACACATTATAATGTTACATTTATGTATCCAAATAACATGACCGTAATTGTTTCTCACAATACATCCAACCCGAGGTTGACAACCAATTTTTACCGAAGCATCTACACTGATCTTAATGACATTTATTGGAGGACAATTCCAAATCATTTTATCAGGAGGCCTAATTCGTTTAGGTAATTTAGTTTTCACATGTCCTTTACTCCAGCACGAGATCTTATCAATAGCTTGATAATACGTACCCGTATCAGAGCTGTTGCGAAAAATAATTCTATTTCTCAGCTCCCAAATAGAGTGTCATAAATGGCAAAAATCTATGAACTCTAGTATTTAGAATATTTTATGATACATCACTTGTTAAATCTGGTATAATAAAACATTTTTTTTAATTTAACACCCAAATTTTGAATCAGGGATCTTGTAATATGACAATTAAACAATAAATTATTTGTATCTTCTATATCAGAATTACAAAGAGAACAAGTATTAGGAACTCTATTTATATATCTATTTAAACGGACAGTAGTAGGTAAAATATCTAATATAATTTTCCAAATAAAATTTTTAATATTCGGAGGAATATTGAGTTTCCAAATCCAGTCTGTCGGGATTTTTTTTGTATTTCTTGTGTTAAAAAGAGAGGATGTGGATTTAACAGAGAAATTGTCATTATTACTATAAATCCAAATTAACTTGTCTGGAATATCCGTTACTGAAATATGGATATTAATAATTGCTTGAACAATATGAGAGGGAAATATAATATTTAATTTATCAATATCCCAAGAATTGATATTTATAAATATATCACAAACTTTGAAATTAGGATTATTCCGAAAGCTCTCTAGATATTGAGCGTTTACCCAAATTTCAGACCATACATTTATGATTTTCTCATTACCTACTAGCCAGAGCAATCCTTTAGAGAATAAATCTCTGATATTAAGAAGCCTTCCAAATTCCCAAGAAGTTTTGAATATTCATCTTTCCATTAAAGATTCTTTCGAGAAATATTTATCCGTGATTACTTTAGACCAAATATTATCAAGATTTGCCATAATTCTCCAAAGAAGTTTCATAATCTGCATGCCAATATTAATTTCTCAGCCGATTTAAACCCTAATCCACCATCTTTTTTAGGAGTACACAGATGTTCCCAACTGATTAAAGGATGATAATTATCAGATTGAAGTTTATTCCTAAAGAAATTTTTGTTTATCTGATCAATTTTTTGTAGAACTCCTTTTGGTAGAAGAAATGATTGCATTAGATAATTTGTTTTAGAATTTAGGTTTGCTTGAATGAGTACCGATCTACCAGCTTGTGAGAGAGTGTTAGATTTCCACTTTGAAAGCTGTTTTTTAAGGCTCGTGATTGCCTCATTAAACAAGACATTACAAACCCGGCCTGCCACTGATAAGTGGTATACCAAGATATTTTTCCATTGGTTTAGTAACAGGAATATTAAACTGTTGAGCAAGGGACTGGGCTTTACTGAAAAGAATATTTTTAAAAACTTGTAAAAAACTTTTATTATAATTAATAGTTAATCCAGACATATTGGAGAAAGTATTTTTAATCGTATGAAGACTTAACTCATCAGCACGTCCCAAAATTAGTGTATCATCTGCAAATGAGATGAAAGGAATATGATCACTGTTATTTGTAAGTTTGATTCTAACCAAAGGGTCACATTCCAATGATTCTTGTTGTAACATTCTTCCTAATAATTCCATAACCAATACAAAAATATATGGTGTAAGAGGATCTCCCTATAAGTTTGAAACGTAGGACTAGGCAAATTATTAACTAAAACTGAAAAGCTAGTTTTAGTTAGATAGGTCATAACCCAATCAATTCATTTAGAGTCGATCCAAATTTGTTTAGTATAGGTCATAACTCAATCAATCCATTTAGAGTTAGATCTAAATTTGTTGAGCATAATGCTTCAGCTGTTTTTTTTTTTTTTGGCATTGCTCTTAGAGTGATTTATGTAACATTATAGGGAGAATATGATATTATTTTTTTAATCACCGTGCACTAATATTGGGTGGCTTAGGATTTAGATTCCTTTTTCCTTATGTAGCTTGCAAAAATATGTATGTTCTTTTCAACTCTTTTTGTTTGAAAAAGCTTTTTTAAAGTGGTGTAAGATAAATTTTCAAAACTTCCAAATAAATAATTCTGAAAAAAGTTATGAAGTTTGTTGTGTTAAATAATCTAGGTATAATGGGTAAAAAAAATTAATCTATTCATAAATTTTCATCAAATTTTTTATATGGATTATACTTTAATCTAAATTTTAATTTTAAGTTTTTTTTTTGTGGGCATTTTAATTTTAAGTTAGGTACAACATAAATTGTATTTTTATAATTAAAAAATTGAGTAAAGAATTAATTATTACTCCCTCCGTCTCGAAATAAATGTCATTTTAGCTTTTTAATTTTGTATCAAAATAGATGTCGTTTTAGGTTTTCTAGGTAGTGGAAAATAATGATTTGTATTGATTTGTGTGTTGTTGACTTTTTTTAAGGTTTTGATTGGTTAAAAAATGTAGTGGGTAATAAAATTAATGAAAAAGTTAGTAGAATGATAATGTTGATTGATGGATGAGTGTTTTTATTAAAATTTGTGCATAAGGCTAAAATGACATCTATTTCGAGACGGAGGAAGTAGAATATTCCTCCTGGCACGTGGACCTATCTCTAGAACACATTCAATGAACAAAACCAGTTCGAGTCATCATCAATCGTTGCGATTTTGCATCTAGCATCGAATTTAATCGTTCCTAACATGTTCAGTTCGACACGTTTCATGTAACTATGATATTTATATAAGTTCATTAGTTGATGATCTTATTAGCAAAACGTATTAGAATCCTAATTAAAATCTACTCGCTTAAGCCAATTTGTTAAAGTCAGCTGGGTTCGGTGGGGCTAAAGACAACCTGGAGGAAGATCGTGTATGTGGGTCCACATACGGGAAACTCGAACAACACATAAACCCGAACGGGGTTCTATCTCAAAACTAATTGGCAATGAGAAGAGTAGTCTTTAACCTTATATATTGTTCAAACATTCTCTATATTACCGACGTGGGACAACCACATCTCAACACAATTATCATTATCAAACTACTAATGGTAAAATTAGTATATTGCAAAGCCAAATTTGTGGGTGTTGGACAAGCAATTTACAAGTTAATTATGTTGGGGTATGAAATTCCGAGAAAGCCCGTCCGAATATATTGTAGGAAAAGAGTCGTCGTGTCGAATTTATTTTGTTTTCAGTTATAAGGTCGGCATTCATACTTCTAACCCTGTCCAGGTCGTATCAAAATGAGTTGTGTCGAATTTATTTTCTTTTCAACTATAAGGTCGATATCCATCATTCTAACACAAAAGTTTAAGTTATTAAGTAAGGGATTCACCTCTCCTTATATTTTGGTTTAATTTTCCAACAGGGTTAAAAAGCTTAAATCCTTATAATTACAAATTTATTTGACAATGTTTGATCGATTTCTTAAAGATGAAGTTATTAAAATATCAAAGAACTTAGTATGTGATTTTGATCTAAAATATCTTAAACCTAATATTCTAAGATAGGATCAAATCAAAGTATTCCAAACGGGACACGTTGCTACACAAATTCACAAACCATGCAATAACATTCCTTTAATTACCTCATCATGCAATCATGTCCCATCTCACACATTGCATCAAAGGTGGCATCAGTTGCGGAGCCAGAAAATTTGCAGAGGGGCACAATCATACATGTACACTTTAAAGTTCAGCTCAACTCGATTTAAGTTCAAATAGCGTGAATTTTATGAAATTTTTTTTAAAAAATCTTTTAAATTATTATGTCATAAACGATTCAAGTTGCATAATATTTGGAAAACTTAGTTCGAGCCTGATCATTTACTAAACAAATCGAATATGAGCTCAAATCCAAATATAAACTCGACTCATTTCTAAACAAGCTAAATATAACCAAGCAATACTAGAGTCATTCATCTCGAATAACAACTCTAGTCAATTTGCATTTTGCAACTTGTTGCACTCTTAACAAAAAACAATGTATAACTAGATATAAAAAATTTAAACTTGCATAATTGTTTATCTAATTGTCCAAATGCTTATTATATAACCTCTCGTTTTCGAAGCTTTCGAGATGAATTATAATATATGAATGTTAATTTAAGTAAAATATAAAAGCATTATAGTTTATTGAAATAAAATTGAAGTGATTAATATATACCTTCAATTTTTAAACATTCATAACTGTTTACTCAGATATTGTATTAGGGTGTATTATATATCAAAACAAAGTCATCGACGAAGAAAATACACTTAGGTGGTTCATCAAATGATAGGGGGCACGTGACCCCCAAGCCCCCTGGCTCTGCCCCTGGGTGACATGGTTCTTTTTAATGGTGATATTGGTACAATGCAATTAATTTTTATTTATATATAAAAATTGCAGAAAATCAAAATTACCCCTTAAATATTAGGATTTTTTATATAGTCATCCCTTAAATTTAAAATTACAGAAAACTTTCCTTTAAATGGTCTCCATCAATAAAAATCACCTCCCTTCATCTATTTTCACCAAGCTACCGTTAAATATATTATACTTTAATATTTTTAAACTCAAAATTTGATTATAAGTATATTTAAATTTTAAATTTAAAAATTGGATTACATTTTAGGGGTCATTTTTTATTTTATATATAAAAAGTTAATAAATATAGCGTATAAATAGGGTAAGGATCTCCTACGGCGCTACATGGCTACACCCTGTAATGAGATCCTTGGTGTAACACAAAAATATTTGAGGTGTTTTTTAATAATAAAAAAAATTATAAAAATCATATTTACATTGTGCATACCCAATAATATATACTTGTATATTTTTTTCAAAATGATATTTTAATAAGTATTATAATTAGTATTAAAAATAACGATTTTTAATTTATTTTTTTTAAATATCATTTTATATTACAAAAGTATATAAATATATGTTATTTGACATGTACAATATAAATATAATTTTTAGAATTTTTTTTATCATTAAAAAATACCTTAAATATTTTTGTATTACACCAAGGGTCTCATTGTAGGGTGGAGGAGATCCTTACTTTGTCCGAACTTGTGCCTAAAAATGCTTATAATTTTTTCTTAGTATAACATGATATTTGAGGGGAAAATACATGCTTATATTAAGAAAAGTTTAATCTTTATGTTATACAGTATTTGTTAATCTCCTTTAAAATTATACAAAGTGATTCATTCAGTGGCATATTTTGTTTAGAGGAGAGGACACATCTCCTTGCTTGAATGCATGATTCTTATTTCCCCTACACTTAGAAAATCTCTTCCCCCTTTGCCCTCCACCATTGGTATATAAACTCCTCATACCCTATCAACTTAATCAACAAGCAACAACAACAAAATCTTTAAAACCCACAACTTTTCACACATTGCCTCATGGAGAGAAATCAACTCTATAGACAGCTTGCTCATATGAGACAATCCCTCCTTGATCAGGTTCTTCTTCTTCTTACATCTTCTGCCTACTAAACTATATACTCTGATCGATTTTCACCGACATCTCACTCGAATCCCCGCAATTCGAACGAGCTGTCGCTTTACATTTGGCATTACATAAGCACTGAGAGTAACAGCACACCCACCCACATTGATGCAGGGGTATCTTGATGAACAGCTAATTCACCTGGAAGAGTTGCAAGATGAATCAAACCCGAACTTCGTCGAGGAAGTAGCAACCTCATTCTACAGAGATTCAGCTAGGCTGCTGGTCAATATAGAGCACTCAATGTAAGTTTGATCCTTCCTTCCCCCCTTAGCTTATTTCATAACCTCCCCATGTTATGTAAATCAGCAAATGTAATGGAAACAGGGAAAGGGGGCCGTTGGATTTTGCTAAGCTTGAAAACTATATGCAACAGTTTAGAGGACGGTGTTCAAGGTATGTAATTGAACTTGAACTCGAAGATCAAGTACTATGTATAAGCAGGCTTCGAGTACTGATATACATGATTCTGACGGTTGCAGCATTGGTGCGAAGAAGGTGAAGAACGAGTGTGCGCGGTTCAGGGAATACTGCAGAGCAGGCAACCAAGATGGGTAATTTCATCTTCCTAAGTGACATCTTGATGCCAAATCTGTCATGTAAAGCATCTGGGTTAAGGCATTTTGTGAGAATCTGAAATATTCTCAGGCTATAATAATACTAGTGTCTTTTAAGAATGGTATAAACTATAAAGAAGAACAATGACAGAGAATAACAACTGATGTCTTTTCACATCAAACAGGAGGAATAGAGAATATGTAATGTAACCATGAGGACACTAGGTTTCGACAAAACGTTCTAGGCTCAAATCCAAAATAAACCTATTTTCCGACCCAATCAAACACGAAAACTTTCGCTCTAGCTATGGTTTAGGAATATAGCTATAAGATTAAAGGATGGTAGAAAGTTTAATCAACCAGTAGATGATCATTGATCTTTGATTAGATCAATATTCCTTCTCATCTTTATCATGATATTATAAACAATATGCTAATCATTTTTTTATATCTTATTTTTGCAAACAGGTGTGTGAAAACTTTCCAGCAATTGAAAAGGGAATATGCAGCACTGAAACAGAAGCTTGAAGCCTACTTTCAGGTCTATAATAATCCCAACTTTTCACACTATGACACTAACCAGGATCCAGTTAAGTATAAAAAAAAGCTTAACAAAAATGCCTCTTCTGTTAATTCTCAGCTAGCAAGACAAGCTGGCCCAAGAGAAACGGCAACTCGCTCGAGGTAGACTGCATCAACTGGGAGATGGCGAGACAGGATACAAGGTTAATGGAGCCACGAAAACAAGAATGCTGTGATTTTGAGTTGAAGTTGGCTTACTGTTTTTGTCCTTTCCTAATAATTTTCCCTCCTTCACCCACGCTATCCTCATCTATATTGTAAGCTATGCTTCTGATTGAAAATATGTAGTCTTGTGTTTACTTCTTAATGAAGCAGCAGAACACACCCTTTTCAAAGAACTAGGATTTCATATAAGAAAAGGCAGCAATGATCAAGTACATGAAACAAGGCAGACAAAATGAGTGATATAGGGTGTGATATAGGTAACATTGGCTTCAATATTAACTTCATACTAAGGCCTTCATATCTTAGTTTTTAGGCAATTTTACAAGAGACAACGACAACGACCTTGAACAGATCATCCTAAGATCAAAACTCCGAGTGTTCATTTCTTAGGGTAGGTTACCCTTGAAACGAAACACGCATCAGCATTTATGTCTTACTGGCAGTACTATGTACGCACCTCTCTCTTTTCATGAAGCTTCCTCCAACATGTCAAGGAACCCTTTGCGATCCGTCTCTCTAGGGAAAGTTAGATTCAGACTCGTCCCATCTGTTGATGCAGCCTCAAATCTCACCCAGAGCTCTCTCTTTAATGTGTTTTCACCACGCTTTTGCTTGTAGACTGTGCTCCCAGGCTCCTTCCACATTGGTGTACTTTCTACAAGAGAAAATTTGCTTCCACAGCCAACTGAAAAGAAAGAAAAACTAATCAGTTACACTACAAATTGGAAAACAAATTGAAAAAAAACTGTAGAAGTAAAGAAGCATCTACCAAGGTTGTTGGTAGGTTTCCAGCTCTCTTTGCACTTCTCTTGTAAATCATCCTGTTTGGCGGAAGCTAGGGTCATATGCTGTTTAAAAGCACCAGAAAGTGTTTCAAATTCATCACAAAAGGGTCCATCCATCAGTGGCTTATTATCAGTTGGATCCATTAGTATGCATGTTTTGGGTGGCGACATCAACCACTCTGGTGATACATCTAAAGCTTTCTTCCCTTTGCTTACGCTATACACAGGGTTTAAAACGGATGTTGAGTACTTCACACCCATACTTTGTGGACCTTCACTGCCAGAACACTCGTCGTCAAGCAACTCACTCAGCATTTGTTTTCCAACTGGGAACGGGGTTGACTTGTAAACTTTGTCAAAGTTCCTATTAGAGAAACCACTTATAGGAGACATTTTCAGGCATTTTGGCGAAGTGCGCCCAACCACTGAATTCGTCTTTATCTTTTTGGCAACATGTTCCGGTGAAACCTCTGAAATTTGTGTCTTCAGCAAACCCTCATACTTGCCATTGGCAGTATTGCTGACATTACTGAAACAAGAAGGAAACAACGCGGCGCTACTGGAACTGAACCTTTGCAATGCCACTGATTTTGACGAAGCCTGACCTTTGGCAGTAGCTGTTTTCGATCTTGGCAGAGGGGTCAGTGCAAACAGTTGTTTACCCATTTCAACAGTACAGCCAGTGGCACGCCAAGATACAAGCGGGGAAGGAGAAATCAAACTTTCCTTTTTAGTTGGTTTTGGACTCAGAACTGCAATGTCATTCCCCATATTGACTGCTCTAGAGATTCCCCTACCTGAGCACGCTGCTGATTGCTGCTTAGATTCCATGGAAGGGAGTGAAAACGCCTTTTGAAGCTTGGGAACCCACGGCTGCAATCACAGAAGAGGAAAAAACCCGTCGAGAGTCAGTATAGGATGATGGTCAAGAAAATTAAAAGGGCTAGAATTCATTGAGCAAACCTTTAGAGAGGAAGCCATCTCTGATAGGATACTAGAAAAAGACTCGATTTCCTTTCTCCCTTGTCTGTCAGTCTCGTCAGCTTTGACTACTTGCACAACAAGTTCATCAATCTGCAGTCACACCATATGTTGAGCACTTCAAATTTTGAAGAAATGGTTTCCAATTCCAATAAAACAACACAAACATGATTCATAGGCTGTCTAAATCAGTCACCAATCAATTAAAGATGAAACCACCAAATTATCAAGCAAATTACACTTCCTTGAGCAATGAACCAAGATTGATGCAGATGAATCCAACAAGAAATCGGAGGAAAGAAAAACCCTAACTAGGTAGAAATGAAGGACAGCAAACCCTAACAGCAGTTCTAAGAGGTCAAATTGAACGAACAAGACTGAAATTGTAAAATACTGGAGCAACCAAGCCAAATTTCCCCTCTCAAAAGTACCTGACGGAAGAGATTGGAGACATCGGAATGAACCAAGAGAAGGCGATCGAGAGCATCTCCGGATCCGATTCGATCATCTTCGGCGGGTCTTGCCTTGGTCTTCTTGGTGGATCTCGAAGATCCGATGCGGCGATTGGAGATGTCTCTGAGCGGCTTCTTCACCGATTTGGCCTTCCCGTCGTTCCTCCACATTCTCTCTCCTTCCTCGCAGTTGCGCTGTCCCCAGTTTTCCAACGTCTCTTTTCTGAATCAGGCTCTTCTTCTAGCGATTCAAATTTTGCAACGTTTAGCTTTCCCCGTACGCCTTTTCAAGCTGAAAGAGGATACGTTTAAATATGGGCCGTCGAAATTCACTCTTCACGAATTTGGGCCAATGGCCCAAATATTTCGCTCTATTCATTGAATCGAATAAATATGGATCCAATTAGAGATCTAAAATTAAATATGATACCGAGCATCATTTTTCCCTAACTTATGGACGGCCGACGGGCTATGTCACCTTTGGAATATCGGATGATTAAAGTATAAATGTTCAACGTTCAACGGGTTAAGGATCTAGACAGGGTTCATGCAGATTTTTTTACGGTTTGGTTGGCGAATTTCAGTGATCTAAGCCGGACTTGGCGATCTTGATGAAGGGTTTAGATGGGATTTAAATTGTCTTTGACAAGATTTTTAGAACGGTGAGTATCAGTTTATGATAGTAATAATGAAAACATAACGTCTGTGCTAAATGTACCATAAAAATTTACTATATACATCACAAAATCTTGCAACTTAAAAAGCGCAAAGCTGTTTTTAATGTCCAAAATTATGGTATATATAGTAAATTTTTGTGGTGTATATAACATCGGTAAAAACATAAAGTGCACAAATAGGAGCGCCCTAAATGCTCACTTCTCTCTCTTCTTTTCGAGAGAGGGAGCCTTGCTAAAATATCTTTGGACTCAATCCTTCTTTGTTAATCCCCAATCTCAAACCCTTAATTTTTCCTCAAAGCGCCCCCATTCTTCTCTATTTGGGTTCGATTCGTCCTCACCGTCATCATCCCAACCTTGGCATCATCGTCCCACTCTCTCTATATAGCTATTCCTTTTCTTCTCAGTCCTCGCCGCCAGTCGAATTTGATTCTCCGGGTCGGTGTTCACCTCCACCATCCGCCCGAATCGAAGCCCAAAATCCCTTTGTGGGTTTCCAATCCCGCCGGCCACTGGTCTAGACGACCACCCTCCCCTTCTCGCCCCACCTCCACCTCTTCACCCATCTTCGGAGTCCGTTTAGTGTTCCATTTTAAGGGGGGGAGGGTTGGATCTGGCCCTCTTGGCTCCACCATCATCGATTTCAGTCTTCTCCTTTGGAGCTACCGCACCTTCCACCGGCTGCCCTTGGGCAGTCCTGGTTGGAGGCCCGTCGAGTTCAGTGTCTCTCTGCCTAGCTCCTTCCCTGCCTGGATGTCGTACTGTAGCTGCGTTCTCAACAACCCTTTCCTTGGGCCCCAGGAGGCCCGACACCTGAGACAGCCCGAATAAATTAATGAATAAATAAGATTTACAATTTAAATTTTATTTTTGTTATTTATATATTTATTTATCTTTTATATATAAATAATAATAATAATAATAATAATAAGTGTTTATAATTTCTACTCTTGAACAAACATCCCCCGAAAGGGTTTTAAGGTCTTGAACAAAATCTCAATCCTGAAAGGGTTTGACCAAAATTTTAAAAAAGTTTGATTTAAACTCCCGAAAGGGTTGAACAAATCCTGAAAGAGTCTGGATATATAATAACTTTATTGACGTTTTTGAATGAGCGGTGTGTGGCTTTACTTTCAGCATCTCTAGGGGAGTTCTTCTGCTTGGTTGGGTTCGTGGAGATCGGAGTCGGGACGGACTGGGGTCGATGTGGTGTTTTTATGGCGACTCCGTATATGAGAAGGATATTCTTTGGAGTTTCATCATCATTACCCATAGGAGATAGATTCCTGCAATAACGCTGGTCTACGGTGCTACTGTTCGGTGGTGCTTGGCTACGTTCTTCACCGACGTCCTCAACTTTTAGGAGTAGTTCTGGTTATGATGTCATGTTGTATGATTTTTTTTTGCTTGTTTCGTTGCACCTGTTTATGTTTTCTAATACTACCTCCGATCCAAAATATATGTTGTTTGACTTTTCAACACGTATTTTAAGAAGGTAAAAACTATGTAAAATATCAACTTTTTTAAAATTATTTTTTTACAACTTAATATTTGTTGATAGTAAGTATTAAATTGTAAAAAAAAAAAAATTTAATATATTATATAGTTTTTAGCTCCTTAAAATAAATGTTAAAAAATCAAACGATATGTATTTTGGATCGGAGGGAGTATATGTTTAGACGATTTCTGTCTATCGACTCGTCAGTCTCTCAAAAATCAGGCTTTTCTGATATCAGATACTTAATTTTTTTTCTTAAAATCACAAATAGACACTAGCTACTTCCTAGGCTTCCACGTACTTTTATCCACTTCCTATCCATTCTCTCTCCCTCGTTTGCTTGACACCTCTTCACCGTTCTCTTTTCCCTTCAAAGAGACTGGTCTTCGCTAGCCGTTGTTGAACGAATGATTCACCGTTATGCCTTGTATTGTATGTGTGGTGGGCCGATGGCAGACTAGAGGGAAAACAAATCCAATGTGACCCTAAAAATATCTTTTAAAAAGACCATATATATACACACCTTTCGTCGAATATTTTATTTTTAATATATGATACATTTTTTAGGAAGGGTACGTAAGATTTAGTGAAATTATTCAAAAAATTATTACAAAGTTTTTATAAAGTTTTTAACTTTTAAAAAAGATGTCAAAACATCAACTATTTCGATAGGAAGGATAACCTTATTAACTTAGCTGATAAGAACTATATAGTAACCAATATATAACGAGTTCGAATCCATCTCCTCTATTATAATGACATAAGTGTCTACTTATAAACCGAAAAAAGATAATTAATCATTTAGAAGTAGACTTGACAAAAAGGCCAAATGGGTGGGGTTCAAGTTGGATTGTCTTGAGTTCGGGTAAGTTATGGATTAGGTTGTTTTGGGTTACGGATCATTAATTATTCAATCTAATATTTATCGGTTCGGGTTAACCCAATTTGACATGAATGCTATTTTTTAGTGGGGGAATATTTACATAGTTTTAACAATTAACTAAATTTGGTATATATATTACCCTACGGCTA
The DNA here is from genome assembly GCA_037127255.1 of Persicaria tinctoria. Classification (NCBI taxonomy): domain Eukaryota; kingdom Viridiplantae; phylum Streptophyta; class Magnoliopsida; order Caryophyllales; family Polygonaceae; genus Persicaria; species Persicaria tinctoria. The sequence goes on along the minus strand of JBANSL010000013.1, from coordinate 8,339,372 downwards.
ATTAATATTTTTTTAAATACGTAATTAATGCTGTTATAATAGTAAAATGTATATTTTATATACGCTACAAGTTACCATATTAAATTATAAAGACAAGTTGATGATAATTAAATAATAATATTTAATCCCTATTATAATTATAATATATTTCAATATGTAAATTCTACATGGCTGTTCATATAATAAAATAAAATAAAAACTCAACAGATTAAGTTCAATGACCTTGACGGTCTTTCTAGGTAGAGAAAGTATGTCAAAAGCCACCTTTTAGAAATTGAATTGGATCAAAATCATCAAATTCTTGAATTGGGTTGCATTTAATTAATAGCTCCATTAATAATTAGAAGTCAAGCCAAATTTGAAATTCAAAAGAAACAAAAAATGCACACTTTAATTGAATGGAGAATCCAATACACAATTTGGTCCTTTGAATTTGGAATCAGATTGCATCAGTGCGGCAACAGCTGTTGTATCGAAGAATTAAACGACGTCGTCCCAATCCACAAAGAATCTCATGCATCTCCTATAAATAGAGCACCCACTGCAATCTCAAAACACAGCACTTAATCACTCGATCAACAAACCCACACTTACAAACACAAAAAAAAAACCTTAAATTATTTTGTGAGGTAGAGAGAAAATGAAGCATAGTAATAATAATAAGAGGGGTAGTATGATCTTAGGAGTTGCGCTCTTCGCTTGCGCTACTCTCCTTCTCGCCACTGCTGACCCACAACGTATTTACAATCCCCTTTCATTTTTATAATTCCTTGTTTAATTAGCTAGCTCCATTAATTTGTTCTAAGTATTAAAAAATTGTTTAATTAATTATGCTATGAGAACTACTACAATTTTCATATTGTTATAATTATTTATGGAGTATACGCAACAAAATCTCAATCTCAGTCATAATTTTGAGTTCTAGTTATTTGGAGTTTTTGTAAAATTATTTTATGCGGTTTATTTTTTTAAAATATAAAAAAATCAGTTTTCAAATACTCCTGATATGAGAAAGATGAATTTTTTTTACAATATATATATATATGCATGACTTGCATTTATTGAGTTTTTTTTCCCGCTTTGTCATGAGCAGAAGAAATGGATGATCTCCAAAAACAAATACCCAAAGGCAGAAAGGAAGGTGGAGGGTTTGAGGTTGCAAAACACGGTGGCGGGGGATGCCATGGCTACGGATGTGGAGGAGGCGGCAGCGGCTACCACCATGGAGGAGGAGGAGGGGGAGGGTTGGTGGATGTAGAAAACCATCATGGCGGAGGGATGCATGGAGGAGGCAGTGGTGGAAAGGGAGGTGGGTTAGAGGATGCGAAACACGGTGGTGGTGGATGTCATGGATATGGTTGTGGAGGCGGTGGCAGCGGCTACCACCATGGAGGAGGAGGGGGAGGGTTGGTGGATGTAGAAAACCACCATGGCGGAGGGATGCATGGTAGTGGTGGAAAGGGAGGAGGAGGATTCGAAGATGCGAAACACGGTGGTGGTGGATGCCACGGCTATGGTTGTGGAGGTGGCGGTAGCAGCTACTACCATGGAGGAGGAGGGTTAGTGGATGTAGAAAACCATCATGGCGGAGGGATGCATGGAGGTAGTGGCGGAAAGGGAGGAGGAGGATTTGAGGATGCAAAGCACGGCGGCGGTGGATGTCATGGCTATGGCTGTGGAGGCGGCGGCAGCGGTTACCACCATGGAGGAGGAGGAGGAGGTGCGGTGTTGGTGGATGTAGAAAACCACCATGGTGGAGGGATGCATGGAGGAGGCAGTGGTGGAAAGGGAGGAGGACTGGAGGATGCAAAGCACTATGGTAGTGGCGAATGCCATGGATATGGTTGCGGTGGCCGCGGCAGCGGCTATCACCATGGAGGTGGCGGCGGCGGCAAAGAATAAATTGTGTAAAGTAATGATGAAGGAAGCTAGAAAGTGTTAGAGGGAAGCTTAATAACTAAGATGTAAAATAGGTAACAATGTGTAAAGTTACCTATAATAGAATGTCTTAAGATCGAAGGTGGTGCATCATATCGATGAATAAGCTAGTATGCGTACGTATGTGGCAAAGTGATCGTATGTGTATGAAGTTGATGCCTATCAACCTGCAATATATGTTTGTGTTTTTATACGTTCTTTACCCATGCATTTACCTGTTATATAATCGATCAGCGACTAGATCATTTTGATTTCGAATCTTTTCGGACTTAGGTTGATATCTAAGTGTGACGAGAATTCCGATCGGTTCGAGTCAAATTAGGTTCATTCGAGAATTGATTATCATATACATTTGGAATTTTTGATCCAATTTGGTCAGGCAATTTCAGTTTTTGGTCAAAATGGGTTCCTTTGACGAGTCAGGCAATTTTTGATCCAATTAGGAACAGTGTATCCTCACCGGTATTTTACAAGGCGAGGATTTGGGGATGATAAATCGCGGTTGACCCACCACCCAAGAGCGTCCAGACAGACGACGTCGGCAATTCGCTTAGCGACAAACGAAAAAGAGAGACCGGTATGCGTCAGCCTATAAGCAGCCTGGTTCCCCTCGCGGAAGGTGTGCGAAAAGAATATCCTCTCAAAAGCGTGACAGAAGTTGAGGGCATCCGAAACCATCAACTCAATCTCCAAATAACACCGCCAAATTCTCTTCATGACGTTGATAGTGACAGTATTTAATAGACAAAGATTTATCTTCTCGAGTCTCAATCGACCTTCACCAAACCAAATAAAATTTTCTTTTAAAAAATATATATGTGACGAATTAAACTGCATGATGCATTAGCCATTAAACTAAGGAACCGAGGTAAGTTTCTAACCATAGACCTAACCACATGCAACTCATTTCAGAATTAGCACAACACGTCATATCCGACATTACTGTAACAAAACTAATTTTAACATTTCAGGATAGATTTGAGCATCATTTAGCCAAAATGCATTTTGGTATATATCGACCAAAACCGAATGAGATGATCTCAGTTAGCCAGGCTTTCAATAGTCTGCAACAAGGGAGGGAGATGGGATCGGTTGAAACGGCGCCGTTCAGGGAAGTCAACATCCCCCAACAGAAGGTGGTCAACGGGGTGCCGTTCCCGCTCGTCCTCTCGCCGGAATCCTCGGGGGCAGCCAAACTGGCGGAGGCCGTCAGAGGTCACAAAACCTGGCTGGAGGCCAGGCTCCGGGAGGCGGGCGCCATCCTGTTCCGGGAGTTCGACAACCACACGGCCTCTGAGTTCAACGACGTCGTTGAGAGCTTTGGATACGAGGAGGTTCCGTTCATGGCTGGGGCTGCGCCGAGGACACGCGTCGTCGGCCGGATCTTCACCTCCAACGACGGCCCTGCCCACCTCACTCTGCAGTTCCACAACGAGATGGCCTACGTATATTTATCCAATATTCCTTGCTCATTCTTTTCCATATTCAATTTCTTTATTTTGTCACCAATTATGAATATTTAATATTTATTACTCCCTCCAATCTAAAATATTTTATATTTTAGGTGAAATTTTTCATCAAAAATTAAAAAATATTTCATTTATATTTAAATACCCTATAAAATAATTTTCTCCCTCCAATCACATTTATTATACATAAATTTAATTGGTTAAAATAAAAATAAATGTACAATTTAGATTGAAAATAGTGAAAAAGTAATTAAGGTGTGATTATTTATTACTTGAGAAAAATTGCAAAAAACAGCCAAGCTTTAGGTGTTGCGCTCATTAGTCTGAACTATAAAAAATGCAGAAAATAGCATATAGCCTCGAGCTATATTTAAATTCAAATAATTACCTTCTAATTCAAATTAATTACCAAAAAAGACTTTAAGTTGCCTTCAAATTCAAATTAATTATAAAAAACAGCCTTAAGTTGCCTTCAAATTCAAATTAATTACAAAATCTTTCCAAAACAATTTTTATATAAAAAATCATCACTTCTTATATAAAAAAATACCGTATATTGCTTGTTTTTTTAGAATATAAGGTTTTTGATGTAATCTAAAACAAGTATATTGATGATTTGTATACCAAAATGCAGATTGAGGATCACCCGTCCAAGGCATTCTTTTACTGCGAGATCGAGCCGGGAAGCCAAGGGGAGACGCCGATCGCTCTAGGGCATGTCGTGTTCGAGAGGCTGAAGCAGAAGCACTCGGTGTTCCTCCAGCGCCTGGAGGAGCACGGCCTGCTCTACTACAAGGTCTTGGCCAATGAGACCGATCCCTCTTCCCCCATCGGCCGCAGCTGGAAATCCACCTTCTCCACCGACGACAAGACCATCGCTGAACAAAAGTAAGTTGTAACACCCGAAGCTCCGAATACTTGGCAATTTTACTAACTTGGTTGTTTGCGGGGTTGGGGACTCGACAGGGCGGCGCAGATAGGGTGGAAGCTAGAATGGCTGGAAGATGGGGTGAGGGTCACAATGGGACCAGTCCCGGGCATCAAGGTCGACGAAACCCTACCCGAAGAGCGTCGTAGGATGTGGTTCAACAACATCATACCAGCCTTTGCAAATTACGTGGATGCAAGGAACGAGGCAGGGAAGGCGGTGACGTTGGGAGACGGAACCCCTATACCTCCCGAGGTGGTGGAAGACTGTAAGACGATCCTCGAGGAGGAGTGCGCGGCCATTCCTTGGAGGCAGGGCGATGTCCTCTTGCTCGACAACTGGGCTGTCCAGCATGCCCGCCGTCCCTTCACTCCCCCACGCCGAGTTCTGGCTGCGTTTACTAAGTAAATGTGTTGTTTGTGTGCTTTATACATCATGAAGTGAACCATCACTGATTTCGACGAATAAAAGAATGCGCAAGAGTAATTTCTGGTTCCGACTAAAAATGCGGACTCACTCGGCAATACGTACAAAAATCCCGATCATGGGCTCGCGGCAGATGAGAATGTAGAAAGAATGGAAAAACGTGTCGAAAAATCGATAGCACAAGGACTTCAAAGAAAGCTAACAGAGATTCTAAAGCACAGTAATGCTACTATACACAAACATACAATGCAAGTATCGAAAGCACAGCTGTAAAAGCGAATGCTTACTCGTATATTGGAGGGCGAAGCCGGGAAGTTTCTCGTCTTTTATGGTACATTTTCATCTTCCTTGGACAAGGCCGCTAAATACTTGGCTGTTCCCAGCAAGAGTTGCCTCCCACTCCACCGAGGAAAGCAGGATCTGCGAGAGCGAGATCACGACTTGCTTCATGTCAGGCCGGAGGATGGGATCATCGTCTACGCATTGCTTTGCCAGCATTGCCACCTGGCGAATGATACGTTAGCATGGTGAAAGAGTGCAGAGTGTTTCAGTGTAAAAGCAAAAGAGATGAGTATTACTTTGAACACGCAATCGTGTGGATACAAGTCCATCAAATTAGGGTCGATGTAGTCTTTCATGTTCGACATGCTCGTGGAGTCGGGTACGTTTCTTAGAACTGCCAACATCTGCAATTTTTACATAAATCAATGCAAAGCAGAGAAAAGCGACACACAAATCATGACAGCATCTAACTAACTACGAGATTATATTAAGGGTTCTAGACAGACTTACGATGGATACAAGGGAACGTCTTTCCATGTTCTTTGCCACACCCTCAATCCGAATAACAGCCTCCCTCCCTGATATGTTCTCGAAAAGAACAACTCCAAATGCATAAACGTCACTTTTGCTTGAGGCACGACCTTCACTCAAGTACCTAGATGAAAATCAGAAAGCAGATTAAATTACTAAAATTCCACAATTCTCCAAGTCACAAGTAAAAATGTTATAAGCAGCTCCAAAAAAAAACTATGGGGAATCGTATATTCTCTTACTCAGGAGCCAAGTATCCATAGGTTCCCACTACTCGAGTTGCTGAAGATTCGGCATCGCCAGCTGTCCCGACTAGTTTTGACAGTCCAAAGTCCGAAATCTGCAGTTGAAAGAAACAATTCATTTCAATAACTCCTCAGGAAGAGCACTTAAATATGATGACTCTCAGAAAGTATGACCAGTGTGAAAACTAACCTTGGCCCTAAATGCCCCATCTAGTAAGATGTTGCTTGTTTTAATGTCTCGATGGACATAGTGTGTTTTAGTGTGTTCATGAATGTACTCTAAACCTCTAGCAGCATCGAGAGCAATCTGAACTCTCATTATCCACGACAAGGACGTATGACCTGCACAAGATGGAAAGCGGAGAGTGATGAACATTATTCAGAAAACAGCACCCAATACTGAGTATATTTAATGTTGTATAACGTAAATGCTCGAGTAACTAAGTCTAAAACACATATGGTCTACACACAAGTGTTTTTTCTTTTAAGAGGATACAGAATGTACAGTAAGCAGTTGTATATTAGCCTAGCTAAGAAGGGTTATAAAGTTTCAAGTTGATTAATCAAATAATGACCACGGTTACAAATCATTAAGGTTCCTTCTTCGAGAAATGATTGTTATAATTCATAATGGATAGTTCAGGAAATGATAGGACAGACCGCAATCTAAGCGCATAAAACTAGCCAACTCTGTGCAGGTCAACTTTTCGAAACAGATGAAAATTAACATGTTTCTATATACTCAATAAAACAAGCGTAAAGGAATTTTATTTTAGAATAAAACCAAAGATAAATACTCACCCTTGCTATGAGGATCATGCAAATGGCTTCCGAGTGAACCTTTTTGTGCATACTCATAGATGAGAAAGAGCTCGTCGTTTGTGGCTGCATACCCAAGCAACTCTACCTTCAAAAGTGTCAGGAAAAGGAATTGATCAATAATGCTGAATAAGCAACAAATCCAACAATGAGATCAGCAAGTGGGCAAGTATGAATTTGATTGGCAATTAGGACCCAAACAAGGCTTACCAAATTCGAATGGTGCACCTTGCATAGAACTTTCATCTCTGCCATAAATTCTTTCGTCTTCGTGGCAGTCATTCGTTTAATTGCTACTTCCTACAAGAAGAAAAGATGATTCTAATTAAGTGCACCATTTGAAGGGTACAAGTGGGTTCATCATAAAAGGACGATAATTTGTATTTTTAACTAGAAAAATCATCCAACCTGCTCATGAAGGACACCATAGTACACTGAACCATAAGTTCCATGTCCAAGAAGGTTTGTATCAGAAAAGTTATCAGCAGCAGCCAGAACTTCTTCATAGGTGAAAACTACTGGTTTCTCGAGATCAAATACATCAGTCCCAATAGCTGCAAACAAAAGGATAGGAACGCAAAATTCAGATTTTCCAGACTCAGAGAAAGAAAAAGCAAAAGAAAGCAGAGCTCATTTGTAGAACACTTTTTCCTATTGCTCAAGTAAAATCCAGATGAAGATACACCTCACTTGGTTACCAGATTAGCGGTTAACGAAGAAAATGTTGATACCTTGAGGAATGTTTATCTGATGGTCAGTGGTCTCACTATTGCTCGGCTTCCAATCTCCAGACTTGGAGGCGATATCCCTTCCAGAAGCACAACAATAGCTGGCATTTCGTAAAATTTGGAATTTGTAAATATTTCTTTCATTTGTATCCTTTCCATCACTCCCTCGGCCCTTTGAACAGCAAACTGATGCTCGCCATGAAACACATATGAGCACAATTACGAGTATTAAAAGGAGGACTCCAGCACCACCTATGATCCATATATACGGCACATGACCCTTATGGCCAGGCTCATTTGCTGCAAACAGAGAAAATATGGCAATCATTGTACTCTTCACAAGACAGAGGCAACATATATATCAGGATCGAATGAACAAAGAAACTTATGAGAACTGAAAACTCTCTTTCAAGTCCACGTAACACATGCTGGTGGAGATATTGACATGGATTACAAGATATCTACATGAAACCCGATTCTAGGAAAATCTAGATCTGTACACATAAACTGTATCAAGAAACAACTAATGAAACCGTGAAGTTTGCAAAACACTCCAGACTTACCTGTGACGTTATCAGAGGAAGGACGAGGAGCTGGTGCAGGAGCATCAGTTGTATTCATCACAGGATACGAATCACCTGGGACTGGAAAATGATCAAAGACATAAATCAGAAGAACACTAGAGATAGTTGCACACAGGACAAGAAACAACTTATATTCAACCGAGTATGAGTGACAGACTTGAACCAATTATTGACTAATTTAAAGTCAGAACAAGAGCAAATAAAGTACTGAACAATTTTCTTTTCCTTTTCAAAAAATATTAAAAAGGAACTCCTGAACAAAGTTCAGCTCCTGCCTTCGATCCATGTCCAGTTAGCTACTGTAAAATAAATCCATCAAATTCTATATACCTACGGAGTATATATATATAAGCTCTCACTGATATTCAAAGCCTACATTGGAAAGCAACATTTGGTCATTTAAAACAGTCTACTTCCCTAATCTCCTTTGAGATGAAAATGTAAGTGATCCATCGTCATTTCTAGTGGTGTTGCTACATGCCATAAGCTGATTAGTTAAATTGTCCCGCATATCATTCATTCTCACCTTCCTTTTAAATAATTAAATAATAGGAGTACTGATTTAAAATATAAATTTTGCACAAACTTGCATGATTGTCACCATGTTTTGAGAGTGTCGAATTTTTTACAACATTGAGAACCATCTCCATCTTTGACCCCTTGATAATACCATTTCCATTGTGAATTCCATCATGTGTAAGCACAAAAGTGTAAAAGAGCCATTGACTATTTTATCTCGAAAATCAGATTGACGGCTATAAAAAACAAGCTTAGCATCAAACACATCTCCTAAGCATTGAAAAAATTATAAAATTTACAGCTAATGGGTCCTACTATACAAGACCACTCCTAATGCACAAATTTTGCTTTGAAAAAGCTGTGGGTTTCTAAGGCATAAGTAAACAGCAGCGGCAACCCACTCCAAAGCATCAAAGATCCTCTCTTTCTAAATTCAAATAGATTTCAAAGAAAGGAACTTTCAAACACGGTCTCACAAGAAACAGAAGACTATTAGTGTGGTCATGTCATATGCTGAAATCAACAGATATAAACTGCACAAAGCTTCCAACTTCATTTCATATAGTTACATTCAACACCTCTTGTACTGAAACTGCGCTTTTTCTTAAAGGTTTAAAAAGTTATAAAATGATTGTTATGAGTATTCAACTCCAACAAAGTTTGGTTAACGGATGCAACGTTGTTTATAATAGACAGATTTGTGCAAAGTGACTTTAAATCACATTTGGTTTTGTGTAGCCTACCCTACAAAACAGCTTAATTCCCAAATTTCAGAAAGCTCGGAACTTGAAATCTACCATCAAACTCCCAAATCACCAGACTTCAGTCCCAAAATTCACACCCAAACACCCTCGACAAGAAACAAGATCCAAAAATTGCTCCAAATCCACAAGCCCACATACCTGAATTCAACGGTATGTAATAGACCGACCCGGAAGTGAAATTGTTCGGATCCGAAACCCCATTCACCTGCTCGATACTATCCATGCTCACTCCAAATCGACTAGCGAGAGACCCAACTGAATCTTGATCCTTCATCGGATAACTCAGCAGGTAATTCCACAGCCCACTTGAGCACCCACAAAGCAGCCTCACCGAAATTACCGCCCCGACCCGGGCCTTACGGGTCCGGGTCGAGTTGTCGCCGTCGGGGAGGTAAGCGAGGCCACCGTAAGCGTCGCTCACCAGATCGTAGACGGAGCCATTGCCGCCGACGCTGTCTTGTCTAACAGTGAAGGTGGTGTTGGTGAGGTAAGCTTTCAGCTCGGGGTCGCAGGAGCAGTTTTTGCGGATGTAGGCGAAGGGGGTTCCGGCGGCGGAGGAGTCCACAGTGATGTCGTCGTGGAGGACATCGAACATGCTCTGGAGAAGCGGGAGAGTGGTGGCCTTTGTGGTGTCTGCTTGGAAGGCGAGGAAGGAGGCACAGATTCGGCCGGTGTCGGTGCAGTTCATGGGTAGGGAGCCAGCTCCGGCGACGGCGACGGAGAGGAGGACGAAGAGGGCGGGGCATAAGCCAGTTGAAAGCTTCATTTTGGTGGTGAAATTGAGGGGTTTCAGCTACACATGGGTGGAAATTTAGGGTTTGGGCAGATGGGTTTCCATCGAAACTGATCGATCGAGCAATTGAGTGAGAGGGAGAGAGAGAGAGAGAGAGAAGGAAGAAAGAGAGAGTGGGCTGGATTCTCGTGGTGTCAGGCTGGCTTCCCTCTGAATACAGGGACTCTGTTTTCCCTTTTTCAGCAGCAATTGAGGGGAAAAAAAGTTTGGATTAATTTTTACTCCATAGTGTTTTATTAAGAGAAAATGGTAGCCAAAATATTGAGACGGTAGCAAAACTAACCCCTCTTGCCTAAAATTGTAAAATTGTCAAAATGACCTATAAATTTGTAAAAATAACCGGTGACCAAAACCTGTGGTAGCCGGGTTAGAGAGGAGGGAGCCATCAAATCAAGGGTAAAAAACATTCCTTTTATTTCAATTGGAAATTCAAGAGAAGAGAGAGAACACCATTGAAGAACGTTCAAGAGGGGGGAGAGAGAGAACACCGTTGAAGAAGCAATCGAAGGTTAGAGAGAAGGAAGTCGACTACCATTGAAGGACCTTCAAGAGAGGAGAGAGAGAACAACATTGAAGAAGCAATTGAGGGTGCGACTCGAACCGCACAAGGAGGGAGGGAGGGAGGGATTAGGCAAGTCGAAAAGGGAGGACGACGAGTGCGAAGGGATCCTCTGGTTCGAAGAGGTGGCAATCGGGCGGGTCGGATCGGGTTCGGGTTCGGTTAGTCGGGTTTCGGGTTATTCGGGTTTCGGATAATTCGGGTTTCAGGTCATTCGGTTTCGGGTAATGTCTAATAATTTGGTCATTTGGTTGGATCGGGTTCGGGTTTCGGTTGTATCAGGTTTCGGTTCATTCGGGTTTCGGTTGTCTCGGGTTTCAGTTATTTCAATATTCATTTTGAAAAATTTACTATAATGTATCTTAAAGTTCGGGTTATATCGGGTTTCGGTTGTAACGGGTTCGGGTCTTAATGGGTTTCGGTTGAATCGGGTTCGGTTCATTCGGATTTGGGTGAGTTTCGGTTATCGGTTATTCGGATTTCGGGTCCAAAATGGGTCGGGTTGATCGGTGTTCAAAACAATCGGTTCCGGGTCGACCGGGTCGGGTTTTCGGGTTCGGGTCGGGTTTTGCCAGCTCGCCTCGAAGAAGAAGAACCCCCTGCGAAAAGTAAGTTCTCATCATCTCTCTCTTCTCTTGAAAAACTTTTCGAGGGTTGAATGTCTTGAATGTGGAATTAGGGACCTTGGGGAGAATGGGGTGAAATGATATACGAACCCTAACCTTATTGGTGTTGGGCGGTTTGAGATTAGTTGAGAAATCAGCATTGATGAAAAGTTGATGATGAAATAGAAGGTCCAAATAGGGTAAAAAGGAATTGAAAACCTCCATTAGTACTATTTCGAATCTGGATTCAGAAAACTTGAAAACCGTCATTACTGTTTCGAATCTGGATTTGGGAAACTTGAAAAGGGTAGGCAGATTCGTTCGTCCGGCTAAGTGAAACGGTTGGGTGGCTAGATTTAGTAATCTGTGTTTTGCTTTTCGAATTAGGGAAGTTGGGAAGAGTTGGGTTTCAAATGATATTGGATATGGTAAAGGTGAATTTGGAGAGAATGTGGAATTTGTGCTTATGAGTTTGGAAATTGGGAACTTTGGGAAAATTTGGAGATTGGGGTTGATTTGTAAATAGTGGCATCTAAATATAATGTTCACATTTGGTGGTAGTTGTACATCATTGTAGGTTTTTGCTATATGTTGAAGTATGTTATGATTCAAACGGTGCAAAAATACATTACACCACTCCGATGTCATTTGAGAGTATTGTAAGTTTGTGATATGTGTATTACATAAGGTTGTGATATTTGAGACTATTGTATATTTGTGTCATTTGTTGCATTCTTTATTCACGTAAGTTGAGCATTTGTTGAATTCTTTGTACATCGTTGTAAGTTTGTTTCTATGTGTTGAAGTATGTTGTGATTGAAGCCATTAATGTTACACTGGACGATGTCATTTGAGAGTAATGTAGATTTGTTTCTAGGGTTGTCATATGTGTATTACATAAGTTTTTTTATGGTTGACACTATTGTGTAGTTGTGTACTTGTGGTGTTTGTTTCATTCTTTACTTGTGACAGTTACCATTTTGAGATTATTTGAACATGTGTATTTGTGGGACATATAAATATGTGAATATTTGTATTCGTGGCATTTGTGTAGTTGTGTCATTTATGTAATGTTATATGTTTTGGCAGAAAAATTATTTTGACTGGCTAGATATATGAATATATTGGCAAGGATTATTGCTAAAATGGGTATTATTTGAACACATGTATGACAGATTAAGGAGACAGTGAGAAAAATGAAAGGAAAAAAATCGCGATGTCGTCGAACAACAAAGTATTAACTGTAATCACTTCTCAGGCAAATTAAGGGCCTTCTTTTTGTCTTGGTGATGTTAATCGTGTCGTGTCGTGTGATATTTGTGCAGTCGACACTAGTCCTTCCTTCGAAAAAGTATTTAAGAGGGAGGTCGAGCCACTTCTCGAAGATGGGCTTGCTGAAAGGAATGGACGAAGTCCTATTTGCGGCGGATTTGAAAATGTTGAAAGTCAGCAAGCCAGAGGGCATTGTAATGATCGGATCCAATGTGTCGTATTGCTGTGCCCTTATCCATTTCTTCATGGAGAGGCAATTGAAGACATTGAAGAAGTGTGAGACATGGTACGAGATCCAGTGGCGACTCATCCGGTTCTCCATCAAGGAATTTTGCCTCGTCACCGGCCTGAAGTGTGTCGAAAGGAATCGGGACTTTGAGAACGTTATCAGCTAATGTTGTTTTGTATTGAACTTTTTGTGGACTTATGTTGACTAGGAAATGTAGTTATTCGTAGTGTTTGGTTCACCTGCTAAACGTGTAATCATTTCCACCTTTTGGATCCTTGTGTTTGATGACTGAATAGGTATGTTGTGGACACTTTGGTTCTATTTATTATGGATGGTTGTTACGAATGTTGCGTTATGACGCATTTCGTTTGGGTTTAATAGTTGTTGTTCTTATGTTGGAAAGTTTCTGAGATATATAAAATATGATAGGGGAATGTCTTTTATCGGCTTAGTCTTTAATGTTATTGGCTAGGGAAAATCGTGTACGGACTAGTAAGCAAAAAACCCCGTACATATGTCTTTTGCATCGTCGGTAAACTAAACGGCCAGTTATGTGCAAAATAAATGACCAAAATGGCAAGTTAGTCTTTGATGTTATCCGATTTTTCACCTCCTCCTTCGACTTCAACAATACCTCCTCGTGAAGGTCGATGTTCTTGCGTCGAGGGTCCCCTACATGCGGAACAACTTTGACCAACATCTCCTCCACATTATTTTTACCTGGATACAAGACTCTTCCCAATAAGCTCGGACGTTGCCTGTCGATCGTGGTTGTGTCGAACATTAACCTCGTAGGTGTGCTCCGGAACGTACTTCCTCACTTTCCACAAACTAGTTTTCAGGTATGTTGACGCACGGCACATCCACTTGCACTCGGGATCGATGCACACCACGGAGTACACTTCCGACGACGACCTCTTCACATGTGTGTCAAAACAGCCATCCAACACAGACCACCTTACCCGGTTTTGCACTTCCTCCTTGGACATGGACAACAAACCCTCATGAAGGTCAGTGTTCTTTCGTCGGGGGTCCCCTCCTTTCGGAAAAGCTTTGTCCAACATCTTCTTAACATCCCCGGGGATTTCCTCCTCGAAACCCATCGTTCGGCCTCGTACATCTCATCATCAGATGATATACAACCCACTGATGAAGTTTCCTCTATCGACTCCAATTTTAGTACTCCGATGTTTCCATACTCCTCCTCCGGCGAGCTCGCCAAGTTGACGGAAACAACACTCCCTTTATGCCCTCCCACATTTATATTATCCTCCTCATCACTACTCAGACATACGATTTGTTTCCCCCTGTCCACGTCCAGCAATTTACCTGTCGTCTCCTCCGTGGCGGTTGTTGGTTCTGCCCTAGCTGTCTGGATGACCTTGCCATCAGTGTGGTTTTCCTTGCCATATGAAGTATTTTCCTTGCCATCAATGGTGCTATCCTAGCCGTTATTCGAATTCAGAAGAAGACGCGAGTTGGACCCAGCGAATGTCGTATCAACCAAACCACCCTCTTCCACCACGAGTGTTCTGTTGTCTCCGCTTGGTGATTTGCTGCGTTGTTCCATGTTCCCACACATGGACAGACTTCCATGTTGGTTGTGACCTTCGTTCACCGATGCGTACAAAGGAAGGGGCCATGTGCCATCGCCACCCCTTGAGTTGCAGTACTTGAAAGCATCCCAATCACTTTCATCATCCACTTGAATCGGATAACATCCCTCCGTCTTTGTATCGAGTAGATATTTCAACTCCAACTCAGAGCACCTTGGGTCAACTGCGAGCTTCTCCATTATCTTACTCTTGACGGACCCAAACGACATGGTTTCCTCTATGAGCATTATTTTGTGGGCGTTTTGACCTTGATACACCCATCCTCCTTCGAGATGCTCCCATCGACCATTGCAAACGAGAGTAAGTAATACCACCCTTTTCTCCCCTGGGAAATTATGAGGTTAAGATGGTCCTCTCAGTATATGTTAGAGGTAAGGAAAGGATGGGGAAAATTTACTACATGTGAATACAAAACATAAACCGTACTTACCCATTTTCGTTGAGGTCTGGATTTTGCAGATGTCACGTGTATCCCTGTCTATGGCTACATATATTCTGTTGTTGACTAGGAATTCTTTTTGCCTGGCTAGTAACAGAATTTCTGGGTTTTATCCTTCCAACTAGACGTTAATGGCAGCCATAGAGAAGAAGCAGATGTTTTGCACTTTTTGTGTCCACCTGACGAGCTCCCCCATCTCCTTTTATACTCCCTCTGAAATTCCCCCTGTGTTTTCCCTCCATGTGGTTTTGGCGGGAATTGTTTTTGTGAAAATGTGACACCCTCTCTCCTAGCATTTAATGCTTGTCATTCCATGCTTACACACCCTCTCTCCTCCCTCTCTCACATACATCACTGTAACTCTACATCCATTCTTTTTTTTTTTTGGCCAAAATGATTACCTCCCTCCCTCTATACAATCGACACCTGTCCAATTTTTTCCCTCCTTTTCCAATGTGTAACCGGCAACCCATTCTAACATTTGCCCAATAATTTGCAAGAATGACATAATGTCATTCCTTTGCAAAATTTTTAGGCCGGGATCATTTTTGCAAAGTTGGCAAGGTTTTGGTATATCCATGCAAAATAGCCTTTTATTAATGGATTTTTTTTTCAATTAATGGATTTTTTAAAAGAAAAATAATGGATTTTTTAAATCATGATAAACAAATTATTACAAGGTAAATCAAGATATCGTAAAAATGGTAGATGGATCAAACGTAATGAAATATGGTAACTAAAAAAACAAGAAACATGAGCTACAAACACGCAACGGAGGGCAAGGATTCAAGCGATGAAAAGAGTAAAGTGTTGATGAAAAACAACATTGTTGGATGCAAATAAATTGGAAACACTTATATGGAAAAAAACTTTCGGAGTATATTTTAAATACAAGTTATGATCTTATCGGAGGGGAAGCATTTCATGGTCACCAAGAGGGAGCATGAATAACCCTTGAAATTGAATTATCAAGAGAGTGAATAAAAAAGTCAAGCAATTGAAATAGATCAAGTAAAAAATCCAAACAGATTCAACAGCACACAAACACAATACAAACAACAAATATTGCAAAATACAACAAAAGAGCCGAACTCATAACATTGATGAAAACATATACTCCTTAGTCCCTCCGTTGCAAAATATAAGGTTTTTTTACTATTTAACACGTTTTTTAATGAGGTAAAAACTCTATGAAATAATAAATTTTTATTAATTTTTTTTACACAGTATTATATATATTGTTAATATGTATAATACTATATATAAAAATTTAATAAAAATAATAATATTTAATAGAGTTTTTAGCTCATTAAAAAACGTGTCAAATAGTAAAGGGACTTATATTTTGCAACGGAGGTAGTAAGAAATTAAAGATCTAGAAATCGGCATGTGTAAGGGCCAACTGATAAGGTTGAACTGGGAAATTTTACATATGTAATGGGAAATTGAACTGGTGATATCCAATATCAAAACATTGTTGTCGAGAGTGAGAGAACTCTCTTCTTTCACGTACACAGAAATAGCAACAGAGTGGCTGATAAGGTTGCACACTTTTGTCGTTCTGTCAGAGGCTTCGACATTTACATTAATACAGGTCTTTAAGACATGATCCGCAAGGATACTATTAGGTAGGACGATTCCACCCGAATTATTACCTGATAAAAAAAAAATGGTTAAGGAATTGAAAGTGAGTCGACACCAAATAATCCCCTTCAGCAAATGTAGTTGATAAGAAATTCCCTTTTTAATTAAAAGTTGCTCACCCTAGACTTCGAGTTATGTTTTGGAAAACATTATTAAGCAATGATTTAATCTTATCTAATACTGTATATCTCAAATTTTCAATATATATTAAAAAAAATTAATTACACATAATTCACTCGATTTAAGTGAGTCGGGGGAATAAAATAAAATGAGGAGGTCACACTTTATAAACAACTGGAGGGTCAAATCTCATCATATATGTAGTGTCGTAGACGGTTTTTAAAATTGTTGATATATGCATTTGATTACGATTTCTAAAACCCTAAAAATGGACATTCATACGGTTTTGAAAACCGTAAACCTTAATATATTTACAACTTTAAAAGTAGTAGAAAATCAAGTCTACTCCAATTTTTCTTGGGTATTGCTTTTTAGAACAAGGTAACAATACTTTCTTAGAACAAGACAAAAATACCCTTGTAATGAAAACAAATTACTACCCTATCCAACCCACCCCACCCATCTCTCACCATTTTCCTTTTCTCTCTTCCAGAAACTTGCTATCAATGGAGTCCCTCCGATTCGCCTTCCAAACACTTGATCGGGACCAAATTCGGCCGGAGATTTCAGTTTTTTTCAGCGATGGTCCACCGGATATGGTATGTCCTAGCTCTGGCTTCAATTCAGCCGGAGATATCTGCAACCCTAGCACTAGCTTCAATTGGCCTGTCGAGCCCGATTTTTTATCCAGACAAAATTCACATGAATCCACATCTCTCGAGAGAATTTGGGTTTCAACAGTGTCGTTCCATGAAAAACTAATCACTAATCACAAAAGAATAGATCTACATATATAGACAATCAGATGGATAGATGGAGAGAGAAATGGGCATGGGAAGGCGGCACTCCGTGCCCAAATTTTTGCAAGACTTTCTAGCCCGATTTTAAGAAGAATCGGGCTAAAAAGGTAGCAGCGACCAGCATCTGGGGTGGTCAGTGCAATCACCTTTTTAGCTCGGTTTTGATTAAACCCGTGCTAAAAGGTGTGTATTGTTTTTTAAAAAAAAATAGGTCGCATCTGCAATTATCTATAGTGGTCGTTAAGACCATGTGTATTTTGTAAAAAAAAAAATGGTCGCAACGACTAATTGGTATTTGGTTGTTGCGACCACTTAACTACGCGCTAAACGGAAATTTGACTCTGCGCTAAACAGAAATCATATTTTTCAATGCCCTGGGTCTGCATGAGCAGCATGACTAGACCTATTCAATTGGCCCAACACATCGGTTATGGTTTCTAAAATCATTAGAAATCCTACCCTTCTATATTTCTTATGGTTTCAAAAACTGTAAACTCAGTTCTCAACAGTTTTTAAAACTGATAAAACAATTTTTCCTACTGATTTTTTAAAAACGTCATCGTGTATTTGACGATATTGCTGGTAAGAAAATTAAGTTGGTAACATGGAAGATCGGAAGTAGAGCACATGACATTGATATTTATGATATGGAATGAAATGACTGAATTATCCTCCAAGAGAGGAATCCATTCGAGGGGGTTGGAGTGGAGTTGTTGAGATTGGGGGCCTTGGGGCCCTTGGCGCAGTGAATGAGTTGATATCCACCTGCAACATTTTATCAAAAAATATTGTTTCTTTAGGTGTAATTTTATTTTTTAAAAATTTATTTAGGTGTAATCCATAATTAAGCATTAACTCTAAGAGCATCTTTAATCATGATACTCATATTGAGTACCATAACTTGATTTTTGACACTTCTCTCCCATTCACCTCATTTTAATATTTGGTACGTACTCTATAACTATGATACTTGTCATGAGTATCTTAATTCACCTTTTTGCATCAAAATTGTTTTTTGCTAAAAAAAATTGAAGTAAAAATTAAATGGGACTCACTATTAATTTTTGATTGGGTGATATTCTATGGTATTGTGTAAGAATGAGTATCATACACATGATACTTGAACTCACTTTTCTTCGTGAGTTCTTTCAAAAACCTTACCTTTTCTTACATTTCTTTTTTTCTTAATTGTTATGGTACGTGGAGTACCACTACTAAAGATGCTCTAACTATCACTATAATATATACTATATTATTTTATTTTTAAAATATTTAAATAAATCGCATTAGTGTGAAGTGGTAAGTGTAATTTTTATTACTCCCTCCGTTATTAAAACTTAACATTTTACTATTCACGTATGTTTTTTAGGTGTTAAAAACTATATAATTAAAATACTAACTTTTTAAATAATGTTATATTGTTTTTATCATTTAAAAAACGTGTATAAATAATAGTAAATAACATGTTTTAATTAACCGTATGAGTATTTATTTATTCAACTCCATAGTTTGCATGAAAAGAAAATGCATTACAATTTACAATGCAATGGAGGGCAGTTATGGGAAGACAATTTACATAAAGGGAATACGGAAATTTCGCCTAGTGCTCCTCAGGTAAGGCTTTTTTCACGGGGTGTACAAACGTTTGGCATATTTCGTCAAATACCCCTGAGGTTTATACTTTTTTCGCCTCGTGCTCCTCCGTTTAATCTCTTCACATTTCCGTTAAAAATTTGAAAACAAAATAAAGGGAAAAAAGACCTACCTCCATGGATTGATTCTTCTGTTTTAGGAAGCCGACGCCGATGAGAGGAAGCTAATGTACACTGGCAGATTTGATGATTCTTCTGCTTTAGCGAAGAGAGAGAGATCGACGAGAGGAAGCCAATGCCGAAGACTGCTCCAGATATTGTAAAAGAAACTACGGTCCAGATATTGTAAAAGAAACATGACATCCTCCCTGTACTGATATGAAATTCTCCGTTCCTCATGGCTAAAGACTGCTCCAGATATTGTAAAAGAAACTACGGTCCAATTGCCCCAGAACAGCATAAGACCAAGCAATTTTTCCAAGTTGATCCATGTTGAAACGAAGCACTAGTTTATCCTTAAAGAGCAAAGCTAGGGTTGATTCGTGGAAGAAAGCAAAACTATTTCCATCAGCAATGCTTGATGAATCTTTACCATCATTGTATGGAAACTGATATCTATCCTTGAATATTTCATCCAATTATTCCAGCAAAAGCTGGCTCGTATAAGGGAGTATGGATCTTGATATCTTTCATGTCTTACAGATGAAGAATGAAGAGACCCAAGCTATTTTGCACCAACATGATCTTTAACATTTTGTCTACCTAGTAGTATGTTAGGCTTTTGACATCAGTACCAGTTGAATCAAGATTATCTTTGACAAACTGTAAGGAACACGACTTCATGACAAGTAGAGATACTAATCTACTATAACCAAATTAATTTCCAACTGAGGCAAAATATAGCAGACCCCAACTGAGCTTCAAGAACCCAAAAATTGGGCCCAAAATGTTAAGGATTGAGATCTTCTTTTAACTTAATGCACAACCTTTCGATCTTCCCATTCATTTCCCGTAGGCCCTTCTTCCCTTAACTCTTTCCATTAGAAAAGGGTAGCTACTACTCATAACTTGCATATCATAGAAAAGGACAGAGAGATTATGACCCAAATTAATTTTCAGTTTACTATAGCTTTGCATGACAACAACTACATGACAAAACAAAAATATCAAAACCCAAACAATAGGCAACAAAGGACATATGCTATATCCCAGCTCTCCTCATTGTCTTCCCACTTATCACTTTGAAGATCTCAATTTTCCATTGAATACAAACCCCAAATCAAGAAATCTCAATTTTCCATTGAATATAATCACCTTCCATAACATTAGGTATCGCAACTTACCATCAAATTGATCCATAGATCCAAGCCTCGATTTGAAAATCATAAAACTGGAATCTATCCAAAAAAACCTCAAATCGAAAAACCTTAAATTCCTACGGTTGCAATTAAGAAGGGAGATTTACCTATAGGGCAGTCGTCGGCATCGACCTCCTCCCTCCCGTCTGTCCCTCCACAACACCAAGATCTTCAATGGCCTCCTCACCTCTCTCTCTCACAGAAGCTACACTCTTTCTACTATAAGTAATTTCTTGTTTTTTAATTTAACGGAGGTTTAATGAATGTTTGTTAAAGATTAACGGAAGGGTACGGTGCGAAATTTTTTAAAACTCCAAGGGGCATTTCGCGAAATATTTTAAACTTTTGTATACCGCAGCCCGCAGGGAACACGCGAAATTTCCAAAGGGAATAAAATGTGAAAGTGGGACCCGAAACGGGAGGGACTGGGATATGGAGACAGTTGGCTGTGGGTCCCGCCTCAATGGCGCCAAATTCCCCGCGAATGAAACGCAAGCAAACCGATCATCGGATTCCAGACGGAAACTCAGCTCATGTTTTGGATGCATTCGTGGAGATTATATATGCGACCTCACCTGGAACAACGTCAAATCTGCTACTATTAATCAATGTTTAATTGAATGTTAACAACATCGCATTAGATATCTAATTGGACTGTATCCCATGTCTAATTGGACTATGATTTGTGACTGACCATATGCATTTTTTTTTTTAAATTTCGACGAAAGTCACACACATGATGTACATCCAAGATGCATGTGCGTGGGTTTCTTTGATTTCACAACTACTTTTTTAACTCGGTCAAATTAATAGAGATCGTTTTTCTTGTAAAAAAAATAATAATCCATACGCATTTAAGGATTTCCTTGAAAAAGTAAGTGTCATCTGTATTAATCCGTATGCATTTAAGGATTTATGTGAAAAAGTAACTGACGGATGAGTTACTGCACACTGCTCATTTTCTTGCATCATTTATGCTAGTCTTCGCCTATAACTGCACCCTTGTAATTTAGCAGTTATGCCTTTTGTTGTTTTATGTCTTCACCTTATTTGACGGTTTATCAGTCGTCGATTTATTCGGCCTCTCGACCAACCGGGTATGTCCGGTGCGTCGAATTATTACTCAATCAAAAAAAATAAAAAAAATCACCCATTTGCAATGGAGAGACCAGAACACAATAGTGCGTCGGTGGGATAACCTTGCTATTGAGAGCATTCGACGTTCTAGAGGGTATCCAAAAAAGAGTTGAAAGGAGGTGATCAGACATAACCTAATTAACCGTCTTAGGGAAGAGTTGGCACAAGATCGATAGGACAGAGTAGAAGAGAGCGATCACGATCGAGGAGGGATAATGTCGTTCTCTTAGTTTCTTCGAACCTTTCCTTATTGTATCGTATACGATTTTTCATACTGTCATGTTTGACTTGTTGCATTTGACTGCATAAGTCTTGTCTTACCTATTCGTATATATCTTTATTTATCTTTTCTCAATTGTGTTGGGACAAGAGTGCATACTATTAAAGTATTAAGGGTTAGTTTGGTAACACGGAGCTGATGGGGTAGCCGAAGCTGATAGGGTAGCTGAAGCTGATGAATTAAATGTGTTAAATTAGAGTTTTCATAAGCTAGTAAGGTGTTTGGTAATACCCAACTGATAGAGTAGCTTATACAAACTAGCTGATCAAATAGGACTTATGAGAAAATGATTAAAATTCGAAAAAACTTGGGGTGTTTTTTTTTTTTTTGAAACGAAAAGAATTTGACCATAGAGCTAGGCTCTATCAGCCAAGAACATCCTTACAGATGAGACTATGCAGCAGAGAGTCATCAGTTGTCAAAACTTTGTATGAAGCAGAACTGATACGCGACAAGCGATCTACCACCAGATTTGGGGTGAGTAGTTGTTGAAAATCCAATTTCAAAAGCTAATTAAATTCAAATTCCTATATCTAACTTATTTAAAACTATAAAATATTAAAATCAGAAGCTCCGAAAAACTACCTATATTACCAAACGTACCATGAACCTTCCAAACCTTTTTATTTTTTTGATTAGGTAAGATTTCGGGTAAGACAAGCCTATCCGATATAGACCTCCGAAACCTCCTAAGGCCATGTTTATCAATGGATACTAGGGATAATAGGAATACTAATATTTTATTTTTCTCTCTCCACCACATCATCCTAACATCTCATTCTCACTTTTCTCACTTTATCAATAGCATCCATAGTATCCCTAAACCCATCTTTTCATACCCATTCAATTTACAAATATACCCCTCTTCAACAATTATTTCCAATCTCGATTATATTATTATATTCATTTATTATTATTAAAATATTAATATTAAATTAATATTATTTATAAATGACATAGTGCGAACTATATATATAACAAAAAAAACGACATTAATTCAATTTTTCGGATTATATTTTGCGTATTAATAATCAAAGACAATTTTTTTTTATAAAAAATATAGTCAAAACATATTCAAATTTGATGTCTACATGTAGATAAAAATGAATCTAGTATTGTGGTAAATTTTTTTTTATTTTTTTTTTACATTTTATTCACCGAAAAACTGATTTTATTGTGTATAATATTCCCACCAGCTTCAAATCCAAGCCCTCCATCTTGTGCCCAGCTGTCCAAATCTGCACATCCTTCCTGCTGCCCAATCAGCTTGCGACACGTGGCCCCATTATCTGCAGAAATTTCAGACGCGCATGCTCCTCCCCATCACGTGACCCGATGTGGCCCACAATACACCCCGTAGAAGCGATACTTTGAAGGTATCCCTCAAGCATCTCTTACACCACTGTTGATATTTTTTTATACTAAAAAGGGTAGTATCCCTGCTCAAATTTAGACCGATAAAAGTGCCCTAAGTAGCGGGATATATTAGAATGATTTTTTTTGTTTTTATGGTAAGCTACTAGAATGATTGTTGTTGTAACTTGTACGCATCCTTGATACTCCCTCCGTTCCACAATACATGTCCTTTTAGTTTTGGGCACGTTTTTTAATGAGCGAAAAACTCTATAAAATATCATTTTTTTAATTATTATTTTTATATAATTTGATACTTATTACTAATAAGTATCACATTATATAAAAAAATTAATTAAAAAAATAATATTTTATAGAGTTTTTCGCTCATAAAAAAACGTGCCCAAAACTAAAAGGACATGTATTGTGAAACGGAGGGAGTATGTTTACAAGGTCAACTGCAATGGCTCATTTGTAATTTACCGAGTCAACAAAGGATTAAATAGTAATTTAGAAAAGCCAAATCCCCGAGAAGATCAGTGAAGCTTTCTTCCCCAATGGGTTTGCGTTCGTTTTCAAGGCATTCCCTTTGATCCTTTCCCTCCTTCTCTCTCCCTTTCATTCCCGTTGGCTTCTGCTACAAGTCTCGTTCTCCACATTTTAAATCATCCACAATCATTATAAATTCCATGGATTTCTAGACCTTCATATTCTTCCCAATTCAAACCTAGGTTTTCCGATCATCTATCCGCATTGAAAAATGACGGCGATGCAAATTCCCTTTGCTTCCCGCTGCAATTTTGAAGAACGAGCTTGCCTGCCCAGCGTTTTTATGGGGAGAAGGCCATTTTCGGTCAAGGGAATGCTTTTCAATAGAACTACTGGTCTTGTCACGAGGACCGGTTGGCTAGGGAATCATCGACTTCGAAGCTCGATTCGGTGCAGCAAATTTGGTCCATTGTCGAGCGAGAATGAGGGGATTCAAGATGACGATTGTGACTATTTGAATTCCACCGTCCTTGAGGCAGGTAATTATCCATCATTTCTCATATTATTGATTTCCATCTCAACTTGAATGCTCCAATTATTTTTTTTGTGAGATTCTCATCTTTTGGCAGGGGAGGTCCAATGCTAGGTAGAAATTTTGGGGCTCCTTTTTCCAATCTCACATTGGGAGATTATGAATCTTAATTTTCTGTATCATGTCTGAAAGACACAATTTTTCCTGAGAATTGATTGGAAATAATGTACTGTCAATGAAAAAAAACCTAAATTTTAGGTTCTTCTCACAAAAACTTTGAACTATAATGTACTGCCAATGAAAATTTGTATATATGGTGCAATTTGAGCAAATACTTTTTATTACTATTTGATTGCGGTTTTGTTGCTTTGTACGTCTAATTCTTTTGGTTGTTTTTATTGATGTTAATCATTCCTTTGTTGACTCTGTATATATATATGGTGCACTTGTTAAACTTTTTTTTATTATTATTTTTTTATTACAATATCTGTATCTCTATTTGTAACTTCCTAGTTATTACCAATTGCTGAAACCAATCGAATCAAGTATGTTGCTGAAATAGTTGTATTTCTTCCACAGTGGAAGTGAGAAATGGATCCGATGATCTCATGGTAAAAATGAGAGATGGGAAATATCTAAAATGTGTCTATAATCAATCAAGAGGGCCATTCATGGCAGATTATTTATCACATCCAGCTATTGTCCTACAAATTGAAAATGGAAGTGGACTTATTCTACCAATTATTGTTTGTAAGTGAACCATTTATCGCATTTTCCTTAATACATAATGTCTATCTTATCTTTTAGAAATGAGTTGTTATAAACTCTTCTTTCAGTGGAGATGCCAAGTATTTTGTTGATGGCAGCACTTCGTAATATTGAGATGGTATGCAATTTTCTTGTTCCAAGGGATCCTAGCTTCCTTACTTGCAATTGACTTACAATCCTTACAATTTTTTGCTGGAGTTCTAGGAAATTATTTTCTTAGGTTTCTTGGGCCATTGTTGGTGTTACTAAGTTCTATTTTTATTCCTCAGGTAAGGCCAACTGTATATAATATAATGAAGGATATGATAGAAAAAATGGGCTACATGGTAAATAGCACTTATATTCCCTGTAAATGTGTTTGTTTAGATGGCTGCAAAATTTTCAGTTTTCATTATCTTTTTTCACTATAATTAAGTTCTTATAATTATTTGATAGGTTAAATTTGCAAGAATAACCAAGAGAGTAGAAGAAGCCTACTTTGCTGAGCTATGCCTTTTGAAAGTATACTTTTTTCCTTCTATTAGTTTTGGACTTTTGGTGCATGCATGATTCCATTGGCTAATAGTTATTGATGCATTTGCAGGTTGGCGATGAAGCAAATACTTCATGTTTTGATATCCGTCCTTCTGATGCCATCAATATTGCTGTAAGATGCAAGGTATATTACTTTGCACACATTTTCATTTAGGTCGGATTAAGTAGAATCTATAGAACATATTTATTTGATGTTTAAACTATTACAGAGCCAATTTTCTACATTGAGTTTTGGAAGCGGTATTGTAACAGATAACTGAAGTCAGTAGGAAGCATTAGCATGACTATATTCATGTTTTTAGCTATAAAATTAAAAAGATTGAATATCAAAAAAAATTCCTTGTTCAAATAAATATATAAGCAATCTATTAATAAATCAAGTCACTGATTTATGTTGGGAAAACATGCTCTTACGTATAACTTTTGCTTATACTTTTCAAGTAGCATTTGCATTTATGGGTACTTTTGTTGTCTATAAATGGCATTGCATTTCCTTTATTCATCTTTGCTTAATGTACTTTGATCTTGCTTGTAGGTTCCTATACAAGTTAATAAGAAATTGGTATACAGTGATGGTTTGAAGATTGTGGAGACTACTAGTACATCTTTTAGAGCTTCCCGGTCTAGTAGTTCTTTGTCTTTGCAAATGGATAGGTAATTTATACTTTTCTGATCATTGAAGTGTTCTTTCTGTATTTAACACTTGCACATTAACTATAATTTTATGTTCTGTTCTTAATAGTATACTTTAATTGCTGATACAACAGGCCTGATGGGCATCCATGTCCTGAAACTGAAGAATTTTTCCTTGTACGGAACATGTTGATTGCTGCTTTTGAGGAGCGTTATTCAGATGCAGGTAAGTATTTAACTCATTACATCTTCACTCGTAAAATAGACATTGTATAAATCTCTTTGAACCTTCAGCATGACGATGACGTGTGATGAGACTAGAAAAGGTTGAGATATTTTGCAAAGACTAGTGTTATTTAAGTCAAACTGTAATATGTATTGCGACTAAAATTCCTCAACAATCAAGACCAAACTGACTTAACTGGGTTAGTACCTAGAATGTAATTTCCCATAATAGAATACATAGGTGATTTGAATACAAAATTTTGTCGAAATAGTTAGAAGCTTATTTATTGTCATGTAGAGAAGTTTGTCAAGGCCTAACCCTGGTCACTTAATGCAGCTCAATGGAAGGATATGCTAAATCACTTCAGGTCCAAGAGACGAGAGTCGCTGTAGTAAAATGGGTCTAATGTGTGAAGCTGGAATGACAAGCAATGTAAATTATGCACTTGCAGGGATGATTATGGAAACCAATTCCCAGGCCAAGTTATTTGTATGTACCTCCCTTCCTCAGGAACTGTGTATGTCTATCTCTGTGTCTTGTTATGTACATATATTTGTACAGTATGTATATAGGATGTTTCACTACTATAATCAGCGTGTTGTTAGAGCTAGGTTGATCGATCTCTGTACAGCTAAATAATTTCTTATGTTTTTTTTTCTGTACATATTGTACACTAGAATAATTGTGTGTTAAGGGCCCTAGTCTGGGATTCAAGCTATAGCCAGAACTTTGCCTTCCAATGCAGCCATACATTTATTGACAATCATGTAATCCACACCAGTGCTCCAATTACTATTTTTTCTAAACAACAAAATTAAGAAGATCAACGGAAGAGATTAAAAGTAACTTTTGATTATTCGTTGGTATTGGGAGAATATAGTAACAATTTATTTTATATATTTTTGTGATATGAAATGAATTAATGTTGAGAAAAAAAGTGCGGGTACTGAATTAGTTTATTTGTGTGGGTGAAAGCTAGTGTAATTTTATGACTTTATATTATTACAAATATAGGTTTATTTAAAATGTTTTGGATTTGAATTTGTCTACTAAACACTGATGGATGAGAATCAAATTGTGAGGTGTGAGAGGGAAAAAAGGCATACGGAAAAATACAAAAGGGGGAGAGGGTGAGAAAGGAGCGACGTCGTATTAGAAATATAAGCACAGAGGAGGCAAATGCACATGAGCGTAACAAGTGTCTGACACTCTTTGTGAAGCGGGCCATTGTTTTCATGTTCCCATATGTATTATGCGTCTAGTCATGTATAGATCTAGAGTACATGGAAGTGTAATGTAGATGGTGGATTGTAGCAATGTTTTAAAAGATGTTTGGTGGGTGTTCAGTGGTGGGGTAAATGGGATTTTTAGATGGTTTTTTTTGGTTGGTTTAGGTGGGTATCGTTAACATTGATAATCATGGAAATAGGGTGAAATCAATTCAAGGGTATCCTCAAAACCACCCTTTAAATAGATGACTTTTCACTTAATAATCCGTTAAATTTAATATTACACAAAGTTATCGGCCAAAATTTTAAGGGTAAAAAAGATGGGGAATTGATATCAACTAGGGTTGCTGGTTGCAGTCGATTTCCTCTGACTACACCTACGTACTAATCCGATTGTCCGTCTATTGAATTTCTCCACAATTAGTTTTATATGGAAAAATTGTAAGGGGAAAAAATTCTTTCGATCTTGATCCTCTCTAGATCTTGCCATGGATAAGCGGCCATTCCTCAGTCGTATACGCAACTTAGTTGATCTTGTTTGGTGTCAACTTACCTGCAAAATCCTAGACTCTCTCACCTAATAGGTCAAATCCATCAATCCCTAATGCTCATTCGATCACTACATCTGATCGCGTGCCATCGATTTCCCATCACTCCTTTTAAATCCATCTTCAAAGTTCAAACCTTGAGTTTTGAGGCTGGAGAATCACGAGAGTGTTTCAATTGACGTCGAGAACCCGTCTAGGTAGATTTTATACGATGATGTTGAGGATGATTCTGACGATTTGTACGATGACGACAATAATGGAGAAGGACAACAATGGAGATAGAGAATCTCCACCCTTTTTTAATTAAAGTTTGAACCATAAATTTTGAAATTACACATTTTAACCATAAAATAAAGTATTGGATATGTTATAAAATAATATAAAAATATACGGTTGGTTACCAGACGAAATAGTAAAATAGTAGAGTTACTTTACGAAAATACCAATACCACGTAGTTACCATACCACATGAAATTTTCATTTTTTCTTTATTCTCTGAACGATTTCAGTTATCTTCGAGTGGATTTTAACCTATCATTCTAAAACGCTCTCTTTTTCCTCCCCTCGGTTCCTCCGTTTGTATTTTCTGGGTTGTGTTCTTGATAGTTTGGATCAAGCTGAGATTGATTGCCTTTGGCAATCTTTCTCCAGCTTGGTTCCCTGGTGTGTAAATGGTCCTTATCTCACAACAAACACATCTCCTTTGCACCAAACACAAATATGCTCAAACAGAAATACAAAAGTCCCAACACCCCTCTCAATCAAATCTCACTTCCGCATTAAACGATGCTTGGAAGATATCAATGAAATCGGATGCTTCTGTCTGATTACACCATGCATGCCTCACTTATGACGGATTTCGTCATTAAGAACACCCTTTGTATTAATCAACAACAAGGATTAAATGCAAATATCAAATCCCAAGTGGTTGAGCCCCCTCGGACTCTGCATTACTGGGAAACAACACACCAACAATTTAACCAACCAATTTGTTACCACAAAAATTACCAATATCTTTGATCCCAGCTCTAATGATATCCCTAATGTAGATTTGTGTAGGTATTATTACAATGTAAGCACGAGGATTGGTCAGCTGATAGCGGTGATGCGGCTCAAGGCTAATCAGTTGGGCAAACTTATCTTGGCAACTAGAATCGACGAAAGAATAATGAAGAAAGGCTATTGGATTACCATCTACATGGAGGAGCACCTAGGAAGGGGAATGCATCTGGTCATGGAAAATGAGAAATCCGAGAGTGCCTATGCAGCAGATGGAAAAGAAGGTATGATTGCCCCTACTTTTCATATCAAAAATATCAAAACCGTTGCTCATAGTCCCGAGGCTAGAAATCAGGGAGAGAATGTTTGCATTAGATACATTATCGATTTGAGTAATATAAATACCACCTGCTGTTACTTCTGCAACTCACTCCATTCCCATCTTTCTCACTGTCATTGCTATATTCCATCTCTGTCTGGTGCCATGGATCCTCAACAAACCTATGTCGATGCTTTGATCAACAATGTTAGGCATGGGATCCCCCTGGAAACCATGCCAATCCCCACCCATCTGATCCCCATGGCTAACACTACTCAGATAATGGAACCCACCTTGTCCCTTGCTCTCGACAATCAGGCACTGATATCTCAGAGCTCTGAAACCCACCCTATTCAAGCCAGTCCCTTGAGTTCAGCCCCGAGCATGGAACCCATTTCCCCTTCTGACAACCACATCACGAATCCTTACACCGTCCCTGGAGTTAAAGATCTCCACAACAAGCTGTCTGAATTTAGCCTTGTTGGAAGATTTGTTTAAAATCCGATTGATCTGAAGCAAGTGGTGGGGAAAATGAAGATCGAATGGAAATCACTCAAGGGCAGCTGGGGGGTGGATACAATCGGTAACGATTGGTTCATCTTCAGGTTTGCTAACAAGGAGGATAGGGATATGGTCTGGAGCAACAGACCCTACCATGTTCAAGGCTCACTCATGGCCATCTATCCTTGGTCTGATGCTTTCAATCCTTTTGAGGAAGATACCATCAACGCAGACGTTTGGATAAGGATTCCAGGCCTTCCCCATCAGTTCTACACGGCTGAAGTTATAGCCTACATCTTGGCAGCTGGAGGAGTCGGATCTCTCATCAGGCTGGATCAGGTGTCCAACATCCGCAACAAACTCAGGTTTGCCAGAGCATCCATTACTGTTTCCCTTCTATCCAAGCTTGTTACCTTTGTCCACATCCGTAAAAATGATAGTGAAACCATCAAGCTTCGTATTTGGTACGAGGACTTCTCGGATGGCTGTGGTTGTTGTGGTGGGTATGACCATACCTACGACGACTGCCATCTGAATGCTCCTCGTCCCAGAAAGTTCAATCTGGTCCTTGAAGAGAACCCAAATGTTGACCTCCTAGCTCTTCCCCCCTCTCTGAACCCCAACAAAAATGATCCCAAGCTCTTCAACATGCCAAACACCTTCACTCCATTCACTCAAGCTGATCTTGAACCCACTCTCTCTCTCTCTCTCTCTCTCTCTGCAGCCCCGCCAAGGCGACTTTGGCTTGCTCCCTACTTCCATTCCTATGTCTGTCCCTCCAAAGAGTACCTCTCAACAGATGCTCAGTCCCACCTTCTCTAATGAGTTAATCAGTCAGCTTATTGCTCTCAATAATGCACACGTTTCTAAGATTGCTGGTGAATCCTCTACCCCTCCCTTTGCGATTGCACCCTCAATCCTGCATACCCTTATGGCTTCTGTTCCTCCCAACCTCCCTAATATCACCAACATGCTCAATGAAACTGATTATGAAGAGCTGCTTAAAGCTCAGAGGAAAGGTAAGATGATTGAGACATGTGTGGAATCAGAAGGATCTCAACTCTCCCTCAGATCAGACAACTCGGTTATTAGGAAGATGAGAGGCATCGTGATCAGATCCTCTGAGGAGGTTAACATGATAACTGCCATGTAACAAAGCAAACGTAAGGAAGAAGATGATCAGAATGAAGCCTCCTCCCCTACCAACAAGAAGCCTAAGCATATAGAGGATCATCAAGATCATTTTAGACATGGAAATTCACAAGATCAGACCATAAACAAGAGCACACAGATCGTGATTTCATAGGTTCTGAATATCAGCTTCCAAACAACCTGCACAACCTAGATTTCAACACAATTACACATGTAAATGGATAAATCCGAATCCAAGCAAAAAAACAGATTATAAGCAAGGTTCAAAACCAATGAAAATGCACAGCGAAAGGCAAAGATCGAGCATGTGCTCTGATACCAATTGTTGGGAATAAAGGTGCAGTCGTTCAAATTCCGATTAGGGTCGTAGTGGTCTTTTAGTCCGGTTTAAACACGAAGGATCTAGATCGATCCTAAACATAAAATCGAAAGCAATGAAGGAGCTAGGACACACGATATGTTTACGAGGTTCGAGCTAATCCCTACGTCCCCGACTCTAGATGTCATCCAATATGCTCTAATAGGCAAAACGAGAAACATACAAGAGAATCCTAAGAGGGCACAACTAAACTGAAATGTAAAGCAGAGAATGAATAAAAGTTGAGTAGCATGGAACATAAGAGCAAAAACAGAAGGGAATGAAAACCCTCTGAAACGAGGCTGCGATGATCAACGAGAGACGTCCAGACAACAGTGAAGCTTGAAGAGTTCTCGGGGTTGCTGATTCCTCTTTACTCTACTTCTCTTCTTCATCTCAGCTCTTCTTCTCTTCTTCATCTCAGTTTTCTACACCTCGGGATCTCCTGCTCGTTCTTCATCCACTCGAGTCGGGTTCACATGGAGATTGCTCAAGAGCCTCTCTCTTCTGATGAACACAAACTCGAGCCTCTCTCTTTCTTCTCTCTCGGCTTTAGCTCCTTCAATGAAGTCCAAAACCCTAGCCAGAATCTCCTGATTTCTCAGCCATGGGAGAGGAGCTCCCAGGCTCCTTTGGAGCGACGCTACAGTGCCCGAGCTCTTAGGGTTTTGGCATCTGAAAGGCTTATAAAGCCTATTTGTGAGCAACAGTCGGAAATTGGAACGTTAAACAAATCATGGGCTTGGGCCTAAAAGCCCAATTCCTAGTAAATTAGAGTTACAAACTTAACAGTTACTTTTTGACTTTTTGCTCAAATTTTATTGGTTGATGAGGGTTCTAGATAATTTAATGAGGGGTATAAATGGAATAAGTTTATAATAACTTATATTTTTTAATGGAGGTAGTAAATGACTTAATCGATCGATCGATATAAAATATCTTTTATTGGATATCAAAATCAACATCTCAATAAAAACTTAGCTAAATCTTTCTATTATTCAATATTCGACCAAACCTTACATATATTTCTCATTTTCCATAAGCTTATGTTTCAATTGCGGTGGTGGTGGTGGTGGTGGACGGGCTGGTGGTGGATGATTAAAGGTTTAAACTAGGGGTGGGCACGGAACGGGACGGGACGGGATTGAGCCGGGACGGGACTCGTCCCGTGAAATTTTTACGGGACGGAATTGACACTTTTTTTTCGAGACGGGATGGTGTCTAGACGGGACGGGATCGGGACGGGACGGGACGGGATCGGGACGGGACGGGCCTTGTCCCGCAAATAAAAATAATAAAATATTATATAAATTTGCAAAGTGAAAAATGCTTTCATAATTCATTAATTTGTATAATATGTTGAATACGATATGCTTCTCAACTATATTATTCAACTATATTATTATTATTATTATAATACTATTATTAATTCATACAATGATTGTATAATTAATTATAATGTTCAACATATTTGGCTACATTATCTTACTAGATCAGGACGGAAAGGGATTGAGACGAGATTCACCAAATAGGCAGATACCGTCTCATTATCGATTGATAGTTGGAAAGAATACCGTATTTAGCTATTTGCCTCTTATGATGTTGGTGACACCATGCATTACTCTTTTCTGGCATCTCGCCTGCAGTCTTCTGGGCTGCAGTCCTCGCTCCTCCGCCTTGCTGGGATGCCCTCGGGTGAGGGGCCCTCTTTCGACGTTGCACTGTGAGACTTCAATGGTCTTACCGGTTTTGACTTCAGTCGTGATTTTTGTGAGTTCGCTGCCCCCAAACTTATGAAGAAATTGACAGATGTGTACTTCGCCTGGATTGCGGCTTCTTCTGAGTTGGCTTTTTCATTGACCCCGAGGCAGGTGGTGTTGTGGAGGTCTCAGCATGGCCCCCATTCGTCTGATTGGCTCAGAGCAGTTCCTATTTCAGGGCTCGGTCAGACCATGAACGGGATTTGCTATTTTGTCCTAAATCCCACCGGGATAGGGATGGGATCGGGACGGGACCGGGACGTGATCGGGATTTACGGGATTTGTGCCCACCCCTAGTTTAAACTTCTTTCCTTTCTGGTAGGGTTGTTATATGAACTGAACAGCTCGAGCTCGGTTTGAGATCGACTCGAAAAAGCTCGACTCGAGCTCGCTCACTTATTTAAACAAGTCGAACTTGAACAAAATTTTAAGCTCGGTTGAAAGCTTTGGCTCGTTCGAATAAAGCTCAAATTCTATAGAATTTCTAATATTTTCTTTAAGTTAACCTGTTATAACAAAGTAAAACTCATTAAAGCCCGAAAAAAGCTCGGCTCGAGCTCGTTCATTTCCTAAACAAGCCAAGCTTGAACAAAATAAAAAACTCGTTTAAAAGTTAGGCTCGGCTCGAGCTCATTTAACAAACGAATCAAGCTTAAAAAGGTCATGTTGGAGGAAGAAGAAGCTTCCGACGCTGCTTCTGGGTTTGTTACAACAAACTAGAGTTGTTAGTTGTTGGGCCTATTTTGTGGTTTCTATTATAAGGCCCAAATCTGTATTGTCTAGCCCATATAAAAACACTCGTTGTAACAGATTTGGATTCAAGCAATACACACATACATAAATTCATCTTCTTCCCTCCATTCCATAATCTCTCTTCTCTCAAATCAATTCTCATATTCAATCTCACAAATTCGATCATGGTATTAGAGCGATAACAACTTTTGTTTTGTTTTTTTGGAATCTCAAATCGGAATCTGTACTTCAATCTCACCCAAACCAAGCAGATTGAAGATTAGCTTCCATGGCAACTGAAACTCCAGAGAAATTTACCATAGAACCGACAGATCCCTTGTTTCTGCAATAAAATGATCATCCAGGACTTGCCATAGTTGCGATCACATTCGACAGCAAGAATTTTGGCAAATGGAAAAGAGCTGCAAAGATCGCGCTAAATGCCAAGAACAAATATCGGTTTGTTTCCGGGAAGCTTCCACGGCCTGCAGATGAAGATCCGCGAGCTGAGATATGGGACAGATGCAACGACATGGTGGTGTCATGGCTTCTGAACAGTCTAGATTCAGAAATCCGAAGCAGTGTCATGTACTTCGACACAGCCAAGGAAATATGGGAGGATTTGGAGTCCAGATTTGGCCAGGTGAACGGAGCTCAAATGTTCACCCTCCACAGAGATCTGACGGCGTTTACTCAAGGTACGTCCACGATCTCAGCTTATTTCAACAAATTGAAGGCACTTTGGGAAGAATTCGACAACATAAGGAAGGTTCCCCCATGCTCGTGTGGTTCTGCTAAAGAAACTGTGAAAATCCTTGAGGAATTGAAATTGATGCAATTCCTTATGGGTTTGAATGAGAATTATAAGGCTGCTAGAGGTACAGTGTTGATGATGCAGCCCTTGCCGAATATTGGTCTTGCATACTCTTTGTTGTCAGAGGAAGAAGCACAACAGGAGTACAAGAATCAGTCATCTGTGAGCGCAGATGTTGTTTCCTCTTTCAATGCTTAAGTGAAGAAAGGGGAGGGGCAGTCCCAGCCAAAGAAATCCAACCTCTACTGCACTCACTGCAAGAAGACCAATCATGAGATTGGGAAGTGCTACTTTCTCCATGGTTTTCCAAAGAAAAACAACCATGGAAAGAAGATTGTTGCACAGGTCACAGATGATGCCAGTGGCAGTAGTGGACATGAGCTCACACATGCTCAGTACGCTCAACTTCTTGACTTGTTGAACATCAAGGATCAAAGGAGCAGAGATATGATGTCTGGTGGCAGCAAAGAGTTTGCAGGTTTTGCAGGTATGGTCTCGGACTTAGATCAAGCACATACTTGGATTTTAGATACTGGTGCAAATAGCCATATGTGCACAAGTAAAGATTTGTTCATTGATCAAGCTCCTATTCGAAAGCCATTCTCTGTCACACTTCCCACAGACTCTTCTTTAGTGGTGGATACTATGGGGAGTGTGAGATTGTCCAATGAATTATGTTTGAAGGAGGTTCTTTATATTCCTCACTTCAAATGTAATTTGCTGTCGATTGGGAGGCTCATCAAAGACACAGGCAGAGCAGTTCTCTTCACATCTCAATTGTGTTTAATGCAGAATGCTCAAGGGAAGAAACCATTGATGCTTGGAAGATGTAGGAATGGTCTCTACTTCTTGGATAAAGTTGTTGGTGAAGTTCAGATTACTGCAAGGCAAGGTAAAGTAGCAGCTGCTGCAATACGTGCTCGAATTTGGCACAATAGACTTGGGCATTTGCCCTCTCCTAAACTTCATATGATGTTTCCCAGTATTACCAGTTTGGATTCTATTTTGCCTTGTGATATATGTGCTAGATCAAGGCAACACAGACTACCCTTTCCTAAGAGCAACATTAGTACCACTAAATCTTTTCAGCTTATTCATGTTGATGTACAGGGACCTTTTCAAGTGCAAACCTATAATGCTAATAGGTATTTTGTGACTATTGTGGACGATTTTAGTCGTACTACATGGGTTCACTTGATTAACAACAAAGGGCAGGCATTCTTAGTTATGAAAAATTTCATAGCTATGGTAGAAACTCAGTTTGAATGCAGTGTTCAAACTGTTAGGACAGACAATGCTCAGGAATTGGGGCTAAGTCATGCTTCTTCTGAGTATCTTCAGAGCAAGGGGATTGTCCATCACACCTCTTGTGTGGCCACACCTCAACAAAATGGTGTTGTGGAAAGGAAAACACAAACACATTTTGGAAGTGGCTAGAGCTTGACTTTTTCAGTCTAAGCTCCCTCTCAAATTTTGGGGAGAAGCTGTTCTTATAGCAGTTCATGTCATCAATAGATTGCCTAGTACAATGTTGAAAGGCAAGAGCCTCTTTGAGGTGCCGTGTAACAGAAAACCTAGGTATGAAGAGCTTAAGAGCTTTGGGTGTCTATGTTACTGCTCCACTCTTAAACAAGGCAGACACAAGTTCCAACCTCGTGCTAGCCCTTGTGTATTCCTTGGTTATCCTGTTGGAACCAAAGGATATAAGGTTTTGAATTTGTACTCAAAGAGAGTTGAAGTTTCAAGGGATGCTGTGTTTTATGAGAACCACTTCCCTTACAAAGATGTGGAGAATTCTACTCATCTTTTTCCACAAAATCCTCAGCAATGTGATGACAGTCAAGCACCAATTACCATCACCTTGCCTACACCCTCAGTTGCAACCCCAGTAGTTGAGCTTCCAGTTGACAGTGAGCCTGTTGCTGAGTCCTCAGTCATGCCTGCTATGCTCTCCTCTCCCTCTTCCATACCCACAGTAGAACCTAGAAGAACCACTCGTGTCTCAGCCCCTTCTAGACACCTTCATGATTATGTTTGCAACCATGCTAAGGGGTCTTCAGATGAGCATATCAAGTTCTGCTGTCACACCATCACTACCACCCTGCAGCTTGGTACTGAGAATCTATCTCAGATAAGGCCTTCTCTAGAGCCTAAGAACTATCATGAAGCCTGCAAGTTTGAGGTATGGGACACAACAATGCGAGAGGAGTTCAAGGCCCTTGATCAGAATGATACTTGGGAGATTGTTCCCTTGCGTAGAGGTGCTAGACCAATTGATTGTAAACGGGTGTATAAGGTCAAACACAAGGCTGATGGCTCCATTGAGAGATATAAAGCCCATCTAGTGGTCAGGGGGTTTAAACAAAGAGAGGGAGTTGATTACACTGAGACTTTTTCACCAGTAGTGAAAATGACAACAATGAGAGATCTAGTTGTTGTTGCTGCCAAGAATAGATGGTTGTTGCAACAGTTGGACGTCAACAATGCATTTCTCCATGGAGATCTTCATGAGACTGTCTTCATGACCATTGCTCATGGTCTTGCTGCTCCCTCAGGTCATGTTTGTCGACTTAGAAAGTCCTTATATGTCCTCAAACAGGCATCTAGGCAGTGGTATGCAAAATTGTCACATGCTCTTCAGTTCAAAGGTTATGTCCAATCCTTAAATGATTATTCCCTTTTCACTAAACATTCTAGTGATTTGGTTACATACATTGCTGTGTATGTTGATGACATTTTGATGACTGGAAGTGATTCCTCTGAGATGTCAAATATCAAGGCCTTCCTAGATGCTGAATTCAGGATAAAGGATCTTGGTCAACTGAGTTTGTTCTTGGGTATGGAGTTTGTTCATAGTGAAGAGGGGATTTATGTGAGTCAGAAGAGGTTCATACATGACACTTTAGAGGAGTTTGATTGTGTCAATGCCCCTTCTGCTACTAGTCCACTGATCACAGACACCAAGATGGTCATAGATGGTGGTGAGCTCATTTGAAATCCTACAGATTATAGGAAATTGGTGGGGAAACTGCACTTCATGACACACACCAGGCCAGATATATGTTTTGCAGTTCAGTTCTTAAGCCAATTCATGAAAAATCCTAGAGTCCATCATTTTTCAGCTGCACTTCGAACACTTAAATATCTCAAAGGCACTCAACACAAGTCTCTATTTTTGTCAAGATCAGATTCTTTTGAGCTAAAGGCTTACTGTGATGCTGACTGGGCTTCATGTCCTCTCACACGACGCTCAGTAAGTGGCTACATTGTGCTGCTAGGAGGAAGCTTGCTCTCATGGAAATCGAAAAAGCAAGCAACAGTTTCACTGTCCTCAGTAGAAGCTGAATACCGCTCAATCAGACGAGTTTGTACTGAGCTCGCATGGATGACACGATTGTTGAGTGAATTGGGGGTTTCTACGATAACCCCAATACCAGTGAAGTGTGACAATCAGGCGGCAATACACATTGCGAAAAATCCTGTTTTTCACGAGAGAACGAAGCATGTTGAGTTAGATTGCCACTATGTGCGAGAGAGAAGGTACTTGATGGCCTCATAGCTCTGCATCATGTGCCCACGAAGGAGCAATTGTCAGATGTGCTTACAAAGCCCTTGCAGGGCCTTCCTTCCTCCCAATTTTATCCAAGCTCAGAGTTACAGATCTTCCTCCGGCTTGAAGAGGGGTGTTGGAGGAAGAAGAAGCTTCCGACGCTGCTTCTGGGTTTGTTACAACAAACTCAACAAACTAGAGTTGTTAGTTGTTGGGCCTATTTTGTGGTTTCTATTATAAGGCCCAAATCTGTATTGTCTAGCCCATATAAAAACACTCGCTGTAACAGATTCGGATTCAAGCAATACACACATACAAAAATTCATCTTCTTCCCTCCATTCCATAATCTCTCTTCTCTCAAATCAATTCTCAGATTCAATCTCACAAATTCGATCATGTCACGCTCAACTCGTTCGGCTCGCATAACACTCATACTTTCTGGACCTCGATTAGAGATAACGACGTAAAAAAAACACCTCACTCTTCTTATTAAGATAAGAGAGGTCATTGGTGGATCAAGTAGCTCTTATTCCTATTCATTCGAATCAAGAAAAATATATCTTTATGGGTATTCATAGAACTCGTGACAATTTATAAATAGCTTATTTGTCACAATTATAAATTATTTTCTTTATTTGTTAATAATAATAATTGGTTTATCCATTTTTATTTTAGTTTATAGTTTTTAAATAAGAATGTTTAATCTATATCTTTAAAATATAAGTTAGACAAAACGCTTATAAATAAACATAATTTCTCACCATTTTTTTTTAGGGGTGTTGAAATAAATACTATCTAATTGAAAATGATCCATTTTCAAGATTCTTATTTTAATACTCAGATTAAAGGCGCAAATATGTAATTAAGAAGCGTTGAAATGAACTCTCCCCGTATGGATATGGTATGCAATTAAATACTCCGTCAATTTATAGATATAAAACTTTATAATTTTTTAAAAAAAATAAAGAAAAAGACAAATTAAGAATTAGTCAGCAGCCTAGAAAATTAATCACCCTGTCATGCTCCCAATAAGAGCACGAGTGCATGGTTTTTTTTTTTTGTTTGATTTTTTTTTGGTCGAATTCTTTTTTTGGGTTCTATTTATATGTATTAGTCCTATACCCGTGCATGAATTCAACATTTATCCTAATATACGAAAAAATAACATCCTTGAAAAAAAACTTCCTTTGGACAAAATAAAACTCAATGGGTGTAGAGTATGTAGCCAACTTGTAGGTTTGGTTAGCAGCTTAATAAAGTGGCGTGTGGGTCTAATTGTAACCATCTTCCCATCTATTTATATAGCTTGTACATAACAAAATAAGTAACAATAATATACAGAATTCTCTTTGGGAGAAACTCCCAACAAACCATTTCCTCCGCTTTCTTTACTTCAGGTATTTGGTGAATCTACATTCAATCTAGTGTTTCATCTTGCTCTAGATCACTGATTTTTGATCTCTGCTACTGCTCGACATGGTAATAGAGCTAGTCGCAGATCATTTGGCTGCGTTTTTCGTTTTTCTAATTGTTCTGATTTACGCGATATAGTTCGTCGGAGATTTGAAGTTCTTGATGCTATATTGATTCTGTTTGCATGCGTTTTGTTTGATCTCTACTTACTTTTGGTTAGTGATTGTCTGTGATTGTGATTTGTGCATAGATCTGTTGATTTGTGTGGTTTTGAGAAATCATGTCCGAGAACGGATCGAACTCGATTAGGATTGAGCGCACTGAGCAAGTTCAGAATCCTGGACAGAGTCTTAACGATCCGTTGCATCTGACAAACCCCGACCATCCAATAATGCAAATGGTCGGAGTTCAGTTCACCGGAGCCAATTTTAGCAGCTGGAGTCGTGGAATTGGAATGGCGTTGGGAGCCAAAATGAAACTCGGTTTCATTAACGGTGTATGTGTGAGGCCAAAGGAAGGATCCATAGATCTGGAGAGATGGATCCGATGTGACTATATGGTCATGTGCTGGATCCTAAACTCTATGAAGTCAGACATCTCGGAGAACTTCATGTACGTGCCATCAGCCAAAGAACTGTGGGAGGAGATATTAGAGCGATTCGCTGAATCTAACGCTCCTCTCGTATATCAAATTCAGAGGGAAATCAGTGATGTTAAGCAAGAGAACCTTTCCGTTGCTGCGTATTTCGGCAAGAAGAAGCATCTGTGGGATGAGCTCCAGACTTTGCAGGGAACACCGACGTGTACGTGCGGTGTCATGAAAGAACTGCACTTGTCTCTTGCTTAAGAAGATGCTGGAACGTGAAGTTGTCACTAAGCTCATGCATTTTCTGATGGGCTTAAATGACCAATTTTAGCACATTAGGAACCATATATTAGCTATGGAACCTCTGCCTTCAGTTAATCGTGCTTTCCAAATGGTCACACAAATTGAGCGACAAAAGGAGATAACTAGCAAACAATCTGGTACTCATGAGGTGACGGAGGGAAAACCTGTCGTTGATCCGCCAAAGAAAACTCAAACCTATAGCAAGTATAGCATTAAGCAAGAGGTCGATCCGCAAGGAAAGTTATAATTCCAGTTTGATTTAAGTGTCAATCAAAGTAACCAATTTGGGGGGTTTTTATTTGTGAAAGTTCCGCCTTTTATCAAAACGGAGTAAAGAAAGCAAAGTAAATGGATTTGTTTTAGACAATCAGGAGAAGCAATTCTACCTACTATTTTCCACTTTATTTGGTTGAAGCGATCTTTGTAACTTCTTCTCATCCTATTAAGTTTCCTATGAATGCTCTTATCCCGACCTAATATAGTTACTAGTCCAATCAGTCCTAGAAACCCTTATCAATCGAACAGTCCCTAAAGAAGGATTTAACCCAATTGATAGCTTTAAGTGCATAGATTAGCCAAGATATTTACAGTCCCTAAAGAGGGATTTAACAACACATCCAACTTCTTACTTATTCAATTAGTTCAATCAGCCCTAAAGGAACAAGTTTGCCCCTTAGGTTAAGGTTCACAATAAGGAATCTAGAAAACCTTAGCAATTGAATTGATTCTAACTAGTTGTGCGGGATAGATAGAATAAAACAATAGACAATCAAGTACAAAGAAGTTGAAGCATTCAAATATAGGAAACAAGGAACGAGAATTAGAAACTCACAATCAATCTAAATAAAGCTTCAAATTGCAGGCAGAATAAATGAGTTTAGTTCCTCATGAAAGACATCGCTCAAATCTCTAAAGTGTTTGATGAATGAAAGAGTAGAATAGTAGTCCTGGAAAATAAACTAAAATTGGCCTTATAAAGATCCAAAGTCGGTCACCAAAACAACTAGAATAAAAACTAGGGTTTTCTTAAATTAAAATGCGGCGTTCACGCGCTGACACCAAATGCTGCAGCCGCGGCATCAACAGCTCTCCCATATCCCGCTGCAGCGGCCCTGGCGGCGGCCGTGGCATGTATACTGCGGCCGCGGCATATTGTCTTTCACGGAAAATCTGTTTCGAATTTGCTCTTCTTGTCAACAGAAAAGTTGTAACTCTTTGAAAGAGCTTTCCAACGCATGGTTATAATAGTCAATCGGACAACCGAGGCCTCCAGAAAGTGCAAAACAAGTTCAGCATGTCTGACGATAACTTCTGCAGACTTGTTCTTCGTTTAGATCCGCTTCTTCTTCACAGGACCTCTTGAGATCTTCATGTAATCTTCTACGATCAATTAGACATTCTCATCTAATGCGTTAACAACTCCTGTCTCATCATCGGATCCACGATTACCTGAAATAATCAATAAAAGTGTGTAGATTCCGACTCCACTAACATAGAGAGCAAATATGCAAATTGTACTTAATCCATCCATGAAATGCATTTTAACTAAGCTAAATGCAACCTATTATGCCTACCTAAATGCATGCTATCATGAGGTTATGGCAGCTGGTCGATTCACCAATTCTAAGTTTGATAAGGGGCAATCATTTGGGAAACCTAATGACTACAAAGTGGATTACAAGAAGGCAAAGCTTGACAGGCTGTGTACGTACTGCAAGGAAAAGGTCCACGTTAAGGAAACATGCTTCAAGTTAGTGGGAATTCTAGATTGGTACAAGGAGTTGCGTGCTCAGAATAATGGCAGTGGTCCTGGTTATCAGAAACCTGGAGGTGGTGGCCCTTCTTTTGGAAAATTCGTGGGGCATGTTGAGGACGTGCACCGTGACAACTCTAGGTTGGTTGATCACCCGTTAATGATGGATGTTGAGTCTCAAACTTCTGGCAGTGGTGATAGGCCGGTCCCCACTGAACACATGATTAATGCTCTGATAGCTGATGCAACTCGGAAGATTAGAGGTAAAGGGAAGATGACTGACGATGGTGGGAGCTATGGATGTAACGGCCCGGGATTATGATTATCGAGTTACGTTTCGAGGGATGAAACCCCTCGTTAGGACCTTGCGCCCCGAGTACAGGTTGAAGGTTTTAAAACTTACTTTAATGTTTTCAAAGGGGGATTTCATACCCAAAATCGAAGGGATCGTTGGAATCCCCGGGGAAGTCCCCTGTACCTGTCGTAAGTCTAAGCGTAGAAATCAGAAATCATGCGACTAACGAAAACGAGTGTAATACAAAAGTGTGCCACAGCAGAGCCGGGTCAAAACGGAGTCTAAAGTGTAAATCCGAAATAGTATAATCAGAGTCTGGTGAAGTCTATACTCCAGCGCTCACTCTCCGCCGACAAAATGACCCGCGCAATAAGCAAACAGCACCGATAGGATGAACATAAATAATACCTAAAAAAATTGATATGGGGCGGGATCAGATCGATGCCCACTTAACTCTGCATCCCAACCATAAGTACACATATACGCTATTCCTAATAAAGATGCTTCTAGATGCATGGCGGAATATTAACACACTAACATGCTCCTAAGAACAAGTGCATAATAATAATAAGGCCTTAGCACAGAATACCAAGTGGTATATCCCTCTCCTACCTCCACCCCTTCCGATAGGTGGAGACTGGCTAGCTCGTGAATGCATTCATTCATAATAGGGCGGCACGCATGCCTAACCCGCTCCACAATAAAACCCGCAGGCATCTCATAATATAAGGAAGTGCATGACTCGATTGACTCAGGACGGGACCCGATGAGACTAGGTCGTCCTATAACCCTAGCAATGACTCTAGTGACTTCACAGATAACGGCCGTTCTGTTTACATACACATAAAGAAATAGAATGCTCAACAGTCGATGCAAACCTAGCATGGTACTATATGACATGCTGATCATGAATGCAAGCACCTAGTATATCATGCACCTAAAGCAGGGAATAGCTCTATTCAATCTGAGTAAGCTCCGAAGAGACTTACCTGGTATCGTAGAACAGCAAAAGACAATCAACCAGGCAATATGAAATCCGACACGTCACAGATGGTCACCTAACAAGTATAAGCACATCGATGAGTCTATCTCTAAAGCACACAAAGCATAGAATCATCACACACACAACTTCATCACTTAACATGATAACCGTCACATCATCATTTCCATAATATCAACCTTATCTCATAATCTATCATCTCAATATAATTCTCCAATTCATCCTTAACCAATTTGCATGCCATCATTTCAAAACCTTACTTAGCATATAATTGCACATCTTCAACATACTCATATAAACTTTAACCACAATAATAAATCACCACAATATCATATATTAAATCTCAAAACAACATTTTATATTTTAATCCCAATAATTTACATACTACTTCTAACATCACTTTATTTTAACATCTTTATAAAATATTTATAAAATCCCAACAATATTTATTAAATCAAAACATCCCTTTTTAATTTACTAATCCAACCTTATTTTATTTTAAATTACCAAAAACCACCCTCTTATTTTATAAAAGGACCAATACCGGCCCTATTGCTACCCCTCCAAACCGAGCCCCATTGTTCTATTATAGCCAAACCGACCCTTTTCTTTTAAATGAACCCAGCCCTATGTTATTTAAACCCAACCCAACCCTCTTGATAAATGGAACCCAAAAAAAAATAGGCTCAATTCGGTTTGTCTAAGATGTCCCAAAACCCGGCCCATCTGGATTAGGCCCAACTAAGCCTCTTATTTCCCATTACACCAAAACCGGGTTTAGGGAATAAAAGGGAGGGAGAGGGCCGGGCTGACGTGTAAAAAAAAGGAGGTGGGGTCCAGGTGAGGTGGCGTGTGATGTGGCCAAGGGAGGCCCACAGTC
Organism: Persicaria tinctoria; assembly: GCA_037127255.1. Lineage (NCBI taxonomy): Eukaryota > Viridiplantae > Streptophyta > Magnoliopsida > Caryophyllales > Polygonaceae > Persicaria > Persicaria tinctoria. The sequence goes on along the minus strand of JBANSL010000013.1, from coordinate 8,294,967 downwards.
CTCTTCTTCCTCTACCTATGGCCGAAAGAACAGAGAAGAAGCAGGGGAGACGCCCAGGTGCGGCGGAGGGGAAGAAAAGAAGGGAGGAGGGGAGCTCCGGCGGCGGTGCTCCGGGCTCCGGCCACCCGGTCTCGCCGGCCGTCCCTCCACACACGCACGAAGCAAGACGGAAGGGAAGAAGAAGGAAGGGAGAAGACTCACCGAGGGGGTTTCGAGGACGTCGGAGTTTGTCGGAGCTCGCCGGAGACACGATCCGCTGCGTCGGAGATGGAGGAACCTCGGATTCGACCTAGGAGAGTGAAGGAAGGTCAAAGGAGGGTTCTTTAATGGGATTTCGATTAGAACGAGAGGTCGAAGCTTACCGAGGGCGTTCGAAAACAGGGGAAGAAGAAGGAGGGGGCTGCGCTCTCGGGCTCGGTCTCCGGGGGTGCTGGCGGCGAAGGCGGCGACGGGGAGGAGGTGCGGTGGTGGAGGTGCGTGGCAGCGGTGCGTGGTGAAGGTGGCGTGGTGGAGGTGGGAGCTCAAAGCAATGGCTTGGGCTTGCTTATGACAGTGAGATGCCGAGAGAGAGAGAGGGAATGGTATGTGGGTTGTAAGGTTGAAAAGAACTTGATTTTTCAAAGGTCAAATTGCAACACAAAGAGGTCTCATTTTTGGGTAGAGTGAGGTGTTGTTTGTTTGCTAGAATAAGAGAAACCAAATAGAGAGGGAGGGGAGGTGAGGATAAGATTTTACCTCAATTAGGAGGTGATGAGTTGGATTAGGATAAGAAAGGCAAAAGAAGACGGAATTGGGGTCTTGAGTCGGAGATTTAAATTTCCGCTGATTGGTCGTTCAAAACCCGAAATGAAAGACGGAATTGATTTTTAAATCGGAAAATTTGGGTCGGAATTTATTTTAAATTCATTTTGATTTTCTTTTTCCGAAAATTAATATTTTTAAAAATCCGAGCCTTTACATCATCCACCTCTAAAAACAAGTCTCGTCCCCGAGACTAAAATCATTCTAAAGTAGGGGATGAAGTTGAAATTGGTGAGTCCAAGGATCACGTCATCGATCCCGTAAGTACCTCATAAGTGCCCCCATGAGATCTCACAGTACCGTCGTCATGATCATAATACTCCCAATCGGTCGTAGTAAGGATGTGGTAGGGGCCCCTACCACACCCCACTCCGACTCCTCGGGCATACCATAACTCGAAAACCATCATGACATCTCCGCTAGGTCTTAGCAAGCGATCTACAGGTGCCCCCATACATGCTTGTATCCACTTCGTGGGGCGTCATAATGAAAGCTCGGGTTGGAATAGTTTTCCCAAAATCTATGTTCCTTCTCCAATCACCGTTTGAAATTCTTGAATTTCGACATTAAACAAGGCATTCCCAATTCCCCAATCATTCTAACATCTACCTCTAAAGGCTAATCCCGTATTCTCTTCCTAGGTTCCGAGTCAAAACATAATTCCACAATTCAATCTCTAGCATTTCTAATATTAGGCATCATGGATATAGAAGAATGATCATAATCTTAAGATAAACAGAAGATCATAGCACATCAAAGACAGTCACATACCATAATGTCTAGCACATCATCATATCATCGAGGCTCATCACATCATATCACCAAGGATCTGCACATAACTACCAAGTATAAGCACGCAAATCAAAGAGACACCACTAACCAATCCCAACCAACTAACTAGGCATACTCACCGCACTCGGGAAGTCAAGGTAATGTCTACACTCGGCTCAACATAGGACGCAAGTAGCTCATCTAAGACATCTCCATAGCTAGCCCGAATGCTCTCCTCGGTCTCCTAGGTGGCCTCCTCAGGGCTCCTCCTAGACCACTGAACCAGAAGCAAAGGAACCTCCCTGTTCCTAAGCTTCTTGACGCGACGGTCAAGGACCCTCACCGGACGCTCTACAAAGGTATGGTCAGGCTCAACGTGAAGGTCTGAGTGGTCAAGGACACGACTAGGGTCGGGAATATACTGACGGAGCTGGGAGACATGAAAGACGTCATGGACGCCGGCCAAGGATGGAGGTAAGGCTAAACGGTAGACTACCACACCGACTCTCTCTAGGATCTCAAATGGGCCAATGAACCTCGGACTCAACTTCCCTTTGATGCCGAACCGTCGAACTCCCCTGGTGGGCGAAACTCGAAGCCATACATGCGAGCCTACCTCGAACTCAAGCTCGGTCCTCCGTCTGTCCGCATACTTCTTCTGTCGATCCTGGGCTACCCTCATATGCTCTCGGATGCGACCAACCTTGTCAACCATCTCTCTGACCATCTCGGGCAACGACAGAACTGTATCCACAGGCTCGTCCCAGCAAACCGGCGACTTGCATCGCCTCCCATACAAAGCCTCATATGGGGCCATCTCGATCGACGCGTGGTAGCTGTTGTTGTAGGAAAACTCCACTAGCGGTAGATGCTTGACCCAATGATCACCCCAATCCAAGACGCACGATCGCAACATGTCCTCCAACGTCTGAATCGTCCTCTCGCTCTGGCCATCTGTCTGCGGGTGATAAGCCGTACTAAAATGCAATTTGGAGCCCAAACTCTCCTGAACCTGCTGCCAAAACCTCGAGGTGAAGCGTCCATCTCGATCAGATACGATCCTCTCTGGCACTCCATGAAGCCTCACAATCTGGCGAATGAACTCGTCCGCTAACTTCGATGCTGGCCATGTCTCCTGAATAGCTATGAAATGGGCCGACTTGGTCAACCTGTCGACCACGACCCAAATAGCGTCGAATCCTCTGACGTCTCGCCTCAGCCCAGTGACGAAATCCATGGAGATATCCGTTCACTTCCACTCGGGAACTGGAAGTGACTGAACGGGTCCTCCCGGCCTCTGGTGATCAATCCGAACCTGCTGGCAAACCTGACATCTGGCCACGAACTCTGTGATGTCTGCTCTCATCCTCTGCCACCAATAACTCCTCCTCAGATCCTGATACATCTTATTCGTCCCTGGATGGACAGAATAAGGGGTGGAGTGAGCCTCCTGCATGATCCTCTGCCTCAAATCTGACATCGAGGGGACTACAACTCTGCCCTGAAAGGTCAGCATCCCGTCTGCTCTCTCTGCAAGCTCTCTAAATCTGCCATGAGCCATCCGCTCTCTCAGAACTGCAATCTCTGGACAATCTGCCTGACCTTGCCGAATCTCTGCTGTCAACTCTGCCTGCACCTCTAAGAACGACAACTGCCCGTGATCTCGTTGAATCCAAACCTCAAAGCAGCATCTCAACAGATCTCTCTACAAGTCTTGTTGAGCTGTAAGCCTCTCAACTGCCACCTCATGATGAGTCTTCCTACTCAACGCATCTGCCACTACATTGGCCTTCCCTGGATGATAGACTATGTCCAAGTCATAGTCCTTCAGAAGCTCCAACCATCGTCTCTGACGCATATTGAGCTCCTTCTGTGTGAAAATGTACTTCAAGCTCTTGTGATCCGTCATCACCTTGCAAGAAGTACCATACAGATAATGCCTCCAGATCTTCAGAGCGTGAATCACGGCTGCCAACTCCAAATCATGGATGGGGTAAGACACCTCTGCAGGCTTCAACTGGCGCGAAGCATAAGCGATGACCCGATCTCTCTGATGCAGAACACAACCCAAGCCGGAATGCGAAGCATCTGTGTAGATAACGAAGTCCTCTGTCCCATCTGGCAGAGCCAACACCGGAGCAGTCGTCAACTTCTGCTTCAGAAGCTCAAAGCTGGCCTGACAATCTGAACTCCACTCGAAGGGGACGTCCTTCTTCAGTAGCTGCGTCATCGGCCTAGCGATACTCGAGAAACCCTGGACGAACCTCCTGTAATAACTAGCCAATCCCAGGAATGAGCGGATATCTCTGACGTTCTTGGGCACCTCCCAAGCAACGATGGCATCAATCTTTGCCGGATCCACGGCAACTCCCTTAGCTGAAATAACGTGGCCTAAGAAAGCCACCTCTGTGAGCCAGAACTCACACTTGCTGTACTTCCCATACAGCTGATGCTTCCTCAGCGTCTCTAGCACAATCCTCAAATGCTCCTCGTGCTCCTCTCTACTCCTCGAGTAGACTAAGATATCATCGATGAAGACGACGACGAACTTGTCCAAGAAGTCGATGAACACTCGGTTCATGAGTTCCATGAACGCGGCTGGTGCATTGGTCAGCCCAAACGGCATGACCACGAACTCGTAGTGACCATAGCGGGTCCGAAAAGCGGTCTTCGGAACATCCTCTGGCTTCACCCTCAGCTGATGATAGCCCGACCTCAAGTCGATCTTCGAGAAGACCACGGCGCCCTGCAGCTGATCCATCAGATCGTCAATCCGGGGAAGAGGATAACGGTTCTTCACCGTCGCCCGGTTCAGCTCCCGATAATCGATGCACAGTCTCAGCGACCCATCCTTCTTCTTGAAGAATAGCACTGGCGCTCCCCAAGGTGATGCACACTAGGCTGGATGTAGCCCTTCTCAGCTAGCTCCTCTATCTGAGCCTTCAGCTCGGCCATCTCCGTCGGTGCCATGCGATAAGGAACTCGCGAGATAGGCCTGGTGCCTGGCTCCAACTCAATCGCGAAATCGACCTCTCTCGGCGGGGGAAGTCCTGGTAGCTCCTCCGGAAACACATCTGCGAAGTCTCTGACAACGGGAACATCTGATACACTGGGGTGCGTGCGATCCACCTCTAAAGCATAACACCAATACCCGACGCAACCCTGGTCTAAAAGTCTGGCGGCTCTGACTACGCTGATGAGTGATCCATTCCTCTTAGGGTCGCTCCCCCAAACCTGGTGCTCGGTCCCGTCGGATGCCAAAATCGACACTGTCCTCGTCCGCAAGTTGATGATAGCCCCGTAGTGGTCCATGAAGTCCATACCCAAGATGAGATCATCCATCCTCAACGGCATAACGATAAGGTCGGTAGGCCACTCTCTCTCACCTATCCGAATGGGGCACCCTAAAATCTCACGACTCGTCCTAACCTTGGCCCCATCCGCCGGACCAATAGTAAGGGGTGAACCACTCGTGCAGCTCAGGCTCAGCCTGGCCACGCACGCCTCTGCTATGAAGCAGTGAGTCGCACTAGTGTCAAACAAGATAGATAGGCACTCATCATGGAAGAATATCGTACCTGCGGAAGTCGGGGCTGAGCGGTCATCAGCATGCATCTGAAATACGCGGGGCGGTGGGGGTAATCCTGGTCCTCCACCTCCCAAACTCTGGCCACGATCATACCTTGACCCTGACGGTCCTACAGAAGATGATCCACGACCCTGACCTGACCCAGATGGTCCTCTACCTCCACGTCCAGAACCTCTACCTCCTCTACCTCCGCCTCGACCTCTGCCGGAAGGGTCACCTCGTCCCTGGCCCTGACCCTGGCCCTGGGGATATGTCAGCAGTGGTGGCTGAGGAGCCGCAGGAAGTCTCGGTGGCTGTGCAGTAGCTGGAGCTCCACGACTCTGAGGGCATGTAGCAGCTCGGTGCCCCATAGTACCACAGGTATAGCAGACAGTCGAACGGTCTGGGCAAGAAGCAATGAAGTGGCCCCTCCCGAAACACCCATGGCAAGTCCTCACTCTGGCATCTCCTCCATAAGAAGTCTGAACTGGGGGTGCTCTCTGTGCAGCTCCGTGATACCCTCCTCTAAACGCTCCTCTCCTAGATCTGTCATCTCCACGGGGGTCAGCTGGACGCGCCCTCTTCGCCTCAGGGCGAACAGTAGAGTAGGAAGTCTCACACAGAATCCTCTGCTGATCATACATAAGGATGACCTCCAAAAATCGGTCAAAGCTGACAGCTCCCAAGCTGGACGCATGCAGAAGTACAGGAGGCGGCAATCTCATAGACAGCAAACGGATCCGACTCTCATCTGATGGACATAGGTGATCGCAGTATATCAGCTCGCTCTTGAACTGGCGAACGATAGCAGCTACATAAGTTGACCGGTCATAGGTGCCGCGCATAAAAGATACCTCCCTAGCCATCTGTATCCCTGGTGGACAGTACTCTCTCATCATCAGGGATCTGAACTCGTCATAGGTCCACTCGCTCCGCACCTTCTTGCAGACAAACCACCTAGCATTCGCGTCCTCCCGTAGAAGTCCGGCTGCAAGTCTCTGTCTCTCGGAGATAGGTACATCCACATGGTCAAATAACCCCTCCATATCACGCAGCCATCTCTCCACGTCATCTCTGATGCCTCCTGCGAAGGTCGGCGGACTACACTGAGCAAACCTCTTGACCCAATCGATGCGCTTCTCAGGGCACGCATCGACCACAGGCTCGGCTGGCTGCTGAACTGGAACCTCTGGCGTCGGCGCCGTAGATCGAGCCCCTCCACGTAACTCACTCAGAATATCATGAAGCGCTGCCTCTAGCTGCCCAATCCTAGTCTCTGGGGAAGCTGGCACCCGGTCATCAGCTCGCGGTGGCGAAACTCGCTCCTCAGCACCCTCAGCGACAACTCGACGAGGGCGTCCCCTGCCGCGACGCGCCCTACCCCCACGCCCATCTAAGCCACGTCTCGTGTCGGCCATACTTGCTACATAACAATAATTATATCACTCAGCACAGAAGCACTCAACGATTCAATATGACCCTCTTCAAGGAGGGTCGCCCTCAGGCCCAATTGGATTTAAGACATACAAGCACAGAGACGATCTATGCCGCCCTTCGGGGGACGGCTAACCGGAGGGGCAAATACCTCACGGTCTCCTAACCCATTTTACTCCAACCCTCGAGTTCCTTGGAGTCTTCACAACCCATCTGTAAAAGAAGCTAGTATTTTGCCTACCTTCCCCGAATTCTACATCCATAAGGGATGCTTATCGCATAGTCTCTACCCCACGAGGTTGCCATTCATAATGGATTAACTTATGCTTATGTCCAATTAAATTCATTTTGCCCCTTGAAAGCAATTTGAAAACCACTTGAAAGCAATTTGAAAACCTTGGGCCATTTTCAAAACCACTTCAACCTATCATACTCGGATTGCAAAACCTCGCTCTGATACCACCTTTGTAACGGCCCGGGATTATGATTCTCGAGTTACGTTTCGAGGGATGAAACCCCTCGTTAGGACCTTGCGCCCCGAGTACAGGTTGAAGGTTTCAAAACTTACTTTAATGTTTTCAAAGGGGGATTTCATACCCAAAATCGAAGGGATCGTTGGAATCCCCGGGGAAGTCCCCTGTACCTGTCGTAAGTCTAAGCGTAGAAATCAGAAATCATGCGACTAACGAAAACGAGTGTAATACAAAAGTGTGCCACGGCAGAGCCGAGTCAATACGGAGTCTAAAGTGTAAATCCGAAATAGTATAATCAGAGTCTGGTGAAGTCTATATTCCAGCGCTCACTCTCCGCCGACAAAATGACCCGCGCAATAAGCAAACAGCACCGATAGGATGAACATAAATAATACCTAAAAAAATTGATATGGGGCGGGATCAGATCGATGCCCACTTAACTCTACATCCCAACCATAAGTACACATATACGCTATTCCTAATAAAGGTGCTTCTAGATGCATGGCGGAATATTAACACACTAACATACTCCTAAGAACAAGTGCATAATAATAATAAGGCCTTAGCACAGAATACCAAGTGGTATATCCCTCTCCTACCTCCACCCCTTCCGATAGGTGGAGACTGGCCAGCTCGTGAATGCATTCATTCATAATAGGGCGGCACGCATGCCTAACCCGCTCCACAATAAAGCCCGCAGGCATCTCATAATATAAGGAAGTGCATGACTCGATTGACTCAGGACGGGACCCGATGAGACTAGGTCGTCCTATAACCCTAGCAATGACTCTAGTGACTTCACAGATAACGGCCGTTCTGTTTACATACACATAAAGAAATAGAATGCTCAACAGTCGATGCAAACCTAGCATGGTACTACATGACATGCTAATCATGAATGCAAGCACCTAGTATATCATGCACCTAAAGCAGGGAATAGCTCTATTCAATCTGAGTAAGCTCCGAAGAGACTTACCTGGTATCGCAGAACAGCAAAAGACAATCAACCAGGCAATATGAAATCCGACACGTCACAAATGGTCACCTAACAAGTATAAGCACATCGATGAGTCTATCTCTAAAGCACACAAAGCATAGAATCATCACACACACAACTTCACCACTTAACATGATAACCGTCACATCATCATTTCCATAATATCAACCTTATCTCATAATCTATCATCTCAATATAATTCTCCAATTCATCCTTAACCAATTTGCATGCCATCATTTCAAAACCTTACTTAGCATATAATTGCACATCTTCAACATACTCATATAACCTTTAACCACAATAATAAATCACCACAATATCATATATTAAATCTCAAAACAACATTTTATATTTTAATCCCAATAATTTACAAACTACTTCTAACATCACTTTATTTTAACATCTTTATAAAATATTTATAAAATCCCAACAATATTTATTAAATCAAAACAACCCTTTTTAATTTACTAATCCAACCTTATTTTATTTTAAATTACCAAAAACCACCCTCTTATTTTATAAAAGGACCAAAATCGGCCCTATTGCTACCCCACCAAACCGAGCCCCATTGTTCTATTATAGCCAAACCGGCCCTTTTTTTTTAAATGAACCCAGCCCTATGTTATTTAAACCCAACCCAACCCTCTTGATAAATGGAACCCAAAAAAAAATAGGCCCAATTCGGTTTGTCTAAGATGTCCCAAAACCCGGCCCATCTGGATTAGGCCCAACTAAGCCTCTTATTTCCCATTACACCAAAACCGGGTTTAGGGAATAAAAGGGAGGGAGAGGGCCGGGCTGACGTGTAAAAAAAAGGAGGTGGGGTCCAGGTGAGGTGGCGTGTGATGTGGCCAAGGGAGGCCCACATTCCTCTTCTTCCTCTACCTATGGCCGAAAGAACAGAGAAGAAGCAGGGGAGACGCCCAGGTGCGGAGGAGGGGAAGAAAAGAAGGGAGGAGGGGAGCTCCGGCGGCGGTGCTCCGGGCTCCGGCCACCCGGTCTCGCCGGCCGTCCCTCCACACACGCACGAAGCAAGACGGAAGGGAAGAAGAAGGAAGGAAGAAGACTCACCGAGGGGGTTTCGAGGACGTCGGAGTTTGTCGGAGCTCGCCGGAGACTCGATCCGCTGCGTCGGAGATGGAGGAACCTCGGATTCGGCCTAGGAGAGTGAAGGAAGGTCAAAGGAGGGTTCTTTAATGGGATTTCGATTAGAACGAGAGGTCGAAACTTACCGAGGGCGATCGAAAACAGGGGAAGAAGAAGGAGGGGGCTGCGCTCTCGGGCTCGGTCTCCGGGGGTGCTGGCGGCGAAGGCGGCGACGGGGAGGAGGTGCGGTGGTGGAGGTGCGTGGCAGCGGTGCGTGGTGAAGGTGGCGTGGTGGAGGTGGGAGCTCAAAGCAATGGCTTGGGCTTGCTTGTGACAGTGAGATGCCGAGAGAGAGAGAGAGAGGGAATGGTATGTGGGTTGTATGGTTGAAAAGAACCTGATTTTTCAAAGGTCAAATTGCAACACAAAGAGGTCTCATTTTTGGGTAGAGTGAGGTGTTGTTTGTTTGCTAGAATAAGAGAAACCAAATAGAGAGGGAAGGGAGGTGAGGATAAGATTTTACCTCAATTAGGAGGTGATGAGTTGGATTAGGATAAGAAAGGCGAAAGAAGACGGAATTGGGGTCTTGAGTCGGAGATTTAAATTTCCGCTGATTGGTCGTTCAAAACCCGAAATGAAAGACGGAATTGATTTTTAAATCGGAAAATTTGGGTCGGAATTTATTTTAAATTCATTTTGATTTTCTTTTTCCGAAAATTAATATTTTTAAAAATCCGAGCCTTTACAATGGAGCTCCTAAATTTGCAGGTAATCTGATCAATGGTTCATCTGGTTCTGATGATTCGTTCGGCTTTGCCATTCTGCTGGGAGGTTTATAGGGTCAAGACAACCGAAAGGAGATCCCATTTGTGGAAAAGAAAGAGTGAGGATGGGAAGATGGCGGCTGGAGTTTCTTGTTAGGGTTTTCGAGGGCCGGATCTGAGCAGGCGGGTCGACCCGTGACCCGCCTGCTCAGTGACCCGCCGGGTCCAAGGGTCGGCTCAGGTTGAGGGTCAGGATTAGGGTCGGGAAAAAGATAAGCCGTGACCCGACGGGTCCGACCCAGTTCGACCCGTTGGGTCAACCCGTCATTTTAAAATATTTTTTTTGAAAAAATTTATTTTTAATAAAATAAATTTATAATTATTATGTAAATTATATAAATTATTCTTAGAATAATAATATTACATAATGTAATATGCAATGGCAATGTGAGACTTAGCACCCCCATGCTTCTACTTTTATAGACTTAGCACCCCTCTTTCCTCTAGTTTTCAATGTGGGACAAAAACAAGGGTAGAAACTAGAAACTACACCATGTCTTCAATCTCTACCATTCGGTTTTTAATGTCAATCCATACTTATAAATTTTTGTCATATACAAACACTAGTACTATACTGTATATAAATATTATTTTAAAAAAATATTTTACCTATCAATTATGAAAGAAATAACGAACGGGTTAAAAGAAAGTGTGAAGTTCAACAATATACCTTCAACATTTGTGTTATTTGGTGGATCCACTATTAAATCATTCTATATCATTCTATATGATACTAAGTTAGGAGTCTTTATGATATAATTTCAAATAATACAAATATTGTTATTGATAAAGCCGTTACACTTGTATAGTATCCTTAATGTCGAGTTTTCGTTTATTTTCAAAATGATATAGAACTTCGGATTTTCAAACACAAGAATGAAATATAATATTGGCAATACTTTTTCAATGTGTATTTTCATGTACGTCATAACAAGCAACCCAAGTATGTAATTCTAATAACATCATCATTAAGTGTATACACAACATGTGGCTAATTCAACTTTAAACGAGAAAGTTTAACATATCTATATGAAGAAGAACCTAGATTTGAAATCATTGATCAAGAAATTAACATAATAATGCAAGTAAAATAAAATACTTATGATTGATTAATGGATCAACACAAATATCAATTAAATTAAATAGAAAGATTAATCCAACATAACTTGATATATTATATCATGATGTTTCATCACCATGTGTTATTTATTGTATTAAATCCTAAGAGGTAAACACTTTAATTATATTATTATATGTTACATCATATAATCCAAATACTTAAATTACATTATATTCCACCATATAATCCAAAGACTTTAATTACATTACATTTTACATCATATACTTAAATATCAATTTCTCACATTTTCTTTCATATCTCATATTTTTATCTCACATCGAAAGTGGGCTAGATACCTCTATTTTCTCTATATATAGATCCTCATACCCTACTTTTCATTCCCACAATCCAACCTTTTCTTTTCCACATCTAAAGTGTGATGAAATGATGTGAGTGGAATGAAGATATCTATATATATCTTCCCACATACCATGTTTTGTCAATCTTAAGTCTTTCCATTTCAAAAGTGTGGTGAAAGACTTGAGTTGAGTTTTATTTTGGGTTTAAAACAATTTTTTTTTAAAAAAAAATGGTTGACCCGGCGGGTCGACCCGCAAAACTCGTTGGGTACCCGATTTGGTGCCACGTGGTTGACCCGGCAGTCCGACCTATCGACCCGCCGGGTCACCCAACCCGCTGACCCGGCGGGTCGGACCCGTGGCCGTGTCTACCCCCAATTACACAATATCATTTGATGGTTAATATCCCAATTTTTGTGATGTATATTATTATTATTCCCTTACTTTTTATAAAATGTGTAGTTGAATAACAAAGTTTTGTTTATTAAAAAAATTCACAAAATTTTGATTGCACCGGCCTGTTAAGTAGATGGACTGACCTGTTAAGTGATCCTCTTCCAAACCCTATAAATAGATTTCAAAATTTTGATTGCGCTTTTCTGTTACCTCCCGATTGCTCTCTTCCTCCACCTCTACTCTCTGATCCTCCCATCGCTCTACTCTCCGATCCTCCCAACACTCTCCTCTTACTCCCTCTTCACACAGTTTGACGCGCAGTTGATAATGGACAAGGTTTATTTTTTTTTTCTAAATGCTGTTTGTTTTGATATTTTTAAATTTGTTAGTTCGATATGCTTCTTCAAAATTCTTGATTTTTCGGTAGTTTCTATAATCGTCATTTCTTCCATTATAAAATCTTGTAATTTCTGCTACTGTAATTTCTGGTATATCTGAATACCTGCTCGAAATTCTTTAATTTATGGTATTTTGATTTCACTTGGTACCATCTGAATTCTTGTTTGAAATTTTACTTCTTCCATCTGAATTCTTGTTTGAAATTGCGCTTAAAGCTATGAATAATTGATGCATTCTTGAAATTCTAACATGTTTTTGTTTTGTGTTTCTTTCAAAAGCCTGATTATGATTTACAAATGCAAACTCCATGTGCTAAAGTGTTTTTGAGGGATTACATTGAAGTTGCAAAGGAACTTTATGAAGTAAGTTTTTTAATATTGTCTTCTTGTGTTTTGTTTTGTGCGTTGTTTTCCTTTTTATTTAGTTCTTTGACAAACAATGAAGGCAGAGAGTTAGCAATTGTTTTTGTTATTTGTTTTGTGCATTGTTTTTCTCTCAACTCAGTTCCTTGACAACCAATGCATGCAGAGAGTTTGGAACAACAATATTTACAAGTTTTAGCAGAGTATATTGCTGAACTTGCTTTGTTAGGCAGTTTATCTGACCACTTCTCACCAGATGTGATTGCTGGCTCAACTTCATATTGAACCCAGAAGTTCATCCATGGGTATGTATTTAGTGGCTCTCTACTTTATAAAATTCCTCTATTGTCTTTGTTTCTTTTTAGGGACCATCTTTCTATACTTTTCCTATATTGTTTTTGTTTCTTTTCAGGGACTGTCTTTGGTCAATGCATCTGATTTGCTGGCATTTGATTTGAGGGACTGTGTCTTTTTCCTAAAAGTTAAGACATATTTACCTACCCAAGCGGGTACAACTTAGGACATGTCATACACCAGTACAATTCATATATGGTATACTAATTGAGGTCAATACATATTCTTGTTACTTCTATATCTTTTGTAAGATGACAAGTATTAGTAGCTCCAAAATGCCTGAACAGATAGAGAAGAAAGAAAGCCACTTACCTCTATATTATTATCCATAGAGCAGGTCAAATCATTCAGCATCTTCAACTAACCGTTTACTTACTTTGACATAATCAATCAAAATTCAAAAATAGTTCATAAATAGCCTTTGTGGCACGAGTCATAAAAACTTGTCTTTTGAATAGTGTCTTAACAAACTGGAGCACCTTGAGGTGATCCGAGTTTCAAGCTACCTCCAATGGAGGTCGACAATTAGAGTTTGTTAGAGGAGGGAGAGTTTTCTTGAATTGTAAGTTGTATTGCTGTGTAATATGTGTATTACATTGAGGAGCATTTCATGTATTTATACAGCTCACAATCTTACAGCAATCAAGCATTGTCCTAACCGAACAAGTGCATCTATATGTCTAATATCCCCTCCTCAAGCTTGACCAGTGGTGCACACAAGGCCAAGCTTGACAGCTAGAGACCGATGCTGGTCTTTTCCCAATGGTTTGGTGAGTATGTCGGCAATCTGGTTTTGGGAGCGCACAAAGGTTGGAACCAGGAACCCCTCCTGTAATCTCTCCCTTACATAGTGACAGTCCAAGCACAAGTGCTTGGTTCTCTCATGAAAAATGGGGTTCTCTGCAATGTGTATGGCCGACCTGTTGTCACAGTACAATGGAATGGGCTTGGGAATACTGCAATATAATCCATTGAGGATAGAATCCAGCCAGACTAATTCGCCAGAAGCCTTAGACAAACATCGGTATTCAGCTTCAGTAGATGACTTAGAAACAGTTGGTTGTTTCTTAGTTTTCCAGGATACCAAGGCAGTGCCTAAGAAAACACAAAAGTCAGACACTGATCTTCCTGAAAAGAGGCAATTCCCCTAGTCGGCATCACAATAGGCCATTAGATTCAGTTGGTTTTGGCTTGGATATAGAAATCCTAAGTTGAAAGTTCCCTTGAGGTACTTCACAACATGTAATGCAGCCTGCCAATGAGGTAGTCTAGGGGAGCTCACAAACTGACTGAGGTGCTGTACTGAGTATGAGATGTCTGGTCTTGTCATGTTAAGGTAGATCAATCTACCAATCAATCGTCTGTACTTCTCAGGATCTTCAAGCAGCTCACCAATCTCAGTGTTGAGCTTCAAACCACGAGGGAGAGGGAAGGGAGATGCCTTGTAATCCTGCATACCAGTATCTTGCAATATGTCTAGGACATATTTCCTTTGATTTAGGAGGGTGCCTTTCTCAGTTTTAGAGACCTCCAATCCAAGGAAATATCGAACTTCTCCCAAGTCTTTGATAGTAAATGCAGTGTGGAGAGCATATTTGATGTTCTGAATCTCAGTGAACTCATCCCATGTGATCAGCAAATCATCCACATATACAAGGATGACAATCATTCCAGTAGGGATTTTTTTGATGAACAAAGAGAAATCAAACATTGATTTCTCATAGCCATGGGCAATAAGGAACTTGGACAACTCAATGTTCCATTGCCTAGAGGCTTGCTTAAGGCCATATAATGACCTTTTCAATTTGCAAACCTGTCCTGGAGCAGTTGCTGTATAGCCAGGAGGAAGATCCATATATACTTCCTCATCTAAAAATCCATGCAAAAATGCATTATTAATATCTAGCTGATGAACACACCAATTTCTCATAGTGGCCAAGGCAATCAGTAGTCTTACTGTGGTGAACTTAGCAATTGGAGAAAAAGTGTGTTTGAAGTCCTTTCCCTTCACTTGATTGTAACCTTTTGCTACCAAGCGAGCTTTGTACCTTTCTACTGATCCATCAGCTCTAAACTTTATCTTATATACCCATCTGCAACCAATTGCAAATTTTCCAGGAGGCAGGGAGGTAATAGCCATGTATGATTGGCATCCAGGGCCTGAATTTCTTTCTCCATGGCTTCAATCCATAAAGGATCACTCTTAGCTTGTCTGTAGGAGGAAGGTTCATGGAGAGAAAGCACATTGGCCAAGGAGGCTACATATTCAGGGGGGTAGAACAGTTGATTGTCTAGGGAAGAGACCATAAAGGAACTAGACATGGATGAAGATAAGGTAGGACGGTAGAAGTCTTTAAGGTGTGTGGGAACATGGGTTTGTCTAATTGGTCTTTGATTTGGAATAGGTTCAGGATTTTGGATGGGATGATTTTGTGTGGGGTTTGGTGAGTCAAAGTGTCTTGAGGATGACACAGACTCTGAAAAGGGAGTGGATGGAAGTAATTCAGTTTGTGGAAAGTTTTGAGATGGTATGGAGGAAGAAAGGGATGTATCATTAGCTATATTTGATGGGTGTGTAAGAGAAGGCACTGAAGGACAAAAGGCTGGGTTAACCAAAGGTAAGGCATGTGATGGTGGGGTTGGGGTACTGCAGGTGCTATTTTTAGCAAAGGGAAACTGATCTTCAAAAAAGAGAACATCTCTGCTAAGGATTATCTTTCCATCCACCAAATCAAAAACTTTATATGCCTTGTGATCTGTAGGATAACCAATGAACACACCTTTCTTGGCCTTTGCTGCAAACTTGTCAGTGCCAGGGCCTCTTTTCAAGGTATAGCATAGAGATCCCACAACCCTTATTCTGTTGTAGTCTGGACAGTGCCCATACAGCTTTTCAAAGGGAGTAGTCCAGTTGAGTACAGATGATGGCATGAGGTTGATCAAGTGGGTAGCAGATAGGATGCAATCACCCCAAAATTTCAAAGGTAAAGATGCATGAAACCTTATTGCTCTAGCAGTCTTCAACAGATGTCTATGCTTCCTCTCAACACGACCATTTTGTTGAGGAACATAAGGCACATATTGTTGATGGAGAATGCCCTTTGATTTCATGAAGTCTTTGCATCTGAAAAACTCAGTTCCATGATCTGTACGTACCATTTTAACTTTTGCCTCAAACTGCGCTTCAACTAGCAAAATGAAGTCAACGATAACAGATGCAACCTGTGATTTGTCTGCAACCAGATGAGTCCACACAGCCCTACTGAAATCATCAACTATTCTTATAAAGTATTTAGCACCATTGATAGCCTGGACTCTATATGGTCCCCATAGATCAATATGCAGCAAATCAAACTTTTCATTAGCAACAGATTTACTCAAATCAAAAGGTAAAGAGTGATGTTTAACAAGCACACATGGTTCACAAAACCTGCTTGGCTCATGTACTAAACTGCAACCCTTAACATGTTGCAAATTTGAAAAAGACAAATGACCCAATCTATTATGAAACAACTGGCTTGAAATAGCCTTATTGGACAAATGCTTATCAACTACTGCTCCTGTAATATGACCACTGTCAAGCCTACTGCAATCTTCTGGCACCAGTTGTGCTTTAAATAGCTGTCTTGTGAGTCTTGATGCCTTCAAGATCACCTTCCCATTCTTAGGGTCCTGAAACACACACATAGATCTCTTAAAGATCACATCTAAATCTGCATCATCAACTATCTTTCCAACAGATAAGAGATTGATCTTGAATTCAGGAATGTAAAACACATCATGTAACACTAAGCCACGAGTCAATCTGATTTCTCCAACTTTCTTAACTTGTCTAATATATCCATCAGGCAGGCAAACATTGATAGGACGATGAAGACATCTCCTATTCTTAAGGAATCTAGAGTTGCAGGTCATGTGATCTGTAGCACCCGAATCTATAATCTATGAACTCAAACTATCAAAGTTGTACTTAGAAGAGTTCAAGGCAAATATTATACCTGCAAAACTGGTAGAGGCCATGACCTCTTTTCCCTTCATAGCCTTCAGGACTTCGTGGAAAACAACATTGACTAGAGATATATCATATGGCCTTTCTGAGCTTGCAATCCCTTCAAGTGGTGTTTCCAAGATCCCAGCAGCATTAGCAGCCATCCTTGATTCCCCTTTCCCTTTGGGGTTCTTGAACCAATCTGGATAGCCTATGATTTTGAAGCATCCTTCCATTGAATGCCCTTTCATACCACAATGACTGCATTTTTTGTCAGATTTCTCAGATTTGTCCTTCTTAGGAGGCTTCCTATCATTAGAAGCTTTGTTAACTGACAAAGCACTAGCATCAGATGTCTGTCCCTTTCCATTACCTTCTACCCCAGTGGCGACTTGTTGTATCAAATAGAATGCTTTCTCTACTGTAGGCAGAGGCTCAAACGCAAGAATCTGATATCTAGCACTATCATAGCTATCATTCAATCCCATCGGGAATTGAAGGAGCTTGTTGAGATTGTCCAGTTCCATAGTTTTCTTTTTCATATCACAAGTACAATGATTAAAAGCTCCACAAGAACATTTCGCAACTCCCTGTAAACTTGTAATTTCATTCCACAATTTCTTTATCTTTCCATAGTAATCAGTAACAGACAGATTTCCTTGCACTGTATTGGACAAAGATTTCTTCAATTGATAAAGGAGAGGTCCATTAGTTTGAGCGTACCTCTCAATGATCTCCAGCCATAATTCTCTCGAAGACTCTGCATATACGAATCCTTCTGCTAGATTCGGCGCCATTGAGTTCGTGATCCAGCATCGCACCATGAAGTCACATCTCTTCCAGCGTTGCTGATCTGCCTCCGGAACCTTGTCTTGCAGATACGAGCCATCTATGAATCCGATCTTGCATTTTGCTCCGAGCGCCATCTGGATTCCTCTGCTCCAGCTGAGGAAGTTTGTCCCATTGAAGACGCTCGCTACTAATTGAGCACCTGGATGATCGGAATTCGACAGCCACAACGGATCATTCATGTTGAAGCTTCTATTCCCGGAATCGACTGGAATTTGGCTTTTATTGCTCCTTTCTTCGATCGATTGGCGACGCACCAGAGGATGTCAGCGGTGGATCGTCCCTCGGAGCTTTGATACCATAACAAACTGGAGCACCTTGAGGTGATCCGAGTTTCAAGCTACCTCCAATGGAGGTCGGCAGATAGAGTTTGTTAGAGGAGGGAGAGTTTTCTTGAATTGTAAGTTGTATTGATGTGTAATATGTGTATTACATTGAGGAGCATTTCATGTATTTATACAGCTCACAGTCTTACAATAATCAAGCATTGTCCTAACCGGACAAGTGCATCTATATGTCTAATATGTCTACATAATAGAAAGTAGAGAAAGAATGTAAGAAATCTGAAGGTAATTTTCAGCACATAAACAAGGAAATAGAAATTAACAAGCGCCTTTATACAATAAACCAGTTTATTTGAAACTCAACTATCAGACTGTCTCAATGAATATTTTACCAACCATCATCATATTGTCTCACTGAGTATTTTAGGTTTTTTAACCTGTAGATCTCTTCCAATATATGTCCTAATTTCATCTTCTACAATAAGCCTATTCATTTGCAATATTTTGCCTAAAACTAAATCAAATGAAGAGATCTGTAGGTTAGCATTTGATTGGGATTTGGCACAATTGATCAATGGATTCTAAGAATGGTGTAGTCAATAACAAAACATAAAAATAAAAAAAAAATAAAAAGAGAAGAGAAGGAACAAATTACAAATCAATAAAATTAGCAATACTCCGTAGGTATTATTTATAAACTGATAATTTATAATCACATAGATTTATTTAATTGAACACAACCAGAAAAGCGCAATATAGCCTCGAAGCTATTGGCAACGAAATACTTCAAGGTTACGTTTGTAGCTATTACCCTCAAAGATACCCTCGAACAAATATTTCGGGTGTAATTACCATTGAAATAAAAACGAGACTATTTTTCCATACTAAATACTTTCGAATATATATTTGGAGGGCCAATTCGAGGGTAAATTAGGCACGAAAAACAAATCGAGGGTACTTTTTTAAGGCTATGGCAAAGGGATCTTACCAATGAGTTTCATAGATGGTACACTCGATGCTACTGTCAAGGGTATACAGGATCAAATTTTATTTTGAGGGTAAAATCGAGGGTATAATCACTCAAATTATTTATGAGGCTAATTTTGAGGGTACATTCGATACTAAATGGTTACCATATTTTTTGGTGGCGAACAACATGGCTATATAACTTCAAAATATATTTTCGAGGGTAAATCCGGTGGTGTGTACCCTCAAAATATTGAATTTCGATTTGAGGGCCATTTCGAGGGTAAAATTATTTGTCATTTTTAATGCGCGCATTCAATAGCCCCAACTACTTACTTCACTTTATCAACCAACCACAACAAAAAAAATCCGAACCCTTTACACTCTTTCCTCTTCATACAATCTTCTTTCTCCCATTCTTCCACAAATTATAGATCCCATTCTCATTTTTCTTGTTTTGATCAAGAGCTTTGTAGTTTTCAATCTTCGTTTCCGGTATGTATTATCATTTTGTTAATTATTTTGTTATTTTCATAAAGTTATATATTATGAAAGGAGAAAAATGTATTTTTGTTTGAAACCCCTCCAAAGATAGATATAAAATGTAGTTTGATTACCCTTGTAAATATAGTACGATTATTGATTACTCTCGTTAGTAGCCTCGAGTTCTTATTTTGGAGGGTAAATGTAGTGTGATTATAATACCCTCTAGTTCTTATTTTCGAGGGCATATGTGTGATTATTTATTACCCTCAGGAATACCCTCGAGTTCTTATTTTCGAGGGTACAATAGTTTCATTACCCTCGTTAATGCCCTCAAGTTCGTATTTTCGAGGGTACAATAGATTGCACATTTATCTTGCCATGTAGCTACGAAATTATGATTTTGAGGTTATATGCGATGCTAAATGGACCCTAATTGTCCTTTCAAGGGTACTCTCAAGGGTATATTCCTGGGTAAACTTATAATCTTTTTGGGTCATATATCATCATATTAATTATTTCTTCAAATTTTGTTCCCTTTGTAATATAATGTCATTGCTAATATTTGTAGATGGGTAACCGTGATTGGATGTACATAAGGCATTTACCCGATGGAGGTGGTTGGAATGAGGAATTTCTCGATGGAGTTGAAGAACTCCTCAATTTCGCAAAATCACAAGACCAATATATGGATAAAAAGAAGATCATGTGTCCTTGCACTGCATGTAAGAATGGGAAATTTAAAGATGTTGAGACGGTACGTGTTCATCTCTTTAAAAAAGGTTTTATTGATAATTATTATCGATGGATTTCACATGGAGAATCACCCTTGATTGAAACTCCCCTAACTCAAGATCGGCCTAGATCTGACATAGATGGTTTGAGCTTCTTTGGAGTAGGAATGGATATATTTGATAATTTGAATCCTTGTAAGAGAATGGTATTTGATGCAGCTGGGCCTAGTTTTGTTCCTCCTCAATGGTTCGATGTTGGTACTTCAGATGTCCCTGTTAATGATATAAATAGTCAGGGAGAGGGGTTGCAAAGCACAACAGAGCTTGCCGAAGAGATTCCATATCAAACGTCGACTTTTGGTCTTACTAATGATAGCACTTCGTATTTAGCTGATAGATTTTTTGATGTGTTGAAGGCATCAGAAGATCCTATTTATCATGGTTGTGGTGTTTCACAATTGTCTGCAGTGAGTAGTTTTTTTTCATTTAAAGCTGATTACAACTTGCCACAAGCCGGATATGATAGGCTTATGTATGAAGTGGGTAGACTCTTACCATCGGACCATAGCCTTCCTGCGAGCTACTATGAGAGTGGGAAGTTGGTTGCAGATTTGGGCTTGCCAGTAAAGAAGATACATGTATGTCCCGAAGGATGCATGCTATTTTGGAAGGAGGATCTTAATGCTACACATTGTAAGTTCTATAATAGTCCCAGGTACAAGTAGCAGCAGTCTAGGAAAGGGAAATCTATTCCTCGAAAAGTGCTTAGATATTTGCCCTTGATCCCACGTCTGCAACGATTATATGCAATGGAGGACACAACCCCACACATGCGTTGGCATGCTGAGCACGAAACCGAAGAAGGACTCATTTGCCACCCTTCTGACGCAGAGGCTTGGAAACATTTAGACAATACATTTCCAAATTTTGCATCAGAGGTTCGAAATGTCAGGTTAGCTTTGCTTTATGTTCAGATGACTCAGCCTATATAGTCGCGTTGAAAGTCTTTTGTTTTGGTTAAAAGTATTATGTTAAATAGGATTAAAAAATGTGTGATATTATAGTTGAGTTTAATTGCAAATGTGTGTTATTATAGTTGAGTTTAAAGTCTTGTGTTTAATCAGGGATTAAAAAAATCAATCTGTCTTGGTTAAAAAAAATCAATCAGTGATTAATATGTGTGTGTTTATGTTTTGGGTTGTTTATGATGTTGTAAATATCTAATCTAGTTTTGTATGATTAAGTTAGGTTATATTATAGTTTTGGTTAGGTTATATTATATTTGAGTTTAATTGCAAATTTGTGTGATATTATGCTCCTACATGAGGCTTGTTCATTTTGTTCACATTTTGTAAATATCGAAATGTCAGGTTAGGTTTATGTTCATATGTGTGCAGGCTATTTATAGAAGAATGTGGCGCAGATGCTCTTTCACAACATTTTCTACAATGATTTAAAGATTATGTAAGTACTCATATGTCTTTATACCCCAATATGATGTGATATTTTTCCAATAATTTTTATAAAATGAAATAAAGATAGTTTTATATACATGCTACATTTGATTAATTTGTAGGTTTTCAAAGCACCCCAACATACTATTGATCCTCTCATACTTAGTCTAGCTTATGGACCAAGTAGGAAGGTGCTGTCATGGCCTGCATACTACATAAATGGTTACAAATATGAAACCTTAGAACGTGGTAAAGATAAAGTAACCATGAATAGTGGTGTGTGTGTGTGTGTACAAGCTTCAGTTGGTGAAACACAATCAGATTTCTTCGGGATGATTGAAGAAATTTTGGGATTTGAGTTCACCGGTTTTCCATGCAAGAAGATTATGTTATTCAAGTGTTTATGGTATGACCATAGTATTCGAGGGACAAACATCCATGCACAATACCGATTGCAAGAGATTAATGTGAGAAGACGGTACACCAATTATGAGGCTTTTGTTCTAGCCCAACAGTGCATTCAAGTGTACTATGCAAGTTATCCTGGGGCAAGCCGTAGTCGTGCAGATTGGAGAGCTGTGTGCAAGATAAAGCCTCAACGCAGAGTAGAAGAGAGATGGACAATGAAGAAAATTCCCGATGAGCCGTTGCAACAAGATGGCATTGAGGTCATCGGGGAACAATTTGTAGGTGCAACTATTGATCAGTTGCCGACAAATCTATCAGTTTCAAGTGAACTAGATGAAGGAGCATATAGTGAAGATAGTGATAATGATAATTTTGA
Organism: Persicaria tinctoria; assembly: GCA_037127255.1. Classification (NCBI taxonomy): domain Eukaryota; kingdom Viridiplantae; phylum Streptophyta; class Magnoliopsida; order Caryophyllales; family Polygonaceae; genus Persicaria; species Persicaria tinctoria. Next base: position 8,272,541 of record JBANSL010000013.1, on the reverse strand, counting down.
GATCGAAAATGAGAATGAAGAAGAAGATTTTCCTTCCCAGTCTGATACAGAAGTAGAGTACGTGGAAGACGATCATGTAGTTGAAGATGATGATGATACATCCGATTAGAGTAAGTCAATTTATTTATTCCTGAAGTTTATTTTGATTAAAATTTATTTCTTAAATTTATCTCTTAAATTAAAATAAGCGGGACACCAAAATTTAAATCAATGTAATTTCCCGGTTTATGAAAATTTAGGAGGTAATGTGTGCGTTTTTTTTAGCAGTAGGCAGTGGTATAAAAAGAACCGTTCACTTTTTCTAACCCTAGATCTGTTCACACCTCTCCTTGTTCTCGCCTGAGAAGCGCCTCTCGCTTCTCGCTTCTCACTTCGATCTCGCTTCTCAGATGGCTTGAAGACAGGTCCCTCGCCGCTGCTTCTTCCGCTTCCCTCCGCTGCTCCATCCGACCTCTCAGCCGCTTCCCTCCGCTGCTCCCTAGTCTCGCTTCTCACTTCGATCTCGCTTTCCTAGATGGCTTGAAGACAGGGCCCTCGCCGCTGCTCCTTCCGACCTCTCAGCCGCTTCCCTCCGCTGTTCCTTAGTCTCGCCGTTAGTCTCAACCGCTTCCACCATGGTAAGCAATCTCACATCTCCTTGTTCATTCGAGCCTGTGAGTGTTTGAGCCACATGTTTTATTATTCAGTTTTGGGGTCTTTGTTACGGTTTTAACTTGTTACTTCTCCCCTTTCTGAATGACATTTATTTTTCATTTTTTTGTTATTATTGTAGCTGGAGGCATCAACGAATTAAGAGTTGAACCAGACGATTCCACTGTTCAATCTTCATCCTAAGATCTCTTTTCTTGTCGCTCGCATTGAACTCAAGGTGAATTAGTAATGTCCTTTTTAGGGGTTTTTAATTTTTCCTTTTTTTTTACAGTTTTGATGAATGTTTAATTTATGGTCTAATGTGGGTGGAAGTTTTTGGGTTGATGGTAGTATGAGAAAGAAACAATTGAACTGTATGCTTAAATTACCCTCTTTCCTGAATAAGATGTAATCGAAGACAATCTTATAAGGTGATAGAGCAAGCATTTCTTTTGTGTTTGCTCCTGTTATATAGGCTATTAATTGTTATGTTGGCATCAGCACCTGTGTTAGTGTGAATGATGTTGATTAACTCTACAAATGCTAACCTGATACTTAGTCATGGTTTTTGCATAACGCAGATTGCAGGGCATAGATGGACATATACAAGAGATGGAGTGCTAGTTTCAACATTTGATCTTCATCACCAATTGTATGATACTTATCATACTTTAATTGTAGCCAGATCACTGATAGGTATAAGTTTGCTAGTTTCTGACCCCCTTGTGCATTTGATAACAATCATCTAAAAACTGGTTGGTAGTCAAGTTGTAGAGAGTGGGAATATTTTTAATTGCAAATAATTGAGGGTTACTCTTTTTAATTTGAATTATTTATGAGACAGCCAATTTGGCATGATTGTTGAACTCGTTTTCAGTCTCCAGCAGGTTATGTGTCCGTGTCGTATTGGTATCATATAAGTATGTCTACTTTGCGAATTGAAGACTGCTTGTATCTCGCGAATTCGTTGTTTGTACAAGAACACTAGAACTAGTTACCCTGAGCGTTACTTGTTTAGCTGTCTTCGATTACTTCCTGATTTGTTGTAAATGATTTTGGATCTGACAAGATAAGTAATGTTAATTTCTTATTCCGTTTGAAGTTCAAGACGCCCACATATTAATCGATTAATATGTGTGCGTTTATGGTGTTGGTTGTTTATGATTTTGTAAATATACAATCTGATTTTGTATGATTTGGTTAGGTTATATTATAGTTTTGGTTAGGTTATATTATATTTGAGTTTATTTGCAAATTTGTGTGATATTATATTCCTACATGAGGCCTATTCATTTTGTTCACATTTACATGTCTTTAGGAACAATATGCATCCTAGTGAGACAGGAAAACGTCGTATTCTTCTTACATGTACTGTTAACTCTTTTTTTTTTAATTCTTTTTACATTTTTGTGTTTTTGTAGGAGGAGAAGGAAGGGAAGAGGCCAAAGATTTCTGATATGGTGCAGAGGTTGTTCTCAATGGACGGGGTCTCGACCTGCCGCCATTGTAGTGAGTTTCCCTTAATAATACTATTGATTTAAGTTATATGGAAAATGAAAATCCCTTAAGTGATGAAATGACTTGAGCTTTTTCATGGCTTGGGGGCTTTTTCCTTTTCGATACTATCAGTTTAGTGCTCACTTGTGGTTGCTAAAAATGCTTATTGATTTGCTTATTTGAATCTTTGCATCTACTGCTGCAAAAACAACATTTTTATTGCTACAAAATAGTTATTTGCAGTTGTAAATCATGCATTGCTTTCTTGAATTTTCGCTGAATTTTGGAACTTGTTTATGCTGCTGAATTGCCTATTTGTTTTTGCTGCAAACAACTTGTTTATGGTGCTGAATTGCCTATTTGAGAAGATGTTGTTGAATTGCCTATTTCAGAAGATGCTGCTGAATCTTTAAGTTATTTGTTGCCGATGCAAACAACTTGTTTATGCTTTGCTGAATTTATGAACATGTTTGTTGCTAGTGCTGAATTGCCTATTTGTTGTTGAATATATAGGAGAAATATGAAAATCTAGCTGCTACTCAGCCACTAACTGATCCGATTTCAGAAGATGGTGTTGAATGTGAATATAAAGAGAGAAATTGAGAAGCAATTGTGGAGTGATGCGTGTGGTGGACCTAGTCATGGGAGAATATATGGATTGGGGGAAGAGGGTAGAGGGCTTATTCGCACTGGCAAGGTGAGTGCTCCCTCCATCCAAAGCCAATCTTCACAAGCTCGTGATGAAAATCGTGAGCAAGCCTATCGAGACGAGGTAAAAGAGCTACGGAGTACTATTGCCGATCTTGTGAAGAATCAACAAGAATTTCAATCCACCATTATTCATGTACTTCAAGGAGGTCAAGTTCCACCATCTACTTCCAACTCTTAGTTCTTGTAGGTAGGTAGTATGTGCAAGTTTGTGCAAAACTCTAACCAGTAAACTAATTCATGTGCAAATATTTTGGGATCGATTTGCACCTTTTGTTTAGGGAGTTGGTGGGAATATATATGTTGGTTGGGATTATGATAGGTAATTTTAGATAGTTGAGTTTGACTTATGAGATTGTGGATAATTATAACCACATGGAGTTATTGTTGGTTGTTGGTCATTGGAGTTATTGTTGGCCATTTAAAGTAGCATTTTGTGATGACTTTATTATTAAATTTAGGATTTTTTTATAATATATCTTGTTTATGTTTGTTAATTATTTTCATTTAAAGCAAAATGCTCATTTCATACAGCCTCAAATTTAAGAACAAAAAGAATTCGATGCAAGTAAATTTAACCTCGAATTTGGTAAAAAAAAATTTTAAGATTAAATAAATTTAACCTCAAATTTAGGAAGGAAATTGCTAAACTTAACCTCCGAAAATTTTAATGAAATAGGCCATTTCAATTTGCTGCACCACCCTTTAGCATCGTTACTACCCTTAAAAAAACGGTAGCTAAATTGGATGCTATTTTATCCTCGAACCTACCCTTATTTTATTTAGAAGCTATATATCGATACTACTTAGCCTCGAAAGCTATAACCTCGAAAATACACACAAATTCTAGTTCAAGGCAATTTGAAGGCTAGATAGCATTAAATTTAGTTTCGAAATAGTTCGAGGCTAATAGTCTAGATATTACCCTCCAACGTATTTTGGGGCTATTTTACCCTCGAAGCAATATTTTCGAGGCTAAAGTTCGTGGCCTCATTTAACCTCGCTCTTCTAGCCCTCAAATTCTATTTCAAGGGCGAATCCGATGGCAGTTTCGAGGGTAGCATATTTTCGAGGCTATATCCGAGGTTGTATTCGTTGTGAAATTCGAGAGTATAGACGCGTTTTCTGGTAGTGGAAGTAAATCCCTTTCCAAGAATCATATAAACCTTTCCACACATTTGACAAAGAGCACAATTTAGGAAATTGCTGACGAATCAAATATGAAATACTAATTCATAAAATAATGATATATATTAACCGTTAACTATTCCGTATGTCTTACATGAATATAGTCCTTTGTTTCATTGCCAAATTATTGTTTAAAACAGACAGTTGAGTGTCATTCATTCTCCTCTAAACTACACCATATAAAATTCCCCCTTTATATATCATCATGCAAATAACAAATTATAAATGATCAACTAATCAGAGAAGACTACTTGTTTCATTTGTCTCTTTAACAAGTCAAATGAACTTGAGTTACAGGCTCAAATATGAACCAAAGAGCAAACAAGAAGTTAATAATGTCAGTACCTTTTGCAAGAATTGTAAATGACCAAATTCAAACAAACAACACAAAAAATAGGAAGGAGTTTAGATATCACATGAGAAACAACATCACTGGAAAACTCAAAATTAACCTATTTATTCCTTGAGTTATAGAAGCAAAAGGAAGACAAATCAAATAGTTAGATAATCCAAAATTGGCTGCAATATAATTTAAAGGCAATTTCAAAATTAACAGGCCGGCTAAGGCTCCGAGAATTTCATGAGCTCTGAGAATTTCATGAAGAGCATTATTGAGGCAATGTACACCAATTGTAAACCTTGTAAAGAACACCATAAAATGAAGAAGAAAACGATACGCTTCACACTGGATTGGAATTGGAAGCTAAAAGGTTGACTAAGATGGTCTTTATTCTTTATGATATTCTTTTTTTATTTAAAAATTATTTAAATGATATTTTTTTAACAATTATTAAAATTATTAAAATAACATATCACATTAAAATATCCAAATATATATTCAAATTCAAATTATAATGATTTAATTATACTCATTTTTTATTTTTACTTAAATATGGTAAAAATGGGTGTCTATGAAAAGATAAAATTATTGTCTCTTCAAATATAAATTTATTTATTTATTTTCATATTTTTAAACATTTGAAAAGTAAGTTTAAAATAAATAAAACCTACAATGTACTCCTAAGAACAGTTCTTGTGTGTACTTGAGCATTTCCTTTTTTATTTAATTGATTTTGACTTTAGTACACCCCAAATATATAGGGTGTACATGCCCTTAACAGCATCCGCATTCGTGAAACCCACTCGGATTTCTTAACTCCACTTTTTATATTTCTCTCTCCTTAAAAAACTCAATACAACTTTTCACTCACATCCCTAAAACCCTTTATAACCCTATTTTATTTTTGTATCGGGACCCACCTCTTTTTTTTTCTCACACTCTCTCTCCTCCGGCTGGCCCACTTTCTCTCCTTTTTCTTTCTCTCTCTCGGTTTTTAAGGGTTTCTTAGTAACAAAAATGTCAAATCGTTCCTAAACCCCTCCCCCCATCTTCTTCCATTTTTTATTAATTAGTTCTTTATTTTGGGCTTAAAACACCCCCATTGTGAGTGCTCTAAGGGCCCTAGTCTGGGCTTCAAGCTATAGCCATAACTTTGCCTTCCAATGCAGCCATACATTTATTGACAATCATGTAATCCACACCAGTATAGCAAAATGTTTCCCAAATGTTTTGCTATACCACTTTAAAAAAAAAAAAACTCTAATAAGCTTGGGATAAACATGCAGGCAAAAAAAATTTCACCAGCTAGTTTACTGGACCTTTTGTTTTTAATAAAATAAATATAAGATTTTGGTTTAACTAGCTTATGAAAGGAGAGGATTTCAACAACTACTCCTTGAAGCTTTTTGGAGCTTATGATTTTCTATTCACAAGTTTACATCAGCTTTTGGTTTAATTACAATTTATTTTATACTTTTTTTTAATATGAAATGGATTAATGTTAAAAAAAAAGTGTGGGAAGTGTAATTTTTGTGTGTGTGAAAACTAGTGTAATTTTATTGTGTGTGAAAGCTAGTTGAATGACCGCTCTTTATTTACCCATTCAAGAAAGCTAGTATAATTTTATGACTTTATATTATTTCAAATATAGGTTTATTTAAAATGTTTTGGATTTGAATTTTGCTACTAAACATTGATGGATGAGAATCAAATTGTGAGGTGTGAGAGGAAAAAAAGGCACAGGGAAAAATACAAAAGGGAGAGGGTTGGGGTGAGAAAGGAGCGACGTCGTATTAGAAATATATATAGCACAGACGAGGCAAATGCACATGAGCGTAACAAGTGTGTCTGACACTCTCATCCTTTGTGGACATATGTATCATGTATGTAGACAGTAGAGAGTCTAGAGACTGTAGAGTGTAGTCATGCATAGATCTAGAGAGAGTACATGGAATGGAACTATGTAATGTAGATATATGGTGGTGGATTGTATCAATGTTGTAAAAGATGTTTGGTGGGTGTTTAGTGGTGGGGTAAATGGGATTTAGATGGGTTTTTTTGTGTGGTTTAGGTGGATATCGTCAATATTGACAATCATGGAAATAGGGTGAAATCAAGAGTTTAGATGAATAGGTGATTTTTATGGAGTTTTTTTTAGAACAATTACAGTTTCATTAGATGGGTTATGTGTATCTAAAAAAAAAAACTAGTCTTTTTTCAAATAGTTTACTTTGATAAAAACAATGGGAAACCTAAATACATCGGTAATTTTTACATATGATACATAGCTAATCTGCGCAACCTCTTGCGGACCTAGCTGCGCTACGAGTTGCGGATGACCCCGGGCATCGTGCCAAACACGACCTAAAAGGCCCACGACAATACGTCCACAAGAAGTTGCGGAGGAAGGTCCGTGTTAGGATGCAGACTAATTTTAAAATGTAACCAAACGCGGCATAAGGGGAGTTTGAAAGGACTCCGCATCCTGTTGCGGACTAATCCGACTAATTTTGAAATGTAACAAAACGCGGCATAAGGGGAATTTGAAATGACTTCGCATCGGGGTGCAGACTAATCCGGTGTCTTAAGGACGATTCGCAATCCCAACTAATGATGGTGTAATCGTTCGAAATCGGTAGTCATAGCCTTCGATTCGGACAAAGGGACTGACGACGGTGAGAGATAAGCCTTCGATTCCGACAAAGAGTGCGAGAGAGAGGGTTTGGGAGAAAATATGGCAGATGAAAGGAGCAACGGAGAGAGGGTCGTCGGAGGTGAGGTAGGTGGTAGCGGCCCGTTGGATCCAACAACTAGGTCGGCGGAGGAAGTGGATATGGCGACGATGGAGGCCCTGTTGGTGGCATTGGACTGGAAATCAGGTGAAAAGACGGAGATGGAGAAGGCGGTGGAGCATGTGTTGGCAAGGGCGACGGGGGCAGGGTCAGTGGAAATGGAGAGGCCGGCGAAGGCGGGTATGGCAGGGCCGGTGGAGATTAGGGAGGAGAGGGCATTGGCAACGGCGATGACGCGATTGGGTGGTCGGACGCGGAATATTATTGATGGGGGCGGAGAGGGCGGGCAAGGGAGTCGGTCGGCGGCCCGGGAGGTGACGGTTGAAGTGGCGTTGGCGGAGATGCAAAGGGCGGTGGCGAAAGAACGGGTGTTGGAGAGAGATCGGTTGCTGAAGAGCGTAGCGGGGGAGGAAAGGGTCGCGGCGGCGGAGGCGGCGAAAGGAAGAGTGTTTGTTCACGTAGTTTTACGGAGTTTTAGGAGCTACAACTACGGTGTTTGACATACCTCATGCGGGCTACCTCTCCAACATTACAGTGTTTGGCATACCGCCAAATGTAATCTGCACTAGTCGATCCGTAACCTGATGCGGACTAGCACCGCTGTTTGGCACAACGTCCAAAATAGTCCGCAACTCATAGCGTAGCTAGGTCCGCATGAGATCGTGTAGATTAGCGGTGTATCCAGTAAAAATTACCGGTGTCTTAAGACAATACTTGATGTAGGAGGGTTTATGCGCCCTACGACAAAATTCACAATTGCTTATTATGATATCTTTTTGGTATGGGAGATTTCGGTCATTTAAGCGTGTTGCAGTTAGGAGATTTTGGTTATTATTTTTTTGGTAGGGGATGTCAGTTGATATCTCGATATCAATATATCGATGTCGGTATCAAGATATCAATATCGGGTGATATCTTGATATCAAGTGATACCTCTCTCAAAACCAGTATATCAAATAGGCCAAACTCTAATATTTAAATATCTATACCAAACACAGATATCAGATTAAGGGATATCGATATCTACCTATACCAAACACTGGATATCAGATATCGAGGGCTGATATCTAATATTTAGATATCAAATACCAAATGACCCCTTAGAGCTTTTGTTCTAGGCCCTTTTGCATAACTAAACCAAAAAAAGGGCCCATTTGCACAACTAGACATGTCCTTGTTTTTTTGGCTAGGGGTAGAAAGTGGTCTATTTTTGCAAATAAAAAATGCAACCAGGAGAGGAAGTTGCAAACATTCCGGAATGGCTCACCGGAAAGGATTTGTGGGTAGTACCCATAGGTCTCCGGTTCGAACCCCGGAATGACCGCTCTTTATTTACCTATTCAAGGGAGAGGAAGTTGCAGGTGAAGGGGAGGGACATTGTAGCTACAATGTTAGCTACAATGTAGCTATTAGTAGCTGTCAGTGACATGTGGCACCAAAAGGCATCATCCGTTCATTTCAGAAAACTGTACACTGCCCATCTTACCAATAGAATGAATTGGTCCTACCAATAGGCTAAACCTGTCTTTCCATACTTGGAGATATTTTGGAGAGAATATGAAGGGGGTTCATTGTAGCTGATTTGGCGGGCTGTGAGTGCAGTTTTGGCGCCAAAACAAGGTTCCTCCTTTGGGGAAAAGGGGGGCATTAATGAGGGGAAACTGCAATGATTGCATTAATGGGTGTCCCCAAGAACATATATAAGCTTGAGAGGAGGATCTTAAACCCCATTACATGCTCTGCAAAAAGTGAGGCGGAATAGGAAAGAAGCAGAAAGGACGGGGAAAAAGTTACCCGTTCATCCCAGGAAACGATACAGTCCCCATCCTACAAATAGAATATTTCCGTCCTACCAATAGTGTACAATTGTCCTTTCATACCTGAAAAAGTGCAAGAAGTTTGTCCGATGACAGTGGCAGCGATGGGTAAGTGATCTTGTACCTATCCTTTGTAGTTGTTCCTTTTTCTTATAACAGAACTACCCCAAGGTGACGGTTTCACGAGACCAGTTGCAGAGAGTTCGTAATTTATACTATCTCTTTTTTATCAATTGCATAACTAGCAAATTAAGATTACAAATTCAAGCGCTATTTTTTCTTCCTGCAAAATTATTACTTCTTGATGACTAGACGATCATAAGGACCCATTGAAAATAGTCTATTAGCTCAATTGGTAGAGTGTTGTGTTTACACACAAAGATGTGAGTTCGACTCTAACATAGGCTAATACGGAGTATGTTTTCATAAATCTCTCTGAACTTATACAATTATGATCTTGGCAGAAAATATATATACTAATGGTAGGACAAGTTTATGAACATGTTAGGATAAATTCATAAATCTCTCTGAACTTATACGATTATGAACATGACAGGAAATATATACACTGTGGTAGGACAAATCTGTGAACATGGTAAGACAAATTCATAAATCTCTCCAGACTTGTATAATTATGAACCTGGTAAGAAATATATACATTAGTGGTAGGATAAATTTGTGAATCTGGTAGGGACAATTCCCCCTTTTCTTTTCCACTGTCTCACTTTCCCCCTTTTCTTTTCGAAGTTTAGGTTTTACTCAATTTTCTTTCTCCAAATGATGATCATGAACTTTTCATCAATGACTGGGTACTTCTGAGTGTCAATCTTCACTACTTGATCCTGTCTTTCAGTGCAACAGTAACTTTATACAGGATAGGGATCATAGCTTGAGATTCATCATCACACATGATATATCCATGTATAGCTTTTGCATTTGTGGTTCATATAACTTCAGTTTATGCCTGTGGAGTCTGCCTTCTCCTTTTGCTTTTTTGAGATTCATCATCATTCATTTTTTTCGTAAAGTCAATTATGCATTTACATTTTTGCAATAGTATAAATATATCGTACCATCAGTGTGCATCTATCCTACCATTAGTGTCAAGTGATCCTACCAATATCGTTATTATCTCCTACCATTAGTTTTCATTTATCCTACTATTAGTTTTCAAGTTTCCTGGTACTTTTTAACTTAATTCTACACTTAGGAATTTCGGTGATTACATTATTATCATATCAATATCGTATACTTCCTACCAATTTCACAAATATGTCCTACTATGTTCATAATCGTATAAGTCAAGAGAGATATGAACACATATTCGTTTGATGGTCAAACAAAATCAAAGGTGAGTTGCAGGCTTCCTGGAAGAAAGAATGTAGTAGTTCATCATTTTGAAACAATATATTGTAGATGAACTGTTTGGGGCCTTGAATGGAGGATGCAAGTATGATGGTGCGAGAAAAGGGTATCAAGAAGAGCAGATTCCAGGAATGTGTGGCCATGGAGACAACTGAAAAGGGTAAGAGTTTTTAACTGATGGCTCTTGGCTTTGTTTCTTATCAGTTGATAATTTTAGAAATTCAGAGATATTCATAAATTTGTCCAACCAGATTCACAAATATATCCTACCACTAGTGTATATATTTCCTACCAGTTCATAATTTTATAAGTTCGGAGATATTCATAAATTTTTCATACCAGATTCACAAATTTGTCCTGCCACTAGTGTATATATTTCCTACCAGGTTCATAATTTTACAAGTTTAGAGATATTCATAAATTTGTCCTACCAAATTCACAAATTTGTCCTGCCACTAGTGTATATATTTCCTACCATGTTCAATTGTATAAGTCCAGAGAGATATGAACACATACTCCACATTAGCCTATGTGAGAGTCGAACTCACATCTTTGTGTGCATACACAATGCTCTACCAATTGAGCAAATAAGTTATTTATCATCATATAGATTAAGAAAGTGTTCATTAATTAAGTAAAAAGCGGAGATATGTAACGACTATCAAAAAAATTACTAATGCAGCATCAGGCCAAATGATCAAGAAACAATTAACTCAATCTTCATAGATCGACCAAAAGAATACAAAAGATTGCTACATAACAGCAAGAAAGATGATGTTTTAAATCTAGCCAAACTGCACAGCTTGCCACAAAATCACATGATCTGTAAAAATCCCGTAATTTTAGAAGAAATAGGATTTCAGAACATACAAGAATTCCTTCAAGATCCTTAGCGGAATACGACTTAAGCTTCCCCTACTCCCGCTTCTTATACCTAGTGATTAGAAAATCAGGCCAAAACATAAGATCAGCAAAACCAAATGTAAACAAAGCTAAACCAGAAGCAGCACAAAAATAGATACAAAATTCTTAAGCCTCACCTTCCCTGGGGTCGAGGAACCTTGACAGCCGATTTCTTAACCTCTTCGGACTCTTTAGCCTTCGGACTAGGTTGATCATCATCATCTTCTTCTTCTTTCACTGCTGTGAATTTAATCAGAACAAGTCCCTATATATTCTATACAAAAACAAAATCTCCCAAATCAATTTAGCCTCACCAGCTTCACTGGGTTTTACCCCTTGCTGCCAAATCATAAAATAAAATTAAAAAAAGCAGATTCAGCAAAAGGATGCAATCATAAAGTGTAAATTGTTTGGCATTATTCAATAAAATCAAACCCAGAAAAACTCGCCACTTTCAATTTTTTGAGAATGTCATCGAATTGTCTGGTGTCGAAGGCCCAAGTATTAGCCTTTTCCACTCCAATCCCTAACAAACATGAACAAAATTCAAACAATTAAAGTACTCTAACTAAAAGCCTAAGCCTTTACACAAAAGACGAAACCCTAGAAGCAAAATCAGGACTGGCCATTTGTGTCCTGTTTGTTCTTAACACGAACATAGCATTTGATCCCCTATTATCAAGTAACGATAATAGCTTCATTACCTCGCAAACTTTCTCCTGACTCGTCACAATCAACCACAAGAGAACGCGGAAATGGGCAGCGATGCTAATTCCGCTGATTGTTGGTTCACCGCCGATGAGAGATCGTACAATGGCTTCCTCCTCTTCCATGGTGGTCGACAATGCCGACCATCCTCCACGTAAGAGGTTTTGGAGCTAAAATATCTTGCAGCCAAACAATGTCAGTTTTGGCACGGTTAATTAGTGCCAAAATCATGGCGTTCCAGGACACCATGTCTCTCTTAGACATTTCATCGAACACCTTCCATGCACAACCCATTGCCCCACCCTCACAATAAAAACTAATCATGGAATTCTCAATTCGCTGGTCATCTTCCATACTAATCTTTTAATTCACTCCTTGTGCACAACTCATCAACAAATTCTAGTTAAGCCCTAAAAACATCAATCGATTTTCAAATCAAACAAAATCTGAAATAGAAAATCCTTGAATTGAATTGACAACGGTTGAAAAAGAGGTGAGAACCTGAGCAATTGAAAACAACTCCATAGAGCCACCGATGGCGTAGATGGAGACACCACAGTCGTCAGTGCCCTCATTCGCTCCATCTGCATCCGATCTGCAATCGATGAGGAGTTAAACCGATATTCTGGACTTAAATCAATCTCTGCTGACCCCTCTGCTTCGTGAGAGCTTCACCCTTATCATCGAAGAGAAGAAAGCGGCACTGGAGGAGAAGGAGGCGTCGTGAGAGCTTCACCCTCTCTTTCTCGCTTCAATCTAGAATGACGGTTCCCTCTCCCTCGCCCACCTGCTACACCCGGTTCTCCACAGTACCAAAATACCGGCAATTTTATTTGCTTGGGGTAGATGGGTTATTTTGGCTCATTTTTTGACCTTGTGATCTATTTGTGCAATTAGGCCCATTTTTTGGTCTAGTTACTACCCTTTCCTCTTTGTTCTATTTAAACACAATGGAGATGAAGATTCTCCACCCTTTTTTAATTAAAGTTTGACCCATAATTTTTAAAATTACACATTTTAACCCTAAAATAAAGTATTGGATATGTTAAAAAAAAACTATAAAAATATAGGGTTATCAAACGAAATAGTAAAAGAGTAGAGCCCCCTTACCTAAAAAACAATACTACCTTTGTTAAAAAATAGATGTCGTTTGACTTTTTAACACGTTTTTTAATGAACTAAAAACTATATAAAATATTAAGTTTTTAAACAATTTTTTTAATAATATGACACTTATTATTAATAAGATTTATACTATATTAAAAAATTACTATATTAATAATATGACACTTGCTCATTATACAATAACTTAAAGAAAATTTTCATAAAAATTTGAGCCATTCAAGCTTAATTCGAACGAGCCGAGTATGGACCGAGTTTAAAAATGTTCTCATACTCGACTCGTTTAGAAAATGAATAAGCTTGAGCCGAGTTTTTTTTTCGAGCTTTAAGCAGTTCTACTTGCTTATTATACAATAACTTAAAGGAAATTTTCATAAAAATTTGGGCTATTCAAACTTAATTTGAACGAGCCGAGTTTGGACCGAGTTTAAAAATGTTCTCATACTCGACTCGTTTAGAAAGTGAACGAGCTCGAGCCGTGTTCGAGTCGAATTCACTCTACTCGTATTCACATAACATCCCTACACCCAACTTCTTTTATACATCTTGAACTCCATATAAGGCATTAGGGTTGCACTTAGACCTCACCTCATCATATGTGCTACAACTTTCCATCTTATCATCTTATGACTCTTAATCTTAGCGGTATGTTCCAAATAAATGAAATAATGATTCAGAAATCAATTACTTCCAAGTTTAGTTCAAGCTAACGAGGTAAAAATAAAAACCATGGGCTAAAAAAGTTGAAGATTAAAATCACATGGGCCATATGTTTAAAATTAAAATCACATGGGCCAGGTTAAAAAATTGGCCCATCTAGTTCATAAAACTAGAGCCCATTTTGAAGAAATATGTGGATGCTAGAGCCATCTTAAAATGTTTTTGTAAAATAAAATGAAGTTCGACGTGATAAAAAGGGCTATTTGTTCACAAAAGTTATTTAATATACTACTCTACTCATTTTAATATACCCATTTGTCTTTTAATCCATTAAAATTAGTGGTTGAAATATTATTTTGGTGTGACACCATTTGCAACACCAAACTTGGCCATAACAATAACACAAATAAGTTGTTTCTAGTTTGTAATCGCTCATTTACTTTGATATCGTTTTATCAATCTCTCGTTTTTCTCGATATTTTCTGTCATGTCCCGATGTCGATTGGAGGTGATTAGAGTTTAGATCAGAGGAAGGGGATGGGGAATCAAAAGATTCAGAGGAGAGAGAGAGTTTAGGAGAGGGTAAAGAGGTAAGTGTTTGATTATTTCATTGATGTCCTACAATTACAATCAATAGGGTATTTATACCCTTAATCTCTAATGGCCTAATATCTCCATAGGATCTTATACTAACAACGACATTACAATTTCTTATCGTTTACTTTATATATATAATGCTTATTTCCGTAACTATTTATCAATCGTTAGTTTTTATGTCTTTCGAGTCTCGACTCTTAGACATGTCTGACATGTAGAATTCCTTAGTAAAAAAATTCTTTAATCATAAAAGTGCTAATAGCAAGATAATAGTTTTTTTTAAGGTGCCAACTCAGGGTCCATTCGGTGCCAGCGTGTCCATACGCATGAAAGAGAAAGGTACAGTGTATTGATGTTTTTTGTTCAATATAGATGATGGTGATAATCACTTGATTATCTTAATTAAATAAGGAGATTAGGAAAATGGCAGTCAAAAGTAAAGTAAAGTAAATCATATAAGAAATGTAATTACAATAAAAAGTCACCACAATCGCCAACTAACTCGGAAAATTGCAGTTAATCAATTACAAGTTCTCCCTACTCAACCATCTATATATATATATATATATATATATAACTAAACAAAGTACCTTACCCAAAAAAAAATTAAGTATTTGTTTAATTCCTTGAAAAACTTCATGTCACTGAACTGTTCTAAACAAAATTAGCAATAACTTATGCAGCAATTAATTTTAGGTCATTTTAATTTTACAAGTGTGAACGTATGCACGAAAGTGCTTGATCCTTTTTTAAGTCAATCGTATACAGTACGTGCATTATCGAACTACTAATTACTGTGGATATACAGTACGTGCATAATCACGACATGTGGCGTAACACGTGGCGTAACAACTAACACGTGTCGTGACTATACTGGACATATAAAATATTAGAATCAATTAAATTAATACCTTCTAATGTAAGACTATCCACAATGGTTTTGTGTATAATGTATACATTTGCACAAGGTGTGTAAAAGTACACCTTACATTTTGGTATTTTGCTCCAATGGTCAAATGTGCATTTTTTACACATCATTCAAATAAAATCAACTTAAAACAAAAAAGAAAACAAAAATCATAAAAAAACACACCAATAAAGTTGTCTTGCTTTTTGAAAAAGTTTTTGCACATAGGGGAGGTGATGTGCTCAAATTTGCACATTACATGCTCAAATGTGCACATTTGCACACCCCAAAAGCAACCAATGGAGCTCAAAAATGTCAAAAAATGCACATTTAGACATTTGCACACAACCATTAGAGTTAGTCTAAATTAGGGTTTTTAGGCATTGGAATATGCAAATTGTTACTTTTGACTTTTTGTTTAAATTTTATTGGTTGATGAGGATTGTGGATAATTTAATGAGAGGTATAAATGGAATAAGTTTATAATTTCCTTAGTACTTATATTTTTTAATGAAGTTAGTAAATGACTTAATCGATATAAAATATCTTTTTATTGGATATCAAAATCAACATCTCAATAAAAAGTTAGCTAAATCTTTCTAGCTATTATCCAATATTCGACCAAACCTTACATAAATTTCTCATTTTCATAAGCTTATGTTTCAACTTTCAATGGTGGTGGTGGTGGTGGAGGAGGAGGATGATTAAAGGTTTAAACTTCTGTCCTTTTTTAGCCTCGATCGTGATAGTGAGGCAAAAAAACACCTCACTCTTCTTGTTAAGATAAGAGGTCATTGGCGGATCAAGTGGCTCTTATTTCTATTCATTCGAATCAAGAAAAAGATATCTTTATGTGTATTAATTAATAGAACTCGTGACAATTTATCAATTACTTATTTGTCACAAATTCACATTATAAATTATTTTCTTTATTTTGTTAAAAAAAATTGTTTATCCATTTTTATTTTAGTTTGTAGTTTTTAAATAAGAATGTTTAATCTATATCTTTAAAACATAAGTTAGACAAAACGTTTATAAATAAGTAAAATTTTCCACCATTTTTTTTAGGGTGTTGAAATCAATACTATCTAACTAATCTTGAAAATGGTCCATTATCAAGATTCGTATTTTAATACTCAAATTAAAGGCGCAAATATGTAATTAAGAAGCGTTGAAATGAACTCTCCCCGTATGGATATGGTATGCAATTAAGTACTCCATCAATTTATAGATATAAAACTTTATAATTTAAAAAAAAAAAAAAGACAAATTAAGAATTAGTCAGCAGCCTAGAAAATTAATCACCCTGTCATGTTCCCAGTTGTAGGTCTCATTTGCACGAGTGCATGGTTTGTTTTTTCGTTTGAATTTTTTTAAATGGTCGAATTTTTATTCTTTTTTGGGTTCTATTTATATGTATTATAGTATGCAGTAGTTAATTAGGTCTAATTACCATTTGACCTAGTGAGCCAAGGTAATTAGAGCATAAACAATTATGGAAAGTCTCTTTTCCCTTTGAGCGTGTTTGGTTGACAACTCAAACAAAACACAGGAAATAGAAATTCCTAAGAAGTCAGGTAAATAAAAAATACATCAAACACATTTCCTAAGAAATTCCTAAGAAGTTAGACTTTTCAGGAATTCAATTCCATAAAGTAACTTTCTGGGAATAAAAAGACTCGAAGATTTAACATGGTTCGGCAACTATGTGTTACAAATTGCTTGGTTTCATGTGTACGTATATATATATATAAGGACTCTATAAGCGCCTGTTGTTTTGCAATTAATTAGGTCGACTGCTAATTTTCCAAGGTCGTGCTTGTGATTGTCGAGATGCAAAGCCGTGGTAGACAAAATTGTGTGGAAAATTGTGGCATTTTACTTGATTTAATCATATTAATTATCTTATCCGACAATAAGCCCTTCCTTTTCATTTACTGTTAATTATTCCTTATAATTTACCCTTTGGTGGGTCTACCTATTTGTTTTGAAAGATTAAATATGGTCAAAGGTTAGGTGCCTAAATTCACTGTTTTTTTTTAGTATTATACTCCATTTTATTTGAATTATAGCTACGTATAATACATATGATTAATTAAGCATTTAACAAACACATATTACCTACATTATTCATAAGACCTTATTCATAAGAGGTATAATCCTTATTTTATTTGACTTGTTATGGATGGATCAACACCTTATCCGATTGATCGATCATTATTCATAAGACCATATCCACTCCATCCATTATTTAGCAGGTGATATAGGTGAATTATAGTGCAAATAGGTGTTAAATGATGGGTCGGGTGTCGGGGCGGATGCGGATGAGAAAATCATAACCCACCCTATCATCCAGTTTTTCACCTGTATTTTTTTTTTTGGGGTAGGTTTATTCACATTTTCGAGTCAGGTTGTTCGGGTTTGAATATCGGGTATGTGTGAAATTATCATCCCTCCTAGTTTGTTTCGAGCGCCAAGATAAACAAAGACTATCAAATCCTTAAATATTTACCTTTTTAATAAGTAATATATTAAGTGATCATTTCAATTGAATCCCGAATCCGGATAGGTAGATCTAGGTCTGTCATTCGGGTTGGGTTCGAGTTTGGGTCATTCGGGCCCTGGGTAGATCATGTTATGAATCAATCGGATCACGGTTTGTTTCAGATCGAGCCAAACCGGGTTCGTCCCGATTTCTAGTCAATCCATCAAGTAAAAAACTCGAACTTTTTAAAGACGTTTGAATAATATAAAAACATTATTAATATTGAATTATAATATCAATATGTCAAATTAAACTTAATAATAATATTATAATTAAATTTATAAATATAATAATAATATATAAATATTTTAAACATAAAAAATATTATATTTATATAAATAAATGTTGCAAATATATTATAATTATAAAACATATACGTTATTTGACTTATGAGTGACATTAACGAACATAATTGCAATACGATTCTGTACGGGGTCTGTGTGATGTTTGTGCAGCGTCTTCATGGTGCTGACTCATCGGTGCGAATTTGACCCAACGGGTTATCGGGTCTTGATCTTCAAATTACCGAGTAATTCAGATTCAGATCATTTTCGGGTTTTGAGTCTAAAACATTGGGTCAAAATCCAAAAAAAAAAAATCAACGGTCCAGGTCAGATTTTCGGATCGGATTATGTTTTGACCTGTCTAGGTACATTGAATGAGGATCAATATGTTAAATTAAGCATGTTTTTTTAGTATGCACTCTATTTTTATTTGACAGAAAAAACAAACTTTGTGTGGATCAAATTGCAATCACACCTTCAACAAATCTACTTCAAAATAGAATAGACACGGACATGTTGAAGAGTTCTTAATTTTTGGTGCAGGTAGCTTGTGAAACCATATTTACCAAATAGGGAAAAAAACAAGAGAAACTCATGTACATATAGTGATATAGACATAGACATGTGTGTCAATGCCTAACACTAGTTTAATCCACCGTGGAAGTTGACCAAATTAGGGAGTGTTCAAGTGGCCTTTTGTGTCCCTTGCCTAACACATTAAATGAACCGTCCGTGTGTTATATTATTGAGATATCCTACATTTTACTTATTTACAGATTTTGTCCTCTTTTATTTCCTTGGACAAATAATGTCATTTGAGACTACTAGCTAGCTGTCAATGGTGTTGCATTGTCTGCAGGCACTATTTAAATCGATTTTTCTATTTTCTTGGATCAAGCGAAAAAGGGTTGCCCTTGCAGAAACCCTAAATAACCAAACCCAAATCAATGCTCATGAATGAGCTTGAAGTTTTCATATTGATGATGAATGTCGTTTGATCATAAGAGTGTGTTGTGCACAGATCTAGCAACAAAGCTAGATTTCTACATGGTATCAGAGTTGTACGGGTCCTTAAATTGATTTCATTTCCGTTAAAGGTCTAGAAGAAGTTTCTGCCATGGCTGATCCAGATCCAAATCTAAACCCAGTTCACAACAACTTGGGGAACCAAGATAACCAAGGTAACTTTGCTGATCCTCTTTTCTTAGCCAACTCAAATAATCCGGGATCACAACTCATTAGAAGCACTTTTGATGGGTTGAACTATCTTCCTTGGATGAGAGGTGTTATGATGGCATTAGGAGCCAAGAACAAACTTGGGCTCATAAATGGAACCTGTGTGAAACCAGATGATGAAAACTCTGTTGAGGCTCAAAGATGGATAAGAGCCGATTTTATGGTCAGGTGTTGGTTGCTCAACTCCATGACCAGTTCCATCAAGGAAAGCTTCATATATGTTGACTCTGCTAAGCAGCTGTGGGATGAGATCTCAGAGAGATATGGTCAGGCCGATGGTCCATTGATCTATCAGTTGAAGAAGAAGTTGAGTGGGATAATGCAAGAAGGTCTGTCTGTAGCTGAATATTTCAACAGATTAAAGAGAATTTGGGATCAGCTTAAAGTGTTGGAGAGTATTCCCATGTGTACTTGTGGAGGAATCTCAAATTGCAGATGTGACTTGCAAAGAAAGATGAGTGATATTGAGATGAGGAACAAGCTTATGCAGTTTCTGATGGGTCTGAATGAGTATTATGAAGGTGTGATGAGCCAAATACTCTCTACAGATCCTATACCAAACATTAACAGGGCATACTACCTCATCACTCAGGCTGAGACTCGGAAAGGGGGAGGAAGCAACACTGGGAATCCACAGGATTCCAGTGCTATCGCAGCTAGCAGATCAGGGAACCGGCAATCCTTCACAAGGGGATACAATCAAAGGAACTCTTACTCTGGGAATCAAGGAAGTACTGGTGGATATCAGGAAAGGAGGGATACAAAAAGGGAGTATCAACCTAGAATGGACAAGGTAGAGAGAGTCAAACTGAGATGCTCCTACTGTAACATGAAAGGGCATATGGTGGAAGGATGCTTCAAAATACATGGCTATCCATAGTGGTTCCAAGGTCCAAGAGATCATGTTAAGGGGTCTGTAAACTCAGCTGGGATGTAGGAGCAAGAGAGTCCTCTTGATGAAGACAAATCTCAAAATTAGGCAACTGAAGGAGGAATTGACAAGGCCTTGGTGAGTGTTGTTTGTCTCGAGGTCTTCAAAATGATGAAAGGCAAAGGACCATCTGATGGTCCCTCAAATGCAAATTTTGCAGGTATGTTTTTCCTATCTATTGTGAATTCTGTAGATAAGATGGAAAACAGTTTGGACTGGATAGTTGACACTGGAGCCAGTGACCATATGGTTGATGATGAGTCATTGTTACATGACAAAGTGAGATTGAGTAAACCTGTCTTTGTGGGGCTGCCAGATGGCCACATTGTCATGGTTAATATATCAGGGAAAGTGCAGTTGTCTGAGCAGATAATGTTATATAATCTCTTGTATGTGCCAGGATTCAAGCACAAGTTACTGTCTGTTGGGAGAATTATTGACACAACTGGTTTGAGAGCCATTTTTTACTCACATGGTTGCATTTTTCAGGGCCATGGATGTGAGCAAGTGGTCATGAAAGGAATAAAAAAGGATGGGCTATACAAGGTTCCTCAAGTACTGTCAAGAGGATCAAACATCAAGGAGATCCAACGGGCTTTGAAACCTTTTACTTCTGTTTTTGCTTCCACAAAATTAGGTCTAGGGATCCACCATGCCAGACTTGGGCACACGATTGTATCTAAGCTGAGACATGTTGAATTTTTAAAGAATTTTGTCAAAGATGACATGTTTTGTGAAACTTGCACTATGGCTAAACACCACAAACTGCCTTTTGAATCTAGTAATTCCATGGCCAAAGGCCTTTTTGATCTTGTGCATATAGACCTGTGGGGACCTTATAAGGTTCCAAGTGTTACAGGAGCAAGATATTTTTTGACAGTGGCTGATGATCATAGCAGGGTCACCTAGACCTACCTCATGAAAGGGAAGACAGAAGTGTGCATGATCATTAGATATTTTCTCTCCTATGTGAAGACACAGTTTGAGAGAAATGTGAAGAATATCAAAAGTGACAATAGGACTGAAATTGTGAATCAAGGATGTGGTGAGTTGTTTGCAGAAAATGGCATAATCCATTAGAAGAGTGCTCCCTATACACCTCAAGAGAATGGCAGAGTTGAGAGGAAGCACAGACACTTGGTTGAAACAGCAAGGGCAATGAAGGTTCATGCCAACTTACCTGTGAAGTACTAGAGTGAGTGCATATTAGCTGCCACTCATGTTATCAACAAACTTCCCACAACAGTGCTAGGATGGAAAAATCCATTTGAAGTGTTGTTCAGAAATAAACCTTCCTATGATGAATTGAAAGTGGTAGGGTGTTTATGCTTTTCACCCACCGAACACACAGTCAGAGAAAAATTTGCTCCCAAGGGAAGAAAGTGTGTCTTCTTGAGCTACCCACATGGGCAGAAGGCATACAAACTGCTTCATTATCAAAGTGGGAAAATATTTGTAAGCAGAGATGTTACTTTTCATTAAGGAAAGTTCCCCTTCAAGGATGATCCATGGAATGCAGATGAAGGAAGTACATAATGTTCTCCAAGACTGCCCTTGGTTAATCCTGCCAGTGATTATGAGGATTGGGGAACTCAACCCAGAACCACCAGTCCAAACTTAACCCCAATTCCAAACAATTCTTTTAACCCCTCATCACCACAAAATGACCAAACCTCACCCTAGAGATCATCTACACCAGAAAGCATAAACCAAGCCCCACCTATATTCAACCAAGATGATTTTCCTCCCTAGAGGAGATCATCTAGACCAAACACAAGACCTTCAAGACTTAGAGAGTATGTTTTCCCCACTCTACCATCAGACTCTAGCCAACTTTCACCCTCCTTCCTTGCCAATGTCTTAGGAGACTTATCACAGTACTCCAAGGAATTTGTCAATTCATTTGTGCACATGGCAAGTGTACCTGAACCTAAAACATACAAGCAGGCTGCCAGAGATACCTTGTGGGTGGAAGCAATGAACAAGAAGCTAGCAACTCTTGAAGGGAATCAGACCTGGACTATGAGCAACCTACCACCTGATCATAAAGCTATTGGGTGCAAGCCCAGTGGATTCTCTATGCAAAGGGGATTGAAACTTTCTCCAGAGGTTGGCAACTTACTTCCAGATCCTGAGAGGTGCAGAAGACTGATAGCAAGGCTCTTGTTCCTTAATTTAACAAGACCTGGATTATCCTATCCCATACAACACATTAGTCAATTCATGAGCAGTCCCGGAGAACCTCATATTGATGTTGTTATGCATGTTGTGTGATATTTGGCTCACGTTGTGAGCTTAAGATTGATGTACAAGAGGGAAGCAGATCTTAGCATGACTGGTTATTGTGATGCAGATTGTGCAGCATGTGCTTACAGTGATGCAGATTGTGTCTTCCTTGGAAGTTCACTTGTTTTAGGGAAGACAAAGAAGCAACAAACAGTCTCTAAATCATCAACAGAATCGGAGTACAGGAGCATGTCCAAAACAGCTAGTGAACTGGTGTGGATTGAAGGCTTGCTTCGTGAGTTATATGTAGAGATTGCATTGCCAATTCCTCTACACTGTGACAGCAAATCGACAATACACATAGCAGCAAATCCAGTCTTCCATGAAAGAACTAATTAGCACATCAAAGTGGATTGCCACTTCAGTAGAGAAAAAGTCCTTGAAGCCTTCATAAGGATACCGCACATCAGAACTGGATTACATATTGCAGATGTGATGACCAAACCACTTGGAGAGAATCATCTTAAGTTGTTCACACACAAGTTGGGGGTATTGAGATATCCTAGGAACCTTTTACTTATTTACAGATTTTGTCCTCTTTTATTTCCTTAGACAAATAATGTCCTTTGGGACCACTAGCTAGGTGTCAATGGTGATGCATTGTCTACATGCACTATTTAAACCGATTTTTCTGTTTTCTTGGATCAAGCGAGAAAGGGCTGCCCTTGCAGAAACCCTAAATAACCAAACCCAAATCAATGCTCATGAATGAGCTTGAAGTTTTCATATTGATGATGAATGTCGTTTGATCATAAGAGTGTTTTGTGCACAGATCTAGCAGCAAAGCTAGATTTATATATATATATATATATATATATATATATATATATATATATATATATATATATATATATATATATATATATATATATATACTCCCTCCGTTCCATAATACATGTCCCTTTGTTTTTAGGCACGTTTTTTAATGAGCGAAAAACTTCATAAAATATTATTTTTTTAATTAGATTTTTTATATAATATGATAGTTATTACTAATAAGTATCATATTATATAAAAAAATTAATTAAAAAAATAATATTTTATAGAGTTTTTCGCTCATTAAAAAGCGTGTCTAAAAGCAAAAGGACATGTATTATGGAACGGAGGGAGTATATATTAATTTTAGTTTATAAAAACATTGTTGGCAAGTTTTTTATATTAAAAAGAACCCAAAAATTTATTCCTTATCTTTATCAAAATATATTATATCAATATATAAATAATAATTTGTTTATAACTCAAAATTAATTCATTTGACGGGTCAATCATGGTTAGATCATATTCAGCTTCGAGTAACACGTAAATTATATATAGTATTGAGTCGAGAATTCCAAATGGAAAGTCGGGATTCTCGTGTCGATAAACTATTGGGATGCCATTTTTAAAAAAGAGGATGTTTTTTTCTTGAAAAGTCATATGCCAAAAAGAGTTCACACGACGAGGTTGAAGCTTTCTTACCATGAATGGTATGATAAGGGCAAAAATGAAGAAATCACGGAAATTGGGACTGTTTTGTGTTTGTGGAAAGAGGGAAAGGGAGAGAAGTCTAATAAGGTAAGCAAAGCAAAGCCCGCAAACCACGCTTTGCTCTCCTCAACATTATTACGTCATGCTTTTGTAAATTTAAATTCAATGTCACTGTTTCATTTCTTTAATCACTCTCTATTTTATTTATTTCTAATGTTCCTACAAAAATGATTTAGGGTGGTGTGTGATTGCTAGAATATGGGTTGTCCTCGTTGAAAAGATTGAGATAATATGAACAATATATAATCTTGACGGGTTACTCTTCTCATTGCTAACTGGTTTTGAGATGGAACCTCGTTCGGTTTGTATATTGTTCGTGTCTCCTGTACGTGGGCTCGCACACGACCTCCCTCCAGCAAAATGTAGTAACACGCAAGAAGGATGGATTAACCCATCAACTTTTATATATATATATATATATATATATATATATATATATATATATATATATATATATATATATATATATATATATATATATATATATATATATATATATATATATATATATTTTTTTTTTTTTTTTTTTATTTTTTTTGATTAGGTAAAAATTTAAGGTCAGACAAACCTGAACCTCGAAGGCCGACAAGTCAACAACCGAATAATCGTCTTAAACAAATATAAAATACAAAGATGGTGCAAAGTACAGGCAACAAGACTCTACACAAGCGAAACTAAACACAACCAAACCAAACGAGATGAGGATGTAGACGACAAACGAAGCCAAGCACCACCCAGAAGCAGCACTGCAGGCCAGCGATACATTAGGAGTCACCTGTGGATAGTGAAGACGAACCTCCAAGGAAACAGTCTTCCGGAAAAAGGAGACGCCTCGATACACAATACCACGACCCTAGCCTGTCCCGACTCCGAACAGCCAGAACCTCATCAATCGGAGAAGAAAGTTCAATCACGCCAAAAGTAAAGCCTCACAACGCCTGAACCGAAAGCACCAGAAATCCATCAACTTATATATTAGACTTATTTAGTTTATATACTTACTATCTGAATCTGAATTATTGATAAAAACTTTTATACCCAATTAATAATTAGGCCTAGGGTTGAAAATGTAAACTAGGTAAGTTGCGTGGATTGTCTTCTAATTTATGTTTCCTGTTTTGGGGTCGTCTATGTCATCTCTCTCCTTTGCTCTCTCATCTTACTTCCTTTTCCATCTTCTTCCCAAAAAAAAGAACACAGAGATGTTCAATCTATGTTTTTGCTTTTGCCCCCTCACCCATCCCTTTTTGCCTCTTCCTAATCCTAGTTCCTCATCTAGTTAATCAATACATTAATCAAACTCCTTTCTTAATTTGTTCTCAACCTTATCCCAGTTCTTAATTTGCTTACTTTGATTTTTCCAACAACTCTTTATGTCAGGTGTGGCATCTCTATCTCCATCTTATGGCATATGGCCCTATTTATTTATTTATTTATTTTTGTGTTCTTCTTTTTGTTGTTTTCTTTGATTCATTTGTCCTATACATTTCTATTAATTTTGCCCATGTTTTTTGTCCTCATAGAAAAGCTCCATAGCCCCCTCTTTTTGGGATCATCTAAGAAGTGAAATTAGTGGTGCTTAGAGATAATGGAAAAGAAGCCCCTCAAAGAAGATTCAAAACCTCACAAGCTCTTGGATTTGATTCCAAGGGAGAGAAAGTGGCCTATCAAGATTGAAGATGGAGGCATTAATGGTGGTGGTGGTGGTTGTGGGTCCACATCCCACCATGGCTCTTCAGCTGACAAGAGCCTTGAGCTCAGGCTAGGCCTCCCTGGTGGAGATGATGGTGAAGATCAAGAGAGCAAACCAAAGAAGAAAGAAGGGTATAATGGTAATTATAACAACCATAACTACCAACCTCTCTCAATGGGTTATTACAAGAGCTTCATCACCAAGACCAGCCCTCCATGGAGTTCATCACAGCCAACCGATACGAAGAAAAGGTACATCCGAATATCTATTCGATAAGATAACTGACAAAATCGATGGTAATGTGTCGATAGACGCCTTATTATATGAAGTTCTTGTTACTAAACATGTCATAGATCTTGAATTTTTGGTGCATATGCAAATTTAAGGATCTAATTTGGTTTCAAAACCCTCTATTTTGTCTCTTGTTCCCTATCTTTTTATATTTATATGGTCAGAGGATCTTTGCATATCTGATTGTAATATGAATATTTGTATGTTTGTGGATTTGTCATGTGTATTGTGTGGTCCATGTTTTTATGAGTTGTGCACCTGCATCAATTGGTACACCTTAAATTTACTAGTCATTTTTATAAGTATTTTATATTTTTTTCCTAGTCCAATTTCATTTGATTATCAATTTTGTTATAGGGCCTAAACATGATCTAAATTTCAGGAAAAGGGTGATTATTATAGTTTAATTACTAAGCTAAATTCATAATTCACCATAAGTTTTGATACCTCAAAATGTTACAATCTGTGCGAAAATGTGCATATATGCAGAGCTGCTCCTGCTCAAGTGGTGGGTTGGCCTCCGATTCGATCATCCAGGAGGAACCTCGCGAGCAGCAGCTCAGCAAGGCTGGTTCCTGATCCCCCCCGCGCAGCCCCTGCACCGCCCACAGAGGCTAGCGAAAAGCCAGCTGAGCACTGCAGCCACAAAGGCTTGTTTGTAAAGATCAATATGGAGGGTGTTCCGATTGGAAGGAAAGTGGATCTTAGAGCCCACGACAACTACGACAAGCTCTGCCTAGCTGTCGACACCCTCTTTAGGCGCCTCCTCACAGGTATCAGACCATTTAGTTTTGGAGAATGTTGTAGATTTGAAAAAGACTATTTTTTTTTCTAATGCTTTGTTTTGTATTTTGTGCCTTGGTTAGCTCAAATGGACTCCTCGTCGTGTGGAGTCCAAACCGAGCAAGACAAGGAGAAGCCAATCACGGGATTACTGGATGGGAGCGGGGAGTACACTCTCGTGTACGAGGATAACGAAGGAGACAGGATGCTCGTTGGAGATGTCCCATGGAGGTAACCATATATATCTTGGACATGTTTCACATAATTAAGTTCGTAACATTTTTTTATTTTTTTATAACATCTATCATATAAAGAAGCTAAAATGTGTAAGTTTGTGTTGTTTTGGTAGCATGTTCGTGTCGACTGTGAAGAGGCTGCGCGTGCTGAAGACCTCCGAGCTGCCATCTTTAAGCAGTGAGTATCGATCTCTTATCCATTTCAAACGCTTTCTCATCGAAAACACATTAACCGGAAACCCTAAAATCGAATCTCGAATGATGCAGAGGTTGCAGGTGGCAAAGGGAAGGTAATAAAAGGAGAGTGAATGAAGAGCAAAAGAAGTCAAATCATAGATTGTTAGAAAGATTTTGTGCTTTTAAGTTTGCTCTCCTAATTTTGGTTCTTGTTTGGCTTTGCACATGTATGAAATTACTTCTTTCGTTTTCAATTGGAATTTTTGTATAATTAGTGTGTATATATGAGAACAAAATGTGGGTTTCGAAGAGTTTGCGTTGTCTTAGAGGACGAGCAAACATGTCGAAATTATGATGCATGCGAAGATTCAGTCCGAAGTATTTAACATTAGGCATTTTTATTGTTGTTGAGAGGTGCCTAACCATACCAAATTGCCATTGTTAGAATGTGGATCAATTGTCCTTGTTATTGAGAGCTTTCCTAAAATTGGATCGGGTTCCGGTTACTCGGGTTTCGGATAAATCGGGTTCAGGTTAGACTAGCCAATAGGTTGAGCCAGGTCGACGAGTAAGTCCAAAAGACTGGAAGCATATGGACTGCAGAGCACAAATATAGCCCATAAAATTGGATGTCTTTCATTGGGGCTTTGAGCCCATCTTTGTCCATCATCGGTTTATAGGCCCAATGTAGATTTCATTTAAAAACATATGGTTTTGAAAGTGAATAAAAAGTTGAGATAATGAGCTTTATAGATCTTTTTCATTGTTTTTTTAATTTTATAGACCCCATAATAAATTCTTTAATTATATAGACCTTTTCCTATATATTGTTCCATTTATACCCTCAATGCTTTTTTTTTAAAGTTAACATTTTTAATAATAAATTTGAAAAATGGGTAAAATTAAAAATCATCAAATTAAATATGATAAGGAAAAAAATAATAATTTATTATATTCAATCCCTAATAAAAATATCTAAGGACGTACATTACAATAAAATTATTAATTATTGTAACACAATAACTTGTGTGTATCATCTTTACTGTAATACAATATCACTACCGTAGAGATTCCATACTGTAATACAATGAGTCATTTAGTGTAATTATTCATGTATTACAATAAATACAATATTTATTGTAAATGAATTGTAATTGATTATTCTAATCGCATATGTAAATATTACAAACAAAGCTAATATATATATATATATATATATATATATATATATATATATATATATAATATGCTATAAATTAGTGCATCCTCGTATTATTATAATGTAGAATTTCAAAAAATATATATAATTATCTTTAACTATCTAATTTTAAAAATAGTTTTCAATTTTGTGATTAAAGTATATTAATTTTTTTTATTAAACTAAAACAATTAAGGGTAAACAAGTAATAACACCAACAAAAGGGTCTATAAACTTAAAAGATTTATTATGGGGTCTATTAACTAAAGAAATTATGGAAAAGGGTTTAAATCCTCCAATTATCTCTAAAAAGTTAAAAGGCAAAATTGTACCCTTTAAATAGGGTGTTTTTGCAGAAAATCACTCTTTAAAACTAAAATTACAGAAAACTACTCGTTAAAACCATTTTCTTTGCAAAGTCGCACCCATCCCCTAATTTCTGTTAATTGAATGTGAACGGGTAGTTTTCTATAATTTTAGTTTTAAGGAGTGGTGTCTCGCAAAATACCCTATTTAAGGGTGGTTTTTTCTGCAATTTTGCCAAAGTTAAATGTTCGTTTTTAAACACGGTGGAGTATAGTACTTTGTATATGTTATATTCAAGGCTAACTTTTCTTAAATTTTTTTTTTTTTTTTTGATCAGGTAAGAATTCGACGCACCGGACAGGCCCGGTAGGTCGATAGGCCGAATAAATCGGCGACGGAGAACCGTCAAACAAAGTAAGAACTTTTCTTAAATTTATATTGTATATAATAATTTATCAAAAAAAAAATATATTTAAAATTTAACATATTTATCTTTTTTTTTTTTGGATGATTTGCACCAATATACCAAATCAAATCCAACTTTGTAAAAATAACCATGGGGGATAATTTGCATGAGAATGACAAAATGTCATTTTTGCAAAAAAAATTTGGCACCTTCCCAACCGGTTGAAGGTAACCAAGGGGGAGAGAGGGAGACCCACTTTAATTGTTTTAAACTAATGTTCGGCCATTTTTATTTGTTAAAATTTAAAATAAAATTATTTTTGAACTTAATTTAATTTTATCTATCTATAGACACCCACTTTATATATGTTTATGGAAAAAAAAATCGAAGTTGGGTCTACATCGTATCTTGATCTCAATTTGGAGTATGGCATGGATAACCGTTTGGATGGCAAAGAAAACAATTCAGCTAGCATAGAAATTCACACAATTGGCAAAATAAACCAGAAAACCTGGGCAGAACCGACAATCGTAGCTCCGGAGATGAAAGATAAGGCTGCCGACGTGGACATTGAGGAGGAGGCAATGCTCATAGAGGAGAGCATGTCGTTTGGTTCCGTCAGGAGTAAGATAATGGAGACAAGCAGGTACCCATCTTGGGGAGAGTTCCTTCGTCGGAAGCGTCGGAGAACATAAGCAAGTGTGGCGTTGCAAGGTGAAGAAGTCCTCAAAGCTTGTTACAAATTAAAAAGAAATACTACTAACTAGGTGCTGAAACACACAAAAAAAAAATACATACAACCCTATACATGGTTTCACTTCGCCTAAAAAAAAAAGTTACGATTTACGCTTACTAGCCAGTAACTACTGTTGCCTAGCCACTGACTACGATCCCTTAGCCAATATAAGACTAAACCCTGCCGGATCTCATCTACATCAAGAACTTCTCACCTCAAGGATAGCTAGGATAAACGACATTCTTTGAGCTGTCGAATGTTGGTTTTTGTTATTTTGCATATATGTACGTCAGTTACAGTATGTGGTTGTCCGTTTTGGTTGCCTGAGATGCGAACCCCGAATATATGCAATTTACGCTTACTAGCCAGTAACTACTGTTGTCTAGCCAATAAAACCAATGTCTCAGCCAAAGGAAGACTAAGCCCTATCGGATATTATTAATCTCAGAAACTTCCCACGACATTTACATAAACCGGAAATGAGTTAATGTTCAAACAAAGATGCAATTAGAAAAAGATGAAAGAGTGCACATTCACTTAACAAGCAACCTAAATACTCAAACCCAACAGCCTCATCTTCTTTCTCCCTTCACGACTTCATCGAATCCCAAATCCCTCTTTTTTTTACTGAAACCACAAAAAAAAGCACATAAAAAGTTAAAACCCTAGGGAAAAAATCCACAAGGGATGTTTTTGGAATTTCAATTGTCTTTCCTCCCCGATTTCCGAGTTCTTGCCCATCCTCAATCTCGGCCTCCACATAAAATCAGCTTCGGATCTGGTCTCAATTTGGCCTCAAATTCCTCACCCAAATCATCAATTTCTCACCGCCGCGCCTCCACCGCCCGGAGAACCGCCATGGACGCCTCCCCTCTCCATCCTCGCCCTCCGCCCTCCCTACCAGCACCACCACCAGCGCGTCGCCTCCCCCGCTTCTCCTTCGCCGCACACCTTCGATCCGAGCTCCGACGCGTGGCTCACATTCGACCTCACCTTTCTCCCTTTCTGCTCCGTCTCCCCCGTCACCTCCTCGCTCGGGCTTGTCTACCTCTGGGGCGACTCCCCCAAGTCCAGTAAATCGCTCGTCGTCTGCAACCCCGTGTTGATCTGCGATTCATTGTACTCCCTCCATCTGCAAATTTGATCTGTGATTCATTGTACTCCATCCGTCTACAAATTCAATGATCTCTTTCTCTCTCTCCTTTTCTAATCCCTTAAATCCCGCCACAAAAATATCCAAAATTTCAAAAGCCCGTTCAAATTCATTAACCCGTAATTAATACAAGGTCAAGTTGACCTGTTAGTTTTGCAAAAACAATTCACTTTTTGGCATTTACCATATTTTCTATGGGGATGATATTTTTACAAAGGGTGGACTGAATTGGTATATTCAGTATAATTTTTTTTTTTTGGAGTATAATGTAAAAATAAAAATATTAAATTGGTTTTTTTTAATGGAGATAGTGAGGGAAAGTGGGTGTTCAATGAGTGGACACATTCAAGATCAAACATGAGACTCATCTTGTCAATCCTTCCATGTTCACAACATACCTTAAAGCCAACAATTTTATATATATTAAAAAAAACACTGATATCATATTAAAGTCTGATATATTAATATGCGCACATTAATTGTTGATAATACGACACTTTGATCTTTTGCTAGCTAGAGCCTAGATTTTTTTTTGTTTCATAAGTAATCACTTAGTGCCTTAGGCCATTACAATGGAAAAGGGGGATTCGAACTCTTGACCGGTCCGTACATGTTATCAT
Source organism: Persicaria tinctoria (assembly GCA_037127255.1). Lineage (NCBI taxonomy): Eukaryota > Viridiplantae > Streptophyta > Magnoliopsida > Caryophyllales > Polygonaceae > Persicaria > Persicaria tinctoria. The sequence continues at coordinate 8,240,899 of JBANSL010000013.1, read as the reverse complement.
TACCATCAAAGGTAGCAAATAGCAATGCTTGCCAGCTAGAGCCTAACTAGAAGTATGTAACTCCTATAAATTAATTACATTTAAAATCTTCGAGTATGTAATACTAGTGTTTATCCCTAATTAACCGGACATAAAATTAATTAGTCAACAATAACTTATGTTAATTTCCCCCAAATTACATGACATGTTACACACTATCGATGATCAGTTTATCATTAAACGTACAATATATTATCAAGTCCTACAAGTATTAATTTATATATACGTGCTTAATTATGACAATTATATTGTATAGGATCGATCGGATCTACACTAATTGCATGAGCCTGTATTTTGATTGCATGTGATAAACTTATTGTATAGGATCTATCGGATTTACATTATGTAACACTTGGTGTATCACTTAATTATTTTGTGTATAATTTAACATTGAAAATAAAAATAAAAATTATATTTATATTCCACACACTTATATTTACATGTTTATAAAAATTTGTCATGAAAAATTATTATTTAAAAATTATAAAAAATTATTTTTCAATATAATCAATCTTTTAATTATATGTAATTTTTTAAAATGATTTTTGATGATGAAAATTCATAAATATGTAAATATAAGTGTATGAAATATGAATATAAATTTTTTAATTTTTATAAACGTTAAATTGTACATAAAATAATTAAGTGAAGCACCGAGTGTTACACCGTGTGATGTAGAAGATCTTCACTGCTCCAAGCCTTCCATGTGTGATTAATAACGAATTAGGGTGTGTTTGGATTCCCAATACAATATATATACTTATAAAAATAAACACTTGTAAAGTGTTTGGTTAAAAAAATTATAAGATATTTAAAATAACGTAATTTTAAAATAAAATATCTTATAAATTGTGTAAATTAGTTATATTTGTGAGATTCCGATAAATCCCGGTCGGGTCGCATGAAAACGGAAGTCATGTCGGGTTTATATTTTGTTTTTTATTATAAGGTCGGGATCCACCCTTCTAACCCAAAAAACTTAAGCAATTGTGTAGGGACGAGGGAGTAGGGACTTCACCCTTCCTTATAGAGTATTTTGATTTGGTATTCCCCTTATTTTTCAATGTGGTCTCTACCCACAAACCCCAACAATATTAAATTTATAAGGTAATTACAATATACGCAATCTTTTATTTTAAATTTATATTATTTGAAATACATAAAAAAATTAATTAAACAAACACTTTAAAGTGTTTATATTTATATGATAAATTATATTTATGCATTTTTAAAAAATAATTTTTACTAATTTTAGAGAGAGAAAAAAGTTTAAAAAGAATAAAAAATCATAACGCGTCCGCAACTTCGCAACTTTTGGGAGTAGTTGTTTTTAGATCATTCTTGTTGTATAGTTATTTCTGCTTGTTTCGTAGCACCGCTTTCTATTCTTATTGTATGTTTAGGTGGTTTTCGTCGGTCTCTCGAGAATCAAGCATGTCTGATCTCGAATTCTTACTTAATAATAATAAAAAATCATAACGATAGTCCATCGACTTTCATCATGACCGTTGTCCGTTGACATCGATCGATCGGATGATCGGATCGGAAAGCAATATTCAATCATTGATATAACAAGAGGAAGATGCATATGACTTGCTTAATTCCAAACACTCAAACCAGTAGATTATTGTATATACTTTATTAGCCTGAATTGGTCGGTCAAGTTCTATTTATAAACAACACTCAGTATTAAGCTGTTCATTAACAAGCTTAATTAAGCAACAAAACCACCCTGCAATTCAATTCAGAGGGCTTCAAAAGTCTCAGGGCCGGTACGTAAGCTATATAGTTCTTTTTAACATACCAAAAAATCCTTAATTTCTCTCTTATTAAGTTATTAACAAGTCGGATTAGTTCATCAACTTATATACTATTCAATTTCTTTATTTACTTTCGATCTTCACTCATATAATTCAGGATCCTACATTAGATATACATCAAAGAATTAACCATGAGCACAAGATCACTTCCCACCATCAACCTATCTAGCAAGGCTTTGAAGGCAAGGACAGGCTCATCATGGGTGTCGGTTTGCGACGAGGTCAGGCTGGCTCTCGAAGAGTATGGCTGTTTCGTGGCGGTCTGTGACGATTTCGGTCTTGAGCTTCACAACAAGGTCTTTGATGTGGCAGGAGGGCTATTCACTCTCCCTGATGAAACCAAGGCTAAGAACATCTCAACCAATCCTTACCATGGATACATGAAGCCCCAACCTCCTCTTCCTCTCTTAGAGAGCTTTGGTATTGAGGATGTACAAGATCCTCTCAAGATTGAGGGCTTCACTACTCTTATGTGGCCCTCCGGAAACGAAGACTTCTGGTATATATATACGTTCCATCTTCGTTTCAGATCTCTGTTTTAGTATAACGAAAACTCACAATAGTATTCATTTTACAGCCAAACCATAAAGATGTACTCGGAGGTGGGAACGAAGCTAGAACAACTCGTAAAGAGAATGGTTTTCGAGAGCTATGGAGTGGGAAAGTACTTAAAGTCACTTGATGAGTCGAGCACTTACCTAGTAAGGGTTGCAAGATACCGAGGACCAAGAGAAGACGAGAGCAACATTGGGGCGGTCCCTCATACCGACAAGAGCTTCTTGTCGATTCTTCACCAGAATGAAGTGAATGGGCTTGAGGTCCAGGCCAAGGATGGCCAATGGATCACCTATCAAGGCTCATCTCAAACCTTTGTTGTCTTTGCCGGAGAAGCACTCCTTGTAAGTTGCCCTAAAAATTGATACCAAAAAAAAACTAAGTGTTACAAAGGGTTATCATAATGCAACAATTTAATGTTTCTTGTGTATAAAGAGATGCGAATTATGTGTTTAACGGGTGGTTTCAGGCATGGAGCAACAACCGAATACACACGCCAATACATCGTGTGGTGATGAACGGTGATAGTATAAGGTACTCGATTGGGGTGTTCTCGTTCATCGTCAATAAGAAGATAGCCACACCGGAGGAGTTGGTTGATGAAGAACACCCATTGCAGTTCAAGCCATTTGATCATTATGGGCTGCTTCAATTCTACTTCAGAGAGCAGATTAGGCTTGCTGGTTTGACAATCAAGGATTATTGTGGCTGTTGATGAATTATATATCACCTTGCATTTGTGAGATGATTTTGCTTCATAATTAAACAGTGTGTTACTTGAAGATATATGTCTCAAGAATAAATTTTAATGTGTCATTTTGGGTATCTTGGTTTTAATTGGAATGTGCTTTTGTGTTACATTTTTTTTTTTTTTTTTGTTATAAGGAAATAATTTGAGATCAGACATGTCTGATTCTCGAGAGGCTAGTAAACTGGTAGATGAAACATATCGTTACAATAAAAGAAAACCAAAAAAAAACTAACATTCCGACGATTCGTAATTGACTGAAAACGAATGGAGGAGACCGAACTCATCAATTAAACCATGTGAAGCCAAAGGTCAGCACTTCAGCCAAAGATGCTAGTGGAAGGTAAGTCAAACACTATCAGAGTAGCATCACTGGAAAACAAGTACAACAGAGCGCGATCCTATGGCGGTGTGGATGCACAACTCAACCGAAGAAACTTAGGTGAATTGAGTAGATGAAAACCACAAGATTTGTTTAAGTGTATGATTCCTATATAAGGGTGATTTATAGATGGTTCAAGTATGATCCATATCAACCTGACTTATGACAGGATGGGTGATCGTCCTCCTAAGGACCCTTATGTAAATTCTCGAACCTCGCAGACTGAGTTAGTTGCGAGGCTACCATCTAATCTAGGCTAGAAGAATGCTAGGTGGAGAAACAAAAAGCCAATCTTTGAGGCTGATATGTGCATATATGCATACAAAACAACACCAATGAATACTTACAAGAAACAAGACAACAAAGTTGATAGCTGAGGGGAAAAAAAAACTTGCAAACTACAAATTTTGGAGTCATTTTCAAGAGATAATCACATCACATGTGCACTAATTAAGCAAGTAGGCAATGAGTAATAAAATCCCACAAAGCCTCATGCTTTTAAGGTTAAGGCAATGATTTGCACAACCCACAAAAACATAGTTCAAAAACTGAAGCAAAAAACAAAGGGAGACAAAGCCATGATTCCAAATTAGCCATGAGTAGTAATTACTTCAAATGTGTTCTTGTAGGAGTATATATGTTAAAAACTGAGACAGAAATTCAAAAAATATTAAAAACAATCCATAATTACAGATTTGAAAATTGAAATTGAAATTGAAACGAGACAAGTAGACAACCCACCATGGTCATCATCATACATGATTTATGTTTGCATTCTATAGCATTATTAGTCACCATTGCTTGTTGCTATCAGGGCAATCAATGCAGGATAATAAACCCATCCAATTTCTGCATTCAAGAGGAAGGAAGGGGAGCCGTACTAGTACTACTACAATGGGTCAAAATCCCCAAATTAAAAGCACCCCATTTTGAATTGCACAAATTAATTTTGCGTAATCTCAAATTTGAAAGATTTTGACAAGACTTTTTTTTTTTGTTTTTTAGGGTCAAAGGTTGTGACAAGACTCATCGATCTTACTTAGGTACATAGAGTACACTTTATTTATTTCCATGTTCTTAAAATATTTTGACTTTTTGGTATGTTTTCTAGAATCAAAAAATTATATAAAATATTAATATTTTAAATAATATGTTACTTATTGTTTTATTTTAACACATTTTTCTAAAAGTTAATTCTTTTAAAATACCAATTTTTTTAAAAAAATTTTAAAAATAATTTCATATTCATTTTAATATTTTAGAGAATTTTTTATTTACTAAAAACGTATCAAAAAATTAAACTATCTATATTTTGAGATAAAAAGAGTAATAGTTTTGGATGTAGTCAATTTTAAGTTCGATTTTTCTAGACCCTAATTTTAGAAAAAAAAATTAAAATTTTAATTAGTTTAGTCTTTTTTTTTAAATTATATTTTTATGGTCGCTTGTCTTTTTTGTAGGAAATCTTTTTCAAATTAAGGTCATATCTTATACCTTAGTCCTAAGGGCACAAGATAGAAAAATTGTTTTAAGTTATATTCCATTTTCTTATTTGGGTTAAAAAGACGAAAACTTTTTTTACCATAATGAATTTCCTATAAATAAAATTCATTTAATTTTCCTAATCTTATACGACTCCTACTTAATTGTCCCTCATTTAATATGTTACCATTAATTTGGTTAATCCAGAATGGAAATTTCATTAGATTACACACACCCAAAAAAAAAAAAAAAAGGAAACTCGTTAGAGAAAAAATAAAAGATGCCCTGTTTCGTTGCAGATTTGAAGTTTCCACACCCAACCCCATTAATTACCGGTTGCCGAATTCACCGATCCATTTGAACCCAGATTTGTACGATGTATCTATCGGCTACTCAGATCTCATAGAAGCAGTGATAGTAAGTGTTTACCCGAATTTGTATATATTTTTTCCCCAGTGACAGACAGAGTAGTAGATAAAAACAAGATCTTGGGCCAAAAAATTAAATAAAAAAAAAGTCCGGCAGGAATTGAAAGGTGGGTTAGTGGTGGAAGCTTCAGTTCTGAGTCCTTGGTTGGTGGCCATAAAGATTCTGTGGAGCTCATAAATGTAAGAAATTTGAGAGAAATTTTGAATGCTCTAGTAGTAATTCAGATTTCAGAGTAGATGAGTTGCTCTGTTTTCCCCTCTCTCTCCCTGAAGGTGCTCTGTTTTTCTCAAGTGTCATTTCTATGATTGAATTTTGCCTATTTGAACAAGCCACTACTATCTCATTAATTACTCTGTTTTGAGCGTTTTCTCCTCCCTAATTCTTACTCCCCCACTTGCATTTTGCAGAGTGCCGTTTTTGTAAAATGGCTTCTTTTTTTTTATTTTAAAAAAAAAGGGCGAATCTTGAAACATGGGTAGAACTGTCAAAACATAATCCGACCCGACCGTTTGGAATTTTTTGGGTCAAGATCCGAAATTTTTTTTCGACTCAAACCCGAAAACCTGAAAATTTTTCGGGTAATCTGGGTTTCGACCCGGTGACCCGATTAACCCGGTAATTTTGACCCGATTTACCCGGTTGATTTATAATTAAATATAATTAAATATATATATATATAATTAAAATTTATCGCAAAATTATCAAATCATGATTTTTTTAAGGGAAAATTACAAAAAACTACCCTTTAAATATGGATGTTTTCACTTAACCACCCCTTAAATTCAAAATTACAGAAAACCACCATTTAAATGATATTTGTTTACAAATCACCACCCATTCAACTATTTTCGTCACTTTATCATTAAATATATTATATTTTAATATTTTTAAACTCAAATTTCATTGTAAATATATTCAAAATTTGAATTTAAGGGTCCAATTATATTTTAGGGATCATTGTATTTATGTTTGAAAATGTTTATAAATTGTTAAAACATTATGTAAATTACTCTTATTTAAAATATAAATAAATAAGAGTAAATTCCATAATATTTTAAATTTTTATAAACATTTTCAACCATAACATAAGATAATAATTCTAGGCTATATTTATTATTATTATTTTAAAATAAATAAAATAATCCCTAAAATATGATCGAGCCCTTAAACTCAAAATATGAATATATTTACGATCAAATTTGAGTTTAAAAATATTAAAATATAATATATTTAATAATAAAATAAAGAAAATAGTTGAATGGGTGGTGAGTTGTAAGAAAATATCTTTTAAAGGGTGGTTTTATGTAATTTTGAATTTAAGGGGTGGTTAAGTGAAAACACCCATATTTAAAGGGTGGTTTTCTGTAATTTTGCCTTTTTTTATTTTAAAAAAGTAAAAATTGACAAACCCGAAATCGACCCGAAATCCGTTTACCCGGGGCCCATTTTATCCGAGATCCGAAGTAACCCGATCCGAATGACCCGTTTGACATGGATTTTAAGTTTCAATTGGGATGATAGAGAAAGATAAGAAGAACTCAAGTTTCAAGCATAACGTCAATTGTATACATTATAATATAAAATTTTAGATATCATAATGATAAATCATAATGTATGGTTATCCGAATGAACTCTTGTACAGGGTGATGATGTTAACACTTCACTTGAATGGTGCTTGTTAATTGTCATTTTCAAAATCGTTACATTTTCATAAATTTTACCCCTTTCGAAGAGGGTAAAAGATTTTTAAGTACAAGTGTAAAGTCGCGATCTAGCTAGGCTCTTTGATGGATACGACTTTACGAGTACTAACTTTAGAAAGCGTTCATGTTTAGGCTTTGTTTGGCAAAAGACCAAAAGTGGCACTGGTTTGTTGGAGTTGTGGGTAGAGTCTCACATTGAAAAATAAGTAAAAATCAAACCAACGATTAGGAGGGTGGATCCCAACGATCAGGGGCGTTATTCACGTCGAATGAGCTGGGCTTTACATGTTCAAGCTTAATTCTAATTTTTAAACAAGCTTTATTTTTTGTTCAAGTTTGACTTGTTTTAGTAAATGAACAAGCTCGAGTCGAGCTTTTTTTAAGCTTTAAATAGATTTACTTGGTTATTATATATTAACTTAAAAGAAAATTTTAGAAATTTCATAAAATTCGAGCATAAATCGAACGAGCCGAGCTTTCAACCGAACTTAAAATCATATTCAGGCTCGACTTGTTTAGGTAAGTGACCGAGCTAGGATCGAACTTTTTTCGAGCCGAGCTCAAACTATTCAGCTCATATAACAGTTCGACCGACTATCCAGACGATTAAACGAAAGTTTACATAAGATATTAAATATAGGGTGTGTATGGATAACAAAATAAGCAGTTAAAATAAGCATTTGTGGGTGTTTATTTTTTAAATAGTTTTTTTCGTTGTTCAGATGACCAAAATAAACAAAAACGTATTAAAAAATTGTGTTAAAAAAAAAGCTATAGAAGGGAGGTTATTTTGGTGTTTATTTTGTACAAGTGCTGTTTTACCCCTTCTTTTTTATCTTATTTGATTTGAAAGTACCACAATACCCCTAATAACAACCAAATAAACTCCACTTTTTATAAATAAACTGTTTTCCGCTATATACGGAGATTATTTGTTTAAATTTTTAACCACTTTTACCAATTGTTTGTACATTTTACTATGTTTATAATTTTAGTCAATTTATTAACTCACTCTCGTATGAAACCATAGTCGAATCCAAACCCTTATTTATGTTAGCAAAATTGTAGTGTGAAAAAGAGGGCGGCAGAAAAGGGAAGTAGCAGGGGGAGCACAAATGGACATGGGAGTTCCTCATTGGAGTGAAAAAAAGCTTCTCAGAATTTGAGAAACAGGGACGTCTAACTAATTGTTCGGCGACCTCATCAAAGCTGTAATTAGGATTTTTGTACAGTACAGTAACTCTCTTTTTTTTTGTTCTTTTTAACGTGGTTAGAGCAAGCCCAACAGCTTCTCTAAAATAAAGAAAAAGAGAGATTTTAGAGAAAATGAGCATTTTTTTACCCCAATAGCTTCTCCAAACTCATATCTAAAATAGAGAAATTGATAGATAGAGGGAAAAAATCTCTAAATTTGGAGGAAGAGAAGTTGACATCTATAATTTAATGTTCATTTGTCCCTATATAGAATTTAATGATGCAACCCCACATTTTCACCCATAATATAGAAAAAAAATATAATTTCATACTTAATAGTAATAAAAATATAATTATTTTTAAAAATTAATTAAAAAGTTGATATAATTTGATATAATATATAAATTAATTATGTTAAATCAATATAGATAGAACAAAACATCATAATTCTATGTTAACTTTTGTAAATAAAATAGCATAACTAATTTCATCTAATTTAATGCTACAAAATTCACATTAAAAAATTAGTCTATAAAATTTTCACTTCAAAAAATTTTCACTTGAACTCATAATCACCAATCTAATTTATAATAAAATATATATCAACTAACTGATAATAATAAGATTAAGTTTGAATTATATTTTATCCAATTTTATGATAACTTTTATAGTAAAAATCTAAATTTAATATTAATACCATTTAAAAAATAAATATCAAATTTATCACTAGATTTTGTTTTTAAAAAATATCACATGAGAATATAATAATAATAATAATAAATTATTATGTCATGCAAAAGGATGGGTAACATATAATAGTTCACCAACAAATGTGAGGTTAAATGTTAGATTTAAATTTAAATTAAGTTTTTAGAAATGTAGAATTAAATATCTTTAATAAATACATTTATTGATTATAGTCTTTAATAAATGTAAAAATCTGTAAAATAGAGAAGCTGTTGGAGTTGGAGTGAATTTTTTTTAGAGATTTTGACATTTTAATCTCTATTTTAGAGATTTTTTACCAAAGCTGTTGGGCTTGCTATCAGGTAAGTACTGTAATTTTTTAGTACAAGATGTGATTAGTAGAGAGTTTAAATAGGATTATCTTAAGAGTGAAGCCAAAGGGGGCAGCACAGGCAAAGGGACACCCACCTCCTACCCTCAAACCCAAACCCTTTTTGTCCTCTATTACAGATTTTTCACGAGGGTGTTGTCAGGTTTTATTATTAAATTCATGGCCCCATCTTTTTCTTCTTTCCACTAATGCTTTTTTTAACGAAAGCCCATCTCCATTTCAGCCCCTTTTTTAAGGTTTTCAAATTATAAAACAGTTTCCTTTCTTCTTAAATATGTTACTGTACAAACTATTTATACAGGCACAACAATACATGAATGAAACTAATGGCGTGGCTGGTTATGCCTTGTGGCTTGTACTGTGTTTGGGAAAAGGGTAGCTGGTGGCAATGAAAATCGTCTAGTCCAACACCGTAGTCCATTTTTATGGTCCCTTTAATTTCATTGGTCGATAAGCAATAAAATAAATTATAAGGTACAAACATTTAAATACGAAAATTATTAGAAATTTCAATTTAGCCAATGAGATAATTTAGACTACGGTATAGACTATAATTGGGGACTAGACGATCCTTGTTGAGTTGGTGGGTAATTGAAACTGATACAGTAATTGAAATTAATGGATTATTTGTATTAAATATATGTTAATAAATTAGTGTGATATTTGTTAAAATTAGTTGTTATGATAGGTTATGAAAATTTATGAATAGAAAACTAAAAACTCCAAAAAAAAACTTGAGTGAGTAGTAGTTGAAAATCCCTTATTTCAAAAGCTACTTCAAATAAAGTTTTAAATTTATTTCATTAAAAATTATACTCCGTACTATACTTCCTCTGTTTCATAAAAAAAAGTTGTTTGACTTTTCTACACGCATTTTTAGGAGATAAAACTATATAAAATATTTTTTTAATGAATTTGTTTTTATAATTTGATACTTATGACTATTAAATATGAAATTATTAAAAAAAATTATTAGAAAAATAATACAGAGTACTGAGTATTTTATAGTGTTTTTACCTTCTTAAAAAGCGTACAAAAAAAGACAAACGATATTTAATTTATAAAACGGAGGGAGTATCAAAATAAATAAATAAACCTAAACCCCAAATATAGCCTTTTTTTTTTTTGGGTAGTGGTCTTGGGTTATCTATTAGCTTATTGGATTTCTCTTTCATGGTATTAAAAAAAACACAAGTAATGGTGTAAATGTTTATTTGTCTATTTCATGGTAACGGCGTGCCTAAATGATTAAGGTGTTTTTTGGGGGGAATTGGAAAGGATTCGATGCACCGGGTATGTCCGGTGAGTCGAGAGGTTGAAAAGATCGGAAATGGAGAAACGGTTATGAAAAGAATCGAAAAATAGAGGACAAATCAACAAAGACAAATACACTATGAAAAAATAGAGAAACGGAGGCCGATACTAGCAAAGGCGAACGATGTTGGAACCGGGACGATGTGAGTCTTCTCTTCTTACCGTTGGTAGAGGTAACATAGGGCATCCTTGGATAACAAATGTGGAGACCTCAGATTTGGATTCAGTTGCCAACGAGCCTTCAGATCTCGATCACTTCCGCAACCTCTCGCACGGCAACAAAAGACAAGACTACAAAACTAAAAAATATAGCACTGCTAGAATCAAACAAACAATACTCTGAAATTTGGCCGGTAAAAAACTCAAAAATGATTACAGGTGTTTAGTTATTCATCAAAATGCATATTAATTTTTTTGGTGTTTTATTTATCCCATTAGCCCTCTTCTTCAATTTTAGTAAAAGTTTATATGCAAGGATGAGGCAATGTGTTTAACTCTATATACTTGGTGCTCAAAGTATGTACATTTTAAACACTGCTGTACTGTAAAAACGTAACAATTGAAGAAGGTTTCAATGTGCTCAATTGATTCTGTTTACATTGTAGATATTTGAAGATTTTGAACCTCATCTCTCCATGTAAATACCTAATGACATAAATGTAGATGAATGTTACTTTCAGATTTGCTCAATCGATAATATAAGACATTGACTTTTTAACAAGTATTTTAAAGATTTAAATAAAAATAAATAAAAAAAATTTCATTTAATTTTTTTTATTGCAATTTTTTTAAATGTTGGGTATATTTTTTCAATTATATATAGCTAGTACTCTAATATTCTTTAAAATATAATTTTTTTCCTAAAGAAAGTACTAATTAATAACCCATTTAATTTGGCTATTTGCAAATATATAGTCCCACCACGATAAATGAACACATTATGTATAAAAATATAATGTCTCAATAGTTCAAAATAGCATGTCACAAATGCAAGTTTTTGCAAATTAGACTATTAAACGGTACTCGCATCATATGATCATACTTTGTTATTTTTACCTAAAAAGGATTAACTATTCTAATCTATATCTTAATAACACTGATTAAGAATAAGGGCATGTTTGGCGTGAGATTATATAAGATAAACGACATAGAAATAAATTTTTATATGGGAAAATAAATTGAAGAGATGTTTTGTGAGTATAAATTAGAGAATAATGCTAATTTTTGCATGAAAAATAAGATAAGATAGGTAATAATTAGAGAAGTATAGGAATATGGTTGTCCCTTATTCAAATGAATATGGTTGTCCCTTAACAATATATTTTGAATTACAAATACGATTTTTCTATCCTATGCACTTGGGGCATAGGATAAAACCCTAAATTTGAAAAAAAATTTAAATTTAAATTAGTTTAGCATTTTTTTAATTAGATTCTTAGGGTCGTTTTTTTATGGAATCTTTTCCAATTTAAGAGTCTTATCCTATTCCCTAAAGAAAAACCGTTACAAATAAACTCGTTACATTTTTAAATTTTAAACCAAATGAGCACTAAAATTAGAAAACCATTCCATAAATGGAAATAACACAAAACAACTCTAAAGAAATTGTTGTATAATTAAATCTCACTAAATATTTTTCAAATTCATACATAGTATTTTCTTCTAGACCAATAAGATTGATCTTAATTTTTAAAATAAATGGATAAATAACTTACTCTTGTATATTTGTAAAGTTTTTTTTTTTTTAAAAAAAAAACCTTTATATATAAGTGGTCCTAGTCCCTACTATATACACGAGAGTTGATTCGCACAAACAGAGGAATCCCATTTCCCTTTCCCTCCTCCCTTACGAATTCCAATCCATAAAATAACAGAAGAAAAACTACAAAGCTCCTTATCTTTATTCTTTAGTGCTTACCCTCCGGCCTCCACTCCACCGCTTCAATTTACTCTGTTTTCTGGAAACGCCTTCCCCTGTTTCAGCCAGAAACAGAGCAAATGGGTAAAGCGGCGAGGTGGTTCAAGGGCTTGCTGGGGATGAAGAAGGACAAGGAATCCCCAAATCACTCCAACGAGAACGACAAGAGGGATAAGCGCCGCTGGAGCTTCGCGCGCCCTGGGAGGGACTCCGTTCAGCCGCTCGGCCAGATTCCGGTGAACATCCCCGCCGCCGGTGACTCTGGATGGCTTGGGAGCTACCTCTCGGAGTCGGAGAAGGATCAAAACAAGCACGCCATCGCCGTCGCGGCCGCAACTGCTGCTGCTGCCGATGCGGCTTTCGCGGCCGCGCACGCGGCAGTCGCCGTCGTGAGGCTCACTAGCCACGCCAGAGGCGCCGCCCTCTTCGCCGCCGGCCGGGAGAAATCCGCCGCCGTCAAGATTCAGACTGTTTTCCGGGGATACTTGGTATAAAAATCTAATCTTTTTCCTCTCCAAGATTTCAATCCAAAATCTGTTCAATTGGGTCATTATAGGATTCATTTTCTTTATCTGGGTCAGTCCTAAATTTCCCAAATTTGTTCTCCAACAGTGAAAAATCTTTTTGCCAATTGATATTGGTCAACCATGGTCCCTTTTTTTTCTCCCCTTTGTTCATCTTTTTTTGAAATCTTTTTAGAGTTTTTCAAAAAAGAGTTTAATTTCAAAAGTTGAAGAGTACAATCATCTTGCAAAGGAATCTTTTGAATGGTACTCTGACTAGTTATGGGTCTGTGCCAAATTTTTGCAGGCCAGGAAGGCATTGAGAGCCCTGAAGGGGCTGGTCAAGTTGCAGGCTCATGTGAGAGGATACCTTGTCAGAAAGCAAGCCACCTCCACCCTTCATCGAATGCAAGCCCTTGTCCGCGCCCAAGCCTCCGCCCGCGCCACCCGCGCCCGCCGCTCCGTCGGTAAAGACGGGTCATCTCGCATCCTGCCCGAAATCCGAGCAAGACGATCAATTGTGAGAAATTTGGGTCAATTTCTATCAATTTGATGGTTTTGGTATTGTTAGGGTTTCTAATTTTTTGAATTTGTGTGTAGGAGAGATTTGAGGAGCCGAGGAGTGAATTTCACAGCAAGAGGATGTCAGGATCATATGAGCCATGTTATGATGACAGCCCAAAGATTGTTGAAATTGATACTTATAGGCCCAAATCGAGATCCTCCCGGAGGAGCAACTACCCGCCGTCGGTTTCCGACTATGGCGACGATTCCGGCCTCCTCGGATACCCGGTCTCGTCGCCGCTTCCGTCGCTATTCCCGGCCCCTGCCCGCCTCTCCATCCCGGACCGACACCACCCGAATAACGAGCGGTGCGATTGGGGACTCTACGAGGACGACGACCGCCAATGCCAATACCAATACCAACACCGGATTTCGACTGCCCACTCGACTCCCCGGTGCATGAGCTCGAATTTCTCGGCCCGGGCGCACGGCCCTTCGACTCCGGCCAAGAGTGTGTGTGGTGAAGGCTACTATAGGCCCTATTACCACCACCACTTGTACCAACATAGTGGCAACTACTACCCTAACTACATGGCCAACACGCAATCGTTTCGCGCCAAGTTGAGGTCACAAAGCGCCCCGAGACAGAGACCCGAGCCGTCTCCCTCTCGAAAACGGATGTCGTTGCACGAAGTCATGGCGTCGAGGAGTAGTGTGAGCGGCGTTAGGATGCAAAGGCCTTCATTAGATGTTCAAGAAGCCCTCTTTAAGGAGATTGTATCATCCAAAGTCTATGTAAAGGGCTAATGGCCGGAGATAACTCTCTAAGATAGCCCTTGTATATATTTCTTTGAAACAAAAGCTCCTTTTTTTTTTCGAGTTTTTAGCATTGGACGATACTCGTTTTTTTTTTCCGGATGATCGATTAAAACCCAAAGTACATTCTCAGGTTTCGAAGCTGTGATCTGATCTATTTTTTAAAAAGAATCGATTCAATACATTTCTTATGTATACCTAAGTGCTATATTGAATTTGAATCAGATTAATCCAATAGTTATTTTTAGCCTCGTAAATCGCCTACGGATTAATGAGGGTCCCACCCGATGCCCTAATAAGAGGGGCTTGTTTAAATTCATATTCCGTTACAATATCCTAAAGGCTCATTGGATCAAACAAAAATGTACTTTGAGTAGTTACAATGTATACATCGATCAAGTCACATTCATAAGATAAGAGAGAGCCCACAAGAGCCTTTTTTATAAGGCCGCGTTTGGCAAAGGAGGGAAAACCCACATTCAAAAATCTGTTTGAAAAAGGGTTGACACCTCCAAAAATTGGTGAAACATTTGAAATTCCTACCAATATTTAAATCTAATTTTGATTTGTAACCTCCTTCACTTGTGTACAAATTGCAACGTTGTAAACTTCCAAGCAAGTTCTCTCCCCAAATTTAGGTGGTGTTTGGAATATCCATATGGGCATATGGCATCATCACACAAAGCAAGGCACATGTTTGTGACAAAGCCCAATCCAAAACGCTGTCGTATTGCTTAATGTGCCGCCAAAACGCAGCAGATTTGGGCTTTTGTTTAATCAAAGGATCATGAAATTGGAATATTAAACAAAGCACAAATTTGAGATTAAAGATTCAAAAATTCAAATGTGGAATCAAGAGAGAGAGGACAACGGTCACCGAATCTGAATATGGCTGCTGAGGGGCCTTAGTAGGAGAGTAGTAGCTACTCTAGATTAAGGAATAAACAATATCATGACACATTTTGAATATATTTCATGTATTTCTGAAAGTCTCAATTATTATTTTTTATAATTAATTACTTTGACCTACCATCTTTTTTTGGAACTTTTATGTTTGTTATATATGTGTAGGTAGGTCATAGGTGTCTACCTATATAACCTATCTTGGTAATTAAATATATCACTTTTAAAATAAAAATAAAAAGAGTAGGGCCATATGTATGTTTGTAAGTGTATGATGAGAGTCATGTAACATGAGTATGTGACCTACCCAAAACATACTCATGAAATGTATAATAATTGAGGGTTTCTCATTTGAACCACAAATAAAGATTTTATATATGGAGTATTTATGAGTTTTGGATATTTGAATATTGATACTTGCTCAAAATTGGCTTGTTTCAAAAATTCAATTCTTGGTTTTAAGAAATCTAATTTTAAATCATGTACTTTTTAAATATTTAATTATACTTTAATATAATAGAATAATTTTTAATAGTATGGTTAGATTTTTTTCCTTAAATAAATATTGAAGTATAAAAAATATTAATTAAAATTTTGATATTTTATATATATTTTATAATTGGTGGTAAACTTATTTTGTATATGGAACCATTTGATCCTCGCGTACTCCGTTCGCGCCGGCCACCCCGTTGATTAGCTGGTGCGGACCATATGCATCACTCCCTAGTCCCTGTTCGATCCTACCCCACTTGGAATATTACAAAAATGGGTTGAGATCACCTAGTCCATATTTTATGGTCCATAATACGAAAATCATCTTACTGTTCTCTTGTAAATAAATTTTAGTATATAAGTCAGTGAGTTACTCTTTCTATTATAAAATGGTTTTAAAATGGAAAATCAATAGACTTAATTATGTGTTATGTTAATAGCACATGTGTATCCTATGCACACACTGTCACAACCCTCGGTTACGTCTAAACGGACTTCAGCATGCTGTCAGAACAGTAAAGTCAAACAGTCTGACGTTCGATCCTAGACTAGCTGAAAAGATAATGAGATATTTTACTCGCTATCTTAGTATAAACTGGCCTAGAGGAGACAACCCTAACCCTTAGTATATAACTAGATGGACTAGTTCTCATATTGTCAATTAATTTTAAAATGAAACCTCATAGGATTAATTATTCGATAAACTACTCGTGTATATGTGTGTGTGTGCATTGTGTACATAATCTTCAATTAGAAGTTCTAACGGACTTTAGTAATATGCATGAGAGAATATTGTTATATTGTTATATGCGCCCAATTAAACTTTGGATAAACCGGAGAAAACCACCACTTAAATAGGGTTTATTGCTCAAAATCACCCCTTAAATTCAATATTGCAGAAAACCACATTGTATCTACCTTTTGTTTACCGAACATCACCCTATCTTTGATTTTGTTAAGTTTTAGAGGAAAAAATCGATATGTTACCAAAATATCCTTGTTATAGGAAGAGGCGATACTGAAGGGGATCTCGCATAGGAGCATGTGGAGAGATTTAGGCATGGATTGAAGGGGGCTTATAATAGGACCGTAAGAGTTATTGAATAATTTCAATTAAAAAAGTGTGTGTGAAGTTGTACATATGTACAGAAAAATAGACGGAGAGTGAGTGGTGATAAGAAAATGATATGTATAAGGGTAATTTTGGTTTTTTCAAAGACATTTATCGAAACTCTAACGGCGCATAAAGGTGGGGTGATTTTTGACAAACAAAAGCTAAATAAAGGGAAGTTTTTTGCAATATTGAATTTAAGGGGTGGTTTTAAGTAATATGTCCTATTTAAGGGGTGGTTTTCCGCGGTTTACCCTTAAACTTTTGTTTAAAGAAATTGTAGACTAGCAAATAAGTGCTGCAACAAATTACTTAACCTTGCTGTTATAAGTACAAAAAAATTCATCTGTTAATTAAAGGATAGTATGTACGTACGTACAAGGTAGAATATATGGGTTGGAAATATAAAAGGGAATAAAAATAATAAAATTGGTGATCACATGACGGTGTTGATAAGCATTTTGGAACTCCAATGTACAAACATCGATGAGGATAAAAGTTGAACAAAGTTATGTCATCCATTATGTGACACGTTACAGTTTCTGAATTACTATGTTTTTAATCAATATATTCTTCCACAGTTTTAACTTTCCTAAACGTCATGAATATTACAACAAATTTAACCCTGGAGTAGTCATTAGTAAAAGTGATAGTTTTAATAGAAAATGGCGATACGTGGAAAAATTATTATTATTTTTGTTAGTAATAACTATAAAATTAGGAACCATATGGACAATATAAAAATTCCACCAAAGAAAAATTAATGATTCATATAAATCACTTAACGGGAAATGACCCGAAAAAATCCACCAAATGCCTAATAAACCCGTTATACGGGAAAACGTAAGTATCATACCCTTTTCTAACGAATCATCTAGTTCTATTCGTTCACTACTAAAGAGTCTAAAGTTATTTCTCTTTAATGGGCAATTTTCTGTAATTTTATATTTAACGGGCGAGTTTATGTAAATTTCCCTGATAGTAATACCTTATTTCTCTGTAATGGCCAATATTTAAAAAAAAAAAACATGAAACATTATAATTTAAATTACCTTTTTAGTCCCTAACCTTTAACACTTATTTCATTTTGGTCTCTAACCTTTGAAACGTTAAAAAATAGTCCTCAGCAACAGTCCCGAAGCTTATATTTTTTTATTTGTTTTAGTCCCTAATTTTAAACACTAATATAAAAAACCACCCAAAATTTATCATGATGTATATAAAATCATTCAAACAAAGAAAAAGTATATAAAATCATTCAACTCTATTATTTTAATTTAAAAAAAAAAGCACCCGGACTCTTTCAGTGTTCAAACGACATTTATTTTTAAAAAGATGTAGTAATAAAAGTAAAATTACACTCAAATCATAAAAATACTACATAACATAAAATAAAGGTTAGAGACCAAAATAAAACAAGTACTAAATGTTAGGACTAAAAAGATAATTTACCCTTTAAACTAACTCCATTTAAGGTAAACGGGTCCTTTGAAATGCAATATAGCTACGCTCCTCACTTAAAATATGTTATGTCTCGTTGACATTATAAAATCAAATTGACATTAAAAAATACTCCTATAATCCATAGTTGCTTCAATTGGCGTGTACAACTATTTATCGATTTCATTGTTAATCTATGACACCATTAATATGTTCTTCTCGAGTTCTAAATTTTGGTACAGACATGACATCACTCTTACGTTATTTATCCTCATTTTTTAAGAGCCGTACCCTTCATCATATAAAATACTCCACTGTATTAGATAATGCAATCGTTACATTAATATACTCCGGAGTAATTAATTGTAATCAACAGATCGATCTTATATTAATACCACTATAATAATTGTAATTTAAAACAAGCAAAAGTTTGAATTTTGAATCTAGTGTGTTATCCTTCCTTGGCGTTTTCTTCGTTTATTAATGCACCGTTACTACATAGTTAAGGGGAAATAGACCACAAGGAAATTAAAATTATAAAAAGGGTTTAAAAAATTATATTTATACTCTATATACTTATATTAACACGTTTATAAACTTTTATTTTGAAAATATATGTTTTAGAAAATTTTTAAAAAATCTAAAATAATCAATCTTTTAATAGTTCGTTATTTTTAATAAGAATTTTTTCATTATAAAATTTTATAAACATGTTAATATAAATATACAGAATATCAATATAATTTTTTTAATATGAATTTATAAGGGAAATAATTAAGTGTATGTAACACCCGGTGTTACAGGGATCCAACTAGTGATTATAGCAGTAAATTTTAAAAAATAGTCATAATCCCCGACTTATTTTCTAAATTATTTGTGTTTTTAATTGAAAAAACACTATTTTTATATATATTTTTCAAATAAAAAAGTATTTATTTAACATCAACTAAATTATAATCTCGTTCTATTATATAGGCAAGTTAACAATATCATTTAATATGTAGTTGATTCAAATATCCCTTTATGAAACATGAATACGTTACAAAATTTAATGTGGTCAAATTGAGATATCTAGCCTTTTGAATCTTGTAACATATTACATATAGGTGTTCTAGATGAGCTAGTATTCAACTGCATGCAATCAATTAGATTGGTCGTCAAAATTTAAATCATTGTTTTATTTTAACCATCACAATTCACAACCTAGTTACATGTTTCACGCCCAAGTATACTTTTTTATAGTAAACAATTTGAATTTACCAAATTATGAAATGGTATTTAGACAAATCAATAACATTTTTTTTTTACCTTGATGGGATAGCTCAAGGATAATATTATGTATAAGGTTATAGATAATATGAGTATTAATATATATACCCTTAGTTGTAATTGTGGGAATTATCAAATCAATATCAAATAAATAATTACTCTTTCTCCTAAACCCTTACTATCTCTCCTTCTCCCTTTACTTTCTCTTTAATCCTAAACCTCTTTCTCCCTAATCTCTTCCTCTTTCGTTAGCAGTTCACCTAAATCATGTTTGAGACATGACAAATAAGAAGTGAGGAGGGTTATTAATGAGAGATCTCGAGTTTAAAATTTGCATCTATCACTTTTGTTAATAGAAGATAGAAACAAAATAGAAGTTGTATATATCAAATATAAGAGTTAACCAACAATTAACTCTTTAGTTATGGTTGTGTTTATTTTTTGTCCAAAGATATGGTTATAATGTTTAGTAAACAAATCAACGACTTCTTTCTTGTCAATGCTTTCTAACTTCAATGGAGATAATATATACTTTATTATTATTATTATAAAAGGTAGAATTTGAAATATTAAACATCACATATGTCAAGAAACCGATAAATCTTATTATAATAAGTCAAATCACCCTTTAAATGAAACCATTCACGCCTTCCATTGATATTTTTAGAAAATTGTACTTTAAATAACTTCCCTCACTAATCAACCACCATCGAAATTATTCTATCTAAATCTCAGTTAAACTTGTTAAATTACAATTTCATCCCTCCCTTTATATTCTATTCTAATAGAAATTTAACAATAAAAAAATAAATAAGTAAAGATGAAATTGAGAGGATATATTGACGCCATTCTTGGATTGACGACATTTTTAGCAATGTTATTAGGATCGGGATTTTAGAATCGAATCACAACAGAGTTTGTGGATCGGATCGTAAGATCCCATTAGGGAATCGTAAAATCCTCAAAATATAATTAAATAAAAAAAGTAAAAAATATACGTAACAAAGTAATTAAATTTAAAGTTCTAGAATTAGGGGTAAATGTTAGTTACACAATATATTTTAGCTTCAATACATAAAAAGCTACACTTACGACCTTAGACATTCTTATATAATTATATTGATTAAAAGACTCAAAAACAATTGTCTCTAAGCCATTTTTCACATTTCATACATGAATGTGTACATTTAAATACCCTAAAATCAACCAAGGAAACAAAACAAATGTTTAAAAAATACATATTGTTAATAAAAAATAGGATTGTTATGATCGCGTAGGATCGTAAGATCCGATAGATCTATTAAGATTCTAAAAATCCTATAGCAGATCCTACACAAAAAAGATTCTACGTATAGATCCGGATCGGGCTCCTGAGTAGGATCGTAGGATCTTAAGATTCTAAAGATCCTGATCGAGATTCTAATAACAATGATTTTTAGAGAACAAATTACGGTGGGCTACAAACCTTCTACCCCAAAACCATATCCCCAATCTCTATCCCACAAAATGATTTAACTTCTAACTTAATATTAAAAAATAAAAAAATATTATTAGCTTATAAATAGTCACTATAACATATTTGTTAAAAAAAACTAAAAAAATCATCTTATAATAATTTTTTTTTTTTTACCATGAACAAGTTTTTTTTATATATATTTTTATATCTTTTTATTTATTACATTTTGATAAGGTAATTTTTTTGGAATTTATTTCCAAAGATGTTATAATAACCATTTCTAAGCTAAAAATATTTTAAATATTAATTTAGGTATTAAAAAATTATGTGGGATGGAGATTTACATCCACCATGGTGGTTTGGAGTTAAGAATGGTTTTCCGAACTGAGAGAATGATTACAACTGCAAAATTGCTCTATAATTTTCCATTAGCTCCTAAAATAGTGTCAAGGTCTCCTCCCAATTTCATAGCATTTTTTTTTTCATTGTTGAATTTTTATTAGAATATAATATAAAAAGATGGGTAAAATTATAATTTATCAAATTTCACTAGGATTTGAACGGAATAATTTCAAGGGTGGTTGGTTGATGACAAAAGTTATTTAAATGGTGGTTTTGTAGAAATATCAATTTAAGAGATGATTTATGATAAATAGTTATATATTTGAAGGGTAGCTTTATGCAGTTTATCTAGCCATTTAAAAAGTTGTATTTCTAGCATTTAGAAATGGAGGCCCACTTGCTCAAAAAAAATGGAGGCCCATTAAGCCCATAAATGGCCCCATACTTCTTTCTAGTATTTAATTGTGAGCCCACAAAGTTCTCGCCATTTGGGCCACAATACGTCTATCTTTATTCTTTAGGCATTCTAAAATCCTGAAATAGTTTTATAATGTATGTATCCCGGTTTCATAGCATATCATTGCAAGTTGCAACCTATATATATATATATATATATTCCTATTTATGATTGGTAAAATAATCAAATGGAAAGAACATACTGTATAGAATTTTAGTGTGTCAAACTGTCAATGATGTCTAGAAAATGCATGATTAAATCTATGCACTTTTTTGCACTTTTACAAATTGAAAAGGTGTATATTAAACATATTATATTAAAATTGTTGATAGAATAAATATGTACCTTATCATATAATTTATACATTTGAAGATTGTAGTCTATTGGAACACTAACTCTTAAATTCCGGCACATCATATAACGTGATGGGCCTACATATTTAACTGCATAGATCAGTGAGTTTTATCCTAAAACTAATTGGGGTTCACCATATTTCCGATGCGAGAGAAATCAATCTTTCACATCATCAACCCTAACTATTCGCCGAAACAACTCTATTTTTAATTGGACATTGGAATACTCATGGAATGGTAGATCATCAAAAGAAACAAGCATGTATAGCAGTATATGGACCATGAATAACATAAAAATGATTAAGTACTTAAATATTACATTAGAATTTCAAAAGGGCAAAATCTAATACAAAACATGATTTTCAGATCTCGTGGGAAATATATATAGAGCTTATGAATTGGTTCTCAGTATTTACAAGATTAAAAAGTATTATATGATACAATCAACAAGTATTCAAATCTCTACACAACTTAGAGGAGATTTACTGCTATGGATTGTTATAAAACTGGCCCGGTGGTTGCTCATCTTCCCCCTCAAGCACGAGGAAGGCGACTTCTTTGAAATGGTGGCTTTCGGTGAACCAGTGTATGGTGATCTTTGGTGATGGCTTGTACTGTTGTAGTTCAAGCCACCTCCATAGCTATTGCAAGCCTTCATCCTCCTCCCATAGCCGCCGCAACCGCCTGCTTTCTTCACAAGATCTTCAAGGCTTGTCACTCTTGCTAGAGATGTAAAGGACTGTGTCTTGCCTTGGTAAAACTTTGACAACCCTTTTCTGCAAAAGCATTTATAAGTTTTTTTTAGAAAGATAAAAACTATATAAAAAAATATTAAAAAAAATAATATTTAGAGTTTTAAACTTCTTAAAAAACGTGTTAAAATTCGAGTATTAAAGAGGGAGGAAATGTAACTTACTTGATGGGTAGATGGGACATGAGCTCTGATAGATCATCCAAGGCTCCGTTTGATTGTGAAGACGACGACAAAGAAGAAGCATCATCATCAACCATGTCTAACAAGGAGGAAGCCGACTGTAAAGAATCATCCAAAGAGGAGGAAGATGAGGCTTCATGAATTTCTTCCATGATCATTTCCAGATCTTCTTCTTCTTGACTGTGATGTGATCTTTGTTGTCTGTGATCTTCGGGATCATACAAAGCGACCGAGCAAAATGACCCTTTTTGATCTTCTTGCTTCTTTTGTTCAGCATCCATTGAACAGAACAATGAGAGATTGAGAGATAGAGAGGAGTTAGGTTTAGAGCACTTGAAGCTTGTTGCTGGCTTAGTTTCTTTCACATATAATGATATGGATACATGATAAGGTCTAACAACTTTTCTTGTTAAATAGAAGTTGAGGGGCAAAATGGGTATTTTACTGAACATTGAACTAACAATTTCTATAGAGACAGCTGTGACTTGTGAGGATATATATGTATGTACCATCTAATCTTCTAATCTTAATCTTAAATAGAGTAATGGCGTGTTCCATGTCTTGCTCATATCCACTCTTAATTCCCTTACATGGATGCTTTAATTGGTTTAGGTGAGTTATTGTTATTATATATGTAATTCATTTTGATTTTAAATTTTCGTATTTGGGGAGCAGTTTGGCTTATCAAAGCTTATGATTTTGATATTATCTAGTTTTAAATGTAATAAATATAAAATTTTGGTTTAATTAGCTTTTAAAATATAAAATTTTCAATGGTTACTCACCCAACCTTTTCGGAGTACCTTTTTTGTTTGTTATTCACAAGTTTTTATTATCTATCGTAAGTCATAACAGTTATATTTACCAATTACTAGGTTATTAATTTATATTTAATACAAATAATCTATCAGTTTCAGCTACCTTTTGCCTATATCTATTCCGAGTGAGATTTTACTACACTTATTTAAGATGTTTTAATCCGAATATTTGAATTATTTATCATGGACTTGTATATATATATATATACACTATAGCTAAAAGATTGACAGGTTATTGAACTTATCATATCTAATAGTCTCCTTTTTCCGACAACAACAAAAAAACTTTGTCGTATGTGGGCTTTTCCTAGTATTTCTTCTGATGATCGAGTCGATTCCATGATTATAGTTTTCATTTGAGAAGCCAATTAAATTTAAATGTATAAACTCAATAGAATTTTATATCTACAAATCACATAATAATACGAAAAATAGTTCATATTTCAGTATTCTATTTTTCTTATAAAGTAATTGATATAATTAATTCAGTACATATACTAAATTAACCTAGTCGTTATAAAGCCAATTGTCACAAGGAATAATCCACCAAAAAATATACTAAGACTTAAAATACTCAACTTTTAATGTGAATATTTTTTTTTTGTCCTCATTCACCATCCTCAACATAATGCATTTAATGGATAATATATCAAATATATAGACATTAATGTAGTTGGGTAAATGTTGGTATTTCTGGTACGGTGTTTGTGTCTAAGTAATGGCATTTTGGAAGGGTATATCACTTTATTGGCCATATGAATGGGCCCTGGGTTTGAAGATTCGAGTCTATCTGAGGTGAAGGAAGGATATATATCATATGAATATATGATAGATAGATGGGGTGTGGTTCCGTTTCATGTGACATTGTCAAATGTGGGGGAATTATTATATGTACAAACACATCACCTTGTGAGGACTGAGGAGATAAGCATCTATTATCTGTGGATAATGTCCACCTCACCCCTTTGTTTCCTAGCCGACCATTTTTTCCCTTTTGTTTCTTAAATTTGAACTTTTTTTTTTTTTTTAATTCTTTAAATGATTATCATGTAGACCACCTCTAAAACTGTAGTGGGTTTGGTTATTTGACTCAATAGTCTTTGTCACCTAGTGTTATGCAATCTAATTCATGTTCGAGACTAAATTTGAGTTATCTATAATTGTTCCACATGAGGCTTGCTTGTGCATACTCTCAATTTCTTGAGTTGGTGATCTCTTCTTATTCCCCTCCGCCCATTTGATTTCATTCTTTCTCTTAGGCAACTGAAGCCTCGACACAATTTTTTTTTTTATACAAGACAAGATTTAGGGAGATGTCATCAATAGCGTCCTGTGGGACTAGGGATAAGAACTCTATTGATATGATGTGAGAGCTCCATGATCCATGAAGTGTCTGAGATTAGCAACCTTATCCGCAACTCGGTTGATTTCACGGAAGATGTGAGAACAAGAAGCCTACTCAAATTGTTGTAGGAGACATTGGATGTCTGTGACAATCACCTCAATCTCCCGATGTGTGACGAGGGAAGGTGATCTTCCTATCCGAGCTCACTCCAGTTCATTAGAGCTCAGTCCACAAGAGCTGTATATGGGCCTTAGTCCACTTTGTAACTAGTCCAGGCCCAATACCATTTGTAACAGAATATAAATATGGCTCTCTGTGTAATGGCTCAATTCATTCAATAAAGACAAATTCCACATTTCCCTCCTTCTTCAAACTCCGAACTCTTCCATGGCAGATCTCAACTGATCTGTTGATTCGGTAGGTTTTCTCATGGTATTAGAGCTTCTGAGCTCAATTTCGTTTCCCGCAAACACAATTTCATCATAATTTCTTTGTTTCAGTTCGAATTCATCATTTCCATTTCAAGAAATGGCGGATGAAACAGTGAACAAACTCGCGATTGAGGTCACAGATCCCTTGTTCCTCAGCAATAGCGATCATCCTGGACTCACAATTGTAGATGAGGTATTCGATGGAAGGAATTTCGAAAAATGGAAGAGAGCAGCGAAAATCGCATTAAGTGCGAAAAACAAACTCAGATTTGTCAGTGGAAAGCTGCTGAGGCCTGCCGAGGAGGATCCGAAGGCTGAGATTTGGGATCGATGTAACGATATGGTAATATCATGGTTGATCAAAAGCTTGGACTCGAAAATTTGCAGAAGCGTGATGTATGCTGATACGGCAAAGGAGGTATGGTCGTATGGGACGAGCTGGAATTTCGTTACAGACAAGTCAATGGAACTCAGATCTTCACACTCTGGAGAGAATTGGGTACTTTCTCTCAAGGTACGCTTACGATTTCTACATACTTCAATAAGCTGAAAACTCTTTGGAAAGAACTCGACAATATAAGGAAGATCACACCATGTTCATGTGAATCTGGAAAGGAGAATATGAAAATTGTTGAGGAACAGAAGCTGATGCAGTTTTTGTTGGGGTTAAATGATAACTATATCCCTGCTAGAGGATCTGTCCTCATGATGCAGCCCCTACCAAGTGTTAGTGTTGCTTATTCTATGATTTCACAAGAGGAATGTCAGCGTGAATTCAAGAATCAGACAACACTGAACACATATCTTACTTCTTCATTCAATGTTGAAGTTAAGAGAGAAGATTCTAAGGGAGATCTCAGTACAGGTGCAAAGAAGGCAGACATGTATTGCACGCACTGTAAGAAGACGAATCATGAAATTGACAAGTGTTACTTCATTCATGGTTTTCCAAAGAAGAACACTAAGAACAAGAAGGTAGCTGCTCATGCTTCTGACGATGGGGATTCTGTTGGCATTCCTGAACTCACCTCTGCACAGTATGCTCAGTTGCTTGATTTGCTGAATGTTTCTGATCAGAAGCACAGGGATGTCATGACAGGTTCAAGTTCAGACAAACACTTCGCTCGTTTTGCACTTCGATCATGGAAACTCTAAGTGTATTTGGATATTGGATACGGGAGCTAACAGTCATATGTGCACAAACAAATCCATGTTTGTGTCATTGACTCCCATTTCCAAACCCTTTTCCATCACACTGCCTACTAGGGATGTTCTGAAAGTTGATACTATGGGAAGTATTACACTTGTAGATGGATTGGTTTTGAAGGAAGTGTTGTTTGTGCCTTACTTCAAATGCAATCTCTTATCAGTGGGCAAGCTTGTGAGGGACATAGGGAGAGCTGTGTTGTTTACACCTCATCAGTGTTTGATGCAGGGTACTAAGAGGCAGAAACCTCTTATGCTTGGAAGATGTAGCCGAGGGCTGTATTTTTTAGACAAGAAGGTTGCAGAATTTCAAGCTCCATGGATCAGTAGACCAGTAGCAGCTGCTGCAATAAGTGCTCTGACATGGCACAATAGACTTGGCCACTTGCCTACAACCAAGTTATCTAGTTTGTTTTCTGATATTGGGAATGTAGAGACTCTCTCCTCTTGTGAGATTTGTGCTAGATCTAGACAGCATAGACTCTCCTTTCCAAGAAGTGTGATTACCACTTCCAACCCCTTTCAATTACTACACATTGATGTTTGGGGCCCCTTCCAGGTGCAAACATACAATGGTTATAAGTACTTTGTTACTGTTGTGGATTATTTTAGTCGATCAACTTGGATACATTTAATTGGCTGTAAAGGCATTTAATTGGCTGTAAAGGCAGTGCCTTATCTGTGATTCAAAGGTTCATTGCCATGGTGGAGACACAATTTGAGGGTCATGTTCAAATGATAGGCACTGACAATGCTCAGGAATTGGGCTTGAGTCATGCTTCTTCTGATTATTTGCACAGCAAAGGGATAGTACACCAAACCTCTTGTGTAGCAACTCCCCAACAGAATGATATTGTGGAAAGAAAACGCAAACACATTCTAGAAGTAGCTAGGGCCTTGTTGTTTCAGTCCAAGTTACCTTTGAAGTATTGGGGTGAGGTTGTCTTGACTTCAGTTCATCTCATTAATCGATTGCCCAGCATTGTACTGAAAGGAACAAGTCCTTTTGAGGTTTTGACTGGTAGAAAACCACAATATGAGAACCTTAGAAGCTTTGGATGCCTTTGTTATAGCTCCACATTGAAGCAAGGACGACACAAGTTCATGCCTCGTGCAGTTCCTTGCATTTTTCTAGGATATCCAGTAGGAACTAAAGGCTTCAAGGTTCTAAACCTTGATACCCATAGGGTACAAGTGACCAGGGATGCGGTATTCCGTGAACACCATTTTCCTTACAGTGATGTTTCATCCCCATCATCTTTGTTTCCAAGCTCCTCTGAAGAGATACTGTCTGATATTGACAGTCCAATTCATTTACCCTCTCCATCACCTTTGGTTCATGAGAAGTCTCCCTCTTCAAACATAAATCCCTCTTCAATACCCTTCCACAACTGAGCCTCGCAGATCTGCTAGAGCACCAGTGGCTCCCAGGTATCTGCAGGATTATGTTTTCTCTCATGTGGATGCACATGCTGGTGTGTGTTGTCACACCATCACAACCACTCTTCAACTGGGGACTACTCATCTTTCTGAGGAGAAACCCATTGTGGAACCTAGAAACTATCATGAAGCTTGCAAATTCAGAGCTTGGGACACAGCTATGAGGGATCAATTCAAAGCTTTAGAGCTGAATCATACTTGGGAGTTGGTTCCTCTACCAAAGGGTGCCATGCATATAGGGTGTAGATGGGTCTATAAGGTCAAGCACAAGGCAGATGGGACAATAGAACGATACAAGGCTAGGTTGGTTGTTCGTGGTTTCACTCAAAGGGAATGCATAGACTACATATAAACAGTCTCACCGGTGGTTAAAATGACCACTGTTCGGGCATTAGTTGCAGTAGCAGCCAAGCAAGGGTGGAAGTTGGAGCAACTAGACGTAAACAATTCCTTTTTGCACGGGGATCTCCATGAACAAGTCTACATGAACATCCCTCAAGGAATGAGTGCACCCCCAGGCTATGTGTGCAAGCTCAAAAAGTCCTTGTATGGCCTAAAGCAGGCCTCTCGCCAATGGAATGTTAGGTTGTCACATGCCTTGCAGTTTAAAGGATATACTCAGTCCATGGATGACTATTCTCTGTTTGTTAAACATTTAGATGAAAAGGTCACCTATATTGTAGTTTATGTAGACGATATACTGATGACAGGTGATGATTCAGCTGAGATTGAGAGCATTCGGGCATTTCTAGATTCTGAATTCAAAGTTAAGAATTTGGGACAACTCAGTTTATTCTTGGGGATGGAATTCATTCATACTGATGAAGGAATTTATATCGGCCAGAAGAGGTTCATTCATGAAACCTTAGTTGAGTTTGATTGTGAGGATTCTCCTGCAGCCACCAGTCCTTTGACACTTGATACAAAATTGGTGGTTGAAGGGGGAGATCTTCTATCAAATCCTACTGAATACAGGAAGTTAGTGGGCAAATTAAATTTCATTACACACACAAGGCCTGATGTGAGTTTTGCAATTCAGTTTTTAAGTCAGTTCATGAAAGCACCACGGGTTAAGCACTTTGATGCAGCAATACGAACATTGAGATACCTCAAAGGCACTAAGCACAGGTCTTTGTTGATGAACAAAACAGATTCATTTGACTTGCAAGCTTTTTGTGATGCTGATTGGGCGTCATGCCCTTTGACAAGGCGCTCAGTTAGTGGCTTTGTTGTAATGTTGAAAGGTAGCCTCATTTCATGGAAGTCGAAGAAACAAACAACCGTCTCATTGGCTTCAGCTGAGGCGGAATACAGATCGATTAGAAGGGTCTGTACAGAGGTAGCTTGGCTGACCAGGTTATTATCTTAGCTTGGCGTCTCCAACATTACCCCCATACATGTGAAGTGTGACAATCAGTCAGCTATTCACATAGCTAAGAATCCTGTTTTTCACGAAAGAACCAAACATGTCGAGTTGGATTGCCACTATGTGAGGGAGAAGGTTCTTGATGGCCTCATAGCTCTTCGGCATGTTGCTTCAAAGGATCAGCTGTCCGACTTGCTTACAAAGGCGCTCCCAGGCTTGAACTTCCCTCTGGTTTTGGACAAGCTCGGAGTCATAGACATTCCTCCAGCTTGAAGGAGGGTGTGACGAGGGAAGGTGATCTTCCTATCCGAGCTCACTCCAGTTCATTAGAACTCAGTCCACAAGAGTTGTATATGGGCCTTAGTCCACTTTGTAACTAGTCCAGGCCCAATACCATTTGTAACAGAATATAAATGTGGCTCTTTGTGTAATGACTTAATTCAGTCTTCAACCTCCGAACTCTTCCATGGCAGATCTCAACTGATCTGTTGATTCGGTAGGTTTTCTCACAATGACAGTGTCAGACACCAAAAATTGACTTGATAACGATGAGACTATCACCCTCAACCTCAATACATCGTAGGCACAAATATAAGCAGCCACAAGCCCCGAGTGGACCGCCAATGTTTTGGCCACCAACGGAGACCCTCGACACATTTGTATTCTAAATGCCAATGATTTTTTATTTTTTATTTTTTTTTCCCCTGATTTCAAGGTTTTTGTTAACCCATCAAACTTGGTTGGTGGTTTCTTCCTGTTCCCCTCCACTCATTCCGCCCTTTCCCTCAAGCATATAAAGCTTCAACGCATTTGTGTTCTAAATGACAATGATTCTTTCTTTTTCCTTTTTTTATTCGATTTCAAGGTTTTTATTAGCTCGTCAAACTTGGTTGGCGTTGTTTTGCCAAATTGTATGATCTTTAAGTATACTCAAATGTTTGATATACTGAGTCACTTCTCTAATAATCACTTGGATGGATGTTATTGATTAGTGATGGGGCTACTATGACCATTTAATAGTTGCTGGTGTCGGCAAAATAAGTTATATCAACACCACCAGCTTCTCATGTCGGCAAAACAGGCAGACATTTGACAACGTTAATTGATGATGATGAAACCAATTTACAGGCATATAGCAAGCCAGTTGGAGTTCAATTCAACCTAGGATTCGTTTGGTTCAATGTGGGAATTGAAATTCCCGGGAAGTTACTTCCTGGGAATTGAATTCCCGGAAAATCCAATTGACGGGAATTCTAAAAATATGTTTGGTTGATTTTTTATTTTAGGAGATTAAATGCAGAAAATGGAAATTTCCAAGTTAAAAATGGAGGAAGTCATTTTGGGGGAATTCAACTACACGAGAAGTTGAATTCCTGTAAAAAACACCCACCAAACACAAGAATTTCTCCTACTTCCTGGGAAGGAACTTCTCCTACTTCCTGGGTTTTTAGGTTGCCAACCAAACGAACTCTTATATAAACATAAAACTGAAGCCTTAAAGAGAGGTGTAGATGGTTAAGAAACTCTTTTTTTCTTAAGAACATATTTCGAATTCGAGCAATGCATTGGCTTGTGAATCTCAATTGATTAAACAGCCAATCTTATTTACCAACTTGGCCGAATTGACCGGTTTTTGTTCATTTGATTCTTAGAGGCCCTAGTGAACCAAAATTAATCACTGTAAATTGTGATTGTTTAACAAAATATCAGTACCATTGGAACGGTTCCTTGCCTGCGAGATTAGGCTTGTGGGCGTCATTATCAAATTCGGTGTAAATGATAATACACATTCATCTATCATAGAGCACTTAAATCAACTCGATACAGTTTATCTATATGCCCGTCCACTTTGATTTTCTTGATCTCTTTGTGCAATCTTTAATTGTTGATCAATGACAGGTCCCCGGTTAGAATATGGAGGGAGTAAATGATTAGATTCAATGAACCTTTCCTATCAGCAATACACCGAAATTCAATGACAATGCCTATTTGCTTATCTCTCACAAAGATTTGATCTTGCAGAGGATGATAGCTGCAATTGCCTAAAACGAAACTAAGAAACAGAAAGGATATAGGGAAGATGATTGTTGAAGATTCAACCAATAGAATGAAACACAACTGCCCATCCTCCCAGAGATTAATTTAGCAGCCAACACTTTCGGAAGTGTGAATTCAGTAATCTTCACAAGCCGATACACACTTATGGCTGCTTTGCTAAATTGGTCCAGCCCCAATTGACATTCAATCGAAAAAGTACCAAACTGAAGACGGGCTAACCCTAGATTAAATGTCTGAATGATTCAATGAATTTTGCAGAGTGGGGGTGAAATTGAAGGAAAACTGTAAAGAAGGTGATTGTTGAGAATCCAACAGAGTTAGATGAACCTCAACTGCCCACCTTCCCTGAGATTAATATCGCAGGCAACACTTTCGGCGTTGTGAATGCGGCTTTTGACCGCTCATCACACGCCGATACACACTATGCCTGCTTTCATCCACCCCCGATTCGACATTAACTTAAATCATTCCGGGTGAAAACAAAAACAAAATCAGAAACAGAATCAATTTCAGAAGTAAAGAAAGATGAAAATCGCAAGATTCAGATACATCAGCGGCGAGAAGATGGAGATTGTTGCGGAAGGGAAACGCTACTTATACACAAGCAAAGCGACGATTTTCATAAACCCTAGCCCTTCGGCCTCTTTCCCAGTTTCGTTTATATTTTTAGAAAATTATAAAACCCGACCCATTTCTTATTGGGCTAAGCCCAAACAGACCAAATAATATACCTTTGGGCCCAAATGTAGTGACCGATCTCTCTGATGAGAAAGTTAATTGCATGACACCTGATCGATTGATCTAATATCCCATTCTAAGTCATTTGGTTAACCATTTTGATACCATAATACAGTATAATTCATCAAAACGGGTGATTGGACTTTGCGACATATGTGCTAGATACCCAACCCACCAATTCAATGAGATTCACCCATATAAAACTAATAAATCATATTATGAATGCCTAATTGGATTATATACTTAAACTTCTATGGTTTAAACTATAAGGTGTAACACACCCTAGCCTAACGAAAGAAGAGCCGATATTATGGAGGCTTTCAATTTATTATTGGAAGAGGTTAAGCCTAAATCACTCACGTACATAAAAAAAATCAAACTATACTACTTTTCGTGCATTTTGATTTTTTGGTGGATGGAGTGATAGAAAAAGACTGAATTACCCCACTTATCCACGTGAAAAAGACCAAATTACCCCATCTTCATATATACCCCTCTTCTTGAGTATGTCTTGACCCCAACCCCCTTTCTCCCCAACCCAAACCATCTCTCTCTATGACATCATCAATGGCGGAGTTTCATTCCTTCGTCTCCCATAAATCGTCGGCTGCTCATCTCTCTCCACCCACCCTATAAGTATAACCCACACCCCCTCTGTATTGGCCGACCTCAAATTAACCATCCCTGTCTCCGGCTGACTTTGGATTTGATTGCAATACAGTGGCAAGGAGTTCCAATCTTGATTAATTAGCAAAGGCTAATTAATAGATGCATATAGTATATACGTCACACTATCGATCGGCCTTCACAATAGCTTCCTTGTCTCAAGGCGTGCGCGACGACAGTCGTGGACATGAATCGCGATTCCGACAACGATGGTGGTGGTGGTCGGTATTGATGGTGGAGGCAGTCGCTGTCAAGAAGCTCAGCCGCAACGCCTTCCAGGGGCTCCGCGAGTTCTGCGCCGAGATGGAAACCCTAGGCAAGCTCCAGCACCCGAACATCGTCAAGATGCTCGGCTACTGCATCTCCGGCAGCGACCGCCTCCTGATCGAGTTTGGACGAGTGGCTGTATCAAACGACGCCGTTTATCGTAAACGATCCCGCGTGGCCATTGACCTGAGAGAAGGGAGAAGAAAGGGAGAAAGGTGAAGTCTAAAAGGCAGCAAATGGCATCTCCCCTTTCCCGTCCAGCAAAACTCCTCCAAGGAGGATCGAAAACTCATCCACCTCCATCCCACAAACCCCCTGTTTCCCATTCCTTCCATCCATCAAACACAGTCACCCAAACATGAGGACGGGAATCCCGGTGCAATTTTTCCATTCCTCAAACCCCATAAACCCTACGCCCAAGCACACCCTCAATCTGGATTCAAATGAATAATTGAACAGTACATACTTCCTGCAATTGTACGTACTTTTGTACTTCTGTGACTTAATTTTATAATTAAGTTGAAATATCTGTAGACTGAAATTCCAACTCATTTTCATTCCAAACCCAATGGGTCAATAAAATAAATTGTAAACCAAATTTTTGGACAACCAAATATTTTATTTGGTTGTCCAAAATTTTAAATCAAGGACCTTAATTCATTCCTAAAATTTAAACCAAAATTTTCTGAATAATATAATTAAATATAGATCTAAAAAATGCCCGTAAGTAAAGGTGCAGTTATTTTTATTATTATTCCCTCTGTCTCGAAATAGATGTCGTTTTAAACTATTTGGATTGTATCAAAATAGATGTCGTTTTAGGTTTTCTAGGTAGGGGATAGTAATGATTTGTATTGATTTGTGTGTTGTTGACTTTTTAAAAGATTTTAATTGGTTAAAAAATGTAGTGGGTATTTAAAAATAATAAAATTTATTTAAAAGGTTAGTGGAATGATGATGTTAATTGATAGGTGAGTGTTTTATTAAAAATTGTGTAAAATGCTAAAATGACTTAAATTTTGAGACAGAGAGAGAATTATTTTTTCCAATATCTTTCCCTTTTTTTTGGACAACCAAATATTTTATTTTTTCCAAAGTAACTTCATGACTAAGGATACTGAACTGTCCACCATTGCTCCACAACTTTACTCAAACTCTATAAAGCATGTCAGCGAAAAACAAAAGAAAAGACGAAGAAGTAATCAACCAAACCAACTCAAAATAAACCATTTAATTTCACCAACCAATATTATATATATAGTAAAGTCTTTTTACAACTAATATTATATAATAATAATAATAAATACACAAATACCCCAAAAAATCTAACTTAGTGCACTTACACTTTTATTTATGTTAACTACATTTAATTTGTAGAAACAAATTACGCAACTTGAAATTAATCCATTTCGAATTTACATTCTCAGACTATATAATATCAAAATCAAACTAGTTACACATTCCGAAACCCCCACAATTATTCATTTACCCTTCCCATAAAAATAAGAAAGAAAATGAAACCTTGTATAACAATTTTTATTTGATTTTCTTCATGATAATTATAATGTTGCTTAAACGACGCCGTTTAGCTATCAGTGAGCGTCTGCCTCTTGAGCTGGCTATAGAACCTCTGGATGAAATCCTCCGCAGCCGCGTCCACCACCGCGGAATTGCCGGGAGAGGAATTCGAAATCGGAAAGGGCGAGTCGGTGACCCGAAGCTGCCTGACCGGGGCGGAGCTGCGGCCGAACTCGAACCCGGGGAGGACGGGGGATCCCGAAACGGCGTCGTTGAGGGCGCACTCGAGGGCCTTGCCCATCTCCTCCTCGATGCTCTCGTACTGGGCTTTGTAGCGGGCCCCGCCGCGGCCCTTGATGAGGTGGAGGCTGGGGAGGAGGACGTGGCTCAGGAAGCTGCTGTGGTGGCGGTTGTCGCCGCCGTGTGCGGGCGTGTTGCTGCAGCTGAACTCGACGTACTCGCTCGATTTCGGCTCCGGGTAGTCGAATGTCCCGGCCACGGGTTTGAGGCTGTCAACTTCGTCGGCGTGGTTGTTGTGGTGGTGGTGGTGGTGGGAGATTTTCCCGATGAGGGATTTCCCGGCGATCTTGCCGCGCTTGAGGGCGAGGTTGAGGTCGAAGAGGATCTTCCGCTTGCTCTTACGGAGGATGAAGACGATCGCCCTCACCACTTCTTGCAGCTTCTTTGCGAAAGCCGCTATCTGATTTTGATCCATTGATGATTAATTTGAGTTTAATCGATCTGAATCACTGAAAGATGAGATCTTTAGGGTTTAGCAGTTTCTTTGGGGATGAATCAGGAGGAGATTGATTTGTGAGGAAGCAAGGTGGGGGTAGGGAGGGGGATTTATATAGGAGACTTAAAGGGTAGAATAGTAAATTACTAATGACAGCTGAGTGGGATTTTATTATTATTTAATCATGATAAAGCTGGGAGCTTTAAGACTAAATAGTTTAGGGTTTCTTTAATTTTTGCTTAGTTGAAGGGCCAGTTGGGGATTCATGGATGTTTCATCAACACATGGTTCATGTTTTTAAATTACAAGTGTACATATTAGTGTTTGTTTACTTTGTGATATTTCTATTTTTTTTTTCTTTTCATTTGGATTAATCATTGGTTGTACGTCCCGGTTAGTGTTAGTGTTTAGTACGTGGCTGTACACTTATTTGTCTAATTCCAATATTTTAGCTAGTAACTAATTACAAGCTTTATGTCAATGTATTCTATTATATGAAAATATACTTGAATTGTCGTCAAAATAAGTAGAATATTTTTAAGTTTTCTTAAACTTAATTGCAAATTAATCATGGTTGTCATTAAATATCTCGATAAAAAAATCATAATACAATTATAATTTTACATGGTCTAAAAAACTAAAATGTATATCACCTTTTATAAAAATAATGATTAAATGATAATTTTTTTTATTAACGATGAGAATAATAATTTAATCTATATACTGGATCAATTTCAACCAACTTGTTATATGTTTACTGCTAAGGAATTAATATAAGCTTCATTATATATGCTCAACGGAATTGGTATAAGCTAATTATCATGCTAAAGACTGTTTGATATTAATCTCTGTATTATAAGTATGTAATAATATGGATGACAATTCAAAACAGCTAATTAAGAATGAAATTATATGTACGTGTGAGGTAACTAAAGTTTGAAGCATGCATCTTAGTTATAGTTGATCACCTATGTTTATGTTTGAATTGGCTATACTAAGATTGTTCATTTTAGACTTGCTCATACTTATATATATAACTAGCCTATGATGAGATCATATATGAGGCCAATACCCATATTATCATACATACTTTTACGGGTTTTATTTATATGTATTATATGTTCTTAGTATTGGTCTCCTATGGTTTGTTGTATATATTGTTACATATGTTTACAGGTTTGGGCCGGTTTTTTGGAAGCTTCAGCTATTGGGTCTGTCTACATCCCATGCCATATGCTAAGCTCGGTTCTTACTTGTGACAAAGCACAATGTTTCATCTAAGAGTGTTTAACCCTAGCTTAATTTATAAGCGGAAGGGATCTTGCTCCTTGGTTGAACTGTTCACAACTTCTGTTGTGCCAAACCCTAGCCAGAGAGAGAGAGAGAGAGAGCTGCGAGAGGAAGAAAAAGAGAGCTCATGCCGGCGATCTCTTCAGCAAGGCCGAATCCAGGGAGATCAAGGTGAAGACTGAAGTTTCTGGCCACCATGAACTTCTCCGGCGGTGGGAGATTTGGTGGCGACGCACTCGATCTGAAAAGTCCAACCGTCGTTGGATTCGGAGTTCGAGGAAGTTCATATTCTTGAATTGCTTTCATCTCTATTCTATGATGTTCTTCTCTTGTTTAGATTCTGGTTCTTTGAGTTTTGGTTGTTCGTTCTTGGTTGTTTGTTTGTAACCAGATTTCCAAAGATTTTCGACTAGTGCATATATAATTTGGGACGGGTCTCCCCTTCCCGAGACTCCGTGGATGTAGAGGGTAACCTCAAACCACGTAAAAATCGATGTGTCGTCTTGTTCTTTCTTTCTGATTGCGTTTGAGATTCGATTCGTGTAGATCCCCAATCTGCAGGATTAGGGCTCGATCGATTCTACAAAGACATCTTAATTTACCAGGCTTTTGGCCATGGATGGTACTCTATGTTATGGAATGTTTTTTTTTAAACGGGTATATTGCCTATTTGTTTTGGACTTATGAATTTTGTAGTAGCAATAGCCAGCAAAACTCTAACTGTACTGAATTTTGCAACAGGAGAGAATGTGTCCTTATAATCTTTCCCTTTGATATGATTATACCCCTTGGCTACCAATCTAGCCTTGAACCTTTCCACTGTTCCATCTGGCTTGTATTTCACCTTGTAGACCCACTTACTGCCTATGGCCTTCTTACCTGGTGGTATATCAACTATCTCTCAGGTTTTATTTTCTTCTAATGCTATGATCTCCTGATCCATAGCCACATTCCAGTGGTCATATTTAACTGCCTGACCATACTGTGATGGTTCATAAACACTTGCCATACAGACAAATGATTTTACAAATCCTGGCTCAAAATTCACTGTAGGATCCAGGCAAGCTGCAAGAAAGGGTTGTGAAGAAGACTCATTTCTTCTTTGTCCTGGACAAACAAAATCATTCAATCTCCTGGGTTGTACAATCTGTCTAGTGGATCTTCTTAATGGTGGGAATTCATTATGATCATTCAGCATAATAGGAGATATCACAGGAGAACCACTCTGCTCAACTCTAGATATAAAGTCACTAACATAACCATTGTTGCCTGTTGGGGAATTCACTGGACCCTCTTCCATATTTATCTGAGAGGTTTCAACCTGATCAGTAGCTGTGCTTACTGGTATGTATACATTATCATCATCAACAACAGGGTTAATTAATGGCAGATTACAGTATGTCTCATTCTTTACATCATTCTTATCATTCACAAGTTCCTTAAATGGAAATACATTTTCATGAAATGTGACATCCCTGCTAATAAATGCAGTTCTCTTCTTTATATCCCACAATCTGTAGGCCTTTTGACCATGTGGGTAACTCAGCAATACACATCTTCTAGCCTTAGCTCCCATTTTTTCCTTTTCTGAACTTCCAACTGGAGCATAGCATAGACATCCTATTACTTTCAACTCTTCATAGGATGTCCTTTTCTGAAACAGCTTTTCATAAGGAGTTTCCACTGCAAAACCTCTGTAGCAGTTTGTTAATCACATGAGTAGCAGCTAAGACACATTCCCCCCAAAACTCCATAGGCAAAGAGGAATGGATCCTCATAGACCTTGCTGTTTCAACCAAGTGCCTATGTTTCCTCTCTACCCTTCCATTTTGCTGAGGTGTATAAGGGACTGTCTTATGATGCAAAATTCCATTTGCTGCAAACACTACTAGAATTATGTTCATAGACATCGGGTATAAACCGATGTTAATTAAAAAAAAATTCGACGTGTTAGTGGGTGGTGTTAAAGATCCCGACTTTACGACATCGGTTTATAGCCGATGTCTTTAATAAGTTACAACATCGTTTTTCTTGTTAATAATGACTTAAATACATGGATTAATTACTTTTTGATTGATTCATCTAATGTTAAACCATTATTATTTTTCATTTTTAGCCATTTGGAAGTAGGTAGGGTAATACAAAATTTCAAATTAGCATCGCTATTTTTTATAAACCTGATGTCTTACATTGCTACACACATCGGTTACGTATTATTCAATTTGTGAATACTCTTTTTTCATTTGTAATTTGTGATATTATTTTATATAAATATAATATACCATATTGAATATTTTTAAAATCAATGTTATTTATATATTTTCAAATCGGTTATTTCTTTGAAAATGATGTTTTGATTATTTACAACATCATTTTATATATTTTTAACGATGCAATTGCTACATATACACATCTGTTTTTTATATAATTTTCATATATGGTAGGTTTAGAAATCGATTTGTATCGTAATGGTCGACGTATTTGCAAATGTAGACATCGCTTTTCGCTCTCAAGTTCGATGTGTTTCATCAAATACACCTAATAATCTATATTGTGACGTTTTGGCAGACAGAAAATTAAACAATGCAAAAGACCATAACCAATACATTAAATAATGGCAATAGAGTTGAATACAAGATGACAATAGGGCTAAATATGAAACAAAATACATCAATAGTTGGATTCTAAGCTTGACATAATATCACTTGAAAATAAAGTGAATGAATTCAAGGGCACAACTTGTATTTCAATAAAATTAACCTCAATTAAACATTTAAGACGGTAAGACTACACCAAAAGCCAAGCTGAATTCACAATTCATGATAAAACTACGAGGAGCCAAGTGAATCTAAAGTCTTGCCTGCTACTTAAACTCTTGCATGCTGCTTAATCAAACTAAGCCTGCTACTACCATATTGAGGAGCCAAAACACACGTGACAAGAGAGTGCTTGAAACATTTTCTTGTTTCTTCCTTATGGGTATGCATGACCCCTTTCTGCATCCAAATAAGGACATTGATCATATACACAAAACTCAGATATAACGGAATCGATACCAAAAAAACAAGAAGGTCCTTAACCAAAGAGCGAGAGAGGAGAGATTAGTTTACTTGAGGCAATCTAGAAAATTGCTTTCATGATCAAATTCCAATCAGTGCTAGTGCAATTTCTCTAACACTTAAAAGTAATTTGCTTTCATGAACAAATTAACACCCAAATTTTTAATCTGTTCATGATTCCAAACAATCTGCAAGCAAATTTATACTTAGTTTAAATGGTCTCTACTAATTGGAACTACACATATTGGGGGGCACAACAATATTTAGTTTTTTTTTATTGTGCTTGAAAGGTATTTTAGAAAACTAACCTACATTGCATGACTGATTGAGGGGTTAATCTAATTTTGTTTTAAAGTGACGTAATTTAAAATGATCCACATGATGTCACGTAATGTAGGTCATTTACATGTGGTTTTGTGTAGCTGTTACCGTAACTAAAAGCACAATGCCATTCAAGATTAGTCATGGTATGGAAACTTGAAACAAAACTATGAATTTAATTAAGATCGAGAATGGAAAAAGCATGAAATTTGTACATATGAGAAGCTGGCTTGTTTAGCATTAATAGCATGAGGATGTCTCATTCTCATATGCAAAAGAGCGGGCAAGAGCTCAGGGTGACTAGATTAAAAGCATGTGTGGGAGAGTTTCTGTGTAATGAATGGGTGAGACAACATGATAAATGTGTTAAACCATGCCAGATAATGCATACAGCATACTTGAGATGCTATGAAGTGGATAATTGATGGTGAGAATGTGTATTTTGCTAAACAATCCAAAAGGAAAAGATAAAGAGGTTTTTATTATCATATTAGATCATTCCAGAAAATAAAATGCACATTAGTAAGACAAAAGAGGTTCCAGAACAAATATTAAAAGGAAAAAATTCAGACATGTGCTCGCGCATTAACATTGCACTAGTATAGGGAAATTCCAGATAGTATTTTGGGCAAAGCAAGATAAATATTTTCAGCGATCCATCCTTAAAAATGCATTTTTTCAAACATTCAATGAACTAAAAGGGCATAAAAAAACTGACAGAGTATTTTTCAATCAGCTAGACAACAGCAGGTTTTCATCAGTTTAAATGTGAAAACAAGGGGAAAAAAACTGAAAGAGTATGTTTGAGGCACTTACCCCTTCA
Source organism: Persicaria tinctoria (assembly GCA_037127255.1). Lineage (NCBI taxonomy): Eukaryota > Viridiplantae > Streptophyta > Magnoliopsida > Caryophyllales > Polygonaceae > Persicaria > Persicaria tinctoria. Next base: position 8,199,575 of record JBANSL010000013.1, on the reverse strand, counting down.
TTGTTACCCTCTCTTTGAGGCCTCTCTTTGGCTCAAGTGGGTAATTGGAGGATCTGTCAACAACAAGAACCTGAACAACTCAATCAATTATTCCTCAGATAAGTGAATAAGTCCATAAATCACAGCCACTTCCATTGTTCATACTTTGCTTACATTCATACAGTAATAATGATGTTTTTTTTTCCAGTGTGGTTATAAATGAGACTGTAGTTGTCAACTAATCATAAGCAGCTGTCTCAGGCATGGAATGGAAACAAATGCGACACTGACAATGGGAAACACCAATCTACTTGTAAATCCACTTTCAACTAAAATGATTCAAAAGGAATCACTTCAAATTCCATCACCACAAGATAAAAGGGCAGTCAAACGTCTCTTACATTGACAGTATAAGGATGATTGAATCAGTGCAAATAGGAGAACTTACATGTAAGGTCCTGCAAAATAGTGCTAGAAAAAAAAATAGTGTAATCATAAAATAAACACACAGAAAAGGCAATTGAGATGGAAATCATAGCTTTAGGCTTGTGCTTTAGTATAATTGTGAAGTCATTAATAAGAGAATTATTAGCAATTCAAAGTTTTAAAACAAACAGAAAAGGTAGAGACGACAATGATAGTCTTAGACTGCCCATTCTTGTTTTCTGCATTATCAACTTGCCACAACTACAAAAAGACAAGTTAAGACTCTTTACTTCTTTCATAAAATTATGAAATAATGGTTACTTAGAACTTGTAATTCGTGGTGCAACAGCCTGTAACATTAACTCATAAAACAACCATCATCAACCTAAGGACAAAAAAAAGCAAGGAGAATCAATAGTCGTCTCTTAAATTCCACCATATGTAAACTGAGAGTCTAGTTAAATTCAAAACTTCGATTGGTTTGAAAACTCAAATTAACATCATACCTTAGAAGCAAGAGGGTCCATGAAGGTTAAACATGGAAATAAGAAAGTAAGAAAGTAAAACTTGCTCATACTATAGGATGGGCAATGTTTTAGAAAAAGAGTTTCCACAAGGCAAAGCAGATACAAATCCGTAAAATTGTTTCAACAAAATAATGCTGAATGATTACATTACAAGATGAAGATCGAGCAAAACTCAAAACATCCTAGGAAAATTTCAGGATTACCTCATTGTGCTGCACTGGAAGCCATCATACTTTGAAGCAGCTGATAATACATGCAAAGGAACCTACAGCAGAATATGTTCGGTCAAGATCGATATGAAAAGCACAGACAGAATATATAGTGTCATCATGCTGCAAGTGACTCAAATCCTTATGAAGTAATCAAATTAGTTTTTCTGAAGATTCAGTTACATTCAAATACAGACTCGTCTGGATTTGAGATCAATAGATAACATCTCTGATTATAAAAAAATGAATTCTGCCAAATATAGACGAACTCCATTCAAACCCCAATCCAACCTTAAGCAAATCCAGATACCTCTGTTACTCATTTTATGGGTCTCAGAAAAAACTAATACTCACTTCAAGTGACAGGTCAAGACCGATATTGGAGCCAAACATCACCACCGTTAAATAACAGAGGTAATACTGAGATGCAATTGAACCCAACATTAAAGGCTCAACACTGTTATCATTTATTTTGATGCACTCACACAGATAAATATGAAACTCCAAAGGAATGTTGATCGAGGGTCCAAAGGAATACTGAGAATATGAAATTTAGAGGACAAATTACCTAAAAGCCAAGCCAATTATTAAAGTTGAGGTATTCGGAAAAAATCAAGCATACCTTAGCAATGGCCACTTCCTGAAAACAGACGAGCCCTGCTGCATTCTCTTTCCTTTCAGCTACTCAAATTCGGGAATTATCCACCCCTCTTTAAACTTTTCAAGCCCCGGTCCTTCAAATCCCTCATCAATCGACTTCTGAAAACCCTAAAATTACAATTGGAAAAAAATCAGTTTAACATGAAAATTGAATATGGAAGGGGGGTTTTTAAGAATCTGAAATTTAGGCCAAGAGTCGCCTAAATATCAATTGAGCACCAAATATTGGGGCTAAAATTTGCAAACAAAATTAAAAAAAAAAACGTAAAGCATATATTGAACTCTACCAAACCAGAAACCCTAATGACGTCTTCAGTTGGCTTCGCCACCCCCACATCCTAGTCTTGTTCCTCCGATTACGCACAATCTTGTTGTAATGGCGAAAGTCATCATCGCAATCATCGCTTGACGAGCTTGAAGCTCTCTATGGATTCGCGGGCAGCTTGTTAGGGTTGTAGATTTGAACTGAGATTTAGGAAAAGGAACCGAGCAGAAGTGAGAGAAAGGCAAGGCTTTAGATTTGAGGGCGAGGAGGGAGGGAGATTAGGAGGACAGGAGCATAGACAGGGTAAAGAATGAGAGGAGGAGAGGAAGAAGACCATGGGGTCGGGATTTTCCATGACCGAGGGGAGGAGTTCTCAGATCTAGAGAAGTTTGAGGATGAGAGACTGAATGACGAGAATGGAGGATGACCGAGAGATTTCAAATTTTAATTTGGGGGAAATTTTGAGTTTGGGTAAAATTTTATGGAGTGTTGGAAATGTTATTGAAATACTGAGTGAGAATTTTTATAAAGTGGTCTTTTTTTTTTAAGTGTTGGATCTTACTGAAGGGCTTGAAGGTACCTCTTTTACCGCCTCAAATTTTGACTAAGTTTTATACGCGCACTTTCAAAAAAAAAATTTAAAACAAACTTTTAACATTGTCCAAACAATACAACCGAAGTATCAAATTTCAATAACATCTATAATTTTTTAAACGATGTTATAATTGTTTTTAACAACAGACGTTTTTCTAACCGATGTAAAATACCTGATGTCTATTAACACAATTCTAGTAGTGAAAGAATTCCTCACATCTCCTTGATGTGAATTCACCCCCATTATCAGTTCTAATGCATTTTACTAAAGCCTCAAACTGATTTTTAACATAAGCTACATAATCAGTTATAGCTTTAAAAACACTTAGCTTATCTCTAAGCAAGAAGGTCCAGGTGACCCTTGTGCAATCATCCAAAACAGTTAAGAAATAACTGAAATTATTGTAAGTTGGAGTCCTATATGGGCCCCATAGATCCATATTAATCAATTCAAAAGGCTTTCCTGCCATGCTCATACTCCTTTCAAAAGGAAGTCTGTGGTGCTTGCAAAGAGCACAAGTTTCACAATGAAAACCATTCAAGTCTGGCTCATTAACAAAATCCAAGTGCTTCATCTTGGATACAGAAGTGTGACCAAGTCTAGCATGTGCAATGACTAAAGTACTGCTAGCTTTATTACACGAAATTTTAGGAAATAAACAACTGCTATGACTAGCTTCCAACTCCTTCAGTCTTCTCCAACTTTTAGCATGCTCATCTGATAACACCTTATACAGTCCATGTCTTCTTTTCCCAACCAGTAAAATTCTTCTAGTTCCAGGGTCCTGAACACAGCATGAAGAATTTGTAAATACAACAATCAATTTCTCATTAGCATCAAGCAACTTTCCCACTGATAACAGATTATGTTTAAATCCCGCCACCAACAAAACCTCATCAAGGCAAATAGAATCATTTAGCTGTAGCTTCCCCATCTCAGTAACTGTCTTAATGGATCCATCAGGCAGTCCAATGAGAACATGCCTATCTAGTCTGACTTTGTCAAACACTGTGTGATCACTGGATATCATTTGATATGTGGCACCTGTATCAACAATCCATTCCAAAGGGGACCCTTTATTACGACTACTTTCATGAGTGAGAGATGAAACTTTACCTGCAAAGTTGGCATATGCATTTTCAGTGGAAGCCTTGCCTTTCATCCTCTTCATCACCTCTTGAAAAACAGCATTGACCATAGCACTGTCCATATGCTCATCCTTATCAGGCCCTCCCATGTCATCGAGAGGTGTGTTCATCACATTGTTGTTCACTGTGCCTGCTACATTTGCAGATCCTCTTCCCCCAGTATTCCATTTCTGTTCCTCCTTCAGAGTTTTAAACCAATCTGGCACCCCATGAAGCTTGAAACACTGGTCTGCAGTATGTCCTCTATAGTTGCAATGACTGCACTTCTGTTCATACTTGAGCCTCTTAAGCTCTTTCCAGTCTTTCCAATCCTTTTTCCGACCCTGTGAACTCTGATTCCCAAAACCTGAAGATGAGCTCTGCTGGCTTCTGTAGTTGTTCTTTGCAGCAATAAAAGCACTAGCATCCATTGAGTTCCCATGAGTCATACCAACTGCATTTGACCCTCTTTCAATCTGCTGTAAGATGAAATAAGCCTTGTTGATTGTAGGAAGAGGATCCATTACCAAAATTTGATTTCTGGCTCCATCATAGTTCTCATTCAGACTGGCTAACAACTGCATAACCTTAGTTCTTGAATCCATCTCTGCCACCTTCCTTGTAAGATCACATGTGCATTGTTGTAATGCTCCACAAGAGCACTCAGGTATCCTTTCTAGAACCTACAATTCATCCCAGTGCTTCTTCAAGGCATTATAAACTTCTGCTAGACTCATGCTCCCTTGACTTATGTTGTTCAGTTTCCTCCGGATCTGAAAAATCAAAGGAGCATTTGTTTGTCCAAATCTCTCAATGAACTCATCCCAGAGCTATTTGGATGAATCCATAAACATGAATCCCTCTGCAATGCTCTTGTTCATGGAATTTAAGATCCATCATCTGACCATGAAATCTGCTCTTATCCACCTCTGCAAATCAGCATGAGTAGCATCAAGTCTCACACAGTCACCAGTAATAAACCCCAGCTTATGTTTAGCCCCTAATGCCATCATAACCCCTCTACTCCATGTCATATAATTACTTCCATCAAAAGAAATACCCACTAGCTGAGCCCCTGGATGATCTGAGTTAGATAAGTATAAAGGATCATTGAGGTTACCTTGATGATTTCCATCATTCACAGAGTTAACCGAGTTCTCTACTTCATTTGACATCTTCCCTGTCTGCTTTCTATGAAAGGCAAATTACTGATCTGTACCCACAAGCTCTGATACCATGTGAAGGACTCCAAATGTCCAAGCTGCACTTGCAATCAGCAAAAGAGCTCAAGCAAAATAAATGCTCCAATGCAACCTCGTTCAATGAAGATGAAAACATCCAAAAACGGCACAGCAGCAAAGCTGCAATTGTTGATCCCAAAAACCCTACCTAGATCAGGTGACAAGTGACCTTTTATAGTCCTAAGGCCCTTCATCACGTGACAAGCATGCCCTTAGGCTTATTACAGCAAAAAAACAATAAAACAGTAAATAAAGATGTAAGAGCGAGGAGGGTGAAAATGGCTTGAGGACCACAGCAGTACAGCATTGATAATGGAGACAGGAGGCTGTTGTGAACCACTAAAAATGTTGTTGTGAACCATGGCCTATTCTTCATAGAATCCATCATGGCAATGGAGAAACGCAACCTCAAACTGACGAAATGAGTAGAATGTCGGTAATCAGGATCTCAATCTTCCACAAATATGGCCAGAAACCTTTTAAAATGTTGATGACGGTAAAATTATCGTCAAAAAGTTATCTATTAATATTACTAATTCTACTAGCATTTTGCTGACGTGTCACTCTGTAAATTAAAGTTGAATTTTTTAATCAAAAGTTTCCTTTCTTATTAATCGATGTTATTAAGGGAAGTTTAAATATTTGTTTCCTATATTATATTCATCACAATCGTATTAAAAATGTCTAGACAATTAATTCAAATATAAAAATAAAAATCTATTAATAATAATTAATAATCTATCTATCTATCTATCTATCTATTAATATTACTAATTCTACTAGCATTTTGCCGACGTGTCACTCTGTAAATTAAAGTTGAATTTTTTAATCAAAAGTTTCCTTTCTTATTAATCGATGTTATTAAGGGAAGTTTAAATATTTCTTTCCTATATTATATTCATCACAATCGTATTGAAAATGTCTAGAAAATTAATTCAAATATCAAAATAAAAATCTATTAATAATAATTAATAATTAATAATCTATCTATTAATATTACTAATTCTACTAGCATTTTGCTGACGTGTCACTCTGTAAATTAAAGTTGAATTTTTTAATCAAAAGTTTCCTTTCTTATTAATCGATGTTATTAAGGGAAGTTTAAATATTTGTTTCCTATATTATATTCATCACAATCGTATTAAAAATGTCTAGACAATTAATTCAAATATCAAAATAAAAATCTATTAATAATAATTAATAATTAATAATTAATAATTAATAATCTATCTATCTATCTATCTATCTATCTATTAGTATTACTAATTCTGCTAGCATTTTGTTGACGTGTCACTCTGTAAATTAAAGTTGAATTTTTTAATCAAAAGTTTCTTTTCTTATTAATCGATGTTATTAAGGGAAGTTTAAATATTTCTTTCCTATATTATATTCATCACAATCGTATTAAAAATGTCTAGACAATTAATTCAAATATCAAAATAAAAATCTATTAATAATAATTATTAATCTATCTATTAATCTATCTATCTATTAATATTACTAATTCTGCCAGCATTTTGCTGACGTGTCACTCTGTAAATTAAAGTTGAATTTTTTAAACAAAAGTTTCCTTTCTTATTAATCGATGTTATTAAGGGAAGTTTAAATATTTCTTTCCTATATTATATTCATCACAATCGTATTAAAAATGTCTAGACAATTAATTCAAATATCAAAATAAAAATCTATTAATAATAATTATTAATCTATCTATCTATTAATATTACTAATTCTACTAGCATTTTGCTGACGTGTCACAATCGTATTAAAAAATTGAAGAATTTTCAGAAAAGCAAATGTGAAATTTGAATAAATAAATAAATAAATAAACACTCTTTTAAGATTAATTTCTGGGTGTTTGGCTTCAAATATTGAAGAAAAAAAATTCAAAATGATATTTTATATCTATATTTATTTTATACAACCTATAAGGCCCTTCTTATAATTTCAATATTTTAAGGCTTGCAAAAGTTTTTTTTTTATGAAGTTGGGAAAAATAATCTATTTGTGAATACTCGATTTCAAAAATTAATTATAAAAATCAATTAGAGCAAAAAAAAAAGTTTTTTTTTCTTACAATTTACTTATTTTAGACATCTTAAATGACTATCGAAAAATAAATAATATTTTAAGACTTACAAGCATTACTAATGCTTATTTTACATCTTAGATGAGACTTCTTAGATCATTTTTCAACCTTTTAGGATCTTTTTATTTTTGTCATCTTACCTTTATTTTCACTATTAATTTCCCTCTCTTTCTAGCAATCTTTCTAATGAAAATAATGAATAAGTTATGTATATCAACATAACTTCAAAAGTATCCGCACAATCATGTGCTTATGACAATAATTATATATTTATTTCAATTATATTAGGTGGTGTGTTTGAGTATTATTACTACTTTACCTTATTAAATTATTTTAAAAATTTGTATTGTATCTCTTTCGAACTAATTTATAAACTACAAAAAAAACTTTATACGTACATATTTTTGTTATAAACAAGTATATATTAATATAGTATATATTATAGATATAGATATATAAAATGATGTTCAAATTAAAATTGATCAAACTCCCTTGCCTTCAAGGCACGGGTATTACACTAGTATAATACTAAGAGGGAACTACCAATCTAATACACAAGTTTTACTCTTTTTTTTTTTTCCATATGTAGGCACTAATACCATTACAATATAGAGAAAGAGGGATTCGAACTCGTTATCTATTGATCACTACATGCTAACCTTACCAACTAAGCTAGCAAGACTTAACATACACATGTTTTACTTATAACAAATTTTGGTAGCCGAAATCAGGATGAACCAAAGTTGGGCGGCATAAAGCCCGGGCCGTGTTAATCATAGTAGTTGAACGTACAAAGGGCGAAAGAGATACAAATAATTGAAAATTGGGGAAACGTGTTTACTTCGACATTAAGCCATCAACTAACCATTCAAAGTATCCGCACGCAGTACTTTAGTGGTCCTCTCCCCGCACGTGCCTCATTTTTCGTTGTCGTATCCATTTGTAGTACGTTTTTTTTTTTTTTTTTTAATAACGTTGGTTTTGAGGTTATCAATTAATTTTTGTAAATCGGTTACTAGTTTAATTTGGAATACGTCCATTTCGTATGAGATATACTATACGGACGTATCTAACATGATTAGAAAATACTCTTTCACAAATTTAAAACTTTTCACATCCTACATTTTACTCATTTGTTGAAATGTGTATATTGTTTGTAGTGGTAATAGCAAGAATTTGTAGAAGGCGGCGAAATTTGATGTTTTGAGTAAGTGGCAGAACAAGAGACATATTTAAAATAAGAGTGTTATTTAGCTCAAGTGGTAAAGGAAAGAGGAAAGAATAATCAAAATCTCCCAAAAAAAGGTCTTGAATTCAAATTCCAACTCTTTCATTTTTTATTTGTTTTCCTATATCTTAATTTTTCTTGATGTCTCTCTATATTTTTGTTTCTATTAACTATTTTATAAAAAAATATTTCACGAATTTTTTTTAGCACCCCATGAGTGAGAATCCTGGCTCCGCCACTGTTTTGAGTAACTTTTTTTTAATATATAATAAAAAATCAATATAGATTTTTTTTTGTTCATAGATAGACACTTAGCCCATTACAAAATGGGGGAGGGGGATTCGAACTCCTGACTTATTGGTCACTACATGTCATCCTTACCAGCTAAGTTAGCAGGCTTGCCAATCTATATACATATACTAAAACCGATGCATTGTTGCCTGCATGGCGGCTTGTGAGTGAATTTGCTTACGTGGCGTCACGTGAGTGCATCTCGCAAAACCTTCTCCCGTCAAAAAGGAAATCTAATAAAAATAATAAGATAGTTCTAATCTATATAATTAAAAATAATTATTTTATTTTAACATAAACTCATATAATTGAATAGATGGAATATCTTATAAAAGAGTAAGTATTATATAAAGAAATAACTATATCACTATAATTAAACGCAATAATAGTAATAAATTTGGCATATAGAGATCTACAAATTGCCATATAAGTGTATTTCCATTTGGATTATAAATAATCTATCAAATGGACGGTTTATATATAAATTACACCATATGGACGGAACCTAAAAAAGACATTAGGTTCACCCAATTGCCATATAGACGAATTTTATGGCGGATCTTTGGGGTCTAGCTAGGCGGGTCCTGGTGACCTTGAAGGCCTTGGTGGAGGGATGAGGCCGGTAAGGGGTTTAGGCGGGAGTCTAGGCGGGCCTTGAAGGTTTTTTTTAGAACAATGATCATAATTACTAAAAATATTAATAGATACGGAGTACATAGTAGTAAATATTTGATAGGTGTTATCGATTATTTTTGGAGGAAAGAATTAATTATTTCATAGTTGTTTTATTTATATATATACTATTTTTCAAGAGAATGGGTTATTTAGATCTAGATTAATTTTAATCTTATATTTTCAGTTATTAGTTTAATTATCATAATGTAATTCGTATTTATTTGTTTATTTTCATATTTATAATATGATTTTTTTATAGATAATAAATATAATTTTATAATATTGTGTTAAAATATTCCCGTGCAGGGGACGGGGCATACACTAGTATAGAAAATATATTGAAAAAAAGTGGGTACGTATGTTAAAATAATATTTAGATCGAGGGCTATAAATTAGCCCCTTTTTTTAAGTTTCACTACGCCAGATTGCGTCTCGCTCGACGGAACTCAAAAGGTTCGTCGCCTGAATCAGGTTCGGGCGACGAACTTACTAAGGCCCGTCGCTTGAACGTTGGGAGGCCCAAACCGCCTCCAACCCATGTTCAGCCGACTAGAAAACCTCAATGTTCGTCGGCTGAACTGTACTCAGGCGACGGAACAAATTCAGGCGACGAACTTTGCTCAAGATCGGTCGCCCAAATAGGTATCCGAATGACGGCTGTCAAAATGGGCCTTTGTAGCGACGGAAATACTAGTGGTTCGTCGCCTGAGCGTTGTTCGGGCCTTTGTAGCGACGGAAGTTCTTGTGGTTCGTCGCCTGAACGTTGGACTTTTTCGAAAGTAGAGTAATAAAGTCCGGTTGGTTGGGGATATTAAATACTATTCATTCAGGAGACGAATATTTAAATATGTCCGTCGCCTGAAAAGTGAGGTAGTTGACCCCATATTTATTACTATTCACTCAGGAGACGGAGTTATATATATGTCCGTCGCCTGAATGTGTTTTCCGTATCAAACAATTAAAATCGGTTGTACTGTACAATAAATCATTCTCATCTTCATCCTTTCTCCCAAAATAACCCTAGAGGGCTCGAAAACTCTTCCCCCATTTCACACCTCCATTGAAGGTATGTATAAATTTTAAATTTTTTTGTTTTTTTTGTTGAATATATGCATATACATTGTTTGTTTGGATATTTGATGATGAGCTTGTCTTTTATAATGGAGTTTGAATGGTAAAAATGTTGTTTGAATGGAGTTTATGAGGGGAAAGAGTTGTGTATGTATATATGGAGTTGAAATTGAGGTTAAATGGAGGTTAAATTGAGTTTGTGTTATGAATTGATTGTTTATGTGAATAGATTGTTTATCTTCAATTTTATTTTAGAATGTGGTGTAGAATGACATAGATGATGAGAATGGAATTTTTATTTGAGTTTTTGATGAAAATGGAATTTAGAACGTTATGATTGGAAATTGATTTTAAATTGAGTTTGAGGTATGAATGGATTGTGTATGTGAATGGATTGTTTATGTTCAATTTTATTTTAGAATGTGGTGTAGAATGACATAGATGATGAGAATGGATTGTTTATGTGCAATTTCATTTTAGAATGTGATGAATTCATATGAATGGATTGATAATGATAGGACGATAATGGGCGACAAAAGTTGGATGCTACTCCCTCACGCTCACGGGGAGTATCAAAATGGAATATTTCTCTTTATGCAGAATCTTAGAGATAATGCGAATGGAATGACTCATTTCCTATGTCCGTGTCGGAGATGCCGCAACAATGAATGGCACCCAATAGATGAAATACACAATCATTTGGCCCACATGGGAATGTGGCATAGTTATACTATTTGAGACAAGCATGGCGAAGCCCCAGTTGATAGGACAAATGAGCAACGACGAACGCAGATCCTGGAGGAAGGGGCATCTTCCTCCGTTGATGGTCCTGCTATGAACATTCTGCACGATGCTTTTCCGTTTCATGCCGGATATGAGGCGCACTCTGTCCCCGACGATCCTCCGTTCCAATATGTTGTTGACGATGATTACGAGAAATATAATAGGCTTGTAGAGGCAGCAAACATGCCATTGTGTGAGAACAGCGATATGACTGTTCTGGATGCCTGTCTGGATGCAATGCAGAAGAAGTCAGAGTTTCGTTGGACAGATAGGAGCATGGACGCCATGTGCGCACACATTGCTCGCATGTTGCCGAAAGGACATAAACATCCTACGGATGGAGCGAAGATGAAGAGTGTGATTAGGGACCTTGCATTTGGGTACGAGCTGATCGACGCTTGTGAGTATAACTGTGTGCTATTTCGCAAACAATATGCAGATCTCGAATAGTGCCCCAAGTGCAACACACCTAGGTGGTGTACTAGGGAGGGTACGAGAGGCAAGGTTCCCAGGAAGGTTCTCCGGTACTTTCCCTTAACCCCTAGACTGAAGAGATTGTTCATGGAGCCGAACATTGCAAAGGCTATGCGATGGCATGGTGAGCGGGTGAGAGATGCAGAACGGTTGAAACACCCATCAGATGGTGAGGCATGGAAAGAATTCAACAAAACCTACCCACATTTCTCTGAAGACGTGAGGAATGTGAGACTTGCACTTGCAACCGATGGATTCAATCCATTTGGGAATCAGTCAACCCTCCATAGCACATGCCATGTCATAGTGATGCCATACAACTTGCCTCCGTCATTGTGCATGAAGAAGGAATTCAACATGTTAGCGTTGTTGATTCCGGGACCAAAGTCTCCAGGAAAGTGTCTTAGTGTGTTCATGCAGCCGTTGATCGATGAGCTTCGCCACTTATGGGGGACTGGAGTATATACTGTTGATCGATACTCAAGGTCCACTTTCACGATGAAAGCAGCAGTGTTGTGGACTATAAGCGACTTTCCTGGCTTGGGGATGTTGGTTGGAGCTACGACGAAGGGGTATAAAGCCTGCCCTATTTGCTTGGACGGTACTTCTGCAACGCATGAACAAGGGAGAATGGTTTACGATGGGCACCGTAGATGGCTTCCACTAAACCACCCGTGGCGAACCGATGGTATGGCATTCAATGGAAGCAAAGAACACAGAACACGCCCTTATGCTTGGAACGAGGAGCAAATTCTTTCACAGATCGATAGAAGGGAAGACAAAGGATGGTCCCAAAGCTCGAGCCGCATTGCAGCAGAGAGGGGTGCGGAGAAGCCAGGCACAAAAGAGAGATGGAACACTCCCTCATGCGCCATTCCTGGTGAAACGGGAGGACATACCAGATATATTCGAATGGCTCGGTGCAGTGAAGTACCCCCATAGGTACGCTGGATCTTTGCACAACATGGTCAAAATTGCAGAGAGAAAGTTCCACGGCCTAAAGACCCATGACATTCATGTTATGTTTCAGCGTCTTCTTCCCATTGTCGTCCGTGCATACCTGCCGTTGGGTGTTGCCAAGACTTTGGTTGCGCTAGCGAAATGGTTTCAGAAATTGTGTGCTAGGGAGGTGAGGAAGGAGGATGTTCGCCAGATGGAGGATGAGATAGTTCAGATTCTTTGCAGACTGGAGATGATTTATCCCCCGCACTTTTTCACAATCATGGTACACCTTCTAGTTCACCTACCGCAACAAGTGTTAGAAACTGGACCAGTACATTACACCTGGATGTACCCAATAGAAAGGTATGCTACTTATAGATTAAATTCATCTCACAATTTCACGTCCATCTTACCCCTCCAAAACTTCTTCCTTTGTTTTATAGGCAACTTGGCAAATATAAGGCTCAAGTGAAGAACTACTGTTACCCGGAGGGAAGTATTTCAGAGCGTTACGTTTTAAACGAGGCAACAACATACTGCAACTTGTATCTCGGGGGTCGAGATGAGAGCCGTGCAGGTACAAATGCTATGGAGGAGTTGAGCTATGATATTTCTGTCGTTTCAAGCCTCGTGCGTCCTCACGGTGAAATCATGAGAGAAAGGTTAGGAGAACCTATGATTGCAGAGGCTCACTGGCAGGTTTTAACCAACTGCAAGGAAGTTGAGTTCTACTTGACATCGCATGAGAACCTGTATAGTGAGGCTTACCCGGAGTATGAAGAATGGGACCGTAGAAAAGATTTTCTCAGTTATTTCTACCCATGGGTAAGAACGAACGTGATGTTTCATTGAACAAATTGCATGTTTGTTTTCCCAAAACAGAACTCTAACATGTTATGTTGTATAGGTTTCTAAGTTGCACAGAGATGGAGACAACTACCTAAAACCGGAGGTTCTGAACTTGGCAAAGGGGCCACTTCAATGCAAACTGTATTGGGACTGCTCTGTCAATGGGGTGAAGTTTGTGGCATGGGACAAAGACAAAGATTTGAGAACACAAAATTCAGGGGTGATGGTGGAAACTTCGGATGCTAAGTACTATGGGGTACTTGAACAAGTGGTAGAGCTGATATACGCTACTTGTATGCCAGTTGTGTTGTTTTAATGCAAGTGGTTTGACACCGACCCTGAAAATAGTGGAAGCACCAAGGTAGATATGGGTTTGCTCTCTGTGGACACAAACAGCAGTTGGTATGAGGATTCCCCGTTTTGTCTTGCACGCTCGGCGAGGCAAGTGTTTTACATGGATGATCCAAAGGCGGGTGATGCTTGGAAAGTAGTTAATGTGATGTCCCATAGAAACGTGTATGATCCTCAAACTCTAGCAACTCGCGGAGATGATCTTACCAATGAGGTGGAAGAAGCTTATCAGGAGATTGGCCCGGTGATCTATTTCGAAAATTTGAACCTCGCCATTGATCTTGAAATGGAGGAAGAAGAAGAAGAAGACGATGATGATGAAGATGAAGATGAAGATGAAGATGAACATGATGAAGATGAAGATGAAGATGAAGATGAAGATGAAGACGACGATGAAGATGAAGATGAACAAGAGGATGACGAAGAGGAAAATGACGATGACGAAGGTTGATAATGTCTTCGGATTCCATAAATCATATATTGTAATCGTTGTTTTTGTGAGACATGGCGGTTATTTTCGTATCTGTACGACATGGTTGGTATCAGGCGAGGCCCCTCGCTCCATCCGATGTCGTGGTTAGCACCTCTCTCTCCCTCTGTCAGATTCTTTAAAATTGTATAAGGATTTAGGGTTTCAATTTGTATACTGATTTAGGATTTAGGGTTTCAATCTCATAGGATTTAGGATTTAGGATTTCAATTTGTATAAGGATTTAGGGTTTTAATCTGATTTAGGATTTAGGGTTTCAACCTGATTTAGGATATAGGGTTTCAATTTGATTTGTGTGAAATTGAACAGGAAGTATGTTCAATGTCTTTTTGTTTTAACTGGCTGCAATGATTCTTTTTTTTTTTTTCCTTTGGCTTGATATTTGTGGACTTAGCCTTGGAATGAGACTAAATGTTACTTCCTTTGGCTTGATATTTGCTGGCTGAGTTTATCCAGAAACTTTGCTTTCTTTTTCTCTACCTTAGAAAAGTCTTGACTGCAGTGTAGTTGCTTTCTAAATGTTACTTCCTAAATGTTGCTTGCTTTCTAAATGTTACTAAATGTTACTTCCTAAAAGTCTTGACACACAAGCATTACCTCCTAAATGTTACTTACCTCCTAAATGTTACTTATGTTGAATATACACACAAGCATTCTATGACTCCTTCCCCAACAATCTGTTACATTACCTAACTTTCACCATAGCCATATCACTACATGTTGCTTATTTTTTTGTTGCTTATTAATGTTACTTATGTTGATGATGATTGTGTTTGTTGCTTATTAGACCTGCCACTGCTGGATTTGGATTTGGATTTGTGTTTGTTCCATGGTTCTATTTTAGATTTAGGATTTATGTTGCTTATTGCTAATAATAATGATTAAACTGGATATTATAGGTAAATATCAACTGTCTTATTATCTCAACTATTATCTGATATGTTCTTATGATTTTTAGGTAAATATCGAACCATCAAGAGTCACAAAACAACACTCCTCAAGGCAGCAGCAGGGAAGAAGCTGAAGATTGAGTGGTCCTGCTTCCACAAGGGGCCTGGCCTCAAGCAACTGCATGACACCTTTGTCCGAGACATTGAGTGTGCTATCAGGGACAAAGTGCCGATGCTTGCATCAACATGGAGCAAACTAACAGATGAGCAACAGTCCCCCGTAAGAGATTACTTGGAGGTAGTTTATTTTTTTTATTATCTTTTATTTAAGTACTTATTACTTATATCTTTATAGTGTGATCTGTGTTTGCTTTCTTGACTGTTGCTTATTTTTACCTAAAAAATACTTATTACTTATATCTTTTACCTAAAAAATATGCTTATCTACTGCACTTATTACTTATATCTTTTACCTAAAAAATATGCTTATCTACTGTACTTATTACTTAGATCTTTATAGTGTGATCTGGCCTCAAGCAACTTTTACCTAAGTACTTATTACTTATATCTTTTACCTAAAAAATAATTTGGTTTTGTGCTTCACATCTATTATGCACTGATTTTTTTTTGTTTGCTTGCTTGGTTGTTGCCTATCTTCTGTCATGTGTGGATGCACTATGAGATTTGTTTGCTTGCTTGACTGTTGCTTATTTTGCTTGCTTATCTACTATGAGATTTTTTTAGTTTGCTTGCTTGACTGTTGCCTATCTTATTTTTGCTTCACAATATTCTTATCTATTGTTGCTTTTCATCTATTTTCTATGAATTTTTTTTTCTTGCTTATCTACTATGAGATTTGTTTGCTTGCTTGACTGTTGCTTATTTTTGCTTGCTTATCTACTATTAGATTTTTTTAGTTTGCTTGCTTGGCTGTTGCCTATCTTATTTTTCCTTCACAAAATGCTTATCTACTGTTGCTTTTCATCTATTTGCTCTGAATTTTTTTTTCTTGCTTAACTGTTGCTTGACTGTTGCTTTTTTTTTTGTTTCCTTGCTTGGTTGTGCTTATATACTTTTGCTTATCTCCTATTCAAATTTTTTTTTTCTGATATGGATGTGTAGATGTACTATGAGATTGACCCTGCAGTTGACTCATACGTGGAGAAGAAGAGCGGAAAAGCATATGGGGCCTGGAAGTATGACTGTCATCAACACTTCTTGGAGTGGGGGGGGAGGACATACCACTTGAGTTTGTCGCTCGCCCTGAGCAGTGGCGGTTCTTGGTGAGTGACTTCACAGACGAAGCGAGAATGGTAATTTCTCATTAATTCCCTAACTTGTTTTTTTTATTCATCGTTTACCTTATTGTTTATCACTTGTGATTTCTTATTGACTATCTTTTTATAGGCCCTGTGTGAGCGAAACAAGCAAAACAGGACCAAGAACCCGAACCCCCTTAATCATCACAATGGGTCCGAGCCCCTGAGCTTCCGAGCAGAAGAGCTCATCGTTAAGGAAAACCATCCGGCGGCATGGCTTAAGACAACCATAGAAGCCTACGAGGGGTGTCCGGGTGCGCAAGATGGACTGGTATGACCTTTTTTTGTTCTGTAATTTTTCCTAAGTACTTAGGTTTCACTTATATTATTGCATTTCTTATAAATCCTGTTAAAAAATGCATTTCTGTATGACTTTCTTATTTCTCCTAAGTACTTAGGTTTTACTTAGGTACTTAGGTTTTACTTAGGTACTTAGGTTTTACTTAGGTTTTACTTAGGTTTTCTGTATGAGTTTCTGTATGACTTTCTTATTTTCTGTATGGGTTTTACTGACTGTAATTTTTGTATGACTTTCTTATTTCTTATAAATTGTAAAATCAGAAGTTCAAAAATGCATTTCTGTAATTTTTCCTAAATTTGTGTACATCCTATAACTTGTATGACTTTCTTATTCTCTGTATGACTTTCTTATTCTCTGTATAACTTGTATGACTTTCTTATTTTCTGTAATTTTTTCCTAAGTTTCTGTATGACTTTCTTATTCTCTGAGTTTGTGTACATCCTATAACTTGTTTTACTTATATATATTCCTTTTACTTATATATTCCTTTTACTGGTTTGAAATCAATATATGCATTCCTTTCTGTGTTTTACTTATATATATATATATATATATATATATATATATATATATATATATATATATATATATATATATATATATATATATATATATATATATATATATATATATTGATATATATATATATATATATATATTCATTTTACTTATAAATTTCTGTGTTTGTAGGCCAAATTGAAACGTCGTCTTGATGAAGTCTGCACTGTTGGAGAAGGAGCAGAAGACCCAAGCCAAATACCACCCCTCTCTGTCGAAGAACAAACACAGATCATCTTGGATTGCTTTGGGGAAAGAAAAGGAACAGAAGTTCGAGGTATAGTTCAATCCCACTTATTTTATTATTGTTTTACAATTTTCAGAAGTTCATAAAAATATTTTACTTGTTATAATTCATATCAAGATTTTACTTATGTTTGAATTTCTGATTTTACAATTTCTATTACAAGATTTTACTTACGTTTTCAATCTTGTTTTCATAACAAGATTTTATTTATGTTTTACAATTTCCATTACTGATTTTACTTATAGTTCATAACAATATTTTACTTATGTTTTCAATCTTTTTCTACTTACAGCTCTTATTATGTGTTCAATCCCACTGATTTTACTTATTATGTTTTCAATCTTTTTTTAAAAGGAATGGGTGCAGCTGGAGAGCGGCCTGCAAAGAAAAGAGGGGGTCCATGGGCAGCAAGGGTTGCAGAGAGGGACAAGGAGCTAGAGGAGGCGAAGGCTGAAATTGTAAGGCTGCGTGAGAAAACCACCCTAACCGAGACCAAGAATGAGCAGCTGGAGGAGCGTATGGCCAGCATCGAGAGGCTCATGATGGGCATGCTAAGTGGTCAGGCCAACTCACAACCATCCGTCACCTCCGTAGTGTGTCCTCAGGCTGTCCCTTCAGCCACAGCTTCTCCTCAGCCCTCCACCAACTCAGCTGGTCATCCAACAGACAGTCAGCCCTCCCCCCAGCCGAAATAGCTAGGTAAGGACGCCCTCCTCATATCCCTCTAACTAAAACTTGGGTTTGGTTGTTTGGAGAAACATTTAGAACTTGTGTATTCTGGAATTTGTAGTATTTGTATATACTTTTTGTGAAGTTTTTTGTGAAGTTGCTCAAGATGGATATTTGTCACATACTTTTGGTATGTTGGACAAGGTTTAGGGTGGATTACAAGGTTTTTAATGTGATGGTTTGAATTGCTTGTGCTTGTGTGTTGTTGAGTATGTTGTTGTTTGTGTTGTTGTTTATAGAGTTTAGGACAGGAGCACAACATGTGCTATAAGGTACATTCGAACAGGGGGCACCTGCCCTATTAAATTTTATTTTTTTAAAATCAAAACAATTCAGGCGACGAACAAACAACCTTACATCGTCTTATTACTAAAAAAAAAAAAACCTATTCAGGCGACGGACTTATATAAAATTTCGTCTCCTGAACACTCCAGCTACGGACATACAACTATGAATGCATCTTTAGACTACACTCAGGAGACAAAACAATTCTATGTCCGTCTCCTGAAACTATCTAGGCGACGACACATAAAGAAAAAAGTATGTCGCCTGGATGCTTTCATAGCCCTATGGACCGACTCAGGCGACGAACTTATGACACTAAACTCGTCGCCTGAGTCTTAATGGGCGGGCCTGGATGGCCCTTGGCCTCTGACAACATCATCAGTCGATGAACACTTTTTCCGTCGCCTGAGTTCACTCCGCCGACGAACATACAGATGCTCGTCGACTGAATGGTGGAAGGATGAAAGTCACCCGATCACAATTCAGGCGACAGAAGTTCGTCGCCTGAGTTGTCAGAGGGCGAAAAACACCTTTCAGGCGACGACTTCGGTCTGTCGCCCGAAAGGCCATCTGACGTAGTGTTTAGATTGACCGAACTTAGTAATTTTACCTATGAATGGTATGATACTATGTAATTCGATCTATTTAAAAGGTTGATCATTTTACTCACAAACTAGTTTATATTTTCAAAATCTAGACATTAATTACTGCATTGGGCAACCAGAATATCCTCATATAGTTGATATTAATATAGACAAGTTCTCAATATATCACTTAATTATTTAATAAAAGGTGATATAAGTTGTGTCAAATAAATTTGAATAATATCAATATACCATAAAAACGGGTGTTTTTATATACACCGCAAATCCAACATCAATAATGCACGTCCGTTTCGATGTGCAAGCCTTTTGACTAATTAGCGCTTTAAAAACATTAATCGACTCCTATTAACCCTGCACGTCAGAATTGACGTGTAGGATTTGGGGTGTATATAGCGAAACCGCATAAAAACAGATGGTCAGATTAAGAATTCTTAATTAACCCTATAGCAGGAAATAAAAACCCTATCTTCGGATCGAGATGATCCGGCCCAATAGTGTAACACTAAATTTGTTCTTAATTAATCCAAAAATCTGCATATGTACTATCTAGATATACTTTTCACTTTCTTCTAGTATATAATTTACTATTTTCCTTGATATTCCTAATCCATTTTTATTTTATCATAAAACAAAAGTCTATAATACTATGCAAATTCCTCATCTATGGATAAGATCTCACACTTTTAAGGCTCCCGGGGTATCTTAATACACAGGGTTTGCTACTAATTAAAATTTAATTGATTATTAGTAGTACATTACATCCTGATCTTTTTAGTACTTTGGTACATTTTATACATACCCTTTTTCTGTACTTAATTTGAATTAGTACTCTATATATAGCTAGCTAGCTAGACACCACACCATCCATGATGGTGGGTTTTTAGTGGGTGTACAGGTTGTTCAATTAAACAACACAATCTACTGTGATCCAAAATTCCAAATCATTTATACATTTGATATAATTAATGGAGTAGTCATTTGAATTTCTTAATATGGTTTAAAGCAAGCACACAGCTTTATAAGATTCTAAACTTTGGGTGATTTGTTTTGGAATTTTAATACACTTTTAGTAAGTGCTACAGCTGGACTCAATGTATGCATATCCATGGTTTGCTACATGGTAAGGTAACAAAAAGATAGAGACCCTGTTAATTGAAGAATAGAAATACTATAGTCTACACTCTACATATACTGCATATATAGATACTATGTATATGTGGTATATTCTTTTATTTTGTTGCCAAGGATCTAGCTAGCTAGAGCTTCAAGTTTTTTTTTGTTTTTTTTAAACATCCAAAGCAACCTTTTAAAAGAGATATATTTATACTAACTATCTAGATATGTATATTATTAATTTTAGGTAAAACTAATTCAAATAACCTAAACTTTGGTTGGGTGTGCAAGTAGCACCATGGACTTTTAAAAGTCACAAAAATAACCCAAACTATTACTACTATGTGCTTATATCACCACCAATATCTTTTTTAAAATAAAAAATAGTACCTAACTTTTATAGTTTTGAAATAGAACAAGAAACAATATTAAACTAGATTTTTTTAATCAAAATTACACAAAAGATAAAAAAAAATTAAATGAAAAATAATTTTGTTGACTTACGATATATAGTTGGAAAAAAAATCGCTAATTTATGTCATATTTTAAAAACCAAAAATTTGGTTTGAACAAACGATATAAATTAGAAATATATTTGAAAAATATTTATAAAAATAATTTTTTTTCATTTATTCTTTAATTAAAAATAAAAATAAATTAACAAAAATACAAAAAATTAAAAATTCAAGGAGTATTTCACTTGAGAATATTTCTAAATTATACGGAGTATAATTTGTTCTAACCAAATTATGGGTTTTCGAAATATGAAATAAATTAGCGATTTTTTTTCCAATTATCTTAGGAAAAAAAAATTATTTTTCATTTTAAAAAATGTATATTTTGTGTAATTTTGATTAAAAAAACAGTTTAAAATTTTACTTTAGGTCCTATTTGAGAAATATAAAAATTTATATCATTTGAGAAATATTTAAAGGTTATATATATATATATATAAATTTATATTTTGTGTAATTTTTTTTATCAAAAAATTCATTTGAGAAATATTTTACAAAAATATTTCTAACTTATACCATTTGGTCAAACCAAATTTTGGGTTTTTTCAAATATGACATAAATTAGCGATATTTTTTCAATTATCTTAAGTCGAAAATTTATTTTTCATGTAAAAAAATTACCTTTTGTGTAATTGTTTATTTAAAAAAACATATTTTAATATTGTTTTAGATTTTATTTCAAAACTATAAAAGTGAGGTGTTATTTTTTATTTTAAAAAAGATATTGGTGCTTGATGGTGATATAAGCACATAGTAGTAAAAGTTTAGATTATTTTTGTCACTTTATAAAGTTGATGGTGCTATTTGCTCATCCCACCAAAGTTTGGGTTACTTGAATTAGTTTTACCTTAATTTTAATAAATGGAACTTTTAGTTCTAGCTATTTTCATTCAATAAATTTGTATTGAATTTTGGCCAAACTGTGTATCCCTCATCATATATGCGAATTTTCACAAAATATGTTGGAATGTGGTTGTCCTACATCGGTAATATACAAAATGATTGAAGAACAAAATATGTTTGGATAGTAGGATCTTAATTAATATATATATAATCTAAAGATCTAAATCTCCTAATAACCATGCTTGGGGATCTGCACATTGTTCGACCTAGCTAGCTACATAAAAACCGACACGAATGCTAAATAGTAAATACGGAGGGATGAGGCCATAAAAACAAGACCGAGTTAACCTAGTTGACGACGCGCGAGACCAAATTCCTCGGTTGCTCAACGAATGCTGCAAAACAGAACAAGGCCGGCCGGTATCTCGGCTGGTTGTCTGAGATCACAATTGAGTCCCACTCTGATCATCCGTAACTATCCTTTGATACAGAATACTTGTTTGAATGAAAAGCTTTAAAGAGAAGATTAATTAAGCATATATATTTAACAGATATTAGAATGAAACAAAATTCTTCAACTCATACGAGAACATACATGAAATCAAAGGCGAGGTGATCATCTTTAATGTCAAAAGAAAAGGCCGGCGAGTCCTCCAAAACGTGCACATCAAAGAAAAACGATATAAAGCAAGTGTAACAAGATAATCGATCGATCGAGTTTGCTTCACGCAAAACTTACCAACGTAAACAAGTCTCAACACAACTCTTCTCAAACGAAGCTCTCCGATCCCTCCTTTTGAGATTAATTAAGAACCTGCAGATCGTCGCGGTATCTTACCTTAATTCTCGACGAGGCAAAGTGGCGCCGTTGGATAAGGTAAGGGTGAACAAGATGACTGTGGTGATTGCGCACCGACAGACCACGATCAAGAACGATGATGTGAGTGTGGTGGGTGTAGATAGCATATTAAGTACGTTCGCCTCACCATTTCACCACCATCGTCCACCGCAATCACATCGAGTTCTGGATGGTGGTCTGTCGGTGCGCAACCATCACCTTCACCTTGTTCATCGTCACCTAACACCTCCCCTATAGATCACCTTCATCTAATCTAATTTTCAAATATTTAGCTTATGATCAATGAAAAGTATGGTCCTAATTTGTAGTTGTATGGATACTCCAATTTTGGAAACTGTACGTCTTTCTAAATTGAAAAGGAAAAATCTTAGAAAATATTTTAAAGCTATGATAAATTTTATAGGATATTTTTTAAATCAGGATTACATGGCTAGGTTAATTAAAATCATTTATATATTTAGATAGAATATCTTAAATAGATCGAAATCTATAGACCTTATAATTTTATTTTATTTTTAAAAAAAAGTGGATTATTTTCAAATGTGGATGTTAAAGTGTGGTCCTAATTTGTAATATAACAATTGGAAACTATTTCATTAAATTGGAAAGAATAAAACATTTAAATGATTTAAAATATGCTAAACTTTATTGAATACTTTCTAAATCGGCATTTTATCTATAATATTTATGTAATAATAAAAAATAAATACATCCATATCTATCTATCTATCTTTCTTTCTTTCTAAAAAAAATATTTACCTATCTATCTATCTTTCTTTCTTTCTAAAAAAAATATTTATCTATCTATCTATCTATTTATCTATCCATCCATCTATATAAATTCAAGATTTCTCATTCTCTAAACTTTAATTACCATTTACACCCTTCTTGAATATCCGTCTCTTCTTTCTCTCCATGTCGCTTATCTTTAACTCAATATCCAACTGATTACTTCGTTGTACCACCACTCCATAACCATCACTAGTGCAACCGGTAAACGCTAGAGAATGACATCAGTGGCAACAGTGGTGGTTGTGGATTGTGGCGGTGAAATACATTGGAGGGTATGAGATGAGCGAGGTGAAGAGGAAGAAGATAGGGATATTGTTGAACACAATCCCTCCAAAAAGAAAATTTTGGGTTCCCATTAAATTTTGTTTTTATGTTTTGTAATATGTATAATCCAATAATTAATATGAATTTGATAGGCTAACTTGTAATGTTTTTTATTTTATTTTATTTAGCTTTTAATTTGGTTGGTTTATATATGTGTAAGATTGAAATATGTCCTCTTTTGTTTAGAAAGGTTGATCGAGTAAATGATCGAGATGATACCAGAGTCCGACGCTTGTTAAATATATCTTATGTTTTATCTATGTAAATGCTAGGGTCCATAGTATTTAGTGTGCTCTCACTCCTAGGTGATCACACTTGTAGTATAAATAAGGAAACCCTATTTTTAGACAAATCAATTTGGGGATCTGTTCCATTTTCCTCCTACAGCAGCCATTATGCTGAAATCAATGTGATGAGACATTGATCACTCCTCTTCTTTCAGTTGTCACCTACTGCAGCTTCTTCTTCTTCTTGTGATTGTTGTTTGATTCACCAATCTTCATGGTATCAGAGCTTGGCCGGATCGATCCATCAACAATCGTCGCTGTTCTCTTCAGGTGATAAGCTTGTTACGAGTGTATCTTGTTCTTCTCAAATCTGCTTCTGAAAATCGCCTCTAATCATGTCTGGAGACAACGTTGTTGATCGAACAAATCAGGAGAGACGCAGAGGTGATTATATTACTGCTACTGATCTGAACAATCCATTGTTCATACATCCTTCCGAAAACTCAGGTACTACACTCACTACCATACAATTAACTGGTGAAAACTTTCGACGATGGAAGAAGGCTATGAGCAAGGCCTTGTCTGTGAAAAACAAACTGGGTTTTGTTGATGGATCCCTTATTGAGTCACCTGAGAACTCTACCATGTGGAATAGATGTAATGACATGGTTTGCTCATGGATCCTTAACACTGTTTCGAAGGAGATCTACTCCACATTGGATGAGTTTGACACAGCGAGAGAGATGTGGCTGGACTTAGAGGAAAGTTATGGACAGAGAAATGGTCCTTTGATCTTTCAAGTGAAGAAAGAAATTCAGGAATGTGAGCAGGGAAGCACTTCCATGACTGAGTACTTCACTAAGCTAAAAGGGTTGTGGCAACAGTTGTCAGGGCTTGTTCCTCCCATTCAATGCAAGTGTGGGAAATGTGAATGCAATCTAAATGCTCAAATTGAAGCATCTGATCAGGAGAACAAACTCATGAAATTTCTGGTGGGTTTGAACGAAGGCTATGCAGCTGCTAGGAGACAGATCTTGCTTAATGTACCTCTCCCGACTGCCAGTGGAGCTCATGCTCTTCTTCTACAAGATGATGTTGGTAACAAGCAAATTGGATCCACCATCACTCAAGACTCCACTGCTCTGAGCTCAAATGCTGGAAAGGAGAAAGGGAGAAGGGAAAAATGTGAGCATTGCAATGGTAACCACAAGACTGACAGATGTTGGGAAGTCTTTGGTTATCCACCTTGGCATCCTAAGAGCAAATTCAAGCCTCAACTGACTAAGTTTGGAGGTGGAAATGATGCTCGATATGATGCAAGAACTAAGAAAGAGGAAGCTCTGGATAGGAAGTACAAGGCAAACAGTGCAAATGCTTCAGCTACTGATAAAACTCCAAGCTCTCCTATGAATGAATCAAATGTTGCTCACAACCTGTCTTCAGAGAATCAACAGCTGATAAGCTCTCTGCTAAAGCTTCTTAATTGACAAGAGAGAGAGACAAGGCAACTGAAATGTCACTGGCAGGTATTGTTCACTGTCTTAACTCTTCAATGTTTTCAAAGTTATGGATCTTAGATAGTGGAGCCACTGACCACATGACCTGCAATCCCAATTTCCTGTCAAACACAAGACCTCTTACCAAACCCATATCTATTTTTCTACCTAATGACACTAACAGAAATGTCAGTCTTAAAGGTGATGTTTCTATCTCAGACACTATCACTCTGCATGATGTTTTGTATGTCCCTCAATTTTAGTTTAACTTGCTATCTATAAGTAAACTGATTCATGACCTTCATTGCTTTGTATATTTCTTCTCTAACAAATGTGTCATTCAGGACCATGCAAGGAGGACAGTGATTGCAGTTGGTAATGAGATTGGAGGGCTGTATCACTTAGTTCCTGATGCTGATCTGGATGCCATTCACCTTGATGACTCTAGCAATTTTGTCCCTCACCAAACCTTGAAAAATGCCTATCAATGTAAAGCCAGACCTGGCATTCCCTCTTTTTTGCCCACTACTGCAAACTCTGACTTGAATGCTATCCGGCACTATAGATTGGGACATGCTCCCTTTGACAAACTCATGCATGTTCCTTCTATTTCTTCAACTATGCAAAAATTTAAATCTGAATTTACTTGCTCTATATGCCCTCTTGCTAGACAGACAAGGAATGTGTTTCATTCAAGTGATTCTCATGTTGATTGTGCTTTCTCTTTATTGCACTGTGATCTTTGGGGACCCTTTGATACCCAAACCTATAATGGTCATAGGTATTTCTTGACCATTGTAGATGATTACAGTAGGAGTGTATGTGCTTTTCTAATGAGACACAAGTCTGAGACACCATCTCTCATTAGAAACTTTATTTTCTTGATTGAAAATCAGTTTTCCACCACTGTTAAAACTCTCAGAAGTGATCAAGGCACATAATTCTTCAATTCTGATTTATCAAACTTCCTCCATTCAAAAGGAATCATCCATGAGAGCTCTTGTACAGGCACACCCCAACAAAATGGTCGGGTGGAGAGAAAACACAGGTATATTTTAGAGATTGCTCGCGCTCTTAAATATCATTCTGGTGTGCCTATGAATTTTTGGGGAGATTGTATAATTACAGCCACCTACATCATAAATAGACTACCTTCCCCACTTCTCAAACACAAATCTCCTTATGAAGTTCTCTTTCATTCTCCTCCTGATTATGAAAAACTGAAAGTGTTTGGATCTCTATGTTTTGTATCCACTCACTCAGCTTCTAGAGGCAAGTTTGATCCTAGATCTGCACCTTGTGTCTTCCTTGGATATCCTTTTGGGTTTAAAGGATATAAAGTGTTCAATTTGTTGACTAAGAAGTGTGAAATCAGCAGAGATGTAACTTTCAATGAAACTGTCTTTCCTTTTGTTATTGGATAGATGTTGCTCGCAACGTCTATCAAATTGGCGCCGTTGCCGGGGAATTAAGTTTATTTCTTTGTTTTGTGTATTTATTAATTTTTGTTTATATATCTAACTTTGTTGTGAACCTATCTTACGGTTCACAACACCCTTGCTACTAACTTTTTCAAGATGTTGAGATTAGCGCAGTTTGAAGGTGAGAACTTTCACCAATACTTCAGTAGATTGCATGAGTATGTTGACGACCTTGGTTCATGGGGTTATCAATTCAGCATCCGAGATATGATTATTTGCATAATTGATGGGATGACTGTTGAGACGCGAGCGCTTGCTGAGTACATGAGTAACGGAGGCCTGAAGCGGTTAGGAGGATTGTCGGGGTTGTGGGATTTCTTCTGTTACATGGATTACCATGTTGCACAAGAAGAATTGCTCGCAACGTCTCCTCCGCCAATGGAGGACTCTGTCACATACCTGGAGGATCCATTCCATAGCCTTACACAAGTGTTGCAAGAGCAAGCTGAGAGCAGTAAGAACTTAGAGAATCAGATGAACAAACTCATTCAAATTTTAAGTGCAAAAGGTGAGAAGGAAAGGGGCTTAGAGGAAGAAGTTGAAGTCGTAACGGATGGTGAAAATTATGAGGAGCGGCAACCGCTGCAGGAGGGAGGCGACCGCCGCACTGCTACTAATGAGCCCCCATCGACTTCTTCTTCTCTTGATTTTGAGATACCCACCCCACCACCACTTGAGGCTTTAAAGGATGTAGGAGTGGAAGATCCTATCGAAGTCATTACACTTAGTTCATTCCCTCCTATGTGGTTTCAACATGACAATGACATGCCGAATGAGGAGGAATTGGTTGCAGACAACGATAGTGTCTTCGACGATGGAGAAGAGGGTCTAGTGCTTCATGACTTGGAATCTCATGAGTCGACACATGATGTTACATGTGATGTGTCTCCTACTCCATCTGCAACATCCATTATGAGCTCGCCCATTGGTGAACCAGGTCTAGAGCCATCAGCTGAGGCTCAGGAGGTAATAAAAGTAAACTTTTGCAATTTTGAAGGTAATGGTGATTATGTTGATCCTTTTTATTGCTATTTTGAAAAGCCACCAGAGGAACTGTGTTGGTGGTATCATATTCCTACAGGAGAGAGTCATGCTAGACTCTTTGATAGATTGAAAGGGTTCTCGAGTTCCACATTTTATGCTTTCAATTTATTGTGCTATGATGTCTTTTGTAAGATGTGTGCACAAGAATATGATAGGCTACTGAGGGCCTTGACGATGTCTGATAGCTATGATCTTGAGATTGAAAATAAGTCAAGTCAATGACATTAAAGAAAGGCGCTTCTCGGGAGGAAACCCGAGGTAAGTTTTCTAATTTAGTTATTTCAATTCCTAGTTAGCAAGTTTTCTTTTCAATAAATTAGGTTTTTCATTAGGCATTAGATGGTTGTTTTTGGTTTGGGATAGACTAAGCTTTTAGGAAAGGTCGCCGCAATGCTCAGATATAACTTATTTGTCAGCGATGTCATGATCCTACTCTTCCACCACATTGTGAGTATTTCATTCATCTCTTCCTCTATGGTTTTATTTTTTGTTGTCTTTTATATTTCATTGAGGACAATGAAAGGTTTAAGTGTGGGGGAGGGATTGCATTGCATATAAATAGAATTTGCATATCATGTTTACTTATGTTATCATGTTTATTTATGTTTTCATATTTATTTTTACTCATATATATCACATTAAAAAAAATCACAAAAATATCATGCATTTCATTTAGGTGTTATTAAAGATACCCATCTTGGTTTAGTTTGTCCTCTAATTTATTTTTATGATCTCATTGCATAAATCCCATGATTTGATTGAATTGCTTGAAAATGATTTTGGAGCATTATTTGAGAATATAATTGAGCAATTATGGTTCATAGTTGAGGTTTAATTGAAATCTAAAAAAAAAAAATATAACCCTTATGAGTTTGATTTTGGCCTTATAGGGACTTTAAATATTATTCCCTTTTGCTTTTATTGTGTGATTATACTCTTCATATGCTTCTTATTTCAATACCGTATTGCACATGTTTATTGCTTGTAAATTTCAAATGATTGAGGCATGTTTTCTTTAGCCATATCATACACTATCTGCCTTACATATTATCCTTTGCTTGAAGCCCGTCCGAGCCTTAAAGCCTATTCTTTTTTATAACTCCACAAAAATATATCATAACCAATGATTAGCCTAACCCTATCCGGGAATTAGGAGGGGAATTGGTGAAAAATCTTTATGTTGGAGTTGCTTTGAGTGGATATGATGTATGTATGGTTGTGCATTGCGAGAGGCATAGCCGAAATAAGGTAACCCTTCTTGCATAATAGAGATGACTTATTACTAGGGGCCTAAGGAGGATAAAATTCACTTAGGAGTAAAAGTCTAGTAAGCTTGGACCTAGGGAGGATAAAATTCACCTAGGGGCAAAAGTAAGCATAAAAGAAAAGAAAAGAAGTCATCATAATGGAAAAAAAATGCATGAGTTGTATGGCTTTTGAAATCGAAGAGTGCTTATTGATGTGTATTGGAGTTTATGTTATTGGAATGGTTTGTGCAGTATGGAAGTTTTTGGTGTTGTTCTGGTTGGTTGTTGTTCCTTTTTCCCGGATTTTTAGCACCCCAAGCCTAAATATTTCTCATGTCTTATGTTCCTACCAAAGCCCCATTACAACCCTATAAAAGTCCTCATGATGTTGTTTGCAAGTGATAACTTTCACGGTGTATAGAGCATTTTGGATTGAGTTGAGAGTTGGACTTGAAAGACTAAGCACATGAGAGCTTGAGTGAAACAGATTATCCCGGTGAGGTTGGATTAAATTTGCCTTTACTATTGGATCGCTCATATAATTTCTAGGATATTTGTTCTATCATTCATGGCTCCTATTGCTTGATGTTGCTTTTCTAAAACTATAGCATGAAATGAAGATCTTATTTGTGGGATGATCAATTCTATATTTGTTTTTCATTGCTTGAGGACAAGCAAAAGCTTAAGTGTGGGAGAGTTTGATAGCGTGCATTTAGGTAGGCGTAATAGGTTGCATTTAGCTTAGTTAAGATGCATATCATGCATGATTTAAGTAGAATTTGCATATTTGCTCTCTATGTTGATGGAGTCGGAATCTACATGCTTTTTATTGATTATTTCAGATAACTGTGGATCCGAGGAGGAGACATGAGTTGATAACGCATTAGATGAGAATGTCTAGTTGATCGGAGAGGCTTACGTGAAGATCTCAAGAGGTCATGAGAAGAAGAATCGAATCTAAACGAAGAACAAGTCTGCACAAGTTGTCGCCAGACATGCTGAACTTGTTTTGTACTTTCTGGAGGCCTCGGTTGTCCGATTGACTATTATGACCATGCGTTGGAAAGCTCTTTCAAAGAGCTACAACTTTTATGTTGACAAGAAGAGCAAATTGGAAACAGATTTTCCGTGAAAGGCCTCTGGCTGCGGCCGCAGCAAGCATGCCGCAGCCGCCGCCAATCAATTTGCAATAGAGTACGAAGAAACAGTGTGCGGTTGGTCGTCAGCGTTAATTCGCAGCGTTTCATTTAATTAAAACCCTAGATGTTCTTATTTTGTTTCATGGCCGACTTGGGTGTTATAAGGCCGACTTTTAGTTATTTTTCCAACACTTCTATTCTATTCCACGTTCCATCAGACAATTAGAGAGAGAGAGAGAGAGAGAGAGAGAGCGATGTTCGTCATGGACGGCTAAACTCTCTTCGTTCTACTTTCAATTTGAAGCTTTATTTGGATTGATTGTGAGTTTCTGAATCTTGTTTCTTATTTCCTATATTGAATGTTTCAACTTCTTTGTGCGTGCATGTTTGATTGTTTTATTCTATCTAGCCCGCGCAACTAGTTAGAATCAATTCAATTGCTAAGGTTTTGTAGATTCCTGGTTGTGAACCTTAACCTAAGTAGCAAACTTGTTCTTTTAGGGCTGGTTGAACTAATTGAATGAGTAGGAAGTTGAATGTGTTGTTAAATCCCTCTTTAGGGACTGCAAATACCTTGGTTAATCTCTGAACTTAAAGCTATCAATTGGGTTAAATCCTTCTTTAGGGACTGTTTGATTGATAAGGGTTTCTAGGACTGGTTGGACTAGTAACTATATTAGGTTGGGACAAGAGCATTCATAGGAAATCTGAAAGGACAAGAGGAAGTTACAATATCAATTCAATCAAATAAAGTGGATGGTTGTAGGTAGAGCGATCTTCTCTAAATTGTTTTGCATCAATCTGTTTATAGTTTATTTTGTTTTCTTTCTTATTTCAATCAACCAAAACCCCCCTTTCTACTAATTGATAAATACACATTGCTGAGAAATACTTGATTCTCTGTGGGATCGACCTCTTACTTACTTGCTATACTAGTTTGTAGGTTTGAGTTTTATTTTGATACGGTTTACGCGACTAAAAACCGTCTATCATGCTGGTCTAGACAGTACCCTATACACTAAGCCTACCTCTCATGTGGATGATTTCCATGACCCCTTCACTGAGTTCACACCCATTGACATCATGCATGAACATCCCCCCTCACCTTTGAATCCTCATACCCCAGACTCTCATGCTGATTATTCTCCATCTCCTGTACCTCCAGCCTTTGATGCAATCCCCCTCATACCTGAACCTCTCAATCCAAAGCCACCTGAACCTCGCAGATCGTCAAGAAATGTGCATCCTCCAGCTTGGCAAAAGGACTATGTGTGCAGTGCTCTTAAGCCTCAATCCAATGCTATCACTACTCCTAGTAAGTCACCCTACCCTATCACTTCTGCCCTTACCTACAGGTGGCTCTTATAAATCCCTCTTATAAATCCTTCATTAACAATGTGGCTTCATTATCTGAACCTTCAACTTTGGATGAGGCATTGACTAAGACAAAATGGAGAAATGCCATGCTAGCTGAACTTAGTGCTCTTGAGGAGAATGCCACTTGGTCTCTTGTACCAAAGGATACTGCCACCTCTGCAGTCAGTTACAAATGGTTGTTCAAACTTAAATTCAATGCTGATGTCTCTCTTGACAAGCACAAAGCAAGACTGGTAGCTCGTGGTTTCTCTCAACTGGAGGGCATTGATTACAGTGAGACCTTTGCCCCTGTGGCAAAGATGATTACAGTTAGAACACTCTTGGCTGTTGCTACTGTCCAGGGGTGGGATATTACACAAATGGATGTTGTAAATGCATTCCTTCATGGGGACTTAGATGAGGAAGTATTCATGGAACTACCACCAGCATATCATCTTCTAAAACAACACTCTTGTCCTCAGGGGGAGTGTCTAAGTGGGGTCAAGAGATCTCCTGAAATGGTGTGTAAATTCAATAAGTCTCTCTATGGACTTAAACAAGCACCTAGGCAATGGTTCTCAAGGTTCTCTCAAGTTGTAAAGTAAGCTGGGTTTGAGCAGTCTGAAGCTGATTACTCCCTCTTTTATAAGGCATAAGGAAAATCTTACACAGCATTGCTTGTGTATGTTGATGACATGATCATCACTGGAAATGACTCAGAAGAGATTGGAAGGCTAAAGATGCATCTCCACAAGCACTTCAAGATGAAGGATCTGGGGAAGATGAGGTACTTCTTAGGCATTGAAGCTGAGAACACACCTCAAGGATTGTTGATAAATCAGAGAAAATACACTCTTGAACTGCTACAAGAGACAGGAATGACTGACTCAAAACCTGTAGCTACTCCACTTGATCCAAAGGTGAAAATGTCTCTTGAAGGAGAAAGAGACTTGGTGGATGCAGTGGCCTATAGAAGGTTAGTTGGAAAACTCATATATCTAACAATTACACGTCCTGATATATGTTATTCTGTGCAAGTCCTCAACCAGTTCATGCATCAACCAAATGATGTACACTGGAAGGGTGCCAAGCACATCTTGAGGTATCTGAAAGGTGCTCCAGGCCAGGGACTCCTGCTCTCAAACAAATCATCCTTACAGCTAAATCCCTTCAGTGATGCTGACTGGCAAAGCTGTCCTGTTACAAGAAAATCCTTAACTGGCTTCTGTGTAATGCTTGGAAGCTCTCTCATCTCTTGGAGAACCAAGAAGCAATCTTATGTTGCTATGTCCTCGGCTGAATCTGAATACAGAGCCATGGCAACTGTATGTTGTGAGATAACATGGTTAGTAAAGCTGCTAGCTGATCTTGGTGTGAAGCACACTGCTCCAGTTAGGTTGTTCTGTGACAACAACTCTGCTATGCACATTGCCAGAAACCCAGTGTTTCATGAACGTACTAAACACATAGAAGGTGATTGCCATTTAGTGAGAAACAAGGTTCTGAGCAAAGAAGTGATTCTTGGTTACATATCAACTAAAGAGCAGCCAACTGATATCTTCACGAAGATTGTCTCAACTGAACAATATCAGAAGGTTCTCTCCAAGTTAGGAGTCACCAACATGTTTCAGACATGATGAACTCCTCACTTGAGGGGGAGTGTTAAATATATCTTATGTTTTATCTATGTAAATGCTAGGGTCAATAGTATTTAGTGTGCTCTCAGTCCTAGGTGATCACACTTGTAGTATAAATAAGGAAACCCTATTTTTAGACAAATCAATTTGGGGATCTGTTCCATTTTCCTCCTACAGCAGTCGTTATGCTGAAATCAATGTGATGAGACATTGATCACTCATCTGCTCTCAGCTGTCACCTACTGCAGCTTCTTCTTCTTCTTGTGATTGTTGTTTGATTCACCAATCTCCAACGCTATATCGATCGATGTGGCCAAATCTTCATCGATGAGGAGGGCATCATCATCCCCTGCGACGAGGAATCTTCATCAACGATGAATAAATCAGAAGAGCATATATGTCAAAATTTGAAGACACAAATTTGCCGATCGAGACGAATAAGTGTTTGTTTGATATACTATGGCATAATTAGGATTATTATATTTACTTTTGATGATTGTTTCTTTAGAGAATACTATCTTTGATGAGAATAATTAGTACAGTTCCGGCGTCATGTCGCGATTTTAAAAATTTTAAATTTTAATAATAAAACAAATTAATATTATATAATTAAATAAAATATTAGTTTAATATTTTATACAAATAAACTCATAAAAGAAAGATATAATAAGCCCAATCAAGATGAAATCCATTATAGATTAATATTAATTTAATATTTTGAAACAAACTCATTGATTTTTTTTTACAGTAGGCAAACATTAGGAGTTGCGCACCTATACAATAACTTAACTCCAGGATCATTCTGAAAGATGATGTTATAAAATTCCCAATGATAGGGGATAGACTACAAAATAGAGATAATACATTTTCTAGCTATATAATCCACTGACTTGTTTGATTCTCTATAGACATGGTGGATATCTACCATCGAAAAATATGATTGAAGCTTGGTAACGTCTTCAATCTGTCGCATTATTTCCCATCTTGGCGGTTGCAGTCGATTAATAGATTTAACCAGAACTTGGTTATCACTCTCAAGGATGATCTTCACTAGACCACCTTTCTCCTTTGCACGTTGTAGCCCAAAGCCTCCGTTTGAATAATACTTGCCTTATGAAATATATCAATAATCTGACCATCGGAATCCCGAATGATTGCTCCAATCTGAAACTTGCCAGAAAGGGCGATAGAACTATCTACATTAATTTTGTAGCTAGTTCTGGGTGGTCTACTCCACTTGGCAGAAGTCCTTCTACTTATGTTATTGTTGGCTTCTGAAGTTCTACCCTCTCCCTGGGCCCAATCAAGCAGAGTCTGTCTGATTCTTTGGGCTATTTGGGCTACATCATTGGTTATTTGAAGGTTATTTCAAAGATAAAAATCAACTGCAAATTAAAAATAAAGGAAAAAAGGAAAAAAGAAAAAAAAAGATTAGTTTTTTTATATATTGTTACACGCTATTGTATGTTAAGAGAACAATAAATTACATATTGAATCGTTAGGTTTCAAACGGTGTCTTTTTAGAGAAAAATAAGGTCATTATAGACTAAAACAACATCGTTTTGTTCGTTTAAAGAAAAAATATACAACAATTAATGTCACAATTTTGAACTAAAATGTTATCATATTGAATTAAAACACCGTCATTTTGAGAAAAAATGTCATTGTTTTGAACTAAACTAAAAAAATATCGCTTTTAACTAAAACTCATCATTTAAACTAAAATAACATAGTTTTGACATGCTAAACTAAAGAAAAAATACTAACAAAGAGGGTTTGAACAATTTGTACAAAATTATGCCCCCTTAAATAAATTTTCGGTCCAATCACTGCTCTCAATCTGATCTCAATCTTTGTTACCGGTTCAGGCACCATAATTTATATCTCATAATCCCCATGAGGTCCGAAATGAGGGGCGTCCGGGTAAGCGATTTCGCCTTTTAAGCTAGAACTAATGGGAAAAATAATAATGGTAGGTTGATAAATGGAACTGAACGGCTTTTTTATTCCACGTAAAAAAACTTTATGAACTCGATCGATCTAGAAGGCATGTCCAAATCAACATTTCTTTTTACTCAGTTTCAAAGGCAAATTTTAGATGGAAAAGACGAACTGGAAAATACACCAAATCAAAAGAACTGAAAAAAGTTGACAAAAGTAAAGGCTTTAAAGGTTTGAATTATTAGAGCTAAAATTTAAAAAAACGTTTTCTTCTTATTTCTAAAAAATAATTCAAAATATTTTTTTGGGGTCAATTGGAAATTTCCACGTACAAAATGATGGAATTTGAACTTAGCTAGAGAGGACTAGGTGAGTGAACTTCCTCTATTTTGGGAGAATTCAACTTTTTGAATAGTTAAATTCCTTCGTTTTTTAATTTCAAAAATATTAACCAAACACATGAATTTCTCGTACTTTTTTATAAACGGGTACCCCTCGTCCGTTTTCTATCCCTACGCACTTCACAAAAGCCATTAGCTATTTTTTGGCTGAAAAAAGTTGAGGCTTTATGTGACTTTATTTTGGTTTTAACCTTTCAATATCAACGGCTACTAAAATGTCTGCCTGGATTATTTTGTTAGGCAATGAAGATGATTATGCGTGTAATTAACTATTGTATTTATTATATTGAATAATTTTATAGTTATTATTAATAAGTACAGACTTGTTAAAAAAAATTTATAAAAAAAATGAATATTTTATATAGTTTTTATCATTCTAAAAAAACGTACGTGAATAGTAAACGACAAGTTTTGCCGAACAGATGGAGTAGTAGAGTTATGTGCAAAAAAAAAATGTAACTAAACAACCATATATATACTATAAACAAATTGAATAAAATTTTATTTATAGTATATGGTTGAATTTTGAGAGTTATGTGTGGAAAAATATGTAATTAAATGAATTTTTAACAAACCGGTTCATCTTAACGAGTCTTTTGATATGTGCGGAAAAAAAAAGTAATATTTTATCTTTTTTACTTATTTTTTAGATTTATTAACCAGTCTTTTTATGAATTATGAACAAAATAGTTTAACTTAATTAAATTGGGTTTTTTTAATATTCATATGATACCAGGGTTTTTCTAAATATCCATATACCTATAAACTATCTATTTTAAATACAAATTTGATATTTTGACCTAACAAAAATTGGACTTGTAAAAGTAATTGAGTATCCATGAAAATGTGAGGGCCACACTTTCAAATGCAATGAATTTGTGAATTGTGATGCTCTTTTCAAAAGGACAGAGCTAAGGCGTTAAGTTTAGGTGTTGCCTGGAAAAGTATTATCTAACTTTTTGATCTATCATAAATTCATAATTGGTTTTTAGATCATTTTGGAATTCCAAAAAAAAAAATCATAGAACATCTACTCAATGAGGATCTCAATCAAACTAACATCATACAACAACTAAACTTGACACGCGAATAATCCGTCAATACCAATGAATCGACGGTGATGGCGAAACTCAAATCATAAACATCTTCTTCAAACTCTTAAATATTTTTTATTTTGATCTTAGTCTGGTTTAATCGACTTAGTCACTCTATATCTGGATCGGGTACTGTGTGATCCATTTAAGGGTTGACTTTCACACTCACAAGTGATTCCGTGTTTCCAAGGAGATTCGACTTGGTATGGGCATCAACTTGTGATTGGTCCAAAACTCTAATATTAATATTAATGATGCTTAAGTTGTTCGTTCAATAGAACATACGGAGTACTATTCAACATTATTTTAACTTAATAAAAATTACTTAAAATATCAAAAAAAAATTATAGAATTTTATAATTAATAATAGATTTTTTTTATAAAACCATATATATATAAATAGTAAAATAGGAGTATTATGAATTTATGATAGAGACAATAGATCTACACAACTAGAGAGAAGGGCTTTGAAGGGCTCTCTCTTCTCTCTAGAAACCATGCCTACTGTTCATCCATCTCTTTCAAGATGTTTAGCCTCGATTCGGGTCTCCGTACCACCACCGATCCAATCCTTTCTTCTTCAATCGCCCATGTCAACCTTCCTCTCACAACCAGTTTCGATGTTGGCCCTGTGATTGGTGTGTCTTGGTCCCCTAATTTAGCTTTCAATTTGGGGCTTTTTTGCTTCCAAACCCTAAATTCTCGAATTCTTCCGCCTTATGACCCTTTCCGATCTGGCTGGTTTGTTGTCAGTGTGCTCAGGGTCGTCCTTTCATGTTGGTGGCCACCGATCTCGTCGTTTCGACGGTTTTTTGGCTCTCGATTCATCCCGTGCTTCTCGACGCCTCTTTCCCTCTCGTCGATGCTTTGCTCCGGTGGCCGGTTGGGTGGTGTCGTTGTACACCTTCGTTTTGTGCTCCTCGCGGCGTCGCTGACGCTGGCTGCCTCCTTTGGCCGACATTTGATGTTGGCGTTGCCGATCGCATGGTGTTGAGCCTTGTTTAGCTTCATGTAGTGTTACAGTGTTACTGGTGGCAAGCGGGTTGCCTTGGGCCCGGCCAGCCCTTAGTATCCGGCCCGTAATTCTCCTTTGGGCCCAAGTTTGGGTCCTTCGGACCCAAGTTTGTGGAAATGTATTTTTAAAAAATAAGAGAGGAAAAAACCCGAAAGGGTCTTGACAGATTCCCAAAAGAGCTTGCAGTTGCTCTCTCTACGAAGGTGGTTCACAGCAGTTGTTCTGGTTGTTCTTGGCGGTTTTGATCTGAGTTGGGGCTCGTGCATCCGGTGTCGGGTCTAGCTAGGGTCGTAGCGGTGTGTATCATGACGACTCTGTATTCCGAAAATTTCCTCGGATGTTCGTCTTCATCACCCACATGGGGACTCCTGATGTACCGCTGGCCAGCGTTGTTATCTCTTGATGGCGCTTGGCTCCGTTCTGCCCTCAACTTTTATGGATTAGGATCGTCTATTCTTCAATCTAGTGATTGTTTGTTTACCGTCTTTGTGTTGCACCATTTTATTACTATGATTGTATGTTTGACGGTTCGCCGTCTGCTGACTTTTTCAGCCTCTCAATGAGTCAGATCTGTCTGATCATCGAATTATTACTTGATTAAAAAAATATAAAAATAGATGTACACAACTGCTCAATGCCGCATCAAAACTCTTACCGTGTATCAAAAAAAAGATGGACACAACATATTAACAAATCTGAGTCATTGAATTAAGATCAACGAATGATATTAAAAGTAACTTATGATTATTCGTCGATATTGGGAGATTATTCAATGGTATTGGACGATTATTCGTTAAAATAAAATTTATATTTTTAATTATATACAAATATACGAATAATTTTTGCATACACAATAAAGTATATGCACACGATATGGTATCATAAAATCAGATTTTCACCAAATTAGTTAACCAAGATTCTCACTGAATTAGTTATAACTTATATCGCCCAGGGAACTAATGCAAAACTGACAACCACCAAACGAGTTTAAGACAAAAGTAAACTATTAACTTAATAGTCCGAACAACAAGTTTGAGGGGCACAAAGCCCACACGCACAAGTAACGACTTAGTACCGAGTAGCTAACATAACGTTACACATCAAAACGACAGAACAAGTCTACATAGCTTAAGTGCTTCACCGGGTTTCGTTTCCGTAGCAGAACAAGCAAAAGATCGACATAGTAGAGGTCGATGTCTTGTTCGGTGGTGTTTCGTAGTTTAAAACGACAATTAGACAAAAGACCAGTTCATGAACATGAAGCAGATGCAATGCGCGTTTTCCTCGTCGTTCAGTACCTTCCACGCGACTGCACGTTCGTAGGAAATGGGGCGGCTCATGCTCGAAAGGCAGATCCCGCCTTGAAGGCAAGCGAAGCCCTGCAGAGAGAACGAAGAACGTGTTAGCGGTGCAAGATCGAACGCGATAGGCGCGTTGTTAGATGGGGCTATTCAGGACCTGTTGCATTATCTGAGGGAACTCCGAGCAAAGGGCCTTCCTGCCATGGTCGTCCAGGATCTTCTCGAGAGTTATGTCTTGCAGCGCAACCAGGGTGGTCTCGAGCATGTCTAGCCCCGCCTGGTTCGCAAAGGTGAAAACCGGGGATGCCTGGAGAATAAACAATAAAGGCGCATTTTCAATCATGTAAAGTGACAATTGCAAGGCTAAAAACCGAGGCATTAAGGGTACGAAGTGTGTGCACCTTCAAAGAGCAGCACAGGATTGCATCCGAGTGATGCCACAGCGTCTTCAGGATGACATCGGTTGCTTCGCCATTGAACTTGAGAAGCTCCACTCCCAAGAAGCATCTGTTTCAGAGTCCAACAAACGAAACCACTTAGTCGAAAAAACTCGATAGCTTCACAAACTATCATCGAGAGAGTGACAAACCTGTAGCTTTGGCAGATCCAGTGAGCCAAAGTGTGCGCCTCAGGATTCCCGAGGGGAGAACGGAGGTTGACCTGAGAGCCGAGGCGTGTAGGAGAGAGCGCCAGAGCGACCCTCTGAACAGACGTGATAATGCTTCGGACATACTGCCTAGCCATGGTTGCTACGTTTTCCTGCATGTGGCTCTCGAATGCGAACTGAAAAGCAATCGTCATTACCGATCTCATACTGCCATCACCGGCTGAGTTGTCGCTAGAGGATTTACTTCCTGTTGCCCCGACATCAAGTGCGGAAGTGAGATCTAGAGTGCGGTTCGGACTAGAAGCTTCCTGCTCCATTGCATCCAAAAAGAAGCAAATCAGAAAACAAGAAGCCGGATTATCGGAGTAATGTAAATACTAAGACAGTAGACGGTTCAACCTTTGCAGAATCGAGTGGTATGATACGAAAACCGGAAGGCAGAAGAGGTGCATCATCAGCAAAGGAGGCATCTATGGGAGCAAAGATTAGTTCTGCACAAGTGCCAACTGCGTTTTCGTCTAGCCCACAGCATAGCTGGTTATAAATACAGCAGAGCACGGATGTAAGCACAAGAACATGTAAATTCATTCATACCGCAAAATATTGAATCTAATAACCGAGAGAAAATGTTACAAGCATGAACTTGGTACCGATTAATGATGAAATGCGACGATTGTTATGCTTAAAAGTTAAAACAAGTAGACGATTATTGCTTTCAGTTAGATGTAATCATTGTTGTAAAAAACCCTTCAAGACCTGCCTAGACCCCGCCTAAACCCTTGACCTCGCCCCTCCGTCAAGGCTGTCAAGGTCGCCAAGGCCCCGCCCAAACCACAAAGACCCGCCATGAAATCCGCCTAGACCCTACATAGACCCTTGACCCTACCTACCCTACCGCCTAGCACCCGCCAAACGTTTTTTAGAACATTGGATGTAATCATGTAAATACAAACAATTCAACAAACGAATTTTGTGAAATTATAAATCATTAACACAAATGAAACTATCTTCAACTCATATATCAGGCTTATAGAGCTAACAAATAGTATACGAAACCTAATTTCAAGCGACATTGTTCGAAGTCAAGTCTTAAAAATGGATAGGAATCGTAAGAAAGTATGACGCGGATAAATACTGACTTGCAAGAGGAATATATCTCTGGCCATCATTGCCTCTTCCGGAAACTGAGCGATTCCTTCCAGCTTGATGAGCTCCAAGAGCTAATGATACAAGCAGAAGACACGCGTTAGAATGTAAGGATGGAAAATAACCTCGCAGAGCGCTACAGAAGATCAAATTGAAGTACCTCCTCATGCTCAATAGTGTGTGCCAATGGAAGTATAACTTGGTTGCCAAAACCGCCCACTCGGGATCCAGGCAAGCTGCAGGGACCAACTTTCGCTGCTGCGGCTGAGTACGCGTCAATGTTGTTATCTGCCCATTCTGATCTGTGCTCCCTCAAGAATCTAAGCAACACTGCTGGAGGAACGTTCTGCAGACGCGAGAGAAGGTGACATTAGAACAATGGTATAGAGTAAATGGGGATGAAATCTCTTGCAGCCATTACAAACCTGTAGAAGCATGGACGCTTTAGCGCACAAAACTGCATTGCTGACAGACGGAAATCCGTTGGCGTAGGAGAGATTCAAAGCTAACAGCTTGTCAGGAGACGAGTTCACAAGGATGGAGACATCATCTACGCCATCGCTTCCAATTAAAGACCATCCTTCATCAGCATAGCCATTGAGTGCCTCGTTGAAGCCCCTGCTCAACCTCTGGCTAAGGGCCCGCAGAGCAGCAGGGCGTCTGCCCCAATTAGATACACTAGGCTGAGAAACTTCCTGTGCCACCTGTCGTAAATGGCGTAATGCCTGAATGGAAGAGCGCGTCATTTCAACCATGATTCACAGTTACAACAAGAAAAGAATTCGATTTTCAAAATTTAATAGGATATGAGTACAAACAAACGCACCGCCATTGTTGCCTTCTGAGCAAGCGCGGTTGATGATTCATACAAGGGGCGTAACACTTCAGGCACACTCCATGGCTGTACATGAATTAAACATCAGTCACTGTTAGTTATTCGAAGAACGAAACCTTTATCATGTTCATAGAAGAATGATGTACATATTTCTCACCTCAAGGTCCATATGATCGACGATGTGGATTATTGAGCCGCCACCATCACAAGGTCTAATGAGGTACCCACTAGGCAGCATTTCAGCTCTTACAAAACTCTGCACAGGCGGCACACTTGGGCCATTCTGGGTATTGGTAAGTGATCTTTCGCACACCTGTTCATTTGACAGGAGCACGAACTGAGTAAGAATACGATTCACAAATGCCATTGACAAGCAAAGATTGAACTAATGAAAGAACCAGTTGCTT
Source organism: Persicaria tinctoria (assembly GCA_037127255.1). Taxonomy (NCBI): domain Eukaryota; kingdom Viridiplantae; phylum Streptophyta; class Magnoliopsida; order Caryophyllales; family Polygonaceae; genus Persicaria; species Persicaria tinctoria. The sequence continues at coordinate 8,157,549 of JBANSL010000013.1, read as the reverse complement.
CCGTACCACTAAACTGCCATCCTCCATCATAGAAGTATAGCGTAGTAGCCAAAAATCACGACCAGGCGCCAATGTAGTTGGCGCATAGAGCTGAATCCACAAACGGTTTTCATTCTTAGTGTCAAGCAATAGGTGAAATCTATTATTGGACTGTGAATCAAGGGCATGACTCGGAATATTAACAACGAACCTGCATGTAGAGCAGCTCAATGGTTCCGCCATTGGCAGTAGGCAGCACGTTAAGCACGTCCTCAGCTCGGCAATCCCGTAACCAGGATGGCCTATCCTTGAGGATCTCTGCTACCTGCAAGCAATTACCCCATAATCACATCACAAGCCCACATTAAAAACAACGAAAAAGACACGGTTAAAAACATGATTCACGCTTACCCTTGTGGGTTCTAGACCCACTAGGCCGCAGGCTCGTGCTGCTACTCCAGCGCAACCATGAGAAATAGCAACAATTCCAATGGAATCCGGACCAGGCTATTAAAATTAACAACACCATTATAGTCAAAAACAAAAACAGTAATAAGGCCGGGTTGGGTATCGAAATCTAAATATTAGATATATCTAGTATTGGTATAACTTGATATTGATGTTAGGTCATCCGATACGGATATTCCTAGATCTAGGTATCAAGATATCAGCCAAATGGCGTCTAATATCGTTTAACCATTTTAGTTAACAAATCATGTGCTGATTGATTACATTGAGTTTATACTCGGAGGTTACGTATAAGATAAAAACCGATAATAAACACTCCATAAACAGACGAATGTCGAATAGCGAAAGGGTACCTTCATTCCAGGCATCTGGACCCACTCAACAGCAGTTCCAGTAGCCTTTGAAAGAAACTCTGCTAAAGTCTCTTCTGCAATGGACAAGAGCCTGGGAAAGAAAACAAAAAGCATATAAATGATGATGAAGGAACCCATCACTGAGTCCATCAGCCCAACACTAGAAAACAAGGGTGAAGGCCTAAAGGGGGGGGTCACGCTACACGATGCCCAGAAAATGACTTGACAACCAAAATATTCCTCCCCACTAAGCCAGCCCCAATCACTCACCCTGCAGGACTAGCATCCCTTGGCGGATGCTGTGGCGTCAATTGGTGTTGACCGCTTGTCACCACTGATTCACAGCTGGTGTCTTTGGTTGCAAGCGTCTTCTGCATCACCAATCAACAATATTCATTCAAACCCCAACTCAAAATTTCATCTTTTAGGGTTAGCAATAAACCCAATCTTTTTTGTGATGAATGAAAAATTACATCTTTAGGGTTTCAATAAACACTAACACAAAGGGCTAATGCAGATTAAAGATCATCCAATCCATTCATTATATGAATAATCAGTGATTAAAAGAACCAACTTTTTTTGTGAAGAATGAAAAATGCAATCTTTAGGGTTTCAAAGGAATAATCAGTGATAAAAAGAAACAATCTTTTTTCCTGACAAGGAGTTAAAGAAACTCACATTCTGGGTATGCTGGCGAAAGTAGCCATTCTCATAAACAAGATGAGACACCTGCTTTTGCAACCTATCATTTTCCTCCATTAACAGCTTGTTCATGGCGGACAGTTTCCTGTTCACAGCTTGCAACCTAGCTGACTCTTTCCTCTGCTTCTCCCTACATCTGCACAGTCCACAAGAGAACCCCAACATGATGAACAATCAAGAAAGCATCCATCTTTTTCACAGAGGAATCTTGAAAGAAATACCTCCTGTTCTGAAACCAAACTTTGATCTGTTTTGGCTCAATGTGGGAGAGGATTGGGCACTCTCTGATCAGCTGCTGTCGCCGGAGAGAGCTGGGCTTAGGGCAGTCATGATAGAGCCTCTCAAGGGCTTCAACCTGCTCAGGTGTATACCTTACATATTTTCCATTGTCCATCCCACTTAGCTTACCATCCTTGCAGGACATTGCCATCACTAAACCCTCAAAACTCCCCAAAAATTACTCAGCTAAGATATTTGCAAGATTTGGCACTGAAGAACTCAAAAATTCCCCCTTGTTGCTTGTATTGTTCCAAGGCGGAGACAGGTGCTACTGTTTGGTGTTTTCACATAATGAGGCAGTGAAAAACACAAGGGAGGATTTTTAAAACCCACTTCCAAGAACAAATCCAGAAAAGACGCTAATCACTTGGTAGAAACAAAACAAGAGATGAAATTTCAACAGCTGTGAAACAGATATACAAACCCCACCACCATCCCACCTTCAACCAAATGAAAAAAGGAACCCCACAAATCCCTCAAATTCCAACCCCATCAAAGAAAGAAAACAAAAGCAAAAAAAAAAAAAAGTCTTTTTCCCCCAAACCGACCCTCAGGATCTAACCATTCCAGTTGCAGCAGAACATGGCAGAGCAAGAACAGGGGACGAGCATCTCTCCGTTAGATCCTTCTTGAGTGCACACCTTGAAGAGAAAAGGGAAAGAGGTGATCAAAGGTTTTATCTTTCTGTACAGAGCTAGCACTCGACAAATGATTCCGCCTACGATCTGCAGCGACTTAGGGCATTCGATTTGGTTGAGCCGAACAAGGCCGTAGCAGAACAGAGCTTTGACATCTGGAAGGGGGTTGTTGAAAGGGATTGATTTTGCTATTTAAAGCTCAGCAAATGAGTGCATAATGCCCCCCAAATAGCATACCCCGAGCCCTAATTCAACAATTTAAAATTTTAAACAGTGGGAGAGAAAAAAAGTTGGTATCTTTAATGTTTTCAGAGTGATAAATACAGAGAAATAAGGGTTTTTTCCATTTGGGTAATTTGGGTTAAAGCTTTACTTGTGTGAGGGACCTTGTAGAGCTGTAGTAGCCAAAACAGAGCACCTTGAATTTATTTTTTATTTTTTTAAAATGAATAAAGATGATTAATTTTAAGGACGAAAATACCCCTGCATTTGTTTCATATTGCATATGGACCCTTTAGATTGCAATGATTTACAGGATTGACCCTCAAATCTCCACTGGGTTCTCAATTACTTGGGGAGTTAATTTTTGCAGGTGATTTGATCAATGCAGCTGTAATTTTCAGCAACAACTTGTGGAAGCTTTTGCATGTCTATATTTGGATGGAGTCATGCATTTGTTGCCACATGAAATGTATTTCTAAAACCAGCTCTACATATGAGATTGAAGATCTATTTCATGATCTTGCTCAAAAAGGAAATCTATCTCGTGAACTCCGAATTTTCAATGCGTTCATTTTGTGTTTAAAATGTGAAGTAAGCTCATCTCTCCTGTTCATAAAGTGAAGTGAATTATTCTCGTGGCATGAGATTTGTAATTATAATCGTATCCTGTTTTTTCAATGACTTTTTTTCAATTTCTAAATATCAGATATATCATATATCAAATCGAACGAACGAATTTTCAGATTGAGGTGCAAGTGAGACAAATTCTGAAAGAACCAATTAGTTAACCCTAGGTATTTCAAGTAAACTTTACTAATGGATCGAGTCAAATTTCATCAAAGATCCTTGTAACCTATTTAGCTTTGCATTATCAAATCTTATATCATATCAATAGTAATGTGATGTGAGAGTTGAAGAGGAAGAAGCTTATAGCAAAAGCCAGGTGGATATATAGTGTTTGATAACCATTAGGGCAAAGTGCAAAGGACCTTCTTTTAGCAAATTGTGGTGGTGGGTAGGGTCTGAATTAAGACAAGGGAGAGTGGTCTCAACAGCAAACAACAATGACAGGAGACAAGTTAAATGTTATCAAAAGCATCCATTTTCCATTGGCTACTCTCTTCTTCTTTTTTTCATCTTGGGTTGAATCTTGACACTTGAATTACTAGTGCATCTTGGAGGTAGACATGAATCATTTTTTTCTCCTGCCATTGATTGCTCTATATGCACTTTTTATATATACCTATGTGTCTTGTGTGGGAGTGGGAGCAAAATGGATCATATGAAAATGTTGTCCATATCTATGGCTAGTGTAATGCTCAAGTTTTCCTCCCTTTTTTTAACGTCCTTTTCTCATTGCTTTTGTAACCAGGACGAAAAACTTGGATAACGTCCAAGTAAATAGGTATATTAGTAAATTATAAAACATAGTTAGGCAATGACCGAGGTAATGTTCCATACTTAGGGGTCGTTTGGTATTGATATCTAGATATCAGATATTGAATATTGGCCCCGATATCTAATATCTAGTGTTTGGTATAGATAGATATCAATATCACTTAACTTCATATCAGGTGCGGATCTTTGGGTAAGTCCACCCATCAGTTGCTAAGGTAAATTTTAATTTGGCGTGTGTTAAAAAAAAATTATTGCTAGGGTGATTTTTTACTCTGCTAAGCTTAATTTTGTTTGGTCTAAATAAAAGGACACTCACTCACCTTCAATTGTAAGTACACAGTACACACAATTTAACCTTCAATTGATGTGCCATCTAAATAATTATAAATTCATACAGGTATAGAAAGCCAAGAAACAATATCTACTTAATCACTTAAATCTCTTTTGAATTTGGAATCATATTTTAGCTTAGTAAAATTTTACTTCTTCTCCGTGCATATTTTTTCGCTCACCTAACTTTAAAACTCTAGATTTGTCACTGCTTAATATCGATATCTTGATATCAATATCGATATATAAACTAAACCCATACCACATGTCTCAATTGCATAGGTATACAGATTGTTTGGTGTGAGAGGAGCAAACACGTGCATTTGGAAGGTATACATAAACATAATGTAAGATCCAAAAGAGTGGCAAATTGCAGGGCCTTTCCTTAGATAGGAAAAATAGAGGGGTCAATTGTGAGAAAGTATGGTTGACCTGTGGTTCAATTGAGTGAGGTGTGCAGGCGTCAAAGAGGAGTGGCAATAGCGTAAATAAAAGGAAAGGGAAGGGCAAAAGGAAAGAGGGAGGCGGGAAACAGAAGCGATATGGAAAGAAACAAAAGGGAGGTGTGAGGGAAGAATGATGAGGCTTTTTGCATGCGTCTCTCGATTCTTTACATTTCCTCTCCCCTTTCCATTTCCACTTTCCTCCCTCACGTATATCGTTTCTAATGTTTACTCCTTTTATTTTATTTTATTTTATTTTATAATAGAATGTTGAATTTTCCCGCCTCAAATTGATACAAAGATTATTTTTATGTATATATATTTGAGACTATATGTAATGCTATTTTTTCATCTTTTCCATTGTACTATTTAAATATATGAAATTTGTTCCTGAAAAAATGGAAGAAATAAGTGATAGTGGTCGAACGTTATGCAAACATATAGTAATAAAAATACCATCTTTCTTTATTAAATACAATAGATTTATTCTTCATTTGTTGGTCTTAAATTATTGGTGCGATTTATTAGGTTTATAATGCAAAAAGTTAAGGCAGTGTTTGGTTAACACAATTTTTAAGTTGTTTAAATTATGATATTTTTGGATTTCACAATGTATTAATTATAATGCAATTATTATATCTCATTTTATGTGATTATTTAGTTAAATAATGATTTTACCTCAATTTTTATGAGATTTTTTTTTACACCCAAATATTCATATAAAACGAGGTAAAATAATTGCATTATAATTAAAATTCAATGGCATTTCACCCCTAACCACAACGCATCCACTGATTCTTCAACATCAGTCGGGTCGGGTCGGAGTCTTCGGACCTCCACTTAGTTTCACCCAAACTTCATCCTGATCATTGATAGACCTTCACAACTCATTCACTTATTCTTCATCCAAACACACCCATATTAGTATACTCCGTATTAATTAAAATGCATTTAAATCCAAACAAATCTGAAATCCCAACAAGTTTCGAAAATTTTGGGCAGCGTACTCATTTGGGAGCACGTATATTGAACCGTATAATAGGGAGTATGATCGAATCTACTGGGGCGGTCGGGGCAACTCCGATTCGGGAATGTGTGATCTTCAAGTAAGAATATACTCCCTCCTGTCTTTAATATTTGTCTTTGATTTGAATTTTTTTTTAGAAATGTAAAAACTATATAAAATATTAACTTTTATTCAATCCTTTTTAATGATATTATACTAAAAAAAATTTTATAAGGTAAAGATTCGGGGACCAGACATACCTGGCTCTCCGAGAGGCCGACGAATCGGCAGATGGATTAACCATCGAAAATAGTACAACTAAAAGCGAACCAAAATAAGCGCAACAAGGATTGAAAATACACGTACAAAAGGAGAGACCTAGTCTAAACGAAAATCATTGACCGAGAACAAAGACGTAGACAGAAGCCAAGCACCACCATGGCATGCAGCACCGCTGGTCAGCGGTACATCGGGATGTCATCTCCCGTGGGCAATGAAGACGGAAACTCCAAGGAACAATCTCCTAAAAACGGAGTCATCACTGAGCACACCACCACGACCCCAACCAGACCTGACTTCAAGCGTCACGCCGTCAACCAAACCAAAACAAAAGTAGAACCCCCAAAGCACGCACAAGCCACAACCCGAAACATGATGTGACTGAGGGAACGACCAAACCAAACTTTACTCAAAGAACTGAAATTTACAACCCTTTTAGTAATTTAGTCCTGCCCTTCCGAGACTTTGTTCAAACCCTTTCGGGAATTGGTTTTATAAACAATTATTATTACTATTCATATATAAATATAATATATAAATAACAACAACAATAAATAAATAAATAATTTCTTTTTCTTTTTTTTTTTATAGATGCTTGGCGTGCAAGGGGAAAGAAAACCCTTGCACGCCAGGGTGCTCTGCAATTGTACGCAAAAGGAAGCCAGCGGCAACTAAGGGCAAATAGGACGACTGCGAGAAAGATTCCAAGCACATACCCAAAGGTGCGGCTGCGAAGAGACGAAACATGCCCTTGACAACGGCAATGACGTCGGGGGGGGCACGAATCCAAACACAGAAGGGGTAGACAGGGCGAGATTGAAGCACCGATCCATCCACAATCAGTGACGGCAAAGACGCCGGGGGGGGGGGGGGGATCGAATCCAAATGCAGAAGGGGTGGATAGGGTGAGATTGAAGCACCGATCGAAAGGAACCAAAATCGGTGGCGGATTCAAGCAAGTGTTGGGAAAGGGGTAGATCGGAGCAACCAACCCACACTAGAGACAGATTTCCCAACCCGAAGCCACTGCAATCCAGAAAATGGAAGAAAGCAATGACAGCCGGAAGTGATCGGCGAAGGCTTTCTCCTACCCAGAGTTGTTCCATGAAGATATTCTAACACTACTCCCGAAGGCGAAATCTTACATTTGGGAAGAAGATGCACGAATTAGGCCAAGAGGTTGACAAATCGGGGACAAGACACACCAAACAACACAAGCCCCAACCTAATTGGTTTTTGAACGAGAGCCGAAACAGGATTTATAAAGATAGGTTTTCCGTTCGTCTTTTACAACAACCCTGAGGCGGAGCTAAAGGCGGCAGCATGCCGGAGCGGATTGTGGCGGCCAGAGCCGAGATTAGGGCGGCCGAAGCCGGGGTTGAATCTCCCTCTCTCTAGAAAACTAGAGAGATGAGAGAGCGTTGTTGGGTTCCAATAATAATATTATACTCCCTCCGTCCTAAAATACATGGTCTTTTAGGCCTTGAAATTTTGTCAAAAATACATGGGTTTTTAGGGTTATAGGGTAATTATTACCCCTAAAAAGTACAATAGTAATTAAAATTAAAGAATTCTCATCTCTATAAAAGTAATGAGATTTAAATATAAATAGGGTTCCTTAATTAACGTGCAAAGATCTAAAAGACCATATATTTTTGGACGGAGGGAGTACTAATTACTACTCTCTCCGTCCAATAATATATGGGTTTTTACTTTTTAGAGGTAAATTTTTGTACTACATATAACAATAGATGAGTTTTTATGTTTTCTAATTAGGAAGTTGTAATGATTTGTATTGACTTTTTAAAATAATTTGATTGGTTAAAATGTGCAGTGGATTTTAAAAAAATAATAAAATTTTAAAAAAGTTAGTGTAATCACGATGTTTTTTTTAAAATTAAATTATTTTATTAAAATTTGTGTAAAAAGCTAAAAACCCATGTATTTAATGACGGATGGAGTATAAGAGTAATTTTTATTACTTTAAAAAATGTGTCTAAATAATAAAAAGTCAGATGAAAAAGAACGCAGGGAGTATTTTTTTTTGGTCATAAAACGTAGGGAGTATTAGTTGGGGGAACAATGGAACATAAACGGCTGGAAGGGACGACGATTTAATGGAAATTACAGTACTATTAATGTGGGATTGTGGGACATGATGCCGATATATGATGTGATTGATATCGGTCTATCCGAGAGTATGTTTTTATGACTTATGACACGGATTTAATTTGGTTAGAGGGGATTAATTTCTTAATCACTACCTAATTAGGAGTAGTAATTGCCACTTAACTTACCTCTCACTTTTTAAAAGGATAGAAATTGTTTTATTTTTAAATTTGTTTTTACTTTTTAAAATGTTAAAATTTAATTGTAAGGATATAAAAGTAATCTCCGTCTAAAAAATAGTACAATTACCTAAAATAAAACTCAAGAAGTATAGTCAGTAAAAAAACCTATAAAAGGGTATACTCTACCCAATTTTCTCAAAAATATATATATATATATACAGAGTAGGAGTGTAGGAGAATATATGTTTGACCTTAATTGATGGTTCACAACTCACAAGCACTAATCTCTATCGTACTATATATTTAAACTTTTCCGCCAAAAAAGGGGAGAATATATTTTTAACTTTTGTGCTAAAGTCTACATTTGACCTTTATTTTCAACCTCATCTATTATGGAGTATTAAAATAAAATGTATGTATATAAGAAAAATCAGGCAGATTAAGGTTTCTATATATAAATGTAATCAAAATGAAATTAGGTGTGAACAAATATATATAGTTGGAATGCACATGAATAAGATGATGGTGAACGTGCATTCAAGGGGGAATCTGTACATAAGATCCGACCTAGCTAGGTTAACTATAAATAAATGAAAATAGAATAAAGTAAGGATAATGAGATCGAAAGAGATTCGGAGGCTTTGAATTTGAATTGATTGACGAGGTGACAACTACGCTCATGGAGTACTATCTTACCTCATACATGTAGAAGTTCGCACATCATCATTATCTATCCATCACGTCACCAAAAAACAAAACACAAAAAAAAAAAAAATTCTTAATGTCTACAAACCTGCTAGGAGTAGGACTACTGGATCGATGGGGTCGGATGGAATTGGGATTTGTTGTCCCAACTCCTCTCGGCTAGGACTTTGATGAAGCTTGCAGCAGTCACGGTGGTGAACGACGGCACGGTCCAGGACCCCCTTACTTAGGAGGGTTCTACCGATGTGAATTATTCCATAAGTAATGCTTATGATCAAATGATAGGAGTTGTTGATTTATGTGATGTGGATTCGCAGGTGTACAAGAGAATTTGGATGCTGAAAGTGCTAGAGAAAGTCCGGTGCTTCACATGGATGCTACTAAAAGGGGTTGTTCTCACTAACGTGGAGAGGAAACGACGGCATATGGCGGCGAACGACGAGTGCAATATGTGTCCGAGCCACCCTGAGACCCTTCTGCACCTATTCCGAGATTACCGATGCATTCAAGGTTTGTGGTGCGGGGCAAGCATGGGAATTATTAACTTCTTTTGTGTGCCTTTTGCATGATGGATTAGAAGCAATCTGATGAGGAAGGAGACCAAGAACGGGAGGCTGGATTGGGCGAGCTTGTTCGCCACTGCGTTGTGGTGGACGTGGAGGTGGCGGAATGATAAGATCTTCAACAAGAAGAAGGCTCAGATGGACAAGGAAGGCTTCATCAATGAGAGAACGCTGGAGTACGCCAAGGCCTGGGACGAACCTAACCCGAGGAGCAGTGTGGCCGAGCAGCGAATTGTGATGGTTAACTGGGACAAGCCTGCACTCAGGTGGATTAAAGTAAACACCGACGTAGCGGTGAACAACGAGGGTTGCGCCTCTGCCGGAGGGGTTGTCCGCGATGACTCTGGGCATTGGATTGAGGGATTTTGCCACAACACTGGCCTCTGCACGATGCCTATGGTTGAGTTGTGGGGGATCGTGAATGGTCTTCGACTTGCCTGGGATAGAGGATTCCGCAAGGTGCTGCTTGAGACGGACTCCATGCTTGCAGTCAACTTGATCAAAGAGAATATCAATTTGGGGCACCCCCTCTTCAGCCTGGCTCGTCAATTCCATTGCTTTCTCAACCGGGGTTGGGATATCCAACTCTGACATGTCTTCAGGGAAGCGAACTTGGTCGCGGACTCCCTTGGTTCGTGTGCTTCTTCTTTTCCAATTGGTTTTCACTTAGTTTCTACCCCGCCTGAGGGGATTTTGCACTTCATTGAGTAAGACGCTAGGGGTAGGGCTACGCCCCACCTCACTCGTTCGTAGCCCATGGTTGTTCTTTTGCTTCTTTTTAATTTAATTCAAGAGCTTGCTCTCGGTTGATCACTAAAAAAAAATGTCTACAAACCTGCATGACGCTAAACCACATACCCATCTTTTTTTTTGACGCTAGATAAAGATTAGGTCGGGTCGGCCGCAGCAGAGGCCCTTCCTAGCGCATCCTCCCAGACGAGAATATGCAGTTCTGGATCATCCTCACAGTTGAGGTCGCAAGGGGATGCATGTGCACTACAAGCAAGATAGTCGGCCACAACATTAGATTCCCTGAAAATACTACGAATAGCAACCTAAGTAAAGGACGAAATATCTGACAAAATATCTGCTTGTAGCATCTCGATAGTCCAGGGGCGTTTCCAATCCCCCATTAGAGCATTTATAACCAGTAAGTTGTCTCCTTCGATCAGAAGGTTTGAAATTTGTAACGACTTAGCAGGCAGGATACCCATTCTGAGGCCAAGGTTTTCGGCATAAACCACTGAAATGTTTGTACAAATGGACCGGCCAAGCGGGACCACCTCACCAACCGAGTCGTAGATGACGTAACCGAATGATGCTGAACCACCTGGGATAACTGATCCATCAAAGTTAAGCTTGTAGCAATTTATGGGTGGTTTATCCCACTTTCCAGAACGACGGTGAAACCTGGTTGGGATAACATTAGTCCTATGGTCCGAGTGGTTTATACTGTCAGTAGCATGATGAGCAGAGGGAATCTTGCAGGTAGGATCGTCCTCCAAAACCTTAGATTGTTTCCAACAATGGGTACTGGTATTGTGGAACAGAAGGATTTCGTCAATAGTTACCTTACTTGTGTGGTTGAAAACGATTTGGTTTCTAAAGAACCACAATTCTCACCAAGCCGAGGCTAGATCAGCAAACTTAGTGTTTCCGATTGCTCGTTTGATTTCATTCAGTGGGAGCACCGATCCCATACCTATGTTTGCAGCTATATACCCTGGAAGACGAATTCGTAAAGCTTGAAGAAGATCATTAGCCATGGGACAATAAAGAAAAAGATGGTGTACCGATTCGTTAGTGTTACCACAGTAAGCACACCTCGAAGGCACAACCACATGCGACTTTTGCAGTCTTGGTTTAGTCGGAAGACCATCGCGAGAGATTTTTCATAGAAAGTGTCGAACTTTAGGGGCACGTCGAGATTCCAAATCCAACCGCAATCGAAATATGTCATCCCAACATTTTCTGATAGAAAGGAGTTAGATCATGGCTAAATACAAGCTTTAACAATTTTTTTTACATTAAAATTGATTAATTAATTACATCTATCACTTTTATTAATCAATAAATTTTGAGGGAAAAAAATCAAAACCCAATAATTCTATATTTTTTTTGATTAAGTAAAAATTCGGAATCGACAGACGCAAAAAACCTAAACATACCGATAATACAAAAAACAGACACAATGAAACAAGTAGAAACAAACTCTACTACAACGAGACAACCTAAGTAGAACCACTCCCAATCAATTTAGGACGCCGGTAAAGAACGAAGTCAAACACCACCGAACAGTAACACCGCGATACTCAGAAGACTTAAAAATATATTTTTTTTATTAGGAAAGAATTTGGGTGGGCTGGCCGCCCTACCCGGCAGCATCCTTGCGGATGAGGTCAAGAAGACCTGGATCATTTTTAATATCGACTCATCAGGCAGAGTGGCTAAGGTGTGCAACCTTATCCGCCACTCTATTGCCCATACGAGGAACGTGAAAGAAAACGATTTCTTTCACAGTCGATAACAGGAGTTGAGCTTCCGAAAGGATTAGTTCGATTTCTCAAGGACAGTTAGATTTCTGGTTTAAGTGATCAATGATGATCTTACAATCTACTTCAATTTGGATCCTTTCTATATTGTGTTGCCGTACCTGTTGGATTTGCAAGTTGACCTTAAAAATACTTATATTTTCAAATAAAATTTTCAACATAAAAAGAGTTATATTTTTGTTTACAAGAGTACACATTAATTCTCTCATGTATATATATGTCTACATACTAGCCTACAGGGATGGTCCATGTATGTGCTAAAAAGGGATGATGGTCCATGTATGTATATCACATGCATCCCATAGTTTTTGTAACCTAGTCCTTGATTAGGTAAATAAAGGTGGCCATTTCGGGGTTCGAACTGGGGACCTGTGGATACTACTCACATGTCCTTTTTATTGAGCTATTCAGGAATGGTTTTTGTAACCTAGTCCACTCCACATCTTAAGTACGGTTTTTGCTTCCCAATTTGTTTGTTTTTTTGTTTTTTTTTTTATAATGAAAATTAGTAATGAATGAAATCTCAATTAAAAAATGATTAAAAAAAAGAGAAAAAGGAGTCTCGAACTCTCGATACATTTATATGTCTCTTCTGTAACTATAAGTTGATCGAAGATGCATAACAAATTTTCACAAAATGTCTAGAGTTTAGGTGATTGTCGATGCCCTTCTGTTAATCCACGACTTCAAAGCCGCATCCATCACCCATGTATTCCACGAGATTAACCAGATTGTAGATCGTGTAGCCCACACTCGATTTTCGCAACTCTATATATTTTTTTTTGGGTGGAAATTTCGCAACTCTATATTTAGATTGCCTCCTATATGCTATTGAAGACAAATGTATAGTGTTAAATAAGTAACATGTACCTACATGGTAATGGGTCGGGTGGTGGGTGGATGGAACCCCATTTCACCCGACCCACCATTGATGACCAATCATCCCATCCAACCCACTATCCATATCCACTTCACTCATATCCACTTTCACCCATATTCATCGGGTGAGCGGGTGAAATGGGTGAAATATGGATGACATATGGGTGATTTTTGCTAAATACACATCATTGAATTCCAATAAAACGTGTAGAGAAAATAGTAGCTAAAATAACATTATCTTGCACATTAAGTCTTAAATAAGTCATCATAAGTTTAAATTACATTGTCTTAAACATATGACCATAAGTTTTAAACACAAACGAGAGTTGAAATAGCATTGTCTTAAGAAAAATAAGTCGCTCAGCAACATCAAGACAAGAGTAGTAGAGGATGAAGAGGGCAAGTGGTTTGAATAACGAAGTGCCGATTAGGAAGTTATGATTTAAAAAATTAGAAAGTTTATATTTTTTTTATATAAAATATATAAATAATACTTTTATAATGTAGATGGATGATGGATCGGGTCGGGTGGTGGATCGGGTGTGGGTGGAAAAAATCTCACCCCACCCGACCCATCACCCATATCCACTTTCCACCCGTTTTTTTCGGATTTTCACTCACTTTTTCGGGTCGGGTGATTGGGGTTCGAGTCGGGTGCGGGTGAAATTGTCATCCCTAGACTAACATGGCAGTGGCGGATCTAATATTTTAAAGTTAGGTGAGCGAAAAATTATTTATTGTGAAGAGGTCTATTTTTTTTTCAGACCAAAATATGATTCTTATATAGTTTTTCACCAAAAATATAAAATAGATTTAAATTTTAATAATTAAAAGAGTTACAAAATATTTATTATAAGAAATACTCTAATTACAAATAAAAAGAACAAATAGGAGACTTTTAAATTTACAAGTGAGTCTAATTAAAATAAGGCTAAAAAGAAAATAATTACCCTAGCAAAAAAAAAAGTATAAGTTTAAAAACAAAAATTTTACCCAGCATCAGCTGGGTTTGCGCTTTAAGAGATCCGCCTCTGTAACATGGTGTATTTTAACTAGGGAATATAAATATTATTAGACATGAATAAGCTTCCTCCGTTGAATCAAAAAATAAGCTTCCTCCGTAAAAAAGAGTTGATTCTAACAAGGAGTTTGGGAGTGGTGGTGGTGTTGAAGGTGGGGTCAGAGCGTGGTGTAGGGGGTGTGGCCCACTAACGGCAATATGCCTCAGAGGCGCGGCGGGTCCAACACGCAGTCCCCGCCACCGGGCAGCGCCCATTCCCACCCATCCTTTGTTGATTACGTGGACAAGCATGTCCCCTTTTCTTTTTGTATTTTTTACAGTGTCTACACTTTGGGCTTTGGAGTATCATTGCTAAAAGCCTAAAACAAATGTAGATGCGAGGAATCCAGATTCGGTTCATCCCACTTTGATTTGTGAATCAAATTAATGTCAAAAATTTAATGTCAAAAATATAAGGGAGGTTTAACTTTTTATACAACAGTTTAATTTTTTTTGTTAAAAGATAAATCACAACTTTATAATATAAAAATAATATGACATCTTTTTTTTTATCAACCAATTAACTAATACTACCATTTTAGGCGAAAATATGAGATTTAGGCTCTATTTGATAACACGAGTATTTTTCCGGAGCTTTGGATTGGATTTTATGTAGTTTTGCACGAGGTAAAAATAAAGTTTTATTTTAATTAACTCTTAGAATTAGATTTTATACAATTAACCACTCTAAACTTTTCAGAACATTTCTTTTTATATTCACATATTTATTTATTTTCTCCTATCTCATCAGCTAATTCATCATTTTATTTAACATACCTAATTTATCATTTTTAGCTATCCGATCGGCTCTAATTATCTCCTCAACTGTGTAGGATGAATAGAAGTAGTAGTTTTTTCCCTTGAAACTTGTAGTCCTATTTGTAGGCCTTTTCCATCAAATCAATAGCGATGTGTTGATCCGAACCAAGGTGGCCCAAACAAGGCATTTCATAGGCCCAGCCCAATCTCTTAATGGGCTGAATCAAAAGATCTGAAAAGGCGGGTGACGTCCATCTATATGAATGTTAAACCACATGGGCTGGGCTTCTTTACGGGCCTGAAAGTAACAAAGGCCCAGTTTGAGTGTATCATTGAATGATCGATTCGAATGAATTGCCATCACGTGATCTCCCCCAAACACGTGCCATCACGTTCATTGGTTGCCCAACGGCTAGGCAACGCACGTGTGTCAACCGACACAAAATAATTTCTCTTTGTTATTGTGGTTCACTTGAACATTTTTACAATTGTATAAATTCGTGTTCTCGTCCATAAAAATAAAAATGCACGTACTTGATACCAATCCATGTTTTTTTTTTAAAAAAAAAAAAGAAAAGAAAAGAAAAGAAAGGCAGAGTTAAATGAGGATTGACCACCGCTGGCTTAGGATTAAAGGGGAGGTTGGGTAGGGTGTTGTGTTGTTGACAAAAAAGAAACCCCCGACCTCTTTCACTAAAGAAATGTCACATGATAGCTGACACCCACCTCTACCTTTGTCACGTGCTTGTCCCCACCATCCCCTCTTTTTTTTTTTTTTAAAAAAAATTAACTTATACTCCCTACAACACAATAAATATAGGATGTTGTTATATACACCAGAAATCTAAGGTAAAAAATGCACGTTATAAAGGACGTGCAAGCCTTGTGACTAATTAACATTTAAAATAAATTAATTAATCCCTTTTAACCATGCACATCCTTAAGGACGTGCATGATTTGAGGTGTATATACTATATAGCGAACACGTAAATATGTTGCTTCAAATTTTTTTGGAATATTTCACCTAATACTTAATTTCCTCATATTATATAGTAAAACTTTATATGGTGGATCAATACCTACAACTAACAGCTAATATGGTGTTAATTGTATTTAATGAGTAGTTGTATAAGCTCCAACTGTTACTAGCTATGATGGTAAAAGATACTACAGTACTACTTAATTAAGGTCATTGTTCACATTTTTCCCCACCATTCAAATTTGGATCATTTAATTGATATATGTCAATTTAATTTGATTGTTTTTATAAGATGTTTATTTATTTATAATGATAAAAGTGTTTCACACTTTTGAATAACCAAAGATTGGCGATGAAATATATGTTATGGTGATTAATTCACTGATATAGAGAATCAAATACTCGTAAAAAGAGTGAAAATTCTCAGATAAATAGATCCTAGAATAAACTCGCATAACATTTGTGAAAAAAAGATATGTATAAGCCTATTCTTTAAAAAAGTTGTCCCTAAATTGAAAACAAGATTGAAGTGTACATTGTGCATGAACATGGGAAAGAGACAAGGCAAGACACATCTTCATCTTAGTTCTCATGTACATGGAAGAGCAAAATCACCTACAACTCTTCTCGGGGTTATATTAGATGCACAACTTAATTATTTTGAATATAAATTTACAGTAAAGAAATTATTTTTAGATTTTATAACCTTTTATTGACATATTTATATCTTAAAAAATTACATTTAAGAAAAATAAAAAAAATAATTCTAAAATTATCATTATTTTATTTATTTGTATTTTTAAACTTTGATTTTTGAAGATATAAATTTATAAACATCAATATACGGATATAAAACCTTACAAAAATTCTAAAATTTTTTGATGTAAATTGTAACCGAAATAATTAAATGATCCACCGAATATAACACAGAGGGTTATAGTTGATCCGAAGTGATGGAAGAGTGATAGCGCGCAATCGACCATTGTTGTGAAATTGTGATCATCTATGACCTTAACATGCATGTAACTAGAGGCGGAGCCAAGGGGGGCATGGGGAGCACGTTCCCCTCCCCTCATCCAACAAATTATCTAGGTGTATTCTCCTCGTCGCTAGCTTCGTTTTGATATATAATACGCCCTAATTCGACATCTGAGTAAAAAGTTATGAATGTTTGAAAATTGTAGGTGTATTAATCACTTTAATTTTATTTCAATAGACTATAATACTTTTATATTTTGCTTAAATTGACATTCATATATTATAAATCATCTCGAGAGCTTCGAAACCATAGGTTATATTACTTATTTTGATAATTTGGTAAGAAGTTACACAAGTTTCAATTTTTGAAGTTATACAAGTTTCAATTTTTTATATCTAATTATACACTATTACACGTTAAGAATATAACAAGTTAAATATTGACTCAATGTTTATTTATTGCGTTTTATATACTTATTTTGTTAGTTTTCTTTTCTTGGACTATTTAATTTATTTATTTATATTTCTTTATATTTTTCATTAGGGCTGTTATATGAGCTAAACAGCTCGGGATCAGCTCGAAAAAAGTTCGACTCAAGCTCGTTCACTTACCTCAACAAGCCAAGTTTGAACATGATTTTAAGCTCGGTTGCAAGCTCGACTCGTTCGATTTAAGCTCGAATAGCTTGAATTTTATGAAATTTCAAAAAAAAATTTAAAGTTAATATGTTATAATCACCAAGTAAAAACCGCTTAGAGCTCGAAAAAAGCTCGATTCGAGCTCGTTCATTTACTAAAACAAGCCAAGCTTGAACGAAAAGGAAAGCTCGTTTAAAAATTAGGCTCGGCTCGAGCTCATTTAACAAATTAACCAAAGCTCGGCTCGTTCGGCTCATATAACACCCATATTTGTAATGGAAATAAAATAACAGAGTTTTAACATAAATCGTAGTCATGTTATCTTAAAATAACATCATTTAATTTATAATTATCATATTATATAGAGATCGTTATGTTACTTTAATCTAAAACGATACCGTATGTATACAATCGTGCCCCTTTTTTTTATCCCCTTTAATTGAATCTAACTCTACACAATTAATTTACGAATCAAAATTAAAAAATATCTCTTAATTTTTGGAAGAAAAAAAAAGAATACCCGATCACAATAGTGTAAAATAAGTGTAATACACAAAGTGTACATGTAGGATTTGGACTCATTGGTGCAGCTAGCCTTGTTCCAATAATGTTGCTTTAATAAAAATTTTTTTTATTAAAATCTTAAAAAAAGGTAAATTACAAAAATCAAACCATTAAATGAGTAGTTAAAATATTTTAAATACTAACTATAATATTTTTTTAACAGTTGTATACCATAATTCAGTAGATATAATAAATATACTTGGTAATAGCTAGCAATGATACGTATATAACTGCGAACCTTATCTGAAATAACCACAACAAGACAGTCACCTAATTAACCATTGATCGTCTCCATTGATAATCTACACAAAAACATCTCATCTCCAAATTGGAGTCATTAAAATTAGGGTAAATTACACATAACCACCCTAAATAAGTCTAGTTTTCAAATAACCCTCAATAGTACAAAAGGGGGACCAGAGCACACTTTTTTTTTTATGCACGGGAGCACACTTCTCATACTGTGCTTATAGTGAGTGCGCTCCCAAACAAGCACACTTACTATTTAACTGTGATCCCATATTTTAAGTACGGTTTTGTATTGAAGCGTTCTTAAAATTGTCATACGACCAATTATAAGAACGCTTCAATTGAAGTGTGCTAAAAAAAAAAAGTTGTAACACACTTTTTTTCAAACCGTGCTTAATAATAAGAACGCTTTAAATGAAAAACGTGCTCTTTCATATTTCTGTAAGCACGCTTTAAATAAAAAATGTGCTCTTTCATATTTCTCTCAAGACTTCTTGCACCCTCGAACCAAGAGTCGAACCCAAGACCTCTTGCACCCTCAAACTGAATTCGTCCACTTTACACTCCTGCCACCCGAGCTATTGTAACTTTGTGCATTTACTTAATCTAATTACTAAAAAAAAACTCTAAATATAAAAAAATATTTTTTTTGAGAACGGTTTATAAAAATAAATGAGAACGCTTTAAAAGAAAAATGTGTTCCCTCTAGTTAAATTTGGTTTTGGGAAGACACTTTTCTTATAAAACCGTGTTTGTTTTAATTTTTTTTAAGCACGCTTTACATGAAAACCGAGCTAATTATTCCTTTAGAAACAAACGAGAACGGTTCTATAGAAAAGCGTATTGATTTTAGTTAAAGTTGGTTTTGGGAACACACTTGTAAAATGAAACCGTATTCGTTTTCATTTATTTTAAGCACGCTTCACATGAAAACAGCTTAATATTTTTCAGAAATAAATGAGAACGGTTTTATAGAAAAACGTGTTCGTTTTAGTTAAATTTGATTTTGGGAACACACTTTGAGAATTAAACCGTCTTCGTTGTAATTTTTTTAAGCATGCTTTACACGAAAATCGAGTTAAATATTTTTTTACAAATAAACGAGAACGGTTTTATAGCAAAGCGTGTTTGTTTTAGTCAAATCTGGTTTTGGGAACACACTTTGAAAATTAAACCGTGTTCGTTTTAAATTTTTTTAAGCACGCTTTACACGAAAACCGTTCTAAATATTGTTTTTAGAAATAAACGAGAACAATTTAATGAAAAAGCGTGTTGCTTTTAGTTGAATTTGGGGTTGGGAACACGCTTTTAATATAAACCGTGCTTAAAATAAAAAAAATAAGTACGCTTGTCAAAAACCGTACCCAACTTACCGTGTTCTACCCCCTATATTTGTACTAGTGCCTCTATAAAATGTAAATTACAGGAAATCACTCGTAAATTAAATCCGTTTTCAAACGACCACTAATATGTTAAATGTTCATTTGTAAAGACAAAAATACCCCCGTGCCTGCATTTATATATATGTTTTATCATGCTTGATTTACTTTCTCTTTGAAGGTAAAATGTCAAATTAAATGGTACAATACATACCATCATTTTTCTTTTCTTTTTTAAACAAATAAGTTTGAATTATTAGTATTTTTATCTTTCCAAATTTTACAACGGAGATTTAATTTTTATTTTTTTTTTATTAGGAAAAAATTCGGGTGGGCTGGCCCTACCCGGCAGCATCCTTGCGGATGAGGTCAAGAAGACCTGGGTCATTTTTAATATCGACTCCTCGGGCAGAGTGGCTAAGGTGTGCTACCTTATCCGCCACTCTATTGCCCATACGAGGAACATGAAAGAAAACTACTTCTTTCACAGTCGATAACAGGACTTGAGCATCTGAAAGGATTAGTTCGATCTCCCAAGGACATTTAGATTTCTTGTTTAAGTAGTCAATGATTATCTTACAATCACCTTCAATTTGAATCCTTTCTATATTGAGTTGCCGTACTTGTTGAATCCCCATTTTGAGAGCTAGAGCTTCCGCTGTGAGTGGTTTTTGTTTACCCAGCAACTGGTTGTGTACAGAAATAGGATGTCCTGCCCAGTCCCTAATAATGGCCCCAGCAGAGCTATCGCCATTAGTTAGAGTTGATCCGTCGAAATTTAGTTTGAACGAACCCCTTGGAGGCTTGCGCCAAGAAATGGTTCTTTGTTTCTTACTCTTTTTAGTAGGGTGCGGCCGAAGAGGGCGGATCACCTCCTCAAAGTCAGCCTCAACTGCAGACGTTTTATTCCAATTATCTATATGAGATTTGATCAGTCGTAAGACTTTATTTTTTTGCGGGATTGTAGCCTGCTGAAAAAGATGTTGATTCCTGACATACCAAGTCGACCACCAAGAGAAAGCGAGGTTGGTCAGAGCGAAAGGATTTAGGCTCTTCCCAAGAGCAGATAGAATGAACTTAATATCCCGGGACTGGGCAATCAAGCAGGCAATAGTTGATTGGTCTTGGGACGGAAGCTGGTAGATTGCTTGGATGAAGGGACATTCTAGAAACAAATGGACCTCATCCTCGAGTGCCGTATTACACAGAGAGCAAGTGGAAGGGACAGACGTACCCCTGCTGGACAACCGAGTAATTTACCCTTAAGATAAAGATATAAAATAAAATAAAAATAAAAACTGAAGAAAGTTGAAGGAGATGGTGTAGGAATATAGAAGAAGATGAGCTGTGAGGCTCGTGGGCTAACGTGGGCTGCTTAATTACATAATGCGTATGTTAAGGGGAGCTTCAAACATAACAAAAGTATACCCTTCCATTCCCAAACAAACCACAAACTACCGTACATTTATTTTATTTTATTTTATTGATTATTTAAATATTATGAGTTTAATTACGCCAAATAAAAGGAGAATTTTTGAAAATATAAATAAAATTAAGAAATGAGCAGAGGAATCCGGCTGTAAACTTGGACACTAATGGCCGGGAAGATGTTTCTCCGGCGACAAAACCTGCACTTCCGTTTTATTTTATTTTGCCTTTCATATGCTATATTGCTATTGCTATTGCTATGTATGTATTATATTTTGTTGACTAAATTAAGTGTACGTTAAGGAAAAAAGTTATTTACTCAAGAGTAATAGTATGAAGGGAAATTTCCCTGGTAACCCTGAGGTTTAGCTTATTTCGCGTGGTAAACAAAGGTTTCAGATATTTTGATCACCTGGTAATCCTGTGGGTTCGAAATGTTTTGCCTCGCGCCCACAAGTTTGAATTTATCCAATAATTGTGTTTTGAATTTATAGGAGGGTGAGTATATTGTGATATTAACACCTTTTGTAGAGGCATTTCATAAAAACCAATAATTTGAACCATTCTTGAGCGATTCATCAAACAGGAGAGAATAACAACTCGCGATACAAGAGGGAGACAACGATATTGCAGAGGGAGGGCAGAGACCGGTGGGGAGTGGCGCGGCGGCGGGCAAGCGGTGACCGAAGCTGGGCGCAGGCGGCAACTGGTAACTCCGGGCTAAGGTGTGTTTTCTTCTTTCGAAAATTTTCGGTAGGTTTTTCCCCAAATTTCAAAATCACATCTATCAAATTACTTCTTGTTGAGTGGGATTAGTGATCTAGATGTGAAATCCAACTCAAATCATGGCTTGAAGCTTCCAATTTCGATTAATAAATTTTAGGGTTTTGGGATTCGAATTTTGGGGGGGGGGGGGGGGAGGGGGGGTTTGTTTTAGGGGTTTTTGGGGGGTTTTTTGGTTTAGGGATCCGAAATTTCTACAATATGCAGTACACCATTGTAAGAGGTGAAGATAATTTGTATGTTTCATTCATTCTCCAATCAAATACAGATGTCTGTCGTCTGCCGCCGCTAAGTCCAGAGCTTGCACCGCCGGACCCGCCACCACCACCCCCGTTACCAGGCACCAGGTCCTGGGTTCAAAGCTTCGAAGTGCTTCGCGTCGGTCACATTTTCATCTTTTTTGTGTTCTCTCCTTTCACAATCGCCCGTCTCTGAGCATCAAGTTAGAAGATGATATGAATTATTCTTAAAGAAACCCAATATTTTTTCAATATTACAAAAAAAACCCCTATCAAAGTTGAAACTCTTATTTCTCAACCAAAACAAAAGTTTTGGACGCGAGGCAAAACATTTCGAAACCACAGGGTTACCAGGCGAAATATCCGAAACCTTTGTTTACCACGCGACATAGGCTAAACCTCAGGGTTATCAGGCGAAATTTCCGTAGTATGAACTAACAAGGTTGCTTTAGCTTAATTTCCCAATTGTAGTAAAAAAAAATCACATATTTTACATTATAAGCAGTCATACTTTTCATCTCGACTATTTTTTCAGTTGTAGTAAATAGTAACATTTGACACATTCAATTTAGTTCTTTTTTTTATCAGGTAAAAATCCAGAAGAGGTGATCCTACCGATAATATCCTTACGGATGAGGTTTTGAAGATCTAAATTATTGTAGATGTCAATACCACTACAAGAGTAGCAAATGTGTGCAACCTTATCAGCACTCTGTTGCTATCACTTGTGACACGAGAGAAATATTTTTCTCTCACGATCGACATAATTTTTTTGATATTTAGTGGGGGACATTTACTGTTTGTTTTAAGGTGGTTAATGATTATCAGAGAATACATCGCTCTTTATCTGCACTGTATTTATACCCAGTCAGAGTAATTGTATAATGTCTTGTTTCATTGCTAGGGCTTCGACCTTGATCGACGTTTGGTTGCCACCTCTTTTGAAGCCTATATTGATCAGTTGGCCTCCTCTCATTCTTGAATGATAAAACCAATTGAATGGTCGTTATTTGTAAGAAATAATCTATCAGTTTAGTTCATAAAAATGTGCCATTGTGAAGCTTTGATCATTCAACAATGGAAGCTTTACAAGAGAGATAACAGAAATCAAAGGTAAGAGAGAGTGAATGTAAGAAGTTGTTGGTTGTCGGTTAGAGACCTTAGTTTATATATGCTCTTACCCTCTAACCTCAAGTAATTATAAAATATCTCCTCATACTTTCTAACTATAACATAAATACTCTTGCCCTTATATACTCATTACCCTCCCCTCAAGTTGGAGATGGGGTTTCAAAAACCATGCCCAACTTGACTGCAAGGAATCGATGTTGTGCTTCTCAAAGAGCCTTTGTCATCAAATCTGCAAGCTGGAGAGTAGAGGGGATGTGATGAGTTAGGAGGAACCCTTCTTGTTGTTGCTCTCTCACGAAGTGACAGTCAATCCTAAGGTGCTTTGTCCTTTCGTGGAAGACAAGGTTAGCTGCAAGGTGCTCTACTGATATGTTATCACAGTACAAGGGAATAGGGCGAGGAATATGCACCTTAAGATGGGAAAATAAGCCATCCAACCAGATCATCTCACTTGCAGCATAGGACATTGCTCGATATTCTGACTCTGTGGATGACTTGGAAACTGTCTTCTGTTTCTTGGTTTTCCAGGAAACCAAGTTCTTTCCAAGCATCATGCAATACCCAGAGAGTGACTTAGTAGAGTAAGCACATGAGCCCCAATCTGCATCTGTGTAGGTTGTGATATCTAGTGTTGAATCCTTAGAATAGAATAGACTTGCACTCAAGGTACCTTTTAGATACCTAAGAACATGCAGTGCAGCTTGATAATGTGGGATCCTTGGAGAGCTGATGAATTAAGATAAGTATTGCACTGTATAGGATAGATCAGGTCTGGTCATGTTGAGGAAGAGAAGACGCCTAACTAGCCTTCTGTAAACCTCTGGATCCTCCAACATATCACCCCCATCTAGCGACAGTTTCAAGCCCCTTTGTAGTGGAAACTTGGATTCCTTTGAGTCCAGCATCTTTATATCCTTGAGCAGGTCTAAAATGTACTTCCTTTGATGGATAGTCATGCCAACTGGTGACCTTGAGATCTCCATTCCTAGAAAGTATCTGACCTGGCCAAGATCTTTGATGGTGAACTTGGAGTGTAACTGTGCCTTAGTGTTAATGATCACATCTTCATCATCACCTGTTAATAGCAAATCATCTACATACACAAGAGCTGTCACAATTCCTTTGGAAACAGGTTTAATAAATAGGGAATAGTCTAGCTTAGACTGTACATAGCCCAATGAAATGAGGAATTTAGTAAGCTTCACATTCCATTGTCTACTAGCTTGCTTCAAGCCATATATGGATCTCTTTAAGAGACACACCTGACCTGGCTTAGCCTTAACATAACCATCAGGAATTTTCATATAAATCTCCTCATCTAAATATCCATGTAAAAAGGCATTGTTTATGTCTAATTGATGAATGGGCCAATCTCTAACAGTAGACAAAGCAAGTAAACATCTTACTGAAGTAAACTTAGCAACAGGGGAAACATCTTACTGAAGTAAACTAGACGTGCCTTATACCTTTCAATGCTCCCATCTGGCTTGTACTTGAGTTTGAAAACCCACTTAGATCCAATTGGTATGTGATCAGGAGGAAGAGAGGTCAGTACCCATGTCTTGTTTTTCTCTAGAGCTTCCAACTCTTTGTCCATTGCCTCAATCCATTTGAAATCCTTTTTAGCTTGAGAAAAAGTATGTGGTTCTGAGATTTGAACCATGTTTACAAAGGGCCTCACAAAATCACTAGAAAACCATTTAGTATCACCAAGAACATAAGATAGGAAACTTTGAGACATAGAATTACTTTGTGGAATAGAAGGACATAAAAAATCTTTGAGCTTAGTAGGAATCTGATGTAACCTGTTAGATCTCCTTGGTTGAACATCCACAACTTGTAACAACTGACTTTCAGAACCTGCATTCTCATTAGTCAAGGAATCTGGTATCTCAACATGTGTAAAGGAATCATTGGATTCATTATTAGTGTCACTAATGTGACCACCACCAACAGGATTTGTATTGGAATCCTGACTGTCATTCAGGAAAAATTCAACCCTATTATTTGTTAAATCAGAAGAGTCAGCAGGACTTACCAAAGGAAACTTAGGAGAGTTAGATGATGAGATATCGGTACTCAATTCACCCTCCTTGAATGGAAATTTATCTTCAAAAAATTGGACATGTCTGCTCACAATGTACTTTTGTGTGTCCAAGCAAAATAACCTGTAAGCTTTTTGTGCAAAGGGATAACCAACCAGTACACATTTAAAAGCTTTGGAACCAAACTTATCTTTCTTTGCCATGGGATTTAAGGCAAAACACAAACAACCAATAGTCTTTAAATCATCCATGGTGGGAGGAGATCCAGACATAACCTCAAAAGGAGATTTCCATTGTAACACAGCGAAAG
This sequence comes from Persicaria tinctoria, assembly GCA_037127255.1. Taxonomy (NCBI): domain Eukaryota; kingdom Viridiplantae; phylum Streptophyta; class Magnoliopsida; order Caryophyllales; family Polygonaceae; genus Persicaria; species Persicaria tinctoria. The sequence goes on along the minus strand of JBANSL010000013.1, from coordinate 8,131,919 downwards.
GTGATTTATTTATAATATGTGTTGCAGCTAGAACACAATCAGACCAAAATCTAACAGGAAGATTAGCAAGTAAACGAAGAGCTCTAGCAGTTCAATGAGATACCTGTGTCTCCTTTCAATCTTACCATTTTGTTGAGGAGTATAGGGAGTACTCCTTTGATGAATGATACCCTTCTCAGCAAAAAGATTCACAAAATCTTTCTGAAGGAACTCTGTACCATTATGACATTATCACTTCTAAAGCACTTGATAGCAACATTAAATTGTGTATGAACATAAGAAATAAAGGATGACAATATTTGGAAAACCTTAGTTTTACTAGCCATCATAAAAGTCCAGGTGACCCTGCTTTTGTCATCCATGACAGTAAGAAAGTAAGAAAATCCTTCAATGCTTTTGGTCTTATATGGACCCCAAATATCAAGGTGCACCAAATCAAAACAATTGGTATAAACAGAATGACTAACATGAAAAGGCAGTTTATGCATCTTACTCAAAACACAAGTTTTAGAAGGAGGTAAGTGTTTAGCGGGAACACCAGGCAAATGTAACATCTTACTAAGGGAAGCATGGCTCAACCTAACATGAAGCTTTTGTAAAAGCTCAGCATCCTTACAATCAGTGGAAACATTGGATACAAAATTATTATTCAAAGAACTAGAAACAGGCAAACAAGCATCATTGATCTTGCAAGGCATCTGCTCAGCAGTGGCATGATCCTGTTGCAGCATGTACAGTCCATTCAGTTTAGCTTCAGAACCTATGACTTGATTAGTGCCAAGGTCCTGGAAAAACCAATTACCTGCTGTAAAGACTGCAGCTAAACCAGAATCATCTACCAACTTACCAACCGACAGTAAATTGTGCTTAAAACTAGGTACAAGCAACACATTCCTAAGCACAATTTTATCAGTTAAAAACAAATTCCCAATCTCATTAACACAAGCAATACCACCATCGGGCATACCAACATTAATAGGTTTAGCTAGCAACCTTTTATCACAAAGAAAATACCCATAAGCAATCATATGATCTGTAGCCCCAGTGTCTATAATCCAATCAGTATCCTTTGAAAATCTAGCAAGAAAGGCTAAATTATAAGAGACTGAGTTACCTGCCATATTTGTCACATCACAATTAATCTGGCTCTTGTCTTGCATAGCCTTCAGAAGCTCTTGACACAAAGCATTCACCATGTTTTGATCCATCTTTAACCCACTGCTAGACCCACTAGTGCTGGAAGTGTTGAAGCAAAGCTCTTTGCTAACACCTTCCTCCAAAGGTGTGGCTGCAGGCTTTCCATCCCTCGGGCCTTTATACCACTCAGGGAACCCATGCAATTTGAAACATGTGTCCATGATATGCCCTTTGCCTCTGCAATTAATGATAACAGATCTTGTCTCTATTGTCTTTCTTGAAATCCTTCCTGTTGTCTTTCACAGTCTGAGATTGAGATTGATACCTATCACCCCTTCTTGCTACTACCAAAGCCATATTATCATATTGAGAACCAGCTGAAACTCATTTACCCCCTTCCACTTGCTGCACCAGATAATATGCCTTGTTGAGCGACGGAAAAGGATCAGTACCAAGAATGCTATTACACACAGACTCATACCCTTCACCTAATCCAAACAAGAACTGCATCAAACGGTTCCTCCCCTCAATCTCATATACTTTCTTGGAGATCTGACAAGTACACGCACACATCGCACCACACCCACAGCTAGGGTACCCTTCCACACTCTGTAATTCATCCCAAATACGCTTCAACTTATTGAAATACTCAGTTATGGACTTATCACCCTTTGTAATATGAATCAATTCCTTCCTCAACTGGAAAATCAAGGGTGCATTCGCCTGACCATACCTCTCAGAAAGTTCCGACCAAAGATCTTTAGCCGATTCTACACACATAAACCCCTCTGAAATCGAACTCACCATTGATTTTAAAACCCAGCATCGGACCATATAATCCGCCCGAACCCATCACTGTAAATCCACTGAACCTATCGGTGGTTTCTCACAGGTACCATCAATGAACCCAATTTTGTTCTTCGCCCCCAGAGCGAGACAAATTCCTCTACTCCAACCCAAAAATTTTGAACCAGAAAATTGAAACGAAACCAACTGCACACCTGGATTGTCCAAATTGGCCAACGCAAGAGGATCATTGTTGTTCAACTGCACACCTCCAGTCGCGAGACCACCAATACCAACTCCGTCTGCCATATCAAGACTCAATTGCCAAAGATCACCAAGATTTGACGCCGAATTCTCTTCGCACATAGCAAACTCTCGCACCAAGCAAGAGATTACCAATCCACACAGGAAACCACACCAGCGACGATCAACCAAAGCTCCGAAGCTCTGATACTATGTGAAGCTTTGATCATTCAACAATGGAAGCTTTACAAGAGAGATTACAAAAATCAAAGGTAAGAGAGAGTGAATGTAAGAAGTTTTTGGTTGTCGGTTAGAGACCTTAGTTTATATAGGCTCTTACCCTCTAACCTCAAGTAATTACAAAATATCTCCTCATACTTTCTAACTATAACATAAATACCCTTGCCCTTGTATACTCATTAGCCATTCTCGAATCTTAAATGTTTAGGATGCGGATTAAAATTATATATTAAAATGCATGATTATAGTGACTTATTGACTTGAATCAAAATTTTGAAAATATAAATAACATTAGTAAAAATAAAAATGGTCCATGTACGTAAATAATTAAAAAGAAACGATTTAGAAGCAAATTTATGTTTACACTACTATTCTAAGTTAATTCAATCAGAGATTAATCCATAATTTAAAGTTGAACTGCAATTAGTAATACTATTTGGTCATGGTTAATCACTTAATCCACCTACGATTAACAAATGTGCACACTGGCAGTGACAACTCGTCCTATAAACTAAACAAATGCCTAATCCTCTGACCACGGAAAGATGCCTTAATCATTGTATTATATGGGTAATATTATATTAATTTTTCTATTTATGAAAAAGCTAAATTATTTATGAAATTCTAAAATATTTATTTATGAAAAAGCTAAATTGTTTTAGAGCCCTTTTTAACCCCTCGCTGTTTCACAGTCTCAGTCTCAGCTCTCCCACACAGCTCAAGTCTTGCGCCCAAAGCAAACTCCCCCCCTTCCTCTTGCGCCATCAATGGAGGCACCTGATTTCTTCGTCGAGGACCTCCTCGACCTCCCCACCGGCGACGAGATCATGGCTGACTCCTTCTTCAACGCCTCCGCCGCCGGCATTTCCACCGATTCTTCCTCCGCTACCGCCGTCGACAGCTGCAACTCCTCCTCCCCCTCCGATTTCCCCTCCCGCTCCTTCTCCGCCTCTCATTTCTCCGGCGAACTCTGCGTTCCGGTGAGTCCAATTGTCCGATTCCTCTATCTCATAAACCTAATTGAAGTCACACATTGACTTTAGAAATTAATCACAGTAATCGATCGGCTCAATTTACGGAAATTGGACTTTTGTAGTTGTTTCTCCGGTGATCGGAAGCTGTATAATTTAAATTCTCCGATCGTGTTTTTGGCTTGCGCAGTACGAAGACGTGGCGGAGCTGGAATGGCTATCGAATTTCGTTGAAGATTCCTTCTCAAGCGAGGACTTGCACAAGGTCCATCACATCATGGGCCCAGGCCCGATCCCGGTGCAGCATTCACTTCTGCGACCTGATGGGTCTGTTCCGGGCAAGGCCCGAAGCAAGCTCGCCCGGGTCGCCCCGTCTGACTGGACCACCCGCCTCCTTACAGGGCCTACTGGGCAGAAGCCGGGCGGGGGCCCGAGCAAAAAGCCCGTGAAGAAACGGGGCGAGTGCTCGGACGGGCCGAGGAATGGGGAGGTGCGCAGGTGCCTCCACTGCGCGTCAGATAAGACGCCGCAGTGGAGGACGGGCCCAATGGGCCCGAAGACGCTGTGCAACGCGTGCGGGGTGAGGTACAAGTCGGGCCGGCTGGTGCCCGAGTACAGGCCCGCAGCCAGCCCGACATTCGTGGCAACGAAACACTCGAATTCCCACAGGAAGGTGGTGGAGCTGAGGAGGCAGAATGAGCACCAGAGGCACAACCACCACCTCCACCATAGCCAGCAGTTCATCGGCCACGGCTCGGCGGCCGGAGTTTACATCGGCGGCGGGGATGATTACTTGATCCACCACCGCGTGGGCCCGGATTTTAGGCAGTTGATCTAGCGTGGCTTAATTTTTTAATTAGCAAAATTGAGTTCAAAATTTGAGTTTAGTTGTTTGTCTAAACTTTCCTTTTTGCAGATAACGTACGTTGTTTTCACATTTTATTTTATTTTTTGGGTAATCCGATCGATCATTGTTAAATATTCAGTATGAATAATTTTGCTTTCGCTAGACGTTAATTGAGTATAAGAGGTATTTATTTTGGTTTTTGGTTTAGTCTATAAAAGGAATTGATCGGAGCAACATGATGATCGATCCAGTGATATATATTAGGCGTGACCAAGCCTAACTAATTTCATTTCATTCGATCAATCATGAAACAAATTAAATTAACATGTATATAAGTAATTAAGTATATTAAAACACACTTAATTAAATTATTTAGCATATAAATTTAAATCGAAAAAAATTATTTATATTCTACTTATACTTTGTTTATAAAATTTTACCATGAGGACTTGCTTAGCGATTAGACTTCATCTGTTCAGCTAGCTCTTACTCGCTGAATTCTTTTCTTATCAAAATAATAATAATAATAAATAAAATAAAATTTTACCATGAATTTGTGTTTTTAATAAAAATATAAAATTATTTTCCAAAACATAATCAATTTTTAATTATCTATATTTCTTAAAACGTGAATTTAGATGATTCGGTATAAAATAAAATATTAATATTAATATTAATAACTTTTTATTGTTAATTTATACTGAAAATAATTAGAGAAATTTGTACTCAATATACCAAAAAAGTTAACCCTTTGTAAAAATGTCTCTCCCCCATAAAAAATTAGTTAATTGTCAAAGAGTAACATTTATTTGCAAAAATAACAAGTCACCCTTACCCATTATAGTGAGTTAAATTTTTTGGAGGGAGTTTGAAATTTTGGAGGTGGTTTGGGCGGGGTTTAAGGCAAAGCAAAGGAGGGAGAGGAAGGGGGAGAGAGAGAGAGTTCACAACAGCCGAACAGGGGAGAGGAAGGGAGAGAGAGAGAGAGTTCACAACAGCCGAACAGGAGAAGGAAGAAGGGGAAGTGGAGGTCTGAGGCTGACGGCGGCGGGGTGGAGGGCGGCGGTCGTGGTGGCCTTTTTTTTTTTTTTGGATTTTGTGAAAGAGGAAATGGAAATATGTGGAGGTCGGTCGGATTTGTAAAGATGGAGGGAGATTTGTGGAGGAAGGGTGGTAGAGATGGATGGAGGGGGTTCACTCCGGTCACGATGAATCTTTGCCTCGCCGGACACCAAGGTGAAGCGGATGGTTGAACAATGGAGAGTTGAACAGGGGTTAGTCTTATATTGGCTAAGAGATCGTAGTTAGTGACTAGGCAAAAGTAGTTACTGGCTAGTAAGCGTAAATCGTAACTTTTTTTTTTTGGCAGGAGTTTGAAATTTTGGAGGTGTGTTTGGGCGGGATTTAAGGCAAAGCAAATGAGGGAGTGTGAGGGAGAGAGAGAGAGGGTTCACAACAGCCGAACAGGAGAAGGAAGAAGGGGAAGTGGAGGCCTGAGGCTGACGGCGGCGGTCGTGGTGACTCTTCCTTTTTTTTTTTTTTTTTTTTTTGGATTTTGTGAAAGGGGAAATGGAAATGTGTGGAGATCGGTCGGATTTGTGGAGATGGAGGGATATTTGTGGAGGAAGGGTGGTATAGATGGATGGAGGGGGTTCACTTCGGCCACGACAACTCTTTGCCTCGTCGGACACCAAGGTGAAGCGGAGGGTTGAACAATGGAGGGTTGAACAGGGGTTAGTCTTAAATTGGCTAAGAGATCGTAGTCAGTGGCTAGACAACAGTAGTTACTGGCTAGGCAACAGTAGTTACTAACTAGTAAGCGTAAATCGTAAATTGAGATCAAGATACGATGTAGACCCAACTTTACTTCGAAATATATTTTGTCATAAATATATATAAAGTGGGTGTCTATAGATAGATAAAATTAAATTAAGTTCAAAAATAAATTTATTTTTTAATTTTAACAAATAAAAATGGTCAAAAATTAGTTTAAAATAATTAGAGTGGGTCTCTCTCTCCTCCTCTCTCTCCCCCTTGGTTACCTTCAACCGGTTGGGAAAGTGCTCAAAATTTTTGCAAAAATGACATTTTATCATTCTCATGCAAATTGTCCACCTCATGGTCATTTTTGCAAAGTTGAATTTGATTTGGTATATTGGTGCAAATCTTCCAAATAATTAAGTGTTATAAGTTGATCTCTCTTAAGTATGTTAAGCTCATAGCACGCTAACTCTTCTTCTTCTTTTTTTTTTTTTTTGGTAATTATCAAGAAACATATCGACAGGCACTTACTTCATTTGATCATTAATTAATTAGCTAGTCCTAGCAAAAAAATGTACTATGATACCATTTTCGGGGACAACCAGTAACAAATACGGATTATATGTTTTTTTTTTATATTTTTTCCATGTGAAACTGAAATAATTAACTTGTAGTTCATGTGACGATGTGATTTAACACATTTAAGTTAACTATGGCATAGAGATACACAAAGTAAGCATAAGGGATTTAACACATTTGTTGCTGATTTAACAGTCTCCCCACAATAAAAGCATTCGACCAAATTATGAAGATCCCGGGCCAAGCCCAAAACTAAAGCCCGACCCTCACCCAGGCTCTGGCCCAGGTCTCAGATCAGGCTCAAAGTCCGGCCCGAAAAAATGGACCAAATTTGGGGCCCAAGCCCGACCCGACCCATGCTTTAAGCTCAAGTCTATATGCAAGATGTGGTAGGGTGCAATGGTGAATTTGAATTTGTACAAACAGTACTTAAGTAATTAATCTTGGTGAAGGTTGATGAAATATCACAATCACACAGCTAAATGACTACATCATACATGCAGTTGGAAAGTGACTAGGGTTTACTCTCCAACCTACCGTTGCTCTTTACTCTATAAATCACAAGAAGTAGATGATTGTAGTCCTGTAAAGCATGTACTCTCACATTGATTTGTAGCTGTAAATATAAAGCTCATGATCGATGATGAAACAACCGTACACATAAAATTAACAAAGGAGAAATTGAGATCGAGCTAGGTTTTAACGAGGGCTATTCGTTGAAGGTGATGGGAGGAAACCCCTTCACCTTTTCGTGTTTTCAAGGTTGCGAGTTGCTTGTATTCATCTCATGTTCGATCCTGCAGCCATGGCTAAGCTCACTTGCTCCGTTGACATGGAGCCTAGGACCTTGAAGGCAGGCCAAATGGACCATGCCCGGGTATGTATGTATGTATATACGTTTCTCCAAATCGATCATCGCCTCTTTCTTGTCTTAATGGTTAGGGTTAGGGTTTAGTTTCTGATAGTTCATCTGAAATAAATTCGACGGATTAGACATACCTGATTGGACACATTATTTGTTAGATGATGCATGAATGATCACAAACTAAACAAACTATGAACACTAAAATTTAAGAATTGTTAACGGCTATATTTCAGGAGGTAGCCGTTGGTATATTTCAAAAGATGGAGCCGGTAGAGCTCACCAACGTTCTGATAATTCAAGTAAGTCGACTTCTACAATTTCAACGGGACATTTCAGATCAGTCACATTCGATTTTTGTCGAGCTCAGCTTTAGGTCATGTTGTTTTCATTTATCCTGTGCAGGGAGAGGGGGATGCCATCTCAATGGAGCTGGACCAAATCGTGGAGTCGACAGACGAGGAGTTTCATCAAGCCGTTGAGGACATGACTCTCAGAAGCACTGGGAGGTCACAACATTGCTCGTGCATCAACCCGATCACAGAGGAGCCGATGGACCATGGTGGTCATCACCGAGAACCACACACCGCTCCATTCTAAACATCCTGTTTCGACTCATAATAATGGATTGTATGAATGATTGTTTTTCGTACACAGCAATTACCCAAAGAACCATCATAACAGATTCTCATATCAATCACATTGCAATAAGACTGTCACCAATCGGAATAACCTACAGCTAGTTCTTACAACACATGTTTTACTACATAAGACGGTGGATAGCACATAAGTTACTACATCTAGAGATGTCGTGTTAATAAGGTTTTCTTCTTCAGCGAGAAGACAGTGAGATGATGTCGAGGATGGAAGAGGTTGCGAGCAAGAAGGCGCTCAAGAAGGCAAAGACTATGGAGGCTGCAACGCGCGAGCAGAAGGCGTGCAGAGGCTCACATAAGTTGGGCAGAGCAGTGTGCCTGATGCCTGTCCGGTTCAGATTCGAAACCCCTGCTGCTGCTGAAGCCGCGCTCATCATTGCATACGCAAACACCTATGGGTTTTCAAAAGATTTCATCAGAACAAACACCATACTACGAAAATTTACAGTCACTTAACGATCAAACTGTTTGAAAAATGAACACTAAAATAGGAGAGCAAATGAAGATTGAGACGGAGTCGATCACCTGATCTCCGGCAAAAACAATCCATCCATGGTATCGAGAAGGAACGAGAGGGGCCTTTGTTCGCAAGCTACGCAGATTCATCAGCAACTGAAGCAAAGAGTGAGCCACAACTGCAGCAGAAACTCCCACCAGATACCTGCATTACCAATTTACCACACTGAGATCAACACCTAAAATTCATCTGATTTTTTGCAAGCTATGCTCCTCAATTTTGCAGTCCTCCAGGAAATCAGTTCATAAGAAGATCATGACAACAAATTGGTGCTAATTACACGCAGATCCAGCAATTTCGCATATACTGAAATTAGGTTAAAGCAGTGAGAGAAAACAAAATGGAGACTCACTCGAAGGAGTTGGAGAAGGTCCACTTGGAGGACACCGGAAATTGGATGCCGTAGATAGAGATGTTCGCCTCTTCCTCTGATGTAACCATCAGAGAGAGGGAAACCACCGAGCTCACCAGGCAGAGAAGCCGGAGAACGGAGTGTCCGGCCCGGCCCAGCGGTTCCGTACCGGATCTCCCCACTGTGTTTGGCCCGTTCGTTTTTGCCGTCGTATCCGGAAGCTGCAACGCCACTTCGCCGGTTGGCTTTCCATCTCTCTCCATTGTCGGAAAAAAACCCTAACTTTCAGCTTCTGAGATTGGAGTGAGAGTCTGAAACGGTGAACTAATTGGGAATGGGGGATTACAGTTGGGGCATTGGAGAGCAAAGATTGGAAGTGGGAGAGGAGGAATTCAAAGAGGGTGGGAGATGGAGATGGAGATGTGAAATTTGAAAATTGAAAAGGAAGGAGATGGAGAGATGGTCGAGGGTTTTCCAAACTCCACTCCCGCCCCGTGACTGTACAGTACTGCAGGATTCAGGATTGACCAGGATTTTTTTTTTCTTTTTAATTACTCTTAAAATTTTCAGTATTTTATGAGCTAAATACTTGTTACAGTAGTAAAAAATACAGTATTAAATTTGTTTTTAAAAAATTAATAATTTATACTGTATAGTTTTTAGCTCTTTAAAATACATGATGAACGGTAAAAAATCTTACGTTTTAGATAGAAGGGAGTAAACTAGTACAGGTGAATATTTTTCATGAAATTTACGTTGTTATTTCCCAAAATACAATGAATATATTTGATTTGATATGTTTTCATGCTACAGTATCAATTACTACCCCAAATATGATACAATCAAACCTACAATTACAAACAAAAAATCTCAAAAGTGATAAGAGAAAGAAAGAAAATTATGTCATGAAACGGGACGATGGGTTTATTACATCCAATTTGAATAATAACCAAATTTGAAGTAGGTAAATGAATATATATACAAACATGATGTTCATTACCTTGTGTTCTTCCCTTCTTAAATCCGGACTATGAGTCTATGACACACGTAATACACCTGCTCTCTTCATTATTATAGGGCATACAAGTGAAGTCGGGGAATGCTTGCAAAAACATTGTGCCACACAAAGCATGTTCAAATTTTAAAATTCTATATGCGCATAAGAATGGATGAAAATGTCATAAACACTTTTATGCAAATACTTACCATATAAGTAAAGAATGGTCATATGTTTTCGTTTCTTATTTTCATGACACTCTTCCCATGTTTATCTAGAAGTAAGACCTTTAATCCCTAGATGCTTGTGACTCGAGATAAGACAACATATAGTTGACCATGAGTAAATACGGGTTTTGGAAGATACAACCTCACTTGCGATAGTGATTGACCTTGACTTTTATTTATAGTCATTGCAAATTAAAGGATAATCGAAAATTGCCTACGTTGAAACTTGAAAGGAAGAGTTGAATCTTAAGGGTTGAGCACCATGCGAGGAATGACAACTTTCTCACCTATATTTCGACCACTAGTGATATGTGCGTCGTCAACGTGTAATGGTTGGTTAGTAATTTTGTTTACTTTATTGCATTTTTTATGACTTTGTACATCATAGGTATTTTAGTATTTGAGTGTGTTGTTTAGTTGAATTCAGAGGGTTCATTATATAAATTAGGGGACATTGTTGAGATAATAGGAGAAGAAGAGAGATATTTAGGATCCTTTTACGACGCGGTTATTACACGTTTGATAAATCTGACCCATTACGAAATGAATTGTGGCAGCTTGAAGAAGGAAGATAGTAGTCAAAGGCTAAAAGAAATAATACCAACCGGTCGAATTCATCCACTACCATCCAAAATGCCGTGAGGGCATATATATGTTGTTGGGGACTTTGTTAATTGCAAGTTAATTAATTGCAGTGATTTGGATGGATAATGGCATGGTCAAGGTGTTAGCCGTAATAAGAGAGAACATACATAGTGATTCATTTCACGTTCACCCAGAATACAAAAGAATATTACCCTCATCAAATGCGCCCAATTTCGATTGGATCGGTTATAGGTGGGTTGGTTAGAATAAGTTTATTTACATGGCTTCCGTACAATTGATCCAATCGAAATGGGAGCGCATTTGACGAGAGTAATATTCTTTCATATCTTGGGTGAGTGGGAAGTGAACCACGTACTTATGCTTTCTCTTATTTCGGCTAGCAACATGATCATGCTAATATCCATCCAAATTACTGCAATGAGCATAGTCCCCAACAACATATGCACTCACCGGCTCATCGGGTGATAGTGGACGAATTCGACCGGCTGATATTTTTTCTTTCAGCCTTCGACTACTATCTTCCTTCTTCAAGCTGCCATGATTCACTTTGTAATGGATTGGATTTATCAAGCATGTAATAATCGCGTTCTAAAAAGATCCTAAATATCTCTCTTCTGCGACTATTATCTCAACAACGCCCCCTACTTTGTATAATGGACCCTCTGATGTTGTTATAAAATAAAATCAGCATGCATACAAGCCATAATAATTTTGTACAATCAACTAAACAACACACTCAACTACCAAAATAACTATGATATACGAAGCTGTAAGAAATGCAATAAAGTAAGGAAAGTTACTAACCACCAATTATAGGTTGACAACACATTTGAGGATTTCCTTGTTCATCCGAGGGAGAGGGTGAGCGTGAAGGAAAACCTGACGATGAAGATATTCTAATATATATAACGTAGAAGTTGGAGAGAATTAAGGAGGTGAAGCTTGATAAATTCAACTCTTCTTATATATAGGCGTAAAGTGAGGGAGTGAGCCATACGTTTATTAACCACAAATCGCGTGTATACCTTATATTATATGCAACCAAAATGCCCCAAAGTAAGGACACATAAATGAAAAATAAAATACATATATACAGTACATCACAACATCCTATATACATCATCATTTTTACTTAGCCATGCATAACATTCAAATAACATTAAGGTTGCACTTGACTGTTATTAATCAACCGACATATTCTCCCGGCATACAGGGCATGTGTGGTTCAATTGTAGCTATATCCGAATATATTCCATATGAAAGAAATGCATACACGACAATGAAATTAACATTGTCTCACGGTCAAATTGTTCCAAACATACCACACATATTTCAGCCTTTGTTTTTAGTAGATCAATCGTAAATAGTCCTTGAAATTTTTTGGCTTGCACCCATATGCATTGTGACCCTGGTAGTAAACATATGAGTTATAACGATGATCATTGTTTCAGAACAAACAACCAGAATAACATATAACGCCAAGGAATAAGTATGCAAAGTACCTATTTTCTGGTGACCCAATACCAATATTAGAAATCAACGCTTCCCAATCATGAGTGTAATTAGTGTAAGGGCCATCCTCACTCCAGCCCTCACGTACAATATGAACAATTATGGCCGGGACAAACTATCGTCCAATTTCTCGAAGAATACCATCACGAAATGTCATAAGATAAACGTGAGTTTGAATACAACCTGGCACACACGTATCATTTAATAATTGATTTACCTATATGTTATGACCTCTCCATTCCATGTAAAAGAAGAGTGATACTCATCGATATCCCCTATGATAAGCTGTGTATATGTGATATCAATTAGCATTTCCTCGTATTATGTAAGACAACCTTCAACACACACGGAATACTTGCCACAACGTACATATATGATATCCACATAAATGTATAGGAGGAGGCATGAATGGAACCTATCAAGTAGCATTTTATTATTATAGACCTGTTTGTATAAAGTCGTCAAACAACAACATAATCAATTCCCTAAAAAAAAAAGGATCGAACAACATAATCAACCTAATTGAGTATCTACATGACAAAATTCCTGCACATTTTATATAATCTTTTAATTTTAAGGCAATTCATCATCCTCAAATTGAGATGATTTTCTTAATGTTGGAGCCATGTTTAAATTCTCAATATGAAAAAATAGGTGAATAATTATAAAGTCACGATATCAAAGGGAAAACAACATGAAGGCAGATGGCGATGGCGAAAGGTTGAACTTCTTTATTGAAGAGAATCGATCCAAAACACCAGAATGTATAAACAGAAACTTAAGCAATGATAATGAACAAGTTTACAACCCAGCAAAACCAAAGCAAAAGTAGAACGTAGAGATTGTAGCGACGATTAGCCTCAACGAGGACACCAACCACCAAGGTCAAAACCTAGAGGGCAAAGAGGCTACAAATCTCTCTCAACACAATGTCACTGAGTGTATTTGGATGGAAGGGAGCTCGATCTACGCTCACAAAGGCCGGAAAGGGATGAAACCCTAGAATCGCCTCAGGAGACAAGAACAGAGCTACGGTAAGCAACAAACCTCTCAACTCTCGGATTAGGGTTTTGCAAACCCTTATAAAGAGAGCGCTTAAGCTGAACGACGTCGTTGCCAGAGCTCAGCAAGAGAAGCTGGAGACATCCGTATGGGCTTCTAGCCCAATGGATAGCTGAGATCAGTTTTGGGCCGGTTTGGCCCAAAACCAATACAATCAGCCTTACATGTAAAACATCCAATGTACACTTAGAATTACACATCTATAATATAACAAGAAAAGTTGTGTGCAAGACTCATAAATGCGTACCTAATTATTTCTCCAACTATATAAATTTAAATTTATAATTTATTGAATTCAAAAAATTAATCACTCTCTTTTCATCTTCCAATTTATGTATATTTATTAATTTATAAATTAATATCATATATGTGCCCAATCAATTACCGTTTAAAAAAAATATTCCCAATGTTCTAACTTTTAAACCTTTAAATGTAGTAGTCTAAGAGGTGTAGTAGTCAAAGGGGTGTGACTTTTAAAAGAATAATGCACTAAATTAATTTACCTTTTTTTTAAAGATGATAAATTAAATTAAATTAAGGTAGTCTAAGAGGTGGAGGTTTTTTTTTCAAAGATATGTTTTCCCTATAAATAGTCAAGTCCTAAAACTCAATTGCCCTACGAACAAATGGGAGAGATGAATCATATTGTTAGGTGGAGCTTCTCTTCATTTTTTTAACTTTTCTTGCCTATTTTAATTTTTGTTTATTTGTTACTTTATTTTTAATTGTATTTTATTATTTCTATTAGTGGATCATATTATTTTTCCAATAATTATGCTATTATTTTATATCCTATATATATATATTTAATTTATTTTAATTTGTTTATTTGTTACTTTGTTTTTAATTGTATTTTATTATTTCTATTAGTGGATCATATTATTTTTCCAATAATTATGCTATTATTTTATATCCTATATATATTTAATTTCTTTCTTCTTTTTTGTTAAAAATAATACTCCGTATATAATTTTTTTTGTCAAAATTGATGTTTTTGTAGGTTTGATCTCAGGTATTGATAATCTAAACAAGTCTATGATGAAGACCTTCTAAAAAAAAGGTATATGTTTTCAGATTTTACATTCCCCTGCTCTCCATTTTAGTTTAGATCATGGTGGAACAATTAAGGAGAAAGACTACCACTTGGATGAACTTCTTGAGAGTTTTGAAGAATCCATTGGATTCAAGAAGTCCCAACACAAACGAATACAAATCTTTAATCAGTTGGATTTTTATACAAAAAAACCCATGATTCGAGTAGCAATTGGGTGCGAACCATGTTTGCAACTTTAGTTCTAATACATTGTTTATTTTGTTAGTACTTTTGTATTTTTTAATAACATATATAATATATAATATGTATATTTAACTGTACTTTTGCAACCTTATTTTGTTAAAATAAAGTATATAATTTTTCTTCTAATTCATATTCTAATTTTATATATTAACTCACATAATTACTATAATTGTCAAACAATGCTTTAAATTTAGTAGTCAAAGGGGTGGGAGTTTAAAAAGAATAATGCACTAAATTAATCTACATTCTTAAGATGATAATGAAATTAAATTAGAGTAGTCTAAGAGGTGAGAGGTTTTTTTTCAAGGATATGTTTTATCTATAAATGGTCAATCTTCTAACACTCAATTGTTATACAAACAAATGGGAGATGAAGCATATATTGTTATGTGAAGTTTCTATTAACTCACATAATTACAATAATTCTTATTTTATGCCTTTATACTGTTAAATTATATCATATATTTTTTTTTGTTAAAATATTTTTTTTCCTAATTCGTTTTCTTTCTTTTTTTCCGAAGGATGAAGACTCTACAACCTTCATTGCAAGAAGAACCAATTTTTCACTATCGATGGAGTCTTAATGAGAAAGAAATATTGTAGTGTGTGGAAATGTTATACGAAACTTTTATTCATCTTTTGTTTCTCTCTCTTTATTTGTTATTGTATTCTTAATAATATATTTTTCACTTGCTTTTAATTGTAAACATTGTAGATTGTGAATTTTTGTTATCATGCAAATAAGAAAACAAGTTTACAAGAATGTAAATTGCAAATAAAAAAAATATAATATTTCAAGTCATTATAACTTTATCAAATAAAACAAGTTAATTTACAAGAATATTGTGTATAATGTAGCAGTTGAGTTTCGTTGACAAAAAAATAATTTAGATATCTATAAATGTGGTTATGAGTGATTAATTATATGAATTTTATTTAAGTTTGGTGTTACATAGTCTCAATTGGGTTGTTGCAATATTTTCATAAATTCCTAATTAACTTGGTCATTATTTAGATACATATTACTAATTCCAAACTATTATTTAATGTCGGAGAACAATAATATATGGAGATTTGTCCATCTTCTATCTTTTATTATATATTTTTATATCACCATATTTCAAAATTATGATAAAATATAAATAAAAAATAAACATATCATCTACTACTTAAACAAAGAGATCAATTCGAGAATGAAAAAGATTTGAACCCAAAAAAAAGAATGAAAAAGACAAATCATTAGATTATAAGAGTCATTTCAATAGATATATTAATAAAGATTTCTTTATACATAATTATATAATATCACACTACATGTACGGTGCGTAGCACGAAAGAACATAAACACGATATTTAATAATTAGTGTTATTGTAGAAATGCACTATTGATGAAAATATGAGAATGGGTAGAAGACTAGAAGTTTATAGAGAAAGACCATTAATTTCAATCGAATTTGTTAATGTTTTACATTAATATATATATATAAACAAAATCTGATTTTCTTTTTCTTTTTAATTTTTTTTTGGAAAGATGATGCTCTTTTATTATGTTTGTTAATGTTATTGTAGAGAAGCAAAATTGGTGGAATTCTCTTGATCTTTGATGGAAGACGGAAAGATACACGGAAAGATGGATCGATCGAGTATTAATTTTTTTTCCCAAGTATATCATTACTCTAATGTCATGATATTTTCATTTTTATCATTAGCTAAATCTTTTTTGTTTATATTCAATAATTTTTTTTTGATCAGATTCTATTCAATAATTTTAAGTGTATTAGAAAGCCAAATTAAAACATGTCCCGTGCATCGCACGGATATGCTCACTAGTAGGTTTAAAAGAGATGAGCCTAACATTTATTAACAACTTCAAAAATTCAAGTTCAAGTCTTATGATTGGCTTGAACTAATTTATTAATTAGCAACTTCAATACCTATGCCTTTGTAAATTTAAAGGTTTGCTTTTTGCTCACTTGCTCTCTATTTAGTAACTGCTTTATTCCCACTTCCCACCATTGTGTTCTTAAAATTCAAACCAAAATCAACCGCATACGTGTGTGCAAACAATTTTAGTCAGCAGATGGATATCAAATTTAACGTTTAGGAATGGATTCAGGACAACTAATTTAGGTTTCTTCCTGAGTCCGTTCATGGACACTAAGAATCCTAGAGTACCTATATCTCAACCTCGTCACAACTTTAATGGAATGACAAACAAATTCAGCATTTAAGAAGGATAATTCAAGGCAAAACTAGCCCCGTTAATACAAACAAAATTAATCAAAAGATGGGTATTAAATTGAAGGAAAATTCAACCCCGTGATTTTACATCAATTTCACATTGCAAACAAAGAATTTTCGATACCTCGATTTCACATTGCAAACAAAGAACGATGAAATTCACCATTAAAGGAAATATGTCCTCAAGTCAACCAATTCACAATGCAAACAAAGAGTTTTGTAACTCAATTTTACGCATCCCACCGTCGACCGACTCTACCTTCTTTTCCCGCCACCCAGTTGTGCCACAACTCTACCTGATAGAAGCCTCCAGCCCTCGTCGACTGTGTCGCCACCCACTAATTGCCCTCCTCCGGCCGTGGATCGATTGTGCCCCGTCTCCACAACGACAACCACCAATCCATGTATCAATTACGATGAAGAAGAAAACTAGTGTAAGGAAGAAGGTAATAAAACATGGGAAGAGAAAACCAATTTCATCTTTTGGTATTGGCAAAAAGTTGAAGAAGAGAACGTGAGTGAAAAAGACTGAAAACCGTGTTTCTTAATTTTGCTCAGAGAAGAATGTGATACATTTTTTTTAATAAAGATACTGCTTCTAATTTTATACTACCTCCGATCCAAAAAGGATGTCGTTTGACTTTTTAACACGTATTTTAAAGAGCTAAAAACTATATAATAAATTAAATTTATTATTATTATTTTTTAATAATCTAATACTTATTACCAACAAATATTAAGTTGTAAAAAAATAATTTAAAAAAAGTTGATATTTTATATAGTTTTTAGCTCCTTAAAATACGTGTTAAAAAGTCAAACGACATCTTTTTTGGATCGGAGGGAGTAAGTATTAGGGTGGGATTTCGTACATAATTGGATAAATTACACAAGACGGCTGGTAACGAGACCACTCATGTTATTGAGGAAATGGTAGTAATTAGACCAAAAATTGGGCCTATTTGCACAATTAGACCACAAGGTTAAAAAATGGGCCAAAATAACCCTTCTACCCCTAAGCAAATAAAACGTCCGGTTTTTTTGCACTGTTTGGAACAGGCTGTAGAGGGTAAACCAGAGGAGGGAGAGAGACGGCCATATCACTGCGTTGGAAAATCAGCATGGCACGAGCAGGGAGGCGGCGAGGGAGATGGCGTGGGAGCAACTTCACTCTGGGCGGTGGCAATCGGTGCTGCCTGTGGAGGATGGCGGCGGCGGAGCGTGTGGAGGGATTAGGGTTTTGGAGGAGAGGACGATCTGCCATGAACGGGAGGTGGATTGGAGGCGGTGGGTGTGGGGGATGGGGATGTGGGCGAGGATTAGGGCTACGAGGTGGTTAGGGAGGCCTGTGATTAGGGTTAGGGCTTCGTCCTCCATGGGAGCAGAGATTGAGGATGAAGATGAGGGCATATCTCCAGAAAATCGATTTCCCACTCCTCGCTGTTGGAGAAAGCGACGAAGAAAATGGGATCCGTTTCGACATTTCAATGGATGTAAGAGGAGAGAGAAAGAAGCGCCTCCTTCGCCTCCGACTAAGGTTTCTGGAACGACAATTGGATGGTT
Source organism: Persicaria tinctoria (assembly GCA_037127255.1). Classification (NCBI taxonomy): domain Eukaryota; kingdom Viridiplantae; phylum Streptophyta; class Magnoliopsida; order Caryophyllales; family Polygonaceae; genus Persicaria; species Persicaria tinctoria. Next base: position 8,113,466 of record JBANSL010000013.1, on the reverse strand, counting down.
GAAGAGAGTGCCGAGAAAGGTTTTGTGTATTTGGTCTAATTTTCCGCTGGCTATTGGGGAGATCTCCGCCATTGCTGCTCTCATGGCTCTTGGTATGTTTCTCTTTTTCTCCCTAGAGTTTCTAATCGTAGATTTTAGCTAATACAGGTTATTAAACATCTTGCTGAAATTGATACTGATTTGCTTAGCTGTAGACTAGACATGAATGCTTGGGGTTTTTGCAAATTGCAACAAGCCAAATCTGAAAGCTTGATTCATTCATTTTGTTCTCTGTCCTAATATATGTGATATTTTGTCTGCTTATTCCGATCTGAGATCGATCGATAATCATTGTGCGAGGCCTGTGTTTCTCTTATGAACTGTGATTGTTGTTCATGCTCGAATAAAGTGTGATAAACCTGTTGAATTAACGCTCAGTTGTGTAAACAACTTATCTAATTACGTTAAATATATAGGCAATTGAAACGGTCCAATACTACGACATAGCAGCTGAGAAACGAGCAGGGTTTGATAAAGTAATGGCCGAGTATATGAAAAGGAAGGTATAACTATCCCAATCCTTGCTGTCAAAGATCTATGCCAAGCGTTAATTCTTATTGAGAATCCTCAATTGACAATTTCTTGCAGGAAATGGGCATGGACGATCAACCATATGCGGATTGTGATTCTGAACTTGATGATGATGATGATGAGGAATACCATTAAGCCAAAAGGGAATAAGTTGTTTGGGGAAATAGCTTTTCAAGTGAAATTAGGCAATAAAGTTTATATCAGGCTACTAGTGTCTCGTAAATATTTGCGTTTAGGTGACTATTAGTTTTGCTATTCACGCTGCACAACCCTCATTCAACATGTAAGATTTGACAATTTTTAAAAAAATTTTGTGAAGAATGGTTGGCTATGGTTGGACAATCAGTTTTTCATCCATGAAATTCAACAACTAATTGGTATTGAAGCATGTCAAAGTGGATGAAGACATGCAATCATCTACATGTTGGCAACTCTTTCAGTTCTGATTCTACATGTAGGATTTATTTCCTTATAGTAACAGCTCTGGAAATCATATAACCCTTGTTGCTGAATTTCTCTCATCTGCTACTGCCTTGTTTTGGATGGACACATTCAGGGAGTTAGCAATGCTTTGTACCTCTGCAATCATTGCTAACACATCATTGAGCTTGTTAATGGCGGAACCCACACCCTGTTTTTTACCGAAAAAAAGGGGAAATTTTTAATTACCAGCTTCCAGGTTTCAAATTCATAAGAGGGTTAAGATCATATAAGAGGATGTCAGCTGATTTCCAGGTATTCTGAATTGTGATTGTTGTCCAAGATCTTTTGATTGTTCATCCTCTTACTCTAGCAAGGGCCTCCTCTCTTGATTTGTTAAACAAGTTTGTGTCAATAGGAGGCAATTGCATCCCTATGCTATATTCCCTTTTTTTTTTGTATGAAGAATCCCAAATCAGTAGCCTGATAATGAGAATCATCATAGAGGAAAAGCATCAATTCCAAGCAGGAACCATATTATGAAACTCATATCAAGCGCAAATTTATCATTGTTTGTTCCTTCTTCAAAATTTATGCCCAATCAGTTATGATGTTCAGTTTAGATTGATGTGTCAACTGCTCTGTGAAACTAATGTCTTTGACAGGAATGCATACATGACTGTGCATTTGATGCCCGTCGCTGGATTGTACCTGGATAGCTTTCTATTCATCCTGTTCTGTGTTTGCCTCGAGGTGCCATCAGATTGTAGCAGGTTCACAACATTGAAGAAAACGTAATGGCTGCGAAGAGTTGTGACAAGGGTCATGAGTGGTTGGGTAAAGCCTATTAGCTCAATATTGAAGAAACATGCCTGTTAATAACTTAATATGCATTCATAATGAAAATGGATGGAAAATAGCATATTAGCTCAATTGGTAGAGCGTTGTGTTTGCACACAAAGATGTGAGTTCGACTCTCACATAGGCTAATACGGAGTATGCGTTCATATCTCTATAGACTTATACGATTGAACATGGTAGGAAATATATACACTAATGACATGACAAATTTGTGAATCTGGTACGACAAATTTATAAATATCTCTGAACTTGGTAGGAAATATATAGACTATTGGTAGGACAAATTTGTGAACCTGGTAGGATAAATATACGATATTGATATGATAAAAATGTAATCACCGAAATTCCTAAGTGTATAACTTGACGCTAATGGTGGGATAGATGTACACGAATGGTAAGATATATTTGTACTATTGGCAAAGAAGTAGAATTAATATTGATCAATCTACAAATCCCAGACTAGTAATCATTGAGGCGTGAATGGACCATAATCTCAATCTCAATTACCAGTCCATAAATCCCAATCTCAATCCAATTTCTATCAATCAAAATTCACGAATCCAATCTAATTCAATGCTAGAGCGACTGAATTAGAGCCTTTACCATTGGATATAATGTTACTTAGGTTTCCTTCATCTTCTGTTGTAGACTGGAAATCCTCTACCCTTGGTTGTTTTTCTGAAAAATGTCGAACATAATTTGCTACGGTTTCTAGCTTGATTTTCCTTGAAAGCTATTTAAATTGGTATGATAGATGCAAAAAAATGGTAGGATAGATGAAAACTAATGGTAGGAGAAAACAACGATATCGGTAGGATCAAAATGGTATGATTGATGGAAACTAATGGTAGGAGAAAACAACGATATTGGTAGGATCATAATGGAAACCCAGTAATTCCTGTATAACTTGACACTAATGGAAGGATAGAGGCACACCGATGATACGATATATTTATACTATTGGAAAAATGTAAATGCATAATTGACTTTACGAAAAAAATTACTTCCACATGAATCTCATAACATGTTCGTAAATTTTTCTACCATTAGTATATATATTTTCTGTCAAGGTCATAATTGTATAAGTTTAGAGAGATTCATGAACACATACTCCGTATTAGCCTATGTGAGAGTCGAACTCACATCTTTGTGTGCAAACACAACGCTCTACCAATTGAGCTAATAGACTATTTTCAATGGGTTCTTATGATCGTCTAGACATCAAGAAGTGATAATTTCGCAGGAAGCAAAAATAAATTTGCAAGTTATGCAATTGATAACAAAAGATAGAGTATAAATTACGAACTCTCTGCAACTGGTCTCGTGAAACCCCTCATAAATGCTCCCCCCCTTCCCCCCAATGAAGAACCCCGTTTTGGCGCCAAAATTACACTGACAACCCGCCAAAACAGCTACGGTCAATCCGTTCCAAATTTCTCCAAATTTTCAGGTATGTTAAGACATTTTAAGCCTATTGGTAGGATAACTATATGCTATTGGTTAGATAACTGTACCATATTGGTCAGACATATGCTCTCCCTCTTCCCCCAATGAAGAACCCTGTTTTGGCGCCAAAATTACACGGACATCCCGCCAAAATCGCTATGGACATTCCCCTCCATATTATCTCCAAAATTTCAATGTATGGTAGGATAAGTTTGTCCTATCGGTAGGACACCTGTCGGCTATTGGTAAGATATTTGTCCTCTATTGGTAAGCCAACCGTTTCCAGTTCCCAAAAATGAAGGTGATACTTTGCCCTCAACTTTCTACTCGTCTCCTATGTTGGCTCCCTTTTTTGCAGAGCGTTTAATAAGGAATGACACCCATCAATCAAGATTTTCTAAGGGTTGATTGACACCCTTAATTCAATCATTGAAATTTCTCCTCATAAATGCCCCCCCCATTTTCCTATTTTATTTGAGCCACACACCATGTCCAGCACCTCCCCCTCCTGGTTTCTGTTTTTTCAAATGATGGAGCTACAGTGCTCAATTCCTCTTCACCTGCTACCTCCACTGCCGGTGGTATTTTTGCATTTGCAAAAATACACCACTTTCTACCCTTAGCCAATTTTTTAGGTACATGTCTAGTTTAGCAATTAGGCCCCTTTTTTGATCTAGTTTAGCAAATCGGCCCATGTTATTTTTAAGCCAACTAAGGATCAATTTCTTAAAATGAGGTTTATTGGTAGATGTATATATTTGCGAGTTGATCCATTTAGTTTGCAAAAGAATTGTAATAAAGTACCATCCTAATTCCTAATACGGTTTGGGTTTGGATCCGGAGGATTTGTGGGAACTCTATCAAGTAGAGTTGATTTTCCCCTCACAAGAAAAAATTAAAAAAAAAAGCAACACAACAAAAGAACCGGTTTAGCTAGAAACACTCCCTAAATAGGGTTCTTTTCACCTTTCCCTCACGATACTTGTACGTAAGAGAAGCACTTTTACGCTAAAAAACTCCCATGTCTTTCCGGACCAACCGATGATTTCCGAATAAAAACGTGAATACCTATATATAAGAGTAGAGGGTAAGAGAAATTCTATTAAAAAGTTAGTCTATTGACAAAATAAAAAGGGAAAACTAATTAAAATATCTTTACCTTTGAGGGTATGATAAAAATATATCTTCAATTTTCAAATTTAATAAAATGCTGACAAGACAACTGACGTGATTTTTTTACAAGGGTTTTCTTGAACGATTTCCTTAGTAAAAAATAACGAGTTTGACCAAGTTCATACCCAACGCATTTTCGCCCCTCCTCTCTTCTTCTGTGGTCACCTCTTGAGATGTCTTCTAGGTCTTCCAGACAACTCATTGTTCCCCTTCAATGGCAGTCTTCCTCCCTCATGGTTGTTCATCTTGAGTTGTCTCTCTCATATCTTCCTCATTGATTTGTTCACGGATTTGGCTGAGTAAGTTTTTTTCCCTCTTCGTTGTTGTTGTTGATTTAGTTTTGTTGTCAGTTTGGTGTTAGGAACAGTCGTGTTGTGTTAATTTGAGGTAATTTTGTCCGGATTAGTTACTTGGTTGAATCAATTTCATTTTTGGAGTTTAATTTTATTGTCGGTTTATTTTTTTTCCTTAACCTAATTTTAATGCTAATTTGTAAAAAAAGCTTGCACGTAGACGGTCTTGTTAAAAAAAAATCCACGTAGGCCGTCTTATTAACATTTTTGACCCGTGTGACAACGCGTGGTAATATATTACCATAACCATTCCGGAATGGCTCACCGGAAAGGACTTGTGGGTAGTACCCATAAGTCCCCGGTTCGAATCCCGGAATGACCGCTCTTTATTTACCAATTCAAAGTAATATATTACCACTACCCTTAAAGGTCGAGATATTTTTATTACATTTAAAAATTAAAGATATATTTTTATCATACCATGAGATATTTTAATTAGTTTTTTCAAATAAAAAATGCAATTTCTAGTTGAAATACCCTATCAAATCTCGATTCGAGTTCAAAAATGTGTTCATATTCCATCCTCTCGAATTGTTGATAACTTGGATTCATGTAAACCCCTAAACTCAGCTATATGGTAAAAACTCACCAAACCCGTACCCGTATTGCAGTTCCAATTCCAATAGATTACAGAACGGGTGAAAGAATTCCAGAAACTTCACTAAAACCCTGCAGAAGGCCTTATCTCCTCCTTCCTTATCAGCTACTCTCCCTCACCTTTCCTCGCCACTCCACGGTTCCACCCTCTCTTGCTGCTCTTTCCTGGTAATGGCTCTCTCCCTCTTTCCTTCTCTCGCTCTACATGTTTTTCCTTCTCAATTTCTTCAACAATTGATTTGTTTACGAAAACGGCCGCGGGTGAAATTGAATTAAAGCCTCCAATTACAACAGCACTGGGAACCCTCGAATCCCGTTTCCGCGTTCAATTTAGTTCCAGCTCCCAGCTAGGTTTCATTTCATTGACGCATGATTTACCTTTGATTTTCGTGGTTGCGGTGAATGTCAAGTGGATTAGAGCAAGTGAGAATGTGAATTGACGTTTTTTTTTTGGGAAACAATGGTGATGATCTGATTTAGACAAGGAAGTAGGTGCTAGCTTCTTGTGGTTTCAAATTTCCAGGTCCTAGCCAGTAGCCTATGGAGTCTATATTGGGGCTTAATTTGATTAGAGATTGAAGAAGCTATGTTGGCTGTTCCATTCACTGATATGATTTTGTTTGTCTACTTAGCTCGTATTCGACATGTTTCATTGTAGAATTTTGAAGATAAGTTATCTTGGCACAGGTTTTCGACGGAAATGGCGACATTTACTGGACACATGTCTTCTGTTGCCTCTTTGGCATTCAGTAGGAGCGAGTCAATTGATAGTAAAATTTTCAGTTCTGCGCACAAATTTTCTTCTGCTTCATCGATATCCTCTATTTGTCTGAGAGGCAAAAGAGATAATGAAGCTTCGAGGAGACGAGGCTCTACTAAAATAAGGGCCAATGCCAAGCAACTGCACTTTAACAAGGATGGTGCTGCTATCAGAAAGCTACAGGTGTGTCTCAGGCTCCCAGCTAGTATTGGGTTACTGGAAATTCCACAAATAATTTTTCATGTCACTGCATTTATCTTAATCATACATCTTATTTTGTAAATTTCATTCCAGGCGGGTGTTAACAAGCTTGCTGATCTGGTGGGAGTCACTCTTGGTCCAAAAGGAAGGAATGTGGTTCTTGAGAGCAAGTATGGATCTCCCAGAATTGTCAATGATGGTGTTACTGTAGCCAAGGAGGTATGACAATTCTTGTGGTGGAGGAGATATCATAGGCTAATTATTCTTGTAAATATCCTAAAGTTGATGGTTTGTTGCACTCCAATCTGAATCTCACGTTCTCTTGGTCAGTGGCTGATACTTCTTTTTATCTTCCCCCATAACGCCCCAAGAGTTTTGTGGGTGGTTTATTCCACAATGGTTATGAGGATAGTTAAGATGGGTAATGAGTTTTTTAAGTTGCTGGGAACTAGGCTTAAGTGTAAGGACAATAACTTGAAAAAGGTCAGTTTCTGTGGGTTAATGACTCAAGGCGGGTGGGCTCGCACACTGTAGGAAGCAGTTTGTTGCTTTTTTACCCATGAAATGTTACAAAGATGTTTTGTACAGGTTGAGCTGGAAGACCCTGTTGAGGAGATTGGTGCTAGGTTAGTTAGGCAAGCTGCTTCAAAGACTAATGATTTAGCTGGAGATGGAACGACCACATCTGTAGTTTTGGCACAAGGTCTGATTGCAGAAGGTGTCAAGGTAAGCAGTGTTAAAATCAAATTTTATTTTGTCCTCTCTACCATTTCAACATATATTTAATATGTACGGTTCACTTTGCACAATCTGGTATTCAGATTGTAATAGCAGGTGCGAATCCAATTCAGATATCTAGAGGGATTGAGCTCACAGCAAAGGCCCTTGTGAATGAGCTCAAGTTAATTTCGAAACAGGTACTTTGATGTATGATTTCTTCTCTTGACCTTTGGATAATTTTATCTCATTGTTCATGTATGCATTTGTGGACTTATGGCTGAACTGAACATGCTTTTGACTAATTTGGGAACTATGCAAATTTCCAAGTAGCATGAGTAGTCTTTCATCTAATAAAGATTGGTCATCATGATTTTTAATGCTTTGCAGGTTGAGGACAATGAGCTTGCAGATGTGGCTGCTGTTAGTGCTGGCAACAGCTACGAAATAGGAAACATGGTTGCTGAAGCTATGGGTAAAGTGGGTCGTAAGGGTGTTGTGACTATTGAAGAAGCGCGTGGTTCAGAGAGTACCATACATGTTGTAGAAGGAATGCAATTTGATCGTGGTTACATCTCTCCATATTTTGTTACCGACAGTGAGAAAATGATTGCTGAGTATACAAATTGCAAGGTACATGGACTATGCACCCCTCTATCTTAACCAAACATCTTATAAAAAGAGATTATGAACTTTTATCATGAATGCCCTTGTTCTTTCTTGTGGTTGTGCAGTTGCTTTTGGTTGACAAAAAGATAACAAATGCAAGGGAACTGGTTGGCGTGTTGGAGGACGCTATTAAAGCCGGATACCCAATCTTAGTAATTGCAGAGGATATAGAGCAAGAGGCTCTTGCTACTCTTGTTGTGAACAGGCTCAGAGGATCTCTGAAAATTGCTGCAATGAAAGCACCGGGTTATGCAGACCGCAGAAGGCAATACATGGATGATATTGCGGTCTTAACAGGAGGTTGAACTATATGCCAACAGCTAATGAATTTCTTGTTAAACCAACTAATTTTTGAAGATTAATGTATTAATAAAGCTACAATCCTTGTATATTTAGGCACTGTGATAAGAGATGAGGTTGGCTTGTCCTTAGATCAGGCCGGGAAGGAGGTTTTGGGACATGCCGCTAAAATTGTGCTGTACAAGGAATCATCAACAATTGTCGGTGATGGAAGCACCCAGGAAGCAGTCTCCAAAAGGATTGTTCAGATCCGAAACCTATTGGAGGTGTCATTTTGGGCTATTTAGATATACATTTATAACATTTCATTTCTTGATCATACAATGAACTGTAGATAATCTTGAGAATCTGCTATTCTGCTGGCTGCATCACAATGCAGGAGACAGATCAGGAATATGAAAGGGAGAAGCTAAATGAAAGAATAGCAAAACTTTCAAGTGGTGTTGCTGTAATTCAGGTAAAAAACAAATGGTTTTCCTTTTCCATAACAAGCAATTATTATATAGCATCAAACTTTGATGAATGTAATTTTTGAATGAGTTGAACACAACTTTGAGATTAATGTTGCACGGTCAGGTTGGGGCACGAACAGAAACTGAACTGAAAGAGAAGAAATTAAGAGTGGAGGATGCGGTCTGTGCAACCAAGGTAGTTCTCCTAACAAAATGGTTCTTTTGGTAAATAAATATGTAATAACGAGAGATTTGGAATGTAAAAAAGGTCCCTTGAAATCTTGTCAAATAAAACCTGATTGTGATGGCTGACTGAAGTCTATTATTCGTTGCAGGCAGCTGTTGAGGAAGGTATTGTCGTAGGTGGAGGATGCACCTTACTTCGACTTGCCGCTAAAGTTGATGCCATCAAAGATACACTTGAAAATGATGAGCAAAAGGTTCTACAGCTTGAATAATTTGGTATCTATGTCTACTTCAAGATTTAAAATATTACACTCGGTGTCAACTACTTTGTTCTGTATCTTTGATAGCTTGGAGCTGATATTGTCAAAAGAGCACTTAGCTATCCTCTTGACTTAATCGCCAAGAACGCAGGGGTCTTTGGAGCTGTGGTTATTGAGAAGGTTAAAATATAAACTTTATTATGGACTCTTCCGATTGCTGTTGAATAGAGTAATTTTCATGTCTCTGTATCCACATTAATTTTGCGAATGCCCCTTTTATTTTTCTAGGTGCTTTCAAATGCTGATCCTAGATTTGGTTACAATGCCGCAACTGGTAAATACGAGGATTTGATGGCTGCTGGCATAATTGATCCCACTAAAGTAAGTCTTTTGATTCATTTTCCTGGTGCATCAAATGAACAAAGATATTTCTGTGAGCATATGAACTATTCAGTGATACTGCTTCAAATTTACTAGGTCGTGAGATGTTGCTTGGAGCATGCCGCTTCAGTAGCTAAGACGTTCCTTACTTCGGATGCTGTGGTGACAGAGATCCCAGAGCCTGAAGCTTTTCCTGCAGGAGCCCGAGCTCCAATGGACAATACAGGTTAGACTCATCTGAGTTCTGCATAAACAATTCACTTCATTTTCTAATCCCCTTAAAAGATAACACGTTTCCTTGGGCTCCATAAAAAACTAGTCTCCGCAGCATTTTGTGCTTATTTCCCCAAAATTTATCCTTCCTATCAAATTGTGCAAGACCTTCTTTGAGAGAGCTATTTAGGACTTCTGTAAGGTTCTCCAATCCGTAAAGTTTGCATGGAAGTTCATCTTGAGCAAAATATACTTTTCAACGGTAGAGATGTAAATTGAAAATAAACAGTAGGGCTAAACCGGAAGATGGCGCGGTTCACAGGACTTTTCGTGCATTTATAGAACTAATGCTCCAGTATCTATCTTCATGTTTTTGCGCTGACAATTCCCATTGCATACTCTTTCAGGTTACTCAGCATACTAGAGTCGAAAACTCGTCCCTATGGATGAGAATTAAAGGTTCCCAAGGAATCCGAAAATGGCGGCGGGTATGGCTTTTCCTTCCCATGCCTGGATTTTGCATCTTTGATTCGATTATGATAGCTGCGGATGAGACAGGGGAGCCATCATATAGGGCGGCAGAACCATTGGTGTACGTATCGAGAGAGTAACCAGTTGATCAAACTGTCTCCTTAGAATGCTTAATCACTTTCCAAGGGAGAATAAAACATTGCAAGGCCAAATTGCCATGCTGAGATTAGTGCATGAAACATTTTTCGCATCGCATGAAGCTACTGTCATTGAATCTTTCACTGTTGAGCTCCTAACCCTTTACGCCTATCCATTTTTCGCAACCATTTCAAAACCACTTGGGAGTGGCCGACTGGATCTCAATTTTGCTCATAAGCTGCAAGTTGTCAAGAGGAACGATCTGAATCGATTCATGAATCCCGACAGGTCAGGTTGCTTTCCTCGACGACTACTCAAAAGTCGAAATCAAGCATAATGCATCACAGTAGGGCAGCTAGGGAAATAATAATGCAATGGACATCAACAAAAGAGAGCAAAAATAAAATGTGAAAGAAGTGCAATCTTTGTTTGTTTTATTGTTCTTTGTCTTGATTCCCAACTTTTCCCCTGTCGTCTAATTGGATTACTGATAGGGTAGTTTGAGGTCGCCATTGTTGGCCTGGGCGATACCTTTCTCTTCCTTTTTCACTATCCACTCATGGATTGTGACATTTCAGCTCGATGGATGTATTACACTTGTGATGATTATGGAAGGCGATGCGCCTTTAGGTAGCTTTAGTTTGCGTTGTTTCGGATTTGAGTTATTTTATAGGCCTAATCTGAAACGTTTAGACCCGATCAAGTTTGCAAAGTGAGATGAAAAAAAAGGAGAAGAGGTAACTTTATGATTGCGGATGGTTTTAGATTTGGCTTAATGTGTGTTGACAAGTGGGTTGTGTACATTTGAAAGTATAGTTGATATTAAATGTTTATAATCGAAGGTCCCAAACCAATAATATATGGATCCTAGGATCCCAAGGAATACAATCAATCAATAATCTATTGCATGATTGAATAGTAGGTAATCTATATAATCTTGATTCTTGGATGCCTTTTTATGAAATTATAGCCACAATTTAAAACAGGATATTAGACGTGCATTCTTGTGCAACTAGTATACTAGAGTTCTAACCGCGTTGCAGATCGGCTCACTCCTCTTGGTTTGCTATGGACTCCTACTGATTGGGGTTCTAATGATGTAGTTGACGAGCTCGTCCGCAAGAATACACTTGTGTGGTGGCTCATTCGCGGTTAACCACCCTCAAATCTTCACCTTGTATAAAAAAAAGTATACTAGAGTTATAGTAAGAATATCATCAGGTATATTTATTTTATTTGAATTCTTTCCTAATAAAAAACTAGTTAAAGTTCTATATTAGAATCTTGCACAATATTTTAAAAAATATTTTTTTATGTAAATATTGTATGCTTTATTATATTTACAACATAAACTTTAAAAAATACCCACACTCTTGTACATACGATTTTATAAAATAAGTTTATATGTGTATGAGACACTTACGCAAGTCAAAACAAAATTAAAAGAAACTACCGCCCTGATAGGGTGGCTCAATGGTAAGGAGTGAGAAGAGTTAATGGGAGGTTCTGGGTTCGTTTCCTACCTCCACCTTTTCTCTTGGGTGAAAAAATCAAGGTTCACTTTGCTTCTTACCATTGGATCTAGTTAGTAGCGCAAACCCGTTTACATAAAAAATATTTTTTAAAAGAAATTACTAAATAAATAAATACCCACCCGAATTACTTAGTCAACTCGCGAAAAAACCGAGAAAAACACATCATATATATATATATGAGATGGTTCAAGTGTAATCAAGACTTATTGTGTAACATGTGAACACATCTGAGCCGTTGATTGGATGAAATGGATGGTCGAGAATAAAAGACAATTTTAGCCTTTTTTTAAATTAAAAATAAGTGGGACCCACGATTTTTCATACCCACTTGCTGAATTGGAGGAGTGTGTGATGCACTCTCTTGAAATTATTCGATGGTATATCTGGATTATTCGATCGCATCGACGGATTATGCGATAGTATCAATGGATTATTCTAAGAGGCTACCACCTTGAAAACGTCCTGAACTTTTAACTAATAATTATTCGATAATATCGCTTGATTATTTGATGATATCGCTTGATTATTCGATGGTAAAGCTTGATTGTTCGATGGTGTTACAATATTATTCGATTACTTATGTCATTTTAACAAATAAGTAAATATTATTCGATGGTATCACTGGATTATTCGATAGTATCACATGCTTATTCAATAGTATAGATGCATTTTTCCTTTATATGACCGCACATTTAAAAAAAAACTCATCTCCATAAACACAAAATCGGTTCATGCACGTGAATAATTCATTTCATACCCCAGAATAATTCGGTTTTTCTCCTGAATACCTCTGAGATTGAATAATAAACCGACAATTTAGGAAATCGCAGGCAACAATGAAATTGCAGATCTGGGCATCAAACCGCCGCTGCCACCATGGGCATCGAATAATCCGATCGCCGCTTCCGCCATGGGAGCCCGAAGGAGAGGAACCCAAATCTGAAGAGAGGAACCCAGATCCGGGCATCAAATCGCCGCTGCCTCCATGGGATACTCCGACCGACGCTGCTGCCATAGGCATCGAATAATCCGATCGCCTTCGTCTTCGATCGAGACTTACCGGATATGCGAAACAGCCTCGTCTCTGTCGCCCTCGACTGCCGTAAACAACATCGACTCCGTCGCCATGGGATGTTCACATCGCCCTCCGCCTTCGACTGCCGGAAACAGCCTCGTCTCCGTCGCTGTCGTCTTCGATCTACCAATTGCGCATCTAGGCGTCGTTCGCAACCGCCGAAATCGCCATCGATTCGCCCAGATCTGCACCTCTGGCTCCGGCTTCATTGTCCGCCTTCTCCGCACCTCTCAGAACTAACCCTAATTCGCGTTTTGCTAGGAGCCGCCGAGCCGCCCACCTTGGATCTCTCCTTTAGGGTTGAGCGTTATGCTGGGAGTGGGAGTACGGTCGACGGTTTTTAATGAAGATGAGGGATTGTTGATTACACGCGCGACTAATGAGAAGGGAAATCCCTTTTTTTATTTTTTAATTAAAATAATAAATTATCTAGGAATAATCACAACCCTCCATTTTTCATCAATCAAAGGTCTAGATCTGTTCACAAGTTACACAATAAGCTTTGATTACATATGATCTATCATCTCTCTCTCTCTCTCTCTATATATATATATATATAAAGTTTCTACTTAAGGCTCTGTTTGGCGCAATAAGTTGCTTTTCGGAGCTTGTGGCATGGTTTTGATAGTATATATAGCTTTAAATGAAATAAATATAAGAATTTTAGTTTAATTAGCTTTTATAATCATAGCTTTTTCATCAGCTACTAACCCAAGCTTTTCGAAAATTATGGTTTTTTATTCAAAAGTTTCCATCAACTCAGTTAGGTTTCTCAAACATCATACTGACTTATTAGCCTATATTCAACTCAAATAATTCATCAACTTTAACTATCTAATCTGCTACCATTTTACCAGACATAGTCTAAATAGAATGCGAGAGTTTCAATCATTCCGAGGACCTTCATTGGTGTTGAGAGATGTGAATGAGACCAAAAAGAGTTTAACATCGAAAGTTGAACCTAACAAGCCCTAGTATATATAAGTCGGTAGACTACTCCTTGTCTCCTTCTATTGTCAATCGGACATAAGCACTAATGCATTACTATGAGAGGGATATAAAAAAAAAAAACTTTCAAAGCATAGCTCGCAGGATAATGAGCTCACAAATTAGTTGTCTGATTGACTGATTGTCCCTATTTACATGGGCACGTCGCCGTCATTCTATTTCTTTCTTTCCTTTTCATGACAATGAAGCCTACCATTAACTGTCAAACTTTAAATGATCGAATATATAAGGCATATAAGGCATGCACCAGGTAAATCAGCTTACGTCGATCGATTCGACGCACTGGTATGAGCAAGGTAAACTTTAAATTTTCACTCAAGTAAAGGGGCGACATAGATCGAATTCGAAACCTTCTAACCATCGCTTTACTCCAAACTACTAGGTCACATCGACTGGGGCTCAGTCATTCTATTTTCTTTATATACTTAGTTTAGTTTAGTACTCGGAGTAAAACTTTTTACTTTTATACATGTATTTTAAGGAGTTAAAAAATATATAAAATATTAAATTTTATTAAATTTTTTTGCAATATAATACTTAGTAATAATTATTAAATTATAAAAAAAATTATTTTATCTTTTTTTATTGAATAAACATTATTGTATTAATAATATAAACTTAAAAGTAATATATTTTCCAATTTTTTACCTATGTTTTCAAATGTCACCATTAATGTATTGAAATATAAAATTTAATAAATTTGTTAAAAAAATAAAGGATAAAAACTATAAATCCAAAATGTCTTCACATTATTTATCTATTTTTTTTTTATTGAATAAAAGTTCATGTTGATTGTTTACTTTAATATAATTTTTTAATCAAAATTAAATCAACTTGATAAAGGAATAAATCATCTCAATAGAAGTTAACATGCATTATTTTCCTATAATTTTTTAACCAATAAAATACCAAAGGAATTTAAAGCAATTATTAATGTCCTAAAAACCTGACTTTAGAAGATTCTAGTGTGACAAATGAAATAAAAAACGAAAACTCCAATCGAGGTGGCGAGGTGGCTCAATGATGTAAAGTAAGAAGGGTAGTATCTGTGCAGATTTACCTTGACTTTTACCGATTGGTTCACCTACTCTGTAAATTTACTCGTCGTTCATTTTTGCATAAAGTATATACGTACGGAGTTAATGAGTATTGGGCGGTGGACACGAAACGTAATTCTCAATTTCTTCCCATATAAAAAATAATTGAGAGGATGTCATTTATTCTTATGGAAACCAATTATATGTGTATTGTGTATCACTGTATTACATGGAGAGTGATACATAGCTACCCCGACCGTGCATTCCCATCGACCCACCCACCTACTTGTACCAACTCCTATTTAATAAATTCAATATTATTGGTATCTTTTCTATTTTTTATATAAAAATATATATCTAAATATTTGGATGGTGTCAAATTCTATTAATCTGCCATCTAAAAGAAATTTTTAAAATAATAAGAGAAAATTTGCGCCAAATGCGCAAATTTTCTCCCCAATTTAGCTATTATCCCCCAACTCCGTCAAATTGGGCTTTTGTCCACGTAAATTTTTTTGGACAAAATTGCCCTCCCATATATAAGGGTTTTTGCTGGAAACCGCTCTCTCTCTCTCCTCACTATGTTTGTCTCTTCGCTTCCGTCGTACGAGTCGCTCTCTTTTCTCCATCCTCTCCGAAGCGACTTTTGCGGTTGAAACCGGCGATTCTTCTTCGATTCTGCTCCAATGTCAGAGAACAAAGTCGCCGGCGACCTCGAGGGACCTGCTGTTGGTGCAATCGAGGATAAACATTCAAGCGATCCTTCGAATGACGGTGTGTTATCTGTGTTTTTAATTTTATACTTGTTTTGAAGTTGAAACCGACATTTCTTTTCAATTTTTGTCGATTTTTAGAGAACAAGGACTCCGATGAGAGGGAAACAGTTGATGTTGCCGCGGTTGACAGTAAAACTGGAAGCGATTCGGCATATGACGGTTTGTATTATGTGTTTATGTCGTTTATGCATGTTTGTCGTTTTCCCCCCCTTATTACTGTGTTTGATATCGAATGTATCTGATTTGCAGTGAAGAAAAGCTCTTCTGAGAAGGTTCCTTCACTTGAAGGTAGCAGTTCATCCGATCCTTCAAGCAGAGGTGTGTCGTTATTGTTCTAAAGTTTTGTATTTATGCTTTTCCAGGCCTTTGTAGTGTTTTGGTATGAAATGTATACATGCATGTGGTACTTTGTCTTTGATTTTAGCATAAATGAATATTCATGCTGAAACGGTTGTTGTGTATTCTTTGTGTGTGTTTTTTAGATGTTAATGTCTCTGCAAGTGATCTTCAAGAATATAAATGTCAATTCGATGTGAGTATATTTTTTTTCCATACCTTATCCCCCTTTGTGTGTGTTTTTATGTTTATTCATGTTTATGAATGTGTGTTTTTAACAGAGATTGCAGTATTGCATTCCTGTAAAGGATAGATTTTGTGAAAAATCCAATGTTTACTGCGCCCCAGATGTCTGTAATGTTATAGAGGAACATCTGTCCAAATCTGATTTTGAGTTGCTGAGGAGAAGCTGCTTTGGATGGGTTTTTGTTCAAAGAGATAAGATGAAACTCAATTTTCAGCTGATTCATCAAATGATGCTACGTTTGATTAAGAGTGATAAGCTGCATGAATTGTGGTTCAAGGTTGATGGTCTAGTTGCTCGGTTCTCTCTGGTAGAGTTTCATGCAATTACAGGGCTTCCTGTCATTGATACTAAAGTTAAACCGCCCGCGGAATTTGTATGGTCTCATTTTCTGGGCCAGAAGCAGTCAAAGTGTACGTATGATGAGTTGTTGGAGGCATTTAAAACATGTAGAAAATCGTCTACAAAGAAGCTTCAGATGACAAAGTTGTTGATTATCGAGAAGATGTTATTGTTCAAGCGTTCTAAAAGTGTTAAGAAAGATTATGTTGCTCTTGTATGCAATCCAGCGAAATGTGAACTGTATCCATGGGGGAGGTTGTCTTATTCTTTGGCTGTGAAGTATTTAAAGAAGGTTCTGGTTTGTGATCGATCTGATCCAAGACCATCATATGAATTGTTTGGATATATTTATGCTTTTCAGGTAATTTAACTTCATGCATATATGTTTCAGCATCTGTTTGTTTTAGCATTTATGTTTCAGCAATGTTTGTGTTTCAGCATCTGTATGTTTCAGCATCTGCTTGTTTGGTTATATTTGTAGGCTTGGATACTGGAGGCTTTCCCGTTGATTTCTGATAAGTTTCTTTGCGATTTCAAAGTTCGTGTGGGTGATCCATATTCTTTTCGGTGGGAGTGTAAGTTACGACATACTTACATTGAAGCGCAAGAGTTGTTTGATGGCGATGTGGTATTATTCTTGTCTCAGATCTATCTTCATACAATCTTCTTTTTTATTAATTTCATTTTTATAATTTCAGTTGTCTTATTGTGTGTTAATATTGTTGGTTGTTTAGGCACCCATGTTCCCAACCTTTGGGGAGTTTGCAAGGTCCCCAGGAATGGTATTTGAAGATGAAGTTGCTCACCCCATTCTTGATCACATGACTGAACCTGTATTTTCCCAACCTGAGGCAGATAAGCTGTATGATTGTTGGAGACTTAGGACAAGAGCATACTGGAGACGGTTCAATTGCTATGCAGATGGTGATTTATCACTGGATATACCTTCTGCTGAAACCCAAGGCGAAGAACAACAAGAAGTCAATGAAGAGTCAGGTGGCAATGAAAGTGGAGGTGCTGCAGGTTCGAAGAAGCGAAAGACTGCGAGTAAAGCGCCGCCATTGGTGAAGAAACAGAAGATTGAAACAAGCAAACCTACCCCAACGCGGAGAGGTCGGTCTGCTGGTTTAGTTTCAGCAAAACAAGTTGATGAAATTGGTTCTACTAGAAAAAAGAAGACAAGGGGTAAGAAAATGTCAGCTGCAAAGAAACCACCAACTGTTGAAGATGCAATTGCGAAACCTAGGTTTGTATTTCGTAAGAGAGGTAAATCTGTTTCTGAAGATTCTAGTGAATTGTTTATGCCAATTGAAGTTGCATGTCCATCCTTTCATCGAGTTGCTGAAACTGCATTGAGGCCGGCCATCGAAGCTTCACCTGCAAAGGATCCTTTATTATTTAAGGATGGGAATGATGATGCTAATGATAGAGTAGCAGAGGGTCCCCAGGGGGTGTGGCTCAAGGAGGGGACGATGCAATGAATGTTGAAACTGATGAATACATAAACAATGAAGGCACTGAGAACGTTGCCAGAGATGATCACTTGGAAGGAGCGGGGAAGAATGTGGGTGGTGCTCAGACTGATGATATCAGCAAACAAGGGGGACATCCTAGCTGGTTGAAAGAAATACAGATGAGGTTAGATAAGCTTGAAGAGTTGCCTCAAAGAGTCTCTGATTTATCTACGAGGGTGGAGATGCTTGAGGAACGTTTGTCAGGATGTTTAAAGTTGGTGAATGTTGTTGATAATCTGCTGAAGAAGGTAGATTCCTTAGAAAATAAGTTAACAATGTAAGAGTCAATGCAGTTTAAGACCCAGTCATCCAATGTTGCAACTTGTGATCCAGCAATTTCAAAGGCTGTGAATGAGGTGTTGGATGAAATTCAGGAAGAGGTACCTACTGAGATTCTAGGTCAACCAATTGGTACAAATGTTTCAGCATCTGTGAATGAGATCATACCTGTTACCCTTGTTGAAGGGCATAAGTCATTAGACTCATCTTCAGGGCATGTATATGCTGTTGACTTAGGGCGTGACTCTGATTTTGAGTTGAAGGGCGGGGAACAGTGCTTAGATGATGGAGTTTCTGTTGGGTTGAGGAAGGTGGTGGGTGGTCCTGAAGTCAAGGCTGCTGGAACTGAAGTTGTTGAAACAAAGGTTGCTGAAACGAAGGTTGCTGAAAATGAAGTTGCTGAAACCAAGGTTAATGCAACAGAAAATGCTGAACCCAAAGCTGATGGAATAGAAGATGCTGAAATGGTTGATGCTGAAGCTGCATCACCTCATGGGCAACTAGACAAAGATGCTGAAATGGTTGATGCTGAAGCAACAAAAGATGTTGCAAGCAAAGATGCTGCTGGTGACTTAATGACCCCACCCCCTGGAAAAACAATACATTTAAGTGATGGTGAAAGTGACGATGAAGACTTGGTGAAGAAGCCATGCACTCAGTGGGATACAATTTCCAAAGATCCTAAATGTGTTGAAGAAATTGAAAACTTCAGGCGTTCAAAGCGTCTTCCAAAAGCAAGTAGTTTTCTGGTGAGCCCGTTTGTTGCTGAAAAGATAAGGATCCCGAAGCATGTTGAAAAAAAATCATTGCTCAGCAAGGTTGACCATGACTTCATGTATCAATGTGTTAAAAGCTCAAGGTATGTCCATCTTAAATTTTCATGTGTGTTTTCGAGTGCTCTAGTAATATATATATATATATATATATATATATATATATATATATATATATATATATATATATATATTTCGAGTGCTCTGACCCGATTTTTAAATCTTGTAATAATATGTGCAGGGATTTTTCAGTACTTTTAATGGGATCCAGAAAAGAGAAGTCATTTTTTAAGAACATTGTTAGGAAGGATGGTTGGCTTGATATAGATGTAAGTATGCTGAAACTATTTTTCTTTTCAGCATCTTTTCGAGTAAATGTAACTATGTATGTATTTCTGTTTATATGAATTTCAGCACCTTACATTGTTTACTGTTTCAGCACCTTGAAGCTGGACTGGTTCACATGAGGAAGAGAGTCAGTGAATATCCTAGCAGATTTGAAGGCATTGTCGTGATGGATCCTATTTTTCATCAGAAATATCTTCCAGAATGCACGTCATCTTACGAAGAAGCAACACATGTTGAACAATTCACTGCTAGCTACTTCCTAGGCTTATATCCTAGTGATTATCCCAAGATTTGAGAGTCTGCAAAAATGGTCTACACCCCTTTCAACATAAACAATGAGCACTGGATTGCATTGGAGATAAATCTTGCTGAAAAGGTTATAAATGCATATGACTTCAACCACTACATTATGTCTGCTGAAAAGCTTGTTGATCATCTGCGCGGGACGGCTGAGTGGTTGCCAATTCACTTGGATAAGGCTGGTGTGATCCCAAATTTTCAACCGTCTACATTCCACATTAACAAGGTCCCCGATCTGGTGCACGATACAACGGGGTATGGAAACCTACATTTACAATGTTTTTAAAGTCATTTAGAAGCATTATGTTGTTGTGCTTGTTATCAATATGTTTTGTTTCATTTTTTGCAGCGCATCTTGTGGGGTCTTTGTACTGAAAGCAATCGAGGCACTGGTGTTTAGGGGAGATGTCAGGAAGTTTACCAATGAAAGAATCTTTCGATACCGAGAACTTATGGTCTCAGACTTGATTCAAGAGAAATGGAGCTTTAAATTCTAGTTAATAGCATCTTGTGTGTAACACCGTCTATCAGATTTAGGGATTTCAAGACATTCTAACGTAGCTGTGGTTTAGATGTATTTCCGTGGGATATTATGGACAACTGTTGGTCTTTTGTATCATTTTGGATGCGTTTTCAGTGGCACTCTTTGAAGCCATTGGAATTGACATTTTATCTAATGTTTTAATGTAAATTGTGTGTGCATTTCTGGTTCAGCATTGTTTTCTGCTAGTTTGTTTCAGCAAATGTTCCAGCAAGGATTTCAGCAAAATACTTCACCATATCTGTTTGCTGAAACAATTTATAAGTCAACCAAAAATCAAAATCATCATTATTTGTCTGTATCTATCTGGTGTTGAGCTTATTAAATAGACATTTAGTTAATGGTATAATGTAAATTTTTTAGTTTTCCTGTTTCAGCATATTGTTTCAACAAGTTATGTTTTCAAGTCGACACCAACATAAAATGTTAAGTTGCCATATTTTAGAGAAACACAGAAATATAATCTCCAAAGAGGGTACTTATTGCGTCTGTCAAGGTGCCATAGTTGTTCAAGTTATGTTTTCAGCATTTTCCGCCAGGACATTTGTTTTCAGCACATTTTTCATGCTGAAATAGAGAGGATTGCCTAGAACAAAGCTTAAGCATAGCAATAAATGGTAAACATAATGAACTAAAAACAATATGATATAGAAAAGCAATGACACAGAGTACAACTGATTAAAAAAAAACACAAAGCATCTCGTAAAATTCATATCAAATTGCTGAAACAGTGTAAAACTGAACTAAAAATTAAAATCAGCACATTTTTCTGTAGCCAGCTTCATTGGTGTTGAGCTTTTGAATTCTTCCCGTGCTCCCTTTGAAGCCATTCCTTATTGTATTTTGCTCTTTTCACAAACTCTCCCTTGGAAAGTTTCCTTTTCTGAGGAGATCGACCACATCTCTTCCTTATATTGGGGGGGTAACACTTAATCTGTTTAATATATTCATGAAGGTTTATTTCATCATCAGGGAGGACTGGATATATGGTTTCATCATGTGCTAAAATCCAAGCTTCATTTGTGTAGAAACCAGCAACAAAATCTGAAACATCAAGCCTTTTAGACACTATCGCCGACAGAGCATGTATGCATGGGATTTTTTGAATGTCAAACACCCTACATGTGCATTGTTTTGCTGAAAGATCAACAACAGTCCGCGTACCTTCTCCCGTAACCTCAAATACAGACTCATTCAAGTGCTTTACAGTGTATGCACCGACATCCTTTTGCAATTCCTGGATCATTTTCATTATTGCAGGGGCGACTCTCTGTGTATTCAGTGCTGCAAACTTCCTTCTATCTTGAGACCACTCTGTGAACTTATCTCTAAAAAACTCCAACAGTGCAACAATGGGAATTTTTTTTTTTACCACTCAAAACAGAGTTTAAGCTTTCAGCGTTGTTGGATGTCATCATGTTATACCGATTACCCTTTGCATGTGCTCTTGCCCACCTCTCCAGCCTCGCGGATATCAATTATGTTGCTAGGCTTGGGCATTCTTCTTTTATACGGTCAAATTGGTGTGCAAAATCACCAACAATGTAGGTTTCAGCAGCCTGTTGGAACATGTATGCAAGATGCCTTTTCTTGAAAGTGGCTTGGATGTTCTGCTTCAAATGCCACATGCATACGCAATGGGTATCATTAGGGTATATCTTTTTGATAGCCTTAGAAATGCTGGAATGCCTATCAGAAACAAACACCAAATCATCTGTAGGTTGTATAACTTTACTGAGTTGCTGGAAAAACCACTCCCAAGATGCATTATTTTCTGTGTCAACAATCCCAATAGCAAGCGGGTATAATTTCATATTTGCATCTTGGGTAACTGCTCCAAGCAATGTACCCTTATATTCCCCTGTTAAGAATGTGTCATCTACTAAAACAACCTACAAATAAGACGGGAACAATTTAAATACTGAAATCACCATAATTTTGCTAAATTATAAATGATTATGTACATATACATACCTTTTTTAAGATGGGGAATGCTCTAGTGGATTGTCCATAAGACAGGAATAAGTATTCGAACCTTTCAGCACTGTCTGTTTTGATGAGAGCTACTGTTCCTAGATTTTTCTCCATAAGAATGTGACAATATGACGGCAAGGCAGCACAATTTGATTCCGGTGACCCTTTTTCTCTCACTTGAGCTATTCGTGCTGACTTCCATGCCTTCCAATAAGTAATTGAGATCTTGTGGTCTGTTCTCATCTTATCAATAATTTGTTTTGGGGTGTATCCACTTTTGAAAACACAGAAATTAGTAACAATAAATATAGTGCTGAAATGAAAGCTGAAACTAAAATGCTGAAACTAACTGCTGAAACAGTATACACCTTGACTGTATGAGGCTGGCAATAACATTGGATGGTGCATGCCTGGAGTGTCTTGTTCTTGTATCCCATGTGCATGTGTGTATATCTCTATACAATATCACCTCATGACAAATAGCTGAAATTCTCTTTGTATGCAATTTCCAATCACAATTTCTGTCTATGCATGCTGCTCTATAATATTTTGGTGTTGATTTTTTAACCTCAAATCCAAATATGTCTGTCATAGACATAATGTATAGAGCATCCTTTACTGTCTATCTAGATTCAAATGTTTTTCCAACATACATAACCCTTGGGCATTGAGTGACACGGTTGACAATATTGTCCGTGATAGAGCTTCCAACACCCCTTTCATCAACTGTGTTCCCTTTTCTTTTCATCATTTCATAGCGCTCATTCCAATACCCATCATTGGAGTTATCTGAAAATGATTCACTGTTTTCAGCATTAGAGGAATATGAAAATCTGTCAGCATCCATATCGTCTTGTAGCACATCCTGAATCTCATAAAAAATAGAGACATTTTCTATTATATCCAAATTGCTGCTATATCTCTCATCAGTTTTAGAAAGCTCAACAGTTTCAGCAGTAAATTGAAACTCATAGACAACAATATCCAATGGCAAGGTGTTTGTGACACACAACTCTACAGAAAAATTCACTCCATCCAGCTTACTCAACAACAAGAATTCTTTTAAATCAGCATCATAATCTACCTTAAGCGGTGCTTTCAATGTCTTGAAGGGGTGCAAATGGCTGAATTCCAATTCAACTGATTCATCAACATTGAATCTGCTGCAAACCTTGTCCCTCAAGGTTAATAAAGTGATTGTATCCTCTAGCACAAAAGCCTTTGAAGTAGTGTTTCCATCGAACAGTAATCCTGTTTCAGCAACTCTCCACTTTCCCCCATACACAACAGTTACAATGTTTGATGACATTTCTACCCCTGCAATTGATTGTTTGACAGTATTAAAGTACTTGAAATATAATTGGAATGCATTTCCGCAAAAACGAACATATACCTGCAGAAACACTAAAAAACAGAGCTGTTGGAAACAACTAAAAAACAGATAACTGCAATCCACATGAGATCAATATTCCACAATTTCAGCAATCGAAAACGATAGTTTCATTCCACATGCTAATGTTATATAGAAAATCGAAACATATACTTGCAAAAACACTTTTAGTAGCAATTAAAAAAACAGGAATTCTGTTAGTTTCAGCAGATCTTGTAGAAACTTTGCGCCTTCACAACAGATCACAACACAAAGTATTGAACTATAATAAATTGATAGAAAATATTGATCTATAAGAGATCACAACAGAAACAATATAAACGATCATAACAGATCTGTTGGAACGTTACTTGTAGCAGAAAAATCGAAAATCCGTGTTTCAGCAAACCGAAAATCTGTTAGTTTCGATCACATCAGACCAAATCTGTAATGAATTAATAGCATAATCTAAATTTTGAAGAACATTGCTGAAGAATAGTAAAAAATTACAGGAAAAAACGAGCGATAACGCTTACTTTCTGTTGTGATCGCTTACTTTGTCAATATGCTTACGTAGTAGAAGCAATTCAGCAATTTACAGCAGCAATTCAACGTTACTTTGTCGATCGATGAATTTACAGAAGCAAGGATGAAGAGGAGAATGCGTGTGTGACAAGGTTTTCTGTGTGTTTCGGTTTCAGCATAATGAAAAATTCGGTGGACAAATCCCAAATATGGAGAGGGTGGGAGACATATTCCTAATATAGCCCAAAATCGTGGCCTATATGGTAAATGCCCCAAATAATAATTGTGAGCTTCGGATGCGAGAAAAGAGACTCATGATTCATCGAGTGTCAAAGGTAAGTCATTTTGTTGGTAGTTTGGTTGAATTCTTTGAACATATGCGAATACTACCATAAGCCAAAAAATTGAAGCAGAAACTCAGTGTTCAAAATCGGCATCTCAATCTCCTAATTATTATTTTGGATTTTTTTTAAGGTCAAAAAATTTTGGATCAGTTCAACTTTAATCACGTCGGATAAAAATGACTAATATATAAAAGTGTGAATCTCTTAAAGAGCCAAAGGTCATGATCTTAATTTTATATAATTTTTTTATTATACATGTTTTTTTTATTGATAGGTTTGATTTGATATATTATACAAATATGAACTTTCATTTCATATATCATTTACTAAACCAAAATGTTTCTATTTTCACTTAGTTGGCTGTCAGCACGTGATTCACATGGATCGATCAATTAACTTGATAAGTTTTGGAAATTTTGTTGGTGGAATGATTAATTGTATGAGTAAATAGATGGGTAAAATGCATGGTGATCTTTACCTAGTAAGACAAAAAAAAATACCTTTTTTTTTATTTGCTCATGAAAAAACCATTGATTACATATGATCCATATAGGGATATATGCAAGAAAGACAAATGTAAAGGTGAGGCATAAGTCTCAATCTAGCTAATTGCAATCGATCATCGGCCATAATGCCATAAGCTTTTTATTAATTAATAATTGAAGGGAGAGTTTGATAATTTTTATTACATATTTTTATTTTAAAAATGTATTTTAAATATTATTCATTACCTTTTCATGTAAAATAAAACTATAAAATTAATCTATTTTGTGATATAAAAAGCTGTGTTTTTTTTTTTAACAATATGCAAATAGCTAGTAGGATCGTCTTGATTGTTACAATTAATGCCTAGTTAATTAACTCACTTGAAGTGAGTACATTAAGTTTATAAATAGCTTTTCTCTTTTTAATACACATACCAACAACAATAAAGATGTATTAATAATCCAACTCCGAAAAAATAAATCTAAAATAATATAAATATATAGTCTTTTAGCATAGAGTGAAAGTCCAATTTTTCTCTAAAAGAGGTTTTAAATTCAAATCTTATCTCTTTACAAAACCTTCGGTTGGACCTTTGATTCTTTTAGATTTTGATTTTAGGCTAATTTGCATAATTTTGAGTTTTAGGATAGGTTAATTAACATCTTGTATTATTGATCAAATTAAGTCAAATAAAGTCAAAATTTGGGATTGGACCACATTTAAACAAGTGTACACTTCAATTTAAAATTTAAATGGGTCATTTAGAAATTATCTTTGATGACAAATTGACAATTAGTGGTAGGAGAGGACCCCACTTGATAATAATGTCATATTAATATTTATGTATATTTTCAATAGTTATAAATTTCTATGTGAGGTGTAGCCATGGAGAACATGCCACATCCACCCATAAGACATATAAGAGGTTGTCCGTACCACAAATGCCAACTTAAAAAGGGCATAAAAAACGAGAGAATTCAATGGGGCATATTAAAACAATAATCCATCACTATAAAAAAGAAAAGGAAAAGGAAAAAGAGAAATAAAAAAAAATGGAAATAAATAGGAGTAGTCATTTTCATAATATGACATAACACCAAACCGCATAAATGAGCAATTTCATAATGCATGGACAATGCGACATTTGTGCATGTATCTTACGAAAGAGATAGAAATTCAATGTCATTTCAAACTTTCTTTGGTTTCCTTTTTATATAATGTTAAAAAGGTTTGTTAAGCTTTTGATACTTATACTTTCATATCTCAATACGTCCTTGCAACTATAATTAGGCATACTATTAGGTTAAGTTCGACTTAGATCGATAACAGAAGGTCGTGTCTATAGACATATATATGTAGTAGTCTAACATACAAGTCGAGTGAGTATCCAATTTTTGAATAAACTGAATTTGAACAAAAACGAATTGGGGAAAACCAGATCTATGAAATTGGATTGGAGAGAACCTCCATTACAGAGCTAACAAAAGCAATTGGAAGAAAATGAAAGTTTGTTACAACTTCTCTAACAACTCTCCTGCCTAATTACATACAAATTGAGCAACATGTGAAATGAAAAAACTACCCTCCTGAGCTAGTTCGAGTGTTAGCCGAGTGTGTGTCGAGTGGTGTAACCCATAACCTTGTATATACTCACATACCCCCCTCAAGCTGGACCGAGGCAAGGAAGGACGAGTCCAAACTTGGACTGAAGAAAGTCATGCTGTTTGGCACCCAATGCCTTTGTGAGAATGTCGGCTACTTGAAGAGCAGAAGGGACATGTGTAGTAAGAATGAAGCCCTGTTGTACCATTTCTCGGATGAAATGGGAATCAATTCGCACATGTCTGGTTCGCTCGTGGAAGACAGGGTTGATGGCTAGTTGTTGTGCAGACTTATTATCACAAAGTGAGGGAATATGAGTGGGAATGGTAAACCCCAGATCATGAAGAATGCCTTGAACCCACACCAATTCACTAGCAACTGCAGACATGGCTCGATATTCACTCTCAGTAGAGGATTTTGAGACCACCTGTTGCTTCTTAGTCTTCCAGGATATTAAGGCAGAGCCAAAGAATGCACAATAGCCAGAGAGAGATTGTCATGTGTCTAGACAATTGCCCCAATCTGCATCACTGAAAGCTTTAACAGTGGGGGAGGAGCTTGTTGGATATGATAGAGCTAGATTAAAGCTTCCCTTGAGATATCTGAGAAGATATATGAGGGCATCCCAGTGAGGAGGCTTTAATGGTTTTTGTAAGTACTGGCTCAGCTGTTGCACTGTATATGAGATATCCGGACGGGTAAGAGTGAGGTAGAGAAGTCTACCTACCAGACGTCTGTAATCTTCAGGATTGTGGATGGGATCTCCCAAATTAGCAGACAATTTTATGCCATGTTGCATTGGGAAGTCAGCTTGTCTACATCCTTCCATGTGTGCATCAGGGAGGATGTCAAGAACAGACATGTGTTGATTGAGTAGAATACCAGAGGATGATCTAGCAATTTCCATTCCTAAGTATCTCGCCACACCTAGGTCCTTTATAGTGAACTCTCTGTGCAAGGAATCCTTAGTGACCTGAATCTCAGTGCTACAATTGCCCATGATCAACATGTCATCTACATAAACTAGAGCAATGGTGGTAGATTCTCCTGTGATTTTAGTGAAGAGGGAGTAATCATGACCAGATTGACTAAAACCCAAGGTGATCATGAACCTGGTGAGTTCATGGTTCCACTGACGACTTGCTTGCTTTAGACCATACAAGGACCTTTTTAGCCTGCACACATGAGCAGAAGGAACTTGAAACCCAGGTGGAGGAGTCATATACACTTTTTCCTCAAGATAACCATGCAAGAATGCATTATTCACATCCAATTGATGTAGAACCCATCCTTTATAAGCTGCTAAAGCCAGAATAATCCTCATTGTGGATAATTTTGCCACTGGAGAGAATGTCTGCTTGTAGTCTTTATCCTTAATCTGATTGTAACCTTTAGCAACAAGCCGAGCTTTATATCTCTCTATTGACCCATCTGGTTTATGCTTAATTTGGAATATCCATTTACACCCAATAGCTCTCTTTCCTAGTGGAAAAGGAGTAATGCACCAAGTGATGTTGCTTGTGAGTGCCTCAATCTCAAGTTTCATTGCATGTTCCCACTCAGGGATCCCTTTTGATACGTTTGGAATCCCCGATCCTTCGCTTGTGGGCTCAAGATCAAGAACCCCAAACTATTGATGGCCCGATCTTGCAATTATCCTTGTTATTCTCAATGTTTACAATTAATTACAATAAAGACTTTGAACTATTATGAAAGAAAAGAAAAACAAGTAAATAAAACTAAGTAAAAGGCAATCAAGGAAACAACAACATCGACGGCACAGTGGTGGCGACGGCGGCCGCTGCCAGCGATGGGTAGGTTCTGCAGGGACGGATTCTGGGTTCCTTATGGCGACAATTTCTCAGCTTTTCTCTTCTTTCTTGTGTTTGGTTTTGTATTTGGGATTATGGTTTAAATCTTGGTTTGGTATCGGACGAACAAGAACATAAATTGATTGCGAAGGCTTTTGGATTGGGAATCGAGGGAACCTTTTAATCCTTAAAAGGGTTCCTCAATTATAATTCCAATCTAATTTTATTGAATGTAGAAAAGTGTTTAAATAACAAAGCATGCCAATTCTATCTTTGCAAAAGATAGAGTTTTGGCTTAGATAAATAAATATTAAATCCTAATAATACTAATAAATAATTCCTAGATAAATATTCCTACTTAGTGGCCAAGGAAAATATCTAGAAGAGATAAACTTTCCTTTTCCTTTTTATTCACCTAACTAAGTATTACTAAAAATAAGACATTCCATAAATAGCCCCAACTAACAAAGGAGTTACTAAATATGGAAAGAATATAAAAAATAATAATAATAATAATAAATAAATAAATAAAATATCTTTTCTTCAATCCATGGTGGCGCCTTCTTCTTCCTCTTGAGGAAGACAATCTTTGCTATCAATGGCATTCGAATCGTTCTTGAGAGCTCGCCTAGATCAAGATCATTGTTTGACCCACAGAAGACCATCTTGATCCGCATCACCTTTAGCTTGACTGTAAGAATGAGGTTCAAAGACTGAGCACACATTCACTAAGGACTGAACATAGGGAGCAGACAAATGAGACATATTGTGAACTGAGAAAACTGCAAAAGACCCAGAGGAAGATGATATGTCTTGTCCTATGATAGGTAAGTCAGTGCGCACAAAATCATTCAATCTAGTCGGCCGGGTTATGTTCATCCTGAGGTTCAAGTAATGAAGGGGAGGAGAAGATAAGATGCCAGTATGGCTGTTGTCACTGTGATCACTCAAGCTAGAGTCTTGTGGAAATACTGGTGACATAGGTGACTGATGTATGGAACCTGGTGCACCCTGAGATGTGGGGCTTGAGTGAGATGGTGACTGAGAAGTGTGAGGTGACTCACTAACAAGCCAATCAACCTCATCTGTTTCTAAATGATCATTCATCCTTGTTTGAATATTTGTAGGAGCCACAGATTTCTTAAAAGGAAATTGGTTTTCCACAAATTTAACATGTTTGCTAACAATAATGGACTGCCTTTCCAAATCAAATAACTTGTAAGCCTTTTGGCCTGGAGGGTACCCCAGAAACATACACCTCCTAGCCACAACACCCAATTTATCTCTGGGATCATTAGGTTGAACATCAAAACATAAGCAACCTATCACTCTTAACTGATCATATCTAGGAGCAACCTTGTATAGCAATTCAAAAGAAGATTTCCAATTCAACACACCCGAAGGCATCTTGTTGATGATGTGTGTGGCACCCAACACACAATCACCCCAAAACTTTGTAGGCAAGCCAACATGTAATCTGATAGCCCTAGCAGTTTTAATTAAATGCCTGTGCTTTCTCTCAACTCTACCATTTTGTTCATGCACTCCCAGCGGTGATCTTTGGTGAACAATGCCCTTTGAAAAAAAATAAGTCCACACAACCTTTTTGTGTGAATTCAGTACCATTGTCAGTCCTAATGGACTGAACTGAAACTTTGAACTGATTTTCAACCAGTTCTAAGAAGACAGTAAACAATCTCAGCACCTACATTTTGTCTTGCATTAGGTAGACCCAGGTAGTTCTAATGTGGTCATCTAGTATGGTTAAGAAATACATGGCTCCACACCTAGATGGGACAAACAACAACTGAATCACTTCTGGCAAATTTCAGCTTTGACATCTTAGTCATAGAACAAATGTCACATGACAAATCCTTTACATCAATCTCCTTACAATCAGGGATATGTGAAAACTTGGAAAAGGACATATGTCCGAGTCTGGCATGCACCAACTGCATGTTATTACAATTGAGAGTAGTATTATTAACAGAATGAGAATTCAACTTCAAGGTCTTGGAACAACCATCAGCTTTCAGAACAAACAATCCTTTCTCTTCAATCCCTTTGGCAAGCACAGCTTCAGTTGTAAGGTCCTATAACCAACAATTCTTAAGATCAAAATTGAACCTCAGGTTGTCAACATTCAGGCTATTCGAAACAAAAAGCAGGATGTGTCTAAACTGTAGTACTAGTAGCACTTTGTCAAGAGTCAACTTGCTGCTCAATATCACAGTACCTCTTTGCTTAACCAAGATGCATTTGCCATCAGGCAATCCAAGGTTGATAGGAGGATTTAACTCCTGTAAATCCGAGAAAATAACAGGATCAAATGCAATGTGGTCTGTAGCTCATGAGTCTACAATCCACACGTCATTTTGTGCCTTATTGGCACCAACAATAAATGAAACACTAAGAGTACCTGTAAAGTGGATCATTGCTTGATTAGCAGAACTGTCAACACTTTTCATGGGAGCTTTCCCTTTCATAAGCTTCAGCACCTCTTGAAACACAACATTGACCATAGCTTGATCAGGTTTCCCACTACCCTGAGTAGGCTCATCAAATGGACTCTCATGTGGAATGCATTCCATCTGAGCAGCAAACCTGCCTGACTGCTTAGGTCTCTCTTCTTCCTTTGGCCCTTTAAACCAGTCTGGATAGCTTATGATCTTAAAACAATACTCTTTAGTATGCCCCCTTTCACCACAATGATCATATTTCCTCTCTAGCTTAGCTTTCTTCTAGTTTCTCTTTGCCTGATCAAACTGTTTTGATTGTTCACCAGCACGAAACTTATTCACTGCATTAGCTTCCACATCAAGCAGTCCAAATCTAGACACAGCAAGAGCATTCAGATCACCATGATTGACTCATGTGACACCCTTAGAACATTCAATTTGAGTTGCCATTTGAAAAGCTTTGTTGACCCCATGCATTGGATCCTTCGACAAAATATTGCTTCTCAAATTTTCATATACATCATTCAACCCCATCAGAAATTGCATCACCTTCGCCTTTTCCTCCCTTTCAATAATCTTCTTCAACAATCCACAAGCACACTGATTGATGCCTCCACAATTACAACATGGAATCGCATCTAGATGTTGTAATTCATCCCAAACCTTTTTCAATTTTCCAAAATACGCTCCAACAGACATGTTTTCCTGTCTCAGGTTAGCCAAATCCCTACGAAGCTGATATACTAAAGGATCATTCGATTCAAAGAACCTTTCCTTGATATCATCCCAAAGTTCCTTCGCAGTTTCAACATACATGAAGCTCTCAGCTATTTCGCTCGTCATCGAATTAATCAACCAGCATCTAACCATTGAATCAGCTCTCATCCATTTTTCGTATTCTTCACTGCCTTCTAGTGGCTTCACACAACTTCCAGTAATGAATCCTAGTTTAACTTTTGGGTACTACTCGCAAATCCTTTCCAGTGAGTCATTTCAGAATGGTTCTTAAGACTCCACTAATACACATAATGCACAAGCTAATTAACTTACTGATCGTAAACCTATATATATATAAAAAAAATGACAACTAACCTTACTTTAATTCTCAAATAATCGTCTTCCTCACTTTTTTTCTTCTTATACATATCCCGCCACACACACAACAAAAACGAAAAAGAAAACCTTGGACAATCTTCCTTAGATAAAATAATCAGAGAATATTTTGGTGCATTCGATTCTGGTGGTGTGAGGCTATGCATTTGACGGGATTGGACTTTCTTTCCGAGTGATCGATGGGGTTCTGGCAGTCGGAGTCGAGACAAGCTGGGGTCATGGTGGTGTGCATTAACATGTCTTCTTTTCTCCGGAAGACTTTTTCCATGGAGGTTCGTCTTCACTACCCACAGGCCACATGTGACTTCTGATGTACCACTGGTTTGCGGTACTGCTTCCGAGTAGTGCTTGGCTTCGTTCGTCGTCTACGTCCTCATCTTGTTTGGTTTTTAGTTATGTACTTATGTTTAGTTTCGATTTTGTAGAGTGTTATTGCCTGTATTTTGCACTATCTTTGTTTTTTTTTATTGTTTAGACGGTTTTCTGTCTGCCGATTTGTCAACCTTCGAGGTTCAGGTATGTCTGACCTCGAATTTTTACCTAATAATAAAAAATTTTTATCCAGTGATCTCTTTTGATAAAATATTATCTTATTTTATCCAAGGAAGATTATCCAAGGTTTCCTTCACTAATACCAGTGGCGGATCCTGAAATTGTTGATTGAGGGGGCGAAAAATTACGATACAAACAAAGTTGTTGATAAAATCAAACACTAATTTATTCTTTTTCGAAAAATCATCAATATTATGGATTTGTAGCTCGAATGAAAACATAAATCTCCTAATTTGAAGTTCTCAGATATAATTATATTATTAAGATATATATGAAGTTTAACAAATGATAATTACGATAAAAGTATATCGATCAGTTTGGTAAATGATGTAGGAAATAATTAATTTACCTATATTCAGTGCTGAAAATTGAAACACTTATAACTTTATGCTCGGATATCAGATCTGAGCTTATAATATATCAAATCGAAGCTAACAACGAGAGGAATATGTATGTTAAATTTTATTTTCAGCTGGGGGGGGGGGGCGACTGTCACCCCTGGCCCTAAAGAGGATCCGCCTCTAACTAATACATGTACAAAAATGTATATTAAAAGACGCCACATCATCTTTCATGAGACATGGCTAGCTATGATATTGTTGCTTCATCGTATTCTAAATGCTTGACTTTTCTTCCTGCACAAACACTTAGCTAGCACACATTATACATCTATGATGTTTTTGTCCTTAACAACCCAAAGTGTTGGAGAACATGGGTCCTCCAATAGTACGTGTGTAGTGTCTATACGAGATTACGAGATAGACAAAATATAGAAGTTGAGCAGGTTGCATTCAAAACAAATTAACAATATATAATATGAATATCATGTCATCAAGTTTATATGTTGTTGAAGATCTTCATTATTTTCGATGCAGGATAATCACATTCTCAACATGTTCCTCAAGTGCAACAACTTATTCGAAGTATCAATCATTTGCAAATATGTGCCCAAACGGCATTCAATCTTAGGACCACAACTGCAACATGTCTTAATATACCGAGTTCAATGGACTGGGTGGATTGTTTATAAACAATCCACTATAAGTCGAATGACTAAGGGTTTTACTCGGGTTCACTGACTACAAAACAAATTCACTATAAGGTTTTATCTCAAAAATCTATTTACAATAAAAATTCAAAATCTTTAATTATTGTTGATGTAGAACAACTACATTCTCAATAACTACAGGTGCCGGATCTAGGGGGCTCGGGGTGACCGAAGTCCCTCCAGCCCGAAAGAGTATAAAGGAGTAATGAATAACAAAGATAGTTTATCATCATTGAGAAGGATGAGTATTTATTACCTTGATATCATGAATTCAAACCCTATTAGCCTCACTTAAAGGGTAAACTGCAGAAAACCACCCCTTAAATAGGGTATATTGCTCAAAATCACCTCTTAAATTCAATATTGCAGAAAACCACACTTTATATACCTTTTGTTTACCAAAAACCACCCTATCTCTGATTTCGTTAAATTTTAGAGGAAAAAATCGGTAAATTACCAAAATACCCTTAGCATATGGAGAGGCGCTATTGAAGGAGATCTCGCATAGGAGTTGTGGAGAGATTTAGACATGGATTGAAGGGGGGCGACCTATTATAGGACCGTTGTTGAATGATTTCAATTAAAAAAGTGTGTGGAATTGTACATATGTATAGAAAGATAGACGGAAAGTGAACGGTGACAAGAAAATGATGTGTATAGGGATAATTTTGGGGTTTTCAAAGATATTTAATGAAACTCTAACGGCACATAGAGAGGTGGGGTGGTCTTTGACAAACAAAAGCTATATAAAGAGTGGCTTTCTGCAATATTGAATTTAAATGGTGGTTTTGAGCAATATACCCTATTTAAGGGGTGGTTTTATCCAGTTTATCCTTATAATTTTGATTTCTCTTAGTTTTCTTCAACTAAAAATACCTAATTAAATACAAAAATTAAGATTTTCTCCAATATATTTAAACAAAAATATTCTTTTCTATATATACATGTAAAAAATTCTCATTTTTTGATATATTTTTTTTTAACTAAACATAACTATTTGAATTTCAAATGTAAGGGTTTTTTTTTTAAAATATATTAAAGTAACAAAATATTCTTTCACAAAAAATTTAAACCCCTCTAGACAAATTTCTGAATTCACCAATTGTATTTACCTTCGCGATTATTAGAATTTTAATCCGCATTTAAAATTCAACGATACAAAATTAAAATTGATTGAACATCCTCGATTCTGAACTTTTTACCGGATCTTGAAAAAAAAAAAGTGAATCAAGAATCAACTTCTATTAATCCTACACCTATATAATTACTATATATTCTTTCAATTGCATTAAATTATACCAAACATAACCTTAGAAGGACTCCAAATTTCATCAAATAGGAATCACTCACGTCTACATATTGATGAGTGAGTGAAGTATCAACGTATAGCTTGCCCACAAGAAAGAATATTGCTTTTAGACAAATTATTTTAGTTTTGAAGAATTTCGATTCTTGTCTTTCCATTCAATCATATAAACCCCCGGGAATCATGTCACACATGTATATATATATATTGTCAAATTGACATCTTTTCAAGATTAGGGTATGCCGCTCATTATAAGTTCTACATCTATCACCACTACTACATATAATGTAGTAGTGATATAATTACCACGTAACATTTTCAGGTTCGTTGTCCTCACTTGGAGTCTGAAAATAAAGAGCTCTTATAACATGGATAGAACTTGAATCACTTATAAATCACTCCCAACATTCTTATAATATCCGATGTATGACGGGGTGTTACATTATAATATAATATTTACAATGTAAATGTCTTAGCAAATATATCAATTAATGGATTAGATACGTCGGGTAAGGTTACGATGAAATGAAAAATACGGAGTAACGGTGAAACGAATGAATATTGTGTTATATTCATATGAATATTAAGTTATTTGAACATGAATATAATGTAAATATGAATGTGTTATTATTTATACTTACATAACATAAAATAAATAACATCATATTCATATTCACACACAACAATATTCATATATATATATATAGAGGATAGATCATATGTACTAAAGGCTTATTGAGTAACATGTGAACACATCTTGAGCGTTCATTTAGTAGAATCGGATGGCTGAGATTATTCCGTAATATTAATTAATTAAATAAAAAAAAGAGAAAACCCACAAATAAACCTACCAGGCGCGCGTGTAAACCCACACATTCCCAACCCTACCACACAATCACAACTTTCAACCATAGAAGAAAGAGAGAGCGCAGGCGGGCGATTAGGCGAGAGCGAAAACCACCGAAACTAGGGCTGATTCTATTCGATCGGGTGGGACTCCGACGCTTGGGACTCCGAGAGTCGAAGGCGGTTTTCGATCACCACGAGCCGCCTGCACCACCGAAACAAAAAGCGTTGCCGCCCATCGATTTCTCCTTTTCGATTCGAAGTTGTCGATTGCAACAGTCGTCGACAACATCAGGCCGAAGCTTTAGCCATGGCGGTAGATTGCGATGGCCTGATTTCATCAAACCCTTAGATCTGGGCGCAAATCGTCGATGGCCTTAGATCTGGACACCAATCGTCGATGGCCTTAGATCTGGGCGCCGGCGAGGAAGCCAAGGGCAAGATGGTTGAGGTTTTTCGAAGGCGGAGATTTGGAGAGTAGGTTGGAGGAATTTACGAAGGCGGCGGCGATTTGAATCCATGGGCAAGCCATGAGCGACTCCCTGGTGGTGGATCTGCAGTCGGGGAGGTTTTCCGATGGTGGTGGATTTGGAGTCTAGGGTTTGTGATTAGTTGAAATCCTTTTTGTTTGCAATTGATTTAATTGCTCGATTGAAAGAAATATTCGGGGGGAAAGCCGAATTATTCATATGTGTGGAACGATTTTGTGCTTCATGAAA
Organism: Persicaria tinctoria; assembly: GCA_037127255.1. Taxonomy (NCBI): domain Eukaryota; kingdom Viridiplantae; phylum Streptophyta; class Magnoliopsida; order Caryophyllales; family Polygonaceae; genus Persicaria; species Persicaria tinctoria. Next base: position 8,077,036 of record JBANSL010000013.1, on the reverse strand, counting down.
TGTGTTTTTTTATGTTGCCAATCATATGATTGAAAAATACATCGATACTAATGAATAATCATGGGATACTATCGAATAATCATGTGATACCATTGAATAATTTTTAGTTATAACACTACAACACCATCGAATAATCAAGTTGTACCATCGAATAATCAAGTGATACGATCGAATAATCAAGAGATACCATTGAATAATTTTTAGGTAAAAATTTACAGGTGTTTTCAGGATGCTAGCCGATTTGAAAAATACATCGATACCATTGCATAATCCGTCAATATGATCGTATAATCCAGCGATACCGTCGAATAATTTAAAAACAAAAAAAACACAGGCTTGTACACGCGCCCCAACGCAGCAAGTGAGGAAGGAAATTTGCGGGTCACACTGATTTTTAATTAAAGAAAAAAGGTAAAATAAGCTATTAATCTCAACCACCCATTTCAATTAATCAACGCCCAAGATGTGTTCTCATGATACACAATAAGCAATGAGTACACTTGAACCATCCCCTATATATATATATATATATATATATATATATATATATTCATCTCTACATACATAATATCATATTCATATAGTCATATTTACATTATATTCATATTCAAATTACCTAATATTCATATATTCATTTGAAATTGAAAATACCATACGTTTCACCGTATTTTCTGTTTTACTAGAATCTTTACCTAGAAACGTCCTCTATCTTAATTCAAGAAATTTAGAATCGGTTTATCTCGTGTGAGCTCTTACATATATGTTATAAACTTGAGTTCAAGTGAGCTCTTATACAACACACACACATGTTATCATATATAGATAATTTAACTGTTCACACCTTCACTAAGAACTATTCACGTACATATATTTCATCTTTTTATTTGACTGTCGTAAGCTTTCTATTGAGAGATGTGAATGACATCAAAAGAGACTTACATCAAAATTTGAGCATAACAAGACTCAGTATATGAGTCAGTGAACTACTCCTTCTATTACCAATTGATTTTAGAATGAAACCTAGTTCACTTGACTTGCCTACTATGCTACTAATGCATGTGTGCCCAGCCAGTTTGATGTCATTATTTGTATGGTAAAAAAAGGTGAAAAAATGTATGGTGAGTGGTGACTCATTGACTAGCAAGAGGCGACTCATTATTTGTTGATCTTTTTAACTGGATCTTCTAGTGTGTGCTCTTTACTTTTTTACTGTGTAGAGAGAGGCCAGAAGGCATATATATAATGGAGATGAAGTAATTAATTAGACGTTTGTATTGTATTAGCATTGTCGGAGTAGTTGTGAGTTGTCACTCACTCTTCAATTATTTTGTTTGTTGTGTCCGAGTGATCTTATAGCCTACCCACTTTGCTTTTCTACTTAAATTACAACTTAATTGACACATTTTGTCGATTGTTTCAGTTACGGTTTCCGCAAATAACATATTTTTTGAAATTTTAAAGTCAATATATTGTGTGTATTATGCTTTGCTTAGATTATATTTCATAATCAAATGCTTATTTCTAATTCTCTCAAGTTATTCTAATCCGTAAAGATGTGCAATATTGTATCTGTATCTTTTATGCAATAAATAGGGTCGCTGACAAGATTACAAACTTGCAATAATAATTAACAAGTGAAAATCGTGGCAACGATATAACTAAATAAAAATGGGGCATTTACTATACATGTCATATTTTTTTTGCCTATATTAGGAAATTGTCCCCCACCCTCTCCATATTAGTAAAATGTTCACCCCTATAATAAAGTTGCTGAATTTTTTGTTTTCAGCAAATTTTTTTTTTTCCACGAAATTTAGTTTTTTTTTTCCGCATTGCTGAAACTGCTGAAACCGAAGTTGCTGAAATTGAGTTCTTTTTTTCCACGTTGCCGCAATTACCGAAACAGAAATTGCTGAAATTGAGTTTTTTTTTCCATGTTACCTTGTTTTTTCCACGTTTCTTGGGTTGCTGAAACACCTGTTCCCCCTCTGTTTCAGCAGTTTTTTTTCTTTTTGCATTACTGTTTTTTTTTTCACGTTGCCGAAACCGGAGTTGCTGAATCCCCGATTTCAGCAACGTTATTGATGCTAAACCCACGGTTTCAGCAATGTGGTTGATGCTGAAACCCCGATTTCAGCAACATTGTTGATGCTGAAATTGTTGCTGAAATCGTGTTACGGGATATAAAATTTAGCCTATGCGGGATTCGAACCCACGTATTTGCGCATAGCACATCGCTCTACCATTGAGCTAAGAAGCTTTTAAAGGAGATTTAAAGCAAGTTCAACAACAACAATTTCAGCTAATTCTAGTTTTAAAGCAAGTTCAGCAACAACAATTTCAGCAAAAAGAATGACCAAACTAAGAGTTTTCACCAAAAGAGTAAAAATAAGCTATCTAAAAGTTTCAGCAAGGCAAAAAAAATGCTGAAATTGCAAAAACAACATTTGATATCCGACTTTGACCCCAACAGTGAATTAATTTCAGCATTTCAGATCATAAAAAATTCTCATTTATAAACAAAGTGAACACTCCACTAAACTTGAAGGCTTTTGTGTGCACAGTAGTCTTGAATACAAAAATCATTGATGATATGTTGCATTTAAAAATGTTTTAGCGCTTTACAAAAATCTTGTTTTGGGTTGAGAACATCATAGCCATTTGTTTTAGTGTTGTCAGATAGCACTTTGTAAACAGCAGTACTACTTCAGCTTATAAAAAATCAGAAGCTGCTTTCAAATTTCAACAGTTAGTCCAATAAACGACAATCAACTAGCAAGTCAGCAATGAAAAGCTGTGGCCACAAAAACTGCTATATCTGTAGATTTGTAAGTGAAAAAAGTCAAAAACTGATACTAATTGTATGTAGATCTAAAACTGATAATAAAATCAAGTCATGTCGACTAAACTACTAGAAGAAGGCCTGGAAGACTATGGATAAGAGAATCATTATGAGGTTCGCATAAAAAGTAATGCACATAAACAAGTAGCGAACCTTGCACTATCGAGACAAACTTGATAACCAACCAATGACCCGTCTAAGCCTGGAGAAGGCTCACATCTCTCATCTGCAACCCGTTCAGCAACAGAAATAACATGGACATGAAACTCACATCTTAGATTCTCAAAGTGCAATCTATCTATCAAGTAGTGGGCAAAACAGTACATTTAGAGAAGGCACTAGAGTTATGAATTGAATATAAACTTCAGTAAAAATGCTGAAATCGTGTTAGCATGCTCATTTATCTCCAACAACCCCTCAAATCATCGTCATCTCCCCTTCCTGCGCTGTCTGAGCAACACCAACACCGATCTGCTGAAACGCCGGAAACGCGGCGCCATGAGGGAGGCGAATCTGCTGAAACGCCGGAATCGCAGAGACAGAGCCATGAGGGAGACGAATATGCTGAAACACTAAAACGGTAGCCACATCACCACCAGCAGCAGCAAGAGCAGATCCGATGGTTGAATCCGGCGTTCTGCATCAGTGAGATGCGTAAATTTGAGATGCGGAAACAGTGGATCTGAATTTGATAGGTATCTGATGATGCGGAAATCTGAGATCTGCCTATTGCTTGATCATTCGAATCAAATTCGATTCCTTCGAAGCTACCGATGTTCTACATCAGATCCAATTGTATCTCAGCCCAGATGATGGCCGTTAACCGCTGGCAACCGCCAGAACGCCTCCGTCTCCTGCGAAGCCGGTCTTGAGATGGAGGAGCCGGCTGAGGAAGACAGCGAGACCAGGTGCCAGATCTGAGCCGCCATGGACAGCAAACGGTGACGACGATGGCAAGAGAGAAAGGCTTCGGATCCGATCTCTGATCGTCTTTGTCCGTCTGTAGAGAGGGAGTAGTCGACGGCGAGGATGGTGACGAGGAAGATCTGTTGAAGTGCGGCCGCCGGCGGTGCTCGCCGCCGCCGCCTCCTATGCAAAGTAAACTGGACCTCCGCCGTTGAGGTCGAGGAATAAGCCGCAGGTCGCCGTCGAGGTCGCCGTTGGTCGCCGGATCTCGAACGAGGCGTTGAATGCCGGCGAGAGAGGGCTAAGAGGGTGAAGATTGGGGATGGAGAGCTGGAGAGGGAAGAAGATGGCGGTTCACCTCCGTCGTTTCCTCAGAGCGATAGAGAATGAAGGGCGAGGAAGAGAGCGAGAGAAGTGTTGCTGAAACCCTAGAAATCTCTCAGATTTAGTTAAGATTTCAGGGGCAATTTTGTCCAAAAAATTAGAGGTGGACAAAAACCTAATTTGCCGGACTTGTGAGACACTCCCTCAATAAGGCCCAAAAAAAAGGTCAGTTGGGCAAATTTTCTCAATAAAAATTACTTAAATCATCGACTAATCGCCTTTGCATTTGCGATCAAGTGACACGTTAATCTTCCCCTTCTAGCTCTTAGCTTTTCACTGTAATTTCCTTTTTCTTCTGCACACTTCCACACACACCGTACCTTTCATGGAATCCAACTGCTTCTTATAGCACAGAAAAGTAACTTTCTCTTCAACCATAAGATGTCCAGTAGAGAATTACATATTTGACAGTTGATTTTTACCGTTTTCATGTATAGTATACATAATGACAAGTATTAATGCGGCTTCATTACTGATTGGACTTGTTTCGAAACAAGGGGGTTTTACTTTTTTTTTTTCCCTCTCTCATCCTTTTTCTCTCCCTTTCTTAATTAATTCCCTTTCTCATCATTTCTCTCTCTCCCCTTGTTAAATCTCTGATTGATTTTTTCATTTTTTTCCTCTCTTTTCCTCTCTTTCCTAATTGATACTTTTTGAGCATTTTTTTTCCACTCATCTCTCTCGCATATTTTTTTTTTCAATCGTCTCTCTCTCAATTAATCTTACATATTTCTAAAACTCGTCGAGAGGGGGTGTGTTGGCTGTTGGCGAGATGTATTCGGTGACAAAGAGTGCGACACTAGAACCAGGGAAACATTGAACAACACACAAGACAGGAAACAACCATAGGGTGTCCAGTATGAAATCATTGGGTGTCTAGTATACCACCAAAGGGTGTCCAGTAAGAAACCATAGAGTGAAAATTTGATATATTGTTCATTCATCAATAAAAAAAACAAAGCAGTTCACTAAGCCTTTGCGAGGGCTCCTTCACTTCGATTCCACCTCCTCTACTTCAAATCCGGCTTCCACTCGCCTCGAATTGACCTAGAAAAGTCATCAGAACGAAGGTGAAGGACGAAGGCACCAAAGCAGTGCTCCGGCGACGATTCACACCAGCGGAGCAAGTCGAATTCAAGCTCCCATGGAGATCCCGTCACCCTCGAAGACAGAGACATAGAAGACAGAGAAATCAAAGAATAAATAAGCTCTTCAATTGAGAGAGCTGAAGAGAGACATAGAGAGAAATGGTTTTGGATAGGTGACAGTGATGGACAATAAATGCCCCTGTTGCTTTTCTCTCTCTCTCCACCGGTTGCAGCAGATGAGGTAACAGGAGATTTTGAGGGGGAGGGTTGGATTTTGCAATTTGTGTGGATAGTGGGTAAGGGGTGCAAAGGGGTCCGGATTTTAGGGTTAGTTTAGCAAATTGCCCTTCATTTTAATTAAGGATTTTTTTTCCCTAAAATAGGAATCTTATCCTATGTCCAAGGGCACAGGGTAAAAAACCCGATGATGATGATGATGATGATGATGATGATGATGATGATGATGATGATGATGATGATTATAATAATAATAATAATAATAATAATAATAATAATAATAATAATAATAATAATAATAATAATAATAATAATTTGATTGTTTGATTTCTATACTATTTGGAGTTCATAAAAAAAAAACTCTTGAAGCTTTTTCAAGGGTTATTGCTTAACCATCAGATGTTTCTTGTTGGAATCAGTTGTTTGTTCTCATGACTTGTGTTCTAAATCTAGTTGCCCCAGATCGGCCTAAAGGCACGTCGAATAGTAGGAAAAGGGATCAGGTTGCATCTATGGCTGTTGCCTTGGCCTTGTGGAGAGAGCCCGGAGGGAGGCAATCTATGGTTCATGATATACTCACCCCCTCTGCCTCTTACGACCATGGTTTGTCAAACAAGAAAAAGGACATGTCTCAGTTTGAGTTAAATGTGCTTCAGTGCAAACAGAAAATGGGAGATGGACATTATGTTGCTGCTATTAGGGTCCTAACATCCTCGGGGGTTGCTTCGTTCAATGATGACACAATTGTTGAGCTTCTTGCTAAGCACCTTATTTCTCCCCCACCGTTTGTTTCATGTGATCCTTTCTCAGCTTCGGCTTTGTCGGCTAGTATAGATTTAGTTCTCAATAGGACCAGGAGCTTCTCCAAGGGTACCTCTTGTGGAAAGGATGTTCTTAGAGTGCAACATTTCGTTGAGATTTTGAGCGGAGCCTGTGACGGCATCACTAGTGAGCTTCTTGCAACCATCACGAGTGTTGTTAACCTTTTCCTGTCAGGTGCTTGTCCTCGGGTACTGGCAGAATTTGTTGTGAGTGCTCCCTTGACTCCGTTGTTGAAACTTGGAGGGGGTGTTTGCCCTATTGCGGTAGGATCTATTTGGAAGAGGTTGATTTCTAAATTGGCTGCTTCTATCGTCGTTAAGGAACTCAGCAGTTATTTAAGTACACACCAGTTTGGCGTGGGTGTTTCTGGGGGTGGGGAAGCTATCCTTCACTCAGTTAACAGGCTTATGTTTGATAAGGGTATGGATAGCGACATGTCCTTACTTCTGGTGGACTTTTCTAATGCATTTAATCTCGTTGATAGAAGCGCATTGATTCGCGAAGTGCGCACCTGTTGCCCCTCTATTGCTCCGTGGGTTGAATTCAGCTATGCCCAGCCTGCTCGTCTTTATTGGCGGGATGTTCCTTTGCGCTCTTGTCAAGGTGTGCAACAAGGTGATCCTCTTGGTCCGCTTTTGTTTGCTCTAGTGTTGCATCCGCTTGTCAACAAAATTAATACATCTTGTGCTCTTGATATTAATGCTTGGTACTTAGATGACGGTACTCTAGCAGGGGACACCAATGAGGTTGCTAAAGCTATTGATATTGTGGTCAGGGAGGGTCCGAAGTTGGGGCCATTCATTAATATTTAGAAAACTGAACTATTTTGGCCAACTATAGGCCCGAGGAGCCTTGAAGTTTGTTTGTTCTCACCTGGCATTTCTAGACCAGAATCGGGAGTGAAGTTGTTAGGAGGACCAGCCAGCAACAATGGTGCATTTTGTAATAGCTTGGTTATGAAGAGAGTTGACAAATCGATAGATGTTCTAAAGGCTGTGCGGAGGCTAGAGGATCCCCAATGTGAACTGCTCCTTCTAAGGAATTGTATTGGGGTCTCAAGATTGTTGTTTACCCTTTGAACGTGCCCCCCTCATTCCCTCCCCGATGCCATTAGTTGTTTTGATGATGAGCTTCGGGTCTCCCTTGAACATGTTATTACTACAGGGGGTCCGGGGTTTGGTCCATGGTAGTGGCGCCAGACCACTCTTCCGTTAAAACTTGGTGGGTTTGGTGTGCTCATTGCGCACGATGTTAGTCATTTTGCTTTCATCACATCTCGTCTCCAAACAGCTAAGCTCCAAACATCTATTTTGAGTAATTCATCGTCGTCTAGATGTTCTGACATTGGCTCTGACAATGTTCTCACCCAATCCATCTCGACGTATGTCACTTGTGTTGGTTCGAATGTGATGAAGGGAAAACAAGTGGTGCTTATTAACAAATTTGGTTTTGTTCAGCAGATTTGACAACTTTACGACGTAGGGAACAAGACTTGACTGTAATATGAAGGAAATACACGAAATCGATGCAAGAATGCAAGACACGGGAGTGGGTGAAGCGATCTATATAGAACAAGATGAAGACACTTGGCTCGAAAGGCAAGATCCAACAACAATGACTATATAACCCGTTTCGACAATCGAAGCAATCTATATAGAACAAGATGAAGACCCTTGACTCGGAAGGCAAGATCCAACACCAATGACCATATAACCCGTTTCTACAACCCTACACAACCAAGCGGACAATTTGGAGGCACAAGGAGGGGGCTCGTGGATGCTTGATAGTATCAATCCTATGGCGACAATCGACACACACCATGCATGATGGATATCACCAATCCTATGGCGAGAATCGACACACACCAAACATGTGGTAGCACCAACCCACCAAAGAGGATCGACACACACAAGACAAACCAAGCTAAGAACAACACATCGAAACCTATCCCACGCAGGGGAACTCGGTTACTCCTTAGGAGAAACTCTCCAAATTTGACTTTTTGTCAAAAAATCAATTCTATCTAATTTTGTTGAATGAATGAAAGCGTCTTAAATAGAAAACATAATCCTAGAAAACCCTAGGTTGGCCAACTCTATCCTTTGCAAAAGGATAGAATCTTGGCTGAAAAATAAATAACAATAAAGTAAATAAATCATAGATAAAATCAAACTACTTTGTGGCCAAGGAAATATCTTAAAGATAGATTTTCCATTTTCCACTTTATTTATCCTATCAAATAAATATAAAAACTAATTAGATATAATATCAATTAATTGAAAAGTAAACTAATAGATATTATTCTAATTTACATTATTTCTAAATAAATATAAGGATAAAATGATAAATTAAATATGGAAAGATAATTATTTTCGTTCAAACAGTGAACAACTGCAAAGATCTAGAATTTCGGCCATGTTCTCGGTGGATTCTGGAAAAACCTTCAACATCAAAGTTGTATATAGCTTCGTCCTTGTTCCGACAAGATATAGCACGATCAAATCCAATCAATATGGACTCCGAACGGCCCATTTTACCGAGACATCGCAAAGCTGTCAAATCTGCTGAACGAAACCAATTTTTTTTATAAGTACCACTTGTTTTCCCTTCATTATAATGTTGATGACTTGGTTGTATCCCGTGCCCCCAAAAAATTCATGTCAGCATCGGCGGATCGATACTTCAAGTTCATTGATGACAACTTAGTGACTATGCTCAATCCGACGCCAAGGCAGCTACACATTCTGCAAGCTGTGAGAGGGCAAAGAGCACAAGATTTTTCGTTGATTGTTCCCATTGACAGCCTTGCTCAGATCATGTCGTCTCGACAGTTTCGTTTTGTTCTCCAATACCATCTTTCGATCCCTATGTATAACGGCTATCTGACTTGTCCCAGTTTTGAGCTGAACAGGATGGACCCATTTGGAGATCATGTTTTACATTGCATTCGATGCATCGGGTCTAAGCACCGACATAACATGGTCCGAGATGTTTTGGTAGGCATTTGTTATAAAGCGGGCATTGCAGTTAAGAAGGAAGCACATACAGGTATGAGCATTGACGATGGTGTTGAGCTGAGACCGGGTGATCTACTTGTTTATGGGTGGGACAAGGGGAGAGACACTTGTATCAATGTGGTCGGGGCTTCGCCGTTCACGACTAGAGCGAATTGCTCATTTGTACTTGGCTAGGCGGTCTCTCAAGCCCCTAAAAGAAAGAAGAAGAAGTACGCGAATGTTTGTGCTGTTAAAGGGTATGACTTCATGGCTTTTGTGTTCTCCACATTTGGTGAATTAGGGGGCGATGCTATTGGTTTTTTAAAACGGGTTCAGTTGGTTACGAAAAGCCACGGGTCGTCGTCCGTTAATGGTAATTTCATAGAGTTGGCTTTACTATTCAAAAATGTGTTGGAGCTCAATTTGTTTTAAGGCTCCCATCTAACTTTATGTAAGTCATTCATATAATAATAATAATAATAATAATAATAATAATAATAATAATAATTGTAGTAGTAGTACAAATAATAACGATATTTCTATCTTATGCCCTAAAGAATAAGCAAATCATATTGGAAAAGATTATCTGTATTTGAATACATAGACCCTAGGAAAACATTATTAAAAATGGCTAAAATTATTTAAATTTGAAAAAACTTTCTATTTGTAGTCTCTTATCCTAGCCCCAAAGGTACAGGATAAAAAACCCAAAACGATACTATATTTTTTTGGTTTAATTATTATTATTAAAAATTCGTGAAAGATTATGTTCAACAGATTTTATAAGGCACTCAGTGGTAGACAGAATGTGGGGCTTCACCGCGCGATCGATTCTCTTGTTCTACACTTCGAACTTGAGATTCGGGTTATCATCAGTAAAGGAAATTGGATCCGGTGGAGTTCTAAATTAACTCCACCAATGGAGTTATCATAGTATATCACTACATCAGTGCTCTCAACATCCCCTTATTCCAACGAGGTATTTGTATTTACCTTTTTGTTTAATTATAATATGAATCACCCCAAAGAAAACTGGCCTAGTAAAAAAAAAATTGATGACGAGGAACCCCACATTTGATGGTAAATCTTGGACACGTGACCTAGCCGGCAAGAGTCACACACCAGATAAATCGGCTTTTGAATGGAGCATGACAAACATTGGATTTTCAACCAAGGAAATGGGCGGAGGTAGGGATCGAACCCGAGACCTCCTGACTTCCCTCCTTGCTCCCCACCAGTGAGCCACCCTAACTAGGGCTTTAAAAAAAATACAATTTCGATAGTATTGTGATGTGAAGTATGATTTGTCCCAAATCGAAAATACCAAAATCTAAATCTTATATATAAGTTGGAGGGCTACTTCTCTTATTATCGATTGATTTTAGAATGAACATCACTAGTCGAGGACTTGGGTGCGCTCGGACGTATGGACCCCTTTGATTAATAAAAATATATCATTTTAGATATTTTATATTTTATAACAATTACTCTAGCAACTATAAGCAAATTGCATGTTAGTTGTAGTTATTTTTAAAAAAAAATTAAAAGTAGCATAATAAATGATAGTATTAATAATATTTTTGTTAAGTTTTAATTTTTTTTTTTTACATAATGTTAAAATGATGCAGTATGTTTTTAATTAACGGGGGAGTATGAATATTTTAAGGTTTTGCAACTAAGCCTAATATTTGGTGCCTTTCTAACTAATCATTTTAACTTGAAGTGGTAGAAAAGTAGTATTCAAGTCCAAAGCATGTAGAAAAAGGGGATGATTTTGGAATTTGATTTATTTTATAATTATTTTTTTGACGGGAGTCAAACTATGACTTATTGGGGTATCAAGTGCAAGTATGGACGAACATTTTAGTGAGATTTGTAGCGTTGTAATCTGCCTAAATTTGGGTAGACTGACAATTTGGACTTCCACGCAGTTTCATATATATCTGCCTAATTTGTAGTTGATGGTGTTCCCTCGATTAGCTGCGAAATTATGGACTTGAAAATTATACTAATATTTAGTCCAAGTTCCAATTCAACCAAATGTTTCTAACGCTATTTTATTGTAATTTTTGGGTTTAAACTCAATTCAATACGGAGTCTTATTTAATTATTTGTAAGGTATTAAGTTGCCTACAATGTATGTATAATGCTGGGAAGTTGTTTAGAGATTTATATTTTTTTATTTTTTGTTTTACGGTTTTCTATCATATGTGAAAAGGGGTTATGAGTATTAATTTAGGAATATTTTTTAAATTTTAATTAGTTTAGTTTTTCTATTAATTGATTTTTCTTTTAAAATTTAGAAATATTTTTTAAGATCGATTATTTTTTTGATAGATAATTTTTCTCAAGAATCTTATCTTATGTTCTTAGGGTAAATATTAGATATTTTTTTCAAAAAAGAAATATACAAGGATGGTATGCGTCATTATCCTAGAAGGAATGAGGGAGATGGATGATGTTGAAATTGAGGAGAATAAAAAAAAGAAAGAGTTGGAGAAGTGCATGATTCGATTCTAATTAAGGGGACAACAATTATTTTTTTAATCTCTATATTTGGTGTTTACTATAGAGGTAAATTTTATATTTTAAAAATATATTTTTTTATTTAATTATTTGGGGTGAAAGTGCCCAAAATGAATTTAAACGGCTCATTTGGTACATGGAAAATTAATTATCGAGAATTGAATTCTCACATATTACACTTCTTAAAAATTGAGAAAATATGTTTGATTGGATTTTATATAGTAGGAATTAAAATAAGAAAAGTCAAAATTTCTAATTATAAAAAGTGAAATTGTAACTTAGTTAGGAGAAGTAGGTAAATGGAATTCCTTTAAATGAAGGAATTTAAATTCTCATGAATTTAACTTTCTAGATTTTCTGTTATCAAACACACGTATTTGATCGGCTTCTTGGTTTTTTCTACTTAGTGGGTTTTTCAAATGCCAACCAAATGAGCCCCCCCAAAATGTAAGAGAGAAAATCAAAACTGTAGTCATCCATGATCCAAAAGGTGAATAATTAATGATGACTCAATCAGTAACAAGAGTTTGGGACCAGCGCTCACTGCGTACAAGAAGGTAGTCATCCATTGTTTCCCATGTGGTGCCATTTGTGCATTCATGTTGTCCCTCTCTACATGGATGATGTGTAGAGATGACAATTGGGTGAGTTTAGTCGATCGGGTTTGGATATACTCATTCAAGTCCGATCAATGTTGAGATAGATCACATGTTGGATATATTATGTGTTTGATTCGGATCGGATAAGTTTGGGTCAAATGGATTTTGAGTCAGAATACATTTAATTTTATTATAAAATGATGATTACTTTTTTTGTTTATCTTATTTGTTCACTATTACACTTTATTTATTTAATTATGATCTTTATATATGTAATTCACATTATAGGTGTGTTTAAAAATGAGAATATTAAAGTAATTACAAGAATAAGTCTGGTCTTGTTTGGGTCAGTTTGGATTTATCTATGTTTATGTCCATTCGGGCATTGAGTTAAAATGGATTGGACTCGAGTTTCAGTTCGGGTTGCGCATGATGTTAGCTTTTCGAATTCGGTAAGGTTTAAATTTAGGCGGGTTGAATATTAATTACCCATACACGCGCAATCTCCACATGCTCCTATATATGCCCTCGATACTCGCCGCATGTTAGAAAACGTCACTATTATTTTTACTACCCTTTAAAAATCGACAATGTCGATGCTCTTACAAAAAAATTTGGAAGTAGTCATGGTTTTCTTTACAGTAGGCAAACAATAGGATGTCTTGGCATGCATGAATCATCCTGGATCACCCATTTGAATGATTTTACAAAGTTCCCTATTCAAAGGGAGTGTCGACATATTACATATATTCAAAGTTCCCTATTCAAATGCTTGAACTTGATGTTGTCAAAACAAGTCGACTTTTGGCAAATCTTATAGATAATGTTGAGTATTTTCCATGGAGTCTCCGGCCAACCCTGGATGGCTTTGACCACTCCGAGACGGTCTCCTTTGACTATGACGTTCCTTAGTCCTGTGTAGCATGCTATGCTTACTCCGATACAAAATGCCAAGGTTTCCACTTGTAATACTAATCATGGAAGGATCGAGACTTGAAAAATATCAATGATCTGACCATTGCACCCACGAAATGATGCCACCGATATTGTAGTTGCTAGGTTGCATAATTGAGACATCTACATTTATTTTGTTATAGCCTAATGGTGGTTTCTCCCATTTGGCAGTTCTGGAAAATTTTCTACTTTGATTAGTATTTTTTTGGCTCTGCTTGATTCCAATTTGCAATGTTTTTAACTATCTGGTGGTCCATGTTTATAATAGAAATGTTTATGGCTTTATTGAAAATGATGTTTTTTTTTCTCATTTCCCATATGACTTGCCACATAAAGCATAAATCGTCGAAGAATTGGTTTTCATTTTTTATATTAATAATATCTTCCAGTATGCTTCTCGTAAGCCTCGAGAAAATGATGTCATGTCCCGTTTTTTGTTGATGATAAGATAAATGGGCTTTGGTAACTGGACAATGAAAGAATAGATGTTGGATGTCCTCATCTTCATGGGTACACATAACGCACTGGAATAGGACTCTATTGAAATATCCGTTCAAGCGTGCTTTGTGGGGAAACCATCAATCAATATCTTCCTAAGTAGGTTCTTAACTCTGGGTGATATGTTAAGTTTCTAATTCCAGGAGAAACTAGTGTCGTTTTCATCAATTTGGTTGATTAGTTTATAGGTAGATTTTGTTGTAAATGATCCATTAGTATTTGGTTCCAAATCAACTTGTCTGGGTGTCCCAATTCAGTATTTGAATATTGAGGATCTTTTGGACAATATTAGGTGGAAATAATCGGTTTAGCAAGGTTAAGTTACAACGCTTTTGTTCATCTAACAATTTTGCTACTATTAAGTTGATATTTTGGTTTCCTCTATAGCAGCCTAGGGGAATACCTACTAATAGTTGGTTTCCTTTTTTGGACAATATTAACTTTTGATTTTTCCATAATGGTTTCATCTTGTAGATATTTTCCTTTATATTTACACCGAAAATAACAATATTTTGTAGATATTTTTCATTTATAATTTTCATCCAAATATTGTTATTTTCGGTGTAAATTTTTAAAAGAAGTTTCATTTAAAGATTATGTCCATGTCCTCTGCTTTTCTGAATCCGATGTCACCGTTATATTTAGGTAAGCATAGATTGTCCCACTTATTAAGGGGTACGTGTACCGTTCTGAGTGTAGTTTGTTCTAAAAGAAACTTTTATTTATTTGGTCAATTTATTGTAAATTCCCTTTTGAGAGAACAAATGTTTACATTAGCTAATTTTTTTTGGAACTGAGGTTGACTTTGATAAGGATTGTTCTTCCCGTTTGGAATAGGAAGAATATTTTCAATTTCGAGAGTTGTTATTGCCTCTTCAAAGACACTGTTTTTTTTAACCCTCTCGTTTAAGATTGGGAAGTAGTCAGGGTTTTACATAACTATCAATCAAGAGTATTCAATTTTTTGAATCAGAACTTGACATTGTAGATTGTTATATATGCAATCGAGGAGGAGAATGTGCCGCAAAAATGGCAATTTTATAGGCAGTCATGTTGATTTCCTTGAAAAAATGGGTAATATGAGTTGCCTCGAACAAGAGAATAAGATCAAAATTGAATATTCAAAGATGACCACCGGCCTCAACTTCTCAATGGCAAATTCGTATTCTTTTAATCAAGTTCATGACATAGAAATTGTCACTGTCACGTTTGATGATAAACTTGTAGGGGTGGAAATGAGTTGGGTAATGGGTTGAGTGGAACCATTTTTTCACCCGATCCGTCACAAAAAAAAAAAAAAAATATATCATCTGATCCATCACCTCTCCGTATAATGTTTCACCCATCGCCCGATTCGTCGGGTAAATCGGGTGGGTAATCGAGTGAAGTAAATTAAAAGAAAATGAGTCACATGACATACTTAGAAATTGATCATATTTGATAATTTCACAAATCACGTCAACGTAGAAATCTTATTAAATATATAAAAGATTTATTCATAAATTATATCACTATCCTCATCTAAAAAATATCATTACAATGTTTTGGCCTCTTGTCACGTTATTAATGTCAACGGATATGAGTGAGTTTTTTGGTTTTCTAATTAAGTTTCTTGAGTAAACTTGCACAAATATATGATGAAACCTTTCCGTCTGTCGAGTGATAAAAAAATGGTTACTAGATGTGTAAGAGCATCCACAATAAGGGTGTTTAAGCATCAATATAAGAAACTTAATAATAAAATAACAAGAAGAAGTGACATTTTATTAGGGAATGATTTGATAGGTTTTTAAGCAACAAACCATTAAAAATCTAAAAAGTAAGAGAGGTGAGGTCATTTGGGTAAGAAGGATGAAAGAGAAAGAGATAGGATGATAGCGGTGGGGTTAGGGTGTGGACCAATTTTATTTTTATATTACTTAGTTTTTAATAAGGTGGGTTGTAGGGATCTGAGCTTAAATTTTGATGGGGTTTCTAAGGAGAGAAAAAAAATAAAAAGTAAAGTTAAGGAACCCAGTATATGTTTCACGAATGCGGATGCTCTAATAGGATTTAAATCTTTCTTCTTCTTTAATGAATAACAACATATAATATATTAAAATAAAACTATAAATGTTGAATTCTTGTGGAGGTTGTGTTACTGTAGAACACACGATGTATAAGTTGAAATTCTCAAACTATAACCACATAGTGCAATGAGAAAATAACCACATCCCTTTGCTTTGAGGCGGATTTTCAAATAAGTCTACTTCCTTTATTAATAGGGATATATGTAGGGGCGGAGGGAGAAAGAAGTTCGGGGGGGCTTGGAAAAAAAAATGACCTTTGCTTTGAGGCGGATTTTCGAATAAGTCTACTTTTTTTTTTTTGATAAGGAAATAATTCGAGGCCGGACAGGCCCGGATCTCGAGAGGGCGACAAAGTCGGCAGACGGCAAGCCGTCTAAACATACAACATAGCAAAAATACAACAGAAAACAAACACCTAATACAACAAAAGAACTACACAAAACAAACCCGGAGAACCCCAAGCCCTAAGCAACCAAGCGGACACGGCAACGAGATGATGGAGACCCGACGTTGTGAAGTGGATAGCGAGCGCATGGGACAGCACATCTGACACGATGTCTCGCCGCCAGAAAGACGGAAAGCAGAAATCCACGTAGGGAAAAGACGACACCTGGGGAAGTGTGGATCACACGACGTTCCCTCCACCTAGATGAAGGATCTTCGGAGACCACGAACACCACCAACACGGGATATATGCAGGGGCGGAGGGAGAAATAAGACCGGGGGGCTTGGAAAAAAAATGAAAGAAGAAGGTGCGAATTGGGAGTCGAACTCTGCATCTACTCACACCTAAACACTGCCTTGAACCAATTGAGCCACAAGGTTTTCTTATATCAATACCACCTCTTTAACTATATATACAGAACTTTTTTTCTCCAGGGGGGCTTGAGCCACCGCATGACCCCTCTCCGCCCATGGATATATGCATAAGGCTTCATTAATATAATGCACTAGCTTACTAATCATATTCTTCAATACAACATTATATACTACGTACTAGGTTATTGAGTGTGCCCTTATAATAAAATTACAAAGTAAACCCATCTAAACAACCAATGGAAAACAAGTACATAATTCACAAACCAAGAATAAAAGAATACAAAAAACACAAAATAACCTCACAACTAGTCGTCCACTTCGTCCCTCAAGAATAGCTAGCTTGATAAATAACACTTTGACTACTTGAATCTTCCTCTTCAAGGCACAATAATATGTTATGAACCCATCAAAGATCTCGTCAATCTTCTCACCCTGTCAGTGGACAGTTTTATCATTTAGTAACAACTTCATTGGAAGTTTTCTTCCTTTTCTGTTGACAATGATTTGTCGTTTAGAGATTTTCTCTGATATCTTTTCTAAGTTTCTTCGAGATCTTTTTGAGCCAATGCTTAAGTCCGGCCTTTAAGGATAAACTCTTCTCATGTGTTTCTTTTTCGATCTTCACAAAATCACTTTTTCATACATCTTCATAAGTAATATCCTATTTCAAACATATTTAATCACTTATAAAGAATATAAAAAAATACATCACATATTATCGTTTGCTATCACAATACTCTAACAATAAACCTCAAAACTACATTATTGCATTTATGTATAAACATATTACTTATATCATAGGCAAAATAATAAATGTCTGGATTTTTCTCAACTTGAATACGAGTAATGAACTAACATCACACCAGGGCCGGCTGGTGGGGCGGTTTATGCGGTCTGTTCGCACAGGGCCCAAATTTGTTGGGGGCCCAATACATTTAAAGTTGGTATATATATATATATATATATATATATATATATAAAACGTTGTGAATGAAACATGTAAAACAATGTGGTGAAGTGGCATATGTTTTGCCTGTGAATGCAATGGATCCGTGTTCGAATCCTTTGAAATTTGAAATACCATATGTCGTGTACTATTGTTTGTTGGACCCACTCTCTAGTATCTTAATTTTTTTTTCCATTAATTACTTAAGGCCTACACCCCACTCTCTAGGCTGTTAATTTTTTTTCTTTAATTACTTACATTTAATTATTGTGTGACTACTCAATATAATAAGGGATAACATTAAAAAAAGTAATATAATTGATATTTACATAATTTTTAACTGTTAAAAAGAGTAATAAAATAACTAAATTTTAATATGTTGAGAGTATGTTATTTCTTTAATTATTCTTTTGAAAAAAGTCATATAGTGACACTAAAAATTAAGAAGAATATACATATAAGTATATAACATTGTTTTCATGTAAATAAACGATAAATAGTTCTTTTCTCATAACATCATTTATATCATATACAATAAATAGATGTAATTCACTACTAAAATAAATATAATTATGATAGTAATAAGGGGAAAAAAATAAAAATAAAAGGGCCTAATTCTAATTACCGCACCGGGTCTCCGAAAACATCGGGACGGCCTGGGCATCACACAAATCGTATAGTTGTAAATCGAACAAAAATGATAATTTCACTACAATTTTAGATCGTTTTATTTACATACATGATTTCATTTTCACACACTAAGGGTAATCACTAATCATCCATCCACACAAAGATTCAAACTTTGATGAAAAGGGTAAAAAAAAAGGACGATTTAAACTCCAAACTACACAAAACAAACTCCAAGTTTGATGATTGAACTAAAAGGAAACAAAAATCCTAAAAAAGAAAAAGAAATTTTTGATCTATACCCTCCGATCAAAGCTTGTTGGCTTGATCGAAGTGGCCACAGAAAAAGCCCATAGCTTTATCCTCCGCCGCCACCGGCGGGTACGACCACCACCCCTCCGCCGCCTCCGAGTCAACCCAGACCAACTCGGCCCTCGACTCGGCCGAGTCGCAGCAACTCAACTCGTCGTAGAGGCTCGGCAACTCAACGATCTGACTCAACTCCACTTCCCCGTCCGGCGGTGGCACCTCCATCGCCGCTGCCTTGGCCGCTGCGGCCTGGACGTCGCGGGGGGCGCACGAGGCCGGGCGGGGCAGGACCGGCGCGAGCTCCGGGAAGTTGAGAATGGCGCCGGCGCCCTTGATGCATATCGCCGCCGCGTCGTGCGCACGCGCCGCCATCTCCGGCGTTGAGAAGGTGCCGAGCCAAATGCGGGATTTCTTTCTCGGCTCGCGAATTTCGGAGACCCACTTCCCCCACGCTCGCTTCCGTACGCCCCTGTACACCGGGTGCCGGCTGCAGTCCCGCCGCTTGCGTTTATTGCTGTCGTCGCCGGCGTCCTTCTGAGCGTCCGAGTCGGACCGAGTCACAACTGAGTCAGACGAAGCGGGGGAGGAGGAGGAGAGGACCGAGTTAGGGGGAGTTGGAGACGACCCAGTTAAGCATTGGGAAGACGGGGAGGACCCAGGTGGAGAAAAAGCACTATTGGTGTTGCCACTGAGCTCGGAGACTGGGCTCCATGGCTCGGCCATGGCGGGGACTCAGCGATTTGACTCAGTTGGAGCGATGATCGATATTGGTTGGTCGAATTGTGAAGAAGAGGGTAATGATCGATTTACCAATGACAATTAAGGAGACATAGAAAGAGGAAATCTTTTTGAGGGAGTGATTGCTTGGCTAAAGATGGTAGCTAGCTGGATATTTATACAATGAGAGAGAGAGGGAGCAAAATGGAAGTGGAAGTCGAACTAAGAATGTTCGCTTTGGGTTTGGGAACATGATGGCATTGGCACATAGACATGCCAATCTCACTCGGGTCGGATTTGGGTTTGGCTTATTTTGACCCGGGGCCGGATGTATGGTTTTTTCTTTTCTTTTACTATGTAGTAAGATGATGGTACAAAATTCTCTATTTAAAAGGGGTACGGAAATCATATTACAATGCTCTCTAGCTTTGACAATGTAGTATGTACATGAATTGGATTATCTGAAACAGTGTGTTATGCTCGGAGTGTAGAAGCTATAAATAGCTCTCTTGTAATCAACAATGGGCATCAATATTCAGAATTACAACCTCTTATTCCTCACTCTCTCCTTCCTCTCTTCCATACTCTCTCTCCTCGGCACACGCAAGACAACGACAATGGTGGACGGAACAAGGTCCAAATCGATGGAACTGCAACTGCAAGAAGTCAGAGACGACATGGGATCATTCGGAGATGATCTGAAGTCGATTGCAGCCTCTACAATGCAATTTGTCAATGATTCTCAGAAGCACAGAGCAGATCACGCACGCGCAATGATGGAATTCAAGAAGATCATGGAAGATCGAGCCAATGAAGCCTGGGAATTCAGAGCGGAAACGGATCGAAGGTTGGAACAGCTAACGGAATTGGTCAGGCACCCACCGCGGAGAGAAAAGTCACCGGAGAAACCAGATCCTGGTGGACGGACCAGCAATCAGGAGCAAGGATCCGGATCCAGTTCTGGCAACCATGACGAGTGGAGATCACAGCGAGGAGCTGGTTACCAGGCAGCTGGCAATGATCGCTCATTTAAGAGGGGTAATCAAGGTCATTCCAATCAATTCGGGCGCCAAACAGATCATCCAATGGACAATCTTAGAGGTAATCGATTTCCAAAAATTGATTTCCCCTATTTTGATGGCAAACGACCTCGGAATTGGATCAGAAAATGCGAATTTTTTTTTGGAATCTTTATGATTCCGGGCGCACAAAAAGTGGAAATTGCTGCAATGCATTTGAACGAGAAAGAAGACGTCTGGATACAGGGATACTCAGTTCAGAAACCTAGAGTCGGGTGGATTGAGTTCTGTGATGATCTGTGTATGCGATTTGGGGATAGAAGAGAGACTGATATAGTAGCAGAGTTCAACAAGATTGAACAAGGGGAATATCTAGAAGATTATAATGAAAGATTTGAAGATTTGAGGGCTAGCATGTTGTCCTTTAACCCTCTACTGTCAGAATCCTACTTTGTTTCGAGTTACATAAGCGGATTGCGCCAAGAAATCCGTTCTTTGGTTCAATTGGGAAGGCCGACAACTATGGCTTCAGTGATGGAGCAATCCAGGCTTCACTATAGTGCAGTTCAGGCATTGGTGAGGTTGACTAAAGGACAGTGGAAAGGGGCAGCTCATGGCGACAGTAGCAGCAGGCCTTGGTCAAGAGGGAGCACTGTGAAAGGGGATCCAAAGGATCAAGGAATACCTATCAAAGCAGTAACTCAACAGCTAGCTGAAACAGGCCTCAAGAAGGGGACTGATGGGAGGAAAGGATTGTGCTACAGATGTGGGGATAGATACTTCTATGGTCACAAGTGCAAGCCAGCTACTTCACATAGTTTGATGGCACAAGAAGTGGGTGATCAAGAAGGGATGGATGAGTTGCTACCAACATCTTGGAGAGAAGCTGACACAGAAGATCAAGAAGAACAAGAAATCTATGTCCACGCCTTAACTGGAGGTGTTTCTGGCTCAACTATCAGAGTCAAAGGCTGGGTGAAGGGCACTGAGATCACTATACTGATACACAGTGGTGCAACCCATAGCTTCTTAGACTCCAGGGTAGCACAAGAAGCTGGGTTTGAGATCATAAAGGCACCTCTTATGGAGGTGAGTACTCTTAATGGTACAATGTTAAGCAGCAAAGTGTACAACCAATTTAAGTGGGATATGCAAGGGAGTAAGTATGCCATTGATATCAGAATACTCAAGATGGGTGGCAGTGACATGATCTTAGGATCAAATTGGTTGGCAGACTTCAACCCAGTGCTATTTGATTTCTTGGAAGTGCAAATCTCATTTGTCAAAAATGGGAAGAAAATGGTGATCAAGGGGATTAAGGACCACAGGGACAGTGGGCAGGCTAGCATTAGGATGCTCACAGGAAGGCAAACTCAAAAGCTACTTTTGAGAGGGGACCAGGCCATCACTGCTCAATTAGTGCAAGTTTGTAAAGTGGAAAAGGTGGTGCCAGAATTACCTGTGGAAATACAGCAAGTATTGGAGGAATTCAGGGATTTTTTTGAAGAGCCAAAAGAATTGCCACTAGAAAGAGGCCATGAGCATGCTATCTTCCTAAAGGATGGCACTGTGCCCTTGGCATATCGTCCCTACAGATATCCTCACCTCCAGAAGAATGAGATAGAGAGACAAGTGACTGAGATGTTGAGCAGTGGTGTGATCAAACCCAGCCATAGTCCTTTTGCTTCACCAGTTTTGCTGGTCAAAAAGAAAGATGGCACATGGAGAATGTGTGTGGATTATAGGAAATTAAATAAAGCTACACGGAAGGATAAATTTCCTATACCACACATTGAAGATTTGCTAGATGAACTCAGGGGTGCAGCAGTGTTCTCCAAGTTAGATTTGAGATCAGGTTATCACCAAGTAAGAATGGTTGAGGCTGACATTGAGAAGACTGCATTCAGAACTCACCATGGACATTATGAGTTCAAGGTGATGCCCTTTGGCCTCACTAATGCTCTTGCAACATTCCAAGCTTTGATGAATGATGTATTATCTGATATGTTGAGGAAATATGTCCTAGTTTTCTTTGATGACATATTAGTATACAGCAATGATATGTGCCAACATGTCCAGCATCTAAGAGAAGTTTGTGGCAGATTGAGGAATCAGAAGCTATTTGTGAAGGGTTCCAAATGTGAGTTTGCACAGCCTCGTGTGGAATACTTGGGCCATTTCATTTCTAAAGAGGGGGTGGCTACAGATCCTAGAAAGATTGAAGCTATGCTATCTTGGCATGTGCCTAATAACCTGAAGACACTAAGAGGATTCCTAGGTCTCTCAGTATACTATAGAAGATTCATTAAAGGTTATGGGATTATAACCAAACCTTTAACTGGTCTTTTGAAGAAAGATGATTTTGCTTGGTCTCCAGCTGCAGATGAAGCTTTTTGTCAACTGAAGAAACTGCTCACATCACCACCAGTACTAGCACTTCCTGACTTCTCTGTGCCCTTTGTGGTGGAGTCTGATGCCTGTGACATAGGTATTGGAGCAGTTTTGATGCAGCATGGCAAACCCTTAGTTTTTTTAGCCAAGCTCTGCAGGGTAAACACTTGTTGCTATCCACCTATGAGAAGGAGCTCTTAGCAATACTCTTAGCAGTAGAGAAATGGAGGCACTACCTGGAGCCAAGGGAATTTGTGATCAAGACTGATCACCAGCCTCTGAAGCACTTACTAGAGCAGAAGCTTACCACTTAGTTACATAAAAAGGCAGCCAGGAAATTATTGGGGCTAATCTAACCATTTCTTATAAAAAAGGATCTGAAAATAAGGTTGCAGATGCCCTTTCCAGGAAGGAAATAGTACAACAGGGTGAATGTCATGCTACCCTTACTATCCAGCCAGAATGGATTAAGGAAGTACTAGCCAGCTATGTTGGAGATCCAGAGGTGCAGCAGGTCTTACTGTTAGTAGTACATGAGTCCAACACAGATTGGACTATTACTAAAAGCCTGCTAAGGTATAAAAACAGGCTCTTTATTGGCAATAATGAACAATTACAACACAAGCTTCTAGTTTCTATGCATGAGGAGCCAGTAGGTGGGCATTCAGACATCCATGGGACTTATCAAAGGCTCAAGCAAAAGTTCTTTTGGCCAGCTATGAAGGATCATGTCACTAAGTTTGTTAAAGCTTGTGATATATGCCAGAGAAGCAAGAGTGAGCATGCGTTGCCTGGGTTACTACAGCCTTTACCTATACCTGATGCAGCTTCGACCCATGTAAGCATGGACTTCATTGAGAGCTTGCCAAAATCCTAGGGGTTAGACACTATTATGGTAGTGGTGGATAGGCTGACCAAGTATGCCCACTTCCTACCCCTAAGCCACCCATTTACAGCTGAGAAAGTAGCTTCAATCTTCATGGAAGGTGTTTACAATCTGCATGGGTTACCAGAGTGCATAGTGTCTGATAGGGACAAAGTTTTTCTGAGTAAATTTTGGCAGCAATTGTTCAAGAGTTTGGGGACCAAATTACACATGAGTACAGCTTACCACCCTCAAACAGATGGGCAGACTGAGCGTGTGAATAGATGCCTTGAAACCTTCATGAGATGCATGACTTCAGACCATCCCAAGCAGTGGGCAAAGTGGTTGTGCCTAGCTGAATTTTGGTATAACACCAACTTTCACACAGCTCTCAAGATGTCACCTTGTGTAGCATTGTATGGCAATCCGCCCTCTCAACTAGGCATTTCACCTATTGTCTCCAATAATTGTGTGGCGTCTGGATGGATCCAAGAGAGACAGCATATGCTTGGCTAAATCAGATTCCAACTTCAGCAAGCACAGGCCAGAATGAAGATATTTGCTGATAAGAACAGAGTTGAAAGGGAGCTACAGGTCAATGATATGGTTTACCTCAAACTACAACCATATAGGCAGTCATCAGTGGCCTTAAGAAGAAGCCTCAAGCTGTGCTCAAAGTACTATAGGCCTTATATCCTTGCAAGAATGGGGAAAGTAGCATACAAGCTAGAGCTACCACCATCTTCCAAGATACATCCAGTATTTCACATATCCCAGCTCAAGCTGAAGATTGGGAGTGATCACATAGCATTAAATGAGCTACCCAACACTGATGAGGAAGGTGAAGTAATCAGACAACCTCATGCCATACTTGACACCCGAGTTTCATACTTGGCAAGTGGTGATCCTGTCACTGAATGGCTAGTCAGGTGGTGCAATATGGATGAGCAACAGGCAACTTGGGAACCAGCTGCACACATACTACAACAATTTCCAGATTTCCAGATTCACTCTTGAGACAAGTGTCTTGATTGGGGGAGTGTATGAGTATGTACTCAGCCTGGATTAGCTTGGTTTTTGTTGCATAAGCCTTGAGTCAAGGCTCTGAAATAGGGGAGCATTGTTATGCTCGGAGTGTAGAAGCTATAAATAGCTCTCTTGTAATCAACAATGGGCATCAATATACAGAATTATAACCTCTTATTCCTCATTCTCTCCTTCCTCTCTTCCTTGCTCTCTCTCCCTCTCTAACTAACTTTCCCGCCCTCCTTGGGCCATAACACAGTGTTTGAAGATAATTATGTGGAAATTTCTCTTCAGTTGGTGAATTTTTTGAATCGTTTTGAAGATCTCTCATAGATCAAATAAGATCATCTACATCACACCCTACTCCACCAATTTTTTTTGACATTATTTAGTTTTTTAAACAAAATTAATTATATTTATAATATTAACATTTGTTTTTATTTATTTATAAAATTTTATTTTAAAAATCATGTTTTAAAATTTTTAATAATTATATTTTGTAAAATATTACCTTTTTAATTTTTTAAAATTGTAAAACATGATTTTTCAAAATAAAATTTTATAAATATATAAAAATAAATGTTAGGAATATAAATGTAATTTTTATATTTTTTTAATGATTAAATAAATGTTGACACCAAAAAAAAACAAATAAATGTTAAAATAAATTAGTGGAGTACGGAGTGGAGTATGAATTGTGTTGTAGGAGATCTTATTTGCTCATAGAGCTTTCATCTTATCTTCAATGAATGTGATTACTTCAAGAGTGTCTCTTCCTACTGTGATGTTACGAATGCCTCTCTTATGAGCTAACTTTATGCCAGTACAGAAAGCAAAAACTTATGTTTGCAATACCGAGCCTGTTGACACTGACATCTGAAAAATATCAAACACCTGACCAAAACTATCCTAATTATTCCCCCGACACTACAAGTGCCTGAGAGTTTGACGTAAACAATTCCGCTTAGCACAACTGGTTAAGGGAATGATGTATAGTTTCTTTATATTGTGCTAATGTACTCTTGCTTAATTACAATTAATTCATTGATCTTTTATACCAGCAAGTATTTTTGCCTGAAGATAGTTTGTTAATACTAGTTTCCCATGTCAATATGTAGATATATATTTTATCGACACGGAAAATTGGTATCTACAAACTATTTTCGGACAAAAAATATTTACCGATACTGAAAGACAGTAAATTAGCCGTGCATTTGGCAAGAATACATATAACAAATCAGAATTGAAATGCTTGATGTTTAGGTGATAAATTTTGTTTTGAAATGTTTGAAATTGTATTTTTTGCACTACTTGTGTTTACTTTATGGAGTATTTAAATGTAAAAAAAATCTTCTTTTAATTCTTGTAATCAAGTCCAAAACGTACATCAAATAAACTAAAATTTATTTTCCTAAATAAGCGAACGTACACCAAGAGACACACGTAGACAAACCCAACCTCACCTCATTTCCTCATCTCTCTCTCTATTGAAAGAGTCATTGGTCATGACATGCAACCTAACTCATGCATCCTCATAGTCATAGACTCCCACGGGTATTGGTTGAATTGATTGAGATTTGGGGGCCTCATATCACATTGATAGCTACACCTTAACTATAGAGACAATAGAGATACAATTAGAGGTAGCCCCTTGAATGACCTAAGCTATTTAATTAGTTTTAATAATGCAAACCATCCAAAGAAAACAAGAGAGCTAGGTTTTAATCCCGCCCTAATTTATATAATTAAGTAGGTTAGAGAATGGATACATAATTTTGGGAAAAGTACTTTTGAAATAGATTGATGAATTGGTTTGAAAAAGATGTGCTAAAACCTATATGTTATATGTAATTTGATTTACGTTGGAAGCTTTATCGCGCGCTAGGGGTGAATCCAAAAGGCATGAGAGCACGTCCCCGCCCCCGCCCCCCGATCTAACAATATGTGTGTTTTACTCTGATATTTGAGTTAGATATGGCTACTACATTGATACTTAGACCTACAACAACAACAATAACAACAACAACCCAGTATATCCCGTGATAAAGCAGGGTCTGGAGGGTCAGGATGTACGCACTCTTTCTCCGAACAAATCGAGAGAGTGTTTCCGGAAGACCCAAGGCAATAAAGCATAAGAATCACAAGGTATCATGCCAACTAGGAGGTAATGAGGCAATAGGAAAGCAGACACAAAGCAA
This sequence comes from Persicaria tinctoria, assembly GCA_037127255.1. NCBI lineage: Eukaryota > Viridiplantae > Streptophyta > Magnoliopsida > Caryophyllales > Polygonaceae > Persicaria > Persicaria tinctoria. Next base: position 8,050,198 of record JBANSL010000013.1, on the reverse strand, counting down.
ATACGAAAGACTCAACACCCATCCTCGGACATCTAAATGCACCTCTAGTGTTTTGGTACTGAATATTATATATTGATACTTAGACCTAATCAATATATAATCACTTCCTAACAATCTTAATTAACCAACCTAACAACAACATGATTCAATATCATCCATTTCCTATCTAGTTGCTGCGTGAGTAGAGCGGTTGATTATGGTTGGTTTGTTTTTCATCACTTTATTTTTTAATTCAGTGTTTTGGTACTGAACTCAATTGGATAAGTTAATTTATTGAAGCTCAATTAAATGACAGGAGTCACAATGTGTCCTTAAAGGTAAATTAGTGCATCCTAGGGTCACTTGCTCCACTATTCATCCATCATCGTTTGTGTGGGCAATAAAAAAAAATATTATTATTTATATATATATTTTTAAATCTAATCAAAATTAAATAAACTATTAATTTTTTATTAGTTTTAAAAATAATTTCATACTTATTAATAAATATAAAATTATTTTTTAGCTTTATTTAAAAAATCAATATTTTACATAATTTTTATTATTTTATAAGACTTGCATAAATAATAAACAAATTAGAGGCAACTACCAATAGTTTAAATGATTGCCCCAGTCGGGGTGTCTCACTGGTTGGGAGCAAGGGGGATGTGGGGAGGTCTCGGGTTCGATCCCTACCTCTGCCCTTGGATTAAATTCCCAAGGTTTGCCTTGTTCCTTTCCAGTGGGTCGAGCCGGTCGGCGCAAGCCAGTTTATCTGGTGCGTGGCCCTTGCCAGCTGGGTCACGTGCCCGGGGTTTGCCACCAAAGGTGGGTTCCTCGTCATCAAAAAAAAAAAAAAAAGTTTAAATAATTAATAAAAACTTAACTAACCAATTCAAGAAACATGTTGTCTTTATCGTCTGACTAGATTCTTATAGATCGAGGTGGCCGTGGATCATGTAAACTGTAATGATAAAACCATGAAGCCAATTAAAAAAGTGTTACTACTATTGTTTATAGTGAGGTCTAATCATAATCATTCATAAATTAACATCATATGTATTATGTAGTGAACACCTCTTGAAATTAAGCAAAGCTGTCACTGTTCAGTAACTTCCTTTGTCGGTAATAGCTTTGTTTTAATATGTGTAACGTCTCATTCCATTTGTCCACTGTCTATTGGATTTGGAGGTGTGAAGGATTGATTAAAAAATTCAGGGTTTTAATTAGTTTTAACACCTTAATTAGTTTATCGTATTACGATTTTTTTAGTTATTGTCAATTGGTTTTAGAACAGAACCCCACTGATCTTGTGTGTGCTCGGCTTGAGTGCGCATGATGTGCTTGGACATATGGACTCCACGTTATATGGTCAGCGATAGGGATGGCAATTTCACCCGCACCCGCACCCGAACCCAAATCACCCGACCCGAAAAAGTGGGTGAAAACCCGAAAAAAAGCGGGTGGAAAGTGGATGTGGGTGAAGTGGATATGGGTGGTGGTTCGGGTGGGGTGAAGTTTTTCTCCACCCGCACCCGATCCACCACCCGACCCATCACCCACCACCCGATCCGTATTTTATATATATATATATATATATATATATATATATATATATATATATTGCGTATAAATATAATTATACACAATATTATATACTATACATATAAACACTATTACATATATAATACAATGCGTGTACACCGACAAAAAAAAAAAAGTATACTGCACTGCATTAGTATACATAGTAATATATAGTATGTATATATCTATACAAAGTATAATATATGTATAGATAAATAGTATATAATACTTACAGAAAGTGTAAATTATATAATATAATATATATTATATTATATATATGCGGGACGGGACGAGATTTGCGGGATTAGAAATCTTCGTCCTGCGTCCCGTCCCGCATAATTTTTGCGTGACGGGACCGGGACGAGATTCATTATTTTTTTTTTCAAATCCCACCGGGAGCGGGACGGATCGGGATTTGCAGGATTTGTGCCCACCCCTAAGCTTACCTATAGTGGTCTAGTGGTTGATGTTCATCCAAGGCGATTCGCATTCAAGTCGGACTACTTATTTTCCTTATGTTTTAGACTTATGATATGTGTTTAAGACTTGTGACATGTGTTGTTTAAGACTTATTGTATGTTTTAAGACTTATTTAATACTTAAATGTGTAAGATTATCATATTTTATACGTTGTTTTTTTGTACCAAATTGATTGGAATTCAATTACATGCATTTAGGGAAAATCACCCACATTTCACCCATATTTCACCCGATGGATATGGGTGAAGTGGATATGGGTGGGGTCAGTGACGGATCCAGGAATTTTTGTAAGGGGGGGCTGGATTTTTTTTTCGGAAAATGACGGTTTGAAATGTTCGAGTCTAAGATTATACCTATAAACAACCTTGACACCTTCAGTCCTTCTTATTTGTTGAATGGCACTAAAAATGCCACTATACTGCTTTGCGGATTCAGGAACCTACATTACCAACATGTAACACTGAACTTCAAAATTTTATAACTAAACTACAACATCATTTAATTAATTTTTTTTTAAATATGCAGAACCACTGCTCCCCCAAGTACACTTTTCTAACGGACCAACTCTGAAATTATGTGCAAAATTCTAATGGTAGTTATTCATAGTAAATTCATTCTCACAACCACAATCACATATCACAATTCCGAATCACAAACAAAAAATTCACAAATCTATTTCTCACCACAACCACAAGCCACAACTTTAATTTTCAAATAACAAATCGCAGAAACACAAATTATTTCTCACAAATCACAAACCCTAATCGAAAATCCTCAAATTGATTCTCATTCCTCAAATCTCAACTCCACAAATTCTAATCAAAATTGATTCACACTGAATCAATTCAATTTAAAAACAATCAAATTAAAAGAAAGAGAAGAAAAATAACTTACCTTTTGGAGTGTTTGTCTCGCCACCCAGGAGAAGGCTTCGGCTCGGAGAGGGTCTCGCTCTGTCGTTTGTCGCAAAGGGGAAAAAGGGTCGGTGTTTTTTCTAGGGAAAAAAAAACAGATGTAAACAAAGGTGAAAAAATTAGGAGAGCTGGGGATTCGAACCAAGTACCAGCGTGCACAACCAGAAAACTCACCCGCGTCCTTATCCACTGAGCTATTTCGTCCTTTTGATTCAATTCTACTTCTCTTTTATATATTATTAATTTAACAGATTTATAAAAATATATATTTATCCATATTTTGGCCAGCGGGGGGCTCCAGCCACCCCGAGCCCCCCCCCCCCCCCCCCCGCAGATCCGCCACTGGGTGAGGTGATGGGTGGAAAAATGGGTCACCCATGGTGGGTCGGGTGAAATGGGGATCCATTCACCCACCACCCGACTCATTGTCATCCCTAATCAGCGAGATTTATCAAGAATTGAATCATGAATCCCTGATTTAGCTCATTTTATTTTAGATAAGTTCAATGAATAAAATACAAGTTTTACTAGATCATAAATTTAGTATTACGTCCGTTTGAATTTGAAACTTAGATGATTTTTTTTTCTTTTAAAAAAATTAAAAATTATATAAAATAATATTTTTAATTACTCCCTCCGTTCCAAAATACATGGGTTTTTAGTTTTCGGCACGCTTTTTAAGGAGCGAAAAACTATATGAAATATTATTTTTTTATATAAATTTTTTATATAGCTTGATACTTATTAGTAATAAGTATCAAATGATATAAAAAATTTGATTAAAAAAATAATATTTCATAGAGTTTTTCGCTCCTTAAAAAACGTGTCAAAAAAGAAAAGCCCATGTATTATGGAACGGAGGTAGTAATTTTTTAGCTTAATAAAAAAAAACGTATGAAAAGTCATTTACCAAACGGAAGTAGTATAATGTTAATTACAATTTTTCTTTAAATGAAAATTTTATGTTTAGTGAGTCCTAGCAAAAAGAACAAAACTGATAGTATAATGGTATTAGGTGGAAGATTGTTGGATATATCCATTGGAAGATGGCCCCAACTCTTTTAATTAGACCTGTCAAAACACAACTCGACCCGATCGATCCGATCCGACCGCCCGGAAAATTTTCGACCCGAACCCGGAAATTTTGACCCGGAATTTTTTTTCGACCCGAACCCGAAAAACCGGAAATTTTCCGGGTCATCTGGGTTTCGACCCGATGACCCGATTTTACCCGATTGACTCGGTTGATTTTTAATTAAATATAATTAATTTTTTTATATATAATTAAAATTTATTGTAAAATTATCAAATCATGATTTTTTTAATTTAAAAAGAAAAAAATTGACAAACCCGAAATCGACCCGAAACCCGGTCAAACCCGGGTTCTAATCAACCCGAAAATACCCGAGACCCGAATGACCCGTTTAACAGGTCTACTTTTAATCAATTAAACTTATGAGCACTTGCTAAATTAATTAAGGCAATTAGTTATATATTTAATTTTATAACGTGACTGAGGGTCTCTAATTAATTGTGAAATGTGAATTAACCTTTTAACAACATTTTTACAAATGATCGATGATTCATAGTTCTAGGTCAATCTAATTTAAATTGACGGGAGACATAATAAAAAAGTTCGCTTTACTTTGTTTTTTCTTTAGTTGAAAAGTACTAAATGGGATTCACTATCCCAAAAAAATCACAAATATATATCTATAGTACTACACAACACAACGTTGGAGAGATATTGCAATATCCCATACTAAAATAAAATACGTTAGTCAAATTTTTAGAATAATGTCGGAGGGTGGCATCGTGGATTTGTCATGAACATTGAAACTTGCTATGTGCTTGTAGTCGAGTTATGGGGTGCGGTACAAGGTCTAATGTGTGTCTGGAATTGGGGCTACAGGAACCTGATTAATCTGGAGACGGGTTTACGATTGGTAGGGACCATGCTAGATAAATCACTTCCACGATGCCACCCGCCGGCCAGCTTGGTCAGTAGATGTCAATGCTTAATTAAAAGAAACTAGAATATCCAGATTCAACATGTGTTCCGCGAAGCGAATTGCGTTGCAGACCATCTTAATTGCTAGGTTAGCGTTTTCTTATGACATTGGTTTATCTGTATTGTTTGACCCATCTGAGAGTGTTTTAGCTTTTCTGCACGATGATGTTAGGGATCGAACTATCTCTCAAATGTTGACTACTTAACCTTTTTTTTAACTATTAATAAAATCGCAGCTAGATGTGACTCTCCTTACGACCAAAAAAAATCATTTTATTGAGATGCTTTTATTTTACTATTTAACCTCTCCAACAACCAAGTAACATCTAGCTTGATATTTTGAATCCTCAATAAAATCGTGTGCAATGTTATTTTCATCATTTGTTTTGAAATATAATATTCGTGTGTAATTACATTAATTTGATATACATGAAGAGATGATGATGTCATGTGAGGCCCTCATTTGAATAAGCTTCCAAAAAACACTAATTGGAAACCATAAACTTATGTATGCAGTCCAGCTGAAGAATTGGTGTAGGGGCCTTTTACATGCCCTTAAACATCATCATCACTTGAGTTATAGTCTTCTACCGTCTTCTAAAACAAAATTGCATATAACCGGACACGAGATCTGAAATTAAAATTCAAGTAGATTAGGTATAGTAAATTTTTCTCATACGAAAATTTTTATTAATAAAATCCTAAATTTTAATAAATAAATGAATAATTTTAATTAATTTTCATTGATTTTTTTGCTATTATTTTATTTTTGTGAAAATAAAGCGAGTTGGAGCGGATCCCAACCCACCCCTCGATCCATCCCTGCAAATAACCATCATTTATGTGGTAATTTGTTTTGCCGACATACATGTTTTAACCCTTCTTCTTTTTTACTCTTTTTTTTTGACAAAAAAGTTAATCGACCAACTATTTCTTAGTACTCATTATTACTCGTAGTAGACAATAGTTTATAAATAATTCTCAAATTCTATGTTTGGACATTCCTGTGTGCAAATTAAACATGTGAACAACGATTATATTAATAAAAAAAAAGTTATTTATTTGTTTATTAGAACAACGATCTCATCTATACCAAATCGCCATTTTTTTTTTGGGTGAGAAATACCAAATCGCCATTGATTCAAGTAAGAACAACGATTTCACATTGTACCAGAATAAATCCGAATCAGACAAACCTTGCTAGCTTAGCTGGTAAGGATGACATGTAATGACCAATCCGAATCAAACAAACGAGCCAAACTTGGCATGTTCAAACTTGTTCATTTGTTAAACGAGCTCAAGCCGAGCCGAACCCACTTTTTAAACGGGCTTTCTTTTCTGTTCAAGCTCGGCTTGTTTTAATAAATGAACGAGCTCGAGCTGAGCTTTTTTCGAGCTTGAACTAGTTTTACCTGGTCATAACATATTAACTTAAAGAAAATTTTAGAAATTTCATACATTTCGAGCCTAAATCGAACGAGCCGAGCTTTCAACCGAGCTTAAAATCATGTTCAAGCTCGGCTTGTTTAGGTAAGTGAATAAGCTCGAGTCGAGCTTTTTTCGAGCCGGGCTCGAACTGTTTAGCTCATATAACAGCCCTATAATGGCCTAAGTCCTCAACTATGAACAAAATTTTAAAAATTTCGAAACGCGTCGTAGAAACAGAACCAAAACTTGAAAAATAACTCAGCTAAAAACAGTACCAAAACAAAGGTTTGTCAAAATGGAAGCTATTCCTGTGAAACAGATAATTAAGGACTCTACTATTTTGGGATAGGGCGGGGGTACGCCCATCCCAAATCCAGCTGGGCCATCGCTGTATGTGGTTGTCCATGGAAGAGTTCAATTTTGACACCTCTTTCCTACTCCAAAAAACAATTGTTTGCAAAAATCAGATTTATAATGTCAGTAATTTTCATGTTGCAATTGTTTATAAATTAAAAACGGTTTTATTTTATATGCCTAAAATTACTTAAACACTATCTCTAGGTTTTTTTTTTTCACAGTTAAAGTTTTAGGTTGAGTTATTCACCCAACCAACCCAATAAGCAATCAAGATAACCTAATGTGGGAACACGTACGAGAGACGTAAACAACTCATAAACTCCTTCTATAAAGCGTTTAGAGTAGGAGTGGGTACAAATGCCGCAAATTCCGTCCCGTCCAAACTTCATAAATAATTTTAATCATATACTACTATAATTATAAATCAGTTAATTCCTAAACGTATCATAATATGGCTTTGGATTTTTGTTTTTGTTTTTGGCTTTTAATTGGTCACAATTTTGTTTTAACAAATCAGATCAGCCAGGTCAAGCCGGTTCAAAACCCAATGGACACAGAAAAATATCGATTTTTTGGGTTCGGGTAAAAAAAAATCTCGGATCAAAATTTTCGAGTCTTAACCCAAAATTTTTAAGCCATTCGGGTCGAGTCGAACTAGTCAAATTGGGGTTTGACAACTCTAATTATAAGTATATTACTTTATTTTACAAAAATATCTTTGTAATAATTAGTGAATTATTAGTGGTAGTTTCCAAAAAAGTAAAACAAATAATGTACTCCGTAATAGATAGATAAAGGTATATTGCCAATACATTTGTTAATTTCCTAAAAGATTGTGAAAGAAATTAAAATAACATTATCGAACTGAATATATATAACCTTAAACTCAATCAATAACTAACCAGAATCTTAAATTACAAGTACTATAAGATTCATATTCCCCAAAACCTTACCAAAAAAAATATTCCCCAAAACCTTAAACTGCAACCAGAATCTAGTTTCTAGAAACCTAAAAAGTGGGATTTTGGCTGCAAAAGGGAATGGTCCATTGAACTAACCACCACCAACCATTTTCTTTCTTTCTTTCTAAAACAGTTTCAGGCAGATAAAGGAAACGTGCAAGCCTCTATATGATTCCATTAAAAAGATGCAAAAACAAAACAAAAAAAAGACATTAAAGAGGTGCAAGCATTACAAAATCCACCAATTAAATACACAGCTAACTGCACAAAGAAACCAGACCCTCTCATTATATAGAGCTGAAGAAACAGACAGAACGATGTTTCACCTGTCTAGACTGTAGCACTTGGCTTCCTCTCCTTTTATTTTGAATGAATGTGTTGTCTTGCCAACTTGACGTTCTTCGACTCTTCATTTGACACATTTGTTGTTGAACCATATGCATATCTCTAAGTCACCCGTTTTGTATCACGAGCTGCTGCCAGATGATCCTGCCACAAAAGAGTTCTTTTTACAGATGAATTCGATAGGAGATGTAAAACTAAGAAGCCGTCTGCAAGAAATGCTATTTGGCCAAGGCGTGTAGAATAGAACACACACGAGGTGACTGAAAGGTTAACTAACATCAATGTACAAGTGAAATCATGAGAATAATATTCATAGCCCATGAGAGCTGATTCACTTCTGAGCTATCAGGGCATAATCTGAATTCAATTTTGGGCTTGCTCTCTAGATTGATTTCTAAGCTGAGCAAAACAAGGTCTTGAGGTTTCTACAAATATATGTTGTGCACACATCTAAGAGCCTATGGTAGAAATCAATACTGTAGTGACAATACATGCATGCCTAACAGGCAAAAGAGCATATCAAAGAAGGTGACATAAAAACTGGAAACCAAATGCAACATTTAACTTACCGAAATGAAGTCAAACGCCTTGGTATCCTCCTTCTTTGAGTTGTTCATCATAACACTAGTTGCTTGATTAGGCATAGTTGCGTTGAAAATGTCAGGAATGGCTGAAGAGTATCCAGCATTGGTCTCAGAACCAAAAGAAACTCCGGCAGTCTGGGAATTCAAGCCGCCTCCTAGCTGTTGGAGGTGCTGGAGATTAGCCATAGCCGCGAGAAGCTGTTGCTGGGATAGGAAACCCCCCATTGCTCCATAATTCAAGGGTTGTGAAGGATAAGCCTGATTTAACATAAAGCCAGGTGCCATGTTGTAAGGAATGGGACCCATTGGAAACATTGAATTAGCGGCCATGTTAGCGGTCTGAGACTCCACCCTGCCATTGGAATGTTGTGAGGCTTGAGGTTGGCCATTATCACTGGAACTGAAAACACTTGAAAGATCTCCAGCGAAGGCTGCTTTATTGTTCCCACTTGGGCCATTTGAACCTACGGATAGACCAGCCATTAAATTGTCGAACTCATTATTGTGATTGTCTTCCTTCAGCGGAAGTTCTGAACCAGCACCAAACATGTCAAATGGATCAGATCCAGTACTCTTGGGCAAACTTACTCCATCACTAGAATCATTTCCCATAGTCATCCCAGCAAATAGGTCACTTCCCTGCTCTTTATCGTCACTGGAGTGGAAAGAAACATCAGCAAATGGATCGTCATTAGTTTTCTGTTCATTTGTTTCAACACCATTGGTTAGGCCACCCCCAAATATATCATCAATTAAGGGGGCATCAGTTGACTGCTGAGCAGCATTTAGACCATTGAGGCCTTGCAAGGGATCATTCCCATTGAGCAGATCCTCTGCATCTCCAGTATCTATTAGGTCAGGTATCTCAATCTTTTCAGCTGGTTCAGATTTTGCCAGCTTTTCAAACTGGCTCCCTGTGGTTCCAGCTGATGCTCCACCTAGAAGGCTTAAAACCTGTTTTATAAAATAAGATGTGAACAATCCCTTTCTGATCATCAAATGCGTAGGAAAAATAAATTCTATGTCAAGTGCATTCTACATCATATCTATAGGAGGAGTGACGATAGAATGAGATAAGATCTTCTGTGCAGGCAGTATATTTAAAAGGCTATAAAACTGACATTTCTAAGAACATGCAGCATCAAGAAAAAGTGGAAGCAATGGCTAAAGAATTTCTAGAAGTTGTGAAATTAATAAATGATAGTATGCTTTGCTTTGCATGGAAGTGTCAGGTCTTACAAAGAACATCCAGGTGCAATAAAAGAGAAAGGTCAGAAGTTGGAGGCCTAGGTTAAAAAATCATAACAAAGGTTCCTGTTACTTATGCCTATAAGGTAGCATACAGCAGCACATGCAGTGTAATTTCGGGTGAAGGCTATTGTTTGCTCCAATCATGCTGAGAAGGGGAAATGGTCATCAGTCTAAATGTCTAGTGCTTGGTTTAACTTCAGGTAATACGGAACTCTTATTATTTCCAGATATAAGAAGGAAACCATTATCCACAGGACCACATAAGTTCAAGTGACAATTGTAAAACCCAAAAATGGAAAATGAGATCAGCAATATAGTACAAATACTACAATTATCTCCATCTACTTTCACTTACTAAGATATATGTAGTGCGACAAAAATACGTCACTGATAAGTTTCAACATTGCACCACAAACTTACTTTATTTGCCTTCTCCCTTAAAGAAGCCTGGGGAGACTCTGAGCACTGGACCACAATGTCAATGTTTTCGTTGAAGAAGGATTCCACGACTGAAAATTGTTCATCATCTCTCTTTCGTAAAATTGCTTCGAGGACACAAACTGCTTTCATGCGAACCTGGAATAGATCCAAATAACCCATGAATATGCATACATCAAGAAATGTTTTACAAATCTGCAAATATACAACCCTACTTGTCTAAAAAAAGCAGCTACTCCCTATATTTCCCTTCATTGATGTAGTGAAGCTTAGGAAATCAATTAGACCAAGAAGAAAATGCTTAAGAAATCAAGGAAGTAAAAATGATTCAAGAGAACCCAAGCAACCAGCCCTGCTTTACTATTTTGATAATGAAGTGTAGCATGTTCAACTTAATATGCTGAACTTTATGCAAACAATCTGAGAAAACATAGGAAAAGCTGTTCCAAATTCCAAACCTAGTTCAGAAAAAGGTAAAACTAAAAGAAAGACTTTTCATTTCTAAAATGCTAGTAATATCGTTATGCAACCTTAATATAAGTGAAAATATATGAAACATGCCTGCCATAAGGGAGAGTGGAGCTTTGATTCAAGAGCAATACACAAAGCCACTGCATCCATTTTTGAAGCCTCTGCCAGGAAAGCTTGCAAAGCATCCCGTGTTGGCTGCAGCCGAACCCCACCAGAAGTCACAATGGTCTCTAGTAACCTCTCCTCACGAGTCTTGCTCTCGGAATAAGCTGAGCTCGAACTTGAGCTGCCATTTGTTGTTTCATCTTTATTTTGCCTAGAATCCTGTCCCCAGGGTCCAGCAGTTGAATTGTTTGAACTCCCATAACTTCCTTGATTACCGCCATTGTGCTCCATTTTGTTATACTTATCTGTGTAATCTATCTCATTGGTAAGCGATCTCCTCAGAGTTGGACCCTTGTAACTTCCATAGTTGCCACTGTCATTATTCTTTTGGGAATTTCCTTGGGTTAGAGTACTAAATCCTTGCTTTAAAGAGGCACTTCCAATATCAACTACCTCGCTGAGGAACGATTTCTTCTCTTCCATACGAGGTGTAAAGTTTGTATTCCCAAATCCTTCTATTCTTCCTCTAACCTCTTCAGCTGGTGCAGGCTTATGCTCCTCGTTACCAAAGATGGCAGAAAGAGCCTCCTGGGCAGTTTCTCTCACGGCTTTGTTCAAAGCATCACCTTTCAAAGGATCTGGCTTCCCCCTGTAATGGAGTAATTGCCGCACTGCAACTGAATGCCTCTGCATCTCCCTCCTGAACTCTGTACCTGACTTACCAACTGCAATCTTGATTACCCTAAGAGCCTGCACCAACACAGACAACATAAGTATTGAGGTGAAGGTGCACACATTCAACTAGGTTATAACAATAAGGAGTAACACGCAACATATCTTAACAATTAGTGCAGCTGTATCAAATTCATTGCTCAGGCTTTTCAGCATATTATTACCATACATTTGCTTATGCCACTTCGGCAGATGGTTTGGTTCCAGCTAGGAGCTTTGTATGAAATCCGGAATTGAGTTGAAATAGGAATTCAGTTCCCATGTGCTTTCTTTGTTTAGGGCAGAAATCAGGAAAGACTTTGAATCAGCTGAGCCCAGGTAGAGATATCAGGTGAGGGGCAATCCTAATATGATAAAAACAGATTACTAGCTTTGTATGAAATCCGGAATTGAGTTGAAATAGGAATTCAGTTCCCATGTGCTTTCTTTGTTTAGGGCAGAAATCAGGAAAGACTTTGAATCAGCTGAGCCCAGGTAGAGATATCAGGTGAGGGGCAATCCTAATATGATAAAAACAGATTACTCATTCCCCAAACCCTATAAAAAAAAGAAGGCAACTAATAGCTCTCCTGGCAGAATGAGACTAAAGAGGGAGTAATGTTTCAGACATCTTAAGCAAACGGAAGCAGGCACCAGAAAAAAAGTTTGCAGAGATTCGTTAAGATTCCACTCACAAAAATACATTCACCTACAGGGCGCACTTGATTCGATTTCAAAGACAAAACACAGAAACCCTATGTAAATTCCTCCAATGGATGTCGGCAAAAAGAAGCAATCAATCATACCAATCTTATAACGGAGATTTTCCACAATCAATTTTCGCTGAAATTGGATAATTTCCACAAACTCGAAGAACAAATTACCTTCTGCTTAACAATAGGACTCTTATGATCAAGCCGCTTCAGTATAAATTCTGAGACCTCCTTGACAATACCAGAGGGCGAAGATCGAAGAAGCTCACAGATCTCATCCAACTTATAAACAGGAGTGACCTTGTCTTCGTCGGAGGTCGCCGCATCGATCATCCGCGATCTCCAGTACGATTCCACCGCTCTTCTGCTCGACTCCATTCCTCCTCTATTCTCTTCCAACCAAATCCGCAATTCAATCAACCAAAATTGAAGAATTCGATATTAACTACCGTCCAAACAAGATCCACCCAGCGAAGGATGGGAGGAACACCTGAAAAACAGGATCCGAAAATCCGTGCGACTCACGATCGATCAGATTGAAATTGGAGTTGCGAATAGGCAATTGAAGGGGGACGAGGTGATAGTAGATCCGATTGAAGCAAAACGTCACAGCGGATTCGTTAGGTTTTCAATCGGATTGAAGATTCAAAATAGGAAGAGATAAATTTGGGGAGAGAAGTAGCGAGGTGGGGTTACCGCAAGAGGGAGACAAGGTTGACGTTTTCGGAAGGCTTCCTTTCTTCTACGTTCGCTTTTGGCGCACCCCGCGCACTTTAGCCAATCCCAGCTCTTCCTAATAATAATGCTCGTGTTTATTTAATGTAAAATAAATAAAGATATAATTAAATTTATAAATATTATTATTATTATTATATTATATAAATGTTTTCTACAACAAAATATCAAATTTATATCAATAAGTGCTCCAAACATAATATAACTATAAAAATATGTACATTATTAACTTGTAAGCGACATTAACGAATACAATTGTATGATAAATCTTTTTGGGTCTATGCGATGTCTATGTGGCGTTTATATGGTGTTGACTCACAAGGTTGATTTTAACCTTGGTCATCGAGTCTCAATCCTAAAATTCTAAGGTCATGCGGGTTCTTGTCATTTTCAAATCTCATGTCTAAAACACTGGTTCAAATCCAAAAAATTATCGGGCATTCGGTTAAGAGTTTTCAGGTAGGATTATGTTTTGACAAATCCAATTTCAATGCATTAGGTTGATTTTTTTTTTTTTATTAGGTAAAGATTCGGATGAGATAAGCTCTATCCGAAGGCATCCTGACGGATGAGGTCTAACAGACCTATATCGTTGTATAAATTTGGTCCCCTGGTACAGTAGCTAAGGTGTGCGACCTTATCTGCTACCTGATTACCAATGCGGGGAATGTGGGAAACTTCGAAAATTGTTAGTCCTGCAATAATGGATTGTATGTCGGACATTATAAGTTCTATTTCCCATGGGCAGTTAGTCTGTGTGCGTAAGAAATCTATGATTATCTTAGAGTCGCCTTCGATGATGAGGTTGTTGATCCGTTGCTCTCTTGCCTTTTCCACCCCTAATCTAAGGGCAAGTGCTTCCGCCATTAATGGGGATTGGCCACCAATCTCTTTTCCTCCCATACTTACTGGGTTGCCCAACCAATCTCGTATAATATAACCTATCGAGCATTTTTTAGTTGATATAAAAGATCCATCAAAATTTAACTTGTATTTTCCCCATGGGGGCTTCTTCCATCGAGTGGTCCTCTGTTTATTATTTCTTGTCTGCATTTTCTCCTTTTTAGGGGGGAACGACTCGCCCACCCCTAAGATTGTTGTGTCCAATGAGCATGCTCTTTTCCGGTTGTCGATATTATCCCTAATTAATTTCTTTAAACCCTCATTGGACGGAGTACTGGCATTTCTGAAAATTACTTGGTTTCTAATAAACCATAGGGTCCACCATCTAAATATTATGTTTTGTTTATTTTCCTTTGATAGAGATGTCCCAAGTAAGTGTAATACTTGGTTCATACATCTAGTTTGAGATATTATCATGTTAATTTTGTCGGAGATTTCTCTAGAGAATTGTCGTTGGAAGTTGTTGATGGGACATTCTAAAAATAGGTGGATATCATCTTCCATATGGTGATTGCAGAAAACGCATGTTGTGGGTACAGCCACACCCTTAAGGGATAAGCGTGAGGCTGTTGGTAGTCTGTGTTGTTTGATTTTCCATAAGAAATTTTTAACTTTTGGTGGGGCATCGAGTTTCCAAATCCAGGTGTAGTCCTCCGAGTTTATAGTCTGGCTACTAGTGATAAAATTGTAGGCGCTCGATGTTGTGAACCAACCCTTTTTATCCGGCCAGCAGTAGAGTCTATATGTAATGGAGTTGATTGGTAAGGGTATTTTAATGATGTCCTCTGTCACGTTTTTCGGTAGAATTGACAAAAGCTTCTCTTTCCACCATTGTCCTCCCATAATGTATTCACTTACAGACTCAGTAGTATTTATGTTCTGTTGAGTGTCAATCTTCTCCATCAGGGGTGTCGTAGATACCCAGTTGTCTGTCCAGAACTTGATTGATTTTCCATCCCCCACTGACCAGACGATTCCCGATTTGAATTTTGAGATCAAGGCCCTAAGTTTTGCCCATTGCCATGAGGCATTTCCTTTTCTGTTGTATGTGAGGATGTGATTTTCTTTTAGGTATTTGTACTGTATGATTTTTACCCAATAGTTTTGTGGTTCTGCAAAGATTTTCCATTGAAGTTTTAGTTGTAGGGCTTCATTCATGTATCTTTCTTTTCGTATTCCTAGTCCCCCAGCTCCTTTTGATTTACATATTTTATCCCAACTAATAAGCGGGCTATGTTGTGCATCTTTATTCCAAAAAAAAGGTTCTGTTTATTTGATCGAGTTGATTGTGTATTGAAGCCGGAAGCATGAAGCTTTGCATAGTATATAGGGGTTTTGATGATAGATTTGATGTGATTAGGGTTGCTCTTCCTTGTTGCGAGAGTGAGTTGGCACGCCACTTGCTAAGTTGGTCTTTCGATTTACAAACTACTTCCCCAAATGTATCCTTTGTTACCCTCCCGTTAATAATTGGGCATCCCAAGTATTTTTCTAAATTCCTTTCCAGAGGAATGTTAAGGATTCCTTCTAGTTCTCTAGCTCGCGTTCTCGTGATTCCTTTTGTTGTTTGGAAGGAAGATTTATGATAGTTAACTTTTTGCCCCGAGAATTTACAGTATTCCTCAATAATTTCTTTTACTTTTAGGCAGGCAGAGCTACTTCCTTTAGCAAATATGATTATATCATCAGCAAACGCGAGAAAGGGAATACTGGGACCCGAGTGTCCAAATTTGAAGCCAACATTGTTCTGGAATGAGTCAGCATCCGCTGAGATTTTCCGAGCAAGGACTTCTGCTCCAAGAAGGAATAGAAAAGGGGACAGAGGATCCCCTTGGCGTATGCCTCTAGTAGGTTTGAAGGGTTCTGTTGGCCCGTTGTTGACTAAGACCGAGAAGAAGATTGTGGTTACGCATTCCATAATTAAATTCACAAACTTATCATGAAACCCGAATTTTTGAAGAACTGATCGTGTAAATTGTCAGCCTACTCTATCGTACGCTTTTTTCATATCGAGTTTGATCGCAGTCCAGCCCTTGGCACCTTTTCTTGATCTGAAGGAGTGGAAGATTTCGTGTGCAATGAGGATATTATCTTGGATCGCTCTATCCGAGACGAATGCTCCTTGAAGTGGGTGAACAATCTTACCCAAGATCCCTTTAAGTCTTTCGGTGATAATCTTAGAAATAATTTTGTAGATGGTTGAACAGAGGCTAATCGGTCGATAATGTGTGGTCATAGATGGATTCTCATTTTTTGGAATTAGTGATATGAAGGTGTGGTTGATCTGTTTTAGAATACAACCAGTGTGGAAGAAGGCTTTGATAGCTCTAATGATTCCCGTACCTACAATGTCCCAATATTTTTTGTAGAACTCCGCGGTGAATCCATCAGGGCCCGGAGATTTGTTGTTTCCCATTGAGAAAACGGCTTTTTTAATTTCACTATTCGATGGTTGTTTAGTTAGAAAGTTGTTTTCCTCATCAGTAATCACGGGGTTGATACCCGAGAGATATTGCTCGAGCTGGCGGGACGAGTAGGTTTGTTCTCTACAGAATCTTTTTTCAAAATCTTTTAGGATTTCCTTCTTAATATTTTCATCCCCCACAATATGAGTTCCTTCTGCCGTACTGATTGATCTAATTATTTTTCGGTTCCTCCGGCCTGTAGCTACTTTATGGAAATAGGATGAATTTGTATCTGCTAGTTTTAGGTGTTTAGATTTCGCTCTTTGACTCCAATAAGTTTTGTGGAAGTGAAGCAGTTTCTCTTTTTTTTCGAGCAGACTTTGTTCCTTGATGGATGTGCTTGGGTCAGGGTTTGTGACATGAGCTGATTGTAATTGTATGAGGGATTCCTCAACCTCCTGCAGTTGTTGGAAGATATTGCCAAAAGTTTTCTTGTTCCACTCTTTGGCCTTTTGTTTAAGGATTTTTTATTTGTGCATGATTTGAAACATAGCAGATCCAGAACAAGGGGCTCTCCATGCTTGTTTCACAATATTTCAAAAGTCCTTTCTTTGTAGCCAAACGTTCTCGAACTTGAACGGCGGTGGTTTGAAGGAGGAGTTTTTGGATAGGTTGATTGTGATTGGGCAGTGATCTGACTCGGAAAATGATCCATTTTTAGTTGCAAGGTTAGGGAAAGTGTTGATTATTTCATGGTGTACTAGTACCCTGTTGAGTTTCTCCAAAATGTTATCTGACCCTTTCTGTTTTTTCCGCCAAGTAAATGGGTTACCGAATGAAGGGATATCCACCAAAGAGCACACATCCTTAAATTCTGCTAGTCGTTGGAATCTGCCCAGTTGGGTTTCAGCTCCACCACATTTGTCCGATGGTTGGATAATTTCATTTAGGTCCCCCATGACTAGGCAGGGGACGTCGCTTTGGGTGATTACTTGTGATAGGGTTCTCCAGAACTCATCTTTGTCCCGGGGGTTTGGGGGGGCGTATACAAAGAGTAATAAACATTGGAAGCCTTCCCTTGTATTGTTGTATTTTATACCAATGATTATAGGGAGATGGATTTCCACTAACAAGATTTCGTCTATAAGCGAGTTTTCGTTCCAGATTATTGCTAAACCCCCTGCTCGCCCCTCCGCCGGTGACCAAACAAGATTGGTAAATCCAGTACTTTTCCATAGGCTATCATTGGGTTGGTTTTCAGTTTTTGTTTCCGCTAAGATTACCATTTGAACATGATCTGTTATTCGCCATGCTTGGATGTTCGTCCAAAACGTTGTCTTTCCTATCCCTCTGCAATTCCAATATCGTATTAACATATCCACTTTGTATTAGTATAGACAATCAAAATGTGATTCTGCCCATACCGCTCCGTATACTCTTTTATGATGTTTGGTAGGAGACTTAGATACACGTAGTGGTCGAGTAGCGAGAGGGAAGTTGTTAAGAGAGTTCTTGTACATCACTGAGAGGATAGAGTGGAGGATTTTAAATTAAGCATATTTTTAAGATCAAGCAAAGCTCCACTTATCTTAGCCCACCTAGGATGACAAGAGCCAAACCCCATGTTGACATGCTGCATTTCACAATAGCACACTAAGATCAATCGAAAGAGGGGGGTCATTAAATAAGGATGTAACTCAAAGTGTTTCACTATCCCTTTCTCCTTTATAATGAACTCAAGTGTAAAATGACTTGATCTCTTGTGCACCAGAAGAATTGCATTCTTGTGGCCGAGAGACAGGTTGTTTCTAATATACCATTTGGGTATATTGCTATGTTGAGGCCGAAAGGCGGGGGTCATACTAAAGTATATTAATCTTGTTTTCTCTATCTCAACAAGAAAGTTTGTAAGACTTTTAGAGGTCGTGGAGACCGCAACTTGCTCTGAACCCTTTCGGGAGGTAGGGGGTGATGAGACATACATCTCCATCACGGGTTTGATCAAACACCAATAGACGGTGTGATTTTGTGCACGACACAACACGTACACCAGTACAGCAACATAAGAAAATTCACTCAAGAGATAATAAAAGTTATTACCTGCTGGTTTGTCCACAGTTTCGGCCGACTTCTCGACCTCCTCAGATTTGCACAGAGTCGATTTCAAGGTCCTAGGCAACTTAGAAACCAAAGATTCAACATAAGGTATATTTCCGACGTACCTGGGCTTTTCCCGAGATACCAAAACCGCCAGAGGTCGTTGAGTACAATCATCGAGGGTAAAGTCCCTCTCCGATGGCCCGTTCTCAACAAAGACTTGAATGCCCTTTCGGGGGTTGGGTTGTGGAGGGGCCAAATCGACCGCCCCACAGGTTTTCACTTCACAAAACCACACAAATAAAAGACTACAAACAATATTCAATATAGCATCTAGAACCTCCAAGATTGGGAACAGAGAGGAACCCAACGATTCACTGCACATGAACTTTTTTGCATCAGGGGGATCATTGGGAAAACAGGTTCCCTCAGCCTGGATATTCAATAGGTTTTTACTGCCGTTTCGGGGTTTGGAATACGGAGACGAGACAAAGCTCGTCACCGAGTTGTGTTTCTCATAAGCCGCCATAGACAAGGCTCGCATGGACGAGGGAAGCATTACCCACCCTTTTAGACGGGGTTTTTGCTCGATTCTCATCCAGAAGGAGAGAATAGGCATGTGATCTTCATTTGGTTTATTATGAGAGAAATATATGAATTCAAAGCACATTTTCACAAACCTGCAAGTGCATTTAATTGATAGGAGAAAATAGATGCACATAATGTTCCCAAGAGGCCTTAGAGAATCCCAAATCAGAGGAGAGACATTATCATACACCAAATATTCACACAAAGCAAGTTTCGATACAACCATAGACTGATTTTTCCGTATAAGACATACAAAGATGAAACCTGCAAGTTTACACCAAACACTCCTAAGACGGTCTTCATTGTTTGAACTCAAGCCCTTTCGGGAGGTGTTTGTATTCGAACCCTTTCGGGAGGTGATAGGTGAAGGACTAAAATGCTCCCCCATCAAGATGTATTTTACCTTGTCCAGGCTATTAGAAATCAATTCACAATAGCCAGAGAGAAAGCAAAGAGAGTAATTCTCAGCAATATGTGTTATGAGAGAAGGATCCCCCTTAGAGTTTAGAACATACATGTCGATGGGATTCCCCCTCAATTTGTGGTTTGAGGGACTCGATGCCCCGCTACTAACTGGTCTCAGGAGAGAGATGAAGACCTCCATCGACCACCGACCAACAGCCCCGCGTGCACCAACACCGAAACCAGCCTCGATGGCAACCCGCGACCATACAACGCAGCTCTTCCTGGCCCCAAAGTGAGGCTTTTTCTTCCTCTTTCTAAAATTCTTCCCCACCTTTTGGACTCCTCGGTCCTTCATCTTCTGAATCTTGAATAAAGGACCACCAAAAGCTTCGACAATCACTTTTTTTCCAACTGATGGCTGTAATTTCTGGTCTTTGAAAGGCAAGGGAGGCGAGATTGCCCAACACCTTGACATCCATGAAGGATCTTTGCACTGAATCTGAACGGAACACGCCAGATACAAGTGGGTCGACGAGATTTAGGTGGGAATTTAGGGTTCTTACA
Organism: Persicaria tinctoria; assembly: GCA_037127255.1. Taxonomy (NCBI): domain Eukaryota; kingdom Viridiplantae; phylum Streptophyta; class Magnoliopsida; order Caryophyllales; family Polygonaceae; genus Persicaria; species Persicaria tinctoria. The sequence goes on along the minus strand of JBANSL010000013.1, from coordinate 8,030,168 downwards.
GGCCATTTTGGGGGCGCGTGGACAGGAAGAGGGGCGCGTTCTTTTTGGTACTCCATTAGACGGAACTTATTATTAATGAAAGTCGATTTCAATGCATTAGGTTGATGTATTGAAATTAGGGATCTTTTTTTTAGATGAATGACGTGTGCCACAAAAAAAAAAACTGAATATATAAATCCAATAATACGAAAAATAGATAGTGGATGTTCGAACAAGGTTTGATGGATGTTGTTCGAGTACATAACTTGAGACATCCATAGTAGTTCTTCGGGAATTATTTTCGTGCACTCTCTTTAGTTTGTGATCTTTATTGTTGATTTTCATTATTCTCATTGTTCTTTTTCCCTCATATGGGCTTTGCATTTTTGTTTGTTCATGTGCTTCTTTTTGCCATCTTTTTCGATTGTTGCTTCATTGCTTCATGGCAGTTTGTCTAGCGATTTATTCGACCTCTCTACCCACCCGATTTACTTCGAATATATTTACCTTTCAAAAAAAATTGAAACATGGTAATGAGAGTTAAGCTCCGATTGTTAAAGTTAGTAATTTTTTCATCACTTCTTGATTAACTTTTGGTTTTTAAAACGAGTTTATAGAAGAGGATTTAACTTTTGGTTTTAATATTAGTAACTTTTTTGTCCATCATCGATCAATATAGTAATTTTTTGATGTGTGCCCATGCACACGCATAAATAACCTACAAAAAGAAAAAATAGAGTTATTAAACATCTTACTAGCTTATAAAAATACTAAAAAAAATCAACTTAACATCTATTTTACATATTTAATCCATCCACTTTAATTACCCAATTAGTTATATCTTATCAAAGGTGATCAAAAGTGACAAATATTGAGGATCAATCTTGATTCTGATAAATAGAGAACGGTCATATCTAGAAGTTAAATCAGGGTTCAATATTGGGGATCAATCTAGTTACATAAGCAACACATGAAAACATTAAATTATTGAATAACCCATGTGTGTTAGTAAGAGTAGGTCTGGTCGGATAAAAAGGGTGAGTATGTCTGTCATTAATAACAAGTAGATAAGTTAGCTAAAATCAATTAGTTAATTAAGATTTGATAAAGTTAAACTTTTTACAATGGCTTATTTTATCTGCATTACACCCTCCCATTATTTTGCAACACAGCTCTGGCACTTGCAACCGTATACACATTAGCCAACAATGATAGGATAAGATAAATATCAGCCACACATAAAACATAACACACAAAACCGGTTGCAGATCAACTTATACACATACATGAACTGAACTATCTTACCAAAAGCTCTTTACCCATTAACTTGGATCCTTCCTCCTACTAATCCAAACCCGAAAAACACGAGAAATTAAGAGTATCGAAATGGGTACTCTCCAGTTGAACTCATACGGATTAGCCTCATCATTCGCCTCTCAAAGCTTCAAGTTCAAGAAACAGAATGCGATAAACATGAACGCCAGTGCTGCATCTGCAAGGCAAAGAAGCAGCAAGTTCACAGTGAGAGCGATTGGGACAGTCCCGGAGAGAGGAGCAGCTGAAGCCACAACCACGGATTCTTCAACACAGCAAGAACCAGCCACAGTGGACTTTGCCTTTGTCAATGTAACCAAGCACTAATCCTCTCTGTTTCTCAGGGTTTTCAAGTTTACATTGGTAATGTGATTTGGTTGGTGTGTGTTTTAGTCTGTGCTGTTGCCTGATGGTACGCCGGATGTGCATTTTCGGACAACCTGCGGTGGGCAGAACCTCAGGAAGATAATGCTGAATAATCAGATCGATCTTTATGGCCCTTATGTGAGTCTGAAACTACAAGTACCACATGTTGCTTTGCTGTTATCTTCTTATGTAATTGATGTGCAATGTTGGAATTTACAGAGTAGACCCTTGCTAAACTGTGCTGGAGGAGGAACCTGTGGCACTTGCATTGTAGAGGTCAGATCTTTTTCTTCAGTACCGATTCGTAAAGGTGGACCTCACAATTATTGCAAATTTACTTGGTTGATTCAATCTGCAGGTAATAGAAGGGAAAGAGCTCCTACCACTTAGAACAGACAAAGAGAAAGAGATACTCAAGAAGGTAACACACTCCATTTGAGTCTTCTTCTCCTTTCATAAGCTAAGTACCAAAATGTGAACATTATCGCCACATAAAGGAATTACCCATAACAGAAACCGAAGAACTGGAGACTTGCATGCCAAACTACTGTGGGAACACCGGATTCCAGAGGCCTGGTAAAATGGACTATTTTCTTACAATAGTACATGAAAACTTATACCTTTCAAAACAGTCACTGAGGTAGATGAGGCTGTGCAGGTTGTGATTCAGCAATTACCCGAATGGAAAGCACACGAGTGGAAATACGAAAAGGAAGAAGAAGAAGTTCCTCCTGAATGCGAGGAGTGAAGATACATAACTTAGAGCTCAATGGCATATTGTGTCCTCCCCTATTGAGAGGTCATGATTTCAATTTGCCCTCCACAATGTACGTATTGAAAATAGAGAAAAAAGAAGCAAAATGAAGGACTGAATAAGACAAAACCTTTTACTTCCATTTTGGAAAAATAGCTAAAGAGCAGATAGCCTGTTTAAGGTTGTAAACATGTCCCGATAATTAAATAGTTGACCTGTTTCAAAAGCGTTCCATGTTACGTTGCTACTGCACCTTCAATCTGATGGTTCAAGTATATCATCTTGTACAACAGCTCCATGCTTTGTCAGGGATTCCAGGGAAAGCAAAAGCCAAAAGCAAGGGGGATGATATGCTTTCAGTAGTCGGGGATGGAAGCGAATCGGTAACCCTGGGCTCCTCTCCATGAGTAATAAGCTAACCGTGTTTCATAAAAACCTGCACCCGCGTTCACAAGATCAAATACGCGTTGTTAGCATTTGTGGCAATAGAAAGTAGCAAAAACCTAATGTTGGTGAAAAATATGCAAAATTGCTTGACATGAGCAGCCATTCAGAGGCCAGGAGTCTTGTAATAAACAACTATATGAAATTCATAGTAGTGTCCATTCTACATCAAAATGGAGCGGACAATCCAACATGATCAATTATGAGGACCATTGGAGAATGCCTCAGTGGTGAGTCTCTAGGGATTCTATGTTGCTAAAAATATAGACAACCAAATAGAGAATTACAATAATATGTGGTTAAGTCCCATATAAAATTCACAGATATAACAAAAAATGCACAAGTGATATATCAATGAAAACACAGGGTCATAGTCAGGTGTAGAAATGCACAAATATAACGAAAAATCTTTAAACAAACTATGAAAGATGCCTAAGCTTGGTCCTAATGGCTCATGTGCATCGCGGATGGTCTGATATCAAGCTGAAAGGACGTCATCTAAGATGATTAAATGAGATATCAATGAAAATGAAGGGTCATAGTTGGGTTTAGCTCATTGCTCAATGAGCTCTTGTCGGATGCTTAAGAGTGCAGCGAACAGCTGGGGCATCTAATATAGAACTCAAATGGCATTTTACAAGCAGAAACCTTTCAGTCGCTGACAAAGGATGGATGATTAGTTTTATCTGTGCAAAAAGGAAGTAGCTTGCCCTTCTCAGGGTGGATATGCATTCAGTGAAAAAAGCCAATAGCGTCGGAAGTGAAGAGCCAGCTATGTCTGGAGTCTCTCTGAATTTGATTCATTCTAAAGAGTATACTATTTCCTCTTCCCTGCTTATTTCACATAAGAATCTGCAAGCTTAAACTCTACAGTGATGGTTGAGCAGTAACCATCCATGAATTAGGAATCCCGTATTGGAACACAAACTCGATACCATGTGTGTGGATTGCAGCTCAAGAATCAGCTTCACCTAGAAATTCCATTCATAAGGGATTGTGTTTCAACCCGATCCTTTCAAAAATCGAATTCTCATTCTAACCTGATGCCCAAACTTCAACTAAACACCTTAAAGCATTCCAATTCCAATTCACAAGTGATCATACTCATCAACCTTCCCAACAGGCTTGACCAATCATTCAATCAGGCACTCAGATCAAATCGAACAAAAGCAAGCAATCACGAAACCCTAAAAATCACAGGCAACATCAAATTCCAACAATAAGAACAGTTAGTTCAGATCCATTACCAGGAAGGAAAGTGAGGACCCCGAGAGCGAGAAGGCCGTAAGCTTGAGACGGTTCACCGCCCATGTGACCAGTGAGAATGAAGAAGGAGACGAAAAGAAGGAGCGAGCCCAAGGAGAGGAGAAACAAGGCGAGGGCGATCGACTTCCATGGGACTTTATCGAAGGCTCTAGGGGTGTAATCGAAGCGAGGATCGTGGCGCCTCCCGATCTTTAAACCGCCATCTTCGTCATAGGAGTCGAGGAGATCCTCTTGTTCGTCGGTCGGAAGACGAGCGTAGCGCGCGCTGCGCCGTGACGCCATGGCCACTTGCGAGGACATTGCGAGAAATTCACCCAACCCTCGACAGATTTGAACTGGATCCCAAATTTAATACCCAAAAATTGGTGGGATTTTGAGATCTGGGTTTAGGAATTCAAATCGGGAAATTGAACCTGCGAGAAAAGTAGAAGGAGATTGAGCTAAGCTATTATCTCTTCTTGATTTCTCATTAGACTGACCGGTAAATCGTCAACCAGGGGCGCGCCGTTGACGGTTGATGATTCATTTTCTTCACAAATTTGGGATACTAATCATACTATGAATATATACCCCGTAAATCAATGTCAAAATAAATATTTTAAATGATAAAAATTATATAAATTTTTTTTTTTAATAATCTTAGTATTGTATTACTTTTTAGTAATAAATATGAGATTATTAAAAAAAAAATTATAAAGTTTTTATCATCCTAAGAAAACGACAAATAAAAGTGAACGGATGGAGTATATACAATATTACAATGTCTAATCGGACATTGTTGGATAGAGAAGTGGCTAACTTTGTTCGATGGCTAATGGATCATAACACAAAACATTTTTTAAAACGGGGCAAGTGAACAACGTTATTATTTTTTAGCTAATTAGATTAGAAGACCTTCTTAATATCCAAATATTTCTTACCAACATTCTTTCTACACCTCTTAATGGTAGCGATACCCCTCATAACTGCTTTGTTAATTTGCATTCTTTGAACATAAAGACATAAATAATAGTTTGCATTTCACCTTAGGGGTAATCTTTTGAAATTTATTCAACAATTTTATTTTACAAAATTTTAATTAAATATGTTTTTTGTGTGTTATTTAACACTGATTTTATTTATTTAATTGGTAGTAATTTGTAATATAATAAGACATCGAAGTCAATATGTCCGAGTGGTTAAGGAGACAGACTCGAAATCTGTTGGGCTTTGCCTGCGCAGGTTCGAATCCTGCTGTTGACGTTGTAATTTTTTCGGAGCCCTCCAAGGGTTAGTTTTAACAGAGGCCATCTTCCTCCGTTACTTTTGAATTAAAAAAAATGAAAAAGACAGAACGGGAGACCGACTGAGAACAGTGAGTAGTCTGAGAGTCAACAGGGAGAACGAGGAAGCGAACTGAGGGTTGACAGGGAGATGACCGGTGACTGGGCGGCGGCGAGGCTTCTAGGGAGTCCTCACTCTCGTGTTCGGGCGTTGCGACTTATGGAGATGGAGACCATTGAGGGAGGAGAAGCCATACACTGATAGGGAGACGGGGTCATTCTGCTAGCCGGTCGACGACGTCGAGGCGAGCGGCGCCAAGGTGGCTATGAAATCCTGATTCGAGTTCGGGAAGAGCGACTAAACAAGGTACTACTTCCTCCTTATCTTCTTCGAAAATTAGGGTTTGGAATTGGGGCTTCTCAGTCTTGGAATTGGGGCTTATCAGTATTGTGTTTTGAATTGTCAATGCAACTGATGTTCTTGTTTCTGGTTAATCGCATTGAAGCTGCGTTGGCAGAGTGATTACTTGGTGCCATGTGTATTTGACAAAGAAATTTATGATCCAATCCAGAATTAGTTTTCATTTTTGTTTTAGTTCTAGAAGGAATCTACAAAACCATGAACTAATCAGCTGTGTAAAATTGAATGAATTGAAATTGCTACTATTTAAGAAATATATATAGTTGTAATACAAATTGTGCCATATCTTTTTGTGAGATTTTAAGCATTAGGCAAATCAATGAGAATGATCATTGTCAAAGGGTGTTTGAGTGTGGCAATGAAAGAGGATGATTTGTGTTTTACTGATGGGGCTTTACGCACAAATTGTGCTATGGACTTGAAGTGGGACTTACCAACTATGCTGCAGGTGGGTTTCGATTTCCTTTTTGCTTACTTACTATTTTACTGTATTGTTTTCCCCCCCCTAATATCTCACACATACTCCATGCTCATGGGGCAACATATGCTGATTCTCTTCAGGTGAGCACACTTGGCACTTTAGATTGTGAACTGAGATATGGTGCTTCGTATCTCAGTAAAGACCTTACCTTTCTTTTGCTTCTCAGGATTTGATGGAAAAGACAATAGTTTTCGTTCTTGCTACTGGGCAAAAGCATTTCAGTTCTGCCTTATGCAAACTTTTTGAGAAATATTCAGAAGTTTTGGTCAGTCAATGTCTTTTAACAGCAATGGAGTACTTAAAAGTTCTGAGGGAGGAATTAACTCTTGAGCTTTAGATTTTAAGAGATCGTATTGCCTTGTCAACAAAAGCAGGTCAAATATACCTACAAGTAATAAGCACATCTCATGACATTACATACAAGTTTTCAGATGGATTATTATTGTTTTATTTATAAAAAAAACGCCTATTAGCTCAATCGGTAGAGCAATGTGCTTCGGCACAAAGATGTGGGTTCGAATCCCACATAGGTTGTCGAGAATATAGATATTGAGTTGCTTTCTTAATTTCTTGAATAATCAACAACTAAACTAAGGGGAGCTTCCCATTATAGGCTTGCTGCTACACTTGATAACAGGTTGCATTTGAGCCTAAAAATATGACAGAGTTAATAACCTGAAAAACTGAAAACTCAATGCTGAAATGTTAGTTTGTGTGTATACATTACTTAAAAATATGTTAGTCTCTCAGCTAGATCGAATAGCTACACATAATATGGTGCATCATAGTACGTATCAATATGAATTTGCTTTCATGATTGCAGATACATAGAGAATAAAATGGGGCATTGGTATCCAGCCCCAATGATAGAGATGTATGATGTTAGCAGATAACCCTCGCTACTTTTATTTTCCCATGTATTGCTTAGGATTCTTCTATTTAGACGTTTTTAGCGAGTTATTGCTTAATTAACAGAATTGACATCCAATTATTAATTGTCAAGGTAGCCGTTTGACAAAATCTACCTTAAATTAGTGCTTGTCTCTATATTATTTGGCCAACCAAGTTACACATCTCATTCATACCATGACAAATATCATATGGATTGCACCCTTGCTGATCATCAATCTAATATACTCCGTATTAGCCTCTGTAGGAGTCGAACCCACATCCTGTGCATAAGCACATGCTCTACCGTTTGAGCTAATAGGTTCCAAAAGAAGCTTCAAGGTAATTTTGTTTCTAGATTATTATAGTAATCTTCTCACAGTTGGTTTTCAAATATTACATTTGAATATATGCACTGCTTTTTACATGAATTTCTATTATTGCATCATCAATAGAAGTGGATAATTTTTTTTAAAAAAATCAGCGATAGTGTTTCAAGCCCATAAAAAGTGTAATCACTAGCATGCACAAATAGGAAGATTTGTCTACAACCAAAAACTAACAAATTGTGAACATAAACACACCTTCGAGATGAAGGAACTGCAAAGCTGAAGGGCCCTATACCACCCTGTTGCAACATAGTCCTAAATCACACACAGATGGGTTATTTTCATGCAGCAATACTACACCATTACTGAATATGAACTCTTCTCATGAATTGCTTTTGTGTAAACTGTAAACTCTATTTGCATTCTTTACAAGATGAACAACTAACCACTCTTAATAGCTTGCAAGTATAATTAATTGAGTTTGAGAGAAGTCTCCTAACTGAATACATAAATCCATGAAACCACATCACTAGTAATTTCTAGTTTCTATTGTGTGGCAGGGGTTGGCTTGAATAATCTGCTCTTTCCTTATTGTCAAATTTTAGGGAACCCATTACAATAGAATTTGAGTGGAGTTCATCAAGTACCTTATATACCCTTACAATAGAATTACAGTAGGCAAACTATGAAAGCAAAGATGCAAACAGGGATACCATAAAAAGCCACTGAAACACCCATATCAGGTTCCAAACTCAAATAGTCAGATGACTCAGATTCATATAACAATTTGAATGCTCAGAAAATATAACAACAAATATGCAGATTGATGATCAATAAAGATCCTTTTTGTCTTCTTTTCATCATAACAATTAACAACAAATATGCAGGTTTATATAACAACTCAACAACTAAATTTCAGACTCAATTTCACAAACTCAAGTTAAAACCCCCAAATTCGAACCCCTGAATTTTGAAAATTTTCAAAGACATACCTTCTCCGGTCGGATTTCACCTCTAGACTCCAGTTGGCGCACGCAGGTGTTGCCTTCACCTCCTGCATCGTCGTCTCTGTCGCCTCACCTCTCTGTAAGGGCTTGCAATTCGCCTACCCTCTCCTTCGATCCATATTACATTGTCGCCTTACTGGGTGATTTAATTCTATGTCGCCGATCTCCCTGAGTTGCCTCTCCTTTGTGTCGCCGATCTCCCTGAGTTCTCTGTGCCGCCTCTCCATTCTCAAACGGGGTAATCAGGCCCGGCTTGTTCTTTGTTTTTTCTTTATTTTCATTTCTTTTTTTATTAAAACTAAAAACTAACGGAGCAAGGAAAACCCGTTAAATATAACTTTTGAAGGGTACGACACGAATTTATCATAAACCCATTTCACATCAAAACGACATTTCATATACCATCAAACCACAACAGCTTCCCTCTTCATCCTCAAACCTTCACGCACCCAATCTCATTCCCCTTTGTCAGAAGAGCGTTCATCCATGGCTACCACGCTCCGCCCACCTCTCCCTTCACTCTCACTCCCCTCTCCCAATTCAACCTTCCGGCGCCATCTTCCCGCCTTAACAATAAGGTGCGGGCCGCGGGACAACCGAGGACCGCTGGTGAAGGGGCGGATCCTCAGCATCGAAGCAATCCACGCCGTCCAATCCCTCAAAATCGCCCACAACCACCGCAAATCCGCCGCTAATGACCACCAGATCACCAACACTCTCTCCCGCCTGATCAAATCCGACCTCCTCGCGGTGCTGAACGAGCTCATCCGCCAGAACCACTGCCAGCTGGCCCTTACCGTCTTCTCCGTTGTCCGATCTGAGCCGTCTTACGCCCCCGATCTCGCCATGTACACCGCCTTTGTCCGCGCACTGGCGAATAACAACATGGCGGAGGAAATCGATGGCCTGATTGTAGAGCTGGAGCGGGAGGTGGACGGCTCCGAAACTTCCGGCGCGCTTAAATGGAGCAACGAGAAGACCTTGGCGAAGCTGATTAGAGCGTTGTTTGATGCGGAGAGGAAGGAATCGACGGTTAGGGTTTACGGGATGATGAAGAGGGGGGGTTGGGGGAAGGAGGGGAGTGGAGTGGTGGTGGATGAGTATGTGGCGAAGGTTTTGGCGAGAGGGTTTACCAAGTTTGGGGAGATTGAATTAGCTGAAGAGGTTGAGCTTGCATATCAGAATTTCGCAAATGCTTGCTTGCAAAGAGTTTGAGCTTCTTCATCTCTTACTGCATTATGGAATGACAGGTTTTTACTTCTTCCCCTAATAAATTCTTCTAATATAAGAAATCAAATCCTTAGTTTTTGTATTTTGCGTTTGTTTCATCTCATATGTCTTCGCTCTATTTTATGGCGTGTCTTCAATTTTTTTCTTAATTATGAGCACTTGAAGCTCCTGATCATGGTATAAAGTGTAAACCAAATAGATGCTGGTAGGTTTGACAGAGAAAGGTCAGTTATTCTGAAGGAACAATTGGTTGAACTCTTCATTTTTTTCATATATATTTTTGGAATCAGCTTGGTGCATTTCTTGTTTGTTTTTATCTGGATGATTTCTCTATGGTTGGGTAGCACACACCTGGAAGTTTTCGAATGAATCTGAGATATTGGGTGAACAAGGTGAGCTTCAACTATTGATGTTTTGTATCATCATCCTCCAAACTTGGTTTATGTGATTTTGAGAAAGCCATTATTGGCTTTCCTTGTAGAGTCATGGTCTTTATTTCTAGCTGTTTGACTTTTGACCTTTGAGAACCTACTACCATTGCTTGGTTGGGATTTGGGAATAAGTTCTTCTCATGTATATCTGATCACATATAGCTTTGTTGAGGTTTTTGTTTTTCTAGGTGGATGTTTGGATGTGAGATTTGTGTTGAGGACACTAGAGAATTGCAAGGTGGGAGCTTTTTGCTATGGGTAATTATAAGCAAACAGGGGGAGCACTTTCTTGGTTGGAATGTATATTAGAATTTGTTAAATCAATCATATTAATGATAGGATTTCTATGTTGGTTCATGGATTGATATTTGGTTGGTCAGAACATGGAGTTTAGAACCTCAGTATGCTCTTTGCCCTTTTAGTTTTGGATATTTGGTTAGATTATGAGTTTTCTTCTCCATTTCAATTTGGATGTTGTGTTGGAAAGTCGGAAGTAGGTGCTTTGACATGTTGTGGTCTATTATGGATCAAAGGTTTAAAATTTGATCATAAATTGGACCCTGACGTGTCAAGACATAAAGGATAGGGTCCTTACTCATATCTTCTTCATGTGAAGTGAATTGAAAACATGAAAGGTCTACATATGGTAGATGTGCAATTCAAATTGAACTGCTACCACTTCCTTTATAGGTTATATTTGACCACTTTAAATTCACGTGTTGAATAGAATGGGACTATGAGTTGCTTATTCAGAGGAAAAACAGTTATAGATTAATTTGACTGTTTGATGAAAAGATTACTAGAAGAGAAACTGAAACAGGGGCAGGTATCAAGAAACACTCACACTCAACCCTTAAATCACTGAAATTCAAAATAATAACAGATCAATGAGGTTAGTATTAGACCTGTGAACGGAGATTGTCAGTTTTGTCCACCAGAAGCTCAATCTTCTCACCACGATCAAGCACCTGCACCGAAAAAAAAAGAGCATTTGTAGCAATGATATTAAATTAGAACAGAAGGTATTTTTATGATGCAAACTAGTAAATTAAACAAAGCTATACTTCTGCTACAATTTGTAAAATTTTACCTAAATCAGAAAAGGTTCATGGAAAAGAAACAGTCGTTCCACAAATGCAGATTCCCTATTAAAGAATAGAGTAAAACATGAAGTTTTAAACTGATGATTACTGGACTATTAGAGGTTAACTTGCCTTTTCAATGTTTTCCATCATCACACCCTTCACTTCTGAAACTCGGGCCTGCATCTTTGCAAGCTTGTTCACCTCCTCTGGATGATCTACACAATATTGCATGTGCTCCTTCAGTTTAGGCCTAAAAGAACAAACACACATTTTTAATTAGATGTTACAGAGTAACAAATGAAAATACTCCTATAAACATCAGATTAGGCAAAGGAAGTTACCCAAAAACTCTTTGTTCAGGCTTTTCAGACCAGCATATCTGCTGTTAAAAGTTGCCTGCCAGCAGATTCAACAGCAACCACACAATAGGCTGCAACATTCAAGATGTTCCGTTTTAACACGTGAGTTGCAATAATAATCGATGCTAAGAGCTATCAAACCATGGACAAATTGCACTTGTGTGAATTGGATATGAGATAGCACTAAACAAACATTTGATGCCATCAGATCTATAACATAGCTTGTCATTCAGTCCACACTATTCAACGTTATATATAAATATAAAGACGTGTTCATCCTAGTAAGGATTGCTGAGGCAACTAAGAATGCCCAATTTTCCATGTTACATCAACACCAGCAACAAAAATGTAGATTTATTTATCATACAGAAGCGAATGGCATGATGATACTCCTTCACTTCACGTCTAAACTAGACTGGCGAAGAGGACACCGCAGAGCAAATGGTTAAGCTATTGGCAAAATGATATTCCTTCACTTCCAGTGTAACTGAATAGGTAGTAGCTAACTAATCTAATTGGTCCCTTCTATATTGTTGTTTTTTCAGGGGTTTCAATATTCACATCCTGTATTAAATAATATGGACATAGAGACTGAGTCAAATGTTTAGAAATAAGAAATGTTCAATATTCACAACTATGTTATTTGAAAAGGAGTCATGTAGATAGTATACACATTGTCTAGGATGCTAGAAAGTAATTATTAAAATTTGGGGTCCCATGTTTTTCATTATTTCTTTTACCATTCTTCATATTTGTGAAGTTAACTGTTAGCTTTTCTTATTAAAATTAGATGTTCTTACACAGTTACACATATTATGATGCAGGTACAGAACTGTGATTGTTGAGAGAGCTCTTAGACCTACACTTTTCATTGGTAGCCCAATTATGAATGGTTAGCTAGGTTGGCTTTGATTATATGAATGCCTATTAGTATGGAGCTATTTCCAGCTAATTGGCTTTCCTTCATAACCTCTTCCTTATCTTGTTATTGCTGATTCTTCTTCTTCATGTACTATTTGGTTGCCATTTTTCCTGAAAACCTCATGGTTTAATTTTTAAAAGTGGACAATCCTCCCCTTCTTTTCTTTGCACACTAACTCAATTGATTCACCAACGTGGGCCTTGATCCTATTGGAGGTTATTATGTTTGTCTTTTTGAATGTCTTCAGAAAATGACATGCATATTTTCATTTTGTGATGAAAATGTTCATGTTCACTGCCTATATAAAGGTGACCAAGTTCGTTTGAATCGGGTCAATTGACTACTACTTTATGCACTTATCTTCTTACTGTTTTCATACCATATGTCATCAATTGACTGATTCTCCTTTCTGTCATAGTGCAAAGGCGTTTGGTTTTACCGTTTGACCCCCCTTTGGATTCCGATTAATTTTTCATGTTATCTTGTCTCATGTCACAGATTAAACCTGTTATCTCAATTCTCAAGCAGTGGAACATTACTTGTACGCTTGCTCCTTTGGTACTGCTCTCTTTCTTTTGCCCCCACCCTAATAGTTGAATGTTGTGAGCCCCATTTCTTAGCTGATTGTTACCTCCATGATCAGAAATGGACAAAGAAACTACTCTTTCAACTTTACGACTTCTTATTGACAAATCTAGAAGATTTTCGATTATTTTAAGTTCTTAGCATGTTTGTGATTAATCAGGCTCTTTGAAAGTGGTTTTCTTTGGCCACCGTTAAAGATATTGATTTTTATATAAGGTCCAATACTCCAATAGCATTTTTCTTCATAAAAAATAATAATTTTGATTTCCTTCCCTTTCCATGAGGCTGCTAAGTTTTTATTTCTATTAGTGTTTATTGCAATTAGACTAGATTACTTTTTTATTCATGATCAATTATGTCGTAATTCAGCATTTTGAACACGTTGATAACCACCCTATTGTTCATCCTTTTCTCTTCTCTCCTGCATAATGTTTGTCCATGATTGATCCTCGGTGCAGGGTAGTTGCTGTATCAAGTCCAGTACCTAGATGTTGAAGAAGTTGAAACATCTAGCTGGCAGTGTTTGCTATGACAACGCGTTTACATGTAGATTGTTATGCGAATCTGATTTTATTACCAACATTTCCAGATCCAGGTATGAGCCAAACCTTGAGGTTCCTTAACCTGCAATTCTGCAAAGAGCATGTTTCTCTTAACTCAATGATGCACTTCAGGGGAAAAACAGTTTTACAATGCTAATAAATAGACCAGGGATTGTCCATTAGCTAAAGCTGTCACTTCAGTGTTGGATTTGGCCATGAAGTTGAAATTTTTTGGTAGTGGATCACATATTGGATTGTTTGTCCTGTTTGATGATTGGGATATATAATGCTTTGACTAAAATAATGCTATATATAATATGGACCTTAATCTTTTTTCCCATCTTGAATATCCCTAGGAAGGTGATACCTAAAATTTGAACCTTTATAGGACCATATCAATCTTGTGGTATATAATTCATTGGTGACATTTCTTTGTTTATGGATAATGGCCGGTTACATTATACTATGAAAAAAACAGCTCCTTTTTTAGTTGGTGGAAACATTTTTTGGGCTCTTAGCCTTTAATTACAGTATTTGGCTATTTAGGAGCCCTACCAGTTACAAATTAACAATTGAAAAGCTTCATAATTTTGTTGGTGGATGCTTGGGTCAAGTAGCGTCGTGTTTGATTCATTCGTGGGTTTGGTATTTCCGAATAATGTTCAGAAGATGATGGATCATAACCCTTTACTAGTTGTATGGGATCATGTTGAAGTTGGCATAGTGAAGTTTGAATCAGCTCAGGTTGGCACAGTGAAGGTTATATATGGAGTATATAGTAGTGTACTAGTAGTGTACTTGAGCCATGACAACTAATTCCCCCATTAAGGATATGCAGGAATTAGGGCTAAAGTTACTTGCTGTTAACTTCTCTAATTTGATCAGAGGGGTAGTTAATTGGTTATAGGTAGAGCTGGGCAAAACAACTATTGGAGAATCAAAACTCTTTTTTTTTTTTTAATTATTTTTGTTCCAACTATAACAATTTTGCCATTTTGAAGAATCTGCATTTAAAATACAGGTTTGTTTGTTCATATTTTTCAACGTGGAGCTCTTTTGGTTTTCTCACAATCTCAACATCATTTCCTATTTTTAGAGAATGATTTTTCTAAACACTTATATTGAGAAATATTTTTCAAATATTAGTTATTTTAGAGAACGATTTTTCTAAACATTTGGAGAATAGGATGGGGATTCTGTTGGAACAAAAAATGGTTCAAAAATTTTCAAAAGCTAAAATACCTAGAAAATGAAGAAGCTATTGGTGATGCTTTTGATGTTCGCCCCTTTTTAACTAAATGATTTTTTTTTTATCCAATGACAAGTTTATGGACCGTGGATGAAAGCGAGTGATCCACCTAACCCGAGCTACTTGATTCGATTATACAGGTGAAAATGAGTGAAAAATCGGGTGGATTGATTGAATGAGTCAAGCTACATGACTCATTATCTAACCTATCACTCGACCAACTTGACCATCATCCATTTAAGTGTGCTTACTAATTATGAAAGGTACGAGAGAAAATTGGCTAGGTCTCGTCGAGAATCATTTCAATCAAGTAGTAATTTTATGGAAGCTTTAACAATTTACGGGTTGGTTGTAGCATTAGCTCTTTTATTTACAAATCCTTCGTTTAATCCTAATATGAAAAAATACATATTATTCATGTGGTACTTTCTCAGATTTTGCACGTGTAATACCCTTTCTGTTTCACGAATTCCTGCGTTTATCCGACTTCAACTTCTTAGAGCAAGAGCTAGATAGATTCGAGACTAAGTTTTTTCCCCATTAATTCATTCAATTTTTTTCTTTCTAAACGATGATAATTAATTGTTACTTTATTTGACAACGAGTGAAGATGATAAAGACTACTTTATAAACACATTTTTTTGTGTGGATGAACAATTGATTTGTCTGTATATGTGGATGGAAATAATCGTTGAAGATACATTCACTTGTTTACTCACTTGAAGGAATTGTGTCTCAATCTTTGGGATATAAAGGATCGGATGGTGAAATGGATTAATCCATCTTTTACCTTATCCAATTTTATCTTTTTTGCAACCAATATTTATCTATTTAATTGTGATAAATTGGTAAATATTATTGAAGTTATTATTTATGTTCTTCAAGCTGATCGTGTAGGAGGCCCATTTATATTAGATAGTTTGGATGTACAAGTTCTTATATTGGATAAATAAGGAGGATAAGTTCAAAGAATAATTCAAACAAACAAGAAAATGTGGGCAAGTTGTACATATATGGTAGTTTAGTATTCAACAATTTTATGATTAAATGACTTCTTGCTTGATGGGTCCTTCATTATTACCAACCCAAAAGGTGGCATGGAAAAAAAGAGAGAAGAGACAAAATTTGAGAATTGACATACCATAGGTAAGAGATCGATTCAAAGATTGAAAAAATCTGAATTCATCAAAACTTTTATTTTGTAATTGTATTACTGGTTAAAAAAACCATTTTTTTTATTTAATATATTAAATTTTTTGGGGTATTATTCGGGTCCATATCATTTGTCTCCGTTCTTGTTCCCGGGGGCGGAGCTAGAAAAAAATCGAGGGAGAGGCTCAACTATGTTGTAAAGAATATAGTGTTAACACCTTAAATGTATAGCTATTAAATAAGAAGCATTTTTGCTTATGTGTGATAACTACCTTAATTTTATGATTTACACTCAATCAACTTACTCTACATACATTGTTAACTAATGAAATTTGTGTAATTAGTGGGTGCTCAAGCCTTCATTGGCTTGGGTGAGCCTGCCTGGTGGCTTGTCGTCTGACTAATCGGTTTGCGTCCTTTGCAGGCTAGGGCTAGGATCCGTGGACGACTAGTCTATAACCTCGGAACCCCACGTTACAAAAAAAGAAGAAGAAATTTTTATACATTTTTTTCAACTTATATCTATAAGTATCAAAAATTGTGCCATGACGCGGAAATGTAGAAATGTGTAAAAATATTGGTTTTACCATAATTTATTACACTCTTTGTTTTCACTTTATCAAAAACTAAAACCAATAATTCATTAAGCATAACTTGTTGGTACTATGATTTTGGCCCCACGTGTCATGTACTCCATGGTTTTATTTTAGCCTTTTATTTTTTGAATGTTTGTACATAATAGTTAGTTTATCTGTTGACTTATTTGACCATTTCAGTCGCCAAATTTGTCTCCATAAAATCACTTTTTTGAAATAAAAAATATAAGGGTGTTTCCAGAAAGACTAAAATACCTAATTCATATAACATCCTTTTTCTAACAGAATAATACTTTAAAACAATATATTTTGTGAAACTTTTAAGAGTTGAGAACAATAAAATATATGCCAAAATGCATAAAACCACCCTTTATTCACCCTTATTTTCAATCAACCACCCTTTATTAAAAAAAATTCACTTAACCACCCGTTATAACAAACTGTTTGCAAGTAACCACCCATCCTCCCATTTTCACTTAAACTTCCACAATTTAACTTGAAGTAAAAGACTAAAATGCCCCTAAATGTGTTTTTAGTACACTATTATTATTTTCCTATATTTTTTATAGTCTTGATCAAAGGTAGGCATAAACACATTCAAGACGAAGTACAAACAACCTCCACCTAGATCCCTATCAAGCATTGTCAGAGGCGGGTGCAAACAAATTAAGCGTCGATGACCGAAAGAGGTATGACTACATCTGACCTACTAGTAGAGGTGGGCGCTTGCCGCTTGGTATGTGTTCTAAACATGGATTTGGAAATCCCTCCAAAATTCTAGTAAATCCGAGGCTAGTTTAATTTGAAGCTCAAAAGACTAGATTCCAATTGTACAACTTGCATACATTAATGGTAATTTTGTATAAATAATAATAAACAAAAACTACAAAACCAAATTTAGGGGCATTTTTGTCTTTTACATTCAAGTTGAATTTAATAGAAGTTTAATTTAAAGAAAAATAGGAGGATGAGTAGTTACTTGCAAATAGTTTGTTATAACAGGTGGTTGAGTGGAAACTTTTGAATAAAGGGTGGTTAATTGAAAATAAAGGTGAATAAATGGTGATTTTATGCATTTTGGCCTAAAACGTACGTGAACGGTTAATCTATGCATAGCTAGCTAGAATAATCTTTGCAGTGAAATCTTGAACTGAAAGGCTGTTAAATTTTCACATCCGAGTAAAGCAAATTAAAAGACAATTGCGTCACATCGAAGTTGTTGGATTACTTGGATTTTGTACTTTTGTTTTGTCTCAGTGAATTATTGCTTAAAGGAAGAGAGAGAACGAGATAGAGGTCGAGTTAATTGCTTTCTGATTACCAACCCTAACCCTAAAATTTTACATCTCACTTTAAATGGCAATAATTTATATTTTCCTCATTCAGAATCACTTTGAATGATAGATGTACTACCCACAGGAGATAGGTTCCTGCTGTACCGCTGGTCCACGGTGCTACTGTTCGGTGATGCTTGACTTCGTTCTTCACTGTCGTCCACAACTTTTTGGGAGTTGTTCTTTGTTCGTCTTGTTGTAGGGTTTGTTTCTGTTTTGTCTCGTAACGTCTGTATTCTATTTGTATGGTATGTTTAGGCGATTCTCGCCTGCCAACTCGTCGGGCTCTTGTGAATCGGGCTTGCCTGGTCACAAATCTTTACCTGATCAAAAAAAAAAAAAAAAACTTTGAATGATAGTTATATGTTTTAGGCTACCCACGATTTAATCTAAGAACAATGAGACTCTCCCAACATAGGATGTAGAATATTTGGTACAGTTACTTAAAATCAAGTCATCAACTAACTTATAGTACACTTTACTACTTTAGATGTCCCATTGCAAAGATCATTTCGCAAAAAAAAAAAATAAAAAAAATCTAAAAATCGCATATCCATGACCTCCTTATAACTCGATTGAAATATATATATGCACGAAATTTTAACATTTTACATTCATACTGAAGCAAACCTACACGTCTTCAGTGAGTCGATGAACTATGCACCTAGCTCTCGAATCCAACTAAATAAACGTACAAGTCCGCCCACGAGCTTCGCTACCCCTTACTTTATCATAAAGCAAAGAAAAAGAAAGAAAGAATAAAAAAGGAGAGAGATAAGTTTAATTAAAGGTAGAAGGAGACACCATTGACATGATAGAGTTGTGAAAGGGATATATATACAATACAAAAGACTCCATAGCCCCACCCACAAATTCATATTCTTAATTATTAGTTATTTCTACAAAATTTTTTTAAAAAAAATCCCTTATAAGAAAACATGGGTTTCTTCACCTACATCTGATGGAAAGCAACACTCTCTTAATAACCCTCATCCCCAACCTAGCTAAAGCCTGAAAACCATCAAGGGCTTTCTGTTTCTTGTGCTTCATTGAACAAGGAAACATTTCAATTTGAAGCAAAACACACAAAAAACAACCAAAATCATTGATGGGTTTTTGTTTGCAAAAGTAAATTAAGCTAGGTTGAAAAGTTATAGATAGTAGAAGTTGAGTTGATCCCCAATTTTGTGGGTTTAATTTGGGGTTTTGTGATACCAAATGATGGCAGCTGGAAACCCTAATTGGTGGAGCATGCAGCAGCATACCAATCCTATGCACTCAACTGCATCTGGTGGGCAGCCTGCTGCAATGGCTTCTCATCCTTTCCTTCCTCTCCTTCATAACCACTTCAACCTGCATGGTGGGCCCTCTTCGTCTTCTTCGTCTTCCTCTTCTTCTTCGTCTTCTTCGGCTTCTTCCTCTCTCCCTTTTAGCCCTCTTATTGCTGATCAGTCTATTCCCCAAGATCTTCCACAGAATTGGAGCCAACTACTCTTGTAAGTCCTTTTTTCACCTTTTTTTAATTGAATTGAAAGCTAACTAGTTAGCTTCAAAAGTTGGATTTGGTTTCTAATTCGAAGAATTTTCTGATGAATTTCGCGATATTTTAAACAAACTTTAAGATCTAAGTTGTATCTAATTTACAGGAATGGTGTGGCAAGCACTAATGAAGAAGAAAGGCTAGGACAAAGTATCCATTTTCAGATCAACAATTTCATCAATCCATCTTCATCACCACCGCCATCGTCATTAGATCAACCAAAGCTCACTAGCAATGAAGCTTTCATGATCAATCATCATCATCATCATCATCAACAACAACAACAACAACAACAAAATTTGATAAAGGAAGAGGTGGCAATCAACCCAAGAACTAGTTTATATGGCCATGCCCATAACATGTACAATCAGCCAATGCCTTCTACTTGGTCTCAAATATCTCCAAAGTCCGGTTTCACCACTACGAACAACAATAACGATAACAATAACAACAATTTCATGGACTTCTCTACTCATTGCTTCAAGGGAAGGGAAAAAACCCGGCTTGTAGAACATTCATCTGAGGTATGCACACACCATTAATTCCTTTGCCTTCCTATATTTCTCTCTTTCTGTGTCTCATTTTAATTTACTCGCGAATTCACCACAATATTTTATGCTCCATCTTTCCATTTCTGTTCGTTTTATCACAAACACGACGAAAGGCTCAAAGTGGCATAAGATAGGCTTACATAAAAAAAAGAAAAGAAATCCATGTGCTTAATTTGTCTTTAATTGATAACCAAAGCAGTGCAATAGCCCTTCAGCCACTACTGGTGTTGCTAAGAAGCCAAGGACCCAAGCCTCTTCAACACCACCTCTCAAGGTATGTATAATATTTCTATCTCAAACCCTAAATAATTCAATACATTTAATTAGAATGCATTAGCTGTTCTCAAAAAAAAAAAAAAAATTAGAATGCATTAGCTTAATTGCAAACTTCATTATATTTATGGTCCATGGGAATTTGAACTATATATGGGCAGGTGAGAAAGGAGAAGCTAGGAGATAGAATAACTGCCCTCCATCAGATAGTTTCCCCATTCGGAAAGGTATATATATATATATCGTATATTTTAAATTTATGCGCACATATGATGCACTCATACTTAAAACATATTCGAATTTCCTCGGGTTAATTGATGATTTGTCATAATTATTATACACAGTATGATGAAGTAACAATTGCTTTGTTTTGTGTTTTTTGTTGTTGTTGTAGACTGACACAGCTTCAGTGTTGTTAGAAGCCATTGGGTACATCAGATTCCTCCAAGGCCATGTAGAGGTGAGCTTTTTACAAGCCCTTCCTCATACAAATGTGTAATTTTCATACATATATATACTGTCTGATTTATGTTGTGAGAAAGAGGAATTTTAATGAATTTATATAGATAAGACTTTATATATATATATATATATATATACATAAAAGTTTGTTCTGTAAGAAGGCTCAAATGAGAATCAGTGCAAGAGTGCAACTTTTCATGTAAATGAGTGCTCTGATCAAGAAGTGATGATCAGCCATGCTTTCTGAACATTCCTTTTTCATTTCAAAATCACTACTTTTTCTTTTTTATTTTTATTACTTTTTTCCACATATATCTTTTCTAAAATAAAACTTACCATGATGACTTAAAATTAAGTAATATTCATTGTTAAATTTCAGGCCCTTTGCTCTCCATATAACTTGGGCAGTGCTTCAGCCATGAGCCAACCTTCAGTGAGCAACTCCCATCTCTATTTGGTCTTATATTTTTATTGAGTGAATTTCTGATGAGAATTAGGTCATAACTAAAGTTTAAAAAATGACATAATTAAAGATGAAAGTGTTGTTGAGCTAGCTAATTTTTATTGTCTCTATATTAACGGTTTGGATCTGGCGAAGTACTGCACTGTACAATTATTCCCTCAATAGTTGTATAGTGCAGTACTTTACTGAATAGTGTAATACATCGTCAGATCAAAATCGTTGAGGGGACCTATTAGGGATTTCTATAGTATGGTTGATTAGTAGAAAAGTGGGTGTTGGGTTATAAATACCCACAATTGTATTGTACGGGGATCATGAAATGAATTACCAATCTTTCTCCTATAACCTTCTTCTTCTTCTTCGTCGTCTTTATCTCTCTGAAATCTCATTCTCTTTCCCCTTCCTATCCAACCTTCGAGTCGTCACATGACCTCATTCCCTCTATTTATTAAGCTACATATATGCATGTTGTGAATTAGGGTTTGCAAGTAGCAATATTGTCTTCTCATCTTTAACTACCTCAATAATTGTAGTCCTTTTTAAAATTTTAGTTTTAATAATATTTAACCTCATAAATTCCATTTCTATGTATGAATGTGTACAGGCACATGGGGAAAGGAATTGCCTATTTCCAGACCATCCTGGTCAGGTAAGTTAGTCATTATTGAACTCTATAAAAACTATGGTGCCAAAATTGGCTTTTTGGAGGGCATCTTACCCTAGGCTCCAATATATTCTTATATTAGCAATTAAATTTTATAAAGAGAGTTATAAAAAATGTCTTACAAAAGAAAATTACTGATATTAATTGAACCCAAATAAAGCACATGGTATCAGCTTTAGAGCCTTTATTTTGGAATCTCTAAAAGGGTTGAAAAAACTGATGAAAAATAATTAGATTATATTCACCAATTATTCATTTCTTCTTATATTTTATATATTTTCTTTTTTGGGTTATTCTCTTTTCTAGCTTTTGAATGATTCCTGCATGAAAAGAAGAGGAGCTGCTAACCATAAGGTACAAATGTACAGCCTACTTTATACTTATATTTACCCTATTACTCCATTTAATAAAATATAAAGTGGAGTATTAATTTATAGTACATCCATTTAATAAAATATAAAGTGGGGTATCATTTTATTTTTATACACATTTATTAAAAAAAAATAGTTAAAGTATAGCTTTTAAAATTTTAAATTTGATTACAAGTTTTTTTTTTGTTCAGACAATTAGAGAATTGACATTATAAACAGTTAAGCATATGCTAAATTTAAATAATGAATATCCTAATTCAAATAGTAAGTATAGTTTATCTAACAATTAAATTAAATATAAAATAATAGTGTATATTGTTTTGAAGGGAAAAAAACTATAAAATGATACTCCCTCTGTCCAAGAATACATGGTCTTTTAGGCTCATGCACGCTAATTAAGGAATATATTTTACATCTTAAATCTCATCATTATTATTAAATGTTAAAATAGTAATTGGAAGTTCAAGGATTTTCTTTAATTTTTCCAAGAGTTTTATTTAATTTTAACAAGTAAAAAAAAGTAATTTTAAAGGTAATAATTACCTATATATCTAAAAGGCCATGTATTTTTGATAAAGTTTCAAGGCTTAAAAGACCATGTATTCTTGGACGGAGGGAGTATTTAGAAAACCCATCATGATGAGGGTGAACTTAAATTAGCAATCATTCCTATGATAATTGTGGGTCGTTGCATCATAATAATGATGTACTACGTACGTGATAACTTTGATCAAAAGCTCTAATTGTGATTTAACATCATCATCACCATCCCCTTTTTAAACTAATTGACTTTTCCTTTCTACTTGTAAATCATTATGTACATGATTCAAAACCATACGGAGCAATTAACTTATCTTTGCAAACTAACCACATTTTTAATTTCTTCCAATTTTTCTAATATACTATATGTCAATAGATATGCATTAGACACCTAAAAAAACAATATACTCTACTTTTAATATATCAATTCTATGAATTAATGTATTAAAATTTTGAAAAAAAAAACATTTTTTTAAAAGAGATTGATTGAATATTTTCTTTTTGAGATTGTTAATTTAATGTGTGCTCATTAATACACATTATAAAAATTCTTTTCTTTACTTCCTTCCCGGCCTCCCACAATTTAACTTCTTCCACAAGTGAATTATATTTTCAAAAATAAAATACAATGTCACTCAAAAAGGAAAGGAAAACCATATATAAGAATGTACATTAAAAGGATAATTTTTTTTTTTAAAAAAATTCTTTCTAAAATTTAGGGATTATATAGACACATAAAATAATACACAAATATCTTGTATTGTAATACATCTTTATTTTTATTTTAAATAGTTTTAAAATAAAAATAGAGTTTGGGGTCATATATATTTCCGAGAAAAAACTTATATACTAATTTTAAATGGATTAAATTTTAAACTAATTTATCAATTTTAATCACTTACCAAACTCACAAAGATATAGTTATAAATTTTCTTTCTCAAACTTAACTACTTAATCTAATGATTAATTTGATGTCATATAACTAATTATATGTTATTATGATGTCTTGAAGGATGGAAAGCCAAAGGATTTGAGGAGTAGAGGGCTGTGCTTGGTCCCAACTTCATCCACACAGCTTGTTGCAACTGACAATGCATCAGATTATTGGTCACCTTCTCTTGGCCCTGCTGGATTTTAATTAGTTTTTAATTAATTACACTACCTATGTTCTATAATTGTTGTATGATTATGTTTTTTCCTTTTTATTTTTGTCATATATAATGATGCAGAATGATATAACATCACGAGCAGTCACTTTAATTTGAAAAAAAATGTTAATTTTTAGGTTGATTGCTCTTGATGCTATATATATGTACACACATTTTGCATCCACTATGTAAAAAAGGAAAAATTTGAATGTGATTCTTAACTACTCCATGTTATATACTTATATGCCTCACGGCTAGTGCTCTATTTTCAATTTGAAAAATTGTAGTGATGCTTTTAAATTTTAGGAATGTGATTCAATAGGATCTCGATCGGCTTTACAGATTCAAAGTCAAGACTGGAGTTTGGTACAAAAACAACGAGGTTCGAAAATCAGAAAATCAACACACAAGATTGTTCGGTCGGAGCCTACGTCCGCGAGCTTCAGCCGAACGACTCGATGCTACAAATCCCCTAATCGGTAAGAAGGTTTATAGAACAGGTTGTCCTAGACTCGCAGTCAAGGCAAATACATGCAAGAACACATAAATCTGAACACGCATGTGTATGTAAGAGAAGAAAAGAACGAAGCAAATAAGGATGAATTACACCATAGATCTGAAGATCGGAGTCAGATCGTCGTCAGAGTGATCACTGGAGAAGGAGATCTTCACCTGGACTGAGGACGGTTCACCTTCTTCTTCTTCTTCTTCTCAAGTGATTAATCTAGAGTCTCTGGAGGAGATGCGTTTTAGATCCGACCACCAATAGCTTCGTGTGCCGGAGCTAGGATCGTAAAACCCCTAGCTCTCTCTCCGTCGCCTAGGCTTCTCTCTCTCTATCCCCCCCCCCCCCCCCTCCCCCTCCCCCTCCCCCTCCCTAAAGAATTAGCAGACGAAGTGCCAAACCCTAACCTTCGCTTCCCTTAGGAGAGCATAACGTGCGGTTTGGATGGTGGGATTTGGTGAGATTTTTAGGAAGGGAAAGTAAATTAAGTGTTTGGATGAACACTTTAAAGGAAATGAAGGGATCTCAAATTCGAGTAACTGTCCAATTTGGTGGGATTTCACAAAACACCAAAACAGTGGAATTTGGTACGAAAGTGAAATTCTTCCCCTTCCCTTCACTCCCTTTCCTCCCCTTCAATTTCCCACCCCTTCCTTCCCCTAAAAATCCCATAATCCAAACAGAGTGTAAGTCGAAACAATGTGTTCAACAACAAGGCTTCAAGTGAGCTTAATTGAGTTGAGACGGGTTAACTCTCAAGCTGGGATTTGGGCTTCTGATTGGGCTAGTCCCAGCTTGAGAGTTAACATGTCTCATATATAAATGAGCATACAGATATAATACAAATACTTACATTGCGTAACATATATGAGCATACAGATATAGTATACACATACATAACGTTCACATATACGATAAATACTTACAATGCGTAACATATATGAGCATAGCTTATAAAACCCACGCTTCTAATATATGTTAAGATGTATATATAAGTATAATCTCCTCAACAAAAAAAAGATGTATAAGTGTAAACTGTAAAGTATATGTATGAAATGTGTTATGCCTTAATCTAACCTAAGTGTAGGATCATCCAATCCAATATTCCTAGGTCTTATGCTTAGATTAAATAGACATTACAAGGAAATAGCTACTATAATAATCGAAACCTTATGTAGCATCATCAAAATTAGCATCTGTTTCATATGAAGGACGTACTCTGAGACATGCTACGTCAATTACTTATTTTCATGTATTAAATAAACTAATAAAAATATTTTTATTGTATAAGTTAATCCATGTTATTCCGCCACGTCACTCACTCCCCTTCTAACTCCTAATTTCCCACTAACCACCCCTGAAAAGGTAAATAGATAGATGAGGTGTGATAACACCAATATACAAAAGTTGAGACCAAACTCAGGGTCTCATGTAAGAAAGGGAACCGTATACCCAAAATGACCCCTATGCCCACCAGAAACACAAAATAACCTAACCTTTCCAAACCAGACTAACTCTCTAAACCACCAAAGTTATCCAATCTATCCAAATCTCTTATACCAACCGACTATTTACGTAGTAAGTGCCTTTTCCACATATTTTCCATGAGTGATTTGCACTTCCACTTCACAGAAATACGTGTCTAACAACTCTCAATAATAATATTTGCATAAACAGAAGGAATAAACACTTCATTACAAAAAAAACGATTTTATTCCTAGCCATCCAGGTGTACGTAATATATAATAGCTTCAAAAGCTAATAACTTGACCTGGAAAGGCAAGGTCTTCTGGTGTAGATCCGGCTCCTCAGCGAACCACTGTAACCAGGCTCCAATTGACCCAAATCGGCATCCACAACATGCCCAACACATCACTCACGCTAGGACCTGCTGTATAGCATGGCAATCAAACCATAGGTGGGCAACAATTTCCTCTTCCTGCTTACAGAAAGCACATAAAGCAGACTCAGGACCTTTTCAGTGCTTCACTCGAACACCAGTCTGCATATCCACTCTCTAGCTACTAGCCACACTAAAAAAGCCCATTTGCGGCATTGCAATTTTCTCCAGATAAATCTTCCCCAAGCCGTATACTCCCCCTTATCTCTAAGGAGCTCATACACTTTGGAGCACGAGACACTCCCAGTGTAGTTTAAAATCGGTTGTAAAGACTGAAGAGAGGGGTACGTTACTTATCTGTAGTGCAACCTGTAATTCGCTTCTGGTGCACATAATGCTCTTCCATACCCATGTATCATCCACTTTCGGGTCTATCTCCCAAACTGATGCTCCCCTGAGATGATTATGTATACACCACATGTACCAAACACTAGGCTTCTGCATAGCTAAGTCACCCATCGACTTAGCTTGGACACTCCTATTCCATGATAAGATCTCCCTGATATCCAATCCTCCTTCCGAATGAGGCTTCGTAACACAGTTCCACGCTACAAGATGCTTATGTCCTGATGCACTCCCATTCCAAAGGAAACGTCTACACAGACTATCAATTTTATGCACCACCCCTTTATGAAGAATCAGTACCTGACTCCAGAAGGTGTATACCCCGGCACAAAACTGATTTGACAAGCTGTAACCGACTCGCAACATAAGACATCTTCTTTGCTGCCCAACAAGTGATTTCCAATCCATCGAATAGATCACTATACTCGTGCGCCATAACTGTCTTAGAGTGCAAAGGAATGCCTAGGTACTTAATCGGTAAACTCCCTTGAACAAAACCAAGTTGTTGAGTGATAGTATCAGCCAAGCTGATTGGGACCTAGAAATCAGCACATCGCTTTTCTCATTATTCGCTCTAAGCCCAGACATAGCAAAGAATTCATCCAGACACGATTTTAGAATGGAAACCGAGCCCACATCAGCATGATAAAATAAAAGTAGATCGTCCGCAAATGTCAGATGTGCAATCTTCATCTGTTTACATCTCGGGTGGAATTTGAATCCAGGTCTCGCTGTAGCTTCGTGAATCATTCTACTCAATACCTCCATGCAAAGCACAAACAAATAAGGCGACAACGGATCACCTTGCCTCAATCCTCTCCTACCCGGGAAGAAACCTTCTGGAGACCCGGCCCATTGATCAGAACAGAGAAAGAGGCGGTAGAAACACACTCCATTATAAGGTTAACAAGGCTGATCGGGAAGTTAAAGTACACAAGGGTAGCCCTAATAAAATCCCAATTCAAAAAATCATAGGCTTTTTGAAGATCAACCTTTAATTGTACATCGGGGCAAAACTCTCTTTGTTCCATAGCCATTTACCACCTCCAATGCCACTGCACAATTGTGAGACAAAGAGCGACCCGGAATGAATGCCCCTTGGCACTCAGACACTAAGTCATTTAGCTTACTTTTGAGTCTGTTAACAATCAGCTTTGACACCCCATTTTTATAACCACCACAGCCTTACTGGTCACCCCACTAATCTCACTATTCCAGTATAAAATCATATATATGCTATATTTTTAAAATTATTTATATTTATTATTCATCTCTTTATTTTATTATTTTTTTATCATTGTTTTCAAATTATTTTTATATACTCTAATTCATATATCTTGTTGAAGATGTGGATACCCTATATTGAAAAAATAAAGAAGAAATTATGAATTAAATATGGTAAATTACAGAAATACAAAACTGGAATTGATCAGCGCTAAATTACAGTGCTAAATTACAGAAATAAATTACAGTGCTAAAATCAGTGCTGACATAGACTATGTCAATTAAATTTCTTTTAAGGCCGTGGTTTCCAATTAGACCTTCAAAAGAAAAAAAATATTTTAACTACTTATAAAATATTCTTACACCATATCTCTTATAACATGTAAAATAAAAGAGGTTGTTGAATGCACCCAAAAAATTACTATATCCACCCCAAATTTTTTTTAGTCGGTTTTCACTATAATTCTTGCGCCTCTTATGGCATAGATCTACGCCTCTTAAGGAGTAGGGTATTTTTATTTTTTTGAGACCCTGTCCCTCTTGAGTCACAACTCTATCGATCAAGAGGCGTAGGGTTTTTTTTTTTTTTTTTAAGATAAAACTACCCCGCTCCTCGTGAGTCACAAAGGTGTGAATCAAGAGGCATAGCATATTAATATTTTTGAAAAATAAATTAGCAAGCTTTTTGGAAAAGTAATTATGTGATTTGTAATTTTATACTATTTTAATTATATATAATTTAAAATATAATGTACAAATGGATAATTATTTTAAAAAAAAATTGACCGTATACTCAATAAATTAAGATAAAAAGAATATGTAAATTAAAAAGAATTATATATGAAAACATTCAAAGTTTTGTCGAATATATTTAAAACGAATCATTTATGATAACATTTTAATTTTATTTAAATGTGTGAATATATTTAATTAGATTAATATATTGGTATCAATTGAGCAACTATAATAAAGAAAATAAAATGGAAATTCCGCACGGTGCCCACGAAACTTTTACAAATTCTGCGTGGTGTAAAAAGTTTTGAAAGATTCCGTGTGGTGCCCACAAACTTTTGCAAAAGTCTACATGGTGCCCACGAGTTTTTTCAAAAGTTTATTGATAAAATGCATTTAGATGGTCATAATTGGTTGCATTTAGTTTAGTTAAGATGCATTTCATGCATGATTTAATTACAATTTGCATATTTGCTCTCTATGTTGGTGGAGTCGGAATCTACACACTTTTATTGATTATTTCAGGTAATTGTGGATCTGATGATGAGACATGGGCTGATAACGCATTAGATGAGAATGTCTAATTGATCGAAGAAGCTTACATGAAGATCTCAAGAGGTCCTGAGAAGAAGAAGAAGTGAGCCTAAACGAAGAACAAGTCTGCAGAAGTTGTCGCCAAACATGCTGAACTTGTTTTACGCTTTCTGGAGGCCTCAGTTGTCTGATTGACTATTATGATCATGCGTTGGAAAGCTATTTTAGAAAGCTACAACTTTCTTGTTGACAACAAGAGCAAATTCGAGACTGATTTTTCGTGAAAGACCAATGCAGCGGCCGCAATATATATGCAGCGGCCGCAACCAGTATGGATGCCGCGGGTTGGAAGATGTCGCGGTCGCAGCATGGGTCACCAGCGCGACGCCGTTTCGTTTAATGAAACCCTAGTTTTAAATCTTAGTTGTTTTATGGCCGACTAGACTTATTATAAGGCCGATTTATGTTATTTTTGAGACACTCCTATTCTATTCTACGTTCATCAAACAATTTAGAGATTGAGCGATGTTTTCCATGAGGAACTAAACTCATCTGTTATGCCTATCGTTTGAAGCTTTATTTGGATTGATTGTGAGTTTCTGAATCTTGTTCCTTATTTCCTATATTTGAATGCTTCAACTTCTTTGTGCTTGATTGTTTATTGTTTTGTTCTATCTTGTCTGGTCAACTAGTTAGATCAATTCAATTGCTAGGGTTTTGTAGATTCCTGATTGCGAACCTTAACCCAATTAGCAAACTTGTCCCTTTAGGGCTGATTGAACTAATTGGATGAGTAGGAAGTTGGATGTGTTGTTAAATTCCTCTTTAGGGACTGCAAATACCTTGGTTAATCTCTGAACTTAAAGTTATCAATTGGGTTAAATCCTTCTTTAGGGACTGTTCGATTGATAAGGGTTTCTAGGACTGATTGGACTAGTAACTATATTAGGTTGGGACAAGGGCATTCATAGAAAGACTAAAAAGACAAGAGAAAGTTACAATATCAATTCAATCAAATAAAGTGGATAGTTGTAGGTAGAGCGATCCTCCTCCCATCGACATTAAACTTGTCCATCACCTGTTTCTTCAGCTTTACATAGTCAATCCTTTCGTCCACCAACATGGCTTTCTGGCTCATTGTTCCCGTGAAGACCCAAGTGCCGCCTTCACACGCCCACCATCCTCCAAACAATACAGTGATACAAACTGATGATTTTTCCCCTGTTGCATTGCATAGGGAGACAGAAATTAATTTGTATCGACGATATTTACATATGAACAACACTTACCAAACATAGAGAGAACACTTACCCATTTTATGTCCGACCAGAGGAATGTCCAATAACTTCCAACATGTGTCCAGTGGGTACGATTTAACTGTCCAGTGAAAAGTGGCTTCGTACAAGTAAATCGTTTACTGAACCCAGGCCCACTTGCTTCTTCTTCAATGGATTCTCTCTCTTTCTTCAGATTTTGTGAATAAAAGTGACGCCCAGAATTTCTCTGATCTCCTTATATAGACCACACATCATTGGACACCTACCCTCTTTCTTTAAATCCAACGCCGGCCATTCCCCTTCTTCAAGTTTCATTTCCCCTGCAATTCATTAATGGGAACTAATGATTTCCCTCAGAAATTCTTCAAAGCTTATATACCCTCCCCCTCCTCCCTCCCTTTTCCCTTTTTTTTTTTGGCGCCATCCCTGAGCGGGAACAATTGGCTCCCTCCTTTTTACTGTAGCCAGCTGCTCTCTCTCTCTACCTGTCTTGTCAATAATGATCAGGATTTTCACCCTCGCTCTCTCTCTCTCTCTCTCTCTCTCTCTCTCTCTCTCTTTTCCTCGCTTTTCCGTCTCTCTCTCTCTCTCCCTCTCTCAATTGTCCAGCTGTCAAACTCACACTGTCCAGTCTCCCTCACTAACCTGCTACCGGTTGAACCAAAAATCCGGATATCCGGATTTCTGCAAAAAAAATTCGGATGGGGTTATGTGTGCAAGGGTTTCACCCAAATGGGTTATTTTAGCAAATTACCCCAATTCTTTCCATATAACCGTTTATAAAATAAGTTTTTGTTTTTCTAAAACACTTATGTACGTTAAATGAAAATTAAAATTAATTCTTATAATATCTTTTTAGTGTAGCTTCTTAGTATTTTGTTCAGGCTAACAAACTCGAAGATGATAGTCAAAGGAGAATATATTAATGTACATACAAAATCTTTTAATTTGTTATAATTGTTATAAAATTGGCAATAGCACCCAATTTATCAATTAATCTATTCAAACATACACAAATCTATGATAATTAAATTCGACGACATATATGGAGAATTTCAACTTAGCTAATGAATATATTATATATTACGAAATTTTTAAGACACATTATGAAATGTTTAGGTAACGAATATATTATGAAATATTGAAGATAAAATATTATGAAATGTCTAGAGTTAAAAATTTATAAGTCATGATTTAACTTGGCTAATGAATATATTATGAAATTGTTAAGATAGAATATTATCTAATGTTATTATGAAACGTTTAAGATAAGATATTATGAAATGAATATATTATGAAGTGTTATTAGATATTTTTATATAATTTTACCCAATTATCTTCATTCTAAATAATAATTGAAAGAAAATAAAAAAATATAATATAAAAAAATTTATAATATAAAAAATATTGTTATTATATAATAAAAGGGAAAAATATTGTTAGTTTGTGAAGTTTTTACTCATCGGGAGTCATAGACGTACTATTCATAAGTCAAAGAGCTGCTCCTCAAAAGTCACAGGCCTGCTGCTTTTAAGTCATAGCCCTACGCCTTTAGAGGCGCACGAATTTACAAATAAAAGAACGATTTTCTTTTTGTGGTGCACATAGTAAAATTTTGGGGTGTAAAGATTATCACCCAAAATAAATCTTTATCTTTTATGTATGTTGTTCAAGAGTGAATTTCAAATTTATTATTTTATCTGTCAATTAAAATATGTCATTTTAACATTTTTTTAAAAATAAATAAATAACATATATATTTTTCTTAATAAAATTTGCTTTCTAAAATGAAATATTTTACTTTAACAAAATGAAAAGGAGTATATAAAATGATGTATTTGATCCCATATAATGGAGTATAAACTTATCAAGAGTTAATATATTACTAAACGAATAAATTAACGAGTAAGTGCAATCATCAAACGATCAGAGGTAAAGCAGATAGTCGAGATCTTTTGTATTTGGGTTTTTTTTCATCTTATATTTGCTTTTTTTGAGTTGTTTCATTGACGACTGGTCCGTCAACCGTTTTCCTCGGCCTCTCGATTTCCCAGATTATTGTCGTCTGTGATCTCGAATTATTTTCTTTAAAAAAAAAATCAGACGTAAAATTTTCAATTAAAATATCAACTATGATCTTATATAATTGAAGTGGGATTGCTAGAAAGACTCGATCACATATTGTCCAATGCCCATAAAGGATTTCACATAGAGATCCGAAATTGAACTCCATGGTTGATTTGGTTCGTTGTACGGAAACGAAAGGGATTGAATTTTAATATTTTTTTTTGGTGAACATTTAATTTTAATATATTGTTGCCTAGCTAGCTCCACTCATGAACTAATTAAATTAAGCTATATAGCTAATAGCTATATATCACTTTAATTTGATTTTAAAATTGAAAGTAAAGTGAGCATGCTTTGGGCCGCCCACTTATTAGGCAATAGATGGCCACTTCTCAACTCGAAGCTCAAGTGCCGTTCTTGTAATGCTGATGTCATAATTTGCATCATTGCCATTAGGGTTAACACTTGAATTGCTCTTATATTAATGAACTCAATAATTTGGCTCAACAAATAAACGTGGTTAAGTTATACGTAGTATTTTAAAATCAATTGGTAACAAAAAGAGTAGTTCAACGGCTTATATATTAAGCATTTTCGTCTTTAACATGACTCTTGTTGGGATGTCTTGAATCTAAGTGGTTTAGATTTAAGCTTTGTTGATAGACCTAATGTAGATAGAATTAGGTTTATCTATTTGTGCCTTATTGATAGATTTATCCTAATATGATTAAATTTATGGCTATATAATTTCCTATAGGCAAAACCCCAAAAGTATTCGATCAACTCAATTCAACACAATTAAGTTCCTGACTGAGTGACCGGTAACCGTCAAGGATTCAGGGGCAGGGCCCCCAACCAGCAGAGGGTCCAAGGGGCTAGCGGTGGTTCAGTAATGATATTCTATGTTTCCAAGTTCATAGATTTATCATTTATCAGTCAGTGTGGGTGGCACATCTTGTAATCCTCATCTGGTTTCGAGAAACTCCTTAATGAAATCTCTCAGTTTGGATGTAGCCAATTGGCGAACCACGATAAATTGTGTTTCGATCTTGTATGTTTGAAATTTTGAATATTTGTTCTTTCGTCACAACAACTCTTTTGATCTCTTCACATCTCAATTCAACCTCGTAAGTAAGTACAATTAGGGTTGTTTACTCTAGTTGCATTGACACTTGAACAACGAGCGCACATTACGCTAGCTAGTATCCCAACATATAGACTTAGTGAGGTTCCATCATAAAACTAATTGACAATAGGAGGAGAGCTCACTAGCTAATATACTAAGCTGGTTTTTATACTTTAAATGTAAGACTCTTTTGATCTCTTCACATCTCAACAATGGGGATAAGTGATCTAAGAATGGTAAATGATGCAATTTTTTTTTTGGATAAATTGGTGTAATTGTTTTTAGAGATGTTCCATTTATTAGAGATGTGTACTAAAGGGGAGTAGGTCATTTTTTTTTTTTTCAATATTAAAGGGTTTGATGTTTGAACCATTATTTATGGTCATTACAAGATGGAAAGGTTGGAAAGTTTGGTAAACCACGAGTTTTAGGTAAGTGAACATATATTAAGACACTTTTTCTTGGCTTGCTCTCATTTCATTCTCTTATATACTTGACTTTTCTTGAACTCTCTATGTCACATTGGTTGGTGCTTAAGCTATATATGCACATTGGGAGATCTTGAATGGTTTATGCTTTATGGAAATTGAGGTTTGAGTGGGCAGGGAGAAGTAAAAATGTAGTTGGGCCATTGGGTTACTTTTTTTTTTCCCTTCATTCATGTGTTAGTATTAAAAACCCTTTTTAAATATCCTAGCACTTAGGGGTGTAAGATGAACATGAGTAGTTCAAAATCGACTTATACTTACTCGATAAAAACTCGATTTGGGCTCGTTCATTTTCTAAACAAGTCGAGTATGAGCACATTTTTAAGCTCGATCCAAAGCTCGACTCGTTCGAATTAAGCTTGAATTTTATAGAATTTCTAAAATTTTCTGTAAGTTACTGTATAATGAGCAAGTAGAATTGCTTAAAACTTGAAAAAAGCTCAGCTCGAACTCGTTCATTTCATAAAGAAGCTGAGTATGAGCGCATTTTTAAGCTCGAGTCAAAATTTAGGCTCGGCTCGAGCTCATTCATATTCTAAATGAACGAAATATGAACAGGCAATACTCGGCTGGTTCGGCTCGAATAACAGCCCTACTAGCACTCATATAGGATATATGATAAAAAAAATTACCTTTATTACTCAAAATCTAACTATTTAGTTAGACTATGGGTCCGTATGGGGCGGGGTTAAACAAGTGACTAAAATTTATAAACAGATTAAAGTTAAAAATTTGTGTAAAATAAAGGTTAAAATTTTGTGTGAAATATAAACTCCGTATGGGGTGAAAAACGATTTATTTGTAAAAAGTGGAGTTTATTTAGTTATTATTAGGGGTATAATTGTCTTTTCAAATCAAATAAACTACTAAAACCACAAAAAAGCTTCGAAAACAAGCTTTTAAAATAACCCCCCATTTAAACCAAAATCCCCTAAAAAGCTTTACCTTGAATAGGTAAATAAAGAGCGGTCATTCCGGGGTTCGAACCGGGGACCTATGGGTACTACCCACAAGTCCTTTCCGGTGCGCCATTCCGGAATGGTTCCTAAAAAGCTTTACCCCATACACCATTTAAGCTTTTAACCGGTTGAAAATAAAAAATTTCAACCGATTGAAATGGCCCCATACAGGCCCTATATCTCCAACCGCCTCTTCAACAAAAATTCAAAATACAAAATTATTTTTGCTCAAACTCAACCATTTTCATATTTGGAAAATTTGATGAAGCTTTTAGTTTTGGAGAATGCTGCAAATTTAGATCATCTATATTTTTTTTTCATAATTTCTCTATTTTGAAGAATGAGATGGTGAATCTAATGGAAAAAAAAAACTTAAAATTTTCTTTAAAAAACTCAAAATCTCAATTTTAAAGAAGTCGTTGGGGTTACTCTTAGTAATTACCTTAAGTGGCATTTGTAATGCTCTCTAGGCCGACTTATGGGCAGCTTTACATGTTTAAGAGTTAAGACTAGGGATGGCGTTGAAGAGTTACCACTACTTGGCACCAGGACGATCACCACGCATTTAGAATTCTACTTGAATGCCAATGCAAACTGGCCGAACAGTTCAAGTGTGTACTATCCGTCGCCGGGCAAATACTATCGTGGACTCCTTACCCAAATTATCTTTACAGTTTGTTGAGATCCATCGAGAACGAAAGGGAGAGTAATAGTATGTAAGGAGGAAGAAGAAGACAAGATGTGCCTTGTATAGACGAAGGCAGTTACATCTGTTGTAACAGAATCGAACAGAGTAATTACAAAGTGAACCCAAACATTAAATCTATTTACAGAATGTGCCCAGTAGTTTATAACTCCCACACAGTTTACTGCATAATCTTCATCATGTTTTCATTGTTTTGGACCTTGATTTCGGACCATAGAGGACTAGAGAGTCGTTGATTTCTATCAATAAGACAATAATACTAGCGGCCAATTGCCCTACTTGGTTACTGGTTAGTGTAGAATATCAGGAACAAAAAGGAGGGAGGAAAAACAAGCATCAAAATTCCAAACTAGGCAAGTGTAAAATATAGCCGCAATATATCAAGTCATATGAACAAACTTCAAATTTCATTTTACTCATTCAGCGGTACAAATGACTTGGAACTCATTTTATACTCGTCTGAAAGAATGATGTAGGCCGAATTCGGGCCAACAATTAAGAACATAAGAATAGATATGAAAACGAGCTGCAAGGTCATCATAAGTGAGCTTACAACATGCTCCTGAACAAAACTGAAAGCCATACCGGCCGTTGCTCCCAGCTAAATAATGGCAGGAAGAACGAAAAAGGGGCTCTTTCTCGAACTATTATACACCTGTGCCGTGGGTCTCATCAGAATCACCCTACATCTCCACCATAGCTCCCCTGCGAGTATTTTTCACCGATGAGGATGATCGCCAGGGAGTTTCTATCTACACATCAAAATTAAACATACAAATCAATGTATAATGTACGGACTTCTTGGAGTGGGATTCATTGCACAGATATTTACCTTCATTGGGCAGGAAGGAGTGCCATCTCGATTTCTTGGAGTGTCTTTCCTTTGGTTTCCACTACGTTTCTCTTCACAAAAAGGACTGCTACCAAGCAGAAGCTAGCGAAGGCAGAATAGAGGAGTTCGGGCCCAAGTTGCTCCAGCAACCGTAAGAACAGCAAACCAACAAAGAAGTTTATCACCTGAGAGGCATGATAAGTACATCATGAGTGTAATCGCAGCAATGATACTCGAATCAAGAATTGATGAAGTCGGTTGAGATGAATCTCTTTATTATAAAATCAGATTTCAGTTCTTATTCCACAGAACTAGATAGTGAGCTGGTTTAGGAAACATCTAAGAATAGAACACTTTCAGGATGAGCAAAAGATGAAAATGAAAACAAGAAGAGCAATCCACATATTTATCAGCATGGAGTCACAGAAGAATCACCCAGTGGACAGCCAAGCAAAAGGCCATAGCCTTTGCTCTTATCCGGCTTGGAAGTATTTCAGAGAGTAGAAGACTGGGCACCGGGCCAGCCCCCAGAGCAAATGCCAGTACGAACCTGTCAGAAAAATAGTTCACTTGCTATTAAGATTTAATGTGAATGTTTTCTTCAGTAAATACTTGAACAATGATCCAGATTGTCAAAGTAGTTTTCTCATTTTGCAACATAGATGACTAAATGAGCAAGTGCTTCAATATATTAATACTCACATCAAGATGCCACCAACAGCAAGGTACGCTGCTCCATCACTTGACACAAAAGAACTTGTAGCACTGACCTCTACAATCATCGCTATGGCCTGAGCATGGTATAAACTCAAAAGAGTCACTAAGAATCACAATAGGAACTGCTGCTTAAACAAAACACAGTATAAAGGAAAAAAGTGCATCCCGTCTATTTTGAGATGCTTTGAGAGTCGAGACGACTCATCAACTGTTTCTCCATGATTTCATCAGTAAAGCAACTTAGCATTCCTTTTTGGTACAGTAATATGCAATCAGATGGAAAATAAACAAGTCTACAGAGCCTAGCAATCATCCTAAAATAATTAGGAACTTCAGAGTAATATGTCTTATCTTATGTAGTCTGTACCATACATACATATCTGTCATCACTTGCAGCACTCTAAGTTAGGCGGAAAACAAAGCAGTAAATGAAAAGTGGGGAATGGGGGATTTAAAGAAGCAGAAAAAATTGCACAAGGATTAAGGATAAAGCATATGGCAGCTAGATCATCCCCATGAATTTTATCAAAGCTTGCAAAAACGTCCTGATTACTAAACTAGTATGAAGATATTTGCGCTTAAGGGGTGAGGCTCTGTGAGTTCTGAAATCATGACAAACTTGAAACCTAAAGTTAAAAATTAGTTTTGAATAAATCACGTGCTATCAAATAAATTAAGTTCACTTACCATGCCCAAGAAACTGCCAATAAGAAGCAACCTCCTTCCTAGTTTGTCCATCAAAATGGTTGCAACAAAAGAACCTAAAAGACAATGCAAAATCATCAATATCTGAACTCTCACTTGGTCCTGGAATCCTAACATACCCTTGAGTCCTAGCTCTAAAGGATCCAACCCACCAACCCGGGCAACAAAGAAGAAAATGAAAAGAATACCTGCTAAATTTACAATTCCAACACTTATGTTTGCAGTATCTGCTGGAACTCCAGCTTTTTTAAAGACAACCGAGGAGAAGTAGAACACAGCATTTATTCCAGATAGCTGTTGTAAAGCAAGCAGGGTAGATCCCATGAAAACCACTGAAAAATCAATTCATAAAAGTGAACTCTCTGAATAAGTATTCAGAGTAAACAATACTAAAAAAATGACAAGACGTTAATTTACCCCGAAAATTCCTCCCTTGGAGTAACTCTGAGAAACTCGCATCCTCCACTTCATCTCCTCTATCTAACTTCGACAATTCTGCAATGGCAGCTTTTACGTAAGTCGGTCCAAGTAGCTTCTCAAATTGTGCTTCTGCTTCAGTTCCTCTTCCTTTCTGAAATGAAGGCAGATCTCAGTAAATTAACCAAGTAACTGCTGTATGTCACAAGGGAAAGCCAACAAGAAAACAATATCCAATTAAACTAACATTAATTGAAACGAGGTACTTTGCCTGCAAAGAAGGCTCCGGGATCAGAATGGCATAAAATTACATTGGGATAAAAATATGAGAAAAGAACTGGACCAACTGCTAACAACAACAGTTTTTTTTAGAAAAAAACCAACAATCCATGAGGTATTTCACTTCTTAGGTTTTAAACTGTTTGACTAAAAAAAATCTAGTTATGGTGGGAAATTAGTATCTGCAGAATCTATATAACAGAAAAGAGTAGACATAAACCTTAAAAAGCCAGTGAGGACTCTCAGCACTAAGTTCAATGCAACCAGCGAGTAGTGCAGCAGGAATCACAGGAACCCAGAAACAAATGCGCCACCTGCAAAAAAGAGGCCAGTCCAAGTGGATCAAACATGTCATGAAGTAAAAAAAATACACTACAAATGTTTCTCCAACTTACCAACCCTTAGTTTCTTTTGCTGGGATGCCAATAAAAAAGGATGCCATTAGTCCTAAGCATGTTGCAATCTGGGTGAAACTCCCAAATGTGCCTCTTACATATGCTGGAGAAACCTGCTCTTTTTTAATAAGCATAATTAGATATAAT
Source organism: Persicaria tinctoria (assembly GCA_037127255.1). NCBI lineage: Eukaryota > Viridiplantae > Streptophyta > Magnoliopsida > Caryophyllales > Polygonaceae > Persicaria > Persicaria tinctoria. The sequence goes on along the minus strand of JBANSL010000013.1, from coordinate 7,990,805 downwards.
ACCAATCACAGGGATCCAGTGTCATATAATAAATATTACATCTCTTATACCTCAGACACATACAAAGCTGCAACCGGAGGGCCAATACCCATCCCAATTCCAACGAAAAACCTCCCTAGAAGCATACCTCCAAGGCTTTTTGTTATTGCACTGCAGGTTAGCAGAAATGGCCAGACTTAATGTAACAATAATGAAAAAAAATAGCTTTCAAAAAAAAAAAAAAAGGCAAATAAATAACTAAATTGTACAACCAAGACCACGTTGATGTGGTAAAATATATCTTATTCAAATTCAATAATAAGAAGCATTTCATTTGATGCAGTAAACAGAGCAAATTATCCATAACAACTTAGTAGCGCAGATAAGGAGCAACAATCTCATGTACAAATCAGATTGAAAAGTCCAATCCTGACCCCACTTGTGAACTCCATGAAAATTACGCATGGTGAATTGGTGATACATCAAAATGTATTTAATTTTCTTACTTTTATGATAGAAACCATTGAACTTAAAGATATGATCAATGCTGCAGATGTTATACAACCTGTTAGGTAACATAGCTCTATGTTTGACATGTAGCTTCTTTTAGGAGCTTATATGTCTTCTCCATTAAAAAAAAAAGGATAAGCAATGTGAACAACTGAACATTTAAGCTTAAGCTCCTACAATTCTAAAGCTACCCTTTCAGCTTGTTATCCAAATGAAGCCTGAACAAAGATAGCTTAGTCAAAAAGGACTGGAAATGTAAAGGTGAAACTATGATATTCAAACCTTTTCAGCACATGATATGAAATATAACATGTAACACAAAATTGTAAATTAGTGAACTTCAACAATAAAATCCAGCATATATTTTGAAAAACTATAAAATCAAGAAACAGTTCATCAGAGCTAGTCCAGCCTCCAATTACTTGATCGGTCAGATAGTGACAAAAACAATTGAAACAGGAGAGTAAGGGAGAAAATTACCTTATCGAAGCTCCAATAATCATTGGTAATGCAGCCAACTGAAATGCCCTTCTTCGGCCAAGTCCATCTGCAATTGATCCACTGAAGATGGATCCAACTAATGCACCCGCCAAACACGTACTGACTACAAGGCCTTCAGTGAAAAACATAATTCCAATCATTTAGAATAGTAAAAGAAAAATACACATCAGAGGAAGTTGGCAGTATATTGCCATGAATGTCATTTCAAGACGTTGAAAACTCAGAATGGAAGCTCATATTACAAAATAGAATACTGCACTTTTCAAGGATTCAAATGAAAGTGTGAAACCATATGATACACAAGAATTGAGTCACATCTAATTACCTTCAGACAAGGTATCTCCACTAAAGCCAAGGTCTATTGAAATGCTTTCCAGTGTATCATTGACAACTCTGCATCCATACACAAGAACGACAACACTTAATACTGGAACAGAAAAGATGGAGATCAATAAGACAAAACTAAAACTAAAACATACCCAAGGTGGTAGCCAAACAAAAGTGATGACATAGTAGCTACAACTACATGAGGCAATGAAAGCATCCATGATGGATTTACAGCTTCCTTTCCATGGCTGTGTGGAAGAACTAAAACAAACCAATAGAAATCTACAGTAAGTCATCTCAAACCCCTAAAATCACAAAACCGACCACAATTACAAGTGTAATGATAATAACGAATCAATTAACACACCAGGCACACTCTCTTCAAGGTCAGAATCCAGATTCTCCCTGGAAATACGCTTATAAGTGGACAAGGAATCGCGTTGCCGGCCTCTGATCCCCCACATTTCTAAACTGGAAAAAAGGAATATTCAAACACACACGCTGACACGCACACAACACAATCCGATTCCACCTTCGTATCCACCGAACTCCTTATTCCTCACTCATCGGCCAAAAATACACAACACAAACAACAACAATCCAATCAGCTACCACAATCGCACAAAACTTCAGTGAAATCGCCGCCTGAAATCGAAATCATCGCGAAAAATGTTAGCGAACTCGAGATGTTAGCACACGGACATGAAAAACGAGATCGCTTCGTTTCACCTCAAGATAATTCGGATCCAATGGCGATGAACCTTGGTGCATACAGTAATCGGATCACGGAGTCTGATTACGCAGAAACCAAACAATGCGGTCAGTTGTGAGCTCGGAAAGAGGAAATCTGAAGGAAAAATCTCGAAACCGTTTAAACGACGAAGCAGAGAGAGAGGGGGAGGGATGGAGGTGGGAAATGCTAGCGTGCGGAGGCGGTGACGCAAATTTGGTGACAGAGAGTGGAGATGAAGCGAAAAGGAGTTATAAAGTGCGGTGTAGGTCTGTGAGCATTCATTGACTCGCAACGCATCTCGCGAATCACAGCCGACCACCTGGCCCTGTTTTTTCCTCTCTTTTTTTCCCTTTTCTTTCTCTGGATTTTATGTTTACTGTGTTATTTTATTTTTATTTTTTTGTCTTTTTGTATTTTGTTTGCACCGACGGTAGGTGCTACGTGTCGTTTCTCCGGGTATTCTGGAATTTCATTTTTCTTTTTAAATTACTGTAGCTTTTTTTATTGTTTAAAAAACACCTTTTATATACTGTAGTATTGTTTAAAGGCAAAATTACAGAAAACCACCCTTTAAATATGGGTGTTTTCACTTAACCACCCGTTAAATTCAAAATTACAGAAAACCACCCTTTAAATGGTATTTGCTTACAACTCACCACCCATTCAACTATTTTCGTTACTTTATCATTAAATATATTATATTTTAATATTTTTAAACTCAAATTTGATTGTAAATATATTCATATTTTGAATTTAAGGGCTCGATCATATTTTAGGGATTATTTTATTTATTTTAAAATAATAATAATAAATATAGCCTAGAATTATTATCTTAATTTATGGTTGAAAATGTTTATAAAATTTTAAAATATTATGGAAATTACTCTTGTTTTATTTATATTTTAAATAAGAGTAATTTACATAATGTTTTAAACAATTTAAAACCTAAATTAAGATAATAATTCTAGACTTTATTGATTATTATTTTTAAAAATAAATACAATGATCCCTAAAATATAATTGGGCCCTTAAATTCAAAATCAGAATGTATTTACAATCAAATTTGAGTTTAAAAATATTAAAATATAATATATTTAATGATAAAGTAACGAAAATAGTTGAATGGGTGGTGAGTTGTAAACAAATACCATTTAAAGGGTGGTTTTATGTAATTTTGAATTTAACGGGTGGTTAAGTGAAAACACTCATATTTAAAGGGTGGTTTTCTGTAATTTTCCCTTGTTTAAATTATCTAATCAATTATTGATTGGTGTTGCTTTGCGTTTAGATTCATTTTGCACTATTTAATCATCTTCATTTTAAAGATATTTCATATATGCAAGTTTTAAACATGTCATTTACAATTCACGTACGCTTTTTTAAGAAAATAAGTATAAAATATCCATCTTTTTATAAAAAAAAATTAACAAAGTTCGTGCTCGTTAATAGTAACTATGAAATTGTTTAAAAAATCTAAAAAAATTGATATTTTATATAGCTTTTATACCCTAAAAAAGCGTACATTAATAGTAAAACGACATATTTTGTCGGAGAACATATACTTTCAATTGGGCTTTGGCAATAATCATGGACTATTTATTTGTGAAACAATTGGGTTTTGGAAATTGTAGATTATTCGGACATAAATATTGGTTTTTCGAAATTAATTTGATCATTAGTGTTTGTGTCATCTAATGCGGACATTCTCATAAATGCCTAATTATTTTGGTCATTATATGGAGATATATTACTTAATTCTACAACTTGGACATATATAGCATTTTGTTTTTTTTTTATAAAAAAAATTCCAGATCCAACCAATAACAATATCTTAGTATATCTCGTAATAAAGCAGAAACATACATGATACATATATACATAAATATAATGTGTAAAAAAACAGGAAAAGTTTTCAGATCGTGCCTTAAACCTTAGATTAAAGGTGTGCTTAACATCTACTTCAACCATTGAATGAAAGAAGTTAGGTTTAATTCAAATTCAAATTCAAAATCAAATTGAGTTAATAATACTCCCTCCGTTTCACAATACATGTCCTTTTAGTTTTGGGCACGTTTTTTGATGAGCGAAAAACTCTATAAAATATTATTTTTTTAATTAATTTTTTTATATAATGTGATACTTATTAGTAATAAGTATCAAATTATATAAAAATAATAATTAAAAAAATGATATTTTATAGAGTTTTTCGCTCATTAAAAAACGTGCCCAAAACTAAAAGGACATGTATTGTGGAACGGAGGGAGTAGAAAGTAATATGAAATGGATGTTAGTTTATTTCGCGTTGCATATAAGTAGCTCGAGCTTGACCCGTGTTCGTCGTCGAAGGTGGAAATTATGTCGCTATCGTAGGACGGACATCAATGAATCGTGCTTTGCTTTGGGCACAAGCGATGTCCGATGCAAATACGTCTTAATCAGATATCTGAATTCGAATCTCACCACCGATTAAAGACCATTGAGGACGAAGAAAACAAAATGTCAATGTTCGATTTGACAAAATTAACAAACCATATACATTCACTTTTTAACTCCCACGGGACAATTTAACACAAATACAAGTGCATATCAAGAGTGGATGCTTGTCAAGAGTAACGGTAAACACTTCTCAACAGAAAGATAAATCACTGTCCCAGTACATCTGAAACCGATTTGTTGATGCTTCGGAACAAGTCCTCCCTGCAAATGGAGAAATCACGAGCTCCGAAGATCAGATTAAAGGCATACGAAATCACAGGCTTAAGACTTGTTATGAAGGATTGGTGCAGAAATTTTGCTTACCTGTCAGGTTTGAACAGGAGATTTCGGTATACGAACCACTGTGAAATCGAAGAAAGAATGATCTTGTTAGAATCTACTATCAGTAAATTCGAAATAATAATTTTGTAGCATGATGCAATCTGTTTTAAATATCATGATTGGATTGAAGTAAATTGCATTCTAAGGGCATTTTCATAAAATTTTGAAGTGAGACTGATTGATATGATTAGATAATAAAGACCAAATGTGACAGAAAAATATGGAACGACGACAAATAGAAGTTTCCATGCCGAAAGGAATTTCAAAAGGTTGATGTTCAGAGATGCAGTGATGCTCAATGTATGGATTCGGTATACTTACCGAAGAGTACAATATGCCAATCAATTCAAAAGCACCAGGAAGTATTGGGAGCTTATCGATTGCCTGTTGAGATAAGAACAACACATGAAATTATAAAGCAAACGCGAACTAAATTGCAAAATTACAGCAACAAAATTGACAGATATGATGCAAGCAAATATCTATTAGCAAGTAATGTTGAAAAGAATAATAGATTTTATATAGCAACTGAAACAAGAACCAAAATAACAAATCGACATATATGCAATGACGATAATATGTTTTTAAATGCTACAGAAAGTGAAGGATCGTAGTCCATACTGAGATAAAATTTACAGAAGTCCAAAGAGCTGCAACAGCTGCAAACCCCAAACCAATGACAGCAACTCGATCTTCAGAGTTATCCCACTGTTCAAAAAAAACTTGAGATTACTAGGGAAACACTATTCAATCAGCAATCCTTAGTCACACAGTAATAAAACAACTTCTATAAAAAAAAGCGGATAAGATATACTGTATAATGTAAGATAGCAAAATAGCAGATCAAACTAAAAGCGCTAGGAAATAGCTGTTCTTTAGTTGGATGGTGAAAAAAGCGAAAGGTAACTCACAACATTTTGAACAGATTTAACAATACTCAAGGAGGATGAAGATTCTGAGCTTTCACCCACAGCCTTCACTACTGTAGCAAGACGCCGTTGCTGGCCTGAAAGTATTGAAAGAATGAAGGACCATAAGACAGTAACAAACACAAAAATATGAAAACACCAATGTGAAAATTTGAGGAGTTCAGCACATCTCATAGAATCATACAGCTTGATTCAAGTTCATCTGTGATTATTAGAGCAATTCGAGATCCAAACAAACTAACTACTGCTAAAATCCAAAGTATTCACCACTAGAGCTCCAACAAATTTCTATAAATCTAAAAATCCATATCTTAGCGCCGGTCGGTAACTTCATATTCATCCTCTCTAGCAAAATGGAAGTTCAAACTTCAAATGCCCCAAGAACAATCATGCGTTAAATGGCCAGATTAGCCAGCACCATTCGGTATACACCGACAAAAAACATCGGAAAATCACGAAACACCACAACTGTCATTAATTTATCACCCAATTATCCATAACAAAAGAAAGCAACACCAAGCATAAGACGGGATTAGAACAAAGTTTGATGATTTAGGGTCTTCTACTACTGACTGTTGAATCAGGATTCATTCAAATCATGCTGTTACAGCATTTAGTTGCATTTTTTAAAAAAGATTTTCAACCTAATTCCGCAAACCTCCATCGAAATCGGTTTCAAATCCCACCTCGGACATTCAATGTGGGAGATTACAGCCTCTACTCTTAGTCACACACTCGTAAACTAAACAATACCTAACAATCATCCACATTCCAATTTCCAATTTCAAAGGATTGAAATTTGGATTTCCGACCTCAACCACCATTTGCAAGGGCAACAATAGCACCACAAAGTGCAATCTTTCCAGGAGAAATTCGAAATGGAAAGTTCAGATCAAGCTCAGAAAACATATAAGAAAGTGGAAAACACTCACCGGGCAGCACTGAGAAATTGGCGGGCCTGGAGAAAGCCTTTGGGAGAGGCTTCGAAACTCCGAGGCGGAGAACTGGAGGCGGCAGATTTGCAACAATGGAAGCCATATCCACCTCCTAAAGACATCAGCAGAAGAAGAACAGATGAGTCGTCGTTAAGAATCATTCATTTCTCAAATTTGAACAGACGAAGAAGGGAGGAGAAAGGGAAAAAGAGGGCTTTTGCCTGAGTTGCTGATTGTGAAAGGTAGCTGCTTCGCTGAACCTTGAGAGAGAGAGAGAGAGAGAGGAAGGGAACTGGTGGTGAACGACGACAGAGGAAGTGGCGAATGGCGACTGTAGGGAGTGTAGGTAGAATCAATGGAGGCCACAAATCATTTTTTATTTTTATTTTCATTAATTGAATATCTTATAATATAAAATTTGTTATATTATTAAGACTATATTTTAAAAAAATCGCACACGTAGCGAGAAATGTAATTTATTCTGTTGGGCCAAAAACACAAATTCTTACACATTTTTTTCACTCATGAAAGAAACTAGTACGATCCCCGCGCCATGATGCGATTTTTTTATAAATAATATTTAGATATAGATAAATCATAGACATTAGATTTAATTCAATATTTTTAATTAAACCCGTTGATTAGTAAATGTGTTAAAAATAATAGAAAAAAATACACTTGGGTTAAAGAGATAAAGAGAAAAATAAATAATAAATAGTGAAAGATATTTTTTTTGAATTAATCCAATTGGTTAAAACTTTGAACGTGGAGAGGAATGTGACATAAATTAATACTCTATAATATATAGATATAGATAGTTAGTAAATGAATTTGAGTTAAGCCCAATAGTTATATTATATTGAATTCAATGTTTTGAATTAAGCCCAATAGTTAGTAAAATTAAAGGAAAAAAAAAGAGAATTAAAAGAAAAAGAAGAATTAAAAAAAAAAGATTAAAGAGAAAAAAAAAATTATAATTGGTCAAAACCCCTAAAATCTCTCTAATGTTGACACCTCAACATAAACTCTTCTAAATTAAGAGCGTGTTCCCTATATACACCACAAATAGTTCGTCGGATTCAACGTTGTAGCAACGTTGAATTAGAGGTTGCTACAACGTCCAATCCGACGTTGTTAATTGTGTGCTAATTTCACTTATCGGATGTTATAACAACGTTGAATTTGACGTTTTACAACGTCAAATTCAACGTTGCTAATACGGGTCAGATCGGGCCTAATATAAGATATTAAAAAAAAAACAAAAAAAATAATTTGCAAGGACGTTGTGTTTTTTTTTTTTTTTGTGAGTGTGGGTGGGTGAGTGTGAAATTATTTTTTTTACCCTAGTAACGTCGGATCCGACGTTGTTAGCCCGGTTCGGCCCAATCCGATCCTTCACTTCACATATTACAACGTTAGATCCGACGTTGTAATATAATTAATGTTGCAACGTCGGATTCGACATTGATTAGCACCTCTAATCCGCGTATTTGCGGTGTATATAGGGACACTCATTGAGAGTTTATATAGATAGTTAGTAAGATTAAAGAAAAAAAAAAGAGAATTAAAAGAAAAAGAAGAATTAAAAAAAGGAATAAAGAGAAAAAAAGAAAATTATAATTGGTCAAAACCCCTAAAATCTCTCTAAAGTTGACACCTCAGCATAAACTCTTTTAAATTAAGAGTTTATATAGATATAGATAGTTAGTAAGATTAAAGAAAGAAAAAAAGAATTAAAAAAAAAAGAAGAATTAAAAAAAATGATTAAAGAGAAAAAAGAAAATTATAATGGGTCAAAACCCCTAAAATCTCTCTGATGTTGACACCTCAGCATAAACTCTTCTAAATTAAGAGTTTATATAAATATAGATTAGAATCAAACTACTCGATTTGAGTAATAGTTCATGTTAGACCATCTTTATCCATGGTACTCCAAGTACCATAGCTAATTTTTTTAAACGGAAATTTCGTCAGGTACCCTTGAGGTATAACGTGTTTCGCGGGGTGTACAATAGTTTGTGATATTTCGTGTGGTACCCTTGTGCTTTAATTTTATTTCACCTCGTGCCCTTCTCCGTTAGTTTTAACTGATACCCGTTAAAGTGAAGTGAGCGCCGTGAGTGGAATTAGACGATGGAGTGACAGTGACGAAGAAGAAGTCCGGCCACATGCAGAGCCCATAGAAGACCTCTTCGTCGGCGATCCAAGCACTATACGATCAACTCGACGGCAACTAGTGTGGCTAGTGCGAAGATGGTGGTGTCGCCCCTTGCTTCTTTCTGCAGAGTGCAGGTATTTATTTAAATTTTTGGTGTTTTACATTTAGGAAATTTAGGGTTTGAAATTTGGATCTGGGGATATTTGTATTCATTTTGTGATTTGAATTTGGGATTATTTGTTTTTTACATTTCAGAAATTTAGTGTTTATGAGATACGAATTTTGATTTGGGGATTTTAATGTTAGTGTTATACAAGAACTTCGAATTGGGGGTTTTGCTGGTGGGTTCGAATTGGGGGTTTCGTTATTCAGAAATTTAGCATATCCTCACTGTAATTAGTTTAAATGTTGGTAGGTTCTGCCTCTGGTGCTAATGTTGGTGTTTAAATTGGGGATTTTGCTGCTCTGATTGTTGTAGGATCATGAATTCCGCCATTGAGCGGGGCAATTTCGACTTGGCTATGTTGATATTCCAAACAATTCAACACTCAAGCTTTGACCTAGGTCCGAATTGTTTTTTCCCCTCTAAAATAATGTTTTTAATTGCTTTTTGGTTTGCTATTGATGTCTGAGAGTTGGAAACGGAAAAGAAAATTCCATTTTTATTTGATTTCAGATTACGATTTTGCAATGATTTCAGAATTTTGTGTTGGTTTTGTTGTAATCGAAGTGTTAATTATACCTGTCTAGCTTAGTTGCAATGATTTCAGAATTTATGAGATATGAATTTTGATTTGGGGATTTCAATTTCGATATACAAGAACTTCGATGATGATGGATTCCCGAGTTTGGATTTAGGGATTGGAATTCAGTTTATAGTTTTCCTGGTTTCAGTCTAAGGGGGCCGATTATACAAGGCAATCCCTGCTACACAATAGAAACTGAAAATTACTAGTGATGTGGTTTTATATGTATTCAGTTAGGAGAGTTCTCTCAAACTCGATTAATACTTGCTAGCTATTATGAGTGGCTAGTTGTTCATCTTGTAAAGAATGCTTCTCTAGAATTTAAACTAATAACAGATATGACCAAATAAAATGCTTCTCTAGCATATCCTCACTGTAACTAGTTTAAATGCTGGTAGGTTCTGCCTCTGGTGCTAAGTTTGAATTTTCACACATGTTTGGTATAATTATAGTGTGAAGTTTTCCACACGTGTTTAACCTATTAGCTCAAATGGTAGAGCAATGTGTTATACACATGGTGTGGGTTCGAGTCCCATATAGGTTATTTTATCAAAATAACAACTGAAATGTAAAGTTAAAATCTGTTGGCGGTTGAGAAGATTGCAACTATGACAGATATCATATGGATTGCACTCTTGTTGACCATCAATCTAATATATTAGCCTATGTAGGAGTCGAACCCACATCCTGTGCATAAGCACATGCTCTACTGTTGAGCTAATAGGCTTCAAAAGAAGCATCAAGATATTAATTTTGTTTAAGATTATTATAGTAATCTTCTCATAGTTGGTTTTGGAATATTACATTTTAATATATGCACGTGTGCATTCGCCATTCAGAAACATGCAGTGCTGCTGCAAGGCTCAGAACTAGTGTCGTAAAGGTATTCACATCCGGCCTAGAACATTTCCATATCTCAAGATACATACCTTTATCTACAAATATGAGCCAATGAGGGATGGAGATAAGCATCTTGAGAACACGTTAACCATATAAGACACCTCAAATACTTCAATTAGGCTTTGAGAATGAGGCAAAAATGGTTGAAGAGAGTATCCAATATCCTAAGGAAGCTGTTGTTTGAAAATAAGCTTGTGTACAAACACCCAACAACTAATACCAATAAGAAGCCAGTTTGAATTTTTAACTAAAAGAATTAAAATGATCAATATCAAATTTTAGTCAAATACCCGGGCCTTAGGCACGGGACTTACACTAGTTAACATAGATAAAGAGACCATTTCAACCATTAAACTGAGAAAATAGATAACACAAACACCAACCTGCTAAAAATTGTGGAGAAAAAGTGGCGAAGACGGGTGCACATAGGAGTCTCAATGTTGCCAAATTCCTGAAAAGAACAAAACAAGTAAATACAACACTACAATACAATACTAACTTCAGATGAGATCATCCATGAAATATGAATTGATAAAAAAAAAAAAAAAAAAAAAAAGAGGTACATAATTGACTAGAAAATGGAGCAAGCATTGCAGGAGGCTGGAGACGTACCCAAAATGTAGTTGATCGCCCAGATGGACGTGGGTATTTGCTCAATCCAAATTTGCAATAGCCCAAGCCACCTTTTAGCATGATATTGAAACAATAGCAATAGCAAAAGGCAGAGTGAGGTTATATTGCTTAGAGGACTAAGTGTTAAGGAGCAATTGTTGTCAGTAACAGTTTAGCTCTCTAATCAGATGAAAGCGATTAACTGATTATCCCCTCAGTGTACTCAATTACTCATGATGCTTATGTCTTACAATCCAAAACATAATAGAAACACCAAAAACGAGAAATAAGCATTACCATCAATGATGACAGCACCCGGAACCTGAGCTCGGAGACCATATATGTTCATCAAAGAGAGCTGAGGAGAAATAGTTGAGAAGGACCTGAAAGTAAGTATCGCAAAATTTTATTATTTTTGTTAATTTGAAAAGAAAAAAAATTACAATCAGAATCAGAAATTTGAAATTGAAAACATACTTTAGAGGAAGGCCATATGTGAGATGAGTTTCAGAGAAGAAGATGGGCTCCCAACCCCCAATGGCGGAAATCATGATCCTACAACAATCAGAGCAGCAAAACCCCCAATTCAGACACCAACATTAGCACCAGAGGCAGAACCTACCAACATTTAAACTAATTACAGTGAGGATATGCTAAATTTCTGAATAACGAAACCCCCAATTCGAACCCACCAGCAAAACCCCCAATTCGAAGTTCCTGTATAACACTAACATTGAAATCTCCAAATCAAAATTCATATCTGATAAACCCTAAATTTCTGAAATGTAAAAAATAAATAATCCCAAATTCAAATCACAAAATGAATACAAATATCCCCAGATCCAAATTTCAAACCCTAAATTTCCTAAATGTAAAACACCAAAAATTTAAATAAATACCTGCACTCTGCAGAAAGAAGCAAGGGGCGGCACCACCATCTTCGCACTAGCCACACTAGTTGCCGTCGAGTTGATCGTATAGTGCTTGGATCGCCGACGAAGAGGTCTTCTATGGGCTCTGCATGTGGCCGGACTTCTTCTTCGTCACTGTCACTCCATCGTCTAATTCCACCCACGGCGCTCACTTCACTTTAACGGGTATCGGTTAAAACTAACGGAGAAGGGCACGAGGTGAAATAAAATTAAAGCTCAGGGGTACCATACGAAATATCACAAACTATTGTACACCCCGCGAAAAACGCTATACCTCGAGGGTACCTGGCGAAATTTTCCTTTTTTAAAAAAAAACAAAAAAAAAATGTCAGATTTTTTGTTAAATCAAGAAAGTTATGTGAGGCGAGTATCACAGTAAGATACTCACTTATTTCCTACCAAAAAAAAAGATACTCATTTTATTGTTTCTCTCACATTTTATAATATTTTATTATAAAAAGGAGTTATGATACTCAACTCAAATACCACAATTAAAGATGCTCTTAGCATTCTTGAAAACGAGATTTGAAAATGAGATCTTACACTAATATTAATTTTCACGAAAACAATTCGATTGGAGTAACAATTTTATATGAAGTCGATTAACCATTCTAAATTCGATTTTTCTATACTATGCCCCAAGGCCGTATTTCCTTAATTTAATTGCTTTAGCTAAATTTTAGCTTAGAGTCCTAGGGACTAGGGTACACTCATTTTTGGTAGGGAATCTTTCCCGAATTAATTCTTATCCTATGCCATTGGGGCATAGGATAGAAAGACAGTTCTAAATTATATAGTACCCAAAAAAGCTTAATTTGTAAATTTGTATACTCCTTCTATTCCATAATAAAAGTCGTTTGACCTTTCTGTACGTATTCTAAGGATGTAAAAACTATGTAAAATATTGTTTTTTAATAAATTTATTTTTATAAGTTCATACTTACGACTAACAAGTATGATATTATTTAAAAAAAATATTTTATACCAGAGTACCTAATATCATTGCTTGTCTTACTCCTCTTCATAGACCTAATGCTACAAGTATAAATGAAGAATTATTATGATGACTGCATATAGATACCACTATCGATACTAAACACAGAAGAATTCGGGTCTCGGATAACAAATCCATACTATTGATACTAAACACAAAAGAATTCGGGTCTCGGATAACAAATCCATAAGAAGCTGCACCAACATCTCTCTTGCAGCCATCAAAATTTGATTTGTACATTTTTCTATGAATCGGCTAATTATGTTTTCCAAAGTATTTCACCAAAAAAAAATCCATGAAAAAGGCACTGTATATTACAGCAAAATTGAAATTATTTCATTTTATTGGAGCTGTTAAATATGAATTTCAATAACATTTTTGGACAACAAATTTTAGGTAAATTGTAGAAAATGGCAAGGCTCTGTGCAGTATAAACAAATTTCAATAACGACTTTTGGTTAAAGGACGGAAATCCTTTATGGATTGCAGAGTTTCTATCTTGTCCCGCTGAGGCTACACGCCTACACCCAACCCACTCCCACCCTGATTGATCTTGAATTGCTACTCGTTTCAATGTAAATACACGACCCGCCCCGAATCCAGAAAACCCCTATATGCTTGCTCGACGGACCAACTGTTGTTCATGTTCCATGAAGACAAGCACAAATTCACCTTAAAACATGGTACAATTTCGGAGTCCAAATGTGCATATGGCAATGTAAGCGGCCAAAACCTACACAACTGCTGCCCGTGTTGTTACTTCCCCGTCTTGGCATTGCAATCAATCCATATGCACCATCTGCAAAAGAACACGGATTCACTCACAACTCTGAAATAAGAGAGAATGTAACGAATGCAAATATGACAAGATGAGGAATTTACATTTTATCCGAACATTTGAATATGAGCACTGTAGGTATCGTGATATTGTGTCTGCCGAACTAAAATGTTCACAATCTAATGATTTCTGAACATTGTTTACCCAACTATGCTACCTTTCATACACCGTCTCCGTCTGTCATGGAAAAGAGGTGTGTGTCATCCAGCTTTGATGATTGAAATGCACACACCATATGGTCGTTCAATTGCACAAGAAGATTGGCGCTGAAGGGGGTGTGCTTCGTAAGATGATAAGAGCAACACATTTACATACCAATCAGCCTCAGGTGTCAAAAAGAGGACACCACCTCGCTGGTCCATCAGGAAATATATATTAGGATCCTCAACATGACAATAATCATCTCAATAACCAAGTATGTTGGCAAATTCTAAATCAACAGATGAATACAACAGACAAGCAATGCGTTAGGCATCCTGCATCTGTTGCTATCATCTAATAAGAGTCATTTCACAACATCAACTTACATAGGTCACTTCAGTCAATGCAAGTTCCTAAGAAATAAATAAATAAAAGTCCGACTATTTGAACAGGAATAGAAATAGTAATCCTAGAAACTAAACAAGTCTAAATTCTAAAAACAGGATTTGCAGATAACTTGTTCCACGCATGATATCGTGGGGAAAAAAAAAGGGGACACGGCTGTGGATACCTTTAGGCTAATATTCAACACTGAAATTTGATATATCCATATTTACCTGATCTCAAAAAAGAACAAGGGATATTTTGAATTATAAAATAGAAAATGAGCTGGGAATAAGAATCTTACAAGACGAGAAAGGAATTATGCGATGACTGCTGATATGAAGTAATCAATCAATCCCTGCAACATCTATTTTGCAACAATCAAAATCTGAAAAGCGAAATGGTGAGGGCCATTTACTATGCTCTTACAAATTCAGCGCCGTGCAAAATAAAAGGAAGGGAAAATAAACTAGATCATATGTGCTCCAAAACAATCCAATCAATCACTATATAGCACAGTGCGACTAACTTTAGCAAAATTACTTCTCCCAACACTTGTCCACATATATATAGTAGGCAGTATGCCAGTATGCATGCTTCATATTTTGAACAATCACAAATTATCTAAAAACTATAAACAGTGTATATACCTGACCAAAATAAAATTAACATTATACATACCAAAGGAACAAGTTCATGCTCAGAGTTACCAAGTTTTTTCTAGTTCAGAAGGAAGTGATCCAGTTGACCTTATCAGATCTGGTGCCCGTTAACTGAGCAAATTAAGCTAAGTAACAACTACAATTATCTGCTATCTCCCACCCAATACTTTTCCTTTTGGAAAAAACTCGCAGGAAACTAGGTCAGCATAAAACAGAACCATGTTTCAGAATACTAACATTACATACACCTATGTAATAGTACCATGCAAGATAAGTTGAATGATAAAAATAATGACAATTTTTAAAATGTAAAAACTTACATTGGTGCCACTTCAATCCTTTCATCATTTTCCACTGCATCTACATCTCTAGCATCACGATGATCCTGACCCGATTCCAGGAGTAAAGATCCAAGGCTTCCTGCGGCATTGCTGCTTACAGTACTAGCCAAAGAAGAATGATCTGGTGCATTCGCGTTCCTTTTATAGTTCCATACAAGCATAGAAATGTAATCTTGAGGTGAAATAAGGCCCTGTTCCTTGATACAACTGTGCTGCTCCTCTAAAACCTTGGGATCACTGAGCATTAGATACTCGAACAATGCCTTCTCGTGGTCTGGCTGCCAATTACTTGGAAATGGAGTGTAATCAGTTTCAGGCACAAGAGACATTCTGGTGTACTTCAGTCCTTCAATTGACTCAGCAAGACCCATTCTCAATAAGTTCTGATACTCAGGTGATAGCCCCTTTTTCTCCTTCAAAGGACGACTAAGTGTCCTATCACTAATCTTGTACACTTTTGCTCGTGAACGGAGCTTGTACTTGGCAGCATAAAGCTTGGCAAGTGACCCCCTTAAAATGTAAGAACAAAAATTCACTATCTTCTTTCTGTTATCAGCGTATCTATACCACTCCACCATAGTTGAGAGTAACTTGTTCATTTGTGCATTGGTGTGAGCTTGATTAGCATGGAACATTCGGAAACAGGGCTGTGGATCCGGATCTCGATCTCCCTTAAGAAAGTTCAACTTCCTGAATTGCTTAATGCACTGCTTAAGACTTGCAGTAACTGACAAAAGGGTTCCAACACCCTTTTCACTGATGATTTTCCCACCGGTTGCTGTGTAACGTAGTGTTGGGTAGACAACTCTTCGACATAATACATGGTCAAGAAACAGGATACCCTTGGTTATGTGTTCAATAGGCAAGCTCTCGTTGTCAAGTTTAAGGAGATATTTCTGATCAACAAATTCAATCATCTCCTTTCTCAATGCAGCAGCATCAGCTCTAGGTCCTCGGACTCCAATCAAAATATGACCTCCGAATCTAATGTAGTCCATCTTGCGGGTCTTATCAGGCCCACTTGTGGGAACAAATTCTGGCCAGGAAGTATTCCCTTGCTCTTCCTCACCTTCTGGAGTGTTCCATATAACATCACTCTTCGAAGGACGATAAAAACCCTTAATCTTATCCTCCATCCAATGATCCAATTCATCAAGACAGATGTTCGATAAAAGTGGGCTAAGAATTCCACAGTGACCCCAGGAAGGATGCTTCTGTGCCTCCTCAGGAGCAAAACCAAAAAAGGTTTCCAGCCAATAAGGATCAGGCTTCGGTTCATCGTCTGCTAGGACCCTTTTCTTCTGATGCTTCCTCCTTACCCTTTTCCTTTTCTCGCCATCATCAACCTTGGTTGTAATTACCGGCGTAATCAATGCTTGCTTTATTAAATCAATGACCTTCTTATCTCTCACATCCCTCATCAAAGAATTTATCACCATACCCACCTTCATACCATCCAATATCGTACTGACATCCCCCTTTATATACCAAAGATAACCCGAAAAGCTCCTCCTGATCACCCTTATAACTGTATGTGCAGTCCGCCCAGGCCTAAAAGCATAAGACTTGGGGGAAAAGCGGGCCTCATATATCGGCTCTAAAATCATAAACAAAACCTCCTGAACAATCCTATCCTGAAACGGGGTAGGCTGCGTGGTTGTCAGAATCGTCTTAATCTTCCTCTTCGACAGATTCTCATAATCAGTCTTATCCCTCGGTGATTTAATGAAAGACTTCAACCTTGACCCCCACTTAAACCTATCATCAAGAACTGCATTCCTCAAAGCCAACAGATCCTCAAGTGCCGACCTCTGAATCGAACTCCTCGGCAGATATGACCCAATTTCATCAGCATACACCTTCTGGTAAGCCAATACCCATAACTCAAATCTCCTAAGATACGATGACAAATTGGTTACAGTCGTATTGGGTTCTCTGAAACTATCAATCCACAGACTGGAGCAAATCGCAACCCCATCTTCCTTAATTAGGTTCATTGGGTCATCCGGGTCGGCTACAAATCTCCGATTGCTGCTATAGTTAGGGTTGCCGTGGTGTGCAGCAGCCGTAGAGAACAACCGAACGAACCAAAACCCATTAAATCCTTTTGAGCTATAGCCTAGACCAGCATAATCGCATAGAAATATGGTGTTATCGGGTTGAAAGAACGAGTTTTTAAGAGCGAGAAAACCGCCATGGGAGAACCGCTTGAGCATAGTAACATGTGAATAGGTGATTGCTGGAAAACGGGAAGAGCACCGAAAAACGGAGATTGAAAACTGAGAAAGGTGAAATTCAAGCTCACCGCAGTTCGACTTCCATTGAATTCAAGGTGACGGTGAACTCTGCAGCGAATTGCGTTGGAGCTTGCAAGGTCGAGGAAGAGAGTTGCAAGAGAGCTAGGGTTTTAGCTCAGGATTTCGTTTTCCCTAATTCAGTCAGCCAAGGGTTTAACACGACGGATGGAGGGTAACACGTCATTTTTTTTTTTTTTTTTTGATTAGGAAAAGATTCGGGTGGGCAAGCCCTACCCAGCAGCATCCTTGCGGATGAGGTCCATAAGACCTGGATTGTTGTAAATATCGTTACCTCGGGCATAGTGGCTAAGGTGTGCAACCTTATCAGCCACTCTATTGCTCATACGAAGTACATGAAAGTAACCTACTTCTTTTACGGTCGACAACATGACTTGAATATCGGAGAGGATTAGTTCAATCTCCCAAGGACATTTAGCCGTCTTGTTTAGATAGTCCATAATTATTTTGCAGTCACCTTCAACCTGGATTCTTTCAATGTGCAGTTGTAATACCTTCTGGATTCCCAGTTTGAGTGCGAGAGCTTCTGCCATGATGGCGTGCTGTTTTCCTAGTAATTTGTGCTCGATGGTGACAGGGCGACCATCCCAGTCCCTGATAATGATACCTGCCGTACGGTCACCGTTGGCTAAAGACGAACCATCAAAATTAAGTTTGAACCACCTTAACGGCGGCTTGCGCCATTTAATTGGACGTTGTTTGTCGGTCTTTCTTGGATAGACTCTTGAGGAGGGATGCATATCGTCATCACCCTCACCGTCGATCATGGATGTTCTCTTCCAGTTATCTATGTGTGATCTGACCAGATGGACGGCTGTTTGGTGCTGGGGGATTGTTGCTTGTTGAAACAAATTTTGGTTCCTGATGTACCAGGTAGTCCACCAAGCGACGCATAGATCAGTCAGAGCGGCAGTCGTTAAGCTGGTTCCAAGGCTAGATAGAATGGGTCTGAAATCCCGGGACTGGATGATCATTCTTGTAATTGTTGTTTGTTCTTGACTCGGAAGTCGGTATATTTTCCGTATGAAAGGGCATTCCAGGAACAGGTGAGCCTCATCCTCGGGAGCCAAATTGCATAGTGAACAAGTAGTTGGGACGGCCGACCCCCTGCACGATAGACGCACAGCAGTAGGCAGTCCATTTTGTGCAATCTTCCATAGGAAATTCTTCACCTTCGGGGGAACATCAATTTTCCATATCCAAGCGTTCGTATCGGTCGGAGCTGAGGATTGTGCTGTTATCAGTTTGTAGGCGCTGGCTGTAGTAAACCATCCTTCCCTATCTGGCCACCAATATAGGCGGTCTTGTAGATTTGATTCCGGAATAGGAATGTCTAAAATTTCTTTTACAATGTTGTTTGGTAGTACCTTCTGCAGCTTTTCACACCACCATTTCCCCCCCATAATATAGTCACTAACGGTCTCATTCCGATCGTATCCCTGGATACTACCCACCCGAGACTCTAAAGAGTAGGTAGAGATCCAATTATCGGTCCAGAATTTTATTGAGCGTCCGTTTCCTACCGACCAAATAAGGCCTGTTTTAAAAGTGTCAATTAAGTTAGCAAGCTTAGCCCATTGCCAAGAGCTGGCTCCCGATCGTTTGTACTCGAAAATACTAGTAGAACGTAGGTATTTATGTCTGATTAATGTTACCCAGATATTGTTCGGTTCAGCCAGTATTTTCCACAAAAGTTTCATCTGAAGAGCGACATTCATATCGCCAGATTTGCGAATTCCCAATCCGCCATGCTGCTTCGGTTTGCAAATCCTATCCCAACTAATTAACGGCCGATATTGTAAATTCTTGTTCCAGAAGAAAGAACGGTTTATTTGGTCCAGTTCTTTATGTATAGCTACGGGTAGCATGAAATTCTGCATTACATGCAGAGGTTTCGCCGATAGGTTAGAATTGATAAGTGTTGCACGACCCTGCTGGGAAAGCGCATTGGCCCTCCACTTTGATAGTTGTTGTTTCGATTTGCAGATGATATCTTCAAATGTACTGCTGGTGACTCTACCATTAATAATAGGACAGCCCAGATACTTTTCTATAGAGTTTTCGTTTGTAATGTTGAGGCAGTTACATAATTCAAAGATTCTATGGTTTGGAATCCCTGGCGACGCTTGAAAACTAGATTTATGGTAATTCACCTTCTGCCCCGACACTCGGCAATACGAGTCAATTATCGATCTTACTTTGCACCCCGCATCCACGCTTCCTTTGGAGAAGATAATGATGTCGTCTGCGAAGGACAGGAACGGAATACGCGGCCCGTGTTGTCCAATCGGAAAGCCAATTTGTGGTCTATCCAGGCAGGCTTCAGCTGCAAGTTTTCGGGCTAGTACCTCAGCACCCAATAGGAATAGAAAAGGGGACAGAGGGTCCCCCTGGCGTATTCCTCGGGATGGAAAGAATATTTCTGTAGGGCCGTTGTTAACTAGTACAGAGAAAGAAACGATTGTTATACACTCCATAATCCATGAAGTAAAAGTGACGTGAAATCCAAATCTGAGGAGCACATTCTTTATGAAGTGCCAGTCTACCCTATCATATGCTTTTTTCATATCTAATTTTATTGCCAGCCATCCTTCACGTCCCTTACGATTTTTGTATGAGTGGAAAATTTCATGGGCAATTAGGACATTGTCCTGTATCGCCCTATCCGACACAAAAGCTCCTTGTAAAGGATGTATGAGTTTCCCGATTACCTTTTTTAATCTTTCAGTTAATATTTTGGAGATTACTTTGTATATATTAGAACATAGACTGATTGGCCTGTAGTGACAGGTGGAGGTTGGGTTGTCCCTCTTTGGAAGCAGGGAGATAAAAGTGTGGTTTATTTGACGGAGTATTCTCCCAGAGCGAAAAAAAACCCTTGACCGCACAGATCACTGATTTCCCGACTATGTCCCAGTATTTTGTATAAAATTCAGCTGTAAAACCATCAGGGCCTGGGGACTTGTTTTTGCCCAGACTGAACACCGCCGTCTTAATCTCTAGGTTTGATGGTAGTGCAATAAGGAAACTATTTTCATCTGTCGATATGGAAGGATGAATTAGGTCCAGGAAGTTAGACATAAGCCCATCATCACTAGACTCTTTTTTAAATCTGTTTTCAAATTCCTTTTTTATCTCATTTCTAACGTTCTCCTCGCCCAGAATTAGTGTTCCGCTTGAAGAGGTTATGTTTCGAATTTGTTTCCTGTGTCTCCGACCCGAAGCCACTCTGTGGAAGTAGGCCGTGTTCGAATCTGAGAGCTTGAGGTGTTTCGTTTTTGCCCTTTGGCTCCAATACGATTTCTGGAATAGAATTAGCTTTTCTCGCTTTGAAATTAGGCGTTTCTCCTTTGTTTGATATATTTGAGAGTTTGTCGATGATCCCGAGGACTGGATGAGCAAGAGTTCTGAGTCTAACTCCTTTAGTTGGCGGAAGATATTACCGAAATTGGTTTTATTCCATTCTTTTGCTCTTTTTTTCAATAGTTTATGTTTAAACAGTAGTTGAAACATAGCCGAGCCAGGGCAGGACGCCCGCCATGATTGCTTTACAATATTGCGAAAGTCTTTCCTCAAAAGCCAAACGTTCTCAAATTTAAAAGGCGGGGCTTTGAAGGAAGACCCGTCGTCGATTGATATAGAAATTGGACAGTGATCCGAGGAAGAGAATGCTCCGTTATGGGTTATCATATTTGGGAAAGATGTTAGAATCTGTTGGTGAACTAATACCCGATCGATTTTTTCGTGGGTGTTGAAGTTATCCTCCGCAATCTTTCTCCATGTGAACTGGTTTCCAAACGTGGGTAAGTCAACCAAGTTGCAATCGTTTTTGAAGGAGATTAACCGAGAAAATCTTGATGGTCGGGTAGTGGCTCCGCCTACTTTGTCAGCACTGCATAGTATCTCGTTCAGGTCCCCTAAGACCATGCACGGAATAGGGGAGTTGTTTACAATTGTTATTAATGTTTCCCAGAATGCATCTTTATCATTTAGATTTGGTGGAGCATAAACGAAGAGCGCCAAAATCGGAAAACCCCACTGCACACTTTCTAGTCTAAGTCCAATAATACGGGGGGTGTGCACTGACACCGATATTGATACATTAAGCATCTGGTGAGTCTTCCAAATGACCCCAATGCCGCCCGATCTCCCAATGGACGGCGACCAAACCCCTTCATCAAACCCAATATTTTTCCACAACTTATCGTCCGGAATATTTTCCGCTTTCGTTTCTGCTAGCGATAGGATTTGAATGTGTTCATTTTTACACATTGAATCTATTTCCGTCCAGAAAGTACGCTTTCCAATACCGCGACAATTCCAGAAGCATATCTTCATAAAACAACGTTGATGATGAAGGGACTAAGATTTTGAGTCCTTCCATCGATGTATTTTTTACACTTTAGTTTGCAAGTATTCTTAGATTGATTTATAATGTGGGCAAATACAGTTCCCTTAAACCAAGCCCAACATGGCCAAGAGGCCCATTTCCTTTGCCGAATTTGTGCCCAAATCGTGAGCCACCAGCCCCCACCTACCCAAAACAATACTTTGTTAAAATAATTTGAGATGGTAAGACTTTGAAGGCAAAAGTTCAGCAATAAGCTTTCCATAAAATGGACAGAAAACTCCCAGCCAAGAAGACAGTTGCCTAGCAAGGCAGACCATTTCCCTGGTGGAAACCGGTGCCGGTAATGGCGCACATAGCAGCTCCAAGGAACCTCAGTAATTAGTGAAACTCGAGCCGAGTTTTCATAGCAGAACCAACCGTTAATTGCCCAGCAGAGGGGTCTAACACACACACCATTTCTAGTATATATACATAAGACGATGTAAGAAGGATCATAGATATAATATGCTAACCGGTTAGCCTTGCTTTGATTATAGCCCTTGAAAAGGAGGTAAGTGTGATGTTGTAAATCATATTGAACGTGGCTAAGAAGCATAGAACTAGCCCGATAGCAGAGACCTACACACTTTGGAAGACCAAAAGCAAAGTGATCTAAATACAATGAGTTATATATAATGAGCCAATCAAACCATGCATTCTGACCAACATAGAGTTGAGGTGTTAGATATAAAGCAAAATTAATTTTGATATGTGCAAACGGCAGAATCCAATTTCTATATTCCCACCAACAAACAAAGTAAGATTGGAGCAATAAATTATTAATTTGTTGAAATTGATGTACCTTAATATGTTTCAACAGCATGCCAACCAGCTTGGGTGGCGCTAAGAAGGGAACATCAGTGTCACAAATCCACAGATTGAAACAGATTGAACTGTTGTTGACATTAATCACTTTACATATAACCCTTTGGTAGACACAACAATCAGCTTGTGAACACCACCTGTTTTGCCCACCCTTCAGTTCGGGAGTTGCCGGATATAGTATAATGAAACCCAGCTCGCAACTGTCGGGACCGAATGAAAGTAGATCAAATACTCTAAGCAGTACATACGCAAACAGCTCGTGGGAGGATACATGAGCAACAAAGGGAGCAGCTGCGGGATCAGTAGTTAGCTGATTTTTATTCATTTTCCAGGTGCCCGGAGCAACATAGGAGAGAGCTGATTTCACAAAACAAACAAGTTCCATATCCAATGGACTAACCACCTTGAGATTTACCTATTCAGCAACAAGATTACTAATGAACTCAGACCCAAAATGCTGGACAACCTTTGAAGGAAAGAGCATGGGATTCAC
Source organism: Persicaria tinctoria (assembly GCA_037127255.1). Lineage (NCBI taxonomy): Eukaryota > Viridiplantae > Streptophyta > Magnoliopsida > Caryophyllales > Polygonaceae > Persicaria > Persicaria tinctoria. The sequence goes on along the minus strand of JBANSL010000013.1, from coordinate 7,967,343 downwards.
CACATCATCTAAAAAGGAAGCAAATCCTTTAGATGATAGTTCATCCACAATTTTTTGAGGGCCCTTTCGGGATTTGGGGGATGAAGGGGCATACGCCACCTTCACAGGTTTGTATAGACACCCAGAGAGAGTGCTAGTTTTAATCAGACAAAACCAACAAAGCAAATAATTAACCTTAGTCAAGTAAGAGATTGTATAGATAGACCTGGACCGCATCGGTAGATCCACAAGAGTGGAGTAGGAAGAGGAAATCCCCTCCCTCCAAGTCTGAAAGGAGCCGGGAAGAAGCAACCACACCGACGCCGAACCCCGGGACATACCGTAACACGTTGATTCTGAGACACAGCAGCGCACCAACCAAGCACACACAAGACACCCCTTCCGACCCCAACCCCAAAGAAATCGACGATTATCGCGCCGCCGCGACCCAGCAGGCCAGCACCACCTCCGGAGTTTCTTCTTTCTCTTTCTGAAATCCTGCCTAATAGGGATTTCAACCTTCCTACCCAACTTCAACTCACTTGAGAATCCGACTGTTGAACTCCAAACCCACGGGAAGAAAAGCTCCACTTTCACCCGTAAGCCATTGTTGAGGCAGAAAACAACGGGGTTTATGGCAGATTTTTGAGGAGTGACCCTGGATTTGAGCCGAAATCCAAAGCAGCGGTAGAGAACAGCCCGGATTTGAGGAGGGATTAACCCGAAGAAACCATAGCGAGGCAATTTAGGGTAAAGGCTTGGGTCGGGAATTGAGTTTGAGAGATGGGATTGGGGGCGCGTGTAATAGCGCGTTCTCATTCATGTGTTCCACCACCCACTATGTAATGCAAGCATCCACGTCATTTCTTATTGATACATCTCTTTTTTTTTTTTTTTTTAAAAAAAAAAAAATCAACGTAAGAATTCAAAATCTTCAAACACCACTCATGTGACTTTTGTGCGGGTAATAAACTAGTGCGTAGTATATATTAAAATGTAATACTCCCTCCAATTGAAAATGTAAGACATTTGACTTTTGTACATGTAGTCTAAGGAGTTAAAACTATACTAAAATATTGATTTTTTCAGTTTAATTTTTTACATTATAATACTTATAAATATAAGAGTTATAATTATTGATCATCCACAAAGACCTACGAGAAAAGAGAAATGGTGCAATTAACAATTTTTTCTTTTTAGAACAAGGTCCAATTAACACTGGTTATACTAATAGCTTAGATAATGCTATCTTTTTTTTTAATACTCCGTAGGTAATAATTCGAAATCCCATACAATACCAATAAGGCAATAAATGGGAAATCGAGAAGCCGAAGGGAAACAACTGATGGGCTAACCGTCATGATCATAACAAAAAAAAACAAGTGATTTTTAACAAACAAGTGATCTTCTGCTTAGTTGGGTTGTGAAGTTCAGAGTTGAGACTGGTTGGGGTCGTGGTAGGGCGTTCAGGGTGACTCCGTATCCAAAATTGAACTTCCCTGAAGTTTCGTCTGCACTAGCCACAAGAGATAGGTTCCTGCATGATCATTGGCCCGTGGTGCTACTATTCGGTGACGCTTGACTTCGTTTATTTGTTGGTGTCTTCAGCTTTATGGAAATGGCTCTTCTTAGTTCGTCTTGTTGCATTGTTTATTTTTACTTGTTTTCGTTTCGCCTGTTTTCTATTTGCGTTGTATGTTTAGGCGGTTTTCGTTTGTCGATTCGTCATCCTCTCGCCCTAATCTCAAATTTGTACTTAGTAAAAAAAAAAAAAAAAAAAAAAACCCAGCGGATAGAGTCCTTTCACACCAATGAGATTTTCTCTTCATGTCTCTTTTTACAATGGGCTTTGAATGTGAAGCAAACTTGGGATAGCCCTAATAGAAAGGAGTAAAGATCGTCCAAAGCAAACTTGGTTGAAAAATTATTAAACAAAGCAGAAAACATATTTGTTACAAGAAAGAATAAAAAATGATACTATAACCAATCCCAAGTAATTTTTTTTAATAATTAAGAATTCGAGATCAGACAATTCAAGAGGCCGAGGAATCGATCGGTATGCAAAAACCGTCTAAACATATAATAAAAACAGAAAATGACGCTAAAAAATAAGCAAAAATAATCAATCTCGTGTAATGGATTAGAGGATAATATGGGTTCCTCGTTCACTTTTTTTTCTTTTAATTTATTTAATAATGGGTCCCACATTTTTTTTATGTTTTTCTAATTAAATACAGTAATGTTTTGATTGGGAAAGGAGATATAGATTTAAGTTTAAGAGGGAGTATATGAATAAAAAATATTAAAAAAAGTTTGTCCCATAAATGATGATGCTCTAAATCGTTCAGTAAAATGTAAAATATATAATATATAATTTTCAATCAAAATTTTGAATCCATAGAAACTTTACGTCAAGGTTAGGGTGCGCAAAATACCACCCTATTTTACTTATCCGAAACTCGACCAATTTAGCCATGTCAATCATGTATTGATATGGCCATTTATGCAGCCAAAAATTCATTGTCAAGAAAACCTCGTTTTGTTTCTTTTTGGTCTTTTTATGTTTGCCCGCCTTCTTTTTTCCTTTTTCTCAACAGACATCCAAAACCAAATAACCCAAACCACCAGCCCTCCATCTACTCTTCAATTCCACAACAAACTATTCGTTAGTTGAATCTTGATAGTTGATATATACCAGATCCAGTTAAATTTAATTAAACTATTAACTAGTATATATATAGTAATTAATTAGAGTTAATTTTATTCAAATCCTCTCATAATCACAAGCTTATCTTATCTACCTAGCGTTTGTAATTATGTTCAAGTGGACACTCTTTGAGATTCCTAATTTGGAATAGTTTACAATTTTAAACTCTCTCCAATCTCCATCCCTCTCATACATATATCATACTCCGTAGTCCGTACTTGTATTTTTCTTATAATAATATGATGTGATAATGTCAATTTGTCCTAGACTTTGGGTTAATCATTCAAATCCCCAAATTATGTTTATAACAATTTTTGTAACAAGATATCTTTAACTGGTTGATATGTGAATAGACAAAATTAGCTCACATCGAAAGATTGAATAATATAAGTCTAGTATATATAAGTTGGTGACCTACTTCTTCTATTGTCAATTGAATTCTTGCGTGTTGTACTTAAAACACACACACATATGTGTGTGTGCACATGTCCCTGGTGATGAGTCTCGACCGACTTTAATATTATATTCTATCTGCATCAAAAGATAGGTCGTCCGACTTTTTTGACGCATTTTTTAAGAAGACAAAACTCTATAAATTATTAATTTTTAAACATTTTTTAAAAATATATTCATACAAAAATGAGTTTCAAATTAATTTTTAAAATTAAGTTAAAAAATTTAATATTTTATAGAGTTTTAACTTTTTTAAAAAATGTGTCAAATAATCAAATGACCTATATTATACTCCCTCCAATCCAAAATATAAGTCGATTGACTTTTGAACACGTATTTTAAGAAGTTAAAAACTATATAAAATATCAACTTTTTTTAAATTATTTTTTTACAACTTAATATTTGTTGGTAATAAGTATTGAATTGTAAAAAAATAATAATAAAAAAGTTAATATATTATATAGTTTTTAGCTCCTTAAAATACGTGTTAAAAAGTCAAACGACATATATTTTGGATCGGAGGTAGTATATTTTAGGGTAAAAGAGATGTTTATTAAATTTATCTAGTATGAAATGAAGTAGACAATTATTCAATAAATTCTTATCTTTTTTTCTTGATACTCAAAATTAATGTCACCATCAAATAATATATCTGAAAATGTAGAAAATTAATTCAATCTAATTTAATGTAGGCCTTAAATCATATGATGTGTACAAATGTGAGATGGGTTATGAGAACGTACGTAGGCCATGCGTGTGGGGATTATAGGGATATTGATAAACCTAGCTTGTTAGTTAATTGTCAATGTCATGGCGTTAATTTAATTTCTTCGTTTGTTTGACGGCAATCACATTAATTCAACAAAATGAGATTAGGTGAGTAACAATGATTTTGTTCTTAGACTTGTATAGTTACGTTTTATGCAAGATAGGGTGCATTGTTGTTTCAAAGAAATACTTATTTCAACGTAGAAATATTAGCTGGGTTTTTAAAAAATGATTATCTAAAAAAGATTATCTTTAATTGTTAGTTATATATTTCTTTTTTTGTTAAGAATTATTACCTCAATTTGACAATCATTCTTTCCCATAAAAATATATAACTTATTTATTAGGATGAATAAGTTTATTGTCGACGGTTATATTTAATATGGAGTATAAACAATTCATCAGTTTCAATTGTCCTATCAAGACTATTTTACCAAACATCTCATTGCGAGAATTTGTTCATTTAACTATATAAAGAGTCTAAAATTTACAACAAGGTCTTATGTAGTTCATTTGCAACACATATTTGACTCCAGTTTTGTAAATTTAACAGTTTTTTAAAAACTTTTCGTTTTAATATTATAAAATTTTAAATAAGCTAAAGTTGGTTTAAAATAAAAACGATAGGTAATAAATACTCCCTCCGTTCAACAAAACTTGACGTTTTACTATTCATGCACGCTTTTTTAGGAGCTAAAAACTATATAAAATATCGACTTTTTAAATAATTTTTTTAACAATTTCGTAGTTATTATTAATAAGTACAAACTTGTTTAAAAAAAAATTTAAAATGAATATTTTATATAGTTTTTATCATTCTAAAAAAGCGTGCGTGAATAGTAAACGACAAGTTTTGTTGAACGGAGGGAGTAATAATCAATAGGTCAATATGAACCCATAAAAAACTTTTGAAATCGTATTTTAAACATAACTCACCTCAAGTTTTTTTAGAGCTTTTATTTTTATACTTATAAATCTATTACTCTCCCCTCTCATCAACTAATTTAGATCCATTATCATATCAATCAAAGTTATCAAACATCATATTATCTTATAAAAACAACAATTTAATTTTATATACCTAACTTATCAACTTTAATTACCCATTAATTTCAAAATCTAAAAATATGTATTGCAATTGTTCATTTAACCAATACATGTCATATTCAATTCCCATAACTCCATAAGTGCACATTCTTTATTTCATATATATATATCCTTGTAATTGTATTAACACCAAAGTTTATGTGGAGTTATGATCATTCAAAGACCAATTTAAAAAGAGGAGATAGATGGAGCTTTTTTTTTTCTTTTTTTTTTTTTGGGAAATAGATAGAGTGGTGGTTGAGATCCCTTGTTGTGATGTTTGATATTTTCACATTCTCAAACTAACTTTTATGGATCTTTAAACTGGTGGATGGTAAAGACCGTCCAATCGAATTGTTTTTTGTTGGATTGGAATGAAATCCCTTTTGCCCCCTTTTTGAAGAAGGCCCCAACATTAACATGTTTGTCAATTGTCATGTATTTGAGCTTGCATAATTTATCGACCCTAAATTCGACTCGAAATTTTATCTAATGACTTTTTGATATTTTGCTATATTAATTTATTGTTTATTTTTTACACATTTTTTTAAAAGAAAACTAATTTAAAAGACAAAAATAACATAAAATCATGAAAAATAAACCAATGAAATTGTCTGGACGTTTGTTAAAGTTTATTGACATTATACACTCTTTAAATCAAATCAACTTAAAAGAAAAAAAAATCATGAAAAATAGATCAATAATATTGTGTTACTTTTTTGAAAGTTTATAGAAATAGGAAAGATGAACACACAAAGAAAGAAATGTGAGCATATACATTTACATATTTAAATAAACTAATAGAGCTTAAAACTATTTTTAACAAATATACATTTACACATTTACAGACCATCATTGAAAATGGTGTAAGGATGCATGACTGGAATTCGATCAGAATGAAATTAATCCAATATTCAATATGATCCGAATCCGAAATAGTTTGAACATAAACTCATAATAAAAGCACATTGGGTATGTATGGCTAAAAAAACAGTTAAAAAGAAGTGAATGTTTTTTTTTTAATCAGGTAAAAGAGGTAATTTGTATAATATTTTGTCTTAATATTACCGCTTGAGTTAATTTGGTTGGAAATAATCCGAGTCAATAATGACATGATCTAATAGTCACACCCACATTCGAAATTGGCCCAAATGAACCGATTCAACCCTAACTTGATAACATCGAATAGCCGTGGCAGCCTACCTTGAACCTTTCTTGTATCCAAATTTTTACTCATGATTCCAAGCACTTTCCCAATTTACTTTTTTTTTTTATGTACATGAAATAAGTTGTAGAGGTGTTGCTTAGAACTATCCCATTCCTGTGTGCCTAATGCTTTTAACTTATCAAAGAATTAATCATGTTTGGGCTTTCGGATTAGTATCTAAGCAAACCACAATATGGATGCATGGGTGGAAGATGTGAAAGAATACAAAATGTATCCAAGTTAATTATACTTGAAATATATATCAAAATGTATCCAAGTTAATTATAGTTGAAATATATATTGGTTCGTATGAGATGGAGTTAATAAATTGACTAAAATTATAAACAATGTGAAATTTATAAATTGTTGGTAAAAGTAGATAAAAATTTATGAAAAAATATAAACTCCGTATGGGATAAAAAAGTGTTTATTTGTAAAAAAAAAAATGGTGTTTATTTGGTTATTATTAGGGGTATTGTGGTACTTTCAACCTAAATAAACAAATAAACACCAAAATAAGCTATCACAATTAGGTTTTTTTTTTAACACAAATTTTAAACCAAAAAACTATCTCATTTTAACATTTTTTAACATGTTAAAATGTCATTTATACACACCTATAGGGTGTGTAAAAGGGCATATATTGAACAATAAGAGAAAGAAAGGAATATTATGTAATTAGAGAAATAAGGAGGAAAGGGGCTATTTAACAACTCATAACAACTTCTTCTATCTCACTCAATTTTGTACGATTGTAAACTCTCTCTCTCTCAGATTCAATACAGAGTGTTCGATTGCTTCCGTTTTTATGGTATCAGAGCGAACGGTGTAAGACCCTGTCGTGGTGGTTGTGTTTAATTTGATCTCCGGTGGGGATCGACGGTGGTTTGTGGTTGCTGTGTGCGATCTGGGTGATCGATCAAGTGTTTCTTGGTGAGAATCTTGGTGATTCGTGATGGCTGACGGTGTCTTTTTTTTTGGTGTTGAACAAGGCGCACAGGGGGCGGCTAATGATCCTTTAGCTCTTGCAAACTCTGACAATCCAGAGGCGCAGTTGATAGCGGTGCAGTTTTCTGGTTCGAATTACCTGGGTTGGAGGAGAGGGATTCGGTTGGCGCTCGAAGCGAAGAACAAATTAGGGTTCATTGATGGATCTTGTCCCAAACTGGCACCGGGATCGATTGATTTGTAGAGGTGGCTACGTGCTGATTACATGGTAAGGTGTTGGCTCCTCAATTCCATGATGGCTCCGATTTCAGAAAGCTTTATGTGTGTGGAGTCGACCAAGAATTTGTGGGATGAGTTGTCGAAAAGGTATGGCCAACCGAATGTTCCTTTAATTTTCCAGTTAAAGAGAGAATTAGGCCAGATTACGAGAGATGGTAAGACAACTCAAGAGTATTTTGTGAAATTGAAGAGAGTGTGGGATGAATTGTAGAGTGTAGAAGGATTTTATTAGTGCTCTTGTGGTGCTATGGCGAATTGTGTGTGTCAATTGGCCAAGAAAGTGGCTTATGCAGAGTCAAGGAATCGTGTGATGCAATTTCTGATGGGGTTGGGAGATGGATGTGAGACAGTGGTTAATAGTATTCTCTCGACGGATCCGTTGTTCACTATCAACGGGGCATACTATCTCGTGTCTCAAGTAGAAGGTGGGAATGGGATCTCATATAGTACTGCGAGTCTCTGGCGGATAACATGTCTTTAGTTGAAAGAAGAGGTGGATCTCAAGGTGGTCGGAAAGATTTCAAGTCAGAGAAGCCACCCGAACGCAGAGACAAGGATAAGATTTGTTATCATTGTCGAGGAAAGGGGCATATCATGGAGAATTATTTTAAGCTCCATGGGTATCTATAGTGGTTCAAGAAAGAAGGGAGATCATCGGCTCATAATGCTTTTGACACTTCGGGGGGTGACATGGATAATCTTTTGGAAAGTTTGGATCATTCTCAAGGTTTTGAGTGTGAGAAGCCTTCGAATGGAAAGTTTGATCAATCCCTAGTCAATGTTGTTTGCCAGGAGGTACTCAAGGTTATGCAAAGCAGCTGTTAGGTGAATTGTGCCACTGTGACAAACATGACAGGTAATTCCATTTCTTATAATCTTGCTTTGCTTGCTAGAATGTCTAAGGATACAAATTGGATTATAGATACTGGTGGGACAGATCACATGACAACCTATGAACATCTTTTGGTTAACAAAAGAATGTTAGATAAGGCTATAAAGGTTGGTATGCATGATGGTAATTCGGCTCTTGTTTCTCAGATTGGTGAATTACACCTTACAAGTAGCATTGTACTGCATAGTGTTTTACTGGTTCCATCTTTTAAACAGAATTTGTTATATGTGCCTCGTCTGGATGTAATCCTCACCCACATATCAATAGCAGAAGTATTCTCAGAAATAGGGTCAAAAGAGACATCCTAGTGCTTGAGAATTATAAGCTGGCCATAAACATGGAAAGGCCTGGCTTCCCAGACCATGTAAAGATCATTGGGGTCAGAAAATCTCACCTCAAACCAGTGGTTTAGGAGCTCCACAATCCGGAGAACACCAGATATCCCCTTCCAATCGAAATTGAGTTTGGATTCTAGTTTTTTGAAATCTATAGGAGCACCAAAGGCCCTCCTATAGAGCCTAGCATTGGTTGAGAATCGGTATTGTGGTTGGAACTGTTGTAATTGGGTGAAGAAAGAGTTGAGATCAAGCTTCCCCTTTCCATTGTCACTTTTCAGTGGCTTGGTAGGGTTAGTCTTTTTGTGGGTTTTTTTGGTGTCGGTGAATCCTCAGAGAGGATCCCCTTCCCTTTGGTTTTGGTTTTTTTGGGTGTCGGTGGATCCTCTAAGAGAATCCCCTTCCCTCTTCCAATTTGGTTTGTTTCCATAGAAACAGTGTAGTGCAGATACCACTAATAAGAACAAATCACAGAGAGAACATAAAGGTTTTGGTAGATAACAGCTATGTTACACGGAAACAAAAACGGAAATCGGAAGGGAAACGAAAACGGAAACGGGGAAACGGAAATCCAAATTTTGTAGGAAACGGAAATGCCGAGGAAACGGCAATATGAATTATATGTTCATTTAAAGGTCTAAATAAGAGCAATAAACATATCACCAAGTGATACACATTGAATGCATTATTAAGGCTACAAATTAAAATGTTCAATACCGTGATAAACAATGTCCTTACTCCTTAACAGAAATCAATACATACATGTCAAATATATTAAGTTTCTTGCAAACCAACAAAATAAAGTAACTTAGTTTTAAACTAACAACGTAATAAAGAACAACACAAAGTAATCAATCCAACATTAATATTTTACTTAGCTAACTCTTCCTTAAGTTCTGGTTTATCAAAAGTTCTAAAAGTGAGGGTTTATCAAAGAGAGCTTAGAGGAGAGAGAGCACTGGACAAGTGATCGAGATGAGGGAGGACCGAAAATGGAGGAGAAGTATGTAGCAAGGATAGAAGGAAATGAGAGTTTCAGACGGGAAGAAGGGGAAGTATGATTTAAGGTTTTTATTTTTAATTTTTTTAACTATAAAATCAGTGGAAACGCCATCTGGCAAGTCAGAAACGTTTCTGAGCAAACGGAAACGGTCAAAGTTTATGACTTTTTTTGTCAACGAAACGGTCAAAGTTTCTGTCCTCTTAGAAACGTTTCTGAGGTGTTTCCCCGGAGTTTTGGAGTTTCTTCATACGCAGAAACGCGAAACCGCTATAAAATGGAGTTTCGGGGTATCATAGGATAACAACAAGAAATAGAAACAGAGAGATAGGTGAGAGAGTGACATTTAATGTTGAAGCACAATTTCTTAAATAGAGCATGCTAAAGAACCACCACAGATGCAGAAACACAAGTCCAGGAAGCGTCTGAATGCTTGGATAAGGATAGAGGATTATAGAGCCATACCTGTCATAGGGAAGCATCAAACCCAGAAGGTGATGATGGAATAATCGTTGACCCTTGTCCGAAATCGCAGAGCCATACCCCGCAAGCAGGAGAGAGCCAAGAAGAGCCGAAGACTCGTCTAATCGAGTCAGGCAGCCGAAGTGAGGGCCAGAGGAGATAGGAGCGAAGATGAAAGTAATGATGAAGGCAGAAACCTCCCATCGAAGCAATGGAGAGAGAGTAGAAGCAGATGGAACCCGGAACCAAAACCAAATCCTAATCCATAAATTTTTCCATTTTTTGTGCCAAATCCAGAAGAATAGTGGTTTGGATTTGAGTTGACAACCCTTTCTTTGATTTTTGATGGACTCCAAGAATAGATTTTCAGACAGATTTGCAAAGGATTCGGTCGAGGAGTCTGAATTAGCTTTGAATCTAGGGTTTCTGGTTGGAAGAATTGGGGGAGAAAGGGGGTCACGCGCGCGCGTTCTCTTTTGGCAGATTGGGTTTTTTGGTTTCCATTTTTACTTCCTCTCTCTTCTCTCTTCTCATTTCGGATTTTCTATTTTAGCGCAAGAGAATATATAGTCATTATGTATAGTCAACCAATTGTCTAATATGTGCTGATTATGTTGACAAGGAAATTTTACAGTCAATATATGTTGATATTATGTTGTTATATACTCCGTCCGTCCGCGAACATATCATTTTAACTCTTTGCACAACTTTTAAGAAAGCCAACAAGAATATACTGTTTTTTTTACTAATTTACCCTCATTTATTACTCTACTTTTTTATTTTATCGAAAACTAAAACTCACAACCCATCAATCATGTCAAGTGAATTTTCGTAAAGTAGAAGCTAAAATACCTACAATGTCATGTTTTTATAAATAAAACCGAACCTCTAAAATGACATATTTTCGCGAACGGATGGAGTACGTGGATAAATATGCTGACAAATGAATTTAGAAGGCAATATTCGCCAATTATGGTGAATATATTATGATGACAAATGTTAAATAATTGAACAAATTTGGGGGACAAACAAATGCGATGATAAACGATTTGGGAGGGGAAAATAGGGAGGTTGACATTCGCGCGCGGGGGGTGGGGGTGGGAATGGTAGATTTATGAGTGAGATGAGGTGTTTAGATTTATGAGTAATAAATATTGGATGTTGGATATTTAATTTATTATATGGCCAATTACTTTTTTACTCCTAAAATTCGTCAACCAATGAAAAAGTCGAGGAAAGCCCAAGGCAGACCACTAATATCAAGAACACGAGAGAGCGTGAAGACTCACAAAGCGTCTCAACGTCGTAAAGACGGAAAATAATAACCCACCATTGAAAAGGACGGTACCTAGGGAAATCGTCTATTAATTCTTCTTCTTTTTTTTAAAATTTTTTTTGATTAGGTAATAATTTGAGGGTCAGACAAGCCTGACTTATCGAGAGGCTGACAAAGTCGTCAGGCGGTGGACAGTCAAACATATAATGTAAAATAAAAACGGTGTAATACAAAAGTGGCAAGCAAGCAAATCTAGATGAACAAACGAGCTTAACCCTAAAACGATGGGAACAACGTAGACTAAGAGCATCAACATTCAGCACTCATGGGGTATCCCCATTCGTCTCTCTCCTCGTAATATTTTGACACCTCATTTTTCACTAACTCTATCACATCCTTTAAGAATTTCTAACTTTTAAACTACATCCATAAGTTTACCCTATTGCTATTTTTTTAACTTTATTTATACTGCACCACATATTTTTAACCAATCAAAATTTAATCCACTTAATAAAAAAATTGTAGGGCCATTAAGGTTTCTCCTTCCCGCAACAAGGTTAATCCCACATCCATTAGTAAGGATGGAGAGGCCTACAGAGGAAGATGAACCCCATGTGTGTGGATGCTCTAAGACCTGAAGTCAAGCGACACCAAACAATGACATCACTGATCAACGGCACAACATCAGTCCCTGTGGATAAAAACGACGAACCTCTAAAAAAAATTTCGAAACACGGAGTGAGCTCGATACACACGTCTCGATGATCGTGTGTTAATTCTTTTCTACAGTTACCTCTTAAAATTCCAAATTCAAAATGTCAAAAACTCAAGAAGGAGGGCAGTGGACACGACTCCAAAGGCTTGGAGGCTGGAGCCAAGTACCTACTAAAACATTACTCCCTCCGTTTCCTTTTAATTGACTTTTTACTATTCATGCACGTTTTTTAAGGTGTGAAAAACTATATGAAATAATAATTTTTTTAAATATTTTTTTCGACAATCTCATACTTATTGATGATAAGTATAATATTATTAAAAAAATATTTTTAAAATATTAATATTTAATATAGTTTTTATCGTTATAAAACTACGTGCATGACTTGAAAAAGTCATTTAAAAGGAAACGGAGGGAGTACTAAACATTAACTGCAGTTGGGCTCTTTCAACGATTCAACCCCTCATTTAATGACATGAAGACACTGTTTCTTATGTCGTCATTAGTTTAATTTAAAATACTCAAGTTACCCTCCATAAAACACGCAAACTTAGTTAAATTAATTATCCAAATTTGATCCCACACCAAAGAAAAAAAAAGTAGGGAGTACTCCGTAATTATCCAAATTTGAGAACCTTGTCCGTAAAAAATGCCATCCCTTCCAACACAAGTTGGAGTAGTGCTCAGTAAATGTAATAATTAAACCCCATCGATCCTCAGAACTGCAATTAGAATGACTGATTAGAAATAAATGTGACCTGCAATTTTTATCGAAACTCAACCAAACCGACACGTTTCCTCTGTTTCTAACTCTACCAAAATCTTACTGTATGGATCGAGTTTCAGTTTTTCCCCAACTTACAAATTGGAAATTACTCCCTCCGTTCCAAAATAGATGGGCGTTTGCTTTTTGACACTCTTTTTAAGGAGCGAAAAACCCTATAAAATATTATTTTTTTAATTAAAATTTTTATAATATTTGATACTTATTACTAATAAGTATCTAATTATATAAAAAAAATTAAATAAAAAATAATATTTTATAGAGTTTTTTGCTCCTTAAAAAACGTGCCGAAAAGTAAAAGACCATGTATTTTGGAACGGAGGGAGTAAAAAGCTTGATCACAGGGTTTGTTTACTTATTTTCCCATTGAATATGGATAGATATTTTACTACGTACTACGGAGTATATGTTTAGAAATAAACTGGGTAGATTTTAAATTTAGAGTAGACTATAGTACTATGTTTAGTAAATAAATGAGTTTGTACTTAGTTTTTTTTTCATATGAATTTGGTAAATAAAAAGCGGCTATTCAGGTTCAAACCAGAGACCTTTGGGTACCACTCGTAAGTCCTTTTTAATTGAATCATTTCGGAATAGTTTACTTAGTTTTTTTCCCCGAGTATTAAGCAACTATATTATTCGCTCATAATATACTGCGTAGTAATTTAAAGAAAAATTTATAAATTTCACAAAATCCGAGTTATCTGCGTTTGAATTGAGCCGTTCCGAGTTTTGAATCAAGCTTAAAAATGTGCTTATACTCAATTTATAATAAATGAACGATCTTGAACTGATATTTTATTGAGCTGAAATCGACCTGAATACAAGCTACTCGACTCACTTTTTGTATTATCAATGTGTGATGTATGATTTCACATCTTTCACACATCTATTCAAGTGTGAATGCCCGGTCCTGATCCTCATGCCTCTTGGATCACACCACTCTGATACCATGTTAAATCTTTCAAACGCGCAAAGCGATAATCAAGTCGAGCAACTAAAACCAATATGATTTTATTATAAAACCAATTGACATTAGGAGAAATAACTCATTATCTTATATAAATGACTTGAATTCTTTACATTACTGAGTATCAATGTAGAATAGTACTGTAATATATTTCACTTTAATTCACCATGGCTTCATTAGCTCGGCTTAAGCTGGGAGCCTGGGACAGCCAATTAGCCCATTGGAGCCGGCGCGAGGTAAATTAATTAGCAGCAAAAAATAATAAGAAAAAAAAACAGAAAGAAAAAAAAAAAAGGAAAAAAGAAGTTGGGAGTGTTGGAGACTCAACCGCTTAAAGTTAGTTGTCTTCCTCGTTCGCTCCTTCCCTCAAAAATTCATATCTAACGGTCAACTCTACCAGCCCCCGTCTTCCCTCTCTCCCATTTCCAGTCCTCCATCTTTTGTTTTTATACCCTTAACTCTATCCGGCCCCACCTCTTCCTCCATTAGCATTTATACTAAAATTAAAATTAATAAAAAAGGAAAATTATTTCCCCAATTTCCCCCATTCATATCGAATTAAAACCCCCTCTCCCATGGAGGATCTTCAATTCGGACTCATCGATTCTCAAATGGATGTACTGAACATGTCCAAGTCCAATCCCCCCAACGCCACCAAGGATTTCTTCCCCTCCCCCGCCCTCTCTCTCTCCCTCGTACGCCTCCACCGGCCGCTTCCCTCCTCTTTTCTTGATTTTCCGGCGACTCGCTCCCTGATTTTTTTTTAAATTTTATTATTGTAGGCTGGGATATTCCGGAGAGCGGATGCGGCGGCGGCGGAGGCCGAGGAAGGGGATGAAGTAAGCGTCGGAGGAGGAGCGCGGGAGGCCACGGTGGAGATTAGCAGCGAGAACTCCGGGCTGGCCCGGTCCAGGTCCGAAGAGGAGTTTATGAACCCGGACGACGCCGACGATGACGCCGACGAGCCCGGTGGCAGTAAGAGGAAGAAGCGGAAGAAGTACCACCGTCACACGGCGGACCAGATTCGGGAGATGGAAGCGTTAGTTAACCTTTATCCTCACTTTCTTGATTTTCTTTCCTCTTTTTAACATTTTTTAATTCAACAGAAAAAAAAAAATTGGTTAATCAAAAATCCATATTTAAAGATCTTAAGATGAAACTAATTAATACAGTAGTTATTAGTTAGGAAGAAGAAGATGAAGTTATTAATGAGTCAATGAGTTGACTCGGTGGACTCGGTGACATTTTGGGTAGGGTCAATTTGAGTTCTTACAGTGTGTTAATGGTGGATCAGATTTTTACAGGACTAAAGGATATATGAATTGAAGCAAATGTGCAGACTGTTTTATAGTTTTGTCTTATATTTACAACTGTTTTGTTATTTAGGATGTGCATTTAAGGTCTCTTGTATTCATCTGCAGTAACTAAATCTGTTTTTTACTTACTGGAAATTCAAAAAATATGTGACCTTTATGTTGCAATGTCACAGGCTGTTTAAAGAGTCACCCCATCCGGATGAAAGGCAAAGGCAAGATCTAAGCAAACGCCTCGGCCTTCACCCTAGCCAAGTCAAGTTCTGGTTCCAAAATCGTCGAACACAGATCAAAGTATGTGTTTATCATGTGTTGTTGTTTACTGTTATGACTTATGATCAATTGAATGGAAGATTGATGTTATGTTGGATGATTCGGAATGATTTATAGGCTATCCAAGAACGCCACGAGAACTCGTTGCTGAAGTCGGAGATAGATAAGCTCAAAGACGAAAACAAGTCCCTTAGGGAGACCATCCAGAAAGCTTGCTGCCCGAATTGCGGATTCACCACCGCCACTTCTAGCTCCAAGAGCTCGCCTTCCTTGGGCTCGGACGATCAGCAGCTACGAATGGAGAATGCGAGGCTTAAGTCCGAGGTTTACATTGATCCAAAGAGTTTTGATGTGATTCAAAGATTATGTTTTTGATTGGTTGATTGATGTGTGTTTCGACGTGATTTGAAGGTGGAGAAGCTGAAGGTGATGCTCGGAAAAAGCCCACAAGCGGCAGCTTCTGCTAGTCCACCAAGCTCAGCTGGGAACGATCCCGAGAATAGGAGTTCTCTGGAGTTGTACACTGGACATTTCGGGATTGAAAAGTCGAAGATTGTGGGCAGAGTCGAGCAGGCGCTTGAGGAGCTCAAGAGGATGGCTGTCGCCAAAGAGCCATTGTGGGTCAGAAGTGTGGAGACCGGTAGGGAAATACTACACTATGATGAGTACATTCGAGAGTTCGACAGTGGCTGCAGTGGCTCACAAAGGCCTAAGAGATCCATTGAAGCCTCAAGGGATACCGCGGTTGTCTTCGTGGATCTTCCTCGCCTCGTTCAAAGCTTCATGGATGCGGTACGAAAACTACTTTATTTCGCTGTTTCAAGCCTCTTGGAAGGTTCAGTTAGTTCATGTATTCGTATCGCTTTCGTATGCAGAATCAATGGAAGGAGATGTTCCCTTGCTTGATCTCGAAGGCTGCAACCGTGGACATCATCAACAATGGCGAAGGTCCTAACCGAAATGGCGCAATTCAGCTGGTGAGTAGCATTTTAGATTACTTACGTTTCAAGTCACTGTCTTTCTTGATTTTGGTAAATAGAGAGCGGTCATCCGGGGTTCGAACCATTCTGGAATGGTGTCATTGTCTTCCTTTTCTTAAAGATCAAACAAATAAAGCACAATGATTTCTTTGTACCACCTAAGTGAGCTTATAATCAAAAGCACTAATGAACATTTTTTTGGTAATGATTCATTTGCACTTTTTAGATGTTTGTTGAGATGCAAATGTTAACACCAATGGTGCCTACAAGAGAGGTTTACTTCGTTCGGTACTGCAAGCAACTGAGCCCCGAGCAATGGGCAATCGTTGATGTGTCGGTTGACGATGTGGAAGACAGTGTTGAAGCTTCCCTTGTCAAGTGCCGAAAGAGGCCATCAGGGTGCATCATCGAAGACAACTCAAACGGCCATTGCAAGGTCCGCGGCACCATACTATGATTCAAGATATCGAATGTTACAAATCTTAGTATGTGAATGCTAACTATGTCGCGTTTTTTAGGTCACTTGGATCGAGCACTTGGAGTGCCAAAAGGGCGCGGTCCATGCCTTGTACCGAACCTTAGTTAACAACGGGATGGCTTTCGGAGCCAGGCATTGGATGGCAACCTTGCAGCTTCAGTGTGAGCGCCTTGTCTTCTACATGGCGACCAATGTGCCTACAAAAGATTCGAGTGGTATGTTTTTTTGTGTTAAAAAAACTCGTGCAAATTATAGAAAACCACCCGTTAAATATAGTCTGTTATGGATCATTTCCTTAGGTGTTGCGACGCTTGCTGGGCGGAAGAGCATACTGAAGCTCGCGCAAAGGATGAGCTTGAGCTTTTGTCGCGCTCTAGGAGCTTCGAGCCTCAACACATGGGCAAAAGTCGCAACCAAGACCGGGGAGGACATAAGGATTTCCTATAGGAAGAACCTAAATGACCCCGGGGAGCCCACTGGGGTGATCCTTTGTGCCGTGTCCTCCGTGTGGCTACCGGTCCCTCCCAACGTCCTCTTCGAGTTCTTAAGAGATGATGCTCGTCGCCATGAGGTTTTGACACTTTCTCTCTTCAATCTCATTTATATATGGCTACCGGCCTCAGTTTAAGCTCGTTTATTTACTAAATAAGCCGAGTATGAGCACATTTTCTCACACTTGCGGGCTTCGATGCTAATTGCAGTGGGATGCTATGGCAAATGGAGGACCAGCGGAGTTGATTTCGAATCTTGCAAAAGGGAAGGACCGAGGCAATGCAGTGAGCATCCAAGTAAGTTTCCCTATCGAACCAAGTGGTGACTCGATCACTTAACGTCGAGTAGAAGTAATGTTTGAGGCTTGTTTTCAGGCACTCAAGGCCAAGGAGAGCAACATGTGGGTGCTCCAAGAGAGCTCCACAAATGCATATGAATCCATGGTGGTCTATGCACCGGTAGACACCCCAGCGATGCAATCAGTGATGACAGGGTGCGACTCGAGTGGGGTGGCGGTCCTCCCATCCGGGTTCTCGATCCTCCCAGACGGGGTGGAGTCGAGGCCTCTCCTTTTTACTACGAGGCAAGACGAAGACAAGGGCTCGGAAGGTGGATCCTTGCTCACCATGGCACTACAACTAGTGACAAACGCCTCTTCTACGGCGAAACTCAGCATGGAGTCTGTGGAGTCTGTCAATACACTCATCTCTTGTACACTCAAGAACATCAAGACTAGCTTGCAATGCGAGGAAGGTTGATTTCGACGTCGATTGTTTTTTATGAACATAGATTGGTAGCTAGACAGATCCACACTTTGATGAAATATATAGCTATTGAGGCTTTCTATTTTTTGGGTATGGTTTTTTTGTTTGAAGTATCTAAAAGCCAAGAGAAATTTTGTCCTTGATTAAAATGATGTTGTAAATCCTAATCAACAAAGTGTGTTAGGGGAGTATTCACTAGGCATGACAAACATGTTGGTTTGAAGATTGCTTCGAGTAACTCGAATAGGTTGATGATATTGTTTTGTATGCTTTGCAATACTATGAAAAGTTGTTGGTGTTACTCTTGCTTTGTTATCGTTTTCAACAACGTCCAAGTATATCCCGCGATTAAGCGGGGTATGGGGGTCATGATGTATGCAGTATTTTCCCGCACTAATCGAGAGAGTGTTTTCGATAAACTCAAAACTAATAGACCAAATTAGCAAAAAGGGAGCAGGTAAGTAAATTAGCAAAAAGGAAGCAGGTAAGTAAAGGCTAGAAAAGAAGCATAGAAGTTAAGAAAAACTAGACGCCACACAACTATACATCTACCGCTCGAATGCACCTCCGCTAGTGGTTTCTATCCAGAGTCAATTCTTCTGACAAGTTCAGAACATTGAGGTCATGATTGATAACCTCCATCCAACTCTTTTTTGGTCTTCCTCTGCCCCTCCGGAACACTCCTAGATCCAAACTCTCGCTCCTAAGAACCGGTGCCAAAGGTGGTCTTCTCTGAACATGGCCAAACCAACGCAACTTGGTCTCCTACACCTTATCCACGATACTAGTAACTCCAAGCTTGCTACTAATGTCGACATTTCTGATTCTATCCATTCTCGTGTGTCGACATTTCCGCTTTGTTATCGTTTTCGAATGACTAAAACCAGTTGACAGTAGGAGGAGCAATGAACTTATATTCATGTTAGATTTGAACATTTGTCTTTTACATTGTTGATAAAGAAAGATAACAATTTTCTTATCTACAATACAACACATGAAACGAATTACCGTTAGTGGCGAGCTGTTGGACTTCTTGCCCCACCGCCGTTCTCTAACTTCTCGATGTAGGAGACCTTCCTTTGCGACTCGATCTTGAGCTTGCCCAACAAGGTGGTCGGATCACATCCCGCGTCAACCGCCTCCCCATCTTCGTTTGATCTACCCATGAAATCCGACAGGGTCATCGAACAAGTCGCGTCTATAGCGTTTAGTAACTCTATCTCATCGCTCGCGTTTGGAAACTTCATTGACATAGGAATCTGTATAGTATCCTTCTTGTGCGGCTTTAGCGACAGATTTTGGACTAGAGAGTCGGCATTTAGCACTTCTTCGATCTGCGACAGTACCTTGTGTGCCAAGCTCTCTAAGACTCTTGAATAGCTCTCTAGCAAAGCATGACCAACATCCTACATTGTCACATTGAAACATTTTTTTGTGTCACTTGACCAATATTATCGTTGCAGTTTAGCGACGGTAAAAATTCGTTGCAATATGCTTATCTTACTTTGTTGTACGCTATCTTGCTAGTGTCCAATGCAGACTGAGAGATCCCGGGAAACCGCTGCTTGAGGAGGAGCAAGACAGCTTCGGCTCTCTCTTCGAATAGCTCCCTTTTTTCTAAGCTCACCGATGACCCCCACGACGATTTGCTGTCCTTGTTGGTCATCTTCCTCTTCCATATCACAATGGAAGCCTCAATCCTGTTCTTGAGATCAACTATCTTATGTTCCGACGACAAGTCCATTTGCGACAGGAATTGTCCCGCGTCAAAGTACTGATCCGTGATGCTCTTGTAGATCGAATCTCCTAGGCTAGACCGCCCATTCTAGCAACGCGCGCAAATGCAAACATGTTAGGATTCAACAACTCCTTTCGGAGTCTATAAAATTGCGACATTAGGCCATGTTTTATGTCATTACTTTCGGTAGAGACTCAATGTAGTGTTCGGGGATCTCCATCTTCGACAAAATTTGTGCATTGATTGCCATGGCGGCCTTGAGAACTTGGTTCACCGAATCCTTTTGGAATAGAATCCATTGAATCATTGTTTCGGATAATCCGTTTGGAGGAACTTGGGCCGTAGGCAACCACCATTTGTCCTCTTTTCTCTTGGATTCGTTTTTCGATTCATTTGGATCCTTAGACACGTAAAAGAACTCGGTTTGATCCTTGAAGCTGTCAAGGCAATTCTGTTTGTGATCCATGTATGAGTCTTAGGGAGTGAAAAACAATACAATTTTGTACAAAACTTGATTTTCAAGATGAAATGATGTATGGAGTTGAATGATCTCTTACAATTAACACGAAATCGAGCTTCTTAAGAGCCCGAATGTTCATTTGAAGATCACTTCTTTGCCTTGTTGTCATGATCTATCGTCGACAATCACAATATTGTCTTATAGGAAGTACGAAAACGATGCATAAAGGAGGCAAGGAAATGTATGCTAAAGAACACTTACCTCCATACATGTTCCATCCTTGCCCATTTGTTGAGCCGGAGCAAATTCGACAATGAAGTCAGCAACCGAGAGGAGCCATTCGATCTCCTTGATCCACCGATTCTTTTGTTCTACATTCATAGGCTGCAGCTTGCGTTGCTCAGCAAAGACGGAAGCTGCAGGGCGGTCCCAAAACACACGCAAAGATCATCATCGGTCACAACTCGATCACAACATTAACATAAAACGCGCATTTGGATAATTTGTTAGGGGAGTCAAGATGTACGCACCAGCTAAGTTTGTGATGGCATTAGACAATGCCAAAGCCGAAGCCACACCCTTTCCTCCACCGGACATGTCCTCTCCGAGAAGGAGCTTAGCAAACCTGTCCTTCATATTCTCCATATCTAACCCGAAAGACAAAGGATTCAAGTCTAAGCTCAACAAACATAACAAGGATACAAGTCAATGTACATTGTACATCAATAGAGTGAATCCGATCAACCTTTTTCGTCATCAACACAAGATTCATCAGCAACCTCGAGCATATCCTCCCTACTAGTGCCCTCCGCGGTCATCTTATTGCTTGAACAATTGTTCCAATGCCACCCTTCAGATTGGTCACATTTGGCATTCAGGCTGACTTGATTCTATTCGAGTTCCTAACTTTTTATGTGAATTGCGCGCCTTTTCTATAGATAATCAACCTGGTTGATGATAAGGAAGCATTATCAATGA
Organism: Persicaria tinctoria; assembly: GCA_037127255.1. Classification (NCBI taxonomy): domain Eukaryota; kingdom Viridiplantae; phylum Streptophyta; class Magnoliopsida; order Caryophyllales; family Polygonaceae; genus Persicaria; species Persicaria tinctoria. The sequence continues at coordinate 7,946,006 of JBANSL010000013.1, read as the reverse complement.
CAATGAAAAAAAAGGGTGGAATTTTTTTTGGAAAAATTGTGTAGGAAACAAAATTCTTTGTGGATTCAAAAGGATTTTTTTTTTTTTTTTTTGTGAGTTTGAGATTAGGGGTAACAAAGACAAGGGATAGATGTAGAATGGATTTTTTGTTTTGTTAAAAGTTTTCTATTTTTAGTCTACAAAGGGAGAGATGCACAATTGACTTTTTTGTTCAAGATTGGATGGTTGTGGATGAAGACAGGGAGGGCATCTTCTAGCATTAATTAGAACGATCCAACCTAAACCAACACATTTTGATCTTGGAGTTTTTGGATTAATGTGGTTGTTAATGAAAATGAATGGTTCCATTTCCATGTGAAAGGGGTACATGTTAGACATATAACTTTTCCTTTTCCTAGTATAGAAAAAAAAATCCATGACATATGTCAATAACAAATATTCTGTATATAGGTGAAATTAAGTTTTTTTTTAATATATAGTAGAGCACTATAAAAAAATTTAATTTTTTTTCTTTCTATAAAATAGTTTTATACATATTTTTTGGGTTGGAATTAGTTCTATAAATATGTATTATGTAACATACAGTTATAGCACAATTATTTTGAATTTTAATGATTAATAAGTCATCAAGTTGTTTTAATCCAATTTTTTTTGCGGGCTCTCTTTGAACTCACAGGAACCACCTCGTTTTTAACCCTACTGAAACACCAGACCTGAACCGTATTAAGGTCTTATTCCTTACAACACAACAAACTTTGATTCAAACATCATATTTCAATTTAAAATTGGATGATTGAGATGATAACCCTAACAGGAGCCATCCGCTTCATAAATGTTCTAGTTACTATAAATCTAAACACAGGAAAAGACACGTGATATGGGCTAACCACCCCTTAATTACGTAAAAATAAATTTTGATGGTTCTAGGTTGCACTGTGGAAAGGCATCCTTTGGTTTTGTTATCTGTAACTCGGATGCTTCTGTCATCTCTCTTAGTGGGGGTTTATGTGGTGGTATGCCTCTTATCTATGCGGAAGCTCTTGGTCTACGTAATGGCTTGTTAAGGGCTGACTCTCTTTGTTTGGATAATGTCCTTATAGAGGGGGATAACCTTACAATTGTTAAAGTTCTTTTGGGCGAGTGGAGTTGCCCTTGGATTATCGAGATCCTGGTAACGGAGATAAGACTACTTTTGTGTAAATTAATTATGTTTCAATTCGTCATATTTTCAGGGAAGCAAATATGGTTACAGATAGGATTGCACATCTAGCTTACTGTATCCCTGCCAACAAAGTTCTGGAGGCCAATAAACTGCGTGTTCTCGTCTGAAAGGACGCTCCAGGATTGGGTTAGACCGCATGTGGTCTCTTATCCTAAATCTTTCCTTGTATTAAAAAAAACAATTTTTTTTTTGTTCCGCTTCATGTTTTTCTTCATATTTTTTTATAAAATAATTATTTAGATAGAACTAGACCTTTGTTAGATTACCACAAAAGATAATTTTCTTCACATCATATGCTTTTTTTTATCAAGTAAAAATTCAACGCATCAGACAGGTAGGGTGGTCGATAGGCTGAAAAAATCAGCGACAGACAACCCGTCAATACAAGCAAAATACAAAGAAATTTTTACAAATCAGAACTACCAAATTATAAGGGTACAATTCCAGACACATGCTAGTAATATCAATGAAAGAACAAAGACAATGTGTGACTACTCTTTTATCGGTCAGTAGAGGCGATGCATGAAATGTATGGGAACTAAGTGGAAGGTTCTTCATATCACACGTAAATTCAAACCATTGGATTCCTAAATTTAAATATTTTATTTTTCCTTTTTTATTTGAATTGTTTGATTTAGTTTATCTCACACCACTAAACATATTTTATATTAAAATTTCACTAATTATCCAAATTACTAAACAACAACAACAAACTCATTAAAATGTCTAGAGAAGGGTTTATGGGCCACACATTATCCTATCCAGGTGTAAAGCGGCTGAGTCGATCGAACTAAACTAAGATAAAAATAAAATAAAATAAAAGGGTATGTGTGTAGAGATATAGACACTATTTCTCCAACTACTTGAGAAGGTGTTGTTGACGGGAAAATTTTAAGACTATATATATATAATGATATGTCATTACATGTCACACAAATTTAAACATTTGCGATGTCGACTATGCATATATACTTTGTATCATCAAATACAAGTGTAAGAGCAACCCCAAGAGAAGTTCTAAAATAGAGAAATTTGAGAAATTTTGAGAAAAAGAAGGATTTTATGATCCAACAGCTCCTCTATATTGTTTTGTAAAATAGAGAAATGAGGAGAGAGGGTAAATTTTTTTCTATATTTAGAGGAATAGAAAACCCTCTAAAATTAAATGTTTTCATCAAGTCCCATGCCAACCATTTAAGTCATAAATAAGATTTAAATGAGATTCAAAATATAAAGCTTAGTTGGACTTATAAATATTATACTCCGTATAATATATGAAACTAAAATGGGATTCAAAATATAAATCTTTGTTGGATTCATAATTTCCTTATATAATTTAATATATATTATAACTATTATATAGTATGAAATTATAAAAAAAATTAAATAAAATTTTGATATTTTATAAAGTTTTTATTTTCCTTAAAAACCATACATGATGAGTAATAGTAAATTAAAAATAATAAAATCAAGACATTGATATTTTCAACATAATAAATTATAATAATAAATAAATCGAATTTATTTATTTTATGGGATAAATCTCGTACTAGATACGAAAACTATACTAGTTACCTAAAGTTTAAAAAAAATCATTTATTATATTATGAAATTTTGCATTTATTATAATATATAATAAATGAAAAAATCTGTAAAATAGAGAAACTGTTGGAGTTGGAGGATAATTTTTTTAGAGATTTTGGTGTTTTGATCTCTATTTTAGAGAACTTTTACAAGAGCTGTTGGGCTTGCTCTAAGCCCAATTCAAGTTAAAGAGGGGATATGGATGAGTGCTGACGCTGGCCTTACAATTATGCTGCCTGTTTAAATCGGTGTGAAACCGCTAATTCAATATGCATGAATGGACACAATAAGCATGTTGCAATTTGTAACCGATGTTGCGGAGTAAACGTCTTGCAATTTGTAACCGGTGTTGTGGGTTATATAAATCCTGATTCATGCATATTGGGGAGGAGGCCACTAGAGCAAAGAAAAAAAACGGTCAAATTACCAAATTGGTATAAAAAATGTACTAGAAATGACAAATTGGTATAAAAAAAACTTAAAGCGACAAATAGGTATAAAAAAGAATATCAATACGACAAATTGGTATATTTTCCTTAAAAAATCCATTTTTTAATAAATTAATATTAAGTTAATTTGTACCTCTTGAACTTATTTTCATTTAAAATATAAACAATTAACATAATTTACATTCTAATTTTTAATATTTTAAGTTTTATATTTAAATTTTATACTAAATCTATTCGATTTTTTTTTCAAAACATATATTTTTAAAAAACTTGATTTGTATATCAGTACCACTTCTCCCATTTTATTATTGAAAATGTTTATAAAGTTTAAAAATATATTATAGATTAATTTTTAATTAAATTCAAAATAAGTTTATAAATCATTAACATTATATAATTTTAATAATATTCTTGATTTTTAATAGTTAATGTTAAAGTTAATGTAATATACTATTATTCAATTTGTAAACGTACACCTACATTGTATAGAAAAGTGAAAAAAAAATATTTATCTCAACCTTCCAAATAAAATCTAGGTTAATTGTTTTCTTCAAAAGTTTGCTAAAAATTTGAAATAAAATTCATCAAAATTTTCAAATTTTATAATATATAATTTAAAGTTTAAAATAATTTTTTAATAGATTTGTTTTATCCCTATTGGCCTAATGTTTAATTAAAAATAAATAAGTTGATTTATTAAGTGAATTGATGTTACTTTATTTAAAAAAATAAAAATTTTAAGGAAAATATATCAAATTGTCGCACCAATATCATTTTTATACCTATTTTTGGCTTTACGGATTTTTCATACTAATCTGGAATTTGTGGTGCTTTTTTAGACTAATCTGGCAATTTGGCCGAAAAAAAAATACAAGGAAAATAAGAAAAGAAAGAGAGAGGTAGAAGAAGCAAAGCCTGCAGAGAAAGGACTGTGTTCAATATTGCAAAAGAAAAAAACCAAAAGGTATAATCCCTTCCTTAAAATGTGTTGTTCCTATTGCAGGTGTGGCCGAGGGTGGGTTTAGACGTAGGCAGGCTCGAAACATTCCGTTTCGCCTCCTACATCGAAGATCCGTGGACTATGTGCACACCGTAGGCAGGGTCGAAACATTCCGTTTCGCCTCCTACATCGAAGACCCGTGGCCTATGTGCACAACATCTCGCCTCTTGCATCGAAGACTCCTAGAGGGCTAGCAACATTCTGTTTTTTGGCTTTTACATCGAATGGAAGACTCGTAGCTTGGCTTGAAACGTTCGACATCGAAGATCCATAGAGGGCTCTAAACATTCAATATTTCATCTCTGAACAAGGGCTCCCTATGACAAGCTTCATGTTGTCCTCTCCGTCAGCTATTCCCAGCCCTTTCCATCAATCGAAGTAGCCCACATATCGCCGCTTCTATGAAGATCGATGGAGGCAAAAGACCTATTGCCTCCAACGCTGCAAATTAATTAAGGACCACCAAGTGTGAACCGGCGCCAATGTTGAAAGCAGCAAACGTGAAGCTCACCCAACGTTGCCAAAAGCGTGCTCTCAAAAGCCGATGACCCTCATTGGAGCGACATCGATGGTTCTTAATGGCTCCACGAGGCATCCTCCATCTCTTCGTTGTCTCAATGCTTGCCTTCCCGCCGTAAGGCATCGCAACGGTAAGCCAAAAGAAAAAATTGAGAGCATAAAAAATAAAGAGTGGGCTACGAGGGACTTACCTACTGTGTACCCTTGCTACAGCAAAGGAGCTCCGTCCACCATCCTTGGAAATCAACATATTGCAGTAAAGCAAGTCCACATGGAGTTCACAAAACATCGCCAAAAAGCTTACCCTCGGAAGCCGGCGACTCACAATGGAGCCTCCTCGCTGATCCCCAACAGCTGCACAAGGCATCTTCCACTCTCCCGCAGCCTCAAAGGTCACCAATATAACTAGCTACAAAACGATCATCAAATGCAGCTCAAGGAGAGACATGATACATGGCCAGCAAGGCATCTTTCCGCGACTCTCGATCGTTCATTGATGGTCCCGGCATGTCTGCGACCCAAATTCTCAAGCCTATGCCATGCCACCTACCACCGAAGGTCAACAAATTCTCCTACAAAGTGGTCGAAGCAGCCCCGAATGCCTAACAAAATGAGCACCAAAAACCGCCTCAAAATCCTATACATCTGTTGAGGAGAAAAGCTGCTCAAACAGCATAGTTACAGTCCGTTGTACGAACAGCTCGAGGGATATCCAAGACTGAAATGTCGGGTCCAAAATAAGGCTATGCAAGGAGTGTGTCGAAAGAAACGGCGGCAGAAACGGAGCTTTGTAGTGACCGCAGCCGATTCCAGAAGTTGGCCCCTCGACCACATGTGAATGGTTCCTGCACAACATGGTTTTTTTGCACGCTCCTCGAACGCCCGATGATAATCCTTGTGTGCTTCCGACCCAATTTTCTAATATTATGCCATGAAAACTACATCCTAAGGCCCACGAATCCCCCCGAGGATTGGTCGAGTCAGTCTCGAACACCATGCAAATGGAGCCACGCAAAACATATATATGTTATATAGCAAAAAAATATACATATAACAGTCAAGTTGGCGATACTATTGTTGACAACGCTCTCTATTTCCAAGCATATAAAGAATGGAGATCGATAGAGGGCACTGCAAAGAACGCGCCCGAACACAAATCAACAAAAATGGAGCTCTGTAGAAGCCGTGGAGATGCTGTGAAGTTGACACGTTCATGCAGTTTCTGCGAAAATGCTGCTAGCTGCCTAGCAGCCCACTTTAAGGCTCTATTATGGGCAGCTCATGGCATATCTAAGGGGAAAAAAGGTGGATATCAATAGAGGGCAGTGCAAAGAGAACGCCCAAATATGAAATCAACAAAAACAGAGATTTGTAACAACAGTGGCGAAGGGAAAAACTCGACTGTTGACCATATTTTCCTGCATATCTTCCAGAAATGCTTTGGGCTTCTTTCCAAGGAGCTGCTGCGATGATCCTTGCCGGGAAGCCTCGGAGACGATGGGGGGATACAGTAGAGGTGATCGACATCCTTAGCCCTGTTCATGGAATGATTGCGATGAGCCGCAATGATCGAAAAAAACCAAATCGATCAACTATATATACTATACGTTGAGTTCAAACGATGTTGAAGAAGGTGGACAAATGTCTGTTGACATTGTTCTCAAGGAGGACTGCACTCAGCCATGAAACAAGCCGAGTCATCCATTAAGCCTTGCAATTTGAAGGATATCAAAACCATTTTTGATCGTTTATAAAGAAAAGCACCTCCAAATGCCAAAGAGGAGTAACTACGAGTGATTTGATCCCTTCAAAAGGGTACGTAGGACACTCGAAAAAGTCAAAGCTCATCGAGTTTAATCGCCAAAACCAAATCAAATAAAGTTGTTCAAAAAAACTATATAAGATTTGATTCCGAGTCATCGAATATGTAGGAAACTCGATAATAAGCCAAAGCCCGTCGAGTCCAATCCCAAATTTCAAAAAAGACATGCTTCGGTTTCAAATGAAGTTAAGTCAATCAAGCAAAATCAGTTCGTGTAGAACTACGTTAAGACTTTATGCTCTTTACGAGCTACGTAGGAAATCCGGTAAAAGCATGTGTATCTCGGATTCAATCACATACCCCAAAATCAAATGATGTTCCCCAAGAACTACGTCATGACTTGATGCTCTTGACGAGCTACGTAGGAAACTTGACTTCTCGTTGAGTTCAGTCATTCCAAAAATCAAATTTCCTTCAAATTCAAAATGTCCCGTCGAACTCAATACAAAGCTTTCACTCGTTGAGTTCAATAATCAAAAAAACCAAATTTCCATCAAATTCAAAGTATCCACTCTTACTCGATACAAAGCTTTCGCTCGTCCAGTTTGGTCACACCAAAAATCAAAACCAAATTCCACCAAATTCAAATTTATCAAGAACTACGTAGGTTTGATGCTCTCGAAGAGCTACGTAGGAAGCTCGATAGCAAGTGATACAACAATCGAGTTCAACCCCAAATTCCAAAAGAAGATATCAAATGAAGTTGCTTCAAATGCCAAGAAAGAACTACGAAGACTTGATTCCACTACACATGAGTGGTTACGTAGGAAATCCGATAGTATATATATCGGATCCAGTCACAAGACCAAGATCAAATGAAGTTGTTCATGAGAACTACAAATGAAGATATTTCTCATCGGCTCCAATCACAAAATCACGCTCAAACCCAAGATTCCCGAACTACGAAGGTTTGATGCTCTCAAACGAGCTACGTAGGAAACTCGACATCAAGTCATACAAATGTCGAGTCCAACCGCAAGTTCTCGATCAAATTCATACATTTGAACTACGAGTGATTTGATTCCGTCATCACGGATACGTAGGAAACCCATATTCGGGTTCAATCACAAACTTCAAAGAAAACAAATCAAACCCGATGCTCTATCGAGTTGAAACCTAAACATATACCCAAACTCAAATTAGACACCAAGTCTAAACGAAATCAAATCCAAACACCCTACCACATACCAAGTCAGACACAAAGTCTAACCAAACCAACCCCAAATACATAAAACCTATTACTTCGAACTACGTTGAACTTGATCCTTCCCATGAAGGTACGTAGGCAACCCTCATCAACGGGTGCAGTCCGAACCACCAAAAACTCAAATCCTTGTCCTCTTAAAGTATCCGCATAATTTAAAATTGTGAAGAAGTACAGATAAGAGTCGAACTTTATAAAAAATAATTCAAATTGAAATATGTTATGCGAGATTGTTCTTTTAACAATTTTTGGTTAACAGGTGTCTCGAGAAAAAGGACATGCATAAGCTCAAAACTATTTAGGAGAAAAACACAAAGCAAGCTAAAAGTATACAAACTAACAAACACATAAACATGCAAAATAAAATAAAATTGAAAGAACGGGTAATCAAGAAAGGAAAAATCGAAAGAATGAGTAATCAGATTATCCACCATCAACTTGGGTAGGCTGGGTAGCGCTCCTACATTGCAGTCGGGATCCTTTGTACCCCAAATTCACTGTCCCTTCCTATTCCTCCCCACACTCTACCGTTCTTTTTTTCTTTTTTCTTTTACTTAATTTTTGTCTAAAAAAAAATCAAATGATGTGAGAAGAGATAGGAGAGAGACAATCATATTGGGCACAGGTGATCTCCACTGCCTCCATTGTACTCGATCAATTACCTTGTCCTATGCAATATCCATAAAGGTAAGATCTTATCTAAGATCCTCCTTCCAACTCTTCATTGACCACCCCTACAATGCCTAACATTCTAAATAGCTAAACTATTACGCTTATAGACCGAAGCAGTCAAGTCTCTCCTTGTAGTATCTATATGCCTACACCGTATATTTCCTTGATGCAAACCACTCCTATCTTATCATGAATAACCTCATTTATAATCATATTCAATCTAATGGGATCACATATGAATCATATGATCATCTTCATGTCTACCACTATATTCCTATGTTACTGTGCTTTCGTGATCGCTCAACACCCTGTCCCATACAACACGGAAGATCTCCCCAATATCTCATATGTAGAAAGGGGCTAATTAATAATCGGGCAGATCTATGTGAGAGAATGAACACTAAACCATTCCGGAATAGCTCAACGGAAAGAACTTGTGGTAGTACCCATAGGTCCCCAGTTTAAACCCCTGAGTGACCGCTCTTTATTTACCTATTCAAAGAGAGAATGAACACTACTCAGAAACCCTTTGAGATTTTCAGTACGACGTCGTAGCGTGGAGAATCACAGTCTCCACGGTCCCACAAAAGCAACCACCGACTTCCTCCCACCATTCCAAACAGATTGGGATTTCCGCCATTTTCAACCCTCCAAAACCTCCGAATTTCCTCAACCACAAACCCTGATTGCAATACAAATCCCACCGCAACCAACCCATCAAGCTGAACAATGGAATCAATAGGTGTGTTGATGGTGTACCCGGCGAACGCTTACTTGGAGGGCGAGCTCAGCCGGCGATACAATCTCTTCCGCTTCTGGAACTGCCCCGACAGGAAGCAATTCCTCGCCGATAACGCAACGTCGATCCGCGCAGTAGTCGGAAACGCCTTCGCCGGCGCCGATGCCGAGCTAATCGACGCTCTCCCGAAGCTGGAGATAGTTTCCAGCTTCAGCGTCGGGCTGGATAAGGTTGATTTGGGGAAGTGTAAAGAGAGAGGGATTAGGGTTACGAATACGCCCGATGTGCTCACTGAAGACGTCGCCGATTTGGCTATCGGGCTGATGATTGCTGTTCTGAGGAGGATTCCTCAGTGCGATCAGTATGTGAGGAGTGGGAGCTGGAAGAGGGGCGATTTCAAGCTTACAACCAAGGTATTTTTCTCCAGAAAACTGTTTTTGTAGGTTCTTAATGCTGGTTTTCTAGGCAATTAGACTTGATTTATTGGTTGACGATCTAATTTTCTATTCAAGAGTAAATTGGAGGATATTAAGCCTCCTTTGAACTTAGTTTTTTGAAAGCTTAAAGCTTTTTAGGGCATAATCTGATTCCAATTACTTTGGGATGATGTTATTATACTACTTTACTCGTTAGGTATTGTGGTCTCTGTGGATGCTTCCATTGAAACTTGGAAGTTTATATTAGCTGTGCATTTCAGGCGACAGATTCAATAGTTGAGGAAGGCAATGACTTTTTAGGAGGGGATTTGAGAGTTTCGATGAAGGATGATGGAGCCTACAGGGTTGTTGTCTAGACTAAAAGGAATGGGTTATCTATGATATTGTTCTAGCTGGGATGTTGGGAAAATGAGGGCAACAATGACTTTGGAAGAATTGAATGGGAAGGGTTATAGTAATGAATCAACAAATTGAGATAAGGAAATGGTTGTGGATTTATGTGAGTGTGCTGATGGGAAGAGTTATCTCAGCCAATTTATCTTTATTGAGGGGTTCGTGTTGAGTGTTGTTGAGGTTATGTGCTTTGTGTTGTTTACTTGTTCTTCCCATTATAAGTTTATTTCCCCATTCCCTTTCATCCTCATTTTCGTACCTCAGCAGTTAAGTGGTCTGGATCAAATTTAGCAGGCACATCTATGAAGTATTCCAGTGATAGATTTTTGACAAAGTGTGACATGAATGAAGTATGTGTGGGTGGTGAAGAAGCTGTTATCTTATGATCTCATTTTGTAAAACAAATACATGAATGAAATGTTTGTTCAATGTCAAGATATTAATTTTAATCCAAAATTACAATGTTTGCTCTAATGAATTAGTGGAAGACTGGAAGCTACACAGCAATCAAGACCTCATTGCATATTTAACCTGGAAAAGCTTAAGCAGTTTTTGTCTTCCTTGCTTAATGTACGGTCTTTATGATTCCTTAATCGTTATCATCTTCAAACTTCACTGATATCAACAATTGTTTTTACCTTAGGTTAAGATTTTCTGACATGATATTTTGTTGAAATCAATGATGATTGATTGGTATGCTTGAACATTGTCAATTTTCAAGTTTATATTGACAGTCAATAATGTTTATGGCATCCTGCTAGAGTTGTTGGTCTAGACTCTACATTCCGTATCTCCAAACTCCAACTATTCAATGTGTTTGAAGTTGTGCATATAAAATAGTGGATCTGATTCATATTCTTAGACTGTAACCATTGCAACAAAAATCATGTCTTTTTTAAGGTATTCTCATTTCTCAGTTATGGCACATTGATAAACTAGACTCGTGTTACTGTTTTAATTTTAATATTTGTTTTTCTATGCTCCAGTTCACTGGCAAACGAGTTGGCATAATTGGGTTAGGAAGGATTGGTGCAGCAATTGCGCACAGAGCTGAAGCGTTCGATTGCCCTATCAGTTACTTCTCCAGAACAAGGAAACTTGATTCACAGTACACATACTTCCCCAGCGTTGTTGAACTGGCTTCCAATTGTGACATTCTTGTCGTTGCCTGTGCATTAACTGAAGAAACTCGCCACATTGTTAGCCGAGAGGTGATTAATGCATTGGGTCCAAAGGGTGTCCTCATCAACATTGGAAGAGGCCCACATGTTGATGAACCAGAGCTTGTGGCAGCTCTTGTTGAAGGTAGGCTAGGTGGAGCTGGATTAGATGTGTTTGAGCATGAACCCCATGTGCCTGAAGAGCTCTTTAACTTGGACAACGTTGTCCTTTTGCCCCATGTTGGAAGTGGTACAAATGAAACACGTATAGAGATGGCTAATCTGGTTCTTGGCAACCTGGATGCTCACTTTAATGGCAAGCCCTTATTAACACCAGTTGTTTGACCAAATAATTGCAGCAATCTTCTGTATCAGTGCTTGTTAGTTTTTCGACAAGGGGAACTAAACTGCTGTGATGAATTTAATGTAGTCACTTTCTGCAAGCCGCAGGAGGTGATGAATAGTTCTTCTTTGAATGACATTTGGAAGTCCAAATAAGCACTGTTACCATTTGAGCTACATTACTCTGTCACATTAGATTTGTACTGTGTGATAATTGAAATTCTGATATTTCGAGTGTGAATGAATAAACCTGTTCAGGTGAATACTGAGGGAAGGAACTGTTTCTGTTTCCATGGGTACCATTAAGTTCAATGTATTGTTGAATTTCTGTTGCAAATCCAGTTTGGCACTGGTGTTGGTTGCAAATATGTGATTGTGGACGGTGTCCTGTGTTCGTAATACTGATTGCAGCAAAACATACACTCTTGACTTAAATTTGACCCTGGCTCATGAAGCAAAATCTTATGGTTTTGAATTGCAACTCTGTTGACAAAAGCTCCATATTGATTGATAGATTGGGTTTCATGCTTGATGTCTCATGTACCAAGCGACATAGCCGCTGAAACTTGCAAGACAATGTATGATCTTGTGCCAAAGAACTTTAGAGGCACACCTCAACTCTGGTTGTCTGTCTGACATTTTCAACTAGGTAAACAGAAGAAACCATATATACTTATGGACAAGTTTTAGAGTGTATTTTTCATGTTGGTGCTCTTAGAAAGAAATATGAACATTACATCCTATTATCATTGTGGCTGTCAAGAGTATTGAAATCGGACGCAATTTGAGAACTGGTTAGAAAAACCAGGACGGAATCTCTCATCAGGTAATGCTGTTGAGTTGAGAATAGTCTGAATACCATAGCCATAGGTATTGGTAAATGTAAGAAGTGTTGTTAATTTGTGCTTCAATGGAAACTGGAAAGATTCTGACTTTACAATTCAACCAAACAGCTGTTGATTTTCATCACGTCATTCCCTTGCCATTTCCCAGCCAAGGGCACTAGATGAGCAAGCAATTAAGTTTCATTTTACACAGCAATCAAACTGTAGGGATATATTGCCATATTGGTAGGAAATGTTACTTGATGCACCCTTTTGAATGTCTTCAAGCATTTGCCCAGATACACAAACATACATTGATTACAGAGAAAGGATACATACAGTGATACAGATAGATTACAAAGCTTGAAAATATCTTGCAAATATCTTAACATGTTTGAACTTTTGCAAGCTCTTTTCTTCACCAGCTCACACGCAATAGACCGCATCAGTGGGGCTATCCCTGAGTCACGGTCTTTCTCCCCTACTTAGCTTTCAGATTCCTCTTTCTTCTTCATCTTCCTCCTCATTTCATTTGGATCAAATTACAAGAGGGCAAAACCAGAAGAAAAAAGCAGGCCAAAAAGGCCCGCTGAACCTAAAAAGTACAAGAAAATGACATTTTTTAGAGTAAAGATTGCAACTTTCTTGCTCCTTGTCCTCCCTTCTCCTCCATCTGTACATTTTGTACAGCCATATCTTGGTAACACTAACTTCTGGTAGAAAAACTAAGAAGCTCCTTTGAAGATGAGGAAATTCAGCGTCTCAAGGTTGAAGTACACGAAGGTACCCTTAGAATGGGTGAAGTAGCAGCCAAAGCTTGACCCCACCACACACTGCCAACCCCCTTCATACCTCTTATCAAATTCCTGATTCAAGAAACCAAGCAAAGCAAAGGAATCAAAACACAATCAATTTCACAAACATGACATCCAATGCTTGATGGGATGAGTCTCAGAGGCTACAAAAAGGAAAAAGAAAAAGAAAAAGTTACCTTCTTGATGTGAGCAGCAATAGACCTACATTCACAGACATCAAAGAGGTCAAGTGCGTGAGAAGCACAAGCCATAGCTTGGATCTGCATTTTCACAGGCATATCTGTGTCTTGGATCATTGCTTTCCCTTCCAACATCTTCTCCAACACTCTCTATAAAAACCCAGATGGGAAATGATCTGATACAGGCTTATCCTGAATACCCAGATGAAGATGAAGCTAGCTCTCTCTGAAAACTGAAAACCCAGATGGGAAATGGTAATGATGGAGCGGTTGTTGGAGCCTTATCCTGAGTACTTATTGAGGATCTGAGTCCATTTTTTTATTACTATAAAAAAGATTCTTTAACATAGAAAAGATAAAGATAACTTCTGTAGGAAGGGGGTGAGGTGGTGCCGTGGTGGTCTGTCACTCTGTCGAGTTAAAAGACGAGCCAGCGACTCCTCCTTCTCCAAGTGTGCAGGAAATTTTGGAGCTGGGCACGTGATTCCAGGTCCTTTTTATTTTTGTCTATACTCTCCACATTTCTAGGGTTCGACGTGTGCGTGATTAGATTCTTCGACACTACTACTGTAAAAGTTTTGGAGTTTTTTCTTTTTTTTTTTCTTTTTATACGAGGTAAAGATTTGAGAATGATCAACCGTGGTTAAATCACCGTTTAATAGGGTCCTAACAGATGATATCGTCGATTTCAGCTAGAGAGCGCTCTCCATAAATTGTCGAAATTAGTCCCAAATGCATCCTCCTGTCAGTTGTCTGGTTTCCCTTCCTTTTTTGGTTTCCCTCTCTAAAAGGATAAAAGAATAGGACTCTCTCGAAGTAATTCCAGGTATATATATATATAAGAAATTGATATCTCTTAGGACATTTTGAAGTAATTCCAGGTGTATATATATAAATAAGAAATTGATATCTCTAAAGATTGAAGAAATTTTATAGTAAGAAAAAAATATAAAAATCAAGAATTAAAAAAAAATAATAAAACTTGATCAAGTAAGAGAAATAATCAAAATGAAGCTGGTTTGCTTTTTACACGGTTAAAATCTTGCCAATAATACAGTGGCGGCGACGGTTTATGAAACCATGGAAATTTCCCACAAGTACATAATAGGTACTTCATAGTGGCGAGTGGCGACCGTTTTAAAAAATCGCGGGATTCTACTCGGCTACGATTCTTGTAATCGTAAAAAGTATTGGGTTAACCGACTTGCATTCGTCTATAAATAGAAGTCTAATAGTGTAGTTTCGATCGGTGAGGATCATCCGGTCCGTATTTATAGTCCATTCTATAGTCCGCCTTTTTTTATTGAATGAAATCAATTATAATACTATCATATTTATTAAGAAAAATAATAAAATAATCCGGCACAACCAATCAGCCGATGCGGATCATATAATGGACCGTGATAGTGGACTAGGCGATCTCATCCCGTAGTAGTATACTCCAAAGATCCTCTTCATTTGATTATCGGGTCGGAGTGATTCGATTTTGAGCTTGTCGAATTATCGTGATCATGTCCTCTCTAAAAATAGAATAAAATGAGGTGTCATTTAACCTTCACTCTTACAGTGACCCTGAAGAACTTATTCGGAAGCTCTAGGTATGACATTGTAACGGATGTCTACATAATATAGTTTACATAACATTTTGCTACAGTTAGAATTTCATTGAGCCCTAGTCTACAAATGACTCGAACTAGTAAGTCAGATGGCAAGCTTTCAAGCAGACTCACCCAAGATTCATTGAAGGCTTGACTTAACCTGCATAGTAGAATATGACATTTGCAATAAATGAAGATATAGTAATATTAATATATAGTGTACACTATTCATTTTTTAATTTAAAATGTTTTTAAACAATTATAAATTATATAAACTATCAAAAATTAATATTTTATGTCATTTTTTCATTTTAAAAAAATTTATTTGATACTCTCTCTGGCCGAAAATACACGTCCTTTGATTTCTTGACACTTTTTTTAAGAGTAAAAACCTATACAAAATACTAACTTATTTATTAATTTTTTTAAAATTATTAAAAAATAATAAAAGTAAAAAAATATTTATTTCCGGATGGATGGAGTAATAAAATTATGTGAAATATTGAATGGGCTATATTTAATTAGTTTCATACTACGGGGATTAAATGCAAGAGATTATTCAATCTTATTATACTCCACACCATGATTCCATTAATTCGGCTAAAAATGAAGAAGGATGATGTGGTGGATAATATGAAACGTCACAGTGAGTTTTAAAATTATTGTTTATAGTTATCAACAATTTATTCCAACATGAAGAGATAAGCTGTATCATAAGTTTTGCAAGTTGCCGATGAAATGATCTTAATCTCTTCATATCCTTATCTTTTCTCTTCTCGCACTATTGGTCTTCTTACCGATTGAGCTACCACTTTGTTTATATTCTAGTTATTGATAATTTATTAAATATTGAAGTGCGGAATAGGCAAAATAGGAGCACGCAAATACTCTATAAGGGAGGGGGGGGGGGGGGTTGGATAGAGTATGGAAACTTCTCGCAATCCAGAAAGGTAAGACCTTACCGCAAGCTGTAAGACCTTATCTAAGATGAGAAGAGAAATTAGTAGCGAGAGCAAGTAAGAAACAGTAAATAATAAAAGCAAGCAATATTAAAAAGCACACGATACTTGTTAACGAGGTTCGGCCCAACCGCCTACGTCCCCGCCTAGGGTTATCCAACCCGTAGGATTCAACACACTTTATTTCACTTTGCCTTATGAGTCCTAGATACAACCTCTAAAAGACTTACACACTTCTAGACTACTTTACTATCTAGCAACCCAAACTCTCTAGTGAAACAAAGCAACTAAGGATACCGAAGCACCCTATACTTTTGGGTAAAGAAACCCTTAGTATAACCTAGATGAATTGTACTATAAAGCGTAATGAAACCTCACACACACTCAAAGTAAATACAAACTCTTTGCGTGGGGAGCTGCGTGAGATCGATTGAAGAAGACTTGAAGGCAGTGAATGATTGAGCGCTGTAGAGGATGTGTCTAGCTGCAGACGTCTTCTTCTCTTTATATAGCTCAACTTCAAACTTTGAAATCCTGAATCTTCTCCCGATAGTTAAGAACGTTGAAACATATCTTTCTGGGGAGAAATCTTTGATTGGGCCAATGTTCCAGAACCTTCACCGAGGCTGCTGAGATCTCGTCAAGGATCTGAGAGGTTTGGATTGTCGATAAAGTCCGTTTGAAGATTTGATCCAAATCCTGTAAAATCTCAACTGTATATGCAAGAAGATATACATGATAGATAAGATATAATCTATTATTCAACCATAGGCCCAACCGAGCAAAGATATCAAAGGCCCAACTGAGCAAAGTCTGAAGAGATTAATCTAAGGCCCAATGTGAATGGATCTCAGTTTGGGTTAGAGTAAACTAGGCCCGTTTAATAAATAGGCCCATTTACCCTAAACCATTTCCGAGTCCAGTAGAAACCAACAAATGTCTTAAGCCCTTTTTGGTAAGACCTTACCAAACTCAGGATTCCCGAGTTTTGGCTTTCATCAACCAAGGCCTTACATCCTATACTTTGATCTTATCATCAAGGTGGAGTTAACAAATATATTATTATATTTTGATTCTATCTATATCTATATATCTATATATAGATATATCTACCCATCATTTCTATTTTTTTTTCCCTATTTAAACCAATTAAATATATTTTTCTTTAATTATTTTTTTCTTCTTCTTTTCTTTATCTCTTTAAACCAATCACTTTTTCTCTTTTATTTTTAAAACATATTTACATTTACTAATTATATAAATATATATTCCTAATACTAAAGTTACAATGATATTTAAAAAAAAAAAGAAGCTACAATTATAATATTATTTTTTAATCACAAATAAGAGTGATTTAATATATATACACTACTTTAAATGATATTTAAAAAAATTATGAAATTATTTCTAAGATACTTTTATGGCAATGATTTTTATCCTAAATTTTATCAATATTTTATAACAATACTTTTTTATATTATTAAGATTATATTTGTTATCTGTTATATATAATAAAGGAGAAGCCGTTTGTTAACCGTAACATATTTTTCTTAATCGTAATAATATTAGCCAATGAAAAAATTTCTCACCTCATCTTAGTCAATTTTAAGATAATAGTTTTTCCAATTTTCAATATATGGATATATTTTTGGAAAGATTTTACCCAAATTTATAAGCTTTTGATAATAATTATATAAAAAAAATTTGCTCTCATGTACTTAATCAATAAATAGTACTCTCTCCGTCCTAAAATACATGACCTTTTAGGCCACGGACTTTTGTCAAAAATACATGGGCTTTTAGGTTTATAGAGTAATTATTACCCCTAAAAAAGTACAATAATAAGTACAATTTAAGAGTTCCCTCCTCTATAATAATAATGAGATTTAAATATAAATAACTTTCCTTAATTAATGTGCAATGGTCTAAAAGACCATGTATTTTAGGACGGAGGGAGTATGTAGAATATCTTAATATGATTTTTTTACAATTTTTCCTCCTTCAGTCCAATTATATCCATAATCCATGATTTTTTATATATAAAAAAGTATCTATTGCATGAGGTATGAGAACTTCATAACGTTAAAATAATAAGTTATTTTAGGTTTATATTATATATAATAGGTCAAATTGCATAAAATAGCACGAACTTTAGGGGTGGTTGCACTCAGTGGTACGAACTTAAAAAAATACAAAAATAATCACCAACTTTGGTGTTTAGTTGCGGTCAGTGGCACGTGTACCCCCTATCTCGCTAATGTGGACTGGTGGGGGTGCTTACATGGAATTTTTTTAATTAAAAAAGCATATAGCGATATATGAATTAGTGGGAATGCTTCCATGAATTTTTTTTTATAAAAATTAAAAGACATAAAAGATGTGCTGTGCCAAAATTATGAAACTAACTAGGTTCCAATTTTATTCTTTATTTCATGTAATTCCAAATCAAAGATAATTGTGACAAATATAACATTTGCAAATTAAAATTTATGTCTTTTAATTTTTTAAAAAAACATATAAGCATTCTCATTAATTCATCTCTCGCTATATGTCTTTTTAATTAAAAAAAATCCATGAAAGCACCCCCACTAGTCCACAGTAGCGAGATAGGGGGTATACGTGCCACTGATCGCAACTAAACACCAAAGTTGGTGATTATTTTTGTATTTTTTTAAGTTCGTGCAACTGAGTGCAACCACCCCTAAAGTTCGTGGTATTTTATGCAATTTGCCCTATTATATATAATAAAAGATCAAATCGTTTATGTCTATAAGAAAATAAATAATCAATCATATTATGTAAGGTTTAACCTTTGGTTTATTTTAGAATCATAATATAGTAGGCTGGGTATTAATATATACTAATTTTATTTAAATCCAAAACAAATTATAGAATTTATATGTATATATTATAATTATTTCTTTTACTTCTATGTTAATTAAGTAACTATTCAAAAATATTGAAAGAAATTAATTAGGTGATTGAGTGGGTATTAATATTCAATTTATTTAAATTAAAAATAAAATCGCACATAATGAGGGTACTAAACTATTAATTATATAAAGTACTAGTATATCTCCTACATACGAGAATATATATAAACAAAATATTCTAAAATTATAACAATTATATCTATAAAAAAATATAGCAATGAATGGGAAAAAATTTAATTACAATTTGCTTAAAAAAATCTTTTTATATTTAAAAAATAATAATTACACATGCACATGTATTTGAAGAAACTCAGTGTGTAGATGTAAACTTTCCCAATGATGAAAATGATGGTATGCCTACTGCCTAGGTTTCGAGATTGCAATCCAAGATTCTCAACTCATTAATTCATTGGTTTGTAGTTTGTACAAGCCCGAAATTAGTGTTGTTACATGAGCTGAACTCGACTCTGGATCGTCTCGAAAAAAGTTCGATTCGAGTTCGTTCACTTACTTAAACAAGTCGAGCCTGAACATAATTTTAATCTCGGTTGAAAGCTCGGCACGCTCGATTTAGGCTTGAATAGCTCGAATTTTATGGAATTTCTAAAATTTCATTTAAGTTCATATGTTATGACCAAGTAAAACTACTTAAAACTCGAAAAAAGCTTGGCTCGAGCTTGTTCATTTACTAAAACAAGCCAAACTTGAACAATAAAGAAAGTTCGTTTAAAAATTGGGATCAGCTCGACTCGAGCTCGTTTAACAAATAAACCAAGTTTGAACATGCCAAACTCGGCTAGTTCGGCTCGAATAATACCCCTATCCACAAGGAGGAAGTGTTAGAAGTGTTTGAATGTTTTTAAAAATGAAAATTGCATATGCATCAATAATATTATTCCTCTTGTCAATAGCTTTTACGAAGTCTTAACCACTACTTTGCGCAAAAACTACTCAAGGGCTCGTTTGGTTAGCTTCTTACTTCCCAAGAAGTCCAAAATCCTAGGAAGTAAGCCTCAAAGGTCCTCAATACATGTGTTTGGTATGATTTTTGAAAATGGAAAAACCTAGGAATTTCAATTCATGGAAATTTCAATTCCTATGAAATGGGATAAGTTAGCTTACCATGAGGGAGTAGATAAGATCTACTTCCTCCGTTCACTTGTCCCAAATCTCCTATAAATTTTAATTTTATTAAAAAAATCTCCAATTACTGTGAAATTTCCATGTTTAACCAAACAAAACATAGAAGTTGAATTCATGGAAAATTATTTCCATCCAAACACTTTTTTACATTTCCCATAAAATAAAAGAAAAATGACTAAAAATAATACCAACTATCACAAAATAATACGAACTAAAAAAAATCTCAAAATAATACAAACTATCCACTCATAAACAAAAAATAATACAAACTTTAAATTCAACTAAAAATAATACAAACTATGAACTTTTAACTCAAAATAATACAAACTTTTGAAGTTGGACTAGGAGAAGAATTAAAACAAAATACGGAAATTTCGCGTGGTACCCCTGAAGTATTGACTTTTTCGCGCGGTGTCCAAGAGTTTGACATATTTCGCCAAATACCCCTGAGTTTTATACTAATTTCGCCTCGTGCCCTTGTCAAGTTAACCTTAACAACACCTCCACCTCTCCGTTAGTCACACTTTGCACAAATGCACCCTCTTTATTTTTAAATACAACAAAACCACTATATATTTATTCAACTTTACAAAAAAACCACCTTTATTTTGAAATTAAATAAAATCACATCCACTTTATCCATAATTATTCGAAAAAAAAGAATCATATCCTAGAATTCATGTAATTTTGCGTAAATTCAAAAAATTGGGTTGTCTACTTGTATTGTACAAAGTTGGACAACCAAATAGTGGGTTTGATGCATTTAAATTATAAAAGGTGGATTTGTGCAAAATATGAATATTTATAGATTTTTTTTGTAATTTTAAAAACAAAATTTTATTTAAAATCTTATCCTAATTTAAGTTCAAAAGTTTGTATTATTTAAAGTCCAAATTTCATTGTTTGTATTATTTTTGGTTGATTTTAAAGTTTGTATTATTTTTGGTTTATGGGTGGATAGTTTGTATTATTTTGAGACTTTTTTTAGTTCGTATTATTTTTGGTTCATAAGTGATAATTGGTATTATTTTGAGTCATCTATTATCTATTAATATTACTAATTCTGCTAGCATTTTGCTGATGTGTCACGCTCACAATTAAAGTTGAATTTTTTATTCAAATGAGCTTTTCTTATTTGTCAATATTATTATGGAAACTTCAAAATATTTGTTTCCTATTTTAAATATGATTTGAATCCGTTCCTTTTTTTTTTATTTTTGGTTATATTGTCGTAAATATTGAGACATGTTTCCAATTTTTTTTTTCCGATTGCAATATATCTATCTATCTATCTATCTATCTATTAATATTACTAATTCTGCTAGCATTTTGCTGACGTGTCGCTCTGTAAATTAAAGTTGAATTTTTTAATCAAAAGTTTCATTTCTTATTAATCGATGTTATTAAGGGAAGTTTAAATATTTGTTTCATATATTATATTCATCACAATCGTATTAAAAATATCTAGACATTTAATTCAAATGTCAAAATAAAAATCTATTAATTAATAATCTATCTATCTATCTATCTATTAATATTACTAATTCTGCTAGCATTTTGCTGACGTGTCACGCCCACAATTAAAGTTGAATTTTTTATTCAAATGAGATTTTCTTATTGGTCAATATTATTATGGAAACTTTAAAATATTTGTTTCCTATTTTAAATATGATTTGAATCCATTCCCTTTTTTTTATTTTCGGTTATATTGTCGTAAATATTGAGACATGTTTCCATTTTTTTTCCCGATTGCAATCTCTTTTCGGTTATATTGCTGATGTGTCACGCTCACAATTAAACTTGAATTCTTTATTCAAATGGTATTTTCTTATTGGTCAATATTATTGCTGAAATTTTAAAATATCTGTTTCCTATTTTAAACATATTTGTTTCCTATTTTTATACTAAAATATTATTTAATTTGATATGTTGTATGTCAATTTGTGATCTATTTTAATCGTTTACGTACATTGAACATTCGTCAATTCTTGGCTGACTTTATTCTTGGATATTGAAATTGTTGATTTATCATTTTTAACCGATTGCAATATTCCCCACAATGTCTACATACAACGAACATGTAATAATCAATTTTTAAATATTCGATTTCAAAAATTAATTATAAAAATCAATTAGAGGCAAATAAGTATTATTTTATAATTTAATTATTTTAGACATCTTAAATGACTATCGAAAAATAAATAATATTTTAAGACTCACAAACATTACTAATGCTTATTTTACATCTTGGATGAGGCTTCTTAGATCACTTTTCTACCTTTAAAGATCTTTTTTTTACCATCTTATCTTTATTTTCACTATTAATTTCTCTATCTTTCTAACCATCTTTCTCATGAAAATAATCAATAAGTTATGTACATCTACATATTTAACTTCAAAATTATTCACACAATCATGTGCTTATGATTTTTTAATATTTGTACGGGAGCTTATAATTTACTTTTTTAGATCTATGCTAATGATAATAATTATATATTTATTTCAAATTATATTAGATGGTGTGTTTGAGTATTATTACTACTTTACCTTATTAAATCATTTTCAAAATTTGTATCGTATCTCTTTCCAACTAATTTATAAATTATAAAAAAATATTTTATACATATTTTTGTTGTAAACACGTATATATATATATATAGTACTCCCTCCGTCCAAAAATACATGGACTTTTACTATTCATGCACACTTTTTTAGGAGCTAAAAACTATATAAAATATTAACTTTTTTATTAATTTTTTACCTTTTTAAAAAGTGTGCGTGAATAGTAAAGTCCATGTATTTTTGGACGGAGGTAGTTTTATATAGATATATAAAATGATGTTCAAATTAAAATGGATCAAGCTCTCGTGCCTTCAAGACACGGGTATTACACTAGTTTTTCCTAAAATAAAATGCATGGGAATTACATATCCTGAGAAGTTACTTCCCATGAAGTTTATTTTCCACGTTTAACCAAACGAGCCCTTACCCCGTATCTGTTAAACATGGGCCAACTTGAGCGAGTTAAGCCAAATTCCACTTCCTCATCAATAAAATGAGCCAGTTCAGGCCCAATTGAGGCCCATTTCTTTAAATGATATGAGAGGACTTTTGAAGTTGAAAGAAAAAGATCTCATTGCATCAAAGACGACAACTCGAGTGAGATGATTCGATAGGAGACTCTTCTTCTTCAATCAACGCACTGACGAAGAGGGAAATAGCGAGGATGAAGATGATGAGGGATGCTCTTCCCATGTTCTCAATCGCCTTCTTGATGACTTACTACCCTACAACGTGCGCTCCCATGGCGGACACTCCTACAAAGTAGTAGGGCTATTATTTGAATCGAACGAAACGAGTAATGCTTGTTCATATTCAACTCGTTTAGAAATAACTCGAGTTCGAGCCGAACCTAAATTTAGATTAAAGCTTAAAAATGTGCTCATGCTCTACTCGTTTAAGAAACGAACGAGCTCGAGCCGATTTTTTTTTTCTTTTTTTTTTCCGAGCATTAAGTAACCTATTTACACACAACATAGTAATTTAAAGAAAATTTTAAAAATTTCACAAAATTTGAGCTTAAATTGAACAAACCGAGTTTTGACCGAGCTTAAAAATGTGCACATACTCGACTTGTTTTTTAAATAAACGAGCTCGAGCCGAGCTTTTATTGAGTTGATCCCGAGCCGAACTCGAGCTACTCGAATCATATAACACCCCTACAAAGTAGAGAGCTACATTGCATCATCCAACAAGAGCAAACTTTAGTCCTTAGGGTTTTGTGAACATGTGAAAGGTTGGTTTTGGCTTACTGTATCGTTTGAGAAGGTAGTATTCTACAACCGACATGGACGACGAGAACAGCACCGCGAACATAGATGTTGCACTTGACACCTTCAGAGAGTGTTCATATATATAACTTTGGTAAGTGTCAACTAGATAAGTCATTCCCAATTGCACCTGTGGGGGCGTATTGAGAGATGTGAATGAGACCAAAAGAGTCCCACATCGTCGAGAGTTGAACATAACAAGCCCTAGTTAGTATATGAGTCGGTGAGCTACTCATTCTATTACCAATTGGTTTTAGAATGAAACCTCACTCGACTTATGTGCTAGGCGACTAGCACATGTGCGCTTGTGCACACGACCTTTATTCATCACTCCGAGTCGGACTTTGATATATAGATAGGAGAACCATTGATGATCCGAAACCCTAGCCAAAAAGTCGTAGGACAAAGCAGGACTTATGATCAGCTAGGCCAATTTATCACATATGGGTTTTGAATTTGTGTCATTTTATGTACCATCATATCGTTCTAAAGTAGTTTGACGTGTGTGTAAATTGAAAGTAATAAGCCTCAAGTGAGGAGGGGAAATCCGGCCCATCTCCAAAAACAAAGGCCCATAACGAAACCTACACCAAGACCCACCATACCGGTTTTCTTCCGGATTCAACTCAATTAGTATCAATAATAAATTTTACAACTTTAGGTCACTAAAGTTTTCCTAACATGATTTCATTGACCATTCGAATGATAGTTTTCTAAGTCATAGTTCATAGATACACCTGAAAATGTTGGTTTTTTAAAACAGAAAAATGGAAAAAAAAAGGAAAACTTTGCCCGTAGACAAAAGGTTTGGTCTTTTTTTACATGGTGCCCAAACGTTTCAATAATTTCGTATGGTAACCATAAGGTTTCGACAAATTTCGTGTGATAACCATACTGTAATGTCCATGAGATTCAGTTAAGGGAAAGAAGGAAAGATAAGGTAGAGTAAGAGAGAGTTTAGAGAAAAGGTTGGAGAAAGAGGTTGATTTCATTTCTAGATGCCAATCTTCCCGTACAATTGCCTTTTTATAAGGCTTTCTTTCCCACAAGTATATATTGGGCTTTTCAGTCCATCTTCTATTCAGCCCATGAGGCTCATCAGGCCCTTGCTACCAATCCCCACCATTACACATACTTATTAAAAAATCATATAGAAATTATATAAAATATAAAATATATTATAATTACTTCACATAATCACTCAATTTTGGTGTTTTACATTTAAAAAACCTTCAACAACCCTTTTAATATTTTAACAAGTATCGATACTCCATTTTGATTGATAAAAGTGCTCTTAATATTTAAAGAGACTAAATTATTTACATAAAGAATGAGTAAATTATAAAAAAAAATCCCAAAAAATAAAAAAAATAAGTAGATACAAAATGACTAAATTATTTAAAATATGGACTTAATTTATTTTCAAATCTATATACTAAGTACATATTTTAAATTACCATTCATTCATATTTGTTCTAAAATATCCTAAAATATTTTGTTTAAAATAAAATTTATATTATATACTGTATCTATCTATTATGTAATCTTTTTAAAACAATAGAAAGGTTATTAATGACTCTTTGAAACCTCGTGGTTATGATGCAAATTTTTTGAAAAGTTTGGGCACTATCAAAAAAAAAAATCAAACTTCGTTGCTATGAGACGAAATTTCCCTTTGGCATCCGTTGGCGCTAAAGACGAACAACAGGGATCACTTGATTCACTTGAGTCTTATCCAAACAAAAATGGAGGTGTTCGAACCAAAGGCAGATGATGTG
The DNA here is from genome assembly GCA_037127255.1 of Persicaria tinctoria. NCBI lineage: Eukaryota > Viridiplantae > Streptophyta > Magnoliopsida > Caryophyllales > Polygonaceae > Persicaria > Persicaria tinctoria. Next base: position 7,920,404 of record JBANSL010000013.1, on the reverse strand, counting down.
GAAACCGCAAACTCAGTCCGGCAACCGCAGATGAAGGCAGCCACCACCAGAGAGCCGATCAACACATGGATGGCCTTCGACTCCAAATCGGAAGTCAAGAATGGCAACTCGGAAGGCGGAGGAGAGATCACAGCTGAGGCGAAAGTTGCGGAAAGAGTTGCCGAGTGGGGGCTCACGATTAAGCCGGACGAGGGGAGCAGCAACTTGAGCGCCGTCAGGATTTCAGAGGATGAAGCCGGAGGGGGGAATCGATGGAGGATATCGTCCGGCAGGTTTTCAGGCGGGGGAGGAGGAGGAGCTTGGGGTTTGGCGTCGGGGAGGACGTCGGAGGAGTCGAACGCCGAGCAGGCGCTGCCGAGGGTTTCGAAGGAGCTGAAAGACGCGTTGGCGACGCTGCAGCAGACGTTTGTGGTTTCGGACGCCACCAAGCCGGAATGCCCCATCGTCTACGCCAGCAGTGGATTCTTCACCATGACTGGTTACTCTTCCAAGGAGGTTGTTGGGAGAAATTGGTAACAACCTAACCTCTTTTCTTGTTTTTAGATGTACATCATTTCTCTCCCTCCCAATTTTAGATTAAAAAATCCCTAAATTGATTGTAGCAAATGACATTGTTTGACCTGCTGATCAGAATCAGAGATGAATTTATTAGCAGATTACATTGTTTGACCTGTTTGACCCCGTCAAACTCACCAAACATCACCGATTTGTTTTTATTCTCTCATTGTAGCTCAAAATGTCCTGGCATCCTGGGTTGAAATTTCTCGGTAATTTTACAGGAAGCTGGGAATAAGCTAAACAATAACAAGAAATAAGACAACAAACACAACATTTGCATTTCATTCTTGTTTTCTATCACGAGCACCAATCAAAATTTCGTGCCAAGTGAACTGAGCACTTATTGAATTCTTTATAATATGATACCTTCTGTCACGAGATGTCTGTCTACAAGATATTTATACCGTGTCTTGTTATCGTACAGCCGTTTTCTTCAGGGCCCAGAAACAGACCAGGGTGAAGTAGAAAAGATTCGAACTGCAGTTCGGACAGGGAAGAGCTACTGTGGGAGGCTGTTGAACTACAAGAAAAATGGAACACCATTTTGGAATCTCCTCACAATCACTCCTATTAAGGATAATTCTGGCAAGACCATCAAATTTATTGGGTAAGGCGCAAGTTCTTGCTCATTTGGTTAACCCTTTGATCTCTTTTATCATGAAACAGTAACCTCCTGTGTGTTTCCTATTCTCTCTATTTTTCTACTGTACACCATGAGATGGACACTTCATATATTATCATTATAAAATAGAACTATTTTCGAGTTCCAGACCTTTTCAATTTGCTTCTCAGTCTGAGTTTCTGAACTTAGTCCTGAATGCTTTTCTCATGGCTTCTTTCCTTAATCTTATTCGTAGCTAAATTACATGTGATATATAGCTGTTATCTAAAAACTATTTTATGCTTGCATTTCTATCTGTGCAGAATGCAGGTAGAAGTTAGTAAATACACAGAGGGGATAAATGATAAGGCATTACGTCCTAATGGTCTGCCTAAGTCATTGATCCGTTATGATGGTAAGATGGATCACCAATTTTAATTTTAAGACTTTGTTGAGATTGTTCCAATAGATCAAAGTTGTAAGATTAATGATCCTGATCCAACAGCTCGTCAAAAGGAGAAGGCTTTAATATCCATTGAAGAGGTTGTCCATACTGTGAAGCATCCAAAGTCACATACTCATTCTGTCAGTGAGGATGACAACTTAAAAAATGAGGGGCAGGACTCCCTAAGCCCTAACTACATCCTGCCAACATCAGCTGAAATTCCAAATATGGATGCATCTGACAAAAAAAATCATCAAGCAGAGTTGAAAAGTGATCTAGAAAATAAATCAAGAAAATCAGCCCGTGTTTCTCTAATGAGGTGAGTCTATTAAAGAAATGTCCTCTTATTTGTTACCTAGCTCTGTATAGTGCATTGTATCATCTTCTGTAACTTTTTTCCCCCATTTACTGGCACCTTTGTTAATGTTTTGGTATATAACAAGCCATTTTCAATTACCGCAGGTTGGGAAAAACTTCCAGTTCTATGAGGATGAATGACAGTGAGCAAAGTTCTGAGGTGGAAATGTTGGTGACAAAAGAGGTAAAACGTCCTGACAGTTGGGAGCAAGACAGAGAGAGAGATATACGTCAGGGGTTTGACTTGGCAACAACTTTGGAGCGCATTGAAAAGAATTTTGTGATCACGGATCCTCGTCTTCCAGATAATCCAATTGTAAGATGGGGATTGACAAATTGCACTCACATTGGTTGTTTGTATCTTGCTGAATGACATGCCATTGTTTGCTCTTGCAGATTTTTGCATCTGACAGCTTCCTGGAATTGACAGAGTTTACGAGAGAGGAAATTCTAGGAAGGAACTGTCGGTAAAAAAATATTTATACTATCCTTATTCTTTGCTTTTGTGGCATAAATGCATGGAAATCTAGTATGGTAAGCTTGATAAACTTCAATGCTTATAGGGAAAATTGCATTCAACATGTACTGCAGGGTAGTGGCGTTTAGTGACAAAGACTTTGCACTTGACTGAAATTAACGCAAACTTTGGGGGTGGTATCCATGAATAACATGCTACTAACAACAACTAAACCATCAGAAGGATTTTCAATGAAAGTGTGGCCACTAACAAAAACCTGTACTCCCTCTGATCATATATGTTAGATGTTTATCAATTTGACACCCTAATAAAGGGGGAAAAACCTTGGATCAGGTAAGCAAGAGGGTCTTTATAAAGGCTGCAGTTTTTCTCTCTTATACTACAGGTTCTTCGATTCTCTACTTCCATTATTTCTCCAAGAAATTATAAGCTGACACAAAACATCTAAAATAATGTTACGAAGTGAAGAAACCATCGTACGCCTTGATTGTGAATGTATACTTTTCTTAGACACAAAACAGGATTCCTGTCTTACACTTGTATTCACTAGAGGTCTTTTTACATATTCTCTAATTGAATATGCTGAAAGACAATTTGATATTGGGATACTGAGAATTTGCATTTGACTGCAGATTTCTTCAAGGACCAGAAACGGATCAGGGTACTGTCCAGAAGATCAGAGATGCAATTAGGGAACAAAAGGAGATCACTGTTCAGTTAATTAATTACACAAAGAGTGGTAATGGCAGCTTTAATGAAAGTGATTCAGAAGTATTTTTATCCAGAAAAAGTACTCTTTTTCCCCATGGAGGCTTCATTGAGTTATTCTTATCGTGTTAAATTTGCAGGAAAGAAATTCTGGAACTTATTTCACTTGCAGCCCATGCGGGACCAGAAGGTAGTTACAGATCTTTCTGATGTTCTAAATCGAGATCTCGATTAAAAGAAGCTTCTTTTTCTGCTTCCTTGTATCTCTATTTATGAATTTAGTCCCTTCAAATAATTGATGCCAAAAATTTTCTTCTATATTAGTTCCCGTAAGATACTTATTGGGTGCTGGCTTCTTTTCTTTATTTTCTTATAGGTGGGTTGGAATTTGTGTATTTGTAACTTGTCAATGACATTTTTTGAGAATTTCCCTTTTTTTTTTATACACTTCTCAGTATGTTCCCTTCTTTATACATAATGCATGTTTACCATCTTTTTGCATATTTTAGGGAGAATTGCAGTACTTCATCGGTGTACAACTTGATGGCAGTGATCATGTAGAACCACTACGGAATCGCCTCTCTGAAGCAACAGAGCAACAAAGTGCTAAGTTGGTAAGACTCTGATCCCTCTGAAAAATTATGCAGTCCCTACATTCTGTATTTCTCTTATGGTAAAGATCAATTTAGTAGAAATGTGATCACTGTGCAACAAAACAAATCATATTCAGCAATATATATAATGTTTGGTTTCAAGCTGGCTGAATCTTCTATAACCATTCACTCACAAAATCTTGGCTAGGAATCTAGGATTTTTTTTTTATTTGTATGAAAACTAGGAGTAAATGAACGAATATTTTGGATAACTATCTTGTTTGTGCAGTCAAGATAGAAAAACAAGCTCATGGATTCATGAACTACTCTATTTGAGAAATTTTGAATCCAATCTCCACTTGAATTATATCCATCTGAACCACAGTTGATGGCTCAAATTGATTATAGTTTCTGAACCTATAACAAATTGCATGGAATATAATCAAACAGTTTCTTCTCCCATGTGAAGAGGGGGAATGGGTTTGGTTCTCGATGATGTCTACATATTTAAAGTTGTTCCTTTTATCTTAAACTTCCAGGTTAAAGCTACAGCAGAAAATGTGGATGAAGCTGTTCGAGAACTGCCTGATGCCAACATGGTAAGGTACTTGCTCTTTTTTTAAACCAGATTTCACGTAGCTGTTCCATGTGTCACTAGTAAGGTTGCGTTTCACGACTAGTTTATAGAGTTCACTTCCCAGTAAAACAGTCTGTAGATAGTTATATGTTATTTATTTTCACTTTGGAAACATTTTCTTTCTATTTGTAACTGCCCAATACAGCACCTGGTAGTTGAACTGTTGAAGCATGTTGGTCCTCCAATGAGTAAGCAGCTACTCTGGGTCAATGACAACATACACATTTGAGCATGAGATATTTCCTCTCACGCAATGTAAAAATGTATGACCATAGCGGATGAGAAAATTTGAATTTGGGCATACTTAGATTTGAGTATCCTTTCCACATAGTCCCCTTGCACTTGTTCACGTCTTCATTACCGAAGGATAGAAATCTAATGTGATTAAGAGGTGAGTTATTTCTTTATAGAAGTAGCCGAACTGTGCCATTCAGGATGACTGTAATGACAGTACAAAAGCTTTCTAGCATGTAACAACTTTTACTTATTTATGTTTTGTGACTTTTTTCTTTACCTTTATGTTCCCCTTTCCCTGATAACTCGTCATCTTTTTTGGCAGTGGACAATGTCAGATCTTTTTTATGATAGCTTGGCTCCTACGTGGCTGTTTATAAAATTTTAACATTAGAAAATTTATTCATTAGGATGTTGAAATAGGGGTTATCCCTTGATTAGTAGGGTAGGTGATGCATTCTGTCCTCTGTTCTAGACTTATTGAAGAACAAATGATACCGCAACAACTTCCGGAGTTTCTAAGTTAACCTTGAAGCTTGATATTTTTTCTTTTTTCACAGAGACCAGAGGACTTGTGGGCAATCCATTCTCAACCTGTTTACCCAAAGCCTCATAGAAGGGGCAGTTCCTCATGGCTAGCAATACAGAAGGTGAAAAATTATCTGCTATGATGTCTTCCATTCATGAAAATTTAATGATTCTTTTGTTCCATAATTTGATTTATGGATCCATGTTTCCTCAATGATGCAAGGGCTACTACTTAAAACTAATGAATCTCTTTAATCACTTAATCTGCACATGTTTTTGTGCAAAAACTGCAGTGAAGCACTCTTGTACATTCATATAAGTTGCATTTGCATCTATAAAGCTAGATTGTTAACTTTGACAAAACTGCTCCTGTGTGTCTTCTGCTGTGAGTTCCTAGTTTGGAGGCTTTTCTTGGCTACTATGATTTTCTTGTGTTTCAAGACATTTTTTTTTTCTTTTAATGTATAATAATTATGCTTTGATGTTCTTCAAACTGCCTCCACATTGTTAGGATGAATGATCTAACATCTTTCTCTCAACTTTTTTTTCCATGGCTTTTAGATTACTGCTGCTGGGGAAATAATTGGTTTAAATCATTTCAAGCCAATAAAACCATTGGGTTGTGGTGATACTGGCAGGTTTGGAAACAACTTTTCTTTTTTCCCACACATCTTGCTTTCATGTATGTTAGTGCTCAAGTTGTTTCATTTTGAGTAAATACCTTTTTCCTTATTTAAAATATGACACAGAAGAATGTTAGACTTCATATTTTTTAGCTTCAAACAATCATACTTTTGCTTTCCTAGGGTTTCTCTCAAATATACGAAGAGGGAAGGATAACACTATGCTGATGGAGGACCCCTTAACCATATTGGAATAACTCTATGGTGACTGAATCTCATCAAGGAGCTTAGATAAATATATGGTTAAGAGACTGAATTGCTTGGATATGCTTGCAGACATAATAATAATGATTAGTATAGAAAACATATGAAAACTAAAGAATCTTTATGTCGAAATAGTGAAAATGCATTATGAAACTTCTGCTCTTCCTCTACCATTAAATGCCTGCTTCAATTGGAAGCATGACAATATTTTCCTCCTCACATTTTAAAGGCTTAATATGCATGCTGCTGCCTGCTCCTAGATAAAAATCATCGAGTAAATTGCTTCCTGTTTGCAGTGTTCACTTAGTAGAATTGCGAGGTACTGGTGAATTGTATGCTATGAAAGCAATGGACAAGTCTATGATGTTGAACCGCAACAAGGTTTGTAAAAGTTGCGCACACCTCAGTCTCTCAGACCCTGCTCTAAGCGGGATACACTGGGCTTGTTGTTGCTGCTTTCTAAGATATCATTGTTGTTTGGCTTCATCACCTTTATTGGCTTCATAACTGTCGTGTTTATTATACACTGCATGCAAAATAGGCGTTATTTAGCAACTTCTTTTACTTAAGTATGGCCAGTTTTCTATTTGTCTTCCATTGCAGTAAATGTAACAACATCATTATATCCTGTTTCATGACTGCCTCACTCATTGATTCTGCACTTTCTGTTTCGTTGTTTGAAACTCTATAAACTATTGCGACCCCTATTTGAAATGGGTGTTGTCTCTTGAAGTTTTAGCTTCATTGTCGGACATGTTTCAATGCGTTTTCTGTTTCACCTCATTGTAAAAAATCTGTAGTTCCTTTCATAAAAGATCAGGAAAGAAATAGCAAGATATATGCACCTCTTCTTAAAGGTTTATCATAGAAACATTGGATATGATTAGGTCCTTCAGACGCTGATGAGCTAAAAAGATTCAGATACCCATCAATAATTTTATGCTTTGCTTCAAAAAAAATTGCTCAATTTCTTTAAGCTTTCATCTATGTTCTTAGCCAAAGATCATAAATTATTTTTTCAGCTTGTTTCTGTTGAATTCTCACTTTCCAACTTTACAGGTTCATCGAGCTTGCATTGAGAGAGAGATCTATTCACTGGTTGATCATCCATTCCTTCCTGCCTTATATGCTTCTTTTCAGGTTTTGTTACCATCTCTTGCTTTGTTATTCGTAAAATATCTCGTATAAAAATTGCACTGTGAAATCACTTATACTTCTTATCTCCTCAGACTTCTACACATGTTTGTTTAATAACGGACTTCTGTCCAGGAGGAGAGTTGTTTACTCTGCTTGACAAGCAACCCATGAAAATATTCAAAGAGGAGTCAGCTAGGTAATTACCTTCTAGTGTCACAACCTTCATTCCTATTACTCGAGCTCTCTAAAGTCTGAAGTGGATTAGAATTGCGTAGCCTTAGGCTCATGAAATGCTCCTACTTGTGTTGCATATCTTCACTCAAATCGGATGATTAAATTATATGACTGAAATGGTAAAACAGGAACATATACCCAAAATGTTCCCTCTAAATACCCATTTCCCAATACAAAAAGCAACTCCTAATACTCGAAATTTCCTCAAATAAACACGAGGTTGTCCCAATAGCCCCATACTTCTAGATCTCTCTAGATGATTTGCACTTTCACAGTTTCACCTTAGAGAGATCCAGGAGATGAGCATTTGGGTGATTAAATTATACTCCCTCCGTCTCAAAATACATGTCTTTTTAGGACGGAGCACGGGAATTAAGGAGTAGATTAAGTGTAATAATTAGATGTAAAAAGTAGGTTAAGTGTAATGATTAGACTTTGGTATTAGAGTATTTGTTTTTTTTAAAAAAACAAAAATTGTGAGGAGAGTAGGGGTGATGTAAAAATTAGAGTAATGATTAGATGTAAAAGTAGGTTAAATATAATGATTGAACCTAAAAAGACATGTATTTCTGACAAAATTACATGGGCTAAAAAGACATGTATTTTGAGATGGAGGGAGTATGAAATTTGGGCCAGTTAGAGCGTGTCCCTGGAGATGAGCATAGAGTTGTTTCTTATTGTGTGTCTGGCTGTAATTTTCATTCTAATTTGAGCATTTTTTAAACTTATACTCGCTGGTTGATTTTTTTCTGTAGTTTGATAGTTATTGTGGTTATAATTTACAGGTTTTATGCTGCAGAGGTGGTTATTAGTTTGGAGTATCTTCATTGTTTAGGTAGTACTTATGCTGAATATAGATCTGTGGGAATAAAATATGGTTCCATTCTATCATTTTTTCTCATTGCTTTATTATGTTGCAATCATATTTCATAAAGGAGGTTGCATTTTTGAGGAAATAAATTTCTTCTCTTACCTAAATAGTTTCCTAATGATATGATACAGGAATCATATACCGTGACCTGAAGCCTGAAAATGTGCTAATCCAAAAGGATGGTCATGTCGTACTAACCGACTTTGATCTTTCATTTTTAACATCCAGCAAACCACAAGTATGCTTCAATTTCCTCCCCTATTACTTCAATCACGTGTGCTTATGTTGTTGCACTTGCAGGCTGCGACATTAATGCTTATTAAATATCCAACAGCTTATACTGATGGTGTGATCTAAATATCCAACTCTCTATTTCTGCAGATAATAAAGCCTCCACCCCCTAAGAGAAGATCTAGAAGCCATCCACCAACCATATTAGTTGCAGAACCAGTCTCCCAGTCTAATTCATTCGTGGGAACTGAAGAATACATCTCTCCAGTAAATGATTCACCCTTTTGATTTCTCGCTGGTGCTAATGTTGTGTTATATACCTTTTTTAAGCCTTAATTAGGATGGTTCTTATAGTTAATGGCTTAATTAGGTTTAATGCAGGCGTTCTTAATGTTTTATCCCTATAAATGCTTATTGCAGGAAATCATTACTGGAGCTGGGCACAGCAGTGCTATTGATTGGTGGGCTTTAGGTGAGTGCATTGTTGATTTAAAATGGACGTTCATCAGAAACCAAATATGATGGTTATAAGAGACATGCTTATTCCCATGTCTGCAGGCATATTTCTGTATGAGATGATTTATGGCCGTACACCCTTCAGAGGAAAGAACCGACAAAAAACATTTGCCAACATTTTGCACAAGGACTTGACTTTCCCTAGTAGTATTCCGGTAAGAAACCATCATCAGCGCAAACTTCCTGACTTGTATACATTGATCATGAAATGAGTAATTCAAGAAGAGAGGTATAAATGCATTTGAATCATTGCAGGCGAGTCTTGCTGCAAGGCAGTTGATTAATGCGCTGCTGAATAGAGACCCTGAGAGCAGACTAGGGTCAAGAACTGGTGCCAATGAGATCAAAGAACACCCTTTCTTCCGGGGAATCAACTGGCCCTTGATACGCACCATGGTACTTTATCAGAGTTTCTGAATATCCGCGAGCTTTGTTTCCTGATAAATAACTTTTAACTAATCTAATTGAGCAGATCCCACCTCCACTTGACGTTCCCCTTGAGTTGATCGTGAAGGATCCAAATGCAAAGGATGTTAGCTGGGACCAAGACGGTGTTCTCGATCAATCAATGGATTTCTCGCTAGAGGTATGTCAATCTTATCCACCCATCTATTTTTAACTATCAATTCACTTCTAAAGTGGTCCTTTTTCAGATTCATAAGAAGGCAGACAAACATAAGTTATTTTAGAAAATGCTTCAGTTTGCGTACTTATTGATTCATGTATCATTCAATGTTGTCTCGAGAGCAGTTCTGACTTGTACATGGCAGGAAGCATGGATATTAACAAACAGTTGAGAGGCAGCAAACATGTTATGTATATTTTTGAAGAAGCTCTTCATCAATAAGGAACGCCCTACATTGTACAACTTGAAGAGCAGGAACTTGTGTTGCTTTTCATCAGCCGGGACAAAGGAGTTGTATGTATGTATATCATAGTTTACACCGTAAGAGTTGTTTGTACCGGAATCATCCTCTCTATATAGAGAGAATGATTATGGTGTAAATTGTGAAGAAATTAACTATTCGTGCGTAATAACGTAATTATTCTTCTGATGTAATGTAAATATGTAATTATTTCTATGTATTAACAATCTTTTCATATAAAAACTATTCATCTATTGTAATAAGATTATTCGTATGAGTTATGTATGAATAATCCCGTTGCCTTCAAATTTTCTTTTAAAAATCTCAGCTATTAATTTAACGCTTTAGTAGGAGGTGTTCACAAATAACCTATTCTCTCTCTCTCTCTATACACACACATGTTATACCAAAGCTAGCATTTTTATTTGGATGTTGTTCTAGATCCATGTCCTAAACTACAGTATCATTTTTCCATATTTTCTTTTTGGGTACCTCCTCCATCAATTGTGTTGATAAAACTAAGATCATTAAAGCGGAAACATATCTTGGGAGGATCTTGAGAAAGTACAAAGAGAAGTTTAAGATCTTCTTCATATTGTTGTCTTATCGTATTATTCAAGGAGAAAACAACTATTTAAAGACAAGAGATGTCCTTAAAGCTTACAAGAGAAGCTATAAAGTCTAGAAAATAAAACTACAAAAGACATAATAACTACTAGAAAAACACCATAGGAAATACTCCGTATAAACCTACAACTATAAAATTTAAATTAAAGCAACATATTAAATGCAACAACCAACTAATACGTGACATAAAAATAAAACCAATTTATCCAACACTCCCCCTCAAGCTGAGTTTGTAAAACTCGAAACCCAACACTCCCTCTCAAACTCAGCTTGAAAATAGCTTTTCAAATTGGTTGAACATTGATGAACATGGCTGCCACCTTGGAGAATGTTGTTGTAGCACAAGAAGTACATCAACAAACACCAAGATCTTTAGCCTTGGAACAGTGATGCATCATCAAACACCAATCAAAATGAGCCAGAGTCCAAGACAATAGCACCATCCATTCTAGCATCAGCACCTAGTCAGAGACTCGGGGAACTAACAGGAACAAGTCTGAAAGAGACAACTCTCAACATGAACGAAAAACAAACTCCATGAACCAAATACATTCAGGAAACCTGAGAAGTGAACCGGGAAAAAACCAAATCAAACCAGGGAAAAGATCAAACCCCAGATCTGAATACGACTCATTAGCAACATTAATCTCTTCTGCAATGGCAGATGACAAATCTGACTCTGAAGAGGACATGATGTCGCACACAAAATAGGATGAAGATTCAACAATGAAGGCTGAAACATTTAACATTCTTCAGCAATAGACTCAAAAACAGAAAACATTCCCAACAATGATGAAATTTCAGTGGATCTGTGAAAGAACTAGAAACGAAGCCATGGATAAGCATCAAGCGACAAGTGCGCAAAAAAATTACATCTGATTTTTATTTATATTTCGAGAGAATTTAAATAAAAGATATTTAGATTTTTTATAATCCATCGGACTAATTTTATTTATATATATAGAGGTTGGGTCATGTGTAATCATCTCTTATTGTGTTTTGTGTTAACAAATATAGGCCATTGATTGAATGAAATGGGTGACTGAGATTATTTGACAATTTTGATTTTTTTCTATAATTAAAAATCAATGGGACCCACTTCTTTCCTTGCCCATTTGCTAAATAACGTGCGTGTGTTGTACGTTTTTTTTTTCGTTACATTTTTTTAACGTTGTTTTTTGTGTGGTGCACTATTTGAACTATTCGATAAGGTGATACAAACATTCGTTAACTTATACTTATTATTCGTTAGATAATAGAAAAAGAGTTAGTCAATTTTGCAACTATTCGCTAGGTTAATAGTAATTATTCGATAAATTAATCGTTATTATTCATCCGTAAAAAGGAGTTATCATTTAGATAATAGCAAAAGAGTTGGTCAATTTTGCAACTATTCGCTAGATTGATAGTAATTATTCGCTAAGTTGATTGTAATTATTCGCTGGTTTGAAAGAGTATGTAAATGTAATTCTTGATTTCCTACATCTAATTAACCAAATACATATGAATAATTATGAATTATCAACGAATAGAAACTATGAACTTACCGAATATTGACTCTGAACATGAAATAATAACTAAATAGTAACGAATAACCTATCTCATTCCATCGAATATTTATTGCATACCAATGAATAATTCCTTATTCTTGATCAAATAACAAGGAGAATCATGAGCAACCACTAATCTATATACAATAATTCCTTATTCTTGATCAAATACATATGAATAATTCTGTATTATTAACTAATAGAAACTATGAACTTGCCGAATAGTCATGACCCTACAGGAAATAATAACTAAATAGTAGTGAATACTCTATCACATTCCATCGAATATTTATTGCATACCAATGAATAATTCCTCATTCGAAAAACTTGAAGCAATTGAAGAGGAAGAAGAAGACAGAGTAAAACACGAGATTGAGAAGACGAAGGATGGGCGAGGTACGGGATCGCTGACCCCCACCGCACCTCCGATCACTACACCTCCGTCGCTCCTCCGGTCGTTGGATTGCCACTTGTGAACTCCCTATTGACCCCCTATTGGCATATGTGTTCATCTTTCTCCTCTCCCGACCTCCATAGATTCAATCTTATGAACTTCATCCCTATTAATTTAATCAATTTCATTCACTGAATTCACATATATATATATATATATATATATATATATATATATATATATATATATATATATTCATACATACAATTCAAAGTACAAAAATATAAACATTCACTCTGTGTATATATTATTCGATCGGTGCTACATTTGAAAACCCAAAATTTCCCCATTAATGCCCTAAATCACATCAAGGTAAGGAATTGAAGATACCGGCAATTAATTGACGGTTTGGCTCAGCCTTCGTCTGACCCCTCTTCCTCCGACATGAGTGGGTTGAGCGGTGCTGGTAGTGGTGGCTTAGGGCAAGCGATGGGATTGGTGGTGTGGATCAGCCTTCGTCCGACCCCTCTTCCTCCAGCGGGTGTGGGTTGAGCGATGCCGACAGTGGTCCTCGTAGAGAAGCGGTCAGAGGCGGATCGTGATGGTGGCAAACCCAGCCATTGCTGGGTAGAAAATTATAGGTTAAGCTAAAATAAAATAAAAAAATTGATGGGCTAAAATTATGAAAAAAACTAAAGGTACCTCTAAGCCCAAAAAATTGTTATTGGACTTAATTTTTTTTTTTACCGATTTTAAAATCACCCCAAACAAAATTTACCTTCATCTTGACAGTTAATGTATTTTTTTTACTAATTTTTTATAGCAATAAATTAATTTTTATAGCTTTCGTCCTCTCAGTACGTTAGAATCTCCATTAGAGGTTTAGGGAATTCAAATCTTCTATTCCAATCTCCTTGTGCATGTCATAGTTTACTATCTTCACCGATAAGGTATATATTTCTCTTCATTAGCTCTATTTTTTTTTTAATAATGATTACATTATTAAATTTCATAATTAGGGTTTTGAATTATATGGTAATTTATAAGAACTAGGGTTTTGAGTTGTATTACATGTTTAATTGCTTAATGAAGAGTTGTGCTAATCTAATTTCCACTCATTCAATTGAACATAAATAACTAAATTGTCAATTTTGGTTTTGTATGTTCTTATTCTTCCAATTTTTGGTGTGTCATTACATCCCTCTCTTCTGGTTAAACACTAATTTCATTGTAAATGGTAAATAATTCTTGTAATTGATAAATTATAGTTTAAATATTGTTTTGGATTCTTAATATTCACACACACACATATATATATGAATTATATGGATAAAATTTTCTTGTCTCTCAAGGAAATATTTTTCCGCTTACCTAGATTTAAAATGTTAGATCCGCCACTGGAAGTGGTTGAGATCGAGAGGAAGGAGGGAGGCGTAGGAAGGAGAGATTATGAGAGGAAATTTTACCTTGGGAGCAAGAAGACGATCCACTATGGGAGCAAGAAGCCAATTCGCTCAAAACGGGAGCAAGAAGAAGGACTTGATCGGGGAGGTTTGTGACGATGAATTAGGTTAAAGGTAGGATTTATAAGGGATTGAAACACACGCTCTAACAACTGAGAGTAATCCAATTTTTTTAGTGGGCCCATCTTAATAAATAAATAATTAATTTGAATTTTGACAAAATCTAGGCCATCCATCTTCATTCATCCAACGATCATTATTTGTTAACACAAAACATGTTAAGACTTGTAAACATTTGATCCATTCTCTCTCTCTCTCTCTATATATATATATATATAGGGAGTGGTTCCAGAGTGCACACCCCTTAGGGTGTACCTTGTGCACAAATCTGGACCATTAATGGGAAGGAAATGGATGGTTAAGATTAAAGAAGTTTTATTTGTTTTTAAAAAAAGAAGTGTGGGGTCTACTGTTGAAAAAGAATCTCTTCACAAAAACCATGCGCGTACTACTAACACCCCACCCCCATCTTTGCTTTTTATTTTTTGTTTCCCTTTTTCTTTAAATATATAAAATATTTGTGGAAAAAAAATGCTTTTTTAGGAATAATTGAATAAATGCTTTTTAAAACTCGCTTGGATAATTCCGTTTTACAAAATTGACAATTTCACCGAATAATATTTCACATACTACTGAATAATGTTCTGTTATCTTTTTTCATGTAGTTCATATCAAAAATTACCACTTTCATTAAATAATTAGGTTGTTCAAACAATTTTTCAATTCCCTTGAATAATATTTCATATTCCACCGAATAATATTATATTTTTTTCATCTAGTTGAAGTCAAAATTTATCCAATCTACCGAATAATTTGTCTCATTCTGTCGAATAATGTTAGAATCTTCAAATCCCTAAATAATACTTATAATTTATAATAATAATATTTCATATTTAACCGAATAATGTCTCACATATCACCGAATAATGTTTTGTTTTATGTTGTATGCCAAACCAAAGACTCGATATTCTGGCGAATAATTAATTAGATTTCACCGAATAATTTATCAACGTATTACCACTGGTAACCAAAATTCGACACATTCGTCTAAATAATTGACGAAAAATCAACCAAATTATGCCCAAACCGAAACCACCGAAATCTCCCTTGCCAATCGCGAGATCCAAATCGCCTCCACAGACGCCGCCAGATCCGCCCCCCATTCCAGTCGCCGCCCTCCCGAATCGCCGGCGCTGATAGCCTTCCGGGAGCTAGGGCTGATAGCCCAAAAATCACCGCCGCTGATAGCCCAAAATCGTCGTCGACCTTTTCATCTGGATTCGATTCCGTCGGCGTCGTCGACCTGCTTTCTCCAGCCTTCGCCGCCTTCGATTGCCCATGAATCGCCTCTCCTGTTACCACCATTCGCCGGTCGCTCCACGAATCGCCAGTCGTTCACCTTGGATCCACACGAAGGAGATCTGGGTGGTGCGTGCGGTGGAGCGTTGTCGACGGGAGAGCAGACGCCGAATAAGGGTTTCTGATCTGGGCGGTGCGTGCGTGCGGTGGAGCGTTGTCGAAGAAGGCGAGCGGGAACGAGCAGAAGAGGCGAGATGATTAGGGTTTCTGATAGATGGGCTCGCCGATGGGGGGAGGACTCGGAGGAGTGAAGTAGATTGGGCGGTGCTTGACAGAGAGGGGAGAGGCGGCGATGGCGAGGAGGTCTGAGGAACGATTAATGGGAGAAGGAGAGGGCAGAGGCGGCGGTGAAAATGGGGAAGAGGCATCGCCTGGACTCTGGAGGGAGGAAGATAACGCACGTCTGTAGCACACGCATCTTTTGAAAGAGAGTCGCTCCGATTTGTTACTTTGTGTGCGGGTCCCACACTAATTTAGATTTAAAAAAAAGGAAAAAAATCCTATTAATCTCAGTTATTCATCCACATCCGATCAATGACTCATACTTGTGCACAAAGTACACCCTAAGGGGTGTGCACAAGTTACCCATATATATATATATATATAAATTTTTGGTTGAAAAATGATTTATATTTAAATTATTATTTTATTATTTATTAGAATCTATTTAAATTATTTATAATATTGTATTAGTGTATTTTTCGTACACGGGACATGACCTACACTAATATAAAATTAATAAATTAGAATTGACATTATACAAGTTCCTCAAGTATTGTTCAATATGAATAAATATCTTGTAAATATTAATTAGTATTCCAGACCAAAAATAAAACTCACAAATAACCTAATTTATTAATACCTCGACCGACCAATAGCAATCTTTGCCTTTTTTTTTACATGGAAAGATTTGGAACCAAGTTAAAAGAGAAAACACTAGCTCAACCCCTAGAACATCTTTTCGAATTAGAACCTGAAATCCTAAATCAGCAACATAATCACCGTCAGCAGGAATATATATTGTAGATCACATGCATAATCATATCAGCCACAATATCAGATTATCTGAAAATATTACATAATTTAAATTAAGCAAGTAATTAATATCCGCTTGAAAGAGGTCAATACTTTCAGGAACAGGGACAGATCTAGGGGTGGACTGAGGTTTGCTACAACCCACCCCATTTTGAAAATAAAAATAGATGTATTACTCATATGAGATGATGGTGAAGTTGGTAAATACTTCGTGAAGCTAGGAGAGATGTGCTGGGTTCAAATCCCCCTCAAAAGGGGATGGGATCATGGGACAGACCCCCTGAATTTCCCTCCCCATCCCCCAAAATTAAAAAAAAAGGGAAAAACAAGTAAAATTTAAAAAGAAAAAGAAAAATGATAAAAAAAAAGTGAAAAGTTTGTGAGAAGACATAGAGAGGCAGGTTTTTTTTTTGTGACACTGTCTCAAAAGTACTGCCTTGTATTTCTCTTTTTTCCCCTTAAATTATTTGCAAATTCAGCTTCCATCGAATTTCATTTCTGACTCCATCTCGCTAAGGACAATGCCCATGCAATCATCCACCCAACAATACATTGATAACAATTTTGTCCCTTAAACTACATTATTAATTAATTAATATATAAATTGATTTTTGTGCTCCATATTAATTTATAATAAAAACAATAATTGGCATCCAATAATTGAAAATGAATAATTGTTGCTGTATACAAACCTCATCTTCATATAACTATGGGGTAATGCATCACTAGGGACATACATCTTTATAATATACCTTTAATCTCTCTTCCATACTCCACCACCCACCTCCCAAAATGGCATCCATCAGCCCTTCAAAGATTTCTCAACCTCATGAAGACGATCAACAAGCTCAGGTACAACTGAAACTCGATCACCAATCTACAATCTCACTACTTCCACGAGGAAATGGATGGTTATCTGCCGACGACGTTCCTATCCACCAATACCAAGGATTTTGGTATTGGGCTCCTATACTTGAAGGAGTTTTGTCATCTCAAGATCCCTCCAAATTCAACCCCTCGCAACCCTAAGAGCGGAACCACTTGGCTCAAGGCCTTAGCATTTGCGATTCTAACTAGAAATCGATTTGATCTCTACTCGGAAAACCACCCGCTTCTCACCACAGTCCCCCATGCCCTGAACCCAACCATAGAGAAACGGATGTCTCAACACCTCCAAGTCCATGATTCCAAACTTAACCTTTTGGCGACTCACATGCCTTACACTTCCTTACCAAAACCACTACTCGATTTTGGGTGCAAAATCGTGTACATTTGTAGGGATCCAAAGGATGCTTTCATCTCGCTTTGGCACTTTGTGCACAAAATGAGACTAAACAAGGATTCCGCTGAACCCATCTCGTTAGAAGTAGCTTTGGAACTCTTTTGTCGAGGAATATCACCTTACGGACCCTATTGGGACCATGTCCTAGGATACTGGAAGGCGAGCCTAGATCAGCCCGACAAAGTATTGATCTTGAGATACGAAGGTATGATGCAAGACACGGTCTCACATGTCAAGAGACTAGCAGAATTCGTTGGCAGTCCTTTCTCAAATGAGGAAGAAAAGGAAGGCGTGATTTCGAGGATCGTTGAAATGTGTAGTTTCGAGAGTTTAAGCAACTTGGAGGTGAACAAGAATGGAGTAACTCCTTCAATGTTAGGGTTTACTAGTCTTAACAATGACAGGTATTTTCGAAAAGGTAAGGTTGGGGATTGGCAAAACTACTTGACCGTCGAGATGGCTCATAAAATGGATCGGATTACTGCTGAAAAGCTCAGTCCATTTGGCTTCTAGTGTTAGTACTGAGCATCATCAACGTCGATGATCAATTTGCATTTTTCATATAAGTGGCAAATGTATCAAGTTTTTTACTTGTATTGTTGTCGATCATATCTGTGATTTACTTCCTTTGTGTGATTTTTAATTAAATAAATAATGTCATGAACATTGAACATATATGGTTTAGGGTTGTACATGTCTCCTATTATGCAAATTTATTTCAAAAAAGTTTTAATGGTTTGATTGATTAATATGCACAATTGTTTGTTTTATTATTTCATTAATCAATAAATATTCTATTGTGAAATAATTGAATAAATTAATAATGGAGCAGTGTGTGATGGGTGATCATAATATATTGGACTAAGATCATAATAACTGAATAAATCTCTATAGATATAATATATAATAGGCAAAACTAATTAAAATAACTCAACCTTTAAAAGGGTGTTAAAAATATATCCACACATTTCAAAAGTAAGATAAATATCCCGACTTTTATAAGTGATGGTAATATAATATCCCAAAATTTCCCCCCCATAAAAATGATTAGTTTTGCCCCTAAACATTCAATTTAACACGTATTTAATTTAAATTATTCAATTTAATACGTATTTATAGATTATAATTAAATTTAATCAAAATAAAAATAAAACAAGTAAATATTTAAAATAAAATTTTCAATATATTGATTGTGTAAAATATCATTCAAGTTTATTAGATTAAATTAGATTGGTTTTTAAGTTTATCTTAATTTTTATTTATTTTGGATTTAAGAAAAAATAAACAATTTACATTCTTTTATATTTTTTTAATAATAATAATTTACTTCTTATATATATATATATGAACACCATTGGATACTCTAAAGAATTAAATTTTCATTTCAATTTTGTAGTAACATAAAGTTTATAGAGGGAATTATAGTAATTGAAAATATGTTATTTTGCTTTACATTTATTTATTTATTTATTTGGCTTGTTATAGATATTATTGATATAAAAAAAGATATAAAAAGTTAGGTACAAATTAAATCTAAAACTACAAAAGTTTATTAAATAAATTTTTAAACCCATTTAATTTAATTTTATATGTTTTATTTGAATTGAAAATACATGAGTAATACAACACAAAAAATAAGAATTTTATTGGAGAGAAATCATTAGGATATTATATTACCATCACTTATAAAAGTCGGGATATTTATCTTATATTTGAAAGGTGTGGATATATTTTTAACACGCTCTTAAAGGTTGGGTTATTTTAATTAGTTTCACCTATATAATATAATAATATATATATATATATAAACCTTAAAAGTTGTGTTCATGGGCAATTTATTGTCATCATTTACTCCTTTAAAGTTTTTAATATTTTATCCTATCTATTCATTTTGTATCATAAAAACATATTTAGCTTAGTGATTATCAATGTTGTTGAGAACCCAATGCTTTTGAGTTCGAATCCCATCATCTACATGTTTCTTTTATTTTTTACCCCCACTTTGTGAGTTATATTTTTGTGAGCCACATAATTTAGAATTTGAACCTCATTATTGATATGTTCTTTTTATTTTTCCCAACTTTGTTGGTTATTTTTGGGTATAAATAAATACTCATTTCCCCCCACTTTGTGAGTTATATTTTTTGGAGTCTCATAATCTAGAATTTGAAACTCATTGTTGATATGTTCTTTTAATTTTCCCAATTTCGTTGGTTATTTTTTGGTATAAATACTCATTTGTCAAGCCTATTTAGTTATTTTTAAACCCCATTATTGATATATTTTTTTATTATTTTTTCTCAACTTTGTGGGTTATTTTTTGGGTATAAAATACTCATTTGTCAAGCCTATTTAGTTATTTAATATATTTTTTGTAATGCTACCCATGGCCAATTGTAAAATAAAAATCAACACATCAATTGAAAAATAAGAAAGTTATTTTTACGGCTTTTATTATTTTTTTCCATTAACTCTATATTTTATTTCGATCTATCTACACAAAGGCCTAGCTTGCAACCAATGTTATCGCCTTTCCATTAACAAGTCAATTACAATTACCTGTATATCCTTTCATATTATGCGATTAAGATGGAGATAAAGTTATAAAAACCATCTCCCATTCAATTACTTACCCTCAATCCTTTGATATTCTATAATTAAGATGGATATAAGATTCAACTTTAAATGAAAAAACCTAATAATATCATGATCGATGTTCCATCTTTTGCCCAAAACCTAATATATAACGCTTGCTGAAGTCAGTTCCATATGTATGTTGTAACAACCGCTTTTCTTCATTCCTTTCTGCAAGTCTGCAAAAAATAAAATAAAAATCAACAACATTGGCGAATCAAAGTTCAATTAATCAATTAGTTCTTACTTCAAGTCATTGATGTTGTTCGACAGGCCCGTGCCAATAGGAGGTTCATGTGGATCAACCGAACAGGGCCCCCAAAATTTAAAGAGCCCAATAATATTTAAGTTTTAGTTTAAAAATAAAAGGTTCAGGCGTACTACTCAGCACCCCCATTTGCATTTGCCCCGTGTTCGACTCCCAACACCAGCTGGATTTATCAATTTTTTTGTACACCTTTCTTTTCTTTTTTCTTTCATCGTAAAACCATAAGCAATAATATTACTTCCATATTAAGTATATAAATATCTTATTTTTAATTTATTTTTTCATTTTAAACATATTAAGGGACCCTTTTTTCAAGGAATTTTCACCTTTTAATTTATTTTTTAATCATTCAAAAAAAGTATTCTCTAACTTTTTTTATAAAAAAAATACAAAGCCCATTGCTTAGAGAAATGAGTGGACTTTCCTCTAAAATAATTTTTTAAAAAAGTAATGAACTTATTACGAAAGTCATATAAATTTTTAAGAAAATCATATTTATGATTTTCAACGAATCATTTACAACCATTTTATATTTAAAAGAATGTTCAAAAGTTTTAAATTTTCATCTTATTCCTATTTTGATTAATTTAATATAAATAAAGATGAATTTGAATTACACTACTCCTTATCATTTTGACATCTTTTAATGCATTTCCTAATTATAAATAGGATCATTGTTGGTTTTTAAAAATAAAAACATAATTTTTTTTATAAAAGGAAAACAAATAACATAATACAACTTATAAAAAGGATTGGATCGTTAACCCAATATATAAATATGGTTTAATTATTTTTTGGCACATGGCCCCTAAAATTATCGGCACGGCTCTGTTGTTAGAGTATGGTACAAAAACATAGAGTTTATCAAGTCCGATGATATGGTATGGTGTATATTCTCTATTATTCTTATACATCTAATTATTTAGATTTCCTGGTTCTGGAATGCAACCTAATCCAAATACATTTGGTGTGTTTTTAAAGGGAAGTGTAATCCATTGTAAAGACAGAAGTGGTGTTGCTCCTTTGTACGTTCACCACCAAGTTTGAAGAAGGGTGTATCCACTACCACAATAATTTCCTTGCCATTCATAATTATCAGAGCAACTTTTGAATTAATTTCAACAATGAAGGCCGAAAACATAAGAGATCTTCAGCAATGAAGGCTGGAACCATAAACAATTTTTTCCAGCAACGAAGGTTGAGAAAACAAAGAGATCTTCAACACTGAAGGCTGAACCCATAAACAATTTTTTCCAGCAATGAAGGCTAAGAAAACAGGAAAAGGTTCTCAAGCAACGAAGCTTGAGAAATCAGAAAGACATTTCAGCAACGAAGGCCGATGCCATAAATAAACTGTTCAACAATGAAGGATGAAAAAACAGAAAAAGTTCTCTGAAATGTAAGCATAAGAAACCAGGAAGTTTCAGCAGTAAGGTTGAAAAATAGATTCAACAGCTCCATTGAAATGAGTAAAGGTTAAAGCTTTCCAGCAATGAAGGTTGAAAATGACAAGAGAATTCAGCAAAAAGCCTGAACAACAGATTCAACAATGAAGGCTAGAATCAGGAAAGAGAATTCAGCAATGAAGGCTGAAAAACGATGGGTGGGCGGAACAGAATTGGCTCTGTAGATTTGAGGAGAATGTTTCGGCAATTAAGGCTGAAGTAAATAAGAAAAAAAATAAGCTTAGGAGATAACCTTAAGCTCTTATACCATGTTAGTAAAACTGCGATCATTACAACGGAAACATATCTTGGGAGGATCACGAGGAAGAATAAAGAGAAGTTTAAGATCTTCTTCATATTATCTTATCATATTATTCAATGAGAAAACAAATATTTAAAGACAAGAGATGACCTTAAAGCTTACAAGAGAAGTTATAAAGTCTAAAAAATAAACCTACAAAAGACATAATAATTACTAGAAAAACACCCTAGGAAATATAAACCTACGGCTAGAAAATTTAAATTAAAGCAACACATTAAACGCAATAACCCACTAACTTGTGACATAAAAATAAAACCAATTTATCCAACACTCTCCCTCAAGTTGAGTTTGAATTCCAACAAATTGGAAGATGTTTAATAGAGACATTGAATTGAGTCTGGATGAATTGATGAAACCTCACAAAAGGTAAGCAATACTTGAGATTTTTTTGAGCTAAAAAAAATAGATCCAAACAAATACACTAATAGTAAAACCTTTTCAGGGTTAGATCTATAGGCGGCTCGATTAGGCAAAGTTGCACCTAGAACAAAATCGATTTGGTGCTCGATTGCTCCTATGTGAAGCAAGCCTTGGGGAAGCTCTTCGAGAAGGACATCTAAGTCCTTCAAAAGTTGTGAGACAATCAGACAGGTGCAGGAATATGACTAAAATAAAAAATATTAAGCAAAACCTCTTTCCTAATCAAAATGATATAAGATCGATGTTCATCCTAAGCAATTCTTATGTGTTGGGGCTTAATTATAAGAGACCTCTTCTCAACGAAACCCTTAAGGTGAGTAGATAGGGTACGGTGGCGATGGGGGTTGACACAACCCCTTTGGGCTTTTCTCCGCCTCCTTCATTGATTGAGCATCCTTCTAAGGTTTGTTGATGTTGCCACTTTCGTACCCGATCCTTCAAAATAGCTTGAGAAGAATTGGTAGGTAACTTTCCTCCCATCAGGCTGAAAGGAAAAGGTATTTAAACAACTATCATAAATAACTAGACAATCATATAACCAAGGACGCCCAAACATAATGACTATAATATTTCTAGCAACATCACATAATACTTGATCATCACAAGCTCCAATGTTAAAAGAAACCAAACATCGTCTAGTAACTATAATATCAAAATTATCATCCGTTATATCATTAAGAACATAGTGAGTTGCCCTCGGTGTTGCAGGCAAATGGAGGTACTCCATCACTTTTTCAATGATCAAGTTGCATCAACTCCCTGGAGCTAATCAAGAATCTTAGTTCTAACTTTGACAGCATTGAGTTTAGATACTGCTACAGAGAAGCTAACAAGGCAGCAGACTTCATAGCTAGATCTAGAGACAACTGTACTCTTTGTAATCTCCTTATTCTTAGGGATCTCTGTAACATCATCCGGTCGGATGATCATGATGGCGCCTTAAGTAAGGCTCACCTATTTTTCGCCTACTGTAAAAAAAAAAGAAAAAAAAAGTTGCAACAACTCCCTTCGTCAATAATCACACTTAGTGTAGCTTCACGAACCATATACCATGTGTGAAATATAGTACTCCCTCCGTAACAAAATAATTGACCATTTGGGGGTTTTCACACTTCTTAATGAACCTACAATTAGAAAGTGAAATATTTAAAAATTTAGCAAACAAATAATGTGGAAAAAAATGGACCAATGAAAAAAAAAGAATAGTATGGGAAGTTTGAGTATTAATAGAATATCTTGGAAATTAAAATACAATTAATGAGATGAATTGATAAAATTAGAAATTTTTGTCATTAATTAGGTTCAAAGGGACAAATATTTTGTTACAAGAAAAAGTGGCCAAAAGGCCAATTATTTCGTTACGGAGTGAGTATCTCTTTGATCAGCCGTTGGAGCTTCCTAAATCGTTAGAGCATATTTATCAGTGAGCCCGAGACCGGGCTCACTGTTTACTTTTTAACTGCCACATCAGCTTATGAGCTTCAACCCAGCTTTTCACCTTTTCAGCAAATTATTAGTGAGCCCCATCCCGGGCTCACTGCTTCCTTTTTCTTTATTTATTCCTTTTTTCCTTCAAATAAAAAAAGCTATTATTATTATTATTATTGTTGTTTTTGTTGTTATTATTATTATTATTAGTTATTACTTAATCTTTTCGTAATAATAGTACTATAAAATGAGAATAATTCAACGTTACATAGAACAATAATACGAAATGAAAGTTACAAGTTACTAGAGCAATTGAATCAATACTTGAACATAAACCTAGTTATCATCTTCGTCGGTGCCAAACGTCTCCCAAATATGCTCAACCAAGTCTGCCTTGAGCTAGTGATGAGTTTCGCTATCTCTAAGTTCAACTCGATTTTCAATGTAGTCTCTCATCTCAGCCGGTAAAGTACTCGAACTTGTTCGTACATCTTCCACTTGATCGAACTATGGTTGGCTTCTTCTTGTGTCCGCTAGCATATTGTCCTTGCCATGCAATTGGACAATTTTTCCACTCCCAATGCATGCAGTCGATGCTCCCAACCATTCCAGGCCATCCTCTCTGCTCACCCACGTACAGTAGTCGTTGCATATCTACTGCGATTGGCTTGCGCAAATATTCTGCCTCGAATAAGGTTATGACGCCATCAACGAAGTTAGAAAGACATTGCCTTGCTGTGCCAACGGAAATACGAACATAGTCGTTGACTGCATCAGCACTCACTCCATACGCCAACATGCGCATCGCCGCAGTGCATTTCTGTAGAGGCGATAGACATAGTCTCCCTGTGGCATCCGGTTGTTGGCGAAAGAATTCAAACGCATTAGACAATGAATTTGTAATGCGAAGGAATACATGTCGCCTCATTCGGAACCGACGACGGAACAACGCTTCATTGTATGTCGGGTTGTCGGCGAAGTAGTCGTTGAAGAGCCGAACGTGTCCACTCTCACGATCCCGATCGATGTAACACCGGCGACGGCGATGCCTAGAGCTCGAGCCTCTTGCTTCTTGTGACATTTCGATTATGTACTCCTCCATAATCGCGTTGATTTGATCATCTAGTTCATTCCCTTCGAGTTCGGGCATTGGAAAGAAGAGATCATCAAGTGATGAACTTGATGAGGATGAGGAGCTAGAAGAAGACATTGGGAAGTTGATATGAATTTTCGTTGATATGGAGATAGATGGAAGAAAGTGAATATGGAAGAGGAGATGTTGATGTGGTAGATGTGTGGGGGATAAGAAGATTATTTATAATGGGGAAGAGAGATGTTTGAATTTGTATGAATTAAGGAAGAGGGAAAGTTTGAATTTGAATGGGAAAGAGGAAAATTTTGAATTTGGATGGGGAAGAGGGAAATAGTGAGACAAGGTGTTACTATCCCTAATACTATGAATAGACGAAGGATCACGAATAAAAGTATTCAAGCCAACACGAAATTGTGTTCAAGCTCATCCCTATACTCCAAAGGTGATCTATTTCCTTGATGCAATTGGGTTCAACACAACCTCATATAGTCTCAATATACTCCTCAGGCATGTGCCTCTTCTTCAAGAGGTATCGCAATTGAGACCATGTCTCGATAGGATGGAGGTCTCTCGTGCGAAACGACCATGAACGTGCTACATCTGTCAAGTGCAAAGTTCCAGCCTCAATTTTTTCCGAAACGAAGATGATCTAAAACATACTCTCCCAAGCAATATAAGTTTAGGGAGATCATCAAGGTTAAGATCTATTTCTTGGTAAGCATCCTCAAGTGGAGGCATATAGTGCAAATCGCCATTGTCAGTTGCAACATTGTTTGACAGTTGCAACATTGTTCAGAGAAAGATCAGTGTGACTAAGACTCATAAGTCGACACAACACAAAATCACACAAATTAGGGTTCTTTGAAATGCTTCAAACCAATTAGATCATCAAGTAGCTAAGTAGCAATAGCCAGAGTTACTAATTCAACAAGCACAATTTCGATTTTGCATTTTTTTTTTCCGACTATCTATGCAGTAGGTATGAAGATGCTGACAAACATAGGATAACACTTAATAGTAATACTGTAGTTATTTTCAACTCTGGCATCTATGAAAACCAAATACTCGGTAGTCTGTACAACCATAGTAAGTTGAAGCTCTTCTTTACCCAAAAAAAATAATTAAAAAATAATGGAAAAATGATAGCTCTGGACATGGATACGGTACATGATTCAAATAAAAATGCTAGCTTCGGTATAATGTATTTGTGTATATATATCATAGCATCAACTGTCTACAACTCCTTTGTCCGGGCTGATGATCGAAAAGCAACACAAGTTCCTGCTCTTCAAGCTGTACAATCTAGGGCGTTCCTTATTGATGAAGAGCTTCTTCAAAAATATACATAACATGTTTGCTGCCTCTCAATTGTTTGTTAATATCCATGCTTCCTCCCATGTACAAGTCAGAACTGCTCTCGAGACAACATTGAATGATATATACATGAATCAATAAGTACGCAAACTGAAGCATTTTCTAAAATAACTTATGTTTGTCTGCCTTCTTATGAATCTGAAAAAGGACCACTTTAGAAGTGAATTGATAGTTAAAAATAGATTGGTGGATAAGATTGACATACCTCTAGTGAGAAATCCATTGATTGATCAAGAACACCGTCTTGGTCCCAGCTAACATCCTTTGCATTTGGATCCTTCACGATCAACTCAAGGGGCACGTCAAGTGGAGGTGGGATCTGCTCAATTAGATTAGTTAAAAGTTATTTATCAGGAAACAAAGCTCGAGGATATTCAGAAACTCTGATCAAGTACCATGGTGCGTATCAAGGGCCAGTTGATTCCCCGGAAGAAAGGGTGTTCTTTGATCTCATTGGCACCAGTTCTTGACCCTAGTCTGCTCTCAGGGTCTCTATTCAGCAGCGCATTAATCAACTGCCTTGCAGCAAGACTTGCCTGCAATGATTCAAATACATTTATACCTCTCTTCTTGAATTACTCATTTCATGATCAATGTATATAAGTCAGGAAGTTTGCGCTGATGATGGTTTCTTACCGGAATACTACTAGGGAAAGTCAAGTCCTTGTGCAAAATGTTGGCAAATGTTTTTTGTCGGTTCTTTCCTCTGAAGGGTGTACGGCCATAAATCATCTCATACAGAAATATGCCTAAAGTCATAGACATGGGAATATCCAAGGAGTAAGGTTAAGCATCTCTTATAACCATCATATTTCGTTTCTGATGAACATCCATTTTAAATCAACAATGCACTCACCTAAAGCCCACCAATCAATAGCACTGCTGTGCCCAGCTCCAGTAATGATTTCCTGCGATAAGCATTTACAGGGATAAAGCATTAAGAACACCTGCATTAAACCTAATTAAGACATTAACTATAAGAACCATCCTAATTAAGGCTTAAAAATGGTATATAACACAACATTAGCACCATCGAGAAATCAGAAGGGTGAATCATTTACTGGAGCGATGTATTCTTCAGTTCCCACGAATGAATTAGACTGGGAGACTGGTTCTGCAACTAATATGGGTGGTGGATGGCTTCTGGATCTTCTCTTAGGGGGCGGAGGCTTTATTATCTGCAGAAATGGAGACTTAGATCTTTAGATCACACCATCAGTATCAGCTGTTGCAAACTTTTAAGCATTAATGCCGCAGCCTGCCAGTGCAACAACACAAGCACACATGTGATTAAAGTAATAGCTACGGAAGAAATTTAAGCATACTTGTGGTTTGCTGGATGTTAAAAATGAAAGATCAAAGTCGGTTAGTACGACATGACCATCCTTTTGGATTAACACATTTTCAGGCTTCAGGTCACGGTATATGATTCCTGTATGATATCATTAGGAAACTATTTAGGTAAGAGAAGCAATGAGAAAAAGTGATAGAATGGAACCATATTTTATTCCCACAGGTCTCTATTCAGCATAAGTACTACCTAAACAATGAAGATACTCCAAACCAATAAGCACCTCTGCAGCATAAAACCTGTAAATTATAACCAAAATAACTATCAAACTACAGAAGAAAATCAACCCACGTACAAGTTTAAAAAATGCTCAAATTCGAATGAAAATTACAGCCAGACACAAAATAAGAAACAACTCTAAGCTCATCTCCAGGGACACTAGAAGGTAATTACCTAGCTGACTCCTCTTTGAAATTTTTCATGGGTTGCTTGTCAAGCAGAGTAAACAACTCTCCGCCTGGACAGAAGTCCGTTATCAAACAAACGTGTGTAGAAGTCTGAGGAGATAAGAAGCAAGCATAAGTGATTTCATAGTGCAATTTTTAGAGGAGACATTTTACGAATAACAAAGCAAGAGATGGTAACAAAAATCTATCAGGAAAAGAGAAAAAGGAGTAGTTTATCATGCTGTCAGACCATAAGACATTGTTTTGCTAGTCAGTGAAGCAAAACCTGAAAAGAGGCATATAAGGCAGGAAGGAATGGATGATCAACCAGTGAATAGATTTCTCTCTCAATGCAAGCTCGATGAACCTGTAATGTTGGAAAGGAAGTGAGATTCCGGCAGAAACAAGCTGAAAAAATAATTTATGATCATTAGCAAAGAACATAAATGAAAGCTTACAGAAATTGAGCAATTTTTTTCAAGTAAAACATAAAATTGTCGATGGGTATCTGAATCTTTTTAGCTCATCAGCGTCTGAAGGGCCTAATCATATCCAATGCTTCTATATAAGCCTTTAAGAAGAGATGCATATATCTTGCTATTTCTTTCCTGATCTTTTATGAAAGGAACTACAGATTTTTGACAATGAAGTGAAACAGAAAACACATTGAGACATATCTGAGAATGAAGCTAAAACTTGAAGAGGCAGAAATATACAGAAAAGAAACAACGCCCACTTCAAATAGGGGTTTCAACAGTTTATATAGTTTCAAACAAGGAAACAGAAAGTGCAGCATCAATGAGGGAGGCAGCCATGAAATAGGAGATAATGATGTTATATTACTGCAATGGAAGACACGAATAGAAAACTGGCCATACTTAAGTAAATGAAGTTGCTAAATAACGCCTTGTTGCATGCAGTGTATAATAAACACGACAGTTACGATCAGGGTGCTAGAATCAAATACTAGATGCAAGACGATAAAGGTGATGAAGCCAAACAACAATGGTATCTTAGAAAGCAGCAAAAACAAACAACAAGCCCATTGTATCCTGCTTCGAGCAGGGTCTGAGGGGCTGAGGTGTACGCAGCTTTTACAAACCTTGTTGCGGTTCAACATCACAGACTTGTCCATTGCTTTCATAGCATACAATTCACCTGTACCTCGCAATTCCACCAAGTGAACACTGCAAACAGGAAGCAATTTATTCAATGATCTTTATCTAACAGCAGCAGGCATATTAAGCCTTCAAAATGTGAGGAGGGCAATACTGTCATGTTTCCAATTGAAGCAAGCATTTGATGGTAGAGGAAGAGCAGAAGTTTCATAATGCATTTTCACTAATTTGACATAAAGATTCTTTAGTTTTCATATGTTTTCTATACTAATCATTACGGAGTATTATTTTATCTGCAAGCATATCCAAGCAATTCAGTCTCTTGAACCATATACTAATCTAAGCTCCTTCACGAGATTCAGTCACCATAGAGTTATTCCAATATGGTTAAGGGGTCCACCATCAGCATAGTGTTATCCTTTCCTCTTCGTATATTTGAGAGAAACCCCAAGAAAACAAAAGTATGATTCATGAAGCTAAAAAATATGAAGTCTAACATTCGTCTATATCGTATTTTAAATAAGAAAAAAGGTATTTACTCAAGACAAGAAGAAACCACTTTAGCACTAACATACATGAAAGTAAGATGTGTGGGAAAAAGGAAAAGTTGTTTCCAAACCTGCCAGTATCACCACAACCCAACGGTTTTATTGGCTTGAAATGATTTAAACCAATTGTTTCCCCAGCAGCAGTAATCTAAAAATCATGGAGAAGAGTTGAGATAAAGATGTTAGATCCTTCATCATAACAACGCGGAGGCAGTTTGAAGAACATCAAAGCACAATTATTATCCATTAAAAGAAAAAAAGAATGTCTTGAAACACAAGAAAATCATAGTAGCTAAGAAATGCCTCCAAACTAGGAACTCACAGCAGAAGACATACAGTAGCAGTTTTGTCAAAGTTAACAATCTAGCTTTATAGATACAAATTCAACTTATATGAATGTACAAGAGTGCTTCACTGCAGTTTTTGCACAAAAACATGTGCAGATTAAGTGATTAAAGAGATTCCTTAGTTTTAGTAGTAGCCCTTGCATCATTGAGGAAACATGGATCCATAACTCAAATTATGGAACAAAAGAATCATTAAATTTTCATGAATGGAAGACATCACAGCAGATAATTTTTCACCTTCTGTATTGCTAGCCATGAGGAACTGCCCCTTCTATGAGGCTTTGGGTAAACAGGTTTTGAATGGATTGCCCACAAGTCCTCTGGTCTCTGTGAAAAAAGAAAAAATATCAAGCTTCAAGGTTAACTTTGAAACTCCGGAAGTTGTTCAATAAGGCGAGAACAGGGGAAAAAATGCATCACCAAAGTTTCTAATGTTCAAATTTTCTAATCTTAAAATTTGATAAATGGCCACGTAGCAGCCAAGCTATCATAAAAAAGATCTGACCTTGTCCACCGCCAAAAAAGATGACGGGTTATCAGGGAAAGGTGAACATAAAGGTAAAGAAAAAAGTCACAAAAAAAAGTTGTTACATGCTAGAAAGTTTTGTTTGGTGCAATTTAACTACTTCTATAAAGAAATAACTGACCTCTTAATCACATTAGATTTCTATCCTTCAGTAATGAAGACATGAACTAGTGCAAAGGATACTCAAACCTGAGTATGCTCAAATTCAAATTTTCTCATCCGATATGGTGATACATTTTTACAATGCATGAAAGGAAAGATCTCATGCTGAAATGTGTATGGGCTCATTGACCAGAATAGCTGTTTGCTGGTTGGAAGACCAACATACTTCAACAGTTCAACTGCCAGGTGCTGTATTGGGCAGTTAAAATAGAAAGAAAATGTTTCCAAAGTAAAAATAAATCATATACAGACTGTTTTAGATGCCTTATGCCTAAATTTCATAAATTTAGTTTCAACCAAAACTGTTTTAGAATCACTTCACAAACCAATGAATTGATCCATAAAAAAGAGAGCAAAAGAAGTGAGCTCTATGGACCTACTACTTTACTGGGAAGTGAACTTTATAAACTAGTCATGGATCACAACCTTACTAGTAACACATGGAACAGCTATGTGAAATCTGGGAATAAAAAAAGAGCAAGTACCTTACCAAGTTGGCATCAGGAAGTTCTCGAACAGCTCCATCCACATTTTCTGCTGTAGCTTTAACCTGGAAGTTTAATATGAGGAGAAACTTTAAATATGTAGACATCTTCGAAATCCAAACCCATTCCCCCTCTTCACACGGGAGAAGAAACTATTTGAACATATTCCATGCATTGTGTGATAGATTCAGAAACTATGATCAATTCAAGTAAACAATTATGCACATCAGCTGTGCTTCAGATGGATATAATTCAAGTGGAGCTGGGATTCAAGACTTCACAAGTAGAATAGTTCATGAATCCACAAGCTTGTTTTTTTTATCTTGACTGCACAAACAAAATGGTTATCTAATATATTTGTTCATCTGCTCCTAGTTTTGTTACAAATAAAATTATAAAATAAATATCCTAGGCTCCTAGCCAAGATTTTGTGAGTGAATGTTTACAGAAGATTCAGCCAACATGAACCCAAGCATTATATATATTTCTGAATATGATTTGTTTTGGTGCACAGTGATCACATTTTTACTAAATTGATGTTTAGCATTAGAGAAATACAGAATGTAGGCACTGCATAATTTTTCACAGAGATATCAGTCTTACCAACTTAGCACTTTGTTGCTCTGTTGTTTCGGAGAGGCGATTCCGTAGCGGTTCTACATGATCACTTCCATCAAGTTGTACACCGATGAAGTATTGCAATTCACCCTACAATATGCATAAGATGGTAAACATCCATTATATATAAAGAAGGGAACATACTGAGAAGTGTACAAAGAAGGGAAATTCTCATAAAATGTCATTGTCATGATACCAAACCCGACCTATAAGAAAAAAAAGAAAAAAAAGCCAGCACCCTATAAGTGTCTTACGGGGACTAATATAAGAAAATTTTTGCAATAATTATTTGAGGGGACTAAATTCATAGACAGATATATAAGGAAGCAGAAGAAGCTTCTTTTAATCTAGAACTCGATTTAGAATGTCAGAATGATATGTGACTACCTTCTGGTCCCGCATGGGCTGCAAGTGAAATAAGTTCCAGAATTTCTTACCTGTAAATTTGACACAGTAAGAATAACAGAATGGAGCCTCCATGGAGGAAAAAGAGTACTTTTTCTGGATAAAAATACTTCCTAATCATTGTCATTAAAGCTGCCATTACCACTCTTTGTGTAATTAATTAACTGAACAGTGATCTCCTTTTGTTCCCTAATTGCGTCTCTGATCTTCTGGACAGTACCCTGATCCGTTTCTGGTCCTTGAAGAAATCTGCAGTCAAATGCAAATTCTCAGTATACCAATATCAGTCTTTCAGCATATTAAGCTGGAAATTCAATTAGAGAATATGTAAAATGACCTCTAGTGAATACAAGTGTATGACAAGTTTTTTCATTTTGTTGTCTAAGAAAAGTATACATTCACAATCAAGTCATATGATGGTTTCCTCATCATCCTTCATAACATTATTTTAGATGTTTTGTGTCAGCTTATAATTTCTTGGAGAAATAATGGAAGTATAGAAGCGAAGAACCTATAGTATAAGAGAGAGATATTGCAGCCTTCACAAAGACCCTTTATTAGTGTGCCAAATTGAAAAACATCTAACATATATGATCAGAGGAAGTACAAGTTTTTGTTAGTAGCCACAGTTTGATTGAAAATCCTTCTGATGGTGTAGTTGTTGTTAGTAGCATGTTATTCATATATACCACCCCCAAAGTTCGCGTTAATTTCAGTGAACTACAAAGTCGTTGTCACTAAACGCCACTATTCTGTTGTACATGTTGATGGAATTTTCCCTATAAGATAAGCATTGAAGTTTATCAAGCTTACCATACTAGATTTCCATACATTTATGCCACAAAAGCAAAGAATAAGGATAGTATAAATATTTTTTTACCGACAGTTCCTTCCTAGAATTTCCTCTCTCGTATACTCTGTCAATTCGAGGAAGCTGTCAGATGCAAAAATCTGCAAGAGCAAACAATGGCATATCATTCAGCAAGATACAAGCATGAAGCAACCAATGTGAGTGCAATTTGTCAATCTCCATCCTACAATTGGATTATCTGGAAGCCGAGGATCCGAGATCACAAAATTCTTTTCAATGCGCTCCAAAGTTGTTGCCAAGTCAAACCCCTGACGTATATCTCTCTCTCTGTCCTGCTCCCAACTGTCAGGACGTTTTACCTCTTTTGTCACCAACATTTCCACCTCATAACTTTGCTCACTGTCATTCATCCTCATAGAGCTGGAAGTTTTTCCCAGCCTGCGGTAATTGAAAATGAATTGTTATTACCAAAACATTAACAAAGGTGCTAGTAAATGGGGAAAAAAAGTTACAGAAGATGATACAATGCACTATACAGAGCTAGGTAACAAATAAAAGGACATTTCTTTAATAGACTCACCTCATTAGAGAAACACGGGCTGATTTTCTTGATTTATTTTCTGGATCACTTTTCAACTCTGCTTGAGGATTTTTTTGGTCAGATGCATCCATATTTGGAATTTCAGCTGATGCTGGCAGGATGTAGTTAGGGCTTAGGGAGTCTTGCCCCTCAATTTTTAAGTTGTCCTCTTCGGTGATAGAACGAGTATGTGACTTTGGGTGCTTCACAGTATGGACAACCTCTTCAATGGATATTAAAGCCTTCTCCTTTTGACGAGCTGTTGGATTAAGATCATTAATCTTACAACTTTGATCTATTGGAACAATCTCAGCAAAGTCTTAAAATTAAAATTGGTGATATATCTTACCATCATAACGGATCAATGACTTAGGCAGACCATTAGGACGTAATGCCTTATCATTTATCCCCTCTGTGTATTTACTAACTTCTACCTGCATTCTGCACAGATAGTAATGCAAGCATAAAACAGTTTTTAGATAATAACTACATATCACATGTAATTTATCTACAAATAAGATTAAGGAAAGAAGCCACGAGAAAGGCAGTCAGGACTGATTTCGGAAACTCAAACTGAGAAGCAAATTGAAAAGGTCTGGAACTTGGAAATAGTTCTATTCTATAATAATATATGAAGTGTCTATCTCATTGCTGTACAGTACGAAAATAGAGAGAGAGTAGGAAACACAGGAGGTTAATGTTTCATGATAAAAGAGATCAAAGGGGTTAACCAAGTGAGTAAGAACTTGCCCGCCTTACCCAATAAATTTGATGGTCTTGCCAGAATCATCCTTAATAGGAGTGATTGTGAGGAGATTCCAAAATGGGGTCCCATTTTTCTTGTAGTTCAACAGCCTCCCACAGTAGCTCTTCCCTGCCCGAACTGCATTTCGAATCTTTTCTACTTCACCCTGGTCCGTTTCTGGGCCCTGAAGAAAACGGCTGTACAGTAATACCACAACAAGACACAGTATAAATTTCTTGCAGACAGAGATCTCGTGAAAGAAGGTATCATATAAAGAATTCAATAAGTGCACAGTTCACTTAGCACGAAATTTTGATTGACTCTGGCGATAGAAAACAAGAATGAAATGCAAATGTTGTGTTTGTTGCCTTATTTCTTGTTATTGTTTAGCTTTTTCCTAGCTTCCTGTAAAATTAGGTTTCACGGGATCTTATAGGTCAAACAGGTCAAACAATGCCATCTGCTACTAAATTCATTTCTGATTCTGATCAGCAGGTCAAACAGTGTCATTAGCTACAGTCAATTTAGGTTTATTTTATCTGAATTTGAGAGGGGGAGAAACGATGTACAATCAATTTAGGTTGTTACCAATTTCTCCCAACAACCTCCTTGGAAGAGTAACCAGTCATGGTGAAGAATCCACTGCTGGCGTAGACGATGGGGCATTCCGGCTTAGTGGCGTCGGACACCACAAACGTCTGCTGCAGCGTGGCCAACGCGTCTTTCAGCTCCTGCGAAACCCTAGGCATCGCCTGCTCGGCGTTGGACTCCTCCGACGTCCTCGCCGAGCCCCAAGCTCCTCCTCCCCCGCCGGAAATCCTGCCGGACGATATCCTCCACCGATTCCCCCCTCCGGCGTCATCCTCTGAAACCCCGACGGCGCTGAAGTTGCTGCTCCCCTCGTCCGGCTTAATCTTGAGCCCCCACTCGGCAACTCTCTCCGCAACTTTCGCCTCAGGTATAATCTCTCCTCCGGCGACGGCGCTGCCATTCTTGTCTTCCGATTTGGAGTCGAAGGCCATCCATCTGCTGATCGGCTCTCTGGTAGTGGTAGTGGCTGCCTTCATCTGCGGTTGCCGAACTGAGTTCGCGGTTTCCACATAATCTGCCTTTGGTTGGAACACATCCATTTCTTGAGGATAAGACTCAAGTGATCCTTGTAGCGCCAACGGATGCCTTCAATTTTAAATGATTTTTGCATTTGTTAAACGGCAACGTCACCTTTTGTCTGCTCCCCTCCTTGTGGGTGGGGATTTCAATTGCATTCTCCGCCTTGAGGAGCGGGAGGGTGGCTCGGGAGGGCTACATAGAGATTCGGAGGTTTTTAATCAGCTTGTTGACAGAGAACAACTCATCGATATGGGCTACACAGGATCGAACTTTACTTGGTCGAGAGGTACGGACGTTTCTAACCGTGTGGCCAAAAGACTCGATCGTGTTTTTATGAACAGAGAAGCTAGATTGGCCTGGCCCGAGGCTAGAGTAAGGCATCTAGCGAGATTTTCATCCGATCACGCTCCGATCCTCACTTCGCTTGCGCCTAGACGGGTCAATGATTCCAAGAGACGTCCGTTTCGTTTTGAGACGGCGTGGACTACACACCCGGAGTTCAAATTGGTGGTCAAAGATAATTGGCAACCTGATATCAAGGTCAGTTGTTCCTTGTCTTATCTCCAAGATGTTTTAATTAATTGGAATCGCAAGGTGTTTGGAAATGTTTTCTACAGGAAGAAGGATCTTATTCAAAAGATTGAAAAGATCCAAAAGGATTCTAATCTGCATAATTCGAGTGTTTTGTTGGAACAAGAAAGGGCCCTCCAAGAGGAGCTTGAAAGAACTCTGGATCAGGAAGAGCAGATCTGGCTTCAAAAATCCCGGGAGGACTGGCTCACTCAAGGAGATCGCAACACCGCTTTCTATCATCTCACCACTATTATAAGAAGAAGAAGGAATGCTGTTGAGGGTTTGTTCGATGACAGGGGGGTCTGGATTGAGGATAATAAAAGCATGGAGATGGTCGCTAGAAAGTATTTCAAGCAGTTGTACAGTCTTGCCGATATGCATCCTAATCAGACTTGTGTGATCCAGGCTGGGGTTTCCCGGAGATAGACAGTAACAAGTGGGCTCATCTCTCCACACCCTTTACTAGGGAGGATATCTGGGCGGCGGTCAAAGGGATGGGCCCTCTCAAAAGCCCGGGCCCGGATGGCTACCAACCGGTGTTCTTCCAGAAGTACTGGGACATTGTTGGGAGCTCGGTCATTGACGAGGTTCAGAGATTCTTCAGAGAAAGGAATTTGAGCGAAGGGGTGAACAACACCCTGGTTGTGCTCATTGCTAAAGTGGGAAAGCCGGAGTACGTGAGACAGTTCCGGCCCATTGCCCTCTGTAATGTCTTATACAAGATAATCACCAAGACCCTTGTGATGAGAATGCAAGGGGTGATGAAAGATCTTATTGGCCCTACGCAGGGTAGCTTTTTGCCTGGGAGATGGATTCAAGACAATATAGTTCTTGCCCAGGAGGTGGTGCATACGCTGAGAAGGAAGAAAACTGGGAGGAGATGGATGGTGCTCAAGCTTGACCTTGAGAAAGCTTATGACAGACTTAGATGGGACTTCGTGGAGGAGACTCTGGATAAGGCCGGCTTTCCGGCTCTTTGGATTCAGTGGATTGGCGCTTGTATTCGAACGGTCTCTATGCAAGTTCTTTGGAATGGTGAGATGACTAAGAGCTTCAAGTCGGAAAGGGGTATCAGGCAAGGGGATCCGATTTCGCCTTACCTGTTCGTTCTTTGTATTGAGAGACTTAGCCACCTGATCCTTGATGCCATTGATGAGGGTCGTTGGAAGCCTATTCGCATCTCCAGAAATGGGCCCCATATTTCTCACTTGCTGTTCGCGGATGATATTATTTTGTGTGCGGAGGCGTCGGAGGTTCAAATGGGAGTGATCCTTGAGGTTCTCGACATCTTCTGTAAAGCCTCGGGTCAGAAGATCAGTAAAGAGAAGTCCAAGATCTTTGTCTCCGGCAACGTTCCTGCTGATCTTAAAACTAAACTTCATGATATTAGTGGGATTAAGGTCACGAATAATTTGGGGAATTACCTTGGGATGCCGATGCTGCATGACAGAGTCTCTAAAGATCAGTTCAAGCCGCTCCTGGATAAGATTAATGGCAAACTTGCGGGTTGGAAGAGTAGAACCTTGAGTATGGCGGGTAGAATCACCCTTACTAAATCGGTGCTTACGGCGATGCCCAACTACGCCATGACTACGCTGATGCTTCCGAACTTGGTCATACAGGATATAGAAAAGCTCTGCAGGAAGTTCATTTGGGGTGAGGAGGGTGAAGCTCGGAAGATTCATTTAGTTGCTTGGAATCATATTTGCAAACCGATCGAGGCTGGAGGCCTGGGTATTCGTGACTTGAGAAGCATGAACCTCGCTCTCGTTGGTAAGTTGGCTTGGCGCGCTCTGACGGATGACGATGCTCTGTGGGTTGAAGCTCTAAGGGCCAAATACGTCCGTGGTTCGAGGGTCATCATGAGCGGATCCTCCCCCATTTGGAGAAGCATACGCACTGCTGCCACTGAGGTCTTGCGAGAAGGGCTGCGATGGACTGTGAGTGATGGGGAGAGTGTTCGTTTCTGGACGGACTGCTGGTTAACGAGCAATCCGTTGATTGAGAAGGCGAGTGTTGGCTTGTCGATTGAGGAGCTGGAGTGGCGGGTGGCGGATCTCTGGAGTGATGAAGGGCGCTGGAGATGGGACCTGATCAACGACAAGCTGCCCAAAGAAGAGCTACTGCAACTGTCCGGGATGGACATTTATCCTACGGATGGACATGATGAGGTGTGCTGGGCAGCTACGGACTCCGGGGAATACACAGTTACGTCCGCCTATAATTTGATTCAAGGTAATGATAAGTACGTGACTGTGGATGCTGCTGCATTCAGAGGTATTTGGAAGCTGATGACTCATGAGAGAATTAGAGTCTTCATTTGGAGATGTATGCTGGGGGCCATCCTCACCAACGCTGAAAGATTTAGGCGGCATATGGCTCAGAATGCGGACTGTGTGAGCTGTCAAGGACATGCTGAGGAGCTCATACATCTGTTCAGAGACTGCAAAGAGGCCAAGGCGGTGTGGGAGAAGCTCTCGGCCAACCGGTTCGATGCGGGATTCTATGATACTCCTTTCGCGGCTTGGCTAAGAGGTAATATCTTGAGCACTGTGAATTTTAATAAAATTTGTATGTGGAGAGACATTTTCGCAGGTACGCTCTGGTGGTTATGGAAGTGGCGCAATGAGAAGGTGTTCGAGGACAGAGCCAATCAGCCCGACAAGGATAAGCACATTATCAAGCTAACTACCGAGTACAAGAATGGCTGGGACAATCGCGTCGGAAGGCAGGAGAAAGGTGCAAAAAGATTGGTGAAGATTGCGTGGGAGAAACCGCAGGAAGGGTGGGTTAAAGTCAACACCGACGGAGCAGCGAGGTATGATGGCCATGCCACTGCGGCTGGTGTTATTAGAGGGAGTGCAGGGGAGTGGCATCGAGGATTTCTGATGAATATTGGCACTTGTACGGTTCCTAAAGCGGAGCTTTGGGGAGTGTATCAAGGGCTGAAATTGGCCTGGGAGAGCGGCTATAGACGAGTGACTCTGGAGACGGATTCACAAGTCATAGCAACTCTCTTAAGGAATCATAGAATCCCTCGAGGTCACACCCTTGCTAGCCTGGTACGCAAGTGCCATGGCTTAATAAGTAGAGACTGGACTATCCAGTTTCGACATGTATACCGTGAAGCCAATGGCACGGCGGATTTCCTTGCTAATTTAGCTTTTAGTTATGACATTGGTCTTTATGTATTGTTTGACCCGCCTGAGGGTGTTTTATCGTTCTTGCACAATGATGTTAGGGGTCGGGCTATCCCCCGTATGCTGATTACTTAGCCCTTTTCTATTTTAATAAAAGCGCGGCTAGATGCGCGGAGAGCCCCGACTCTCCTTTTAACCAAAAAAAAAACGTCACCTTTTGTCGGTTGGAACTTGGAAATATCAATTTTGATAGATAACAACCTCAGGTTATCAGGTATACCTAACATATACGGAGTATATATTTATGATATTAAAAAAATCAAAAATTATAGTACTACGTAAATACGTAACTAATTATATATATATATATATAAATTTATCTAAAAAATATATATTCCAAAAAATATTAAAATTGAAAAATTATTATTTGATGATAAAAATATTTTTTTTAAAATATATAATTGGTTATTTATAAAATAAATATAATATTTTAAAAAAAATTATCATAAATATATATATATATATATATATATATATATATATATATATACTTGTAGAAGATCTTATCTCCAATTTTAAATGATTGCACTCATATTTTTATTTATTTATTTATAAATCTTCCCCACTTGCTGGCTTAATTCATGGACCATGGTAGGGGAAGATTTTTTTTGATTGACATATACCACAAGTAATATGAATATGTAAAGTGGAGTAGTGATGCACGTGTAAAAAAGGAAGTATAGGTTTACTTAATGCACGTGTAAAGTGAGTGAGGGTGTAATTATAATTAAGACATGAACATTGGTGAGACCCGAGGCCCTTAACATCCGGACCCTTAACTTACTTTTCCTCTGCCACATCAGTTTAAGGGCCCCATTTCAGCTTTTAATTATTTGCACCTCTATTCGTGAGCCCGGACCTGAGCCCTTAACTTACTTTTTACTATTTACCCTTTTCAATTACTTAATTATTATTATTATTATTATTATTATTATTATTATTATTATTATTATTATATGGTAAAATAATAGTATATGGGTATTATTATTATTATTGCATGCAAAATGTGAGAAAATTTATTTTTTTATGCTAAACATACAAGATATGAGTATTATTTGAATTATTTTTTTTTAGTCAAAACATATGCAAAATGGGTGTCTATAGATAGATAAAATTAAATCAAACTCAAAAATAATTTTTATTATTTTTTTAAATTGACGAATATAGCACTACATAGATTTTAAGTTTGCTAAATATTTAGCAAATGCATTGGCTCTCCAATTTTCTACAGGTGAAGGTACTGAAAGGCGGTGTTTGATGGGTTTTGTAGGCCAAACGGCGTCGTTTTGTGAGCTGTTCGGCTATCAAGCCTCACGTGCAGCACACCCTTCCTCGAATTGAACGATATGGGCTCGGTTGCTTTGGCTTCTTATATATGGGACTGAATACAGAGCCCTTAGCTCATTATGTATTTATTTTTTCTTTTTTATCCTAGTTGGCAGTTTTAAGGACCTTGGGGCCAACCAATGTTCATGCTCTAATGTAATAGTTCTATCAAAAATTGATTTCTGTTTTTAAAAAAAAATCAAAAATTGATTTCTCCCCTTTTTTTTACCAATAAATAAATTAATGTAAAAAAAACATTTTGAGCTCGAAAAATGAATCACTTTTTTTTTGAACAAGAAAGAGTGTGGTCGTAAGCAAAGCATACTAGTCAAGAGCATCATTTCGGATGATACTACAAATGACTACATCTGTAGAGAAAGAGGAGCCAGAGAAATCGATTCCGAGGTGAGATTGATGGTCAGCAGCTCGGTTGTCATCCCTAAAGATATGAGAGATTTGAAATTCAGAAAATTGTCTCAAGGCGCACAGAGTGTCGGATAAGAGCATCTCTATTTCGCCATAACTAGAAGCGTCTGCGCTAAGGCATTTGATAATACTTAGATTATCGCCTTCAATGCAGATACACGTAATATTGAGTTCCACTGCTTTAAGAATACCCTTCCACATACCAAAACATTCGGAACCAATAACGGAGGAAAGAGGAGAGGTACCCGATTCTGAATACATAACACTACCCAAGTTATCTCAGATGAGGAATCCACAAGTGTTGCAGGTACACTTGAGCAGACATGGGCTAACCTACCCGGCCCACCCAACCCGCCCTGTAAAATATGCGGGCTTGGGTAAGGCAATTGGCCCAAGCGTGCCGACAGGCCCGGCCCGATTGACCCATAGGGTCGGGCTTGAGCTACGGGTTAAGCCCAAGCGGGCCGGTAGGCCCGGCCCGCCTATATATCTTACTTATATTAATTTTTATATCTTTGTATTAAAATACTACGGAGTATATGTATTGATGACATTGTTGTTTATAGTGTTTTGTAGTTTATCAACGTCCTAAACCTTATCGTCTGTAATGAAGGTACCCACCATGAGGTGATCGTCAATTAGGTTTAAGTTTGTTGCTTGGGTTCATAAGGGAAACTCTCCGACCCAGAGGTCATGCCAGAAATTTATTGATTTCCCGTTATCTATTCCCCAGCGCAAACCGCTTTTGAAAAGTGGAAGAAGAGAGGTCAACTTTGACCATTGTCAGGATATAATTCCTTTTTTTTCGTAGTTAAGAATAGTTTTGTCTTTAATGTATTTTTGTGATACTAGCTTAACCCAAGGATTGTTTGATTCCGCTAGAATTTTCCAAAAGAGTTTTAGCTGAAGTGATTTGTTCATGTCTTCAGAAAGGCGAAGCCCCAGGCCGCCTTTCGAACATGATTTGCATACTTCGAACCAGTTGATAAGGGGTCTATGTTTAGGACCCTTGTTCCAAAGGAAGTTCCTGTTAATTTTGTCTAGCTCCTTATGGATGTGCGATGGAAGAAGGAAGCATTGCATGCTGTGTAACGGCTTAGCAGCTAAGTTGGATTTGATTAGTGTGCATCTACCAGCTTGTGATAGGTTGTTTGCCGTCCATTTTGTTAGTTGTGTTCTACTAGCGGATGTGATGTCGTTAAATGTGGAGTTTGTGACTTTGCTAGATATGACAGGGCATCCTAGGTATTTCCCTAGATTGGTTGTATAGTCTATCCAGAGTTCGTTTTTTATTGTGTTTTTTATGGTGTTTTCTATATTTTTTGTGGTATGAAAGGCGGATTTATGAAAATTGATTCACTGACCAGAGTATGAAAAATGAATAACTAGTATAGCTTACCTTTCAAGTGGTGTGGATAATGTCTTATAAATTTTTTTTATACAAGGAAAATATTTTGGGCTAGGTCAAGTGCGATTGTACCACCACCCAATAGCGTCTTTTTGAACGAGATCATCAATTCTTTTTGAACGAAATCATCAATCGTTGGGCTAGATCTCCCACCTGCGAAGTTCGCATGAATATCGAGATGAATGTGGATAATGTCTTATAATGATGTTCAAAGAAATAACCCTTATTGTATGAAACATTATGAAATATAAATTGACTCATTATTTATTATAATGAGGTTATGCCATAAGATTCACGTATTGAAAGTAATGGTTTGGCTTGAGTTTTGGTTTGCGGGTTGGTGTACTTTGCTTTTCTTGTTGTGGTACAGGTTTCATGTGAACTGTGACTGACTTTGTCGAGCTTGTAGACATCGTGGAAATGCGATGATGCCTGTTGATTTTGTTTAGAGTCCATGTTGAGGTGTCAGCTAGTAATCCCCAGAGTTCTCTGTGAGCGTCTTCCGTTTTGCTGGTCGGTCGTTGGTTCTGCTAGCTTGTACTTTATTTTTGCTTTTTCAATTCCGTCATTTGCTTCCTGTTATTTCCTTTCGGTCATTTGCTTTAGGTTGTACATGATGATTAATCCATCTCCTGACTTGTCTAGGCTCTTGATTTCTCTAGACCTATCTAGAAAATCGAATTTATTTTCTTGTATAAAAAAAAACATATTGAAAGTAATACAGTATTTTTTTTTTTCAGTTCTTGTTGGAAACAAACAGTCCACTGACTTCATTTTCCCAATTATAGATTTATAGATTTCATTAAAAAAAAAGTCCTTGATAGAATTCAATGACAAGCTCTCCATTACACTTTGCCACTGAGAAAATCCAGCATTTCCAGCTCTTTGCCAAAACATTTTGGCAAAACCTACACAGAAAAAGACTCAAATTTTAAACTTGGTGGCATCATCAACTATTGTTGAAACACAGCTTACACATTACAGAATCTAATGAAATACTAGTGCATTACGCAAATCTAATGAAGTTCATACTTCACAGATTCACACTATCTGTCAACAACACATCTATGTTTTGCCATCTGATCGAATGCAGATCACCATAGATTCAAAGTTGGGCATCTGATTCAACAACCGATCATTTTTTTCATCCTAGCCTCACCGGTGATACATCATAAAATTTCAAGTATTAAAAGCCTCTAGGGATCAGATGATATTTGGTGTCCTCCTTTCTCTCATCTCGAGATGTATACTTACCTCAGGAGCCTGCTGGAGAAGTAACTGAAGGTTCTGAAAGTGGTTTTCAAGAACATTGGAGTCAGAAATCTGATCCCGTGGTTGCTGGAGATGAGAATCTGGATTTCCAGACTCGGGTGATGCCTTCTTTTTGTTCATATCATCATAAAATAACTTAAGAGCGGCATCTGTTGAGATAGACCGTGCAGATTCATGCAATGACTTGAACTCCATTCTTTTATCCTCTGCTTCAACCATTTTCTTTCTCAGTTCTTCT
The DNA here is from genome assembly GCA_037127255.1 of Persicaria tinctoria. Taxonomy (NCBI): domain Eukaryota; kingdom Viridiplantae; phylum Streptophyta; class Magnoliopsida; order Caryophyllales; family Polygonaceae; genus Persicaria; species Persicaria tinctoria. The sequence continues at coordinate 7,876,134 of JBANSL010000013.1, read as the reverse complement.
GGAAGGTAAGCTAAGGCGCTGCATTCACATAAGAAAGCAGAGAAGAGAACACGGTTCGAAGCTAAAGTTAGTTTCAGGAAAGGGAAACACTTGCTCAGTTAAAGCTAGAAAAGTCCCTAAATGCTCATTAATTGTTAAACCTTTTATAGTTGGGAATTACCTGGTGACTCCCCGAACACGACCCCAGTTGTATCCGGCCAGTACCGAATCCTTAAATCCGCCATTGAAACCCGCTTGTGCAGAATCATTTTGTCCAGCTGAAATGCCTTCACGGTATCCATGCTAACAATTCATCAAGAACAAGCATTATTAGAAGGAAACAGGATAAACAAACAAGCAACACAAGATGTTGAAAAGAACTTGAAGGAAAATAGCAGGATAAAATACATTATAAAATTGCTCACGCCTGCTCTTCCACTCTTGGTCAAGTTCGTCATCCGAATCACCCCACACAGATCCATCTTCACATGACTTATTCCCTTGACAACCTGCACCAAATGAAAACTTGAAACATTGAGCACACAACAGCTAACATAAAATCGATAGAATAGGTGAAAAACTCAGTAGAAGTTTTCCCTTGACAACTGAATGATCAACTAGAAGCTACCACTAATTATAGAAAGTGGCTGCAAATCTGCAATCTTTTGATGGAAAAAAATACTCACGTTCTACTGCATTAGCGAGAGCCAAGTAGTAAGCAATCACATGAGGGACGCGAGGGAAAGGCTTGTGAAGCAATCACATCAGAGAGAATATAATAACGTAAGCTTTAGCTTCATGATTAAGAACATTCAAAATATAGCAAAATACATTTAAAAACATGATATGGAAGAAAAAAAAGTTCTATGAATTCACCAATTCTCAAAAGTTTATTCATAAATCAAAGGCATAAAAATCTTGGTCAACTGAAGCTATAAGTAGCTATAAGTTGCTATGTTTCATAAATCGAAACATCGAGAAATGAAACTGCATGAAAACAAATCAAAGATACAACTGGGCAAAGCTGTACCAGTACATGTGTAGCCGAGTTTCATAATCCTTTTAGCATGGTAATATTTATGCTTGTACAAATAATACATTTCTTCAAATATTATGTAGCATATCACGAGTTGTGAAACCAATTAGATCACAGCCAGGAAATCAATATCTCTAGAAACTGATAGGTAATGATGAAAAAAAATCAACTTGAAAACTGGTGACAAATATCCATAATCACAATACCTGAAGAGAAATCAACAACCAAGAAGTTTATTGAAGCAACCAAAACGTAAGATTTTTTAAGCAACCAAAAGGTAAGAGTTTTTGTATCCCATTTGTGGGACAAGGACCATGCAATATGTAGTAATGGTCACGCAGCTTACAATTAGCAGATGAACCGGGACATGTATCATCCGTTGCCTGTTTAGGTGATTCCGCTAGGGATTGAGGCTCCATAAGCAGATAGCCTTCTGTCTGATACCAAACAAAGAAACATGAAATATCCAAATCAAGAAATTTGTATGACCTCAAATTCTTTGCATGCCATCTAAGAAAAATATTTCTTTCCAATTTAATATATATCGCAGGAAGCACTAATAACACGAACATTCAATCCGTCCAACAATCCATCAAAAGCTACAATCACAAAGATTTAAGTTAGAACCACATCTAGATCCAACTTCAGCATCAATCTTTAGCCATGGGAGGGAGGAAGGGAGGGATGCCATCTACTATACAAACCTCAAACATAAAGTATTTACTTCGATAAAATTAAGTAATAAGCATTGTGTAGCAAAAAGCCATTCAAGAGCACTAGTTCTGATGAAACCAGTGGCAGAGCTAGGGTTCTCGCCGGAGTGCTGAAAACTCAAAAGGGCGATAACATATTTTGCTTACAAAATATGTAGCCATAATGAAATAGATGACAAAGATACGTTATTACAAATGACTTCAATACTACAAATGAGGATCACTAATCACATAGTCTCTCATAACATCATCTCTAATAAAAAAAAGGATCATATTCTGCAATAGGTTTTCGTAATGGGGGATCACTAATAACAACCACTGTTTTTCCAACCGAGCTCTTTTTTCTACCCTAAAATCATCTCTTACCACATAGTCTCTAACAATATCAATTCCAACCACATCATCTCTAACTTGTGTTTCAATATTAATAAGAATAGTTGAAAACTTGAAGGTCAACACTTGGAATTGGAATTGAATCAATCGATGGCTTCTTAAACCGAATAACAAATTTGTCCATATATACTCCAATAACAAACAATTCACAAACCCCAAAATCAACATTATATCCAGAAATCAATGGCTTATTGGAATTGATTCTCAAATTCACAAAACCTGAATTGGATTTTGATTTTAAATCTAACATTCTAACTTCCAATATTTCAAATTGAATTGGGGAGCTTAGCGTGCAGCTGTCAATCATTAATTCATTACACATAAAAATTGAAATAGGAAAGTTGAAAATCACCTTTGAAGTGAGCCTTGAGGAACTGGGAAAGTGGGAAGTGCCGAAGTATGAACTGAGAAAGCAAACCGGCAGTAAATCAGTGATAGCCCGCAGTTGGGACTGAGGAGGACAGATGGACAGCCGGCAGAGGAGAGCACTCCGGCGGGCAGTGGACGGCTGGATAGGAGCAAGGAGGAGATCGGCGACAAGGACTGCAAAGGCGAGAAATCGCGAGTTCGTCTCTAGTCGGCGTGGGCGATTTGAGGAGCGAGTACTGAGTTGAATTGCCACAATCTATCTACAACAAGCCACGACAATACCATTAGTCATTAGACATCTCAATCGGGTCATTCGGTCGGATGTGATGCGGGTCGGGTTACTTAGGGTAAAATGGGATCCGGGTAAAACGAGTTTTGAGTATCCCTAAGTTGAATTGAACCCGAATTTGACCCGATTTCAGGTCATTTCGGGTCGATTTCAGACTAGTGAGTTTTAACTTTTTACAATCAAAATTTCGGAGACTCGACGCCACGTCGATGGCCAAGAAGAAGCGCCCAGGTCTCCTTTTGTCCCTCTATTCTACTTCCATGGTCGAAGCTTCAAGGGCAAGATAGTCAGACATGGGGTTGTTGGATTATCGGCCGAAAATAACCCCGAGTAATCCCCACCTCCTAAGTTACCAACTCCCCTCAACCCATTGTCAAACACTAGTCCGAGGTTCTTATATGCCAAGAGCATCCATACGGATGAAATCACAAAGCATAGAGTTGTCAGGTGTCGAAGAGCCAGAGAAAACAAGGTCAATATGTGATAATCGGTCTGCAACTCGATTTGCTTCTCGGTAGACATGACGAATCTCACATGAGTGGAAGGCGTCAATGGAGACTAGACTGTCAGATAAAATCATTTCAGAGTCTCCTGAAGGCAAACCACATTCTTTAAAGTTGTTGATAATGGTGAGGTTGTCACCTTCAATTACTAGTATTGTAATGTTTAGTTCCCGTGTGCGGCAATGATGTCATTCCAAAGACCAAGCCCCTCCGAGCCCAATGCAGAGGGAAAAGGGGAAGGCCCCGCACCAAAATACATGGGACTTCCTGTGTGGTTTCTAATTACTAATCTGAAATAGGCCATATTGGAGGGAGAGAAGGCCCCATCAAAGTTGAGTTTGTAGGTCCCCGGTTCTGGAGGATGCCATCTGGGTTTGTTTCTTCTTTTTGTAATGGTGTGTTGGTTGTTTATTGAGTTTTGTCGTTTTGATGTTGGTCGTTATCCTTCGGAGCAGCATCATTAAGTTTTGACGCGTTCCAGAGGAATGATTGGTCTTTTATGAAGGATACAATTCCTCTCACATCAAGTATGATGTTCCCGAATAAATTTTTGTTACGAAAGTACCAGATACTCCACCAAGATAGAGCTAGTTTTAAAAATCGTGTTATTCCTATGGTCCCCGGCCTTTATTTCTTGGATGGTTTCATTTATCGTTGTTCCTCCCATGAACTAGTCCGAGGTTGTTGTTTTGTAAAAAAAAAAAAAAAAAAAAAACCATAACCCCTAATAAAAAAATCATCTATAATGGCAAAAAAGATATTTTTGAAAGATTTGTATGCATCAGCTTTAGGAGCTATATATTCATGAGATTATATGAGTTTATGCATATTTGTAGAGATCCCTCATCCTACTTCGGTTACTCTAATCATGACGCTCAAGTTAAATCAAGTAAAGCTTATGAAATCATATAAACAAAGAAAATTCCAACCTACTGAATCAACACAATGAAGCAAATTAAACAAACTAACTACTTTCCAACTTTGCACATACGTATACCACTATAAAAAAAAAAAAAGGAAAAAAAGAAGGTTCTGTGACAATAATGTAGCTAAATCGTAAATCGTAGGTAAACTCCGAGTATGTGACTTGATCCGTACGTTAGGAATGGTTTGAACACAGGCTCTCGAACCGCATGTACTTGTGATGGTCGATTTTGTGGACCATGTGAACAATGCGCTCTCCTCCTACATGCGGTGCAATAGCAAGAAATATCAACAAGATTATAGGTTGTTAGTTGGTTTTTTATTAGGCGGCGATGGGGACTGAGATGAGTTTTTATGGTTGGCATACCAATCAGAAAGGCGCTGATGAAGACGGTGAAAGCGAGGATGAAGATGATGATAGACGCCCTTCCCAGAATCGCAATCACTCTCTTGGCGATGTGTTGTCCCGCAAGTGCTGCAATGGTGGTCACTCCTACAAAGTATAGAGCTGCAAGCAAGCATCCATCCAATGTACATTTTGATTAATGATCATCACCAACATATGCAATTGTTAGGGTTAAGATATGGCTTACTATACTGAATTGGAAATCGTCTGAGAATGTAGTACTCTACGACTGACATTGATGAAGAGAACAACATGATAAATGTAGCTGTCGCACTCGACACCTACAGACAAATGTTCAAATAGAATGCTTCACTTAACAATGCCTTGAGAAAAAGTCTGGTCATATATTTTATTTTAAAACCAATTGACAACAGGAATAGGAGTTGTAATCCATCATAAATATGGATACCATCTTACCTGAGGAGGAACTCCTATCTCCAAAAACAAAGGCCCCAAAATGACACCGCCACCAAGACCCACAAGGCCTCCAATGGCACCTGCAACCACCCCAATGAAACAGTAGAACACGAGTTGTCTTCGTTTGAAATTGGTCCCCTTTTCTCCTCGTGAGGCAATCACTCGCTCCCCTTTGTACAACATCAAAGCTTCATATCCTGACGCTGCGACTACCACAGGGATCTGATCGATCATATCAATCATATATTCATAAACGACGAATGTACAACAACAAATCTACACAAACTATCAACAAGATAGACATATTGTATAAAAGATTAAAAAAAAATCAATATATGCTAAGTAGAGTAGAAGCTTATACTTGCAAGAGGTTGTAAACCCAATACATTGTTGAACAACTAGATGTGTATCTCTGCGTATATAAAAGAGAATTTTTATTAAATATGGAATTTTTAATAATACTAGCTATCACAATATATAACAATGATTTTGCCTGTTTTTTCTGCGCAATTCCACAATCAAGACGAAGAGATTTCACTATGGTCACGAATATATGTATAGAATGGAGATCAAATAGACTTGTTAAGTTTGAGTTAACCTTCAAGATTTGGAGGGTTAGGATAGCGATCCAAACACAAACAATGACACCGACTTGTTTCCAATGCACATTTTCTATGAGCGACACCTGCATTTGTCGCTATAATCACCATGCTTGTCGGATGAAACGAGGAAAAATCTCAACATATTTCATTTTCAACCACGACGAGCTAACAAGAAAAGTATCCATTATACGCGCACATATTGTACCTTTGTGTTTTTGCTTGACTCTCCAAGCAAAGATTTATTTTCCAATTCAGTAGTGATTGTATGCTTTTCCAATTCATTCGCGACTGTATGTATGTCCAATTCTGATAAAATCGAGAATGGTATTAGCTAAAGGCTGTGTTGATGGCAATAGACGTAACATAAATGCAAATCGACCGTAATGAATTATATTCAATCAAAGATGTGCTCACCGATTGGTCTTACTTTTAGATCAGCATCCTGGAATGGTAAAGAAAACATAGTATATGATTAATTATGAAGCAGTTCAAAAACAACTTATGGTTCGAAAAATGGACGAAAAAGAGATTGAAATCCGCCTTTTGGATAGTTTCTTCCTTCCATTTCTCAATTCCCTTGAAGAAAGCCTTGGTTGAGGTGGCTGCAAGGCAAGACAGAACTAGTTAACTAAGTAGTAACCAAACCGAGCACGTAAGAGCACTGGAGTTCCATCCTAAAACCAATTGCATTAACCGGAGTAATTCACTGGCTTATAGGCAAGACTCAAATTCCTTATATTATCTATGTGCAATGTAATGTATCATTTCACATTTTCCACTGGAATTAAGCTGGTGATACGGTTTAACTATATATGGTAACCGCCCAGCCCAATATGTGTTAAGAGAATCATTTTTCAGCCCAATATGTGTTAGCGACCATTTTCAGCCCATTAATGAGCCCATTTTCAGCCCATTAGAGCATCTCCATGGTAAGCCAAAAAATGGGTTTTGGCCTAATTTTACTCCCACTCTAGGCTAAAACCCATTTTAGCCTTTTTGTTTTTGGCCTATATCCAAAACAAAGGCTAAATTTGACTTTCTCTTTTGGAAGGCCAAATGCTATTTATTTATTTATTTAAAGTGTTTAATATTTATATAAATCTATAAATAATAAAATTATAAATCTATATATTATATAGTTATGATTTTTAATTAAAAATAAAAGTTGTAGTATTGTAAAGATATTCAAGAGTTCTTTGATATGAATATAATATTTGACATATTTAAATTATCATTGCATAAATAATATTTTTAGAAAATGACATTAATATTTTTTACTATAGACTCATCAAAATTACAATAAAAATAAATATTATGTTGCTTAATGTACTAAAGATATAATCGAGTGACGAAAATGAGATGTGAAAGTTTTAAATTATATTAGTATTTATATGAAATATAGCCTGCCAAAACTAGTCTACGGTGGAAACAACAAAACCGTATAATAAGCCAAAAGAGAATATTCTAGAGAATATTATCTTTTGGTAGGCTATTTCCGCTAGCCATTATGGCTTACGGGGGGAGATGCTCTTAATGAGCCTAAAATTAAGCCAAAGTTACTTTACTCAATTGAGAGACCGATTCATTAAAAAAAAATTGATAAATACAATGCTAATTTTTACTTGATACACCGCTTATCTTCGTAATATGTTATGGAATGGGTTCCACAACATAGTGTAAAATAGGTTCAATATGTAATCAAACGGGACCCAAGGGTGCGGCAAATAAAATGTCCGCACTATCTTGCGGACCTACTCCGCAACTTGTTACGGAATACCTTGTGTCAGAGGCGTAAAAAATTTACGGAGTCACTTCACTTTCCCTAAGGCCGTGTTTGGTGCGTTAATTTTCTCATACATTCCTCAATAAGTTGCGAAAATTAGCGGTGTTTTAAGTAAAAATTTGCTGTCTTTTTAGCTTTCCCGGGAAAAAAAAAAAGCATCTAAGGGTAGTCACTTACCTAGACAGAGGATGATGAGTACGACGGTGACCAAGCCATCAGCGAAGATGACGTTGAAGGTAACACCGATGCTAATGCCGAGCATGAGCATCGGTTGGAAGAGGAGGGCGAGGTCATAGTCGATGATCGGCATGTCGAGCTTTGGATGCCTCTTTCGGACGTTGTAGTATACCGTGGATGCAGCAGCACCCACGATCATACCTATAGTTAAAATCAAGCCCTTAGCCTCGTCACATAATTAGTTTTCATATATCTCATAGACTCATACAATTCAGTTACCACCTCATACTGCTAATTGATTTTAGGATAAAACTCATTTAATTTAAGATTTAAGTGTTAGGCTGTTAGTGCATAAGCCTCTGTGCACAAGACCCTCTCAATCACGAGTCACAACATACTTGAGTAGTTACGGTGGGTTTGAATACTTGTATTTGATATTGATTTGTCACCAAACTCATAGTGAAGACTTACATTTGGAGATGGCAGCAGAGGATTTAGTGTCGAAGCCGATGACAAGAGTGAGCATGGGTACGAAGATCCCGCCACCGCCTACACCCCCAACGCTTCCGAACGCAGCTCCAAAGAAGGCCATTACGGAGCCCACCACCATCCTCCACCCCGGCTCAACCGCCTATATATCCATCTCCCGATCCATATATCCGAATCCAAATTAGTATTAAGAAAAGAAGAATCTAAAATTCAACTTAAAACACAAATATAGACAATTAATATATGTATCTCACGGGCCAAGTGTGGGTGTAAGTCGACGGGCCGTTGCCGGAAGAAGACGATGACGGTGTCGGTCCCTCTTTCTGGCGTCTCTCATCTGCTGAATCGACGAGCAACACCAAGAAGTAGGCGGCGACTGCTATGGACGCCACAAAAACTCCGCCGGATTTCGCCATTTTAGTTACCCCAAACCTATTGGAAAGGAGGATGGTTTTATTAAGGGAGCATATTTTATGTATGGGTAGCAGAAGGAGAAAAAGATTATTAATTATATATTGAAAACGTAATGGAGATGGAAGTAATTAAATAATTATAGGGTTTTTGTTTTGGGGTTAATTTTAAGGGACATTGAACCTGCCACATTTATAAAAGAGTAATCCAAGCCTATTTTAGGATGTTGAGTGCTCGGCTTGCTTAAAACCAATTGGTCTTAGGATATGATATTGTGTGAGCACGCTTTTATCTAGAACAATCTCTAAAATAGAGAATTATAAGTCAAATATTTTGAATGTTTTTTGGTCTAATTCCAACCGCTTTTCCAGTAGAGAATTTACTCCAAAATATATAGAATTTTCTCCAAATTTAGGACGTGATCTCCGTATTTTCTCTCCATTATCTATTTTGGAGAATTTAATAGAGAATTTTTTAAACCAAAAATCATCTCAATATTCTAAAAAAAAAAAAATCAAGATAGAGAATCTTTGGGCTTGCTCTAAGTCCACGTCATATTACCCACACCGAAATTTAACAAATATATAAGTTTATTTCTTGAACCATCAGTGATGGTTATTGTGCATTACCATTGGGTCATCTAAACGACGAAACCTTTAATTTGCTTATTGTCATAATTTTTGAGAGGATGCAGCCGCCATTGGATACGTACGGGCCAGTGGAAGCATTTTGCTGAGGGTATTCCAGCCAGGTTCATGTTCATCTACTAGAGTAGTATTTAATTTGTTTATTCAGGATCAATAAAAGAGTATTTGTTTATTTATTACGGAGTATATATATATATTTTAGCAGATCTATACTAACTCCGATGAATAATTATAGAGAGATTACATCGATCTTTATTCCCCCCCTTATGACTTAACTACACATCAGGTTTAAGGTCATCTAGCTACAAGTACAACGTGTGTATTATACAATTGTCAATCGTGCAGTACACCCATGGGGTTAGGTCGGGTCAATTCAGATTATTTGCTAATTAGATTTGAACAATGAATGACAAATTTAATGTGAATCCCTCAGATTTGGCGGGTCAACTGAGCGTATATGGGATTATGGGTCATTTCGCATTCAATTAATTTGAAAAGTCCTATGTATGCCCAGATAGGCCCAATCCAATATTTATGACATCGAATTCTCGATTCGATGTCGTAAACAGCACCGAGCAGGCGGCGACCGCCATGAACGTAGACATTGCCGAGCTTGGTTTAGCCAATCACGGTTAAAAACTACCAGGCCGGGTTTGAACATGATGAGATCAATATACGCAAAACTGATTAACATTAATCGGATTTGTTTATTTGATGCATATAATTTGCATCATAGCTTTGGAAGGAGATCACCTTCCTCTCAATCCGAACCCTAGTCTGCAAAATAAGAACGAATGAGGTCGGGGCGGGGCTGGTCTCCTCCGGAGGACCCTCCGACACTCAAGTCAGTTCTTCCCCATATGAATACGACTTTACCGCTATTTATTTTAGAAGAAATCCTTACCACATTTAAGTCGGTCAAGGTTCTTAATGCGCGAAACTGTTACCATATTCAATATGCGAAACGGTTTTTGCATTAATGTCGTATTGAATATTTGGATTTATTGATTATGATACCGCATAAATATTGATGTCGTTTTTAACCATTATTTAGGATAATTTTGTGCGATAAAAATGATCGACTTACTTGGTAAAAGACCGGAATGCCCTTGTGTTATGAGGACGTGATTTTCCCTAGCACAATTGCCCCTCGAGTTTCTTCTTCATGTTTCGATGACGAAGGAAGCCGAAAAAAGTGCATGGTGGAGTTTGTCGAGTGAGCGACGATTTTGTCGCAGATGGCAGTCATTGACCCGTAGTTGGCTATTGGCCGTAAGTGGCTATCGTGGTCGTAATTGGCCATCGTGACCGTAATTGGCTATTGTTGGCCGTAATTGGCTATCATTGGCCGTAATTGGCTATCGGCCGTAAGTGACTATTGTGGCCGTAATTGGCTATCGGTCGTAAGTGGCCGTAATTGGCTATTTCCGGTGGCCGTAAGTGGCGATCTCTGGTGGCCATAAGTGGCGAATTCCGGTGGCCTTAAGTAGCGATTCGAATTGGTCGTAAGTGGCGATTCAGATTGGTTGTAAGTGGCGACTTTGTTGGCCTTAAGTGGCGATTCGGATTGGCCGTAAATGGCGATTTCGTTGGCCTTAAGTGGCGATTCTTCTGCCTTTACTGGCATTTGCTTGGCCATAAGTGGCGAATCGGATGTGCCGTAATTGGCGACTTCGTTGGCCTTAAGTGGCGATTCGGATTGGCCGTAAGTGGCGATTTTGTTGGCCTTAAGTGGCGATTCGGATTGGCCGTAAGTGGCGATTTAGATTGGCCTTAAGTGGCGATTCGGATTGGCCGTAAGTGGCGATTTAGATTGGCCGTAAGTGGCGACTTTGTTGGCCTTAAGTGGAGATTCGGATTGGCCGTAAATGGCGATTTCGTTGGCCTTAAGTGGCGACTTTGTTGGCCTTAAGTGGCGATTCGGATTGGCCGTAAATGGCGATTTCGTTGGCCTTAAGTGGCGATTCTTCTGCCTTTACTGGCATTTGCTTGGCCATAAGTGGCGAATCCTCACTTTCTTGAATAGTTGTTGTAGCTTTGAGGACGTCGTTCCATGAAATCTATAGGCGTTGGATCTGGTAAAAAACGTTGCACTTCTGTCATAATTGACAACAATTAAGCCACTGGAAAAGTGTTCTTGTAATGTGCAGTGCCCCTTGTATGTGATGTGCACCTGCATACAATTTATATATACTTTTGCAGAGAAGTAATATGCTAAAAATCTTAGCTTACACATTCATCTTTCAATAAACATTTTCAAGGAGAATATTAATGAACAACCATGTCTTCACTAAGAAATTTTCCACAAGCAAGGGGAGTAGAAAACTTAGCTCATGAATTCCTTGCTTTGAGTAATGGGATTCTCGATGGCCTCCATTGTTCCCAATTTTATTGTAGTTTCATTCTTAGCCTGGCTAAGAGCTAGCTTTGGGTAAAATGCTCAACCTCTAACTTGTTTGTTGTCTCTTTTATGGCTCTTGATACCCCAAATCACTTTGGTTGCCTCATTATACTTTGTAGTATTGAATCTTGCTCCGATTCGATTGTAAGATTTGAACTCATGCTTCCCTCGGGGAGTACAATTGATGCTTGTTGCTCATACCCCTTTAACAACATCTATTCAATAGTACAATGCAAGCGAAGCAAACAAAAACAAAGCACAAGGCACATCCGACTATCGAAACAACCAGAATAAGAACATGATCAAATCAATTCAAACTCATTTACGTTTTTGTAAATCATCAACAAGTATCTAGCCTCATACGCACGAGTAACATCATTTCTAACTCTTGCAATCATGCTCAATCGTAAACATCAATGCATACATACGACTTCAAGGAGCAAGAAACATATAAGAAGTAAAAGCAATCAGCATAGTATGCTACATGTTATAACGAGAACGATAATAGCGAAGAAAGACACAGAGATTTACGTGGTTCAGCAACGGTGTGTTGCCTACGTCCACGGGCAGAGAACCAGATTTCTTATTAGAGGAAGCGAAAACCGATTAGGTTACAGGGGTCGGCGTTCCATGAGTATATGAAGAGACTCATGGAACCCTAAACAGACAACGGGCTGAAAGCCCAAAATAGACAGACGATAGGCCCATTTACAATAAACATCGCATACCGTAAAGGCGGGGTGGCGCTGCCCCCCCTAGCCCCCCCGCCAGGGGCGCGTCGCCCCCTGGGGGGGCTCCGCCCCCCGGACCCCCCGATGCGTCGCCGGTCAACAGTCGTTCAAGGCACATTAACACTACATATAAATTCAAATTTGTGCAGCCCCATTCAACCGTCAACTAATCTGGGGTGACCCGATCAAATCGAGCAGACGCTCAACTATTCTGTGATATTTTATTAGATCGTCGACAACCCCGCAAACCACACCAAATAACAAATCAAACGGTACAAACCTGCAACATGAATCAGCCCTTCCACTGATGAAAATCGAAATTCGCCAAATCTATTTTGGCTTAAATGGTCTAAAGTAATTGCTTTTTTCCCATTCAAAACCACAAAGTCGTCAAGATCGGCAACGATAACATGCTGATATCATGATATGCACTCCTCAGATGCATTTATCTTCTCAATCTCAATCTCAACTCATAAAGAGTGGCAATATAATTAAATTCAAGCAATTAACTTGCAGAAATAAACAAATTGGGACTAAGAAAATTCATAATCATCAAAGAACAAGTGAACCTTAGTCTCCAGTTTCTGGATCCGATCTCTGATTTGTTCAAGGTTCTTCTTTAGCATGGCTACCTCTCTAATGTCCTAGATTGAACCTGCACATACATATCGGGCGACAATTGAGGTCGATGGCGCAGATTTCGACATCGAAATCGAACGTCGGCAGTTGTAAGGATTGAGGCGACGTCGGGCGGCTAGGGCCAAGTGAAGGAGCCAAGGCTCCGCCGATGCTTTACCATCTGTCTTCCTCTCGCCTTAGATGTTGTCCGTAGGTGGCGGTCAGGGACGGTGGTGCGGCTAGGCTCAGGCATGGGCTGGAGACGGAGGAGGCCGGAATCGGCGGCTAGGTGCGATCCCCAAACAGGATCCATTCGAAATCGGACAGAGGGAGACGGAGGAGGCCGGAATCGTCAGCCAGGTGCGATCCCTAGACCGGATCCATTCGCAGCCGGACAGAGGGAAACGGAGGAGGCCCGAAATCGGAATCGCCGGCCAGCTATCGTCGCTAGGGTTCTAGTCATGAGCAGGCGTGGATATGGTGAGTCGCAACGCCCGCTGTACTCCGTTAGGGTTTGTGGGCAAAGGCAAGAGAAGGACGGTCGACCGAGATACTCCTGTGAATCCACCACCTCGTCTCCACTCACCAATCCTCGATCTTCGTCGCTTCTTTGACTGAAAATTTCGACCTACAACTTTTAGATCGAAATTCCCACAGACGGCGCCATTTGTGATGCATATAATTTGCATCATAGCTGTTGAAGGAGATCACCTTCCTCTCAATCCGAACCCTAGCATGCAAAACAAGAATGAACGAGGTCGGGGCGGGGATGGTCTCCCCCAGATGACCCTCCGACGCTCAAGTCAGTTCTCCCCCATATGAATACGACTTTACCGCTATTTATTCTAGAAGAAATCCTTACCACATTTAAGTCGGTCAAGGTTCTTAATGCGCGAAACCGTTACCATATTCAATAGGCGAAACGGTTTTTGCATTAATGTCGTATTGAATATTTGGATTTATTGATTATGATACCGCATAAATATTGATGTCGTTTTTAACCGTTATTTAGAATAATTTTGTACGATAAAAATGATCAACTTACTTGGTAAAAGACCAAAATACCCTTGTGTTATGAGGACGGGATTTTCCCTATCACAGTCTCCTAATTCCTGGTTTGTATAAATTACCGATCTCAAAAGTGATTTGGGATGTCTTTGTCACAAATTATTGATGATCGAATTCATTGATTTGTGCTGAGACATATATATATTTGGTCTCTCTCAAAATACAGGTTGTTTAACATTTTTTACACATTTTTAAGGAGTTAAAAGTTACGAAGAGCTAATGTAAAGGGCCTTTGGGTCAAGTATTTTTTTTATAAAATATTAACCTCTTTATTAATTTTTTAAAATAATATTATACTCATTACAAGGGTTTTAAGGAGATAAAAATTATATAAAATATTAATTTTTTAAATTATTTTTAAAATAATATTATACTTATTATTAATATTATAATAATATTTTGAGACGGATGTAGTTTATCTTATACAATCAAACACTTGTAATTGCATTTAGGAGATTAAAATGAGCCTAACAAATGGAACTATGGAAGCTCAACAAGCGATCTTATTGCCAATTGAACCCGAATTATAATAGGGGGAGAGTTTTCCGGCATGGTTTCCTGACCGGGGCTGGGTTCTTAGTTTTCCGGTGAGTTTGTTGGTTTGCTACCCTGAGTGAGTGTGTGGTAAGGGATGGCTCCGATCGATCTAGAGATCAAAATCCCCTGATTTTGATTGACAGATTTGATCATACCCAAGCTCCAAACCCACATGCAACCAATGTTACAAAAACCCATCCTGGAAACTCAACCAAATCCCCCAGAATCAACCTTCCCAACACCATCATAAACACACAAATTAACTACTATGCAACCACCAAGAAAACCCCTCACCTCCAAATATGGCAGAGTCCCAAGACAGTTTACTACATCTCCTTTAATTCTACCTATTGCTCCCTCTTACAGAGCGGGGTCTCCCCTTTCTCTAGGAGGAATAACCAGGAAACTTGTAGCACTAATCCTAATTTAACCCTTAATCATAACACTTTTCTGACAAATAACCCTATACAACCTACCAATTACACCCCTAAACTTATTTACTGCTATAATTATAACCATGCAGATACTCTGATTGGAGCTCATTTGGTGCTGGTGTGGTTTGCAAAACCCCCTCCCCCTCGGCTTGGCTCCTCGACAAATGCAAATCCAGAAGCTAAGGTGAGGATTATTACCAAAGCATCTCAAAATATGAATGATTACAGAAAAGAAGGGATGAATCTAGCTGCACAAAGGAAAACGCACAGGAAACGGGGACGGCTCAGAAGCGAAAGAGGTATGATTACTGCTATCCTTCTCAAATCTACTAGATCCTTAGATCTTCATCTTCCTAGAAATGCCTGGTATTACCTCTCTATTAGAAATATTACCAAGTGTCTTTGCTCTATAAATTGCATGCTCGATTGTCATCTCAAATCACACCTTCCTTCTCATAATCCTCCTCTTCCTGGTGCTGTAATCTCCTCTGTCATTATGGACACCAATAACTCTTTCATGGCCGCTTTGATCAACACCACCCAGCTTGTTGTCTCCTTTGAGACTCCAGGCCCCCTGCATGATGAGAATCCCCAACCCACTACTGCAACCACAACCCTGGTCTCGCTTCCTGCTGAGAACCATGGTCTCCCTATGCTCCCTGCTAACTCTGCCCCGTTGCTTGAACCCAACACCTCTGAACCTAACCGCCTTGCTGACCCCTTTGCTGTTTCGGGTGTCAAAGACCTCCACACTAAGCTTACTGAGTTCAGCCTCATTGGCAAATTCGTCCAAAATCATATCGACATCAAGCAAGTAGCTGGTAAAATGAAGGTGGAGTGGAAATCTCTCAAAGGGAGTTGGGGAATGGACACAATCGGAAACGATTGGTTCATTTTCCGATTCTCCAACAAGGAAGATCGAGCCACCGTCTGGAGCAACAGGCCGTATTATGTTCAAGGCTCTCTCCTTGCCATGTACCCCTGGAATGATAGCTTTAACCCTATGGAGGAAGACACCACCTCAACTGATATGTGGGTGAGGATCCCAGGCCTTCCCCACCAGTTCTACACAGCGGAAGCCATTGCCTTCATCCTCCTGGAGGGTGGAGTGGGGAGCCTCATTCGGCTTGACCAAGCCTCCAATTTCTGCAACAAGTTCAGGTTTGCAAGAGCTTGTGTTACTGTCTCCCTCGTCACTAAGCTTACCACTTTCATTCAGTTTAAGAAAAATGAGTCCGAGTATGTTAAGCTTCGTATTTGGTACGAGGATTTTTCGGAAGGTTGTGGTTGTTGTGGTGCCTACGACCACCCTTACGAAGAATGCCCTCTCAATGCCCCCAGGCCGAGAAAATTCAACCTCATCCTTGAGGAGAACCCCACCATTGATCTGCTGAATCCCAACCACCCTACCAATGTTCCTAGAGTTGTTCCTGAACCCAGAATCCCCACTAATAACACTGCTTTTGTCCCGTTTTCCCACCCTGAGCCGGACTTCAACCCAGCCACCACCATGGTCCCTAGAATTGGTGACTATGGTCTTCTGCCTTTCAATTCCAGGCTCCCTCATCTGCCTCAAGGCAACCTGAATTACCCCCCTGAACTCATCAACCATCTCATCACCTTAAACAATGCCCATGTTTCTAGACTTACTGCTGACAACTCCATCCCTCCGTTTGCCATTGCTCCCTCAATTCACCATACTATCATGGCTCCTGGGAGCTCAAATGCGTCGGCTTCTAACCAGCCTCAAGATGATACTCTTCAAGCTGTTGTAACTGGGCACTCCAAAGGTAAAGATATTGATACATTCTTCGATTCTGAGGGCTCTCAACACTCCTTGAAGTCTGATCACTCGGTGGTCAGGAGGATGGAGGGGATTGTGATTAGGCCTCAGGATGAAGACAGCAACATGAATCCGAATGACCCAGGCAAGAGAAGAGAGGAAGAAGATCAGGTAGAAATCTCATCCCCGACTAACAAGAAGCCTAAGAAAAAGAAGATGTGATGATTGATCAACATATGAAGCTGTTTGGTCATGGGCTGTCTACCATTACTATTAATCTAAATAATCACATCTCCTCTAGTGCTAAGTTTTCTAAGTTTTCCAATGTTTCTTATCCCTATCATGACAGTGGTAATTGCAGTGCTAGCAACATTGGCATTGCTATTTTGTATGGGTTGTTTCAGCCTTTTTCCAGTTATGCTGAACTCCCCTCTAGTTTAAATTACAACTTTAA
Source organism: Persicaria tinctoria (assembly GCA_037127255.1). NCBI lineage: Eukaryota > Viridiplantae > Streptophyta > Magnoliopsida > Caryophyllales > Polygonaceae > Persicaria > Persicaria tinctoria. The sequence goes on along the minus strand of JBANSL010000013.1, from coordinate 7,858,970 downwards.
CGGCAAGGCTTACTATTATATTGTGTCTCTTACTGCTGTTCTTTTAATTTGGTTTGATTCCTGTTGGTTTGCTCTTCTCTGTTACTCTTGGCGAGCTGCCAATGACTGGAACGGGACTGCTTGCGAGTTACTGTCCCTGGCTCATGGTATTGTTTTTGATCTGCTTGGCACGATCGACTGGTCTTTATCTGGTATGATCTCTTTACTTATTTACTCTACTATCCTGCAAACTCTCTGGTCTATCCCCATCAACCCTTCGGGTTGGGTGAACCCTTCGGGTTGGGTGGCTGGTGACCAAAACAAAACTTACCACCAACCATTACTCCTAACAACTGGAGCCTTAAATCTCTGTCAAACCAAAGTCTTCACAGGAAGCACTGAGAATCCCAAAGCAAAGCTGGAACTTTGTGAAAGGTTAACCATGATGAAACAATATACAGGGAAGACCCTGACATCCATCTTCTTACTCATCCATCTCAAAAGTGGCTGCTGGGTATTCTGGGCTAGCAGAAACCAATTAACAAGTCTCATTGAAAATACAACTTACTATAAACCCTCTCTACATACAGAAGAACAAATAGATCAACCAAAACAGCCTCCCAACTGGCAGACTTACAAGATAATTTATGATTAATATAGGCTATTGGAACATTAGAGGTTCTAAGAGGCCAACTCTTTGGCCAGAACTAAAGCACATCCGTATAAAAAATAAATTAGACATGTTGGCAGTATCCGAAACTAAGGCAATGGCTCCACCCTCGGATCAGCTTCTTAGGGAGGCGGGATTCCACAAGCTCATATTCATTCCCTCTACTGGTCTCAAAGGAGGTATATGGATTCTTAGCAGAAACGAAAAACATATTGAGGAGAACTGTATCCTAGAAAAAACAGATCGATTAGTTATGCTAAAACTCCTCGTTGACAATTTAACTATCTTACTCACCATAATCTATGCCCCAACAAACGAAGCTGCTAAAACCCACTTCTGGCAGGATTTATATGCCAAGGCCAACCGACATCATCTTCCGATATTGATCATTTTGGATATGAACGATATAGAAAACAACAATGAAAAAATGGGTGGCCCGGGACCATCCATTAGCAGATTCAGACGTCTAAGGGAGGTGAAAAATGATCTAAACTTGCACACCGTCCCCTTCCAAGGCTCCCCCTTCACCTGGAGGAAAAACCAAAATAAGATTGATAACACCTATGAGAGGCTTGACAGAGTTCTAGCTCATCATGACATTTATACGAAATTTGGAAATCTAGTTACTCGACATCACTCCTTCTCTTCTTCGGACCACTGTTTGATTACCATAAATCTGGGTACCCCCGTCTCCGATAAAGGCTCTCCCTTCAGATTTGAAATGACATGGACTTCTAATCCATGCTATGAGAAAATTGTGACAAATGTGTGGAAAAATAAGATGGTAGGATCATTTGGCTTCAAGCTAATGCAAAAACAGAAACTCCTCAAACAAAACACCAAGATCTGGTGTAAGACGAATAAAAATAACTTCGACAAACAACTTCAGCAGGTCGACCAGAAAATTCAAGAACTACAAGAGGTACTTCCTTGGGGAACCCTTTCCTTACAGGATGTCAACAAATTGAATAGACTAGAAAATAAACGGCTACAGATCTTGAATTACAACCATCAATTTTGGAAACAAAGGGCAAGAATTAGGCATCTCCAACTAAATGACAAAAATACAAGATATTTTCAAACAATAGCTAAGGTAAGAAACAACCGCAGTACAACTACGAGCTTCACAACGAAAAATGGGTTGATTATCTCGGATAAAGCACAGATCAGAGACCACATCACTAACGAGATGAAGGAACGTTTTATAACAACCAACAGGGATAAGGTTGACCCCTGTCAACTAAACTTCTTGCAGTCAGAAATCTCCCGAGAACAGAACATCGACCTTATAAAACAACCATCAACTAAAGAAATTAAGGAGACAATGTTTAGCATGGCCGAGGACAAATCACCAGGACCCGATGGCTTCCCTCCGGAATTCTACACGAAATATTGGCACATAGTAGGCGACTCGGTGTGTAAAGTTGTTAAAGCGTTCTTCTACTCTGGGTCAATATTATCAGAAATAAATCAAACCTTCATAACGCTTATACCAAAAATAGAAAACCCTATGACCATCCACCACTATCGTCCCATAAGCCTCTGTAACACTATTTACAAAGTTATCACAAAAATATTAGCAAATCGACTCAAACCTATTCTTCCGAATATCATTAATCCTTTTCAAGGTGCGTTTGTTCAAGGCAGATCTATCCAAGACAACACCTTAATAGCGCATGAAATTTTCCACTCATTCCACAAACATAAGGGAAGAACTGGCTGGATGGCCCTGAAATTGGACATGGAAAAGGCATATGATAAACTTAGCTGGAGCTTCATTGAGGCTTCTCTCACTAAACTTGGATTCCACTCTCAGTGGATCCACTGGGTAATGAAATGCATAACCTCAACTACATTCTCTGTCCTGGTTAATAATAATCCTGGTAAAACATTTAAAACTGAAAGAGGACTTAGGCAGGGTGACCCACTAGCCCCGTATATATTCATCATAATCATGGAAAATTTGGCTAGAGAGCTCCAATTAGAGTCCCAACAGGATGATGCATTGGTTGGGATCAAAATAACACCTTCTAGTGACCCGATCCCACTCCTAACCTTTGCGGATGATACTATTATCTTCGCAAAGGCATCATATAAAAGCCTCGACACCATCAAAAACATCCTTAACCTATTTTCTAATAGATCAGGACTAACTATAAATTATCAAAAAAGCTCTATCCAATTCTCAAAAAATACAAATCGGAATAAAGCTTTTAATCTAGCACAACAAATGAACATCCCCATAGCTAGAGGCATGGAAAAATACCTAGGAATCCCAATAGTCAATGGTCGAGTTAAAAATGAAGTGTTTGAAGATGCAGTCCAAAACCTCAAGAAGCAACTCCCAAAATGGAAATCTGGGTCAATCTCTCAAGCAGGCAGAGTGGCCTTAATCAAGGCTAATCTCAGCCCAAAAACAAACTACCTAATGCAAAGCTTTCTTCTGCCAAAAGGAATCCTCACAAAAATTGATCAAATAAACAAAAACTTTTTCTGGAATAAAACACAAACACAGAATTATAGACCGCTCATCAGTTGGGAGAAAATATGTGCTACTAAATGTAATGGAGGTCTCGGCATCAAATCAGCGGAGGAGCAGAACATTTCTCTGCAGATGAAACTTTTATGGAAAATCTATACGAACCCGGACAATATCTGGGTCAAAGTCATAAGACAAAAATACCTTCATAATCGAAAAATAACTGATCTGAATATACACAACAACTCATGGCAATTCGGCCGATTGCTACAACTAAGGGAAAGATTTCATAAGGGCCTCCTTTGGCTTGTTGGAAATGGTAAACATATAAACATATGGACTGATCAATGGTTGAATAATATACACCTTGCACAGTATAAACAAGACAACGACCCGGAGCTCAAAGTGGCGGACCTAATAACTTAAAGTAAGGATTTGAATAGGGGTTTGCTTAACCATCTATTTCCCTGCACAATTGTCCAACAGATTATCAAAATAAAAATCCCTTCTTGGGAGACTGAAGATAAATTAATCTGGCAATTTGATAAGGATGGAATTTATACCACCAAATCGAGCTGTAAGGAGCCGACTAATCCTAACCCAAACTATAAGGATAGCTCTTGGATATGGAAACTTAAGTTACCGCCAAGAACCCTTAACTTTATATGGAAAATCACTTCGGATAGTCTGCCAACATCAGAACGCTTAAATAGATACTATAATAGAGTTCCTAATCAATGCAGCCTCTGCAATTTGGATAATGAGGAATCCATACGGAATTCTCATTATCCATACGGAATCCCTTGCTTTCTGCAGAGGGTTAGAATTAGCCCGCACCAAAGGCTGGAGTAAGATAATTGTTGAAGGAGATAGTCTCGGAGTTATCAAGGCAATAGAAGACCTGAAATCTGCCCCTTGGGAGATACTAAGAGTAGTCGAGAAGATTCAAATGCTTCAGAAAGGATTCACCACAACAATGACCCAACACTGCTATAGAGAAGCCAACCGTGCTGCTGATCATATTGCGAAGAATAGTCATAGTAATAGTACTAGCCTCCCTTTTATAGGGATCTCTGTAACATCATCCGCCGGGATGATCATGAATATTCTTAGTTTAAGACATTCTAATGGTTGCCTACTGTAAAAAAAAAAAAACCCGAATTATAATATTTTTTTGTTATAAAATATTTATGTGATGAAGTTTGCAAGTAAGTGCTATAGTCGAACCCAAAAATTGGACCCGAACCCTGCTAAAAATCTAAAAAATGCTACATACATATAGGACTGGATATGATCGATCATCGCACATTAATGGGTTTTACACATGTGTTCGAACCACATGTAGTTGTGATGCTTGATTTTGTGGACCATGTGTATTAGCCCTTCACTCCCTGCAGGGCCATCACAAAAAAAAAATTGATTAGCAAATGTCTCCTTTCTTTCGATGAATTATTCACCTGCAGTGAATAGTTACTCTGTTGTATTAACTCAGTTATATCAATTTTGAAGTGATGGGGAGTGGGCCCAAGATCAGATTCAGCCCATTGGGCCAAATCGGCAATAAAAAAAAGTGATGAAGTCACATTAGGATAAGATGGACGGAGATGAAAGAAGTAAACTTACCAATCAAAAAGGTACTGACGAAGATGGTGAGAGCGAGGATGAAGATGATGATAGACGCTCTTCCAATCACCGCAATCACTCTCTTGACGACATATTGTCCTACAAGTGCTGCTATGGTCGTCACTCCAACAAAGTACAAAGCTGCATCCAGCAAAAGGTAGAGATTGATTCATTCATTAATCGATCACTTTGATCAATTGTTAGTTAATCATCATCTTGGACAAATGAAGATGAATTGATTTTAGGGGTTTTATGAATGATACCCACAAGTGTGCAGTATTTGAGATGGATCAAACTTACTGTATGGAATTGGAAATCGCTTGAGAAGGTAGTACTCTACGACCGACATGGATGAGGAGAACAACATGGCAAAGGTAGTTGTGGCCGTCGATACCTTCCAAGAATGTGCACATATAAGTTTTGCCTAATCTTTGAGATGTGAATGAATAACCTTAGTATATGTGATCTAATGGGCTACTCCAGCTAAAGCCAGTTGGTTTTAGCTGTAACCTAACTCGACTAATGTACTAGCTAGGCTTTATGATCACAAGATTCCTCAAACCCTAATTGACCAAAAGGCAAAAAATTCTAATCTCTTGAGATTGATTGGTTTGTTGATTTATCTCCTTATTGGATCAAGGATCATCTTACCTGAGGAGGAACTCCCATCTCGAGAAACAAAGGCCCCAAAATGATACCACCACCAATACCGACGAGGCCTCCAATGGTACCCGCAAGCACACCAATCAAGCAGAAGAACACTAGTTGTCGTGTTGTGAAGTCGGTCCCCTTTTCTCCTCGCGAAGCAATTACCGTCTTTCCATTGTACAACCTCACGGCTTCATATCCTGACGCTACAACCGCCACAGGGATCTACGCGGTCATAGACAATATATATCAACCAATGAATCCATGTAGATTAACAACAATAAATGAACACCAATATATGTATATATGTCTAGTTTAGGGCAACAGTCATACTTGTAAGAGGTTGACAACCCAATACATTGGGGAACAAGTGGTCATGTAACTCTGCATCCAAAAGAACAAGCTAGGGATTGAATTAATTTAGCAATTATCATAAGGATTAATGATAAAAATAAGTAGGATTGATATCTTTTGAGTTAACCTTGATGATCTGAAGCGTCAATATCGCGATCCAGACGCAACAAATAGCACCGAGTTTGGTCCAATGCACATTTCTTACGAGGGACACCTACATTCATTTGTATCGTTCCGGATGAAAAATTCAGCTCAATCGAGAATTCAGAAGAAATTACGCCTAAAAGGCTCCATCATAAAATCAACTGACAATATATAGGAGGGGTGGTCCACCAGCTTATATGCTAAGTCTTGATATGCCTCAACTTTAGGCGTGAGACTTTCTTTAGTCTATACATCTCTCAACACGCTCACACGTACGTACCGTTGGACGTTTTTTCGGCCCTCCAGGCAAAGATTTGTTTTCTGATTCAGTAGTACCTGCATTTTGTTTGTCCATTTCTGATCCAAACAATGGAGTTATATATAAACCGCACGAGTTGTACAAAGTATTGAAGATAAATAGATCAAATGTGATGTGAATGGATTGAATATATATATATATATATATATATATATATATATATATATATATATATATATATATATATATATATATATATATATATATATATATATATATATATATATATATATATATGATATGCTCACCAGCAGATCTTAGTTTCTGTTCAGCCTCCTGAAATGGCAAGCATTAATTATAAACATAGTGTTTTCAAATTAAATGCATAACTCAAGAGAGTAAAAAAAGAAGAAGAAGAAGGGATGGGAATTAAATCACCTTTTGAATGGTTTCCTTTTTCCATTTTTCAACTCCCTTTAAGAAAGCCTTTGTTGATGTGGCTGCATTGTTAAGGAGGAATTAGCTTTGAATAAGGCTGATATTTAAGTCAAAAGAGTCGAATATTAGTGGTTTATAGTCGGTTCATTTAGTAAATAAACGAGTTCAAACCGAGTTTTATTCAGTCCAGAGCAATTATACTCACTTGTAACATAGTGACAAAAATTGATTTAGAATTGTATTTAGATAACAGGCTCTATTGTAAAATTAGTAGATAGAGATAGATTTAGGAAAATTTCCTTGCCTTTTCATTTGAATAAAAATGATACAATATATAGCCTTCACAAAACTCTATCTATGGAAGAGATAAAAGATATGTAATTGGAGCCTAGGTTCTAAGTATAAATATAATATTCTACTTAATATCTCAATAAACTAATGGAAATTTTTATAAATTCTTCAATATTCAAATTATTCAAGGTTGAGTAGAACCGAACCTCAATGTGAATCAAACTTTTTATACTTGCCTCATTTAGCAAATAAGCGAGCTTGAGTCGAGCATTTTTCAAGTCAATTAATATTCCAATCCGAGAAAGAGTTCGAAGTTCTCAACTTATATGATTAACAACCCTAGTTTTAAGTGTAAGTTGGGGGATTTTTTTTCTCCCGAAGGTCTTAGTTCAGTTTGATTGGACTCAGCTATACTTATATAGGAGGACGCACACTCAATCCATATATCAAAAACTAAAACAATGAGATCATAAATGAACTTTAAGTTAAAGGAAATGATCAAGTTGATTGACAATATGGCCTATGCATATGAGTGTAAAATCAAAATCCGTACTTAGGAAGAGGATGATGATGATGATGGTGATCATCCAATCGGCAAAGAGGACGTTGAAGGTAACACCGATACTAATGCCGAGAACCAGCATCGGTTGGAAGAGGAGGGCGAGGTCGTAGTCGATCATTGGCATGTCGAGCGTCGGGTGCCTTTGCCTTATGTTGTAGAAAACCGTTGATCCAGCAGCCCCAACAATCATGCCTACACCCAACCAAGAAACCAAAGTAATATATGTCACGTCTTTTATATTTATACAGAAACAGATCGATATGTCTGAACAACTCTTACAATGTGAACGCATGAGCAAATTTGAGAGTGTTGGATGAAGACAAATCCAATGATAGCTAGAGATTGTATACATAAAATTATTCATATGCAATAATGTGAAATGTATGAATAACTATAATAATAATATATTACGTAACACATTTTACTAATCATGTGTTATATATATATATATATATATATATATATATATATATATATATATATATATATATATATATATATATATGTTATTTTTAGGGGCTTGTTTGGTATGACCTTTATGACACCAAATCAAGTTAATCAACATACTTTCAAAGGGCCAATAACAAGTAGGAATCTCCTCACCAAAAATGATACTTGGTATAAGTATGATTCTCCCATAATCACAAAAATATTTACCATATACACATCACAAAAATATTTACATCAAAAAAAATATTTACCATATATATATATATATATATATATATATATATATATATATATATATATATATATATATATATATATATATATATATATATATATATATATATATATATATATATATATATATATATATATATAAATCTTAAAAAAAATTAAAAATTATACTCCATCCGTTCGGCAAAACTTGTCATTTTAGCTTATTTCACAAGTTTTAAGGCAATTAACAAATGTACTATTTTACCCTCAATTATTACCCTCTTTTTTTACTTTATCGAAAACTACAACTAACAAACCATCAATCACATCAAGGGCATTTTTGTAAAGTGAAGGGCAAAATACCTATAATGACAAGTTTTTTTGAACAAAAATAACACCCTAAAATGACAAGTTTTGCCGAACGGAGGGAGTATTTAGATTCCTAATATCTATTTTTGTATGTTTATAAAATTTTATTTTGAAAAATCATGATGTTTTACAATTTTTAAAAATTAAAAAGGCAAGATTTGACAAAATACAACTATTAAAAATTTTAAAATATGATTTTTCAAAATAAAATTTTATAAATATATAAAAATAGATGTTAAGAATATAAATATAATTTATAAAATTTTCTTAAAGATTAAATAAATGTTAAAAAATTTAGTGGAGTAGGGAGGAGTGTAGGGAGGGTTGTAGAAGATCCGACCTGAATAAAAATGGTTAATTACGTGCGTTCGTTATGTTTGATTTCCAAATTCAATGTTAGGGTTGATTACACATGCCTTCAAATCCTCTGTCCAAAAAAAATTGAGTTGTTTTAACTTTTGAGAGGACATAGAATCGGAGATAGATGATTTAAATCGAAATTACACACCCCTTAAAATATGAAAACTTTGCTCTCTTTTTTTTTTTTGGGATAAAATCGGCCTTAATTTTGAAAATTATATAAAATCATTCATAATTTCAATTTCCATTCGAAAAATCACTCAAATATTTGGGTTTCTTTTGAATGACCATTCAAAACCCTTTTTATGTGTAAAAAAAAAAAAGTTACAAAATACATCAAATTGCCTCTTTATTGAACAAAGTGAGCCCTAGTATAAAAAAAATATATATGTACTAAAAAAAATTGGGGTTTTAAAATAACATCTGAAAAAAGGGGTTTCTACTTACATTTAGAAATAGCGGCAGAAGATTTGGTGTCAAAGCCGATGGCAAGAGTGAGCATGGGAACGTAGATCCCGCCGCCACCGACACCACCGACGCTTCCAAACGCCGCCCCACAGAATGCCATGACGGTGCCCACCACTATCCTCCACCTGAACTCCATCGCCTATCCATCACCCGACCCATATCCCAACACGAAACCATCAATATGTATATTTAACAAAAAAAAAAAAAAAGTATATATTATGAAGGCATATATATATATAATATAAATATCGCACGGGCCAAGTATGGGCGTAAGAAGGCGGCGGCGGCGGCGCCTCCTTCTGAAGCTTATTCTCATCGGCCGAGACTAGCAACGCCAAGGAACAGGCGGCGGCCACCGCGACGAACGCTGTGACTGCTCCGGCAGGTTTCTGCATATCGATGGATGGATCTCCACCAGGGTAATTGGTGGAAATTGAGTGTGTTGAGTAGAAATATTTATAGGGTTTATATCAACGGAACGGAGATTAGAGGAATTAATTAAAAGGGATTAGCATTGGAGTTTAATTAAGAAAGTGAAGATGGGATGTAATATGTATGGATTGCTTCACTCCACGTGGCAACAAAATGCAACGTCCGTACAATCAGTCCATGCATATCACGGGTTCTTACTGTTACGTGAATCTTAAATGTGAGATCATGATCCTTAGGTTTCATTCATTGATATATATATATATATATATATATATATATATATATATATATATATATATATATATATATATATATATATATATATATATATATATATATATATATATATATATATATATATATATATATATATATATATATATATATATATATATATATATGTTACAAAGATATTGGGCCTTAATGGGCTTTTAGCCCACTATACAATATTAAGACCTATGTAATCTATCAAACTCCCGCAGTCGAAACGGGAGGGGTCCGTACAGTGAGATTGGAACGAAAATCAATGAATAACTGTCGAGGTAAACCCTTAGTGAATATATCAGCGTACTGATAAGAGGACGGGACATGGAGAACGCGGACATGTCCAATGGCAACCTTGTCCCTTACAAAGTGGAGATCAAGCTCAATGTGCTTCGTGCGTTGATGCTGGACTGAGTTGCTAGCCAGGTAGACGGCGGAGACGTTGTCCGTATAGACTAGAGTGGCCTTCTGAAGGGGACAACGGAGCTCAAGGAGGAGGTTCCGGAGCCAAGAGCACTCAGACACAACATTGGCAACACCCCTGTATTCGGCCTCAGCGCTGGAGCGAGATACGACGGACTGACGCTTGGCAGACCAAGACACAAGGGTGTCGTTGAGGAAGACGCAGTACCCAGACGTGGAGCGACGTGTGTCAGGACAACCACCCCAATCTGCATCAGTGTAAGCAACAAGATCAAGCTTAGAGGAAGGAGTGATCGTGGTGCCGAGCTCAAGAGTGCCGCTGATGTACCGAATGATCCGCTTCAAAGCCTGAAAGTGAGGTTTCCTAGGTGCATGCATGAACAAGCAGACCTGCTGAACGGCGTAACTAATGTCAGGCCTGGTGAAAGTGAGATACTGAAGAGCACCAGCGAGGCTCCTGTACAATGTCGGGTCATCAACCAAAGGACCAGAATGAGCACTGAGCTTGTTGGATGTATCGACAGGGGTGGCGACTGGATTACAGTTGACCATCTTAGCTCGAGCAACAATCTCTGCAGCATACTTACTCTGTGAGAGAAACAGACCTGACGCATGACGCTGAACAACAACTCCCAAAAAATAAGACAACTGACCCAGATCAGACATGGCGAATTCCGCACTCAACTGCGAAATAATAGACGTCCGAAGAGCATCAGAAGAGGCGGTGAGAATGATGTCGTCGACATATAGCAACAGGAATGCCAAGTCTGAGCCTCGGCGATAGATAAACAGAGACGAATCGGAACGACTGCCAGTGAAACTCAAACGGAGCAGACGAGAGGCAAAACACTGGAACCAAGCCCGCGGAGCCTGTTTCAGACCATACAGAGAGCGCTTGAGGAGACAGACATGCTTTGGACGGTCAACATCAGCAAAACCCGGCGGCTGAAACATGTACACAGTCTCATTCAGATGGCCATGGAGAAATGCGTTCTTGACATCTAACTGATGGATGGCCCAGTTGCGCGACAGAGCTAGACTCAGGACCACTCGGATAGTGGCAGGCTTGACCACAGGGCTGAACGTCTCATTACAATCAATACCTGTCTGCTGAGATCTACCGTTCACCACAAGACGGGCCTTATAGCGCTCCAAAGTCCCATCAGATCGGAACTTGTGACGAAAGAGCCACATACAACGAATGACGTTCGCCTCAGGAGGGCGAGGAACAAGAATCCAAGTACCATTCTTCGTAAGGGCCCTGTATTCGTCGAGCATAGCCGCTTGCCAATTCGGGTCTTGGAGGGCTGTTTTGTGGGAGGTGGGAATGGGGGAGAGGGAGGTCTGGGTGGAGGCAGAGGGTGATTGGGTGTCGGGACGGATGGGAGCAAGAGGGGCTAAGCATGGGGATGAGGCGGCGGGTGCAGCAGAGCTGCGGGTAAGGGGTGCAGAGGCGGTGTGGAATGCGGCGGGCGCAGCATACCTTGCGGCGGGCGCTGCCAGTAGGTGATGCGATGCTGGGGGCATGGGCAATTGATAGGCTGCGGGCGCAGCAGTGTGCGGCGCCCGCGACATTGGTGTTTGGCAGGGGGACTACTTTGCTAGGCTATGAGGTTGGATGGTGGGGCGAAGGGTGGTAGTCATGGATACGATCTAACGGGGTTGGAAGACATCGGAGACGCTGCGGGTGTGTGGTCTGGTGGTGGGGGGTTGTGGGGGTGGGTGATGTGCATGTTTTTAGTCATATTTTTTCATGTGTTTTGTCATTCATTTGAGTCATTTTCATAGGTTTTGCATTGGGTTTAGTGTCTTTTGTATAAGTTTTCATATTTCATAAGAAATAGATGTCTTCACTAGCTTTTGTGTGTTTTACAGAATTTTGGAAGCTGTTTTTGAAGAAATTTTCAGAAGAGAAAATATGCGGAAGAGAATTTAGAGCGTATAGGAAAAAGAACGGAAGCAATCGGAGTTATAACGAAGGAGATACGGGCGTTTCTCTAAGTCCGAGATGGACTAACGTCATACCGACCCCATAACGACCCTCAGGGGGGTCGGTACCGAGGCTCAATCTGGAAGTGCGAAGCAAGAAAAGGGCAACAGTGCTCATACCGAACCTAAGGGGGGTCGGTACCGAGGTCCTCCGCGTCGGTATGGGCTCCAGCGAAGCTAATTTACCCGGATTTAATTATTTTTACCCATTAGACTTTAGATAAAATTCATATATTTGTTATTTCCTAATTTAGTTTATGGGATATTAAGTATAAATAGGATTTTTAGGGTTTGGAGGATCTTCTTCTTCCTCCCACCACTTTTTCAGCACTTTTAGAAATTGGAACACACGTTTAGAGAGCGTTTGTGAGCGGATTTGAGAGCTTTTTGAAGCGATTTCTTCGGCGAAAGTTGAAGAACGTCTTGTGAGGCTTTTGTGACGCTTTGTTGACATTATTCTCAGGTTTTTATGCAATTTAAATTTCTGATTTTTATTTATTTCATGAATTTTGCAATGTCTACCATGTTTATGCGGGAGTAGTCGCCTTTTCTAGGGTTGGGGTGATCCCAACGATAGTTATGCTTGCAATTTTGCTATGAATTGATGAATTGATTGGTTTTATCTATTTTATGTGCTTAAATACTCAATGAAAATTGGGAAAATTCCTTTTTGCAATTAAATTGAAAGATTGATTTGTGAATTGGATAGTAATTAGGATTTTGAAACGAAAGTTTGATAACCTAATTAAGATTGTTAGTAAAGTTAATTAATTTGTGAAAATAAATTGATTGCTTTGCTAGGGTTGATGCAAGTTGACCTATTTAATAGATAAAAACATGATTTTTACTTGATTCATTGCAATGCTTGTGTGATTATTGTTGTGGTGATCCCTATGCCCTAGACTTTTATTATTATTGATTTTTCCTAAAAATTCCAGCAGCCCTAAAACCCCCAAAATTCTATAATTTTCCATCTCTTCTTGCTATTTCTTGCTCTTTGGTAACTAGAATTGAGTCACTGACTTTCTCCCTGCGGACGAACTTGACCCTACTATACTATAGCGGGGTTTCGATCTTATAAATTTATTTGTTTGAAAATAAACCCTTCATCAGTGGGGGAGAGGGAGACGCAGGAGCACCGGGAGAGCTCTGGGGAAGAATGAAGTGAGGGAATGGTGACTCAGACTCTGTCGACGACACAGGGGGTGTGGGAGACGCGAAGGGAAATCGCGACTCATCAAAGGTGACATGACGAGAGAGAATGATCCTGTGAGTCTTGATATCGAGGCAAATGTAACCGCGATGATCAGACGGGTAGCCAAGAAAGACACAAGGGGTGGAGCGTGGGTGAAGCTTGTGGGGGGAGGTGGATGCCTGGTTAGGGAAACACAAGCAACCAAAGGTACGAAGGTGATCATATATGGGCAAAGTGCAATACAGTGCCTGAAACGGTGAGCGATGGTTGAGGGTGGTGGAAGGGAGAATGTTGAGGAGGTAGCATGTGGTGGCCAAGGCGTAAGGCCAATAAAGGAGGGGAATGGATGCGTGGAAAAGAAGAGTGCACATCATATTAGTAATGGTTCGGATGATTCGTTCGGCTTTGCTATTTTGTTGAGAGGTGTAGGGGCAGGACAAGCGATAGGAGATCCCATTGGTATTAAAGAAAGTGTGAAAATCTTTGTTGTCAAATTCGTGGCCATTGTCGCATTGGAAACACTTGACAGAGGTGTGAAACTGTGTTTTGATGTAAGCGTGGAATTTGGCAAAGATAGGGAACACTTGAGATTTAAAGTGCAAAGGGAAAACCCATAAGAAATGTGTATAATCATCCAGAAACAAAAGGTAATACTTATGACCCTCCTTGCTAGGAACAGGAGATGTCCAAATATTACTATGAATAATATCAAAAGGTGCAAATGTAGTGTTTAAAGATCGCTGAAAAGGGAGTCTGGCATGCTTGCCTAACTGACAAGACGAACATAAACTAGAGCGATGCTCTTTATTACATTGGACAAGACTCTTAGAACGAAGTATATCTAAAACTGCAGGACTGGGATGAGCAAGGCGTGCATGCCAAAGACTGGATGATGATGCCGAGAGGGCGACTGGACTTGACGGGCTGGATGGTGAGGGCGACGACACAGGATAGAGCTCCCCGGTGCTATTACATCTCAGGCGAGTAACCCCCGTAGTAAGATCCTTCACAGAGAAACCAAACGGATCAAACACAAGAGAAACATTATTGTCAGTGGTGAACCGACGGACAGAGATAAGGTTTTTGACAAGTTTGGGGGCAACAAGGACATTGTTGAGGTGCAAAGGGTTGGTAGGGGTTGGTAGTGTGGTGTGGCCAATGCCCGAAGTAGCAAGACGACCACCGTTGCCGACGATAATAGAATGAGCAGGACCCTTAAAAGAAAGAGATGAGAGAGTACCTGAGGAGTTCGTCATATGAGAGGTAGCGCCAGTGTCCATGTACCAAGCACCGTCAGGGGGTGTCAGCTGCATGGAAGAGAAGGCGTTGTGCACATCAGTCGGGTATACCTGATCAGACGACGGGCGGGGAGCAGGACCCAACAAGCCCTGCTGACGGTTGGGATACGGGGCTGGTCCACGAAACGACGCACCGGGGTAGCCAGGGTTGGGGTACCAAGAGGGGTGGCGGGGATCGTAGTGCTGCGGGCGACCATTGCTGCGGCCATTGCTGCGGCCGCCGCGGCCCCTTGGTCCCTGCTGGTCGTTGCTGCGGCCGGGCTGGAGGGCAAGCTGCTCGATGATGTCACTGGATGAGACCAACGCCGTCTTGTCTTTGGCGGCGTCGGTTGTCTGACGTTGAAGGCGAGTCTCCTCCAGGATCAGTTGAGACCGGGTCTTCTCGAACGTAGGGAGAGGTTCTGTCTGCTGTATATGAGTAGCAACAGCATTGTATTCGGAAGGGAGGCCCGAGAGTACCTGGAGGACGAGACGGGTGGCGCTGGGTTTAGAGTCGACGGCGTCGAGCTGATCGGCCAAGGTCTTGATGTGCTGACAGTAGGCAGATATCGACGGAAAAGAAGAAAGCTTGCAACTTGAGAATTCGTGCTCGAGATAGACAGCACGGGTGGACTTGTTGTCTTGAAAGATATCATGAAGTTTCTTCCAAGCATTCAAGGCGGAGTCTTTGGAATCGAGTATGGTGGTTAATAGATCTTTTGAGATGGTGTTGAAGATCCATTGAAGGACAATGGTGTCAAGTTGAGCGAAGAGATCGTCGTCTTCGCTTTCAGGGCGTTTGGCGGAGGAGTCAATGTGGTGGAGGACTTTATGAGCCTTAACATGGGTCGTGAAGAGGTGCGACCACATGGTGTAGGTACTGGATTCATGATCAAGAATGATAGGGATGTAATTTTGATATTGGAGATGGTTAGGGCGGAATGGAATGGTGATTTGGTAGCGGTGGGTTCGGTAGTCATTGTGACGAGGATGATAGAGAGAGATAGGAGAGAGAGTGGGCGGCGGCAAGGGGATGGGGAGGCCGACGACGAGGAGAGAGAGACGAGAGGCTAGCGGCGAGAGGTGGCCGAGGCTGGGGAGCGGCGAGGAGAGAGAGGGCGGCGAGGAGAGAGAGAGAAGTGGCGGCTAGGGTTTAGAGAAAAAAATTTAGGGTCTTTGGATCTTAGGCTGTGATACCATGTGAGATCATGAGATTGATTGTAATGTCCTCCTTAGTGTTTCCATTCATTGATATAACATATATATAGGTTACAAAGATATTGGGCCTTAATGGGCTTTTAGCCCACTATACAATATTAAGACCTATGTAATCTATCATTAAATAGTTGGAAATCCATGATTAATTAAGATAATACATGCACTATACGTCGACTGAATCTACGTGGAAATAGGCATTGGAAAGATGGCAAATTAGGGTTTAGGTTCCACATTCATGTACTGAGTTCATATCGATGTAGAGTAGTGACATAAATTTTGATTTGCAATGTATTTAGTTTTCGCGTTAAGATATACATATTGATCATGTAATAGGAATTTAACTTCATTCGTTTGGCAAAACATGTCATTTATTTTTTACATCACACTTTTTTTATAATATAAATTTATATAAACAACTTTTTTATAATTTGTTTTATCAATTTCCTAGATACTATTAATGAGTACAAAATTGTTTTAAAAATGGATATTTTATTTAGTTTTTATCATTTTAAAAAAAGTGTGTGTAAATAATAAACGATATATGCTTTTCCGAATAGATCGAAGGAATATTTGTAGAGTTTCTTTGGAACAATAGCTCGCCTAAATTATTTTACGATTTTTCTATCATATGCCCCAATGGCATAGGATAATAGAACTACGGAAATGGTTTTAAAATTTTAATTAGTTTAGCTTTTTTTTAATTAGATTTATAGGGTCGATTGCTTTATTGGTAGGGAATCTTTCCCAATTTAAGGTCTTATCATATGCTCTTATGACATATGATAGAAAAACCGATTATTTTATACGCTCTCTATTGATTCAGGAACATATTAATTAAGAGTTTAGTGTTGTGAAAATAATTTATAAAAAGAGCTTTTCGCCTATAAATATTAGTAATACTTTGGGATGAAAATGAATCGGATTATGAGTGGATATATCTATTCTATCACTCCTATCATCCGATCTGTTAAGAAATTTCCTCCACTTAGTCTACCCATCATCCACTAACCCTTACATACATCATATATATATATATATATATATATATATATATATATATATTAGATTAATCCATCATTCACGGCCGGTTATTGAGTGGATCAGATGAAATATATAGATGAAAAACTTCATGTAAACGTCAATCATAATTTTCAAAATGAAAATAAAACTAGATAAAAAAACTCAACGAAAAAAATCAATATATATTAAATTAAAGTACTCACCGATTTACGCAATATAGACACAAAAACTCAAACCATCAAATCAAGTTTACATGTAATAAATAAGATATATAAAAGATACAAGTTCCATATATATAATAAACAAAAGTTATGATTAATTTCCATATAATAAACAATTTTAGTGGATCGGGTGTTCAATTAGACACTCCTTCATCCATTTCCGACATGATCTATCATCCATTTATTTAGATTTTTTTTATCTATATATTAATATTCAAAATAAATAATTAATGGGTGGATCAAGTTTTTGTAGATTGATTTTCATCTCTATCCAATACTCTCTTTAATTTGTTAATTAAAACTTGTCGTTTATTATTCATGCACGCTTTTTAGAACGCTAAAAGCTATATAAAATATTAATTTTTTTTACATTTATTTTTATAAATTCATACTTAATATATGTAATAAGTAGAAGTTATTAAAAAAATATAATATTTTATATAAATTTTAAAAACCTTAAAAAACATAGTAAAATGTCAAGTTTTAATTAACGGATGGGTATCTATACTCGTAATAATAAATGCATGATCGGTTTTCCACCCCCTTCCTCCCAAACCCCTCCTCTAAAAAAAAAAAAGTATCGATCGGTTACATTTAATTATGAGATAAATTGGCCCGAAAGGGCTTTGCCGCTTTGTTAAATCCCGAAAGGGTTTGAGTAAATCCACCCGAAAGGGTATGACCAAATCCCGCAAGGGTTTTTACGATATTCTTGCAGGTGAAATCTTATTGGCGTTTTGTTCGAGCAGCATGCCGCTCTACTTCGGATAGTTATAGGAGGTCTTCTGCTTGGTTGGGGGGTGTGGAGTATAGAGTCGGGACTGGGGTCGTGGTGGTGCGCTCAGGGGAGACTCCGTATCCGGGATTGAGTTTCCTTGGAGTTCGTCTGCACTACCCACAGGAGATAGAGTCATGCCGTACCGCTGGCCCACGGTGCCACTTTCTGGTGGTGCTTGGCTTCGTTCTTCGGCGGTTTCCTCAGCTTTTCTGGAGTTGGTCTTCTTGGATCGTCGTGTTGTAGAGTTTTTGCTGCTTGTTTCATTTTGCTGGTTGTCTGGTTTTCTGTATTTTTAGGTTATATGTTAGACGGTTCGCCGTCTGCCGACTTTGTCGGCCTCTCGAAGAGTTAAGCCTGTCTGACCTTCGAATTTTTACCTAATAAAAAAAAAAAATTAATTATGAGATAAAACAATTTGCTAAGAGGTACGTATGGACTATACAGTCTAATCAGTCTATATATGCATGTGAACAAATACATACATAGCTTTCATAAGTAAACACCAAGTTTGACAATTTAATATTCCATCCCCATGTTGAAAGGTATGGTACTCAAACATATGTACAACCTTTTTTTGGACAAATTGCATGAAATTGCCTTAATTTTAGGGTGTGGGTGGATTCCAATTGCATTATAATCTTGCATTATGATTATAATGTAAATTAAAAAGGATGTGTTTGATTAGTACGGATTACGATGTATTTAAATTAAAAAAAAAATATAATAAAATACAATGTAAGATAATCCACAATGTTTTTGCTTAAAATATACACATTTGCACAAGACATCACTTTTTAATAATTTGCTCCATTGGTAAAATGTGTATTTTTTACACATCACTCAAATACAATTTATTTAAAATAAAAAGGAAAAAAATCATAAAAAATAAATCAGTGAAATTGTCTTGCTTTTTGTAAGAGTTTATGCACATGGGCCGGGGAGGTGGCCGGTGTGCTCAAATTTGCATATTACATGCTCAAATGTGTACATTTGCACACACAAAAAACAACCAATTGAGCTAAAAAAAAATGTCTAAAAAATACATATTTGCACACCACCATATAAATGCGTTATGTTTAAATATAATGTATTGTATTATAAACATAATACGGAGTACAATGGAATCCAAACACACCCTTAATGTAATTGTAGAAAATAGAATAAACTCTTTAAATTATGAAAAATAGCATTAAATATAGGGGGAGTTTGCAAAATGTCCAAAAAACATGTCTCAATTGATGACATATCCACACGACCACACCTTTGGACAAATTAGTGAATTGTTCATCCCCTTCCCAAGTGTTTTTTTTATACATTTTGTCGTGCAAATATAACATTATATTGTGCAAATATGACCCAAGTCTAGTTTTTTTTTTTTACATTTTTTCCTTCGTTTCAACACTAGCTTTTCGTTGTGCAATTCTAATGGTATATTGTGCTCATATAACATTTTGTTGTGCAAATATAACTGTATGTTGTGCAAATGTAATTATTTTTTTCCGCTTTTTTTTCTTTCTGTCTAAGAACTTTTTGTTGTGAAAATATAATAATATGTTGTGCAAATATACAGTGTCGTGCTAAACATTTTCGGGGCCCCGTTCAAAAAAATATTATAAATTATATTAGTTAAATTAAATTAAATAATTAAATTATTATTTTTTAATCCTAATGTTAAAATAATAATAAAAAATATGGTTAATCACACAATTACTTATATATCAAAAGACATTTAAAGTAATATCAAATTTGAATAGTATAAATAAAAACACATAAATATATTTTTTCTTATAAAATCTGATAAAAATATTTTGTATACTTACAAAATGTTGAAAAATATTTAAATAATATTGTTTTTTCTTTATCAAAGTTTAGAGTAATTGATCTAAATATTTGGAAATAATGTGATAACTAAATGTTTTTAAATAGAGTTTAGTATAAACTATAAAGAGGTTGTAGATGGTCCTTAAAAAAATAAAAACATTTATGATTTTGTCTATTTGTCTAATGATGTATGTCATTTGTAAAAAAAAAAAGTTTATTAATGGAGAAAGTAACCAATGAATAAAAAGAAAAAGAAAAGTAGTGTCCACATTGCATAGTAGATTAAAAAAAAAGGTTTGTTATATAAGGGAAAAAAAAAAGACAAAGGCGTTTCCGCTGGAATTCGAACCTGGAAACTGTAACAGTGGAAGCGTTCTTTCTCAAGAGTTAAACTAGTGGACCAGATGAACTTTGCTATCTCACTTGGAAATAGAAAATATATATAAATAATTATTTTCATATTGGGCTCTAAAATTTCGGGGGCCCTGTTCGGTGGATCCACTTTGTTAAATTACGGTGGGTAATATATGACGTGGGGGGGGGGGGGGGGCCACGCACGCCCAAGCGCAATACGCGCACCAACCAAGCCGAGCACACAAGCCGAGTGGGTTCCATCCTAAAACCAATTGGTGTTAGGTGGGGTAACCCACCCACTTATGTACAAGACTTGGATCTACTTTTTAATCAATGTGGGATCTATCCCACAACTTCAACCTTTTATTCTCAATACACCCCCCTCAAGTGAAACTGCCTGGCCACACATTATTGGCAGTTGCACTTGACGACTTAAGCCTTAAGGCCGGCCAGCCAATTAAGACCAGGAATCTAAACCACACCGCACTTAGCCAAACCTCGGCTCTGATACCATGTTAAATTACGGTGGGTAATATACGACGTGGGGGGTCACGCACACCCAAGCGCAATACGCGCACCAACCAAGCCGAGTGGAGTTCCATCCTAAAACCAATTAGTGTTAGGTGGGATAACCCACCCACTTATGTACAAGGCTTGGATCTACTTTTTAATCAATGTGGGATCCATCCCACAACTTCAACCTTTTATTCTCAATACACTTGAACCGGCCTAAGCACGGGGCTGCAAATATAATATTGTGTTGTGCAAATGCAATATTTTTTTCCACGCTTTTTTTTCTTTTTTGTTTCGTTCCAATACTTTTTGTTGTGCAAATATAACTTTATGCTGTGCACATATAACAATCTGTTGTGCAAATTAGAGTTTTTTCGTGTAAGCACTTTTTGTACATAAAAAATACGCATAAAAACGATGTCAGCACTAAAGAAAAACGCATAAAAACGATATCAACACTAAAAATACGCATAAAAACGATGTCGGCACTAAAAAATACGTATAAAAACGTTGCCAGCACTAAAAAATACGCATAAAAACGATGTCAGTACATATAAATTTCACATAAAAATGATATCAGCACTAAAAATTTGCACTAATATATCTTATTATTGAACATTTATTACAAAATTTTGTAAATTGCTAGCTAGAATTATATAAACTTTAGCATATACGGGAGTCGAACCCACATATTTGCGTATAAGTACATCACTCTACCATTGAGCTAAGACACTTTTAAATTAAAATTGAAAACACTAGCCAAATTATGACAAATATCACATATAACCTATAACAGCATTCATGTATACCGAAAAGATTGATGCTATTTATAATTTAATGAGGAGCTCAAAAGTCATTCTAATGTCTCAAAGCACCAAAATAAGCAGTCATTTCACAATACAATATATATATAACAAGCTAAAATATATAATTTAATTCAACTATAGAAACTTGAAGTACATTGTTGAAGCTTATGACAACATTCATGTGTATAGAAAATTATGACAAATAAGCAGTCATCAATTGAAGTACCTATAACAACATTCATGTGTATAGAAAATTATGACAAGTCCCAGTCGGGGTGGTTTATTGGTGGAGAACAAGGGGGATGTCAGGAGGTCTCGGGTTCGATCCCTACCTTCGCCCCTTTTCTTGGATTAAAATTCAAGATTTGTCTTGCTCCTTTCCAGTGGCTAAAGCCAGTCAACGCAAACCGGTTTACCTGGTACGTGACTTTTGCCAGCTAAGTCACATGCCCGGGGTTTGTCAGCTGGGTCATGTTAATTTAGCTAAGAATTGTGTCTCTTTTACAAATTTTCTCTTAAATATATGGGCTGATCGAGTTATAAAAACACAATAGCTTTTTATCATTAAAATTGAAACATAAAGTACTAGACGTAATCGAATTTGCTTTCCTTAATTATATATAAAAAAAAATCCACCATTTATATATCCAACTAAGAAAAAATGAGGGCCGACGTCGCGACAATGTAGTCAAACTTTGGAGCCATTAAAAAGGACAAACACAGTGATAACAATAAATGGATGACATAAAAATCAAACCACGGCCCACCAGCTAATGGTCCGTACAAATTAAGTGGTGTCGGAGCTCGGGGGTATGTAGGAGTGGAATTGGTATACTACCAATTTATTTTTTCGTGTATCGTGTACCAATTAATTTAAATTGTTAATCGTAAAACCCCTATTATTACCAACCATCGAAGGACTTGTACCAATTTAATTGGTTACAAATTAAGTTGATTGGTACATATTGGTAATGGTAATTTACCAACTTTCAAGTGTTGAGAAAAAAAACATGCAAATATAATACAACTTAATTAAAACGTATAAATTATTTCAATGCTTAGGTTTTTGTCCGAACCGACTATATTTGAGGACGAAAGCAACATAAAACTTTAAAGTTATTACAAAGTGTTTAAACACTAAAACAAAAGCAACATAGTAGTATGAAGGTATTATTCCAAATAACGGTATAAGTTTTCGTCTTAATCGATGTCGAGTTAGTATTCCTCCTTTGATTAAAAATATTTTCTGAAGAAAAAAAGTAAAAAAAAATAAAAACAAAAGGTAAAAACTTAAAACAATTACAAAATAAGTTAAAAAAATATAAATAAAACTAGATATAATTGGTTTGGTAGGAATTGGTTGGTATTACCGTACCAACCAATTTGAAATTGGTTGGTAATGGTAATACCAACTTTTCCATTCTCATTACCGTTACCGTACCAAGTTTTGGAACTTAGTTCGGTATACCGAATTGGTTACCAATTATGTTGGTAACCAATATAATTGGTTACCAATTATGTTGGTTCGGTTGGTACATATTGGTTCGGTTTTCATGGTAATTTTTACCCAGCCCTAGGTATATGGGTGGCTTCAGCCTCTCCTAACTCATAACAAAAAACCAAACATATACTGTATATAATATTTTTACATATAATTTTGGATAATTTAAGGGTTTAAAAAGTTTTTAGAAGAGTATTAAATAATAGGAAAATTTTGCTCAAATATCCATTTAGAAAAGCTAATTAGGTAAACGTCCATATTTAAACGGATATTAAGTAAATGTCCACAAATTTTAAGTAATACCAACTCTACCCTTGGTATAATTAACCCCTTTTATTCCAACCCTCTTCAATCCCCATCATCGCGTCTCTCTCCTTCGCTTCGCGTCTCTCTCCTTCGCTCCTTCTGGTGGTCGGCGTCGTTCGCTCAACCTTCGTCCAGGCCAGGTAATCTCCATTCTTTTGTTGCGTCTCGTCCTTCTCAATCTTTTCCCCACTCCTTTCGGTTCCCTTCCCCTATCGATTTGAGGAATTTCATTGTTTAGCCCTAAATTCGATTGCACTTGTTTATGCTCTAGATGTGAGTTTTTAGTGTGTTTCCCTCGAACCTACACAATTTTTGGACAGAAGAAAAGCAAATCGATTTAATAAACTTCACTTACTCGATTGGATTCGAATTTGGGAAAAAAAAACCCTAGCATGTTTGGTGGCAATTTGTTAAACTTGCAAAATATGTCAATTTGTTTAGTATTGGTGACAATTTTTTAAATATGATCATTTCGATATGTTAATTTTATGATTTGGGACAACATGTGCGGATTTTTGTCTGAATACATTGCTCTGATGACAATTTGTTTATGCTTGTATAGGGTTTGTGTGTTTCTATCCACTTCAAATGGATAATCCAGGTTAGTGTTCTTATTGATGAATCTAATTCATTCTTATTTTATATGTTGTTCTATTTCAAGTGTTTATCATTGCTTGTTTGTTTTGGCGACAATTGCTTATTTGGTGACAATTAGTATTTAACTTGATTCTATATCATCAATTTAAATGAGACTATCAGGGGTTTGCTTCATTGTTTGGTGACAAATGGAATTTATGTTGTTATTTTTATATTGGTGACATTTGGTAGAGTTATATATATTATGTTTTTGTGACAAATGAAATTTATGTTGTTATATTTAGATTGGTGACAATTGGTAGAGTTATATATTCTGTTTTGGTGACAAATGAAATTTATGTTGTTATTTTTAGATTGGTGACAATTGGTAGAGTTATATATTCTGTTTTGGTGACAAATGAAATTTATGTTGTTATTTTTAGATTAGTGACAATTGATAGAGTTATATATTCTGTTTTGGTGACAAATGGAATTTATGTTGTTATTTTTAGATTTGTGACAATTGGTAGAGTTATATATTATGTTTTGGTGACAAATGGAATTTATGTTGTTATTTTTAGATTGGTGACAATTGGTAGAGTTATATATTCTGTTTTGGTGACAAATGAAATTTATGTTGTTATTTTTATATTGGTGACAATTGGTAGAGTTATATATTCTGTTTTGGTGACAAATGGAATTTATGTTGTTATTTTGTTGTTGTTTTTTAGATTGGTGACAATTGGTAGAGTTATATATTCTGTTTTGGTGACAAATGGAATTTATATCTCATTTAGCTATAATGTAATTTTCATTATCCTTCTGTTCAATTGTAGTGGAAGTTGTGGTATGTATACCATCAAATATATCGAGGGTCTTGCATTTCATGGTGGTATTGAAGCTATTTCAGACAAGTATATGGATGTGTATAGAGAGAGAGAGAATGACTATAGAGGGTCTTGCTAAGTATGAATGTCTCAACTGTTCCCCTTTGTTTTGATATTGTTGCAAGTTGATGTAGTCTGACAATTAAGTATTATAAAGTTAAACTTTACATCAAATTTCATCTACTTAGGGTTATTATTGTAACAAAAATGCGTTAATATTAGATCACAAATGTGATGCCATTATAGTATTGTACATCAAATTATTCGTTTGCTCAAGTTTAGTCCCTCTAGGGTCTATGCTCCCCTAGTTCTAGGGTTTCAGTTTCATAACAAAAATTCGTTAATATTAAATGAAAAATCTGATAACATTGGTACTGTACACACATTTTAGGGTTTAGGATTTAGGGATTAGGGCCTTGACCCTAAACCCTAAACTATAATGTACATCAAATTTTCGTCTGCTCAGGTTTAGCCCCTCTTGGGTCTATGATCCCCTTGTTCTAGAGTTTCAGTTTTGTAACAAAAATGTGTTAATATTAGATGACAAATGTGATAACATTAGCATTGTAAACATTTTAGTTTGATGAAAGTGTTTTGTAGTTGGTGACAATTGGTTGGTGACACTGTTTTATCGTTGGTGACTATTAATTTCTAAAAATAGGTGGTTGACACTAAATTGGTGATAAAGTTTTGTAATTGGCGACAGTAGATTATTGACCAAAGCTTGATGAAAATAGGTTGGTTACACTGTTTTATTGTTGATGTCAATAGATTACTGAAAAGAGGTTGGTGACAATGTTTTTTTATAAGTTGATGACAATACGGTTGATTAAACAATATGAAAACAATGTTCTGTAGTTGGTGACAATTTCTTGGTAATGTATAATGTTATGGTGACAAGAGGAAAACCTGTCGTTGTTCTTTCCAAAGAATACTCAAACTCACAACTAGTATAGTGTGTAAGAAAGAGATCGATCCACAGGGAAATCTATTCAATTCAAGTATCAATTCTAATCGCTAGTAAGAATATGGGGGTTTTTAGGTGTGAAAAAGGTCCGCCTTTTATCAAAGTGGAAGTAAGCAAACAAAGGAAATTGGTTTTAGAATGCAGTGGGGAGAAATAGGTTCACCTACAATTTATCACTTCGATTGATGAATTCGATCCTTGTTTCAGCCTCTAGTTCTTGTCTTTTCCTATCAATGTCCTTGTCCAAATCTTATGTAAATTACTAGTCCTACGAGTCCTAACAACCCTTATCTCTAAATAACCCTAACACGGTTAAGATTTAACCTAGAGATATCATTAAGAATATGAATTAACCAAGGTACATGTAATATCAAGCTACGAGTCGATATTTAACATATATTCAACTTCCTACACATCCAATTAGTCCTACGAGTTCTAAAGGGATATGATTGCCACTTGGGTTAAGGTTCGCTACGAGGTATCTGCAAAACCCTAGCAATTGAATGAATCTACTCTAACTAGTTGATCAGGCCAGAGATAATAAAACATATTCAAGCAATTAAGCACAAAGAAGTCAAAACATTGGAATAGGAATAAGAACTAGATTAAGAAACTCACAAATCAACAATCAAAGATCCAAACTGTAGGCGAAACCTCGAGAGTTTAGTTGCTCATGCTCAACAGCGCTCTCAACAATGGAATAATGTGCATAAGGTGAATGAAAATAATAACTAGAAAAGCCTTAAATAGTCTTTTGAAAGTCAACCAAATAACTTAATAAAAACCCTAAGTAAAACTCCAGAATCGATGTTCAGTTTCTGCACGGGCTGCGGGGCGGCCGACGATCAGCGAATTCCTCCGCTTCTGGCTTCGAGCCGCGGGGCGGCCAACGATCCTGCGGGGCGGCCTGCGATTCTTCCGAGCTCTCCTTTTACTTCAGCAGCTCCTATGCATCTTCCTTAGATTATTTTCGCTCTTTTCCGATTCATTCCACCTTCAATCTACTATGCCTGAAATAAACCATAAAATCATGTAGATTCCGCCTCTTCCAACTCAACAAGTAATTATGTAAATCCAACTAAATATATGCAATATTCACAACTAAACTATACTAAATGCACTCTATTATGCAACACTAAATATGCTCTATCATATGGTGACAATTTTTTTAAGGTTACAATATCATGTTAACAATATATTGTCATCAACCTCGTCATTAATAGTTGTCACTAACAATTATCATCAGGAAAATCATCTATTAGTAGAAAAACCCCATTTTTCACCGAGGAAAAGTGTTACTGGCAACTATCACTGGAAGAAAATCAATTGTCACCCAATTTTTTTGTCACCAACAATTATCACAAGAAAAAAAAAGAAAATCAATTGTCACTAGAAAAGATTTTCCCCTAACTGTCACCGAAAAAAATAAAATGTCACAAAAAATCAATTGTCACCAAAATAATTATCATAATTAACTGTCACCAGAAAAATATACTCAACTGTCACCAAAAAATTGTCACCAAATGCAGGCGTTGACCAGAATGGTCAATGTTGACTAGTCAATGTTAAAATTAAAAATGGTCAAAGGGGAAAGTGGAAGGGTTAGGGATGGGAAATGAGGGGTATTTTTGGAAAAAATGGACATTTACTTAATTATGTAAAAAAGTGGACATTTACTTAATTTTGACATGAAAAATGGATATTCACCAAATTTAGCCTAAATAATAAAGTGTTAGTTAGTAATATCCCGGAAATGGATGACTTGATCAGAAATATCCCGGAAAATGAGCGTTTAATTTTGGGTGGTGATTTCAATGGCCATATAGGGCAGGGCAGTGATGGGTACAATACAGGGCACGGAGGTTTTGGGTACGGAGTGCGGAATAACAACAGGCTCACTCTTTTGGAGTTTGCAGTAGCTTTTGATTGCGTTATTGTGAACTCCCTCTTTGCTAAAAGAGACAACCACCTAGTGACTTTTGAGAGTGGTAATGGGCGCTTGCAAATTGACTACTTCCTTGTCAGGAAGGGAGACAGGAGCAGATGCAGAGATTGCAAGTGCATTCCGTTTGGAGGTTTGACTACCCCGCACCGTCTTCTAGTGTTAGAGCTCGAGTTCAAGGGTTGCAGAAGAAGGACGGTCAGCAGGCACATGTCTAAAATCAGATGGTGGCGACTCAATGAGGAGGATGGGGCACTCTTGAGGGAGAAGATTTTAGTAGAGGCAGAGAGGGGAGGATCGTGGACAACTAGGGACAATGCAGACTTAATGTGGGAATCGGTGGCAAGTTGCATCCGAAGAACAGCTTCAGAAGTCTTGGGCATTTCTCGGGGGAGTAGCAGACACAAAGTCAATGAGACTTGGTGGAATAAAGAAGTGCGAGAAGCGGTTAGGGGGAAACAGATGGCATTCAGAAGTTTTGTGAGTAGTACCAGCGAGGACGATAGGGAGTGTCGACTAACAGAATACAGATGCGCCAAGAAAGAAGCCAAAGTGGTTGTGGCAAAAGCTAAAGAGAAGGCATTTGAGCATATGTATAAGGCTTTGGATAAGAAGAGGGGAGACAGATTGCTTTTCTCCTTGGCGCGGGCCAAGGAACGTCAGAGTAAAGATTTGGACAGACCACGATGTATTAAGGACGAGTCGGGTAGAGTGCTTGTGGATGACACGCGGATTCAGCAGAGATGGAAGAGGTACTTCTCTGAGTTGCTTAATGAGGGTTTTAGAGCAACAGATGGTACTTCGAGCAGTAGTGGTCGTGATGATTTTTCACACTACAGAAGCCTATCTTATGAGGAAGTGAAGGGGGTTGTAAGTAAAATGAAGAGTAGGAGAGCTGTGGTGCTTGATGAGATTCCAGTTGAAGTGTGGAAGTGTTTAGGCGTTAAGGGAGTAGAGTGGCTTACCCAACTTTTCAACGTTATTCTCAAGACTGCGAGGATGCTAGAGGAATGGAGACTCAGCAAGTTAATCCCATTATATAAGAACAAGGGCGATGTACAACAATGCAACAACTACAGGGGTATTAAACTCCTCAGCCGCACAATGAAGATTTGGGAGAGAGTTATTGAACGACGACTGAGAGGGATGGTTATCGTTTCCGAGAACCAGTTTGGTTTTACGCCAGGAAGGTCAACTACAGAAGCTATTCATCTAATGAGGCGCTTGGTGGAGAAATACAGAGAACGGAAGAAAAATCTGCATATGGTTTTCATTGATTTGGAGAAGGCATACGACAGAGTGCTAAGAGACCTTATTTGGGAATGTTTGAGAGCTAAAGAGGTTCCAGAATCCTACATGAGGGTTGTTAAGGATATGTACGAGGGTTCACAAACTAGTGTGTACTCTCATAGTGGGGACCCTGAGTACTTTGATGTACAAGTGGGCTTGCACCAAGGCTCGGCTTTGAGCACGTTTCTCTTTACAATAGTCATGGATGTGGTGTCAGGAAGTATCCAGGGTGGGATCCCGTGGTGTATGCTGTTTGCGAATGATGTTGTCCTGGTGGATGAGACTAGGGTAGGGGTCAGCAGCAAACTTGATTTATGAAGGGATAAGCTTGAACAGAAGGGCTTTCTTTTGAGCAGGACAAAGACGGAATATATGGTTTTCAGATTTGGCGAAGAGGAAGCGGGTGACGAGGGGGTCCTGTTGGGTGAGGACCTTGTTCCAAAGAAAGACAGTTTCAAGTATCTGGGATCTATGATGCAGAGCGATGGAGGGGTCGACATGAATGTCAAGCACCGGATTCAAGTAGGTTGGCAGAAATGGAGGGCTGCATCAGGAGTCCTATCTGACAGAAAAGCCCACTTAAGCTCAAGGGTAAGTTCTACAAAGTGGTGGTGAGACCAGTTTTGTTATATATGGGGCAGAGTGTTGGGCGACAAGTAAGGCACATGAACAGAAACTAATGGTGGCGGAGATGAGAATGCTCAGATGGATGTGTGGGGTCACTTTGCATGACAGAATCAGAAACGAGGCTATCAGAGAAAGGGTAGGAGTGGTCAGTATTCAGGCTAAGTTGCGGGAAGCGAGACTGCGATGGTATGGACATGTTCAGAGGAGAGATCCGAGTGCACCAGTGCGCAGATGTGACCATTTGGCTATCGACAGTGTCCGGCGGGGCAGAGATCGTCCAAAGAAGAGCTAGCGTGAAGTGATTTGATAGGACCCGGTCGTTTTGGGACCGATAGAGGAGATGTCACGCGACAGAGTGCAGTGGAGGAGTGCTATTAGAATTGTCGAAAACTAGTAGGGTGCAGTGTTTCCAGCACCGCGCTTTCCTGCCGTCTCGTCCTATTTTTGCACATCTTTTTCTTAATTCTTGTGTGTGGTCTTTTTGCCGTTATTTCTTATGGTTGTTTCTGGTGTGGAGTCTTGTCCTGTCTTCGAGGACTTCTCTTGGATCACTAGGAAACACCCTCTCGACCTAGTCGGAGAAAGGGTGCGTACAACTCGATCCCCCAGACCCTGCTTCAAGCGGGATATACTGGGCACGTTGTTGTTGTTGTTGTTGTTAGTTAGTTAGTTAGTAATTAGAGGTGAACATTTGAATTATATATATAAGGTCTTGAACTTATATTCCTATAGCTTTATTTAGTGGATTTTTTTTGCTCCGAGCTTTTTAAACTTGAAATATAATATTTTTTTTATTATAAAAACTTGTATTATATATATATATATATATATATATATATATATATATATATATATATATATATATATATATATATATATATATATATATGTATTAAAAATTCCAATAATGAAGTTGATCGAGTCCCCTCACGATGTTTTTTCTGGATCCGCACGCCCCTATAGCATATAATGTAAAAGAAAAAAAATACTCCCTCGGTTTAAAAATACATTTTCTTTGATTTTTTTTAATTAGTACGTTTTTTTAGGAGTTAAAAACTATATAAAATATCAAAAAATACTATTTTTTTAAATAATTATTTGTTTTTTAAATTAATATTTTATATAGCTTTTATTTCCTAAAAAAATGTGTCAAAAAATAATAAAAAAAAACATGTATTTTCGCTCAAAGGTAGTAATAATAAGGGAAAACTAATTAAAATACCCTCACATTTGGGGGTATGGTAAAAATATATCCTCAACTTTCAAATGTAATAAAAATATCCCGACTTTTGAGGGTGGTGGTAATATATTTAGGGCTGGCACGGTACGGTACCATGGTAATTTTTCCATTACCACGTACCGTACCGATACCCCTCGGTATGGGATTTTCCGTACCACATACCAACCGAATAGTTTCGGTACCGAAACTCTTGGTACCGAAAGTATCGGTTACCGAATATCGGTACCGTGGTAACCGAAGCCACTATTTTCATTCTTCGATTTTCGTTTTATACACTGTGGTACCGATGGTACCGATGGTAC
Organism: Persicaria tinctoria; assembly: GCA_037127255.1. NCBI lineage: Eukaryota > Viridiplantae > Streptophyta > Magnoliopsida > Caryophyllales > Polygonaceae > Persicaria > Persicaria tinctoria. The sequence goes on along the minus strand of JBANSL010000013.1, from coordinate 7,827,714 downwards.
CAATGACAGATTATGCTTGAAAACGAACTGACTATCCTTGGTACCAACGTTACCACGATATTTTATTTTATTTAAAAAATAAAATATATTTTTTATTTTAAAAAAAATTAAATATATATTCGGTACCAACGGTACCACGGTATTTGGGTTGCCCATACTGTTACGGTACCGACTATCCTTGGTACCGAGACTTCGGTTACCGATTCAGTCGGTTACCGACTTCTTGGTACCAATGACCCGTTGATACGGTTGGTAATCGGTTGGTATGAGAATTTTCGATTACCATACCAACCCTAAATATATTGGCCTGTGTTTTCTCACAGGTCAAAAATCCTGACAAGACAACCTACGTGGATTTTTTTTGACAAGACAACATACGTGGAAGCCTTTTTTTATAAATTAGCACTAAAATTGGGTTTTGTTGATCGGTTTCCTTAGGAAAAAAATAAACGATAACAAACTAAACCCGAAAAACGAAATTGATTCAACCAAGCAACTAATCTGGTCAAAATTGCCTCAAATTAACACAACACGACTATTCCTAACACCAAACCGACAACAAAACTAAACCAACAAAAACAACAACAACAACAACAACTAAGAGGGGAAAAAATTAAAACATATCCACCCAAATCCGTGAACGAATCAAAGGAGAAGAAGATGTGAGAGAGACAGCTCAAGATAGTCGACCACGAGAGAGGAAGACTGACATTGAAGAGGAAACATGAGCTACCTAGAAGACCTGGAAGACAATTCAAGAGGCGACCACGGTCCACGGAAGAAGTTATGAGGGAGGAAAAGGCGTTGGGTATGAATCCGGTCTAACTCTGTATTTTTTCCTAAGGACACTGTTCAAGAAAACTCTTGTAAAAAATCCGCATAGGCTGCCTTGTCAGCACTTTTGACTTGTGAAAAAACTTGTGGTAATATATTACCACTACCCTCAAATGTCAGGATATTTTTATTACATTTGAAAGTTGTGGATATATTTTTACCATACCCCCAAAGATGGGGGTATTTTAATTACTTTCCCCTAATAATAATTATAACACTATAACTGTATTAGAGTTATTAGGATTGTAAGCATAAATCGTATAATGTAGATAATGTATATGCATACTTGACATTCGAACAAACCGCATTAGCATCGTATTTATTATTCAAGTTGCATTAGCATCTAATTTATTATTTTTATAGGGCGGTAAGTTGCGCAACCAAAACATATCCAGTAGGATGCACGTATACGATGCACTCAAACCCCGCACAACCTATATGCATGTTAGTTTGAAACTTTGCCTCTACCCCCAATGTTTTTTTAGCTAAATTCTATAATATATAGGCTGTTTTTTCATGTATCCAGGATGTGTATTGGGTGCACCTTCAACATAGTGGAGTGCACCTCAATTCCTCCTTTTTTATATCTAGTCTATAGGATTATGTTGTCCCTAATGGATCATAACTTAGAATAAGGAAGATTGATAGAAAAAGGAGAGATTTAGGGAAGAAGATGATGAATTAGGGAAGAGAGATTAGGGTTTAGAGAGGAAGAGAGAGTAAAGGGTTAGGGAGAAAAGGGATATTCATTTCATTATTTTTCATAATGATCAAATTACAACTCATAAGGGTATTTATACTAACCATACAGAGCGCTTTCATAGCTAAACGCTCAATTCAAGACAATATCCTAATTGCAAACGAAATATTCCCTTCCTTCCAACACAAAAAGGGGTCTACCGGTTGGATGGCAGTTAAGCTAGATATGGAAAAAGCATTTGATATGGTCCGATGGGACTTCCTACAAAAAATCATGGAAAAATTTGGCTTCAGCACCACTTTTTGTGGTTGGATTAAGGAATGCATAACAACAGTAACATATTCCGTCCTAGTTAACAACGAACCAACGGACTTATTCACACCAACCAAGGGGCTGAGGCAAGGTGACCCTCTATCCCCATACCTTTTTCTACTCGTCTCTGAAGTCCTTGCTAGAGGACTCCAAACCGAGTCAACATTACAAGGTAGTCATCTGGGCATCTCAATCAAACGAAGTTGCTATAAAGTTCCTTTTTTGGCCTTTGCTGATGATATTATCATATTCGCATCTACTTCTAAAAAAGCTTGTGATCAAATCAATACAATCACCCATAACTTTTGCCAATTCTCGGGTCAACATATCAATTATCACAAATCAGCATTTTACACCACACAAAACACTACCAATGCTACAAAGAACACCATTAAAAATGAGCTACAAATACCTTACACAACCAATTTAGGGAAATATCTAGGATGTCCTATCATTACTAGCAAAGTAACCAAGTCCACCTTTGAAGATATCACAAACTCAAGTAAAACACAACTAACAAAATGGACAGCAAACAACTTATCACAGGCTGGAAGATGCACACTAATCAAATCAAATTTGGCTGCTAAACCATTACACATCATGCAATGCTTCATGTTACCATCTCATATTCATAAAGAGCTAGATAAGATCAACAGAAACTTTCTATGGAACAAGGGACCTAAACATAAACCCCTAATCAACTGGTTTGAGGTGTGCAAATCACCCGCTAATGGAGGTCTGGGTCTTCGCTTATCAGAAGACATGAACAAAGCACTCCAGCTTAAACTCTTCTGGAAAATCCTAGCAGAACCAAATAACCCTTGGGTTATATTAATAACTCAAAAATATTTACAAGACAAACACATCCTCAACTATGAGAAAAAAGGAAATGCATCATGGCAATGGTCAAAACTGGTCTCTCTTATTCATCTCTTTAAGAGCGGTCTTCGATGGGGCATCGCGAATGGCAAATCAATAAACTTCTGGCATGATCGCTGGATTGGGGAGGACCCTTTGGTAGCTCAAATATCAAACCCAAATTTATTAGACAATGACCTAATGGTTGGCAGTTTTATTTCTGAAAATCATGTATGGGACATCAATAAACTATATAACGAATTAGGTACCCTTGTCAGCAGGGAAACTCTGGAAAAGATTACTCAAACACCAATCCCAAAGCACATCCACCAGGATAAACTCTACTGGACCCCTAGTAAAAATGGTTGGTTCTCTACGGCCTCAGCCATTGATCTCATCAACAAAGCAAAACATCACACCATGTCCCAATTGCACTGGATATGGAAACTAGATGTAGCCCCAAAAATCAAAGACTTCCTGTGGAGAGTTTCAAAAAACGGATTACCGACTTCTGCCAAACTCGCTTCTCGTGGTGTTGGCATCCCCACCGACTGCCCCTTATGTGGGATGAATTTCGAGGATACAGACCATCTTCTATTCCATTGCCCATTAACAAAACAAGCAATACAACACCTATCGCAAAAAATCTATAACACAATTCGAAGTGTATATGACTCCACTTCAAACACGAATGAAACAATTTGTGCCCTGTACATATCACTAAGTAAAACAGAATTCTCATCACTTGCTACAACTTGGTGGTGCTCCTGGTATTTCAGAAACAAAGCTCTATTTGACAATGTTACTCCAAACCCTAAAACAATAGCAACATTCACAACAAGCCAAATACTTAATTGGGAAAAGGCAAAAACTGATGACTTAAGTACAGAACAGAACAACCACAACAAAAATCCTAACCTAGGGAACAACAGTAAACGCATAGCTAAATGGACAAAACCAAGAAGAGACTGGTACAAGCTTAACTTTGACGGAGCTTTTTCGTCTAGTAACAACGGTACATATGGATTCCTCATTAGAGATAGCCTGGGCCATTGTCATTACACAGAATCGGGCCCTTCCCCTTTTCCCTTTGTAACTGGATCAGAATGTTTTGGCCTGTGGAAAGGCGTGCTTAAAGCGGTGGAACTAAATATTTCGCATATTTGCATTGAAGGCGATAATCTCAGTATTATCAAAAGCCTCAAGTCAGGTACGTCTTGCTCAGGTGAAATCGAGATGCTGATATCAGACTCGCTATATGCTCTGGGCATGTTCTCAGAATGTGAGATTTCTCATGTTTTTAGGAATGGTAATCAAGCAGCTGACCGACTATCTCATCTTGGAATTATATTCTCTGGCTTGACTTGCCATTCAGATGCAATTTTAAGAAGTATTATCCGTAAGGATGCTCTTGGCTAGTTTGCTTTGCCAAATAGCCAAATTCTTTCTTGTTCAAAAAAAAAATAAAAAAAATACTAACCATATCTCTAATACTCACATATAATCCGTATACATGACATATTAAAAGTCAAATAATCATATTAGCGACTCCAATACCATATCAAATTCTGATTGGATTATTATCCAGAAGTAGTAACTCCTTAAAGATCCACCAAATTAAAAGCAAAACAACAAGTAGGAGCATTATTTTGTATGTGCAAATGAAAGTTAGTTTACAACATATTTGCCTTGCCAAACAGGCAAATATATGATAGAATTGAATTAATAAAAAAAAAAATTGTTTTGTGGCTGGTACTACATCCATCTCAAAATCTAGGTAGTTTGACTTCTTTATATATTTTTTAAGGAGTTAAAAACTCTTTAAAATATATTTTTTTAAAAATAATATACTTGGAGCGTTCTTAGAGTTTCATCTGCACTATCCACATGAAATGGATTTTTGTTGTACCGTCGGTCTACGGTGCTACTGTTCGGAGGAATTGGCTTCGTTCTTCGCCGATATCCTTAACTTATTGGGAGTACTTGTGCTTAACTCGTCTTGTTGTATAGTTTGTTTCTACTTATTTCATTGTGTTTGTTTTTTTGCATTTACTGTATGTTTAGGCGATTTTCGTCTACATACTCGTCGGCCTATCGAGAAACAGGCAGATCTCGAATCTTTATTTAATAATTAAAAAAAAAGGTATATATAATATTATTTTTAAAAAATTAATTAAAAATTTTAATATTTTATAGAGTTTTGTTTATTAAAAACATGCTAAAAAATGAAATGATTTATATTTTTGAGATGGAGTCGAAATGAGTATAAATTAACGATCTCACAAGCCAGAAGTTCGATCATAAATTTGTTCGTGCGGGGATGTCTTTAAAGCAATTTTGTTGAGGGAGGTTTCCAAATCCTTTATCCTTTAATTTGTTAAAAAAAATTGGCGGGGCACCCAAAAAGAAAATACACTTTCGTTTTTTTTTTTTTGATTAGGAAATAATTCGAGAGTCAGGCATATCTGACAACTCGAGAGGCCGACGAAGTCGGCAGACGGTGAGACCGTCTATACATATATAAAAAGGTGCAACAACTACAAAGTGGGAGGCGTAATCCCGGACGAGCAAGCGAGCCACACCCGTACACGCTGGAGACAACGTAGACTAAAATCCGGTGCCAAGCATCCCCAGGCGGCGACACCGTTGGCCAGCGGTAAATCAGGAGCCAGTCCTGTGGGCAGTGAAGACGATCCTCCAGGGAATAGCCTGACGCGGAGTCGCCTCGATACACACCACCACGACCCTAGCCAACCACACCGGTTGTCAGAGCTCCAGCGCGGAAGAGGAACGCCAAGCAACAGGGATCAAAACCCAGAACCATCCATGAAGATGTGCACCAATATTCCCATTCACACGAATGGGAATTTATTTAAACCCTAACGGGATTTTCAAACCCTTACGGGATTTATGCCCTTTCGGGAAGGTTCCAACCCTTTCGGGTAATTTTTATTTTATTTTATTTTATTTTATTTCCCACCTCAAACCTTGGGCCCCAAGGACCAAGGAGGAGCGGGATGGTTCCAGCCATGGCAGCCTAGGCGAACGGCGGCGACGACGGCCATCGCAACGCGACGGGAGCCGAGGAGGCGCCGGTGGACTCGAGACCTAGATGGACATATCTCGTAACGGTGAGGCGGCGGCGGATTGAAGGGTTTGGCAAGGGGAAAAGATCCGAAACGAAATCCAAACCACCAAAGATAGATGGTGGTGGAGAGGAGCCGAGGTTTAGGCCGGACGGCAAGGGTGGTGGTGGTGGTGGACGGCGAGGATGGTGGTGGTGGTGAAAACGGGAGTGAACGACGGATGACATCAACACCTATGTATGAAGGTCGAGGTGGTGGGGATGGTGTTTGGATTTGGGGATTTGGTGGTGGTGGTGTTTGGATTAGAGGATAGGTGATGGAGGCGGTGGTGGGTGGGTGGTGATGGTGGTGTTTGGATTTGGGGGTTAGGGTTTTTAGGTTAGGGTTTTTTAGGGAGAGGGTGGTGCGGCGGTGCTGTGGTGGAGTGGCGGCGGTGGTGCGGTGGTGGGGTGGCAACGGTGGTGCGGAGGTGTGGTGGTGGGTTGGTAGTGGTGCGATGAGTGTAGCGGTGGGGATTTGGGGCCGGATTCTAGAGAGAGGGCAGAGCCCTACTCTCTAGAACTTTAGGGTGGTGCGGCGGTGCTGTGGTGGAGTGGCGGCGGTTGTGCGGTGGTGGGGTGACGACGGTGGCAGTGGTGCGATGGGTGTAGCGGTGGGGATTTGGGGCCGGATTCTAGAGAGAGGGCAGAGCCCCACTCTGAAAATACACTTTCGTGTTTTAAAAACGGAAGTTGTTCTATATTAATTATTTGTTTTTTTTTATTTTTTGAAAAATATAATACATAACTTCGCGTGTTTAAAAAACGGAATGTCAAATCAACTTTATACCTTCCGTTTTTAAAACACGAGAGAAGAAAACTACTTTTTGCCTTCCGTTTTTAAAAACCGAAAGGACAAATCTACCTTTTGCCTTCCGTTTTTTAAATACGGAAGTTCAAAATAGTTGTTTGCCTTCCGTGTTTAGAAAGCGGAAGGGTATGCTTTTATTTTTATTTTTTTCGGTCAAAAAAGGGTATGAATATGACGAATATAATAATGGGTATTTTGGCCTAGTTGCGCCGAACTCCATAGAAGAATGTCAAACCACACATCCAATGGTAACGAATGAGTCAACAATAATATTTAGGTATTTATGAACTTTTATAGTATAATTTAATGATAATATTGATTCAATTCGTGAAATTTGATTATTTTCAACTCTATTTCAATTGTTTTCAGTTTGATAGAATGAAGATTGTTGGCTTTGATTATTCGCCTTGTTTTGCGAATAATTATTACTGGAGGGATAGAAAATCGATGTTAGAATGGGCTCGGCAGATTGCTTTTGTGAACAACTTTGTTCTCACAATTGTAAAATCTTGCAATAGCTCGGCAACCCGATACGGCTCAGTATATTTTGGATGTGAAAAATATGGAGAAAATAGAAATCGTAAGAAGAAAATTAGAGGTGTTGATGTACCAGTAATAGTCCTGTGGGATGGAAGGTCTAAAAAAAATTGTCATTTTTGTTGTATGGTTGGGAAGCCGAAAGAAATGTATGGCGGCTGAAAGTGGAGTGTGGTATGCATAACCATAAACTGCCTCCTAGACTGCAAGGTCATCAGATGGTGGGACGATTGACGAATGAGGAGATACAACTAGTGAAAGATTTGACATTTGGAGGGGTAAAGCCAATTCCCCTTCTTGCGACATTGAAAAATACTTTCAAGGAGAATTTTAGCACGAGACAACAAATTTATAATGCAAGGGCGAGAATCAAGAAGAATGAGATACAAAATATGACCCCAATGCAACACCTCCACAATATGCTCGGGTATCTAAAATTCACTTTCAGTCACAGGCTTCGTCCCGATGGGTCTTTGCAAGAGTTAGCATTTGCTCATAAGTATTCATTAGAGTTGTGGACGAAATTCTCATACGTCATGATTATGGACGCAACCTATAAGACCAACAGGTAAGCTTAAGTTTTGGTAATGTAGACATTATTCTAATTTTATTGTTTGTAATTGAATCATATGATTTAGAAAATGACGTGGAAGTGTTCGTTGAAGATGATATACATATATTTTGGCGACAAGTGGAGTGGTGGGGTCCTAGGTTGGCAAGTGCAGATGCACCAGTTGAGATTGACTTAAATGCAGTGTCTATTAGAAAATTGGGGAAAAGAATTACAGAAGGTACTCTAACCGAGCTGGAAACTCAGATGGTCGCAACCCACTGGAGGACGATGAATGCTCCTGACTGTGTAGCTATCGGTGTTCCAAACCCAGTGAACCCGAAGGGGAGGCCGAGGGGGAGGACAGATACATCTACAACCCGCCCAACGATGGGTTTTGTAGTTTAGTATGTAGACCTATTAGTTGGACGTTGTCTGTTTTGGAATTCATTTTGTTCAACGTCCTTATTAGAATAATTTTAAACTTGCAAATCTGAAAAATTTATTTTTCTCTCTTTAGTTTGAGAGTAAGTTTGTTATGTCGATTAAATGATATAAATATGCTTTAGTATTGTTGATCGTTGAGTTTAATTTATTCTAAACTCATGATGTAATAAAATCTACAGGAAATCAAAAGTTTTGAATGTTGGTTCGCAAAAACCCAATAAACCTTTCTTTTGCATTCAAAGATAAGTTTTGAATTTCACTTAAAATTAAAGTTTTTATTGGTTTTATTTTTTATTTATTTTTCTTCCTGTGTACCATGACTTTTAAGTTGTGAGAAAAATTGAATCCTCGCTATTTTATACGGCCTCTAAATTATTTAGTTTTTATGTTCTGTTTAGGTAATTGTTTGAGAATATATCAGTTTATCTCACATATACTTTTATACAAGTTTAACATAATTTTGGTTGAGTTTGTTCGGATCAATATATATGTTATTGTAGTATTAATTATATTAACAAATTTTTATACAAAAAAATAAAATATTTATAAAACATTATATTAAAGGATATCAAAACGTAACTTATGCAATAAATTTGGTTATTTACTATTTATTGGATAAATAAGTGAAAAAAATATTAAACAATATGTAAAGAAGAGTTCTTACTCTTATATGAAATTTATTAACAAAACGCGCAAGAGCGTGGGTAACCGTTACAATTTATTAATTAAAGTTATGTGTGTTTCTATTTTTTTTTAAAGTTAAAATCAAACTCATTTGTTTTTTCAAAATACTTTAAAAATTGTACTCCCGTATTTAGAAAACAGGTCTATAAAATAGTTGTACTCCCGTATTTGAAAGAGGGGAGGTGTAATTAAAATTGTACTTCCGTTTTTTAAATACGAGAGTACAACCCAGTTTTATAACTCCCGTTTTTTAAAAACGGAAGGCAAAACTAAAATTTGTACTCTCGTTTTTCAAATACGGAAGTACAACTTATATTTAGCACTCTCGTGTTTTAAAAACGGAAGGCATAAAGTAACTGTCTATTTACACTTCCGTTTTCAGGGCACGGAAGTATAAAGCCTTTTTGAGTGCTTACCCGAAATTTTTTGTGGTGGAATTAGAGGATGCGTTCTTCTATATCCCAACCTTTTCCCCTTACAAACTCTAATTAAAAAGAAAAGTAAAAATAAATTAAAATTAAAAATAGATTAAAAGAATAAAAAAATTAATTTTTTTTTAGAAGGAGAGACATGATCGGGGACAAATGATTTAGATCTGGTTTAATATTTGTAGCAAATCATTTTGATAAAGTACTGTAAATATAGGAAATATGCATTTTGTACTGTTTGACAGGGGCAGATCCTGGGTTGTCATTCCGGGGATACTTGAAGGTAAATTTTTCATCATTCCGATAATGTTTCGAGAATGTTTAAAGGTAAAAAAAAGTTTCTTTTGTAATTTTGTTCCCCGAGCTGGGGATGCTTGACGTAAAATCTTAGGAAATTAACACTAATTTTTTTTTTGGATGCTCAAGCATCCCCATCCTAACAAAAAGATCTGCCACTGCTGTTTGATCATCTTCTTCATTCAATCAAGAAATTAGAGTTTTCTGCAACTGTTTCTCTTCTATTTTGTTCTTCTAATTTCATCAATCTTGATTCAAACATGGTATCAGAGCAAATGCTTTGATCTTAGATCTTTGGTTTTCTGATTCATTGCTTCTGCATCATCGAATGATTTGCTCTGTTTTTCCTACAACAATTTCGAATCCGTCGAATGCGTGGTTTCCAAGTTCTTCTACTGATCCCTCTGATCCTTATTACATTCATCCACCCGGTTCACTTGGAATGGTGCTGGTTTCAAAGGTACGTGTTCAATTGAACCATTTCTTTTCTTGGAAATGAGTTGTTTCTATTACCCTTTTCACAAAGAATAAGATAGGTTTAATTTATTGATCGAATCTATTCCTAAACCTCTGAGAGATTAATCTTCATATATTATATTCCTAAACCTCTGAGAGATTCTTCATATATTCAAAAATGGTAACGCTGTAATGATATGGTTACTTGTTGGTTTGTTGAATGCAATGAAACCTGAGTTGACCAATAGTTTTCTTTTATGAAATTCCGCCGTGGATTTTTAGTCTGATTTGTTGTCTCGTTTTTCTAGGTCAATATTGCACAACTTTTCACCGTGGAAAAAGCAATTACTAAGTATATCTCATTATTTCACTCGAATTAAGCGCTCGTGGGATGAAAGGGATTTGCCGAGTTGGGATCCATTATTGATTATTGTCCCACGCCCATAAACACAAAATAAGCATACAAGGCTTAGGTAATTAATAATAAGACAGTATATTAATAGAACGTACTATCGGAGTAACAAACTATAAAACATTTATATGTGATGAAGTTTGCAAAATAAATGCTATAGTGGAGCTCACTGACATAAATACTCAGGAAAAAATAAAAATGGTACATACATAAGGCTTGATCGATCACCTAACGTTAATGGGTTGGACACATGGTTTCGAACCCCATGTAGCTGTGATGCTCGATTTTGTGGAACATGTGTATTAGCCCTTCACTCCCTGCAGGCCCATTACCAAAAACCTTGATTAATAACTAATAAGCTTTGAAAACCCCTAATTTAATTCAATTTAAGTTGTTTCATATTAGGGTATTTCGAGTTGTGGTTGGATCCACGGATATCTCGTTTTTTAAAAATGATTTAATTGTATTAAGTTATGAAAAATGATATCAATACACTATATACTACAACTCGTGTGTTGTCCCGTACACATTAATACAATATTTCAAATTTACATCTATTATTTATTTAAAAAAGCTATGAAAAATATGATAAAAACAATAAATATGAATTACAATATGAGAATTAAAATAATAACAATAACAAGAAATATAATGTGAAAATTTGTGAGAAATAAACTAATAACGATCAAATTGTGCGAAAAAATATAAAATAAAAATGAATCTAAATATAAATAATTCATTCTACCAAAAAAATAATATAGATATAAATAAAATAACAATTATCAAATAATTAATTTTGATATAAATAAATCTTTCTGCTAAAAAAAATAATCTAGATGTAAATTAAAAAAACACTTATCAAATATTTATCTATTAATATTTTTAGTAAGCACTACCTCCGATCTAAAAAGGATGTCGTTTAACTTTTTAACATGTATTTTAATAAGGTAAAAACTATATAAAATATTAACTTTTTTTTAAAATTTTTTTACAACTTAATATTTCTTGGTAATAAGTATTAGATTATAAAAAAAATAATAAAAAAATTAATATATTATATAATTTAAAGCTCCTTAAAATACGTGTTAAAAAGTCAAACGACATCCATTTTGAATCGGAGGAAGTATGACTTATAATAACTTTTTATAAATGCTGAAAATATATTATTTTAATAATTCTTTTTTAGCGAAAAGTTTGTTTTCTAGAATCAACCACACGCTATATATCGGCTTTCGTGTGTGGCTATATCTAGGTATGAAGAACTCGCTGAAAAAAAAACACAAGACCTAATGGGCCCAACCTTCAAATCCGGCCCATTGGGCCGAGTTGGCAATAAAGATAGCATGAACTCGTATTAGATAAAATAAGTTACTTACCAATAAAAAAGGTACTGATGAATATGGTGAAAGCGAGGATGAAGATGATGATAGACACTCTTCCTAAGACCGCAATCACTTTCTTGACGACATATTTTCCTACAAGTGCTGCTATGGTCGTCACTCCAACAAACTACAAAGTTGCATCCAACAAAAGGTAGAGATTGATTCATTCATTAATTACTTTGATCAATTGTTAGTTAATAATCATCTTTGACAAATGCATATATGGATTTTAGGGTTTTGTGAATGTTAACAACAATAGTGTAGTTGAGATCAATCCGACTTACTGTAAGGAATCGGGAATCGCTTGAGAAGGTAGTACTCTACGACCGACATGGATGATGAGAACAACATGGCAAAGGTAGTTGTCGCCGTCGATACCTTCAAAGAATGTTCACATATAAGTTTCCCTAATCTTTGAGATGTGAATGAATAACTTTAGTATGTGTGATCTAGTAGGCTACTCTAGCTAAGCCAGCTGGAGTAGCCCACTAGATCAGAAGATTCGTCAAACCCTAATTGACCAGAAAGGCAAAAACTCTCAATCTCTTGAGATTGATTGGTTGGCCGATTTAATTATTTGGTGCAAAGTTTAAACCACTTAGATCGAGGATCATCTTACCTGGGGAGGAACTCCCATCTCGAGAAAATAAGGCCCCAAAATGATACCACCACCAATACCGACGAGGCCTCCAATAGTACCCGCAAGTACACCAATGAAGCAGAAGAACACTAGTTGGCTTGCTTTGAAGTCGGTCCCCTTTTCCCCTCGCGATGCAATTACCGTCTTCCCATTGTACAATCTCACAGCTTCATATCCTGACGCTGCAACCGCCACAGGGATCTACGCCATCATAGACAATACCAACCAACTAATCCATATGTGGATTAACAACAATAAATGAACACCAATATATCTATATCTATATCTATATGTATATATAGGTCTAGTTTGAGGCAGAAGTCATACTTGTAAGAGGTTGACAACCCAATACATTGGTGACCAATTAGTGGTCAGGTAACTCTGCATCCAAGAACAAGCTAGGGATTCAATTTAGCATTTATCATAATGATTAATCATAAAAAAAAGCAGGATTAATTTTGAGTTAACCTTGATGATCTGAAGTGTCAACATCGCGATCCAAACACAACAAACGACACCAAGTTTGCTCCAATGCACATTTCTTATTAGGGACACCTACATGAATTCATTTGCAATCGGAAGAAAATTTCAGCTCGTGAATTCGGAAGATGTTATTGTTCTACGAATGCGAAGTACTCATACGTACCTTTGGGCGGTTTTTCGACCCTCCAGGCAAAGATTTATTTTCTGATTCTAATGTACCTGCATTTTGTTTGTCCATTTCTGATCCAAACGAGAGAGTTATATACAAATACGCATTAGTCATAACGTTACAAAGTAATGAAGATAATTAAATCAAATATGGATTGAATATGTATAAGGCACTAGTAGAAAAATGTGAATTTAGCACACTACAAAAGAGGCCGGATGTGTTATATCCGGGGTCTAATATGGTTTAAAGGTATTTGTTTTTTTTAAAAAAAAATATCTACAGTATATAACCCGGATATGAAGCACGTCCGGGCTATTATGTGATGGGTATTTCAATTCAACACAAATGAAATAACCCAAAGCTAAAAAATCCGGGTTATTGTGTCGTTCTAATAACCCGGGCGTTTCATCAACGCCTTACCTCCGGGCTTTTTTGTATCCACTCCACCAGTCCCAAAAAAAAACCCGTAATAAGATCCGGGATATAAAAGAGGGGCCTGAAATCACGTAATCCCAAAATAGCTCGCCCAAATCGAAACTGAAATCAATTCCCAAATCGAAATTGAGATTTTGACCGAGGAGGGAGAATTTCCGCCTCACTCCACCTTCGCCATCGTCTCCGTCTTCACCATCTTCGCCTGCACCCGTTCAAATCCGTCGAAACTGAAACCACCGTCTTCACCTTCTTCGCCGTCCGAAGCTTTCACTGTCCATTCTTCGCATGCAGCCGACAAACCTAGATGGCTCAGAGAAGGGAGCTTCCGCCTCTCTCCACCTCCCGTCGTCTCACCATCCTTGCCACCTCGCCGTCTTTGCCTTTCACCCTCTCGCCTGTCGCCGTCTTCGTCTCTCAGCTGTCATACCGAGGTAAGGGTTTGTGGTTCTTCGATTAGTAGGGATCGTTTTTTAAATTTGGGTTTAGGGTTTGTGGTTCTTCGTGAATGTTTGACCCTGAATCCGAAATTAGGCCTTGGTGTAGCTCGATTTGGGGCAGAGATTGAGCAATTTGAGAACCTCATCCTTGGATTGACAAAAACCTATAGAAAATCAAGCGTTTGAATGTTTTCGTTTTCGATAGAGTCTACGAATCGGCGATTCCAGTGGATTGTGTTTCGTGAAGCTGAGATTTGAATGCTTTGTTGTACTGATTTAACTACTTTTACAAAGGCATATGGATTAATGTAGGCTAATCAATAAGCCAATGAGATTATCTATATATTCTACTATATTCTATCTTGTGCCCTACACACTTTAAATTTTGTCTAAACTTGACTATATGATTTTATCTTCAAGACACTGAAAGGATTATTAAAATCTATCTATTTGTTAGCCACTCAATTTTTGTTCTGTCTATGGCATGTGGAGTTGTAAAATAACTCTATTATATTCAATTCTATTTTGATGAAGAAGAAGTAATTTATACAGCTAAAAATCATGTAATGCTTTTTCATTATTAGTTTGATGTTCCTTCTTTCTAGTTTAGGGGACGCTTTACTTCCGTGCTTAGAGTGTAGGGTATCTTGTCCCATTTTCACATGTACTGCTTTTTATTATTAGTTTGATGTTCTTTGTATTGACGAAAAAGAAGTAATTTGTACAGCTAAAAATTGGAATCTAGATTCTCCTGTTTTCCAGTTCTCTTAAACCTGAAAGAAAATACAATAGGAAGTGCCAGCAATTTTTTTTCTTCTGCTTACTATGAATTTGAAGTTTAGAATCCGAATCTAATTACAGAATCCTTGAAAAGATTAGGGATTTGGGTTATATTTCGAATCTTGTTCAGGGAACAAAGCTGCATTGAATCTTTTTTCCTTGAGGAAGGGGTTGAAGTTGGTGCGGTAAGAACATTTTTTTGATTGTTCTTCATTAGAACTTCCACACATCGAGTTTTTTTCTCTTAATGGGAAGGCAACTGAAGGAGAGTCGCTCACTGTTGTAGAAGTAATTCCAGAAAGCAAGAGTCAGCAGCATGTCTGGGAAAGTACCAGAGAACCTTCTTCCTTACATGGACGCTGGTCCTCAAAATCATCATGTGTCTCTCAAACGGCCCAGAGAACCTTCTCCAGCTCCTGTACAGAATATGTGAGGTATCTTGATTTTTTCTTGTTGTATTTTTTGTGCTATAGTTTTACATTAAGAATAGTACAAACAAATACTTGATAAAAATCTTATATTCCTATATTTATTTTAGAACCCATTTTGAAAGACTAGTCTCAGGCCACTTATTTTAGAACCCATTTCCCTCCTCATCAATTATTTTTCATGTTAACTTGGCTAGAATTTGTTCTTCATTTACGTTCATCTGTTTGAAATATTTTATGTGTTGAGTGGCCATTTATTTTGAAAGGGTGTCAATAAAAAGTTCATTTAGTGAAATCTTTAATTTTATAAAAATGTTTGGGCTTGAATATGAAAATCTTATGCAAGAAGCAAGTCAAAATGCTTTAAGTTGAAAAGGATCGATTTGGATATTCAAATTGCAAAAGAGGTGCATAAATTATTGTTCTCTTTCCAAGTTGTCGTTTACTGCACTGCCTGGTAACAAGTTTTATTCCTGAGATTCTCACTTGTCTATTTTTTTTGTAGGCCAATGGAAAAGGAAGTTTGCTGTTGATTCTGGGGAGAGAAAGGAATCTATACATGAGCGCCGTTTAGACAATCCTAAGGGATTTTTCTAGGTGTAGGCAACTTTTTTCCATCTCCATGCCGTGTTTATATTGCTTCAGTCCACTATCACCTACTGCTCTTTAGTCCAATACTGAAACTTCAATAAATGTAAGAGTAGTATTATGTTGTTGCAGGTGTGGCTCTAGAAAAACGTTTTGGAGAAGAAGGAATTATGACAAGAAAAGAACGCGCAAGAGTCTAATTATGGAACATTTTGTGAGGTAGGCTTTGAGTAAAAAGAAAATTTAAAAACAAGATCTAACTTCTTATCCTCAATTATGTATATTTTTTTCATTTGTATGAGTGAAGCTTCTACTTTTATTATATTTTCTTCCATGTTCAAATTAACTCTTTTAACCTTAGAGTGTGATTCTGTATTCGTTCATGTTTAGAGTGTTGCTAGCCCATTGATGAAGTTATCAAGGTTGGTGTAATTCCTATGTTTGTTGAGTTTCATAGGCATCACCTACCGTTTAAGGCAGCCCGAGCTTACATGTATCATTTCCCCTATCTTGGAAGATTTGTGAAAATTTGACAATATCCAAGTGGTTTGCACTTACGAGTTTGGCTTTTTACCGTTTAAGGCAGCCCGAGCTTTGACCAATGTTGCATCAGGAACTAAAGAAGATACAAGATTGAGGTGTCTGAGAATGGTTCCCAAAGTGTATTCAACGCCTTGCATCTGCGAGTGATGATGTCCGAGAACAGGTCTATGCTTCCTTCTTCCCTAGCCCTTGTCCTAGTTAGAATATACTATATTGTGCCATGTTACAACAATTCCTATGATATTGATGTTGGCTGAAACTATTATTTTAGTGAAATCAAGTTAAGAAAATGAATGTTGGCTAGAGAGTTGTCATACCTTTGTAGATGTAATTCTTCATTGTCCTTGAGTGAAAAAAAAATTGATGCATATACTTACTTTATCCTCATCACTATCACGATGCAGTTTCTTTTTACTAGATTTATACTTTTTGTGTAATGTGATTTTTTATGATATTTTTTATTGATTCAACTTTTTAAGTTATTTGTGCAAGTATAAAAGAAATGATATTTATTTTGCTGCAACTTATTATGTGTTTGGTTTAATCGGTTAGTTGTGATGAATTATGAATCAGATTATGATTCCCGGGGCATTGAAGTGGGGTGAAGGGAATCACAATGGAGATCTCAGGACAAGAAAACCGTAGATGATGTGGAGTGGCATGTAGACCAGATAAGCTTGAAAAGGAGTGAGGAGTTGAGTGGTACACTTGGTTTGTATGTCTTTTGTGTTCAATCTTGACCAAGGGTACACCTCTATGTGACCTTTGCTGTATCAAGAGGATCCTTATGTTATATTTGAAGACATTGTGGATGTATGTATGAATATTTAGTCACTTTGTTAAAAAATTAATTAGATGTGGGTTATTTGAAATATGGACCTACAGGGGCTACAGAAATGCACCTATGGATTTTCGTAGGTGTTTTTTTTTTATATAATAAAAGGGACTTTTTAGCCCGGATCTCAAATGCTTCGGGCTATGAAGTCTCTTTTTTAAAAAACAAATAACAGACAAAATAGCCCGGGCGTGCCCCATATCCGGGATATAAAGTCTATTTTTTCCAACAAGGTAAAGCTCTATTAACCCGGGCGTCCCATTTCATATCCGGGCTATTAGGCTATTATCACACCAGCGTGATGCCCGGATGGGATTTTGTAAATATCCGGGCTATATTTCCAAAAACGCCCGGGCTAAAATGTCTTTTTTCTACTAGTGAGGCATGCTCACCGGCAGATCTTAGTATCTGTTCGATCAGCCTCCTGAAATGGTAAGAAATTAAACAGTGTTTCAAATTAAATAAATATAAATCGAGACAGAGGTAAAAATTAAGTTAAGCAAAAAAAAAAGGGAAAAATAACCAAGTATCAGATTTTAACTAATCCATGTACAAAGTATTCCCATATTAATCAAAAACAATATTTTTCATAATTTAGGTTATTTTTCTGATGATTTTGTCATCCAAAGTACCTTCTCCTTTATTATTTCATACGGTTTCGTCTGCCAAAATACTTCTCCAAATTAACCCAAAATAAGAGGGTTCTCAATTTCGACAATTTTTGTCAAAAAAATAGCCGGAATTGAGAAGCATATTTGTTTTGGGTTAATATAGGCATAATTCATGCAAAGTAAAGATCCTATTATGTTTGGTTTAAAGTTAATACTGCGTATTATTTTTCCAAAAAACAAAACATAATCACCCTTTGGATGGTTTCTTTCTTCCATTTCTCAACACCCTTCAAGAAAGCCTTGGTTGATGTGGCTTCATTGGCAACGTGGAATTAGTTTCAAGTGATGTAAGTTAGGGGATTTTTTTCCGGATCGATCTTAGTCTAGTTTGATTGGACTCAGCTGCTCTAATGGAGGAGGGCGTACACCCTATCCAAAAAAAAACTAAAACAGTGCATAAGTGAGAATATGTACTTAGGAAGAGGATGATGATGATGATGGTGATCATCCAATTGGCAAAGAGGACGTTGAAGGTAACACCGATTGGCAAACTGATCGATTGAGGTGTATACTATATATATATATATATATATATATATATATATATATATATATATATATATATATATATATATGAATACTTAGTACTCCTTACTAAAGTCTATAGCTTAGCACATAAGCTGATTGAGGTGTATACTAAAACCAATTGGCAAACTAAACATATTCATTTATATTTTCATTATGGGACTCTTTGGTTTCTTTATATATCTAGCTAGTTTGACACTTCCATCAATAATTAAAAGATATTATTTTGATAAATTTTGTTTAAAAAAAATGTCTATTTAGATTTTGAGGTGGACTAATTATCCTTCGTAAAGAGTAAAGATGATTAAAAGCGTAATTAATTAAAAATCCTACCACATTTAATTGAACGTGGTGCACATTGGATTGAATGTGGCTATACGAGAGGGGATTTTGAGGTGGACTATGTTGGGATAAAAACATGGTCATCCCACATTGATTGTGGGTGGTATAACAAACCAAAATATAAGGAAGGTATGGAGTCCTACACAATGGTTTAAGCTTTTGTGTAAAGTGGTGGATCCCGACCTTATAACCTAAAATAAAATAAACCCGACACGACTCCCGATTTGATACGACCCGCTCGGGATTCTCGGAATCTCACATGGTATTCAAAGCAGGTTCGAGCCGGGTCGGTTTTCCTGGCTTCGGGATAGGCTAAAAGAGATTGAGATGCTGAAACCCGTCATAAAAAACTAAAAATCGGGCGAGCTATAAAGAGATTGAGAGTCTCGACCCGGGAGAAGATTTAAAGAAAAAAAAAGATTTCAAAAAAGATTGAGAGTCTTGAGGGGGCGTGTTGGGATAAAAACATGGTCATCCCACATTCACAATGGCTTAAACTTTTGTGTAAAGTGGTGGATCTCGACTTTATAGCCAAAAATAAAATAAACCCGACACGAGTCCCGATTTGATACGACCCGCTTGGGATTCTCGGAATCTTACAGAATAAGTATCAAATTATATAAAAAAAATTAAGAGTAAATGGTATTCAATATACCAAAAGAGTGGGATGTTTGCAAAAATGACACATCCGGCCCAATTTTGCAAAAATAACACAATGACCTAATTTTTTTGCAAAAATAACCGGTAGCCTCAACCTCCTCTGGCCGGTTAAATCTCAACAGCCCTACAATCGACAGCGCTTCTAGCTACACTTCGCCGCCGGCCATCTTCCTTCGGTTCGCCAGTAAGGATCGATCTTTCTCATCTCTCCTATTCGCTATTCTTCTGCATTATGAGTTTGGCCTGTGCTTTGTTGTCCACTGTCCTGTCCTACCAATTTTTAGCGGTCCTTTCCCCCTTAGCAGATATCTTGTCTTGGTGGTTTTCTTCGTCTTCCTGGCCTAAAACTCGCTTATGAAATTTCCCAGATCTAGGGCTTCGTTGTTGTTTCAATTCCTGTTTTGGTTCTTCTATAAACCTATTCGAATTCCTGTGATAGTTTACAAATTGTCGATACCTAGGGCTTCTGTTATGTAAACCTAGTATTATTATCATTATTATTTAGATCATTTCTCTTCCTGCTATTTTTTTTTATTATAGGTTCATGCTTGCTGTTTAACTTTGCTGGCTTTCGTCATCCTCCATTCCACCCTCCCTGCGATTTTGTTATAAATTTTGTGTTAAAGCTAACGCTGAAATTGGTCGCCGATGGAGTGTTTAAGATGATTTGAATTTAGTTCATTCGACATCCCAATTCTCTAATTTTTTTCCAATCAGTCGGTATTATTGGCCATTCTAATTATTGTTGAACTTCGTTGGTTTTGGTCGTCCCCTCTCCCTGCAGTTTTGCTGTTTTGTTTTTCTATTAGAAATGCTCTGTCTTAAATGGGTCGGAGATGGCATTTATAACTCGATTTGAAATTCAATAATCATTTTTCCAGTTCTAGAATTTTGCTAATCAGTAGGTGTTTTCAGTCATATCAAACTAGCCCTGATTTTTTAACAAGTTGAATTCAAACTTCTGCATCCCCACTGATGTTGTGAAAACTTCTGTTTGCAGGAGAGGAGTTTTGGAGATACTTACCCTATTAGCATTAATATCAATGGCTTCTTTGTTCAAGGTACCTTTTTCTCTCCCTTTCTCCTAGTTTGGAGGTTGAATTGTTTTCTTTCAGTAATCAATTAAATTATCAATTTCTTTACAAAAAAGTTATAAACTTTAGTACTTCGTAGTGTTTGGTTTAGGTCTTAATTGTTTAATCGTTTCCACCTTTTAGAGGACTTGTGTTTGATTTTATCATCTTGAGAGATCCAACAGAGGTTACTTCTACATTGGCTAAGACATCATTGTCACTAGCTAGATAATAGTATTTACTGGCTAGTAAGCATACATCACAAAGGTGGTTGTACCTCTTCGTCAAATGTCTAGATATATCAAACTTTGAATGGTAACTCAAAAATCTACTTTTATTCAAACACTAGTTTGCATTATTTCAGAGTGATTCTTTTAATAGTTACCTCAGTCCGAACATTCCTTAATATGTTGAATTGTAGAGAGTCATATTCATATGTGAACATTGGTATTCGTGGTATTTGTATAGTTGTGTCATTTGTGTAATGTTATATTTTTTGGCAAACACATTATTTTGACTGGCTAGGCATATGTATATATTGGTAATGATTATTGCTAAAATGGGTATTATCTGAACACATGTATGACAGATTAAGGAGACAATGAGAAAAAATGAAAGGAAAAATTGTCGCGATGCCATGCCGTCGAACAACAAGGTATTAACTGTAATCACCAAGGAATTTTGCCTCGTCACCGGCCTCAAATGTGCTGGAAGGAATCGGGATTTCGAGGAGGAGAATCACAAAGACACCATTCAAAGCTTCTTTGGAAGGGAACTTGAGTACTTCGTAGTGTTTGGTTCACTTGAACATTTAATCGTTTCCACCTTTTGGATGACTTGTATTTGATGACTGATAAGTTATGTTGTGGACAATTTTTTATATTTATTATGGATGGTTGTTGTGAATGTTGCGTTATAATGCATTTCGTTTAGTCTTATACTGTCTAAGATGAGATACGGCAGGGGCTACTTCTACATTGGCTAAGACATCGTTGTCATTGACTAGATAATAGTATTTACTGGCTAGTAATTTACATCGCAAATATTCAGGTTTCGCATCTTAGGCAAACAAAATAGACAACCACATACTTTACCTTGAGTTCATGCAAAATAACCAAAAACCATCCTTCACCGACTGAAAAGAAAAGGCGTTCGTACGACGAGCGGCATATGATGACGAGATATGGGATCTGATTTAGGGGATTCAAGGGTATTGGGTTAGGGGTAACCTGACATGTTTCAAGGGCTCACCCGAATTTCTTTTCCCACAGAGAGTCCATGGGGATTCAAGGGTATTGAGATCGGCGGTGGCTCTCCTGATTTTGTCCTTGAGGGAAGTTCCTCATGTAGACGAGATCCGGTAGGGGTTGGTCTTATATTGGCTAAGAGATCGTAGTCAGTGGCTAGGCAACAGTAGTTACTGGCTAGTAAGCGTAAATCGTAACTTTTTCTTTTCTCTTTTAGGCCAAGTGAAACCATGTGTAGGGTTGTATGGATTTTTTTGTGTTTCAGCACCTAGCGTAAATCGTAATTTTTTTGCCCACGTTAGCAACTTTACCTTTCATCTCCGGAGCAACGATTGTCGGTTATGCCCAGTTTTTCTGGTTTATCTTGCTAGTTGTGTGAATTTCCGTGCCAGCTAAATTGTTATCTTTGCCATCCAAATGGTTATCCGTGTCATACTCCAAATTGAGATCAAGATACGATGTACACCCAAGTGACCTAACTTTAGTTCGAAATATTTTTTTTCAGAAACATATATAAAGTGGGTGTCTATAGATATATAAAATTAAATTAAGTTCAAAAATAAATTTATTTTTTTATTTTAACAAATAAAAATGACTGAAAATTAGTTTAAAACAATTAAAACTTAAGTTTTGCCACTTGTCACCATCTCATTTGCCCTCTCTCTCACAAATCTTTTTGTTTTTTTTTTTGCCAAGTGACCTGCTACCTGGTGAGAAAAATTTGCAAAAGTAACATTTTGACACTCCCTTGCAATTTTTACACCCCATTGACATTTTTGCAAAATTATTATTTTTTTGGTATATTAGTGCAAAACATCCAAAAATTAATTAAAAAAAATATTTTATAGAGTTTTTCTCTCATCACAAAGCGTGTCGAAAAGTAAAGGGAGATGTATTATTGAACAGATGAAGTATTAGATAGACACTAAAGGAAGAGACAAATGGTTTATTATAATTTTTTTAATAATTAATATCTTTTTTTAGGCATGTGAAATTTTCAAAGGGTCAATAATAAGTACGAATTTCCTGACCAAATATAGTGTACGTACGTACGTACTTACGTTAGACCAAGTGCAATCATGAGTTTTACTTATTTTATAGGTCTTAAAAAGTAAACTCATAGTTGCAAGTCATACCTTAAAGGAAGAGGTTGGAAGGAGTTACCCCTTCACACTAAGGTAACCTCTTCCACCACAAGTGGCCCCCACCATTTTATTATTATATTTATTTGATGTATTAATTATTAAAATGTATTTATAATATATATTTATTATTATTTTTTTCAAATAATAATTATACCATTAATTTTATTTTATTTTTCTCCATAATTTGAGTATAATTTTTCCCTATATATACTTATCTTGACCTATTATATTGTTTGCACTTCTTTTTCATATTCCATTCTCATACATTAATGTAATTATTTTTGTTATTTGCTTATAATATAATGTTATTATTATTTTTATTTTTCATCTAATGTAATAAAAAAAATATTAATATCAAGCACTTTTTAATTTTATTTATAAATAAAACTAATGAGATGGAAAAAGTAATGGAACAAGGTTACCCCATGGTTGTAAGGTAAACCTCTTAGGAAGAGGTAGAAAAAGTACAAAATTATTTAAAGAAAAAAATAAATGAAGTGTCAAATGATGATAAGGGGGTGAAAATAAAAAAGGGAAAGAAGTAACCCCATGGTTGCTGATGATCTTAGGGTTACCAAAGTCCTAAGGGAACATTACATTAAATGGACCTTAAAATGTGGGATTTTTTTTATTACCAAGGTCCAAAACCACCCATAAATTTGAAAATTGTAAAAAATCATCCACAAATTTGATTTTGTATTGAACAACATTCATATATTTGGTTTTTCATTTGAATAACCATTAACAAATCACACCTTTTTTTTGTCTAAAAAAGTTATAAAATATGAATTTACCACTTTATTTATAAAATTGAACCTCGTTATAAAAATATATGTACGTGAACAATCACTCATATATTTGTTTTTTCAATTGAATAACCATTAAGTACAAATCACACGCTTTTGTGTGTAAAAAAAAGTTTTAAAATATCAATTTACCACTTTATTTATAAAATTGAACCTCAATGTATATGATGATCGAAAGAGCCAATTGAAAGAGAGAGAATGAACTGAACTCTTGTTTCTGTTATTACAGAACAGCAACAAAATGAGCTGAATTGATCACAAGGGAGGGAGAGAGAGCTTATATAGGACTAACAACAGCTTAACTCTCCTAACTAACTTCTCACCTCACATAACATAATCTCTTCTACTAACATTCCCCCTCAAGTTTGTGTTGTGAAGAGATCAACAACACCTAACTTGGTGAGAAATTTATTACATTGATCCTGTGTTACAACCTTAGTAAACATATCAGCAGGTTGCTCTTTAGTTGGAATATATCCAAGTACAATTTCTTTACTCAACACCTTGTCTCTCACGAGGTGGCAATCACCTTCAATATGCTTGGTACGCTCGTGGAATACTGGATTTCTTGCAATGTGCATTGCTGATTTGTTGTCACAGTAGAGTCTGACAGGTTGAGTTTGATTTGCCTGAAGATCAGTGAGCAGCTTCAGCAACCAAGTAATCTCACAGCTCACAGTTGCCATAGACCTATATTCTGATTCTGCAGATGACATTGCAACATAGGTTTGCTTCTTGGTGCGCCATGAGATTAGAGAGTTTCCTAGTAGAATGCAGAATCCAGTAAGTGACCTTCTTGTCATAGGGTAGCTTTGCCAGTCAGCATCACAAAAGGCATAGAGCTTCATATCAGATTTCTGAGCTAGAAATAAACCTTGGCCAGGTGCTCTCTTCAAGTACCTGAGCACATGTTTTGCACTCTTCCAATGCTCATCATTGGGTTTATGCATGAACTGACTTAAGACCTGGACTGCATAGCATATATCAGGTCTAGTAATGGTAAGATAGATCAATTTTCCCACCAATTTCCTGTAGACAATCACATCCACTTCTTGTTGCTCACCTTCAAGTGTTAGCTTAATTCTGGGGTCAAGTGGTGTAGCAGCTGGTTTGGCTCCTGTCATGCCAGTTTCCTTCAATATTTCTAATGTGTATTTCCTCTGGTTTAGTAGCATTCCATCCTCTTTTCTCTCAATTTCAATACCAAGGAAATACCTTATCTTCCCCAGATCTTTCATCAAGAAGTGCTTGCTGAGATGCTCCTTTAGAGCCTTGATTTCAGTGATGCTGCTCCCAGTGATCAACATATCATCTACATATACAAGTAGAGTTGTATACGTTTCTCCTGCTGCTTTATAGAAGAGAGAATAATCTGCCTTTGATTGCTTGTATCCAGCAGCTTGAACCACTTGAGAGAACCTTGAGAACCACTGTCTTGGTGCTTGCTTTAGTCCATATAAAGACTTGTCCAGTTTGCATACCATAGTTGCAGCTGTATTGCCATCAATCATACATTCCCCCTGAGGGAAATCAAGCTGTTTAAGAGTATGGTATGCAGGAGGTAGATCCATGTACACAGTTTCCTCAAGTTCCCCATGAAGAAAGGCATTTGTCACATCCATCTGTGACACAGGCCAACCTCTAGCAGTTGCAATAGCAAGTAGAGTATGGACTGAGATCATCTTTGCCACAGGTGCAAAGGTGTCACTATAATCAATGCCCTCAAGTTGTGAGAATCCTCTTGCAACTAGCCTAGCCTTGTACCTATCTAGTGTACCATCAGCTTTGATCTTGAGCTTAAACAGACATTTGCAACTCACAGTGGACTGAGCAATGGACTTGGGAACCAATGTCCAAGTGTGATTTGATTCCAGGGCATCCAATTTAGTCTTCATTGCCTTAATCCATTCTGGATTTCGAAGTGCCACTTTAAGGGAAGTGGGTTCAGATAGGGGAGCCACATTATTTATGAAGGACAGATAAGATGGAGAGCATAAAGTGTAGGATATGCAGGATGCAATAGGGTAAAGAGACTTACTGAGAGATGAGACTGCAGTTGATTCAGAGCTAGTGGATGCACATACATAGTCCTTTAGCCAGTCTGGAGGTGGTGCATTTCTAGATGAACGTCTAGTAGGTTCACTGGGTGTTGCAGTTTCAGAATGTGTGGGGAGGGCAGGCACATCATCAAAGGATGGAGCCACTGGTGAAGGAGAGTAGTCAGCTAAGGATTCATGCTGAGAAGGAGGGTTTAGGCTAGGAGATGTGTAAGAGATGACATCCACTAGCTCAAAAGGAGGTAGATTTGACTGAAATTGAAACAGGTCATCAACAAAGGCAGTCTCAGTTTTGTTCACAGTGTCAAAAGGAGATGTGTTTGAGGAAGGGTGAGTGGTTTCAGCAAAGGGAAAAATATGCTCCAAGAATTGCACATCCCTGCTAATACTACTTTTTCCTTCTGCTATGTTAAACACCTTATAACCCCTAAAACCACTTGGATAGCCAATGAAAACACAAGTATCAGATTTGGCATCAAACTTCTTCCTCCCAACAGCAGATGAAGCAACATAGCACAGACACCCAAAGACTTTTAATTTGTCATAGGAAGGGGGTTGGCCATTTAGTACCTCAAATGGTGATTTATTTTGGAGCAAGGGAATGAGTAGGCGATTTATGAGATATGTGGCAGTGAGAACACAGTCTCCCCAGAATTTGGTTAGAAGAGAGGCATGAAACCTCAAAGCCCGAGCAGTCTCGAGGATATATCTGTGCTTTCTCTCCACCCTACCATTTTGTTGTGGGGTGGCAGTACATGAGCTCTCATGGAGAATACCTTTGGTAAGAAAAAAGGAGGCTAAAGATGAGTTAAAGAATTCAGTACCCTGGTCAGTCCTGATCCTTTTCACAGTAGTTTTGTATTGGTTTTCAATCATGGAAATGAAGGATATTAAAGAGGGAGTGGCTTCAGATTTGTGTTTGAGGAGGTAGGCCCAAACACATCCGCTGTGGTCATCAACAATTGTAAGAAAGGATCGATGGCCATTGTATGTTGCTGTGTCATAGGGTCCCCACAAGTCACAATGAAGCAATTCAAAAGCAGTATTAGCATGAGATGTGCTAGCTGTGAATTTGGATTTAGTATGTTTAGCCAGAGGACACACATTACAGAGAAAAGGAGATTTGTCTTTATTCACATCATTCACAACATGTGGTATATGCCACAACTTTTCATGAGGAGCATGACCAAGCCTTAAATGCCACATTGGGAGTACAGAGATGTGGGGCTGGTATGCTTAATAGGTAAAAACATAGGGAGTATAGAGTTGGTTGCACATTGATGTGGGGCTAACAAAGAAAATTGGGACATGTAGGAGGCTAGTTCATCTAGAATGCTACTTCCAAGCTTGACTTCAGGGACCACATAGTACAGGCCACCCAGCTCTTCACCAACTGCAATCAGCATCTTCTTTGCAAGGTCATGTATGACACATTTGTTTGAGAAGAAAATGACAACACAGTTCAGATCTCGAATGAGCTTGCTAATTGAGACAAGATTGAATTTGAAGTGTGGGACATAAAGGGTATTGTACAATTTTAATGTGGAGGTAAGGTGAACATCACCAGTGAGATCAATCTTGCTAGTTGACCCATCAGGAAGATGAATAGATGTAGATTTCTTGGTGGGAGAGGGGTGCAAGAGAAATTTTGTGTCACAAGTAATATGATCTGTGGCTCCACTATCAAGAATCCATAATCCAGTAAAGTTAGATGCACTACAACAGATTGTGGTACCTGCAAAGTTTATCTCAGCCAGTTTGTCTTTGTGCTGCTCCATCATGTTGATCCATGAGTATAGCATTCTTTGTTGCTCAACTGTCAGTGGCTGCAACACTGGAGAATCAGATGAAGATGCACTGTTTGTAGATGACTTTGATGGTGGAGGTTTGCCATCAGGTCCAGGCTTGCAGCTCTGTGGGTTTGCCTTGCTCTTGTAATGCCAGTCTGGATACCCAAACTTCTCCCAGCACCTATCAGCCTTGTGGTTCCCATTGCAATGCACACATTTCTCTTTCTTGGACTTATCCTTTGGCCCTCCTGCACTTCCTTGTTTTGCCATCAAGGCAGTTGAATCAGTGCTTGCAGAGACATTGCCATTGGAGATAGAGGTTTTGTTGGTGGTGGAATCTTGAAGGATGAGTGCATGAGCTGTGCTTGCAGATGGAAGATTTGTGCTGAGGAGGATCTGTCGATGAGCACCCGAGTAATCTTCACGAAGGCCCATGAGAAACTACATTAATTTGTTCTCACGATCTTGCGCTTCCACCTGGCCCTGGATATTGCACTCGCATTTTCCACATCTGCATTGAATTGGCGGAACCAGACCCGTCAGTTGCTGCCATAGCCCTTTGAGCTTGGTGAAGTACTCCGTGATTGATGCCGATCCCTGACAACAACCTTGAATGTCCTTCCGGAGCGAGAAGATCAGAGGCCCGTTAGGTTGGCCATAACTCTCCTCAAGATCCAACCACATCTCTCTTGCAGTATCAAATTCATCGATTGTGGCATAGATTTCTTTGGAGACAGAGTTCAAGATCCACGCACACACCATATCATTACAGCGATTCCACATTGGAGCGTTTTCTGGTGTTTCAAGCTAGGTTCCTTCGACGAGCCCCAATTTGTTCTTCACCGACAACGCTTTAGTAGCAGCTTTTCTCCATCGCCGGAAATTGTCGCGGGTGAGCTGGATAGAGGTGAGAACCATTCCCGAATTCTCAGAGGGATGGATGAACAACGGATTTTGTAAATCCGCAGAGGTGATGAGATCTTGGTGACGCCTCTCCCGATCAGATGAACGCTCTTCGTTCCCAGCCATTGCAGAAGAATCAATGGAGATTGGTGAGGGCGATCTGAGATTGCGGAAACAGAATCGAAAGAAAGAAAACTCTTGCGATCATGAGAATTGCTCTGATACCATGATGATCGAAAGAGCCAATTGAAAGAGAGAGAGAATGAACTGAACTCTTGTTTCTGTTATTACAGAACAACAACAAAATGAACTGAATTGATCACAATGAGGGAGAGAGAGAGCTTATATAGGACTAACAACAGCTTAACTCTCCTAACAAACTTCTCACCTCACATAACAGAATCTCTTCTACTAACAATATATAAACAAATATATGTACATGGCACCGGTGAAATTTCATTATAAAAGTAATTGAAAATATTAATTGTGCAAGGGCGCTAGTAGCTTAGCACAAAAGCTGAGTAGGTTCTATTATAAAATCAATTGACAATAAAAGAAGAGTCCACTGACTTATACCAAGACTTGTTATACTTGTTATTTCAAGATCTGAACATGGTTTCATATAAAAAAATTTAAATAGAAACAGTTATGGATGATTTTTAAATGTATAGGGTGATTTTGTGAAAATTCTTGTATTTGAAGAGTGCTTTTTTTTCAAAAAAAAAAAACTAGGGTCGATTAGGGTCGATTGTGGACGGTATTCAACACTGACAGGTTGGATCTGGATGTGGGCGGCTGGAGGAGCTCCGAGAAGGGCTGGAGGATCGCCTTTGAGGTAGCAGCCAAACAAGAAAGACGATGAACAATAGTGTAATTTCAGATCTGAGACAATACTCACCGGATCTGGTAGGTAACCGGCTGGATTAGAGAGCAAAGGGGTCAAGGAGGCTATTGGTGGTGGCAAAAACCTCCAGCCACCACCTAGGGCGGCGCATCCTCAAGCTTTTCCGATAAAACTCTGATGCGAACAGATGGATTTTTTGTGTTTGGGTTCGATTTTGATTGATTGAGACCTCTTTCGCCCTCCGTCGTCGTTGCGCCGCCCTCCTTCGCCATTCCTCTCGTCGTTCACTGTCGAGTTATTCGTTGTTCCTTAGTTTGCCCAACACTCCGGCCTGTTTCTAATCGATTTTTTTTTTAAAACTTAACAGAACTGTTAACAAAAAGGGGAGAAGGGTACGGGGTGAAAGAATCCCAAACCTCAGGGGTACCACGTGAAAGGTGTAAAAGAAGTGGTCACCGCGTGAATTTCGCGATATCTCGGGGGTACCTCGTGAAATTTCCGAAGTTAAAATTTTTAAAGACTCTGTCAACAAGGAGTCTAAGAAGAGAGGGAAGTCTAGCCTGTTTGGTTGGGGAAATTAATACAGTAGTAGAATTTATGTCCTCTCATTCCCATTGAATTTTGTTGAATCCAACAGGAAGTTTCTCGACCTTCTTAGTCTCTTCTTATTCATTGATTTCATCTATGAGCTGATTGATTCTCTAATCATCAATAAGTGATAACTTTTATATATATATATATATAAGTTATATATCGTATACAATCGTATTAATTACAAGTAATGTCACTCAACTCAACCGTGCTTAAAATGAGTTAAATATATCCAGGAACAAAGTTGGCTTAATTCATTATGAAGTTTGGCAGTTTATCTAGGAAGATCATATGAACTAGAATCACCAGTTTGGAACTCAATTGAAGGAAGAAAATGAAGGCAAAGTGAGATCTGAAAGTTGGGATTTATTCCCTCTCGTGTTGCCTGTTACAGAGGAGGATGAGGCCTTATATAGGCCTTCACACCTAACTGCCAAACATATCCTCACCATACACGTGTCGCTCATCCATCTAGTTCCTAGCTCTCATTGAACCACCCTCACCCGAGCTAGTAGTCCTAGCTGATCTGAGCTAAGCTGGTCCATACCCCCCCCCCCCCTCAAGTTGGACTTCGGGGAGTACCCACCAAACTCAACTTGAAGGATAATTACCTATGTTGGACCTCTCCCAATGGTTTTGCAAGAATGTCAGCAAGTTGAGCTGATGACTGAACATGTGCGTTCATGATAGACTGGATGAGCAGCTATGTGTTGGGCAGCCTTATATTGTCGCAAAAGAGTGTAACTGGCATAGGCACAACAACAGACAAATCCTGAAGTAACCCGGTTATCCATACCACTTCACCCGCTGCAGTTGACATACATTTGTATTCGGACTCAGCACTCGACTTAGAAACCGTCTTCTGTTTCTTGGTCTTCCAAGAGATGAGGGAAGGACCAAAGAAGACACAATAACCCGACAAGGATCGAGCAGAGAATTGACATGCTCCCCAATCAACGTCGTTGTAGGCAGCAAGAGAAATGGAACACTCACTTGGGTAAAACAGACCCCAATTGATGGTGTGCTTCAAGTATCTAACAATGTGCAAAGTTGCTTGCAAATGAGGAAGTCTTGGAGAACTCAGGAATTGACTAAGATGTTTTATAGAATAAGAGAGATCAGGCCTAGTGAAGTTCAAGTAGAGTAACCTACCAATCAACCTTCTGTATGATTCTAGGTCTGGTAGCAACTCTCCATCATCAATAGACAATTTCAAACCCCTACGTAGAGGGAAGATTGCAAGCTTGCAATCAATCATGTGGGTATCAGTGATGATATCTGCAATATACTTCCTCTGGTTCAGAAGCATGCCATGAGCTAATCTAGCCACTTCAATGCCCAAAAAGTACCTCACTAATCTGAGATCTTTAATAGTAAAAGCTTTATGTAATAAAGCCTTACTATGTGTGATGAAAGTTGTATCTGAACCTGTGATCAAGAGATCATCAACATATACAACTGCAAATGTTTGAAGGCCTGACTTTTCTCTTACAAACAGAGAGTAATCATGTTTTGATTTTACAAAACCCAGGGAGCATAAGAACTTTGATAGCTCTAGGTTCCACTATCGGGAAGCTTGCTTCAACCCATACAAAGATCTTCGTAATTTGCAAACCTGTCCTGGAGAACCAGTGAAAAACCCCTCGGGAGGATTCATGTAAACATCCTCATCAAAGAAGCCGTGCAAGAAGATATTATTAATATCTAGTTGGTGCACATTCCAACTCTTACCAGTTGCTAAAGCCAGCACTAATCTGACAGTAGTAAGCTTTGCCACTGGTGAAAAAGTAAGTTTATAATCTTTGTCCTTTACTTGTGTAAACCCCTTTGCAAAAAGCCTTGCTTTGAACCTCTCCACTGAACCATCCGGTTTGTAGTTCACCTTGAATATCCATTTACACCTTATTTCCCTCTTATCCTTGGGCAAATCTGTAACTATCCATGTGATGTTCAGTTGGAGAGCATCAATCTCTTTTTGCATAGCTTCCATCCATCTAGGATCCTTAGAAGCTTCTTTGAAAGATGTGGGTTCTCTAATGTTTATCATTGCATGAAAAGAAGCCACATATTCTTGTGAAAAATCACCCAAATCAAACAACTGTCTCAGCATGAAAGATGCTGACCGAGATGGAGAAGCATGCAATGTAGGACAAATGAAATCAGTCAGTGTGGCTGGTGTATGCCTTTGTCTCCCATACCTTCTCAAGGGTCGAACTATCTCCTGGACCACTTCTGAACTGTCAGCTACCTGCTCACCACTCAGACTTGGTTCAACTGCCAAGTCAATGCCAGTATTTGGACCACCAGAAGCTTCACCATGTGAAGATGGAAAATTGATATCACTGGGAGGATCAGAAGCTTGCCTGATAGGGACCACTTCATCATCACAGGGATTCACCCTAGGAAGAATAGGCCTAGAATTAGAGCTCTTGCTTGGGCACTCCTTAGAGAAAGGAAACTCAGTTTCTCTGAAGACCACATCCCTACTGAAAAACACTGTGTTGGTGGCCAAATCAAGGAGTTTGTATCCTTTAATATTTCCTGGATATCCCAAGAATACACTCTTGATGGCTTGATGACCAAACTTGTCTCTGTAAGCTGTTCTCCTTTTCCCAAAACATAAACAACCAACAACTTTGAGAGCCTGGTATACTGCAGGTTTCTTATGCAAAATCTCAAATGGTACCTTCCAATCTAGAACTGAACTTAGAAGTAAGTTGATGATATGAGTGGCTGCAGTCACACAGTCACTCCAAAACCTGATTGGGAGGCTTGAATGGAGCCTTATGGCACGAGATGTCTCTATCAAATGCATGTGCTTGCGCTCAATTCTTCCATTTTGCTGAGGGACCCGAGGTATGCTCTTCTGGTGCACAATTCCTAAATCAGCAAGCAACCCTTGACAAGTTCTCTGGATGAATTCAGATCCATTGTCACTCCTTGCCACTTTAACTGTGCATTCAAACTGATTCCTTGCATAGGCTAAGAAACCCTTTATATCAGTCAACACCTGAACCTTCGAAGCCAACAAATAAGTCCAAGTGTATCTGTTGTGGTCATCCAAGACAGTAAAAAAATATCGAGCACCATCATGTGCAGTCACTCTATAGGGTCCCCATACATCAAAGTGAACAAGATGAAAGACATTAGGAGCCAATGATTCACTTCTATTGAAAGGAAATCTGTGATGTTTAGCTAAAACACAGCTATCACAAAAGAAGTCTTTACAATTCAAATGCTTAAACTGTTCCAAGTGCATAAGCTTGGATATGGAGCTATGGCCAAGTCTTGCATGAACAATATCTAGTTCATGATTATCCTTAAGTTTTATTGAGTGACTACAAGACTTTATTGAATCATAAAAACCACCAAGTGGCACATCCAGCATAGCACCAGCATCCTCAGTTTTGATGATGTATAGCCCACTGATCCTGTGTCCTCTTCCCACAATTTTGTTAGTGGTAGGGTCCTGAAATAAGCATTTGTGAGCCGTGAATATGGTTATCAATCCAGTCTCCTCAACTAGTCTACCCACAGACAACAGATTGTGCTTGAAAGATGGAACATACAACACATTCTTAAGCTCAAGACTCGAACTGAAAGTGACAGATCCAACTGTGTCAACTACTATAACTGAATCATCTGGTAAGGCTATCTGTATGACTTTAGCAATCCTATGTCTATTCTTGAGCACATTTAAATCATATAGCATATGATCTGTAGCCCCAGTATCTACAATCCAGAATTCTTTCCCATCTATTTTCTCAATCATCAAAGCTTTAGAGTAATTGTAGTTACTTGAGAAATTTGCAGCAGCAAAGCAGTCATCATTCTCCATCTGCACTTGCTTTCCTTTCATCATCTTCATGACCTCTCTGCATACACCATTCACAATGCCATTGTCAAACTGATTTTCTTTTCCCATATCCAAGGGAGACTCACTGGATCCCTGCACATCTACTGAGTTAGCAGACGATCTTGCACCTTGCTTTCCCTTTGATCCTTTCTCCTTATTTGGATAACCATGTAGCTTGTAGCATGAATCCATCTGGTGTCCTTTGTTCCCACAGAAGTCACACTTTGGGAATCCATTAAGCTTGTAGCAGGTATCCCTTATGTGCCCATTGTTGCCACAAAAGTCACACTTCTTGAATTCTTCACGTTGTTTCTTCTCTCCTTCCCTTTTCCAATTACCAGACTGATTTCTCCCTGCATTTAAGGCAACAACATCTTCACCATGCTTAGACTGTGATCCAGATTCATCATTTGGTGTGCCTCCACATTGCTCAACTTGATTCACAATGTAAAAGGCACGACTCAGGTTGGGTAAGGGATCAATCGCCATAACCTGGTTTCTAGCAAACTCATAATCATCATTT
The DNA here is from genome assembly GCA_037127255.1 of Persicaria tinctoria. Lineage (NCBI taxonomy): Eukaryota > Viridiplantae > Streptophyta > Magnoliopsida > Caryophyllales > Polygonaceae > Persicaria > Persicaria tinctoria. Next base: position 7,793,511 of record JBANSL010000013.1, on the reverse strand, counting down.
AATCCCATTAGAAACTGCATTAACTTGTTTCTTTCTTCCTTTTGAATCATCTTTCGTATCACCTGACAAGTGCATTTCTCTAAGATTCCACAATTACACTGTGGTACACCTTCAGGACTCGCTATATCATTCCAAACTTTCTTCAGCTTTCCGAAATAATCTCCCACTGAATCTGATCCTTGAACCATGGAGTTCAATTCCTTCTTTAGTCGATAAAGTAAAGGAATGTTGGATTGTCCATACCTTTCAAGAATCTCTCCCCATAGCTCTTGAGCCGAAGTCGCATACATGACGGACTCTGCTATCCTTTGATCCATGGAGTTGATGAGCCAGCACCTCACCATGTAGTCGGCTCTCATCCATCTCTGACTATTGGGAGAATCATCCGGCGGCTTTACCACGGTTCCTTCTATGAAACCAAGCTTTAATTTTGCTCCAAGTGCAATCTTAACATTCCTCATCCGGCTGAGGAAATTCGATCCATTGAACACATCAGCAACCAACTGAGCGCCTGGATGATCCGAGTTCGCAAGCGGATCATTCGACGCCATCTGAATCTGCTGGTCTCCCACCTGATTCCGAAGATGCTGATCTCCGCCTTGATTTCGCAGGACTGAAGCATATGTATCTCCCATCGTCTTCGATTAGAAAGCACAATCAATTCCTCGATTTGATCATTCTTTGCTCTGATACCATATGAAATGGAATCACCAGTTTCGAACTCAATTGAAGGAAGAAAATGAAGGCAAAGTGAGATCTGAAAGTTGGGATTTATTCCCTCTTGTGTTGTCTGTTACAGAGGAGGATGAGGCCTTATATAGGCCCTCACACCTAATGACATCTAATTTAGTCATATTTTAGGGTTGCATTTGCATATTAGTTTAGAGCATTTTTATGCATATTTATCATATTTTATACTTTATGTAGTTTATTTTGCATTTTCGGAGTCCACACCGGGTTTTTATTGATTTCAGGCACTTTGAAAGCGATATTGTGGAAATTCAAGCTTTAATATGGAGCGGCAAGGATATTGGATTGGACTTGAGGAGCTAAATTGGCAATTGAGAAGTTTCTAAACTTGAGGGTTGTTTGATAGAATTAACTTTATAATTGGGTGTTGGGTTAGATTTTAATTCTTTAACTTCGTGGGCTGAAATTGTAATTTTTATAAAGTTATCTAAATATATACTGCCGTATGTGGAAGAACAAAGGGGGGCTCTTGGTTCAGATTTTGGAGGAACGCCGCAAGGCTACGGCCGGCGTAGTTTTAGGTTTCAGTTTAGTTTTGTTTCTTTTGTTTTCGGTACTGCACTTTAGATCGAGGGCGAAGATTTCTGGTTTGCATTTTATTTTAAGCATGGCTTTAATTTATTCAATTGCTTTCTATATTATGTTTAGCTAAATTTTCCGTTCTAGGGTTAGGGTGAACCCGACAATGTCACGAATTGTTTGATTTCGATATTTGCTTGAACTTAGTCTGAATTTTATGAATTGATTTGATCCTAGTTGCTTAACCTAATTGATGTCAATCAATTAGAATCATTTTTAGATTGAAGATGCTACCGCTGCGAATTGAAATTGGATACTTGGATGGATTTCATGAACCCGAAAGGGGAATTGTGTCTATTGGAACCCTAGGATTGAACTTGAGGAATCAACAATTGTTATTGTGACATTTAAACGATTGTTGAGGACTCTTGAGGATTAATAAATTATCATAGATTCTTAGGTTTGAATCGGTTAGGCGGAACGCGACAGCGAAAGTTTAATTGATTTTCTCCTAAGATCTATAAAGAACTTAACGGGTCTAGATTTTGTTAATTTAGACACAATCACTACAACATGCGACAGCTGAGTAGTGATGACTTTAGATAATTTACCTTCAATTTGACATATTAAGAAGATGAAGTTCGAGTGAAGATCAGGTTGAATTCTTTGTGGCATTGTCGTGGGAATCTTTAACTTTGGAATTACTTCTCATGTATATTTTCTTGATAATCTTTTCTTGATTTTCTTAGTTTAGTTTAAAATCAAACCCCTCTTTATTGGCTTAGCTTATTAGTTCTAGATAACAATTGATACATATATAATCCCCGTGATCGATATCCGTATACTGCAATTGATCTCGTATTCTTGCGAGGTTTGTTCAGGCTACACTATTCTTGTGTTGGTTTAGACCACATCAACACCTAACTGCTAAACATATCCTCACCATACACGTGTCGCTCGTCCATCTAGTTCCTAGCTCTCATTGAACCACTCACACCCGAGCTAGTAGTCCTAGCTGATTTGAGCTAAGCTGGTCCATAGATCAAGTTGGTTCAAGTGAAAATTAAACGTTCACACCTGCACTTTCCGATAATTAAGACTTAAAATCAGGATAATATTGTAAAGATCTAGATTTAAGCTAGATCAAAAGCTCAATAAAACGAAAATCAATCAAACAGTGTTGATCATCTGTGTGAAGATGAATGTAATGAACTGAGCGACTGGGCTAGGGTTGCAGGTTCCCAATCATTCTCTCTTATTCCAAAATAACATAAATGTAAAACTTATATAGTCCAGCTTAAGGAGGCAAAACCCTCGCAGGGGCAAAGATGGGAAAGTGCAGGAAGAAGACAAAACCAGAAATGCAAATGGAAATGTAAATGTGAGTGAAATGTAGATTAGAAAAAGACTGTGTTCGATGGTTCTGGTTTCTTTTCTTGGAAACGAGTTGTTTCAATTGCTCTTTTCACAGAGAATAAGATAGATTTTATTGATGGGTACGGTCTATTCCTAAACCTTCGACGAATTCTCCAAATATTTGGAAATGGCAACGCTATAATGATATGGTTACTTCTTGTTTGTTGAATGCAATGAAAACTGAAATTTGTGAAATATCCGACGGGCCGTTAACGGGAGACAAACACGTGTCGGGTTATATTGATTTATTATTATTATTTTTGCGATTATAAGGCGGGGATCCACCAACTTAACACAAAAGCTTAAGGTATTGGGTAGAGTTTCACCCTTCCTTATAACCCATCATTTTTACTCTTTTATAATCAATGTGGGAGGGACACTCCCATATCAAACCTCTCAGCAAAATTGGCCGATAGTTTTCTTTTGTGCAATTCCGCAATGGATATTTTTTCTGGTTTGTTGTCTCGTTTTTCTTAATTAGTCCAATATTGCACAACTTTTCACTGTGAAAAAAGCGATTGCTAGTATATCTTAGAATCCTAATGGGATTTCAGCTTATTTCACTCGAATTAAGAGCTTGTGAGGTGAAAGGGACATTTTTTTTAAATCAAATTAATTGATTTGTGCTTGATAGGTTTGGGACTTGCCGAGTTGGGATGATGGGATCCATTTTTGTCCCTCGTCCATAAACACAAAATAAGCATACAAGGTAACTAATAATAAGACTTTATATTAATAGAACTATCGGAAATGAGGGCCGGTTGGGCTTCACATCAGGTCCGGGCCTGAGTGGAGCTCACAAAGTGGACATATATAAATACTCACGGAAAAAATAAAAAAGGTACATGTATAGGGCTTGATCGATCATCGAACGTTAATGGGTTGCACACATGCTTTCGAACCCCATGTAGTTGTGATGCTCTATTTTGTGGAACATGTGTATTAGCCCTTCAATCCCTGCAGGCCTATTACCAAAAACCTTGATTAATAAGCTTTGAAAACCCCTAATTTAATTAAATTTAAGTTGTTTCATATTAGGGTATTTATTAATACACTATATACTACAACTAGTGTGTTGTCCGGGACACATTAATACAATATTTCAAATTTACATTTATTATTATTTATTTAAAAAAGCTATGAAAAATATGATAAAAACAATAAATATGAATTGCAATATGAGAATTAAAATAATAACAATAACATGAAATATAAAGGGAAATTTTGTGAGAAATAAAGTAATAACGATCAAATTGTGCGAAAAATATAAAATAAAAATGAATCTAAATATAAATAATTCATTCTACCAAAGAAAAAATATAGATATAAATAAAATAACAACTATCAAATAATTAATTTTGATATAAGTGATTCTTTATGCCAAAAAATAATCTAGATATAAATAAAATAACACTTATCAAATATTTATCTATTAATATTTTTTAGTAGGCATGACTTATCATAACTTTTTATAAATCATGAAAATATATTATTTTAATAAAAAAATTAACGGAAATGTTTTTTTTCCCTTAGAATCAACCACAACATGTCATATGTGACGCTATATCCACTTTCGTTTGTGTCTATATCTATGTATAAAGAACTCGCTTAAAAAAACACAAGACCTAATGGGCCCAACCTTCAAATCCGGCCCATTGGGCCGAATTGGCAATAAAGATCTCATGAAGTCACATTGGATAAAATAAGTAAACTTACCAATAAAAAAGGTACTGATGAATATGGTGAAAGCGAGGATAAAGATGATAATAGACGCTCTTCCTAAGACGGCAATCACTTTCTTGACGACATATTGTCCTACAAGTGCTGCTATGGTCGTCACTCCAACAAAGTACAAAGCTGCATCCAAGAAATAAGGTATAGATAGATTCACTCATTAATCAATTTGATCAATTTTCATCATCTTTGACAAATGCATATTGATTTTAAGGGTTTTGTGAATCCTAACCACAAGAGTGTAGTTGAGATTGATCCAACTTACTGTATGGAATTGGGAATCGCTTGAGAAGGTAGTACTCTACGACCGACATGGATGATGAGAACAACATGGCAAAGGTAGTTGTCGCCGTTGATACCTTCAAAGAATGTTCACATATAAGTTTGCTTAATCTTTGAGATGTGAATGAATAATCCTAATACATGTGATCTAGTGGGCTACTCCAGCTAAAGCCAGTTGAAGTAGCCCACTAGATCACAAGATTCCTCATACCCTAATTGATTAGAAAGGGAAAAGCCTTTAATCCCTTGAGATTGATTGGTTGGCCGATGTATCTCCTTATTGGATCAAGGATCATATTACCTGAGGAGGAACTCCCATCTCGAGAAACAAAGGCCCTAAAATGATACCACCACCAATACCGACGAGGCCTCCAATGGTACCCGCAAGCACACCAATGAAGCAGAAGAACACTAGTTGTCGTGCTTTGAAGTCGGTCCCCTTTTCCCCTCGCGAAGCAATTACAGTCTTCCCATTGTACAACCTCACGGCTTCATATCCTGATGCTGCAACCGCCACAGGGATCTACGCGATCATAGGCAATACCAACCAATTAATCCATATGTAGATTAACAACAATAAATGAAAACCAATATATATGTCTAGTTTAGGGCAAAAGTCATACTTGTAAGAGGTTGACAACCCAATACATTGGTGAACAATTAGTGGTCATGTAACTCTGCATCCAAGAACAAGCTAGGGATTCAATTTAGCATTTATCATAAGGATTACTGATAAAAAAAAAAAAAGTAGGATTAATTTTGAGTTAACCTTGATGATCTGAAGTGTCAATATCGCAATCCAAACGCAACAAACGACACCGAGTTTGCTCCAATGCACATTTCTTATTAGGGACACCTACATTCATTTGCATCCGGAAGAAAATTTTAGCTCGTGATCGAATTCGGAAGATTTTATTGTTATACGAAGTACTCATATATACCTTTGGGCGGTTTTTCGGTCCTCCAGGCAAAGATTTGTTTTCTGATTCTAATGTACCTCCATTTTGTTTGTCCATTTCTGATCCAAACGAGGAATATATTATATACTAATCCGCATCAGCCATTACGTACAAAAGTAAAATAAAAAAGATGAGAATAGACTGAATATACAAATAGGTAGGTAGGTAGATAGATAGATATAATCATATAAGACATGCTCATCACCAGATCTCAATATCTGTTCAGCCTCCTGAAATGATAAGAAATTAAAAAGTGTTTTCAAATTAAATGCCCCCATAATAATTCAAGAGTAAAAAAATAAGTTAAAAATAATGCATAATCACCTTTTGGATGGTTTCTTTCTTCCATTTCTCAACACCCTTGAAGAAAGCCTTAGTTGATGTGGCTGCATTGGCAAGGCGGAATTAGTTTCAACTAAAGTGATATAAGTTGGGGTTTTAGGGGATTTTTTTTCATGGATCTTAGTTCAGTTTGATTGGACTCAACTGCTCTAAAACAGTACATGAGTGTATAATATAGCAAGGTAGGCGTAAGTGAGAATCCGTACTTAGGAAGAGGATAATGATGATGATGGTGATCATCCAATCGGCAAAGAGGAGATTGAAGGTAACACCGATACTAATGCCGAGCACCAGCATCGGTTGGAAGAGGAGGGCGAGGTCGTAGTCGATCATTGGCATGTCCAGCGTCGGGTGCCTTTTCCTTATGTTGTAGAAAACTGTTGATCCGGCTGCCCCCACGATCATGCCTACACCCAAGAAAACAGAGTAGTGTCACAGAGAGTAGTGTCACATCTCATATATGAATACTTAGTACTCCTTGCTAAATTATGTAGCGTAGCACATGAGCTGATTGAGGTTCATACTAAAACCAATCGGCAAACTAAACATATTCATTTATATTTTCATTATGGGACTCTTTGATTTCTTCATATATCTAGCTAGTTTGGCACTTCCGTCAATAATTAAAAGATACTCCATCCGTTTCAAAATAAAAGTCGTTTGGACTTTGATGCACGCTTTTTAAGGAGATAAAAACTCTATAAAATATTATTATTATTTTTCCATAATTTCACACTTTTTACTAACAAATATAAAATTATTAAAAAAATTGATTAAAAAAAATAATATGTTGAGTTTGTAATTCTAGTTTACTAGGAATTGGGCCTTTAGGCCCAAGCCCATGCCTTGCCTCAACGTCTCTATTTTCGACCGTTGCTCACATCAAGCCTTCTAAGCTTTCTACAGCAAACCCTAAAGTAAGAGAAGGCACGATAGACGCCGCTCCAAAAGGAGCCTGGGAGCTCCTTTCCCATGGTTGAAAAGGAGAGATTGGGGTAGGGTTTCGGTTCAACCAAAGAGAGTGAAGCCGAGAGAGAAGATAGAGAGAGGCTCGAGTTCTGGGTTTCATCAGTAGAGAAAGGCTCTTGAGCAATCTCCATGTGAGCCCGACTCAAGTGGAGAGAGAGTAGGAGATCCCAAGGAGCACGAGAAGGCTGAGCCTTCCTATGGCTACATCGAAGAGAGGAGAAGAATCAGCAATGGCGTTGATGGAGAAATCGATCGACGAGGACTCCTTGGTGCCACCTTCAACGGAGCTACGACATATCCAACGAGGCCTTACCGAGTTGAGACGCCTCGGTTTAAGGGAGTTTTCTTCCCTAAGCTTGCCACTGCTTTTGTGTTTTTCTAAGTGTATTTTACCTCCTACTCATGTATTCGGTTTAGTAGTCGCCCTCCTAGGATCTTTGTATTGGTTTCTCGTTTGGCCTTTAGAGCATATTGGATGACATCTAGAGCCGGGGACGTAGGGATTAGCCCGAACCTCGTAAACATATCGTGTGTCCTCGCTCCTTCATTGCTTTCGGTTTTCTTGTTTAGGATCGATCTAGATCCTTGTGTTTAAACCGGACTAAAAGACCACTTCGACCTTAATCGGACCTTGAACGAGTGCAACCTTAATTCCCATCATAATAGTTTATAGAGTTTTTACCTAATTAAAATGCGTGTTGAATAGTAAAGTTACTTTTATTTTGAAACAAAGAGAGTATTATTTTAATAAATTTTGTTTAGAAAAATGCCATTTTAGGTTTTGACGTGGACTAAGTATCCCTTAAAGATGATTAAAAGTATAATTAATTAAAAATCCTACTACGTTTAATTGCACCGGTGCACGTTGAATTGAACGTGACTATACGAGAGGGGATTTGCATTGTATCTAACATTAGCAAGCCATATACATGGACAATGCATATATAGGACCGCTTACTATGAGAAAAAAGAGTAAATTCTATTGTAGATGCCTATCTATGTAGTATGTACATGTATTTACTATGGCATACATTTTTTTCATTTATAGTATTTTATTTTTAAAAAAAATATTAGATAGACACTAAAGGAATAGACAAATGATTTCTTATAATTTTTTTTTAATAATTATTATATATTTTTTTTGGTCGATTCCATCTATATCCTTTTCATAGTCCCTAATTAAATTAAGAGAAATAAAAACCTCAGTAGTGGCTAGACCATTTTTTGTGTTGGAATTGAAATAATTGAGGCTAAACCATGGAATTATTTTAAATTGGGCATGTGAAATTTTCAAAGGGTCAATAATAAGTACGAATTTCCTGACCAAATATATATAGTGTACGACTCCCCCATAATATAATCGCTTAATTACGTACGTACGTTATGGTTGATAGATTACATAGGTCTTAATATTGTATAGTGGGCTAAAAGTCCATTAAGGCTCAATACCTTTGTAACCTATATATATATGTTATATCAATGAATGGAAACCCTAAGGAGGACTTTATATCAATTCTATAATCTTAAATGGTATCACAGTCTTTTCTTTCTCACGGAACCCTAGTTTGATCCTCCCGCCCCACCCCTCCTATTACCGTCGCCGGCGTCGTCTCCTCGCCGCCTCTCTCTCTCTCCCCTCGCCTCACAGCTCCTCCTCGCCGTCGTCCTATCTCTCTCCCCTCGCTCTCGCTCTCGACCCCGGCTCTCTCCCTCTCGCCGCCTCTCGCTCTCGCTTCCTTCCGCGTAAAAAAAAAAAAAAAAAATGTCCGACCTTTTCTGCTGCACCCGCGGCCGCGCCCGCGGCATCCACATCCGCAGCGGCCACCGCGTCACTCACGGCCCTCCTCCTTTGATCGCCGCCCCTCGATGGTCCCCGGTGCCTGGCTTCAACCCTCATTGGCTACACTCCGGCTCTCCTGCCCCGCGACCTCGGGCCTATCTGACATCGTCTGATCATCGCGTTGTTCCGCCGGATGGGCATCACGCCTTCTCCTCTATGCAGCCAACACCTTCAGACTCTTCTTGGTACATGGACACTGGTGTCACCTCCCACATGACGAATTCCTCAGGTAACCTCTCATCTCTTTCTTTTAAGGGTCCTGCACACTCTATTATCGTCGGAAATGGTGGTCGTCTTGCTACTTCGGGGATTGGTCACGCCACATTACAGACCCCAACCCACCCACTACACCTTAAAGATGTCCTCATTGCCCCAAAGATTGTCAAAAACCTTATCTCTGTCCGTCGGTTCACTACTGACAACAACGTTTCCCTTACGTTTGATCCCTATGGTTTCTCTGTGAACGATCTTACTACGGGGGTTACTCAAATGAGATGTAACGGCACCGGGGAGCTCTACCCTGTCACACCCCCTCCCGCGTCCAGTCGGTCGTGTCCGGTCGCCCTCTCGGCATCATCATCCAGCCCTTGGCATGCACGCCTTGGTCATCCCAGTCCTACAGTTTTAGATTTACTTCGTTCTAAGAGTCTTGTCCAATGTCATAAAGAGCATCGCTCTAGTTTATGTTCTTCTTGTCAGTTAGGCAAGCATGCCAGACTTCCTTTTCAGCGTTCTTTAAACACTACTTTTGCACCTTTTGATATTATTCATAGTGATATTTGGACATCTCCTGTGCCTAGCAAGGAGGGTCATAAGTATTACCTGTTGTTTCTGGATGATTATACACATTTCTTATGGGTTTTCCCTTTGCACTTTAAATCTCAAGTGTTTCCTATCTTTGCCAAATTCCACGCTTACATCAAAACACAGTTTCACACCTCTATCAAGTGCTTTCAATGTGACAATGGTCGTGAATTTGACAACAAAGATTTTCACACTTTCTTCAATACAAATGGGATCTCCTATCGCTTGTCCTGCCCCTACACCTCCCAACAAAATGGCAAGGTCGAACGAATCATCCGAACCATTACCAATATGATGCGCACTCTCCTCTTCCACGCATCCATTCCCCCTCACTTTTGGCCGTATGCCTTAGCCACCACGTGCTACCTCCTAAACATCCTACCTTCCACCACCCTCCACCATCGCTCACCATTTCAGGCACTGTATTTCACTTTACCCAGGTATGATCACCTTCGTACCTTTGGATGCTTGTGTTTTCCAAATCAATCATCCACCGCCCCTCACAAGCTTCACCCACGCTCCACCCCTTGTGTCTTTCTTGGCTACTCGTCTGATCATCGCGGTTACATCTGCCTCGATATCAAGACCCACAAGATCATTCTCTCTCGCCATGTCACCTTTGATGAGTCGCGATTCCCCTTTGCGTCTCCCACACCCACCGTGTCTCCGTCAGAGTCTGAGTCACCATTCCCACATTTTCTTCTTCTCCAGAGCTCTCCCGGTGCTCCTGCCTCTCCCCCTCCCCCCCCCCCCCCCACCACCACCACCACCCCCCACCAGACCACACACCTGCAGCGTCTCTGGTGTCTTCCGACCCTGTCAAATCGTCTCGATGACCACCACACATCACCCCGCCGCTCAACACCATGCCTACATCCCTCCGTCGGATCGCCATATTGTAATGCTGCGCCCGCCGCAAAATGCGGCGCCCGCAGCCAATCAACTAAACCGTCCTTACCCTCCGTCCCACACAATGGCGGCGCCCGCAGCACACCTTGCGGCGCCCGCAGCACCCCTTGCGGCGCCCGCCGCCAGTCAACTAAACCATCCCTACCCTCCGTCCCACACACTGGCGGCGCCCGCCGTAAATCAACCCCGCTCCGCCCCCCTTGCCCCCGTCCCTCCCGACTCCCACTCAACCCCTTCCTCCACCTCGACCTCCCTGTCCCCCATCCCCACCTCCCACAAAACAGCCCTCCTCGACCCGAATTGGCAGGCGGCTATGCTCGACGAATACAGGGCCCTTACAAAGAATGGTACTTGGGTTCTTGTCCCTCGCCCTCCAGCGGCGAACGTCGTTCGCTGTATGTGGCTCTTCCGTCACAAGTTCCGCTCTGATGGGACGTTGGAGTGCTATAAAGCACGTCTTGTCGTCAACAGTCGATCTCAGCAGGTAGGTATTGATTGTGATGAGACCTTCAGCCCCGTGGTCAAGCCTGCCACTATCCGAGTGGTATTGAGCTTAGCTCTGTCGCGCAAATGGGCCATTCATCAGCTGGATGTCAAGAACGCTTTTCTGCATGGTCACCTGAATGAGACAGTCTACATGTTTCAGCCGCCGGGATTTATTAATGCTGATCGTCCCAAGCACGTCTGTTTCCTGAAGCGCTCTCTGTATGGTCTGAAACAGGCTCCGCGAGCTTGGTTCCAGCGCTTTGCTTCTCATCTGCTCCGCTTGGGTTTCATTGGCAGCCGCTCGGATTCGTCCCTGTTCATCTATCGTAGAGGCTCCGACATGGCCTTTCTGTTACTATATGTTGACGACATCATTCTCACCGCCTCTTTTGATGCTCTTCGGACGTCGATTATTTCACAGCTGAGTGCTGAATTCGCTATGTCAGATTTGGGTCAATTGTCTTACTTCTTGGGAGTTTCTGTTCAGCGGCATGCGTCTGGGCTATTCCTCTCACAGAGTAAGTATGCTGCTGAGATTGTTGCTCGGGCTAAGATGAGTAACTGCAATCCTGTCGCCACCCCTGTCGATACATCCAACAAGCTCAGCGCTCACTCTGGTCCTTTGGTTGATGATCCGACATTGTACAGGAGCCTTGCTGGTGCTCTTCAGTATCTCACCTTCACCAGACCTGATATCAGTTACGCCGTTCAGCAGATCTGCTTGTTCATGCATGCACCCAGGGAACCCCACTTTCATGCCTTAAAGCGGATCATTCGGTACATCAGCGGCACACTCGAGCTCGGCACCACGATCACTCCTTCCTTTAAGCTTGACCTTGTTGCTTACACTGATGCGGATTGGGGTGGTTGTCCTGACACACGTCGCTCCACGTCTGGTTACTGTGTCTTCCTCAACGACACCCTTGTGTCGTGGTCGGCCAAGCGTCAGTCTGTCGTGTCTCGCTCCAGCGCTGAGGCCGAATACAGGGGCGTTGCCAACGTTGTCTCTGAGTGCTCTTGGCTCCGCAATCTCCTGCTTGAGCTCCGTTGCCCTCTTATGAAGGCCACTCTGGTCTACACTGATAACATCTCTGTCGTCTATCTGACCAGCAACCCGGTCCAGCATCAACGCACGAAGCACATTGAGCTTGATCTCCACTTCGTCAGGGACAAGGTTGCCATAGGACATGTCCGCGTTCTACATGTCCCGTCCTCGTATCAGTACGCTGATATATTCACCAAGGGTTTACCTAGACAGTTGTTCATTGATTTTCGCTCCAGTCTCACTGTACGACCCCCTCCAGTTTCGACTGCGGGGGTTTGATAGATTACATAGGTCTTAATATTGTATAGTGGGCTAAAAGCCCATTAAGACCCAATACCTTTGTAACCTATATATATATGTTATATCAATGAATGGAAACCCTAAGGAGGACTTTACATCAATTCTATAATCTTACAATGGTTACCAAAGTCTTAAGGGAACATTACATTAAATGACCCTTGAAATATGAGATTTTTTTATTACAAAAACCACCCATAAATTTGAAAATTGTAAAAAACCATCCACAAATTTGATTTTGTATTAAACAACATTCATATATTTGGTTTTTCATTTGAATAACCATTAACAAATCACACCCTTTTTTATGTCTAAAAAATGTTTTTAAATGTCAATTTACCACCTTATTTATAAAATTGAACCTCAATATATTTAAAAATATATGTACATGGCACCAGTGAAATTTCATCAATATATCAATATAACAAGCAATCTCCCAACTTCAGGCACACATGCAGCTGAGTGGGGTTTCATACTATAATCAATTGATAATAAAAAAAAAGAGTAGTCTACCAACTTATATTAAGGTTTGTTGTGCTTAACTTTTGATGTGGAAATCTTTTAGTCTCATTCACATCTCTCAGCAACTATACACTTGTTCTTTCGAGATATGAACATGGTTTCATACAATTTTTATAAAATAGAATAAGTTATGGATGATTTTTATAATCTTCAAATGTATAGGGTGATTTTGTGAAAATTCGTGTATTTGAAGAAGGCTTTTTTTTAAAAAATATATAAAAAAAAAACTCCGTACTATATTGACTCCGCAGTCTAGATCCCCTATACCATCGAGTGTTACACTCGGTGTTACACTTAACTATTTTGGGTATAAATTCACATTAAAAAAATTATATTTATATTCTATACACTTCTATTAACATGTTTATAAAATTTTATCATGAAAAAATATTATTAAAAATTATAGATAATTAAAAGATTGATTATTTTAGAATATATTTTTTATATATTTTTTAAAACATATATTTTATTAATAAAATATTATATACATATTCATATAAGTGTCTAGAGTATAAATATAATTTTAAAAAAAATTTAATGTGAATTTATATTCGAAATAGTTAAGTGTAACGTCGAATGTAACACATAAAGTGTTATAGTCTACAGGGGATCTAAATTGTTAATTCTGACTTACATTTTGAGATGGCGGCAGAGGATTTGGTGTCGAAGCCGATGGCAAGAGTGAGCATGGGAACATAGATCCCGCCGCCGCCGACACCGCCAACGCTTCCGAACGCCGCCCCACAGAATGCCATTATGGTGCCCACAACTATCCTCCACCCGAACTCCATCGCCTGTTCATCACCCGATCCATCCATCAAAACACGAACACAATCAATAATCAATAAAGGAAAAAAAATGAAATATCCTCATGAAGGGCTTATATAGTTATATGTATATCTCACGGGCCAAGTGTGGGTGTAAGTGGAACCCGCTGAGGCCCTGCCGGGATTATTAGAAGACGGCGGTGGCGCCTCCTTCAGAAGATTCTCATCGGCCGAGACGAGCAACGCCAAGGAACAGGCGGCGGCCACCGCGACGAATGCTGCAACTGCTCCGGCGGGTTTAGCCATCGATCTCCACCGGGAAATTAGTTGGTGGAAATTGAAGGAGGGTTGAGTGGAAATATATATATATATAGGGCTGTTGTAAATGACTCGAGGAAATATTAAGGAAACGTAATGGAGATTAAAGGAATTAAGTAAAAGGGAATTATTTTTACGGTTTCGCTATATACACCCCAAATCATGCACGACCTTAAGAACGTGCACGGTTAAAAGGGATTAATTATTATTTTTTAAATGTTAATTAGTCACAAAGCTTGAAGGACGTGCATTTTTGACCTTGTGATTTGCTTGGTCTCGGTCTGTTGCATTTGGACCAGTTGGATGAACAAGATGGTTCTAGCTAGGTGATCCAGCGAAAATGATGGGTGTTTTACAGGTTTTAAGGTGACCGATCGGCAAGTGCAGCTAGAGGGGGCCGAATATGATAGGTGTCTGTGTTCACAAGTGGCCGAAAATGGGGAACTTCGTTCTGAAGAGTCGCGTATTCATTTCTCTTGGTTTCGGGTCAAAATCGCGCATGTACATACCAGTCCCCATACCACGAATTTGTATATCAAAAAGTACTCACTTTAAATGCATTGGGTTCCACTCTTACCTACATTTTTTTTCCAAGGCATGTATCGGAATAACTGAAACACCCCCATCTACTCGATCATTTGTTCGAAACATAAATAGAAGTCCATAAGAAGCCAAATTAAGATCAACTTGGAGATGATCAATCCCCTCGTCATGTGGACAATTACGCATTTATAGTGCGAACAAGTGGAAGATTCATTCAAGAGATCGGTTTTTTTTTTTTTGGTTGTTGTTGTTGTTGTTGTTGTTGAGATTCATTTAAGAGCTTGTTGACGGAGTCATCAATACAATACTGTAATAAATTCATTTTCTGCCAACTGGGAAGCTTTAACTGCCTGTTCTTATTGATTTATAGATTCATTTGATTAAAATTTCCCGGAAATTTCCCGAGGTATCGCGAAATTCACGCGGTGATCACTTCTTTTACTTCTTTCACGTAGTACCCCTGAGGTTTGGGATTCTTTCACCTCGTGCCCCTCCCTCTTATTTTTAACATTTTCCGTTAAGTTTTAATTAAAAAAAAACAATATTCTTTAACCTGTACGTTTCTCATGCGATTTGCCCAGACGAGAAACCCTTCGAGCGAAGAACTGATGGACTCCACAGGCGAGCGACAGGTGGTCTCCGGCGTCGGCGGTGGCGGCGGTCTCCGGTGTCCCCGGTTTCAAGTTCCGTTCTTGATTTGATTAGAGCAGGGGCATGGGTGGATTTTTGTCCTCAGAGATAGGGGTTTCTTGAGATTTGGGGCTGGAGAAGGGGAATTCGGCGATGGATTTGACGTCCTCGTCGTACATGAAGACGACAAAGAGGAAGATCGACGAGACAACGATGAAAGCTTCATTTCGATGGATTCCAGTGATGCCCGTGGCGGCTTCCAACGAGGGTGGTCGGACCTGGACCAGAAGTTGCACGGTGGAGGCTTCGACGGAGCTCCAACCGGACAGGATCTGAACAAAAGGCGCTTTCAAGCCATGAAGAACTCGGGGAAGCGAATCAAGGGAAAGGATGTAGATTAGGGTCGATTGTGGACGGGATTCAACACTGACAGGTTGGATCTGGATGTGGGCGGCTGGAGGAGCTCCGGGAAGGGTTGGAGGATCGCCTTTGAGGTAGCAGCCAAACAAGAAAGACGATGAACAATAGTGTAATTTCAGATCTGAGACAATACTCACCGGATCTGGTAGGTAACCGGCTGGATTAGAGAGCAAAGGGGTCAAGGAGGCTATTGGTGGTGGCAAAAACCTCCGGCCACCACCTAGGGCGGCGCATCCTCAAGCTTTTCCGATAAAACTCTGATGCGAACAGATGGATTTTTTGTGTTTGGGTTCGATTTTGATTGATTGAGACCTCTTTCGCCCTCCGTCGTCGCTGCGCCGCCCTCCTTCGCCATTCCTCTCGTCGTTCACTGTCGAGTTGTTCGTTGTTCCTTAGTTTGCCCAACACTCTGGCCTATTTCTAATCGATTTTTTTTAAAAACTTAACAGAATTGTTAACAAAAAGGGGAGAAGGGTACGGGGTGAAAGAATCCCAAACCTCAGGGGTACCACGTGAAAGGTGTAAAAGAAGTGGTCACCGCGTGAATTTCGCGATATCTCGGGGGTACCTCGTGAAATTTCCGAAGTTAAAATTTTTAAAGACTGTCAACAAGGAGTCTAAGAAGAGAGGGAAGTCTAGCCTGTTTGGTTGGGGAAATTAATACAGTAGTAGAATTTATGTCCTCTCATTCCCATTGAATTTTGTTGAATCCAACAGGAAGTTTCTCGACCTTCTTAGTCTCTTCTTATTCATTGATTTCATCTATGAGCTGATTGATTCTCTAATCATCAATAAGTGATAACTTATATTAATCTCATATATATATATATATATATATATATATATATATATATATATATATATATATATATCTCGTATACAATCGTATTAATTACAAGTAATGTCACTCAACTTAACCGTGCTTAAAATGAGTTAAATATATCCAGGAACAAACTTGGCTTAATTAATTATGAAGTTTAGCAGTTTATCTAGGAAGATCATATGAACTGGAATCACCAGTTTGGAACTCAATTGAAGGAAGAAAATGAAGACAAAGTGAGATCTGAAAGTTGGGATTTATTCCCTCTCGTGTTGCCTGTTACAGAGGAGGATGAGGCCTTATATAGGCCTTCACACCTAACTGCGAAACATATCCTCACCATACACGTGTCGCTCATCCATCTAGTTCCTAGCTCTCATTGAACCACCCTCACCCGAGCTAGTAGTCCTAGCTGATCTGAGCTAAGCTGGTCCATACCCCCCCCCCCCCTCAAGTTGGACTTGGGGGAGTACCCACCAAACTCAACTTGAAGGATAAGTACCTATGTTGGACCTCTCCCAATGGTTTTGTAAGAATGTCAGCAAGTTGAGCTGATGACTGAACATGTGCAGTTTGGATCACCCCATCATCAATGCGTTCTCTAATGTAGTGGCAGTCAATGTTGAGGTGTTTGGTGCGTTCGTGATAGACTGGATGCGCAGCTATGTGTTGGGCAGCCTTATATTGTCGCAAAAGAGTGTAACTGGCATAGGCACAACAACAGACAAATCCTGAAGTAACCCGGTTATCCATACCACTTCACCCGCTGCAGTTGACATACATCTGTATTCGGACTCCGCACTCGACTTAGAAACCGTCTTCTGTTTCTTGGTCTTCCAAGAGATGAGGGAAGGACCAAAGAAGACACAATAACCCGACAAGGATCGAGCAGATAATTGACATGCTCCCCAATCAGCGTCGCTGTAGGCAGCAAGAGAAATGGAACACTCACTTGGGTAAAACAGACCCCCAATTGATGGTGCGCTTCAAGTATCTAACAATGTGCAAAGTTGCTTGCAAATGAGGAAGTCTTGGAGAACTCAGGAATTGACTAAGATGTTTTATAGAATAAGAGAGATCAGGCCTGGTGTGGTTCAAGTAGAGTAACCTACCAATCAACCTTCTGTATGATTCTGGGTCTGGTAGCAACTCTCCATCATCAATAGACAATTTCAACCCCCTACGTAGAGGGAAGATTGCAAGCTTGGAATCAATCATGTGGGTATCAGTGATGATATCTGCAATATACTTCCACTGGTTCAGAAGCATGCCATGAGCTAATCTAGCCACTTCAATGCCCAAAAAATACCTCACTAATCTGAGATCTTTAATAGTAAAAGCTTTATGTAATAAAGCCTTACTATGTGTGATGAAAGTTGTGTCTGAACCTGTGATCAAGAGATCATCAACATATACAACTGCAATTGTTTAAAGGCCTGACTTTTCTCTTACAAACAGAGAGTAATCATGTTTTGATTGCACAAAACCCAGGGAGCATAAGAACTTTGACAGCTCTAGGTTCCACTGTCGGGAAGCTTGCTTCAACCCATACAAAGATCTTCATAATTTGCAAACCTGTCCTGGAGAACCAGTGAAAAACCCCTCGGGAGGTTTCATGTAAACATCCTCATCAAGGAAGCCATACAAGAAGATATTATTAATATCTAGTTGGTGCACATTCCAACTCTTAGCAGTTGCTAAAGCTAGCACTAATCTGACAGTAGTAAGCTTTGCCACTGGTGAAAAAAGTAAGTTTATAATCTTTGTCCTTTACTTGTGTAAACCCCTTTGCAACAAGCCTTGCTTTGAACCTCTCCACTGAACCATCCGGTTTGTAGTTCACCTTGAATATCCATTTACACCTTATTTCCCTCTTATCCATGGGCAAATCTGTAACTATCCATGTGATGTTCAGTTGGAGAGCATCAATCTCTTTTTGCATAGCTTCCATCCATCTAGGATCCTTAGAAGCTTCTTTGAAAGATGTGGGTTCTCTAATGTTTATCATTGCATGAAAAGAAGCAACATATTCTTGTGAAAAATCACCCAAATCAAACAACTGTCTCAGCATGAAAGATGCTGATCGAGATGGAGAAGCATGCAATGTAGGACAAATGAAATCAGTTAGTGTGGCTGGTATATGCCTTTGTCTCCCAGACCTTCTCAAGGGTCGAACTATCTCCTGGACCACTTATGAACTGTCAACTACCTGCTCATCACTCAAACTTGGTTCAACTGCCAAGTCAATGTCAGTATTTGGACCACCAGAAGCTTCACCATGTGAATATGGAAAATTGATATCACTGGGAGGATCAGAAGCTTGCCTGATAGGAACCACTTCATCATCACAGGGATTCACCCTAGGAAGGATAGGCCTAGAATTAGAGCTCTTGCTTGGGCACTCCTTAGAGAAAGGAAACTCAGTTTCTCTGAAGACCACATCCCTACTGAAAAACACTGTGTTGGGGGCCAAATCAAGGAGTTTGTATCCTTTAATATTTCCTGGATATCCCAAGAATACACTCTTGATGGCTTGATGACCAAACTTGTCTCTGTAAGCTGTTCTCCTTTTCCCAAAACATAAACAACCAACAACTTTGAGAGCCTGGTATACTGCAGGTTTCTTATGCAAAATCTCAAATGGTACCTTCCAATCTAGAACTGAACTTAGAAGTAAGTTGATGATATGAGTGGCTGCAGTCACACAGTCACTCCAAAACCTGATTGGGAGGCTTGAATGGAGCCTTATGGCACGAGCTGTCTCTATCAAATGCATGTGCTTGCGCTCAATTCTTCCATTTTGCTGAGGGACCCGAGGTATGCTCTTCTGGTGCACAATTCCTAAATCAGCAAGCAACCCTTGATAAGTTCTCTGGATGAATGCAGATCCATTGTCACTCCTTGCCACTTTAACTGTGCATTCAAACTGATTCCTTGCATAGGCTAAGAAACCCTTTATATCAGTCAACACCTGAACCTTCGAAGCCAACAAATAAGTCCAAGTGTATCTGTTGTGGTCATCCAAGACAGTAAAAAAATATCGAGCACCATCATGTGCAGTCACTCTATAGGGTCCCCATACATCAAAGTGAACAAGATGAAAGACATTAGGAGCCAATGATTCACTTCTATTGAAAGGAAATCTGTGATGTTTAGCTAAAACACAGCTATCACAAAAGAAGTCTTTACAATTCAAATGTTTAAACTGTTCCAAGTGCATAAGCTTGGATATGGAGCTATGGCCAAGTCTTGCATGAACAATATCTAGTTCATGATAATCCTTAAGTTTTATTGAGTGACTACAAGACTTTATTGAATCATAAAAACCACCAAGTGGCACATCCAGCATAGCACCAGCATCCTCAGTTTTGATGATGTATAGCCCACTGATCCTGTGTCCTCTTCCCACAATTTTGTTAGTGGTAGGGTCCTGAAATAAGCATTTGTGAGCCGTGAATATGGCTATCAATCCAGTCTCCTCAACTAGTCTACCCACAGACAACAGATTGTGCTTGAAAGATGGAACATACAACACATTCTTAAGCTCAAGACTCGAACTGAAAGTGACAGATCCAACTGTGTCAACTACTATAACTGAATCATCTGGTAAGGCTATCTATATGACTTTAGCAATCCTATGTCTATTCTTGAGCACATTTAAATCATATAGCATATGATCTGTAGCCCTAGTATCTACAATCCAGAATTCTTTCCCATCTATTTTCTCAATCATCAAAGCTTTAGAGTAATTGTAGTTACTTGAGAAATTTGCAGCAGCAAAGCAGTCATCATTCTCCATCTGCACTTGCTTTCCTTTCATCATCTTCATGACCTCTCTGCACACACCATTCACAATGCCATTGTCAAACTGATTTTCTTTTCCCATATCCAAGGGAGACTCACTGGATCCCTGCACATCTACTGAGTTAGCAGACGATCTTGCACCTTGCTTTCCCTTTGATCCTTTCTCCTTATCTGGATAACCATGTAGCTTGTAGCATGAATCCATCTGGTGTCCTTTGTTCCCACAGAAGTCACACTTTGGGAATCCATTAAGCTTGTAGCAGGTATCCCTTATGTGCCCATTGTTGCCACAAAAGTCACACTTCTTGAATTCTTCACGTTGTTTCTTCTCTCCTTCCCTTTTCCAATTACCAGACTGATTTCTCCCTGCATTTAAGGCAACAATATCTTCACCATGCTTAGACTGTGATCCAGATTCACCATTTGGTGTGCCTCCACATTGCTCAACTTGATTCACAATGTAAAAGGCACGACTCAGGTTGGGTAAGGGATCAATCGCCATAACCTGGTTTCTAGCAAACTCATAATCATCATTTAATCCCAGTAGAAACTGCATTAACTTGTTTCTTTCTTCCTTTTGAATCATCTTTCGTATCACCTGACAAGTGCATTTCTCTAAGATTCCACAATTACCCTGTGGTACACCTTCAAGACTCGCTATATCATTCCAAACTCTCTTCAGCTTTCCGAAATAATCTCCCACTGAATCTGATCCTTGAACCATGGAGTTCAATTCTTTCTTCAGTCGATAAAGTAAAGGAATGTTGGATTGTCCATACCTTTCAAGAATCTCTCCCCATATCTCTTGAGCCGAAGTCGCATACATGATGGACTCTGCTATCCTTTGATCCATGGAGTTGATGAGCCAGCACCTCACCATTTAGTCGGCTCTCATCCATCTCTGACTATTGGGAGAATCATCCGGCGGCTTTACCACGGTTCCTTCTATGAAACCAAGCTTTAATTTCGCTCCAAGTGAAATCTTAACATTCCTCATCCGGCTGAGGAAATTCGATCCATTGAACACAACAGCAACCAACTGAGCGCCGGGATGATCCGAGTTCGCAAGCGGATCATTAGACGCCATCTGAATCTGCTGGTCTCCCACCTAATTCCGAAGATGCTGATCTCCGCCTTGATTTCGCAGGAGTGAAGCATATGTATCTCCCATCGTCTTCGATTAGAAAGCACAATCAATTCCTCGATTTGATCGTTCTTTGCTCTGATACCATATGAACTGGAATCACCAGTTTCGAACGACATTGAAGGAAGAAAATGGAGGCAAAGTGAGATCTGAAAGTTGGGATTTATTCCCTCTCGTGTTGTCTGTTACAGAGGAGGATGAGGCCTTATATTGGCCCTCACACCTGATGACATCTAATTTAGTCATATTTTAGGGTTGCATTTGCATATTAGTTTAGATCATTTTTATGCATATTTATCATATTTTATACTTTATGTAGTTTTTTTTGCATTTTCGGAGTCCACACCGGGTTTTTATTGATTTCAGGCACTTTGAAAGCGATATTGTGGAAATTCAAGCTTTAATATGGAGCGGCGAGGATATTGGATTGAACTTGAGGAGCTAAATTGGCAATTGAGAAGTTTCTAAACTTGAGGGTTGTTTGATAGAATTAACTTTATAATTGGGTGTTGGGTTAGATTTTAATTCTTTAACTTCGTGGGCTGAAATTGTAATTTTTATAAAGTTATCTAAATATATACTGTATGTGGAAGAACAAGGGGGGCTCTTGGTTCAGATTTTGGAGGAACGCCGCAAGGCTACGGCCGGCGTAGTTTTAGGTTTCAGTTTAGTTTTGTTTCTTTTGTTTTCGGTACTGCACTTTAGATCGAGGGCGAAGATTTCTGGTTTGCATTTTATTTTAAGCATGTCTTTAATTTATTCAATTGCTTTCTATATTATGTTTAGCTAAATTTTCCGTTCTAGGGTTAGGGTGAACCCGACAATGTCACGAATTGTTTGATTTCGATATTTTCTTGAACTTAGTCTGAATTTTATGAATTGATTTGATCCTAGTTGCTTAACCTAATTGATGTCAATCAATTAGAATCATTTTTAGATTCAAGATGCTACCGCTGCGAATTGAAATTGGATACTTGGATGGATTTCATGAACCCGAAAGGGGAATTGTGTCTATTGGAACCCTAGGATTGAACTTGAGGAATCAACAATTGTTATTGTGACATTTAAACGATTGTTAAGGACTCTTGAGAATTAATAAATTATCGTAGATTCTTAGGTTTGAATTGCTAGTATATCTTAGGATCCTAATGGGATTTCACCTTATTTCACTCGAATTAAGAGCTTATTTCACTCGAATTAAGAGCTTGTGGGGTGAAAGGGACATTTTTTTTAAATCAAATTAATTGATTTGTGCTTGATAGGTTTGGGACTTGCCGAGTTGGGATGATGGGATCCATTTTTGTCCCGCGTCCATAAACACAAAATAAGCATACAAGGTAACTAATAATAAGACTTTATATTAATAGAACTATCGGAAATGAGGGCCGGTTGGGCCTCACATCCAGTCCGGGCCTGAGTGGAGCTCACAAAGTGGACATATATAAATACTCACGGAAAAAATAAAAAAAGGTACATGTATAGGGCTTGATCGATCATCTAACGATAATGGGTTGCACACATGCTTTCGAACCCCATGTAGTTGTGATGCCCTATTTTGTGGAACATGTGTATTAGCCCTTCAATCCCTGCAGGCCCATTACCAAAAACCTTGATTAATAAGCTTTGAAAACCCCTAATTTAATTAAATTTAAGTTGTTTCATATTAGGGTATTTATTAAATATTTATCTATTAATATTAACAACTATCAAATAATTAATTTTGATATAAGTGATTCTTTATGCCAAAAAATAATCTAGATATAAATAAAATAACACTTATCAAATATTTATCTATTAATATTTTTTAGTAAGCATGACTTATCATAACTTTTTATAAATTATGAAAATATATTATTTTAATAAAAAAATTAACGGAAATGTTTTTTTTCCCTTAGAATCAACCACAACATGTCACATGTGACGCTATATCCACTTTCGTTTGTGTCTATATCTATGTATAAAGAACTCGCTTAAAAAAACACAAGACCTAATGGGCCCAACCTTCTAATCCGGCCCATTGGGCCGAATTGGCAATAAAGATCTCATGAAGTCACATTGGATAAAATAAGTAAACTTACCAATCAAAAAGGTACTGATGAATATGGTGAAAGCGAGGATAAAGATGATAATAGACGCTCTTCCTAAGACGGCAATCACTTTCTTGACGACATATTGTCCTACAAGTGCTGCTATGGTCGTCACTCCAACAAAGTACAAAGCTGCATCCAAGAAATAAGGTATAGATAGATTCACTCATTAATCAATTTGATCAATTGTCATCATCTTTGACAAATGCATATTGATTTTAAGGGTTTTGTGAATGTTAACCACAAGAGTGTAGTTGAGATTGATCCAACTTACTGTATGGAATTGGGAATCGCTTGAGAAGGTAGTACTCTACGACCGACATGGATGATGAGAACAACATGGCAAAGGTAGTTGTCGCCGTTGATACCTTCAAAGAATGTTCACATATAAGTTTGCTTAATCTTTGAGATGTGAATGAATAATCCTAATACATGTGATCTAGTGGGCTACTCCAGCTAAAGCCAGTTGGAGTAGCCCACTAGATCACAAGATTCCTCAAACCCTAATTGAATAGAAAGGGAAAAGCCCTTAATCCCTTGAGATTGATTGGTTGGCCGATGTATCTCCTTATTGGATCAAGGATCATATTACCTGAGGAGGAACTCCCATCTCGAGAAACAAAGGCCCTAAAATGATACCACCACCAATACCGACGAGGCCTCCAATGGTACCCGCAAGCACACCAATGAAGCAGAAGAACACTAGTTGTCGTGCTTTGAAGTCGGTCCCCTTTTCCCCTCGCGAAGCAATTACAGTCTTCCCATTGTACAACCTCACGGCTTCATATCCTGATGCTGCAACCGCCACAGGGATCTACGCGATCATAGGCAATACCAACCAATTAATCCATATGTAGATTAACAACAATAAATGAAAACCAATATATATGTCTAGTTTAGGGCAAAAGTCATACTTGTAAGAGGTTGACAACCCAATACATTGGTGAACAATTAGTGGTCATGTAACTCTGCATCCAAGAACAAGCTAGGGATTCAATTTAGCATTTATCATAAGGATTACCCATAAAAAAAAATAAGTAGGATTAATTTTGAGTTAACCTTGATGATCTGAAGTGTCAATATCGCAATCCAAACGCAACAAACGACACCGAGTTTGCTCCAATGCACATTTCTTATTAGGGACACCTACATTCATTTGCATCCGGATGAAAATTTCAACTCGTGATCGAATTCGGAAGATTTTATTGTTATACGAAGTACTCATATATACCTTTGGGCGGTTTTTCGGTCCTCCAGGCAAAGATTTGTTTTCTGATTCTAATGTACCTCCATTTTGTTTGTCCATTTCTGATCCAAACGAGGAATATATTATATACTAATCCGCATCAGCCATTACGTACAAAAGTAAAATAAAAAAGATGGGAATAGACTGAATATACAGATAGGTAGGTAGGTAGATAGATAGATATAGTCATATAAGACATGCTCACCACCAGATCTCAATATTTGTTCAGCCTCCTGAAATGATAATAAATTAAAAAGTGTTTTCAAATTAAATACCCCCATAATAATTCAAGAGTAAAAAAATAAGTTAAAAATAATGCATAATCACCTTTTGGATGGTTTCTTTCTTCCATTTCTCAACACCCTTGAAGAAAGCCTTAGTTGATGTGGCTGCATTGGCAAGGTGGAATTAGTTTCAACTAAAGTGATATAAGTTTGGGTTTTAGGGGATTTTTTTTCATGGATCTTAGTTCAGTTTGATTGGACTCAACTGCTCTAAAACAGTACATGAGTGTATAATATAGCAAGGTAGGCGTAAGTGAGAATCCGTACTTAGGAAGAGGATAATGATGATGATGGTGATCATCCAATCGGCAAAGAGGAGATTGAAGGTAACACCGATACTAATGCCGAGCACCAGCATCGGTTGGAAGAGGAGGGCGAGGTCGTAGTCAATCATTGGCATGTCCAGCGTCGGGTGCCTTTGCCTTATGTTGTAGAAAACCGTTGATCCAGCTGCCCCCACGATCATGCCTACACCCAAGAAAACAGAGTAGTGTCACAAAGAGTAGTGTCACATCTCATATATGAATACTTAGTACTCCTTACTAAAGTTTGTAGCGTAGCACATGAGCTGATTGAGGTTCATACTAAAACCAATCGGCAAACTAAACATATTCATTTATATTTTCATTATGGGACTCTTTGGTTTCTTCATATATCTAGCTAGTTTGGCACTTCCATCAATAATTAAAAGATACTCCATCCGTTTCAAAATAAAAGTCGTTTGGACTTTAATGCACGCTTTTTAAGGAGATAAAAACTCTATGAAATATTATTTTTTTAATCATTTTTTTTCCATAATTTCACACTTTTTACTAACAAATATAAAATTATTAAAAAAAATTGATTAAAAAAAATAATATGTTGAGTTTGTAATTCTAGTTTACTAGGAATTGGGCATTTAGGCCCAAGCCCATGCCTTGCCTCAACGTCTCTATTTTCGACCGTTGCTCATATCAAGCCTTCTAAGCTTTTTACAGCAAACCCTAAAGTAAGATAAGGCACGATAGACGCCGCTCCAAAAGGAGCCTGGGAGCTCCTTTCCCATGGTTGAAAAGGAGAGATTAGGCTAGGGTTTCGGTTCAACCAAAGAGAGTGAAGCCGAGAGAGAAGATAGAGAGAGGCTCGAGTTCTGGGTTTCATCAGTAGAGAAAGGCTCTTGAGCAATCTCCATGTGAGCCCGACTCAAGCGGAGAGAGAGTAGGAGATCCCAAGGAGCACGAGAAGGCTGAGCCTTCCTATGGCTACATCAAAGAGAGGAGAAGAACCAGCAATGGCGTTGATGGAGAAATCGATCGACGAGGACTCCTTGGTGCCACCTTCAACGGAGCTACGACATATCCGACGAGGCCTTACCGAGTTGAGACGCCTCGGTTTAAGGGAGTTTTCTTCCCTAAGCTTGCCACTGCTTTTGTGTTTTTCTAAGTGTATTTTACCTCCTACTCATGTATTCGGTTTAGTAGTCGCCCTCCTTGGATCTTTGTATTGGTTTCTCGTTTGGCCTTTAGAGCATATTGGATGACATCTAGAGCCGGGGACGTAGGGATTAGCCCGAACCTCGTAAACATATCGTGTGTCCTCGCTCCTTCATTGCTTTCGGTTTTCTTGTTTAAGATCGATCTAGATCCTTGTGTTTAAACCGGACTAAAAGACCACTTCGACCTTAATCGGACCTTGAACGAGTGCAACCTTAATTCCCATCATAATAGTTTATAGAGTTTTTACCTAATTAAAATGCGTGTTGAATAGTAAAGTTACTTTTATTTTGAAACAAAGAGAGTATTATTTTAATAAATTTTGTTTAGAAAAATGCCATTTTAGGTTTTGACGTGGACTAAGTATCCCTTAAAGATGATTAAAAGTATAATTAATTAAAAATCCTACTACGTTTAATTGCACCGGTGCACGTTGAATTGAACGTGACTATACGAGAGGGGATTTGCGTTGTATCTAACCTTAGCAAGCCATATACATGGACAATGCATATATAGGACCGCTTACTATGAGAAAAAAGAGTAAATTCTATTGTAGATGCCTATCTATGTAGTATGTACATGTATTTACTATGGCATACATTTTTTTCATTTATAGTATTTTATTTTTAAAAAAAATATTAGATAGACACTAAAGGAATAGACAAATGATTTCTTATAATTTTTTTTTAATAATTATTATATTTTTTTTTGGTCGATTCCATCTATATCCTTTTCATAGTCCCTAATTAAATTAAGAGAAATAAAAACCTCAGTAGTGGCTAGACCATTTTTTGTGTTGGAATTGAAATAATTGAGACTAAACCATGGAATTATTTTAAATTGGGCATGTGAAATTTTCAAAGGGTCAATAATAAGTACGAATTTCCTGACCAAATATATATAGTGTACGACTCCCCCATAATATAATCGCTTAATTACGTACGTACGTTATGGTTACCAAAGTCTTAAGGGAACATTACATTAAATGACCCTTGAAATATGGGATTTTTTTATTACAAAAACCACCCATAAATTTGAAAATTGTAAAAAACCATCCACAAATTTGATTTTGTATTAAACAACATTCATATATTTGGTTTTTCATTTGAATAACCATTAACAAATCACACCCTTTTTTATGTCTAAAAAAAGTTTTTAAATGTCAATTTACCACCTTATTTATAAAATTGAACCTCAATATATTTAAAAATATATGTACATGGCACCAGTGAAATTTCATCAATATAACAAGCAATCTCCCAACTTCAGGCACACATGCAGCTGAGTGGGGTTTCATACTATAATCAATTGATAATAAAAAAAAGTAGTCTACCAACTTATATTAAGGTTTGTTGTGCTCAACTTTTGATGTGGAAATCTTTTGGTCTCATTCACATCTCTCTACAACTATACACTTGTTCTTTCGAGATATGAACACGGTTTCATACAATTTTTATAAAATAGAATAAGTTATGGATGATTTTTATAATTTTCAAATGTATAGGGTGATTTTGTGAAAATTCGTGTATTTGAAGAAGGCTTTTTTTTTTAAAATATAAAAAAAAATACTCCGTACTATATTGATTCTGCAGTCTAGATCCCCTATAACATCGAGCGTTACACTCGGTGTTACACTTAACTATTTTGGGTATAAATTCACATTAAAAAAAATTATATTTATATTCTATACACTTCTATTAACATGTTTATAAAATTTTATCATGAAAAAATATTATTAAAAATTATAGATAATTAAAAGATTGATTATTTTAGAATATATTTTTTAAAACATATATTTTATTAATAAAATATTATATACATATTCATATAAGTGTCTAGAGTATAAATATAATTTTAAAATTTTTTTAATGTGAATTTATATTCGAAATAGTTAAGTGTAACGTCGAGTGTAACACATAAAAAGTGTTATAGCCTATAGGGGATCTAAATTGTTAATTCCGACTTACATTTTGAGATGGCGGCAGAGGATTTGGTGTCGAAGCCGATGGCAAGAGTGAGCATGGGAACATAGATCCCGCCGCCGCCGACACCGCCAACGCTTCCGAATGCCGCCCCACAGAATGCCATTATGGTGCCCACAACTATCCTCCACCCGAACTCCATCGCCTGTTCATCACCCGATCCATCCATCAAAACACGAACACAATCAATAATCAATAAAGGAAAAAAAATGAAATATCCTCATGAAGGGCTTATATAGTTATATGTATATCTCACGGGCCAAGTGTGGGTGTAAGTGGAACCCGTCGAGGCCCTGCCGGAAGAAGAAGGCGGTGGCGCCTCCTTCTGAAGCTTTTCATCGGCCGAGACAAGCAACGCCAAGGAACAGGCGGCGGCCACCGCGACGAATGCTGCGACTGCTCCGGCGGGTTTAGCCATCGATCTCCACCGGGAAATTAATTGGTGGAAATTTAAGGGGGGTTGAGTGGAAATATATATAGGGCTGTAATGGAGATTAAAGGAATTAATTAAACGGGATTTGGTTTGAGGTTTAAGGATGTAGTGAGGATCGGTTATTCGGATACAAGATATTAATCAAATATGTCATTTTAAATTATTAATTTTATTTAGAAAATATATGTTATTTTAGGTTTTATTTTTAAAAAATATTTTATCCTCTCCGTTAATTAAATATATCATTTTAATAACTGTTAAGAAAATTTTGTCATCTTAGATATTTTGACATCCACTTTACGAAATTATCTTTGTAATAATTAGATAATTGTTATTATATTTTTTAGAAAGTAAAATAGTGGAGTAATAATTAGGAGTATAAGTGTATTTTTACTTATTTTCTTAATAAGTGTAAAATTTTAAAATAATAAGTTTTAATTAACGAATAAAATAATTATTAGAGAATCATTAGTGGTTGTTTTTTATAAAATAAAAAATTAGAATAAAATAATATATTTATTGCGTAGTTTTTTTTTTAATATAATATTTATTGCGTAGTTAGTAGCTACACATTTTCGCCAATGGATTGAGGATATACATACTGACTAGCATTTACTGTAATATGTATCGATTGCTTCGCTCCACGTGGCAACAAATGCTAAATGCTTACGTGTATGGATGCAATTTTAGTAGTTAAACTACTAAAATTGGGATTTGAAAATTTTAACCTTGTATGGGGAGGGGTTGATTAGGAGATTTTAGTTTATTTGGGGGTTGATTAGGAGATTTTAGTTTATTTGGGGGTTTATTTAAGAAGTTATTTTTGATAGCTTTTTGGGAGGGATCTGGATCCTCTCCTAATGGAGAGTTCCTTATATTTACCTAATAAAACAATCCAAGCCATTGGATTAAATCAATGGTTCAGATTAAATCTCTAATATTAATTAATTAGTAATAAAATTAATTTACCCTAGTTACAAATCCCTCGACTCCTTCAATTCAACCGATTGATTATTTTGACGTATTGAGAATCTGGTATACCGGTTTACCAATATCAATATAAGGATTTAGTCACAATCTCTTCTTGCCTCTTCAATTTTTTTTCATAGGCAATCATTCTAAGAATCATGATTGAAATTATCTTCTTTTGTAATTCCATGGATTCCATACAGCTTAATTAATTTAGGGTTTAACTTGATAAAATAATTTAAATTTTGATTCGATTAATGTTACAGTAGTACAGTATAGAGAGATGGAATCACGGATCCGAACAAAACTAGTTGCGAGTGGCGATCGAGGGTTTGCAAGAAGGGATGTATAGTTGCGAGTGGCGATTGAACAACCCAGACGGAGGAACAAAGGGATGGATAGTTGCGAGTGGCGATTGAATTGGTCAATGCACCGTTGATCCTTAATTAATCAATTTAGGGTATATATTTACTTAATTTAATGAAGAATAGTTTCAATTACAGAAGATCAATCAAGGCTATATCCAATTAAACAAGGCTACGGGAAGAAAATGACGATTGGTACCAACCCAGTAGTCAATTGCTCCCTCTAGCAGTTATCGCCTGGCGTCGGGGATGATTGCTACCAAACTATCGGCTAGAAGCAAAGGGACAATGACACTCATGAATTCGAAAGAAAGTGCAGACAACCATTAGAAAAGCTATATAATTGAGATCTCATAGAGATATACATAGAGACTCGAGAGAGCAAGAGGATAATGAGGGGCAAGAGCAAGAGACTGGAATTTAGGGTTAATTAATTAAAAAGATGCAATCCTAGCCACTCATTTTATTAAACGGTTAAGATTGTTTTATCAGGTAAATATTAGGAGCATCGATCCGGATCCTTTTAGGAGTTTATGTGGTTTATTTGATTTGAAAATATCATAATACCCCTAATAATAACAAAATAAACTACACTTTTTACAAATAAACTGTTTTTCACCCCATACGGAGTTTATATTTTTTCATAAATTTTTAACTACTTTTTACCAACAGTTTATAAATTTTACCCTGTTTATAATTTTAGTCAGTTTATTAACTTCGTTCCATACGAACTCATATATTCACAGTCCGACCGCAGTCAAGATTAGGGGTGAAAATGAGGCGGGTTATAGGTGAAAATCGTCATTCCATCACCCGCCCCGCGGGTATAAATCTTCACCCGCCCCGCTCCATCACCCACAAATTCTTCCCCTGTATCCAACCCATGCGGATTAGCGGGTGGTGCGGGTGATTATTGGATATCCAATAAGAAGATTAATCTATATCTATATAAACTCTTAATTTAGAAGTGTTTAGGCTGACGTGTCACACTTAGAAGGATTTTAGGAGTTTTGACCAATTCTATTTTTCTCTTTAATTTTAATTTTCATTTAATTTAATTATCTTTTTTTCTTCTTTTTAATTTAATTCTCTTATTTTTAACTAATCATTTTTTTCTCCCCCTTTAATTTTTCCAATTGATTTTCATCTTAAAAATAATCAATCTATATCAATATCTATATAAACTCTTAATTTAGAAGAGTTTAGGATGATGTGTCAAGCTTAGAGGAATTTTAGGAGTCTCGACCAATCATTATTTTTGCCATTTTTCTTTGATTTTCTTTAATTCTATTTTTTTTTCTTCTTTTTCCTTTAATTCTCTTTTTTCTTTAATTTTACTAACTATTGGGCTTAATTCAAAACATTGATCTTAGCAATTATAATTTTAGTAATTTTTTTCTCTAAAAAAACAACGGGATTAATTCAAAACATAAAATTAATAAAAAGAAAATATAAAATTAATATTAGTAATCTACAGTACATCTATATCTATATATACTACTTTAATCGTTTTCTCAACCCATGAGTTTAATTCAAAATATTTAATTATCTGAACTTTTACAATTATGTTATAATATTAATTTAATATATTAGTAAGATTTTATTTATAAAAAATCGCGTCATGGCGCGGGGATCATACTAGTAAACTCTTAATTTAGAAGTGTTTAGGCTAACGTGTCACACTCAGAGGGATTTTAGGAGTTTTGACCAATCCTATTTTTCTCTTTAATTTTAATTTTAATTTAATTTAATTATCCTTTTTTCTTCTTTTTAATTTACTTCTCTTATTTTTAACTAATCATTTTTTCTCCCCCTTTAATTTTTCCAATTGATTTTCATCTTAAAAATAATCAATGGGTTTAATTCTAAATATTAAATTAATATAAACCTATGCCTATTTGCAAATATTCGATACTATCACAATGGAGTCCATCTTGATTGAGCTTATTATATCTTATTTTAATGAGTTTGTTTTTATATGTTTAGTTCAAAATATTTAAATAATATTTTATTAAATGGTATAATATCAATTTATTTTTTAAAAATCGCGCCATGGCGCGGGAACTATACTAGTTATTTTTATTTTAAAACAGTATATATATTTTTTCCTTATAAAAACACATACTAACATATCAAGTTCGGATTTAAAAATACGTGAAGTATACATAACTAATAAAATAGAAAATATTTCGGTTTCTAATTTAACAATACATGGAAAATATAAAACTTATAAAATAAAAAACAATGAGACTATTCTCAATAAGATCGCAACATAGAAACATTTTTTGATTAACTACGTAATCTAATTTTCAAATTAACTACGGAACTTTCTAACATTATAAACACAAATATAAAAGCACAATATAAAATTAATGTGATGAAGTGATATCAAAACAAAGAAATTTAGGGTTTTTAAGGGGTAGAAAAGTAAAATAATATGTTTAATTGGGTTATTGGCCGGATTCTTATTGAGTGATTATTGGTGCGTGTTAATGGAGCGGGTTATGGGGCGGGTTATTGGAGCGGGTATTGGGTGAAAAATCATCATCCATACCCGCTCCGCCACCCACTTCACCCGTCACCCGCTTTTTGCCGGTTTTCACCCGCAAAAAAAATGCGGGTGGAGCAGGTGAATTGGATATCCGTCTCCCATTTCCAGCCCTAGTCAAGATCCTCTGCAACTCATTCTACTCTCCTCCCTACTCCTCAAAATTATTTTGACATATATTTAATCTTAAAAAAAAAAAATTGTATTTATAATTTTAATATCTATTTTTATATATTCATAAAATTTATTTTTAAAAATCATGTTTTAAAATTTTTAATAATTATATTTTTTAAAATATTACCTTTTTAATTTTTAAAAATTTTAAAACATCAATGTTCAAAATAAAAATTTATAAATATATAAATGTAGATGTTAGGAATATAAATATAATTTTTATATTTTTTTTAAGATTAAATATATGTCAAAATAATTTTGTGGAGTAGGGAGGGGAGTATAAATTGTGTTGTAGGAGATCTTGTTTGGTCCGACAGTAGATCTTGCATGGTAACATTACTTGGCGAAAACCCCCTAGGGGAACTTTCAAGTTAAATTTTGATGGATCCACATTTTCAAACAATGATAGCACGGCTGGAGCCGTAATCCGGGACTGGGAAGGACATCCGATACACATCTGTTATAAAAAACTTGGCAAACAAAGTCCTTTGAAAGCAGAAGCGCTTGCTCTTAAACTGGGAATCCAAAAGGCTCTACAACTTCGTATCAATAAACTCCACATTGAAGGTGACTCCATGATAATCATAAACCACCTAAATAAAACATCTACCTGTCCTTGGGAAATCGAACTGATTTTATCATATGTTAAATTTCTACTATCGACTTTGAAAGAAGTTTCCTTCTTTCATGTTCCCCGATTAGGCAATAGAGTGTCTGATAAGGTTCACACATTTGCCACTCTGTCTGGGGTGTCGATATTAACAACGATTCTGGTCTTCTAGACCTCATCCGTAAGGATGCCATCGGGTAGAGCTCGCTCGCCCGTATTCTTTCCTGATAAAAAAAAAAGTAATAGTAAGGATATATATTCATGATAGTTTATTTTTTAATTATATTTATATTATAAATAACCAATCATATATATTTATATAATTTTCTCATGAAAAACATATTTTAAAAGAATAAATTTGCTCTACAGGACCATTTGAATGATCAAATTAAATAGGTGTCCACCAATCAGTTCCCCTTCCTAGCTCCCTGTGTCCCCTC
Source organism: Persicaria tinctoria (assembly GCA_037127255.1). Taxonomy (NCBI): domain Eukaryota; kingdom Viridiplantae; phylum Streptophyta; class Magnoliopsida; order Caryophyllales; family Polygonaceae; genus Persicaria; species Persicaria tinctoria. Next base: position 7,759,581 of record JBANSL010000013.1, on the reverse strand, counting down.
GACTTGCTCCGCCTCCCTCCCTCAACCTAATAGAGTGGTGATGAACACCTCCTGAGAACTGGTGGATTCGCCAGTTCAAGAGGTGTTCATCACAAAACCTCGGCACAAAGAAGCCACCGTCGTTGTTGGCATCTAAAGCCGTCGGAACCTTGGCGCAGAAGACAATTACACTCCCGTCTTCCTTCCTTGCACATCCGGCAACGGAAGAGGGAAAAGAAGAAGGAGGGCGCTGGGGAAGGAAGTAGTCGTCGTTCGGTCGGGGATCAAGGCGGATCCTGGAGTAAAGCCCGGTCCAAGCCGGCTCCGTGTGGGCTTTTTCCTATGTCCAAGCCCACCCGCTTTACCCAGATCTAGGGCAGGGAATAGAGGAAGGGAGGTAGAAATTTTGTTAATATGTACATGTTGGTGGACAAAATGCTAATAAAACGAAAAATATGGATGTTTTAGTAAACATTCCTTCCTAAAATTGGCCTGGATAGGAAATGGACTAAAAATTCCAATTTTCATCCGACTCAAAATTATTCTAGGCCAGTCCAAGGTCCACATTTTTTCTGTTAATTCTTTATTGTGGAAAATTAAATAAGAAATCCATATATTGGATTAAAAAAGACTTAAATTTTCTTTAAAATTTCAAAATCCTTAGAGCATATTTAATGGTGATATTTGAATTGAGTATTATAGATATTTTTTATAATAAAATACTATAAAACGTGGGAGAATCAATAAAGTGAGTATCTTACTACGATATATCGATACTCATCTCACATAATTTTCTTGGTTTAACAAAAAATCTGATTTTTTTTTGTTTTTCTTTTAAAAAATTAGCTATGATACTTGAAATACCATAAATAAAGATGGCCTTACAAAAATTGTTACGAGCGTTCTACCAAATGGTGCCAAACTTTAGTACCCTCACATTTATAGGTTGAGTTGTGATCCTTCAATTCTAATTATAATTGTTACGGGCGCTCTACCAAATGGTGCCAAACTTTAGTGCCCTCACATTTATAGGTTGAGTTGTGATCGTTCAATTCTAATTATCTACTATACATAAGTCTAACTAATATTAAAAATAAATATAAATATAAATTACATCTTACTAGACCGGTGTTAACCGGCCCATAAATACTACAATCTAATTTTGGAAGAATGAATTAATTTTCAATCACAAACTAAGATTATGTTAGGATAGTGAGCTAGACACGTGACTAGCCACATGTGTGGGAAACTATATGATTGATGAACAGCTTGTAAGAACATTCATTCATACATTCGTACAGATTCATATGGTTACTTACTCTCTCTCTCTCTCTCTCAGTTGTTAGACTAACCAACTCAAGGTTCCTAACAAGTGGTATCAGTTAGCTTGTGATCTTCGGCAATCTTCAACAATGGCGGATGCAACTCGTCTCAAGGCTACAGAGAAGATGGATGTCTAGCTGCAGCAATTACAGACATTCACAGCGAGCTCCCATGAGCTACTAATGGAAGCAATCCAGAAGCAGGACGATCATCATCGGGCACTTCAAGATCAGCAACAAACGGTGATTGAAATGAAGCGATCATCAGAGGAATTTCAGGCACGGACAGAACAATTCCAATCAAGGATTGAGCATAACGTAGCACAGATTGCGGAACGGATTCGGCTTCAAAATCAGAGATCCGCATTTCAATCCGGATTCGTTACCTCGCCGGTGGACCACCAAGAAAAGACACCTCCGGTGCCTAATAGAGAGATTCCGGAAGAGACAAACGCGTACCGTCCACCACCAATGAGAAACGACGGCGCCTTCAATGCTCAGAACCGCTTTCCGAAGGTTGTTTTTCCAACCTTTGATGGGAAGAAGCTGCGTAGCTGGGTACGAAAGTGCGAAAAGTACTTCCTCCTCTTTGCAATCTAAGAACATCAGAAGGTGGAATTGGCAGCCATGTATATGCACAATTGGGCTGATACTTGGAATCAGGGGTATATGATGCAGAAGAAAGGAGTACGATGGAAAGAGATGAGCAAAGCTCTATGTTGCAGATTTGGGGAAAAGCAAGGCCTCAAAATTGTTGAGGAATTCAACAAATTGAATCAAGTTGGAGATCTGGAAGAGTACAACGAAAGATTCGAAGAGCTTCGAGCAGGTATGCTATCGTATAATCCACATGCATCTACCTGAGTGCTATTTCATTACAAGTTATATCAGTGGATTGAAGGCAGAGCTGAAGCCTTTGGTTAAGCTTGGGCGTCCGAAAGATCTTGCTGGGACCTTGGAACTCGCAAGGTTACACAGCGACGCACTCCAGGCGCTGGTCAAGGTTAGTAAGCCCCCATGGAAACCAGGATTTGTGGGCGAAAGGAGCCAAGATGGGACCAAGAATTCGAAGGAATTCAAGAGAACAGTAGGCCTGTGTTTCAGATGTGGTGACAGATACTTCGTCGGCCACAAATGCAAGAACCCATCAGTGAAGTATGTGTCCACTCAAGATTTGGATTCTGGTGAGGAGGAGGAAGCCATCGAGCTTGTAACAGGCGAACCCGGGGTAGAAGAAGGAGACCAAGAGGGATTCGTGCGAGCCCTCACTGGGAATGGATCGGACACATCGATCATGGTCAAAATGTTTGTAGGGAATAGAGTGATCAGTGTACTGATAGACAGCGGTTCCACACACAGCTTCGTGGATCCCTCGATTGCGAAAGACGCTTGGTTTAAGTTGTTGCCGGCCAATTTGATGATTGTAGAGGGCCTCAACAAGGGCAAGCTATTTTGCCGCCAGGAATGCAAGAATTTTCAGTGGAAAATGCAAGGGGGTGATTGCAGGTTTGATATCCGGGCTTTGAAAATTGGTGATTTTGAGTTGTTGCTTGGTGTTAATTGGATGAAAAAGTACAGTCCTGTACAATTCGATTACAATAAAATGACCATTGCATTCTCTAAAGAAGGCAAGAAAGTGGAGCTGCAAGGTGTGAGTGAGGACAAGAAAGAGACTGTCATTCGGCATCTTACTGGGAAGGAGTTGCAGTTGTTGATAAGAAATGATGAACATGAATCCATCACACAGGTCGCCCATGTGTTCCAAGTGAGTGCTGAAATGGAAGAAAAAACACCAGCAGTTCAGGGTATCCTAGAGAAATTCTCAGAAGTCTTTGCAGAGCCTACACAACTCCCTCTAGAAAGAGGGTGTGAGCATGGGATCCCTCTGAAACCGGGCACACAGGCCATTTGTTCAAAACCCTATAGGTACCCCCATGGGCAGAAGGATGAGATTGAGCGCCAAGTGAAGGAAATGCTGGCCAGTGGATTGATTAGACACAACCAGAGCCAGTTTGCTTCACCAACCTTACCAGTGAAGAAGAAGGATGGTTCTTGGCGTTTTTGTGTGGACTATAGAAAGCTTAACGATGCAACAATGAAAGATAAGTTTCTCATTCCCAACATAGAGGAGTTGTTGGATGAACTACATGGAGTTGCTATATTTTCAAAGCTTGATTTGAGGGCTGGGTATCACCAAGTGAGGGTAACCGAGTCAGACATTCCCAAAACAGCCTTCAGAACACACAATGGCCATTACGAGTTTAATGTAATGTCATTTGGATTGACAAACGCACCAGCAACATTTCAATCCCTGATGAACATGGTCTTTTCTGAGCTCCTGCGTACGTATGTTCTAGTTTTCTTCGATGATATACTGATTTACAATGCAACCCTTGAGCAGCACTTGGTACATTTGGAGTATGTGTTGAAGATCGTGAAGAAGCATCAGCTTTTTGCTTAACTTTCTAAGTGCAATTTTGCTGTGTCTAGAGTGGAATACTTAGGCCATTTGATCTCAGAGGATGGGGTAGCAACTGATCCTGCTAAGATTGAGGCAGTCATGAAGTGGCCTATTCCTAAAAATGAAAAAGAGTTGAGAAGTTTCCTGGGGCTAGCAGGGTATTATAGGCGATTTATTAGAAATTTTGGAGTTATATTACACCCTCTTACTGAGCTATTGAAGAAGGAGAGGTTTGTGTGGGGGCGGGATAGTGAAGCTGCATTTCATTTAGTGAGGGAATTACTAGCATCTCCACCAGTGCTTGCTCTTCCGGATTTCGCTCTACAATTTCGAATAGAAGCTGATGCTTATGATGAGGGGATTGGAGCAGTCCTTATGCAGCAAGGACGTCCCCTAGCATACATCAGTAAGGCTCTTCATGGGCAACATCTACTTCTCTCCATCTATAAAAAGGAGTTATTGGCAATCTTATATGCTGTAGATAAGTGGCGCCACTACCTAGAGCCTGCTCATTTTGTAATTGTCACATACCACCAGAGTTTGAGGTACCTCTTAGACCAGCAAGTGACAACCCATCTCCAGAAAAAGGCTATCAAAAAGCTCTTAGGCCTATCCTATTCAATTGAGTACAGGATGGGAAGATGTAATGTTGCTGCATATGCACTGTCTAGGAGGGGATTACTAGAAGTGGGAGTGATAGAAGGATCATGTAAGGCTCCAGTGGAAGTTACACCCAGATGGATTAGAGAAGTGGTGGATAGTTATGTCAATGATGCTGGGATTGACAAGATCCGAACTGAAGCTGCAGTGAATCCTTAGTCTAAATTCAACTGACAAGGTGACATCTTACGCTACAAAGGAAGGGTGGTGATTGGAGACAATCAAGAATTAAGGCTCAGAATCACCCAAGCCTTTCACTCCGAAGCCATGGGAGGACACTCAGGGGTGAGAGCAACCCATCAAAGAATCAAATCCTTGTTTTATTGGACTCAGATGAAGCAATTCATTGAGAAGTTCATCAAGGAGTGTGATATTTGCCAGCGCCATAAACATGAGACTGTGGCATACCCGGGGCTGTTACAACCCTTACCAATCCCAGAGTCACCATGGATGTCAACTGGCATGGATTTCGTAGAGGGGCTACCTAAATCAAATGGATTTGATGTGGTATTGATGATAGTGCACAGGCTTACCAAGTATTGTCATTTTTTGCTACTAAGTCACCCGTTCACAGCTAGTCAGGTAGCCAAGCTGTTCCTTGACAACATTTACAAATTACAAGGGTTGCCTAGGGACATAGTATTTGACCGAGACAAGGTCTTTACAAGCCACATGTGGAAGGAATTATTCACTTCACTGGGAACCACACTGAAGATGTCGACGGCTTACCATCCACAAACAGATGGGAAAACAGAGCGCGTGAACCAATGCCTAGAGACTTACCTGAGGTGTATGTGTTCAGCAATGCCAAGGCACTGGGCTAAGTGGCTCTCTCTGGCAGAATGGTGGTATAATACAACATACCACACGACCTTAAAGACATCTCCATTCCAGGCTTTGTATGGGTACAATCCACCACAATTGGGAGTCCGTTCAAGTGGTGTCACCACAGCTTCAGTTGAAGACTGGTTTCAGGAACGAGAAGCTGCCCTGAGCTCGCTTAAATCAGACTTAATTGCTGCTCAAGAACGCATGAATTTTTTTGCTGATCACAAACGCTCAAAAAGGGTTCTCCAAGTGAATGATATGGTGTATCTGAAATTACAACCATATAGGCAGACGTCTATTGCATTACGCAAATGCCTTAAGCTCAGTGCAAAATTTTATGGGCCCTTCGAAGTCATTTCTAGGATTGGTGAGACAGCCTATCGTCTAACACTACCAGCAACATCAAGGATCCACCCGGTTTTCCACATTTCCCAACTGAAGAAGAGACTTGGCCCTGTTGTAATGGTGTGCCCTGAGCTCCCTGTGACTGATGATGACGGAGTGGTTGTCACTGCACCTGAAGCAGTGTTGGACTCCAGAGTCACCCACCTTGCAACTGGGGATCCAGTGGTTGAATGGTTAGTGAAATGGATCAATTTGCCGATTGAAGAGGCAACCTGGGAGCCAGCAGGCCACATCCTTCACCAATTTCCCAATTTTTCTTCTTCTTAAGCACCTTGAGGACAAGGTTTGTCTTAGGACGGGGGTGGTGTTAGGATAGTGAGCTAGGCACGTGGCTAGCCACATGTGTGGGAAACTATATGATTGATGAATAGCTTGTAAGAACATTCATTCATACAGATTCATATGGTTACTTACTCTCTCTCTCTCTCTCTCGGTTGTTAGACTAACCAACTCAAGGTTCCTAACAGATTAAAATTCCAAATTAATTAAAGTGACCTGAACTTTAAATGATTGAAGTTTAAAATTCTCAAAAAAAGAAACGGAGAAACTAAATAATACACTTCAAATTCTGCACGTCTGAATTGACGTGCAGGGTTGAAGTGAGTTAATTACTTTTTTTAGTATGCTAATTAATTGAAAAGGTCTACACGTTGGAATGAACGTGTCTTTTGATGAGAGTTTGCGGTGTATCTAACAAAAAAAAAGCTACTCAAAACTAGCTAACATGTAATTTGACCCAAACCATTAAAAAATTGGGATTAGGGCCAAATAACTTTAAGAGCCGGAAATGACTAAAACCATAAATTACAGTACGTAGTATAAAAAACGTAAGAGCATCTCCAAGAGATTCACCATCTTCATTTTTTGAAGAATGTTGGGATGGTTTTTGCTCCAAGAGCTTCCACATTATATTCTCCAAAATAGAGAATGGAGGAAAAATATAGAGGTCATTCCCTAAATTTGGAGCAAACTCTATATATTTTGGGGTGAATTCTAGAATGGGAAAACTGTTGGAATGAAGCAAAAAAATATTCAGAATATTTGATCTCTCATTCTCTATTTTGGTGATTGTTTTAGAAAAGCTCTTGGGAATGCTCTAACACAATCACATTCGCAACTAATTAATTTTCGTAACTGATCTATTCATTGATTATGACTCCTAATTATGAGACAACTAAGCCGAAGAATCCGACATTGATTAATTTCGGTTTTGATTTTATCTTTTTGTCTTTTTTTTTTTGATAAGTTATCTTTTTGTCTTTTGCACACAAAGAAACAATTTTTATTTTCCTGCATCTGAACTCTCCCAGTGGTGCTGCTAATGCTATATGTAAATGAAGCTGCTCAGATGAACGTCTGGAAAATATTATTTAAATCTTTTCCGAAATATGATTTAATTAATTAATGGATATCTCCAAATCAACTGGACAGTAGAGGTAGCAGATGAACCTGGCTTGGATGAATACCACGAAATTTCCAGCTTCCACTGGTCCGTACGTATTCAGTCGCGTCTGCATATAGCCTACTTTATAGTATAATAAAATTAAAATAATAATTTCTATACTATACTTAGAGCATTTAGGATTAGTGGATTACTCATCTTCTCAACAACACTATTGAATTCGTTTTCTCGTTATTCACATTTTCATCTCCAAATCTCCCTCAACTTTCTCATTTCTCAGGATTTTGTTGCGTGGTTCGAATTAGACTTTGACACTTATATTTTAGCTTATTAATATCATAACAATTACCCCATCTGTTATTTGTTTTGACCTCTAATTTACCTAACACATCAATATCAGGTATTTCAAATCGTATACTACCTTCCTCCACCCCACTGGAACCAGCCGAGTTTAACAAGTCTCCAATTGAAGAGTTCAAATACAACTTTGTTATATTAGCCTGATATACCAAAAGTCTCAGATCAGCCCCAGAGCTTCTCTCACTTTTAGTTTGCTAAGATAAGAATAAGACAGAATCGTTTTTAATTTTAAATATATATATATATATATATATATATATATATATATATATATATATATATATATATATATATATATATATGTTTGCATATGTTCTTCAATTATTTATGTCCTCAAGTGTACATATTATGCGTACGGCTCTGTTGATGAGAAGTAGAAAAACTTACATGCAAATTAAACAATATTATAGCCAGACACGGAATTAGGGATGGGCTGGTGTACATGCTGCAGCACACCCCATTTTACTCGTAATGTATATATAATATAGGTATAACGGTAGCATATTGCTTAAATAGCCTAGTTAATTGGTTGAGAGCTCGGATTGGAGCATTTGAGAATTGAGCCCCAGGTTCGAATCCCCCTCCGCTTCAATTTTTCTTGTGTTTTTCCAACGCCTTTTTTTTTGCCTTCTGTTACTCCTGTGCGCTAAGTTATGTAAATTCAGCCTACCCAAAATTATAATTCTGATTTCGTCCCTGATTATAGCTAAGCTGAGTACATATATTAGAGCAAATTTAATTTGAAACAATATATATTCATTTTTAGAAAGCAAGGTTTGTCAACGTATAAAGGTTGGAATGTTGGACCAAGTACGGTTGTGAGAATATACGGGCAGGGCAGGACCGGTCCGGTCTATATTGGAAAAGGCTATATAAAGTAGGGGTCGGCGCGGGACGGGACGGGATGGAGGTCGTCCCGCGTCCCGTCTCGCATAATTTTTGCGGGACGGGACCGGGGCGGAATTTACTCTTTTTTTTCTTCGTCCCGCACGGGCCTTGTCCCTCACGGAACGGAACAAAACCAGGACGGGACGGGCCTTGTCCCTAAAATAAAAAAGATTATAAAAGGTTAAAAAATTTCTGTATATTTTATAAATTTCAAAGACGTAACACATATAAATCTATAAAAAAAAATATATATATTTTACAGGTTCTGCTATATATATACATACACATAATATACGTGTATATATATATATATACACACACATTCATGCAGTAGCACTAGCAGTAATCAAAGCAGTAGCATTAGTTTTTCTTTGGTGGAATGCATAAGCATTAGTGTGTATATATACGTAAGCATATACACACTGTGTGTGTATGTAATCTATATAGACTATATATATGTTACAGTATGTATAAGTTAGTGCATTATTATTATTATTATTATTATTATTATTATTATTATTATATATGCGGGACGGGACGGGATTTGTGGGATTGAGACAGGTCGTCCCGCGTCCCGTCCCGCATAATTTTTACGGGACGGGACCGGGATGGAATTCACTATTTTTTTTGCAAATCCCACCGGGATCGGGACGGGACCGAAATTTGCGGGATTTGTGCCCACCCCTAATATAAAGTCAAGGAGAAGTAAATCTTTGGACTTTTTTTTAATTGGCATGTGTTATTGAGACTATTGAGTCAAAGTTAATATATTTTGTACTTTTACCTTAACTAGTTGGTCATGTGTGCTTCGCACACAAACTAACTAACTTTTGGTAGTATTTTTTATGTTATGTCGGATGAGAAATGAAATTGAGAAATATTTTTCCTAAATACGTTCAATTTATTCATTTTTAAATAGGTGATGGATTGAGTATGTTGAAAAGGAGTTGTTCGAGTTGAGAGCTACTGCGTTTGGTCTAGGACAGTTTGAACTTGAAGTTACATATTTGATCTTTTCCCTTTGTTTTGTTCTTTCATTTGTCTTTATTTATCGTGTTTGCTTATTTATCTCTTTTTTACTATTAAAAAATATCATCTCAACATTGTTGAGAAATGGTTACGGACATGAAAAACTGCCTTGAAAATTTTAAAGAAGAACCAAATTATTTTCCTAAATATGTATGGAAAACTCCATTTTGCCAAACAATTCCTAATTAAGTTATTTGATTCCTTTTTAGGCAGGGCATTTATGTTGAGAAACATGGCTTTTACTTAATTTTTCGTAAAAAAAAGATTATATTTAACAAGGGATCGAAATCGAATTTGTACAAACTAAAGGCATTTTTGTTATTTAAAAAAAAAATAAAGGCATTTAAAGTTACTATTTTGAAGGGTACATATGTATAAGATTTTTTGTAGATAACGATTTAAAGTTGATTTTATAGGATAGAAACATTATTCTTACTTTCTTTCTACAATATTACAGTTTTATACAGTTAAATAAAAGAAAGATGTATAAACAGGAATTGTTTGTATTATTTTAATTTTTTAGGATAATTTTGGAAATTTTCACGAGACTAATTCTTGTGAAATATGCAATTTAATTTTTAGTCTTTTGTATTCCATGTTGGATGAATATTCTTAATTTCTCATACTACCAAATCTCTCAACAAAACTACTTTTTACTTTTACTAATATTATATCATAGCTTCTACTCTATGGGATACCTTTGTGAATTGAGACTCTTCAATTAGCTATTTGATCAAATGGACTATTCATAAATTCGAATATGAGAGGTTTATGAGATTTTATTATTTTTAGGGGTTGTTTTGTTTTCATAAATACTCATGCAACATTATAATATTAGAATAAATAATTAACTTAAATTTGTGATTGATAAAAAAAAATCTTCTTGAATTGTTATCAAAACAATTTTTAAAAATATAAATTAGATGACATAATTAATTTTTATGGCTTTATTAGTGATTTTCTAATCAACCAAGTGGAGTTCCATGCCTTAGTTTTTACATGACTTGTTGGGTATTATGGGCTAATGGAATGGGGCTGGACTTTTAAAAAACATGGACCTGTAAATAAATTCAAATATAGGGGCAAAAAGGGAAACAAAATTGTTACTATTCGTGGAGTTGTGGTCCTCTAGCTCCCCCCCCCCCCCACCCACCCACCAATTTTTTGGTGTTTGCATTATTTAGAATAAATGTGATTTTAATATTATATAGTTGTAAACAAAATAAAGATAAAATTATAATTTATTTAACTTTTGAAATTGAATTTTTAATAGTTGCTCGCCTCAAGTTTTTTTTTTACAGCTTTTTTTTATATTTACAAATCTATTTTTATCACTTCTCTCTCACTAAATAATTTATATAAAGGCGAAATCGGGTATATACCCATGGAAACTTTATTAATTGGGTATATACCCATCAAAACTTTAAAATTGTTTATATACCTATTAAATCATTTATATTTTGTTTAATTGTCCATCATATATTTAATTTATACTATTAAATGTAAAAATTATTAAAATTTATTTATTTAAATGTGAAAATTATTTAACTTTCAAATAATTATTAAAATGAGACATTAATTTCAATTTCTCTGAAACTAAGTAATTTTTTTTTAATTTGATGTGATTTTACATTTAAAAATATATGTATTTTATTTCTTTACTATGGTTTATGGTCATTTTTATAACTTAATTATTTTGAACTTATACATGAAACTTGATATTTAAAATAAAATCATTGGATAAAAATATAATTATAATTACGTTAAAGTTTAACTTTTATATTAAAATTTTAATTATATTTTCTATCTAATAATTGTAAAGTGATAAATTTTCTAATTATTTACGTTTAGTATATAATTAAATTTTAATCTAATTTTCACTCAATAATATTAGATCAAATATATTACGGACAATCAAACAAAATTTAAATGATTTGATGGGTATATAAACAATTTTGAAGTTTTGATGGGTATATACCCAATTAATAAAGTTTCTATGAGTATATACTCGATTTCACCTTTATATAAATTACTCTATCAGATAAAGTTATCAAACACATTATTTGGTTATAAACACTGTTTTAAAAATTCCAGACATGGGTCACCTGGACCCTAACTAAACCCTTAGCTTCATCACCTCGCCAACGTCGTCAAGGTCACCAAGACTCGACTAGACCCCTGAACTAAACCATTTACCCTACCCTACCCTATGGCTGCCCGCCGAGCACCCCGTCTATCAAATTCGTCTACCTCATTAATTATGAATATGTTATCAAGCAAATTAGACCTACTACAACGGAAATGGGGTATATGAGATCAAATTCATGAATCATGATCTATTAGTCACTGTATGCAAGTAAGGATGATAATGTGATAGATTTGTGGTGGGAACTACAATCCTTGTCCCATCGGTATTAAAAAAATATAATTACATTTAACATCATATAATACAATGTTTATGACAATAAATAAAATTAAAGCATGGACGATGAATAACAATTGAGTTAAAAAACTATTAAGAAAAAAATATGCAAACCCATAATGGGCCATGCATCTGAGATTCTGAACCCACCTTACTCCTTACTGTATGTATGTCAGCTAGTGGGATAGTTGTTCATGTTGGGCTTGAGCTTCTTTTTAGGTTGGGCTTTTTTTGGTTAAGATAAGAGGATTATATAAAGAACGAGGTGTTTGGTATAAATTTTGAAAAGGTAAATGGAAATGAGATGAGTATAATATATTTGTAATTTAAAATATATTGTTAGCAATTTTAATTATTATCCTACTTATCAATTTTTCATACAAAATTTGTTTTGTTTCTTCATTTTAATCACTCTTTTGAGCAAAGGGTAACCATACCTTTTGTACTTCTCTACTTAGTAATTATTACCCCTCTTATCTTATTTTTCTTTTTAAAATAAGCATTTTTTTTAAATCTAATTATTAGAACACATCGAACAATTTCTCTATTTTAGAAATTTTGGATAATTTAGAATATTTTTTTTTTGGCTCAACAGATTTTCGATCTCATTCTTTAAAATAGGAAGAAATTTTTTTTTTCCTAAATCTATAACATTTTTTACGAGCACCTATAAATACTCATTAAATGCATATGCTTGTAACCTAGCTAATCTGTTCTTCGCCTCTGTAATACAAATCTAATTCTTTTGTAGGTGGACGTAGGTAACACATTGTTATGCACGCTAAATCTGTGTCTTTCTTAACGTTCTTGTTACAACAGTTTTGATAAATGAATTTGATAAAATAGTTGAAACTGACACTTCTCGTTACAACACTTTTGATAAATCAATCTGATAAAATAGTTGAAACGGATAAATTAAGTGGGTTAAATAGCTAATATAAATTAGCCAATAAGATAAGAAAAAAGTAATAAATTTGTAATCTTCTATATACATATGCTAAAACTGATGCATTGTTGCCTGCATGGCGGCGTATGAGTGCATCTGCTTATGTGGCGGCACATGAGTACATCTCACAAAACTTTCTCCGGTAAAAAAGGAAATCTAATAAAAATAATAAGATAGTTCGAATCTATATAATTAAAAATAATTATTTTATTTTACCATTAACTCATATAATTGAATAGATGGAATATCTTATAAAAGAGTAAACATTATATAAGGAAATAATTATATCAATATAATTAAACGCAATAATAGTAATAAATTTGACATATACAGATATACAAATTGTCATATAAGTGTATCACCATCTAGATTATAAATAATTTATCCAACGGACGGTTTATATATAAATTACACCATATGGACGAGACCTAAAAAAGAAATAAGGTTCACCCAAATATAGACGAATTTTATGGCGGGTCTTTGAGGTCTAGGCGGGTCTTGGTGACCTTGAAGACTTTGGCGGAGGGGTGAGGTAAGGGATTTAGGCGGGGTATAGGCGGGTTTGAAGAGTTTTTTTAGAACAGTGATCATAATTACCAAAAATATTAATAGATACATAGTAGCAAATATTTGTTAGGTGTTATTTATTTATATATAGATTATTTTTTGCGAAAAGAATTATTTATATCAAAATTAATTATTTCATAGTTATTTTATTTATATCTATATTAATTTTTAGAAGAACGAGTTATTTAAATCTAGATTAATTTTAATCTTATATTTCCAGTTATTAGTTTAGTTATCATAATTTAATTCATATTTATTTATTTATTTTCATATTTATAATAGGATTTTTTAATAAATAATAAATTTAATTTTATAATATTGTGTTAACATATTCCCGTGCGCAGTGGAAGAGGCATACACTAGTAATAATAAATATAAAAAGATAAGTTGGGCTAAAAGTGTAGATGGTGGATGCATCTCACCGGCCAAGTGTGGGTGTAGTTCTTCGAGTGTGTGCCGGAAGCAGAAGACGTCGACGACGATCTTGACTCTTCGATCTCGTCGGCCGAAACCAGCAGCGCCAAGGAACAGGTGGTGATGACCGCCACTAATGCCGCCATTGCTGCACCGCGTTTTTCCGCCATTGCCGCCATTCACTTAATTGGAACGTTCGTGTTGAACGACGACCTCCAAATCAATTGGAAGAGCGACGTTGTGGGTTTCTGTGATGTTTATGCGATTGAATCAATTCTGGCTAAAACAAAATCGAATAAATCAATTGGAAGAGCGACGTGCGTTGGAGGTGGTGGATAGTGGTGATGCATCTCCTGATCTCCATCTCCCTCCGTATCTCATCTGCAGACGGCGATTACCTGTGATATCCTCAAACTCGAATCTTTTCGTATCTCTCTACAAATTATTATTTCAAAGTTTTTATAAGGGCTCGTTTGGTGTTGAAGGTGGGAACTGACCAGCAAGTTACTTTATGATAATTGAATTATCGGGACTAATTGATAGGAATTGTGAAAATGTGTTTAATTGATTTTTATTTTATTTTAGATGATTAAAAAGGGAATTGAAAATTTTTAAATACAAAAGAGTGGAAGTCGAACTTACCTACGGACTAGGTACGTGAACTTCCTCCAAATTGGAGAAAAAGAGAAGTTGAATTTGTGGGTTTTCATCTTTCAAAAATATTAACCAAACACGTATATTTCTCCGACTTCCTATGAACTTATACTTCTTGGGTTTTTGAATTGTCAACCAAACACACTCTAACTATGCCGGATCGATTATATTTCTAACCTTTGATTTCAATGGTATAGGTTAAACATCTAACTTAAAAACATTTTTCAAATATTAATTATTTTTAGCCCGTTTTAAATAAACAATATACAAATTGAAGGTGACTCGCAAATAATAGTAATCACTGAGAAATCGGAATGACTACATCAGATGTTAAAATCCTCCTGTCAAGATTAAATGTTTCTTTCTCAGATATCTCGTGATGACAACAGAGTGGCGGATAAGGTTGCACATATTTGTCACTCTGTCACGAGTCTCGATATTTACAACGATTTAGGTTTTCAAAACATCATCCGTAAAGATGCTTTCGAATAGATATCCACCCGCGAACTCTTACCTACTAAAATAAATTGAGAAAATTGTAGCCAATATACCACTTTATTCCCCCCTTTGTAAAAATGTCTCTCCCCCATAAAAATTTAGTTAAATATCAAAAAGTAACTTTTATTTGCAAAAATAACAAGTCACCCTTACCCATTATAGTGGGTTAAAATTTTTGGAGGGAGTTTGAAATTTTGGAGGTGGTTTGGGCGGGATTTATGGCAAAGCAAAGAAGGGAGAGAGAGAGTTCACAACAACTGAACAGGAGAAGGAAGAAGGGGAACAGGAGAAGGAAGAAGGGGAAGTGGAGGCCTGGGGCTGACGACGGCGGGGTGGAGGGCGACGGTCGTGGTGGCTCTTCCTCTTCTCTTTTTTTTTTTTGGATTTTGTGAAAGGGGAAATGAAAATGTGTGGAAGTCGGTCGGATTTGTGGAGATTGAGGGAGAATTGTGGAGGAAGGGTGGTAGAGATGGATGGATGAGGTTCACTCCGGCCACGACAACTCTTTGTCTCGCCGGACACCAAGGTGAAGCGGATGGTTGAACAGTGGAGGGTTGAACAGGGGTTAGTCTTATATTGGCTAAGAGATCGTAGTTAGTGGTTAGGGAAAAGTAGTTATTGGCTAGTAAGCGTAAATCGTAATTTTTTCTTTCTTTTTTTGGCGGGAGTTTGAAATTTTGGAGGTGTGTTTGAGCGGGATTTAAGACAAAGCAAATGAGGGAGAGTGAGGGAGAGAGAGATGGTTCACAACAACCGAACAGGAGAAGGAAGAAGGGGAAGTGGAGGCATGAGGCTGACGACGGCGGGGTGGAGGGCGACGGTCGTGGTGGCTCTTCCTCTTCTCTCTCTTTTTTTTTTTGGATTTTGTGAAAGGGAAAATGGAAATGTGTGGAGGTCGGTCAGATTTGTGGAGATGAAGGGAGATTTGTGGAGGAAGGGTGGTAGAGATGGATGGAGGGGGTTCACTCCGGCCACGACATCTCTTTGCCTCGTCGGACACCAAGGCGAAGCGGAGAGCTGAACAGGGGTTAGTCTTACATTGGCTAAGAGATTGTAGTCGGTTGCTAGGCAAAAGTAGTTACTGGCTAGGCAACAGTAGTTACTGGCTAGTAAGCGTAAATCGTAAATTGAGATCAAGATACGATGTAGACCCAACTTTACTTCGAAATATTTTTTTTCATAAACATGTATAAAGTGGGTGTCTCTAGATAGATGAAATTTATGCCCTTATTGATTCATATTTTAAAAAAGTGATAATTGCACTTACTCCCATACGGAAATTTTGTAATAGTTGGGAGTTTAAAATGTTAATTGTGAACAAATTTAAAGCGTAGGATTAGGAAAATTGTGAATAAATTTAAAGCATAGGAGTAGAAAGATAACAGATGAGATTTAAAAAAAAAATTATATAATAAAATTACGAGGTTTTGAGACCATTTTAAAACTGAATGGAATCGATGAGGTACATCAACATACACGACACAAACAACACATAAATTCAGCAAGTTCTACCTTAAAATCAATTAATAATAAGATAAATAACTCGTCATACTTATACTATAATGTTAAAATTATTTCAATATTGTTCGATTTGGAACACCTATTTTCCAACAAAACTATGATACAATACAACATTTTCATATTTAAACTAGATTGTTTATTACGAATGTTAAACCAATGGAAAAATGAGGCCGGAAATTGGACTAGTAAGCAATTATGTGCAGAAGCTCATTCAATTCATTCCTAAGGAAACATATATGAAGCCTTCAAATATGAGGAATTGTAAGGCCATGTACACCCGTGTACACTTCTCTATGTACTTCACTCACTTTTTTTCTGCCACATCAGCATAAGAAAACTCCTTCAACTATTTTATAAATTTTCACACATCCGTGTACTCTACTCTCGAATAGTACACTAATTATTTAATCATTTATTTTAGTCTTATACTCTTATTATATGAAATTATATATTTATTTATTTATTAAATTAATATAAAAATTCTTTTGGATTGTGATATATTTTTATTTAAATATTATTAAAATCATATTTTTTTTAACAATTTTTAAATTTTTTAAAATAACATATCACATTAAAATATCCAAATATATACATTTAAATATACATTTAATTATACTCATTTTTTGTTTTTACCTATATATAGTCAAAATGGGTGTCTATACAAAGATAAAATTAGTGTCTATTCAAATATGAATTTATTTATTTATTTTATTATTTTTAAACATTTAAAAAGTGGGTTTAAAAATAAATTTATTTATTTATTTTAAGATGTACTTGGGTATTTGCTTTTTTATTTAATTATGTTCACAGTGCTCATTCTATAGAGACTAGTACAACCCAAATGTGCACGTGTGCACATGCCCTAAGCACTACGAGTCGTTCGAACACAGGCTCTCGAACCCCATGTACTCGTGATGCTCAATTTTGTAGATCATCTTCGCTATACCTACTCCGCCTGCATACCATTAACCAATTTATGAACACATCATTAACAACTTATATACATGGATCCTTCGTAACTTATATATATATATAATACCTAATGAAACCGCGCTGACAAAGATGGTGAATGCCAATATGAAGATGATCGGAGATGCTCGTCCTAGAAAAGCATTCACTCTCTTCATCGAGTATTGTCCAGCAGGCGCGCCAATGATGGCCACAATGACAAGGTAGACAGCTGAAAGCGACCAACGGTACAGATTTGATCAAGTTTCTTTGGTCAGTTCCTAGCAAAAAGACGATAGGTATAATAGAAGCTTGTGTACCATACGGAATGGGGAATCGTTTGAGAAGGTAGTATTCGATGACGAACATTGATGCAGAGAATGTCATTGCAAATGTAGCCGTTGCACCGGCCACCTTCATGGATCATTGATGCAGAGAATGTCATTGATATCCCTTTATTGTCAATTGATTTTGAGATGGAGTCAAAACTAACCTGTGGAGGGATTCCCATCTCTAAAAATAGAGGCCCTAAAATGAGCCCTCCACCGAGACCGAGCAGGCCACCAACGACTCCAGCAAGTAGGCCTAGTAAACAGTACACTACCAGCTGGGCCACCGTGAACTTAGGCGGCCCTGCATCCCCTCGAGATGCGAGCACGCTCTTCCCCTGGTACAGCAGGACCGCCTTGTATCCCGATGCTCCGACAGCCACAGGTATCTAGTTTAGACACCGACATAAGAAAAGAAAATAACCTTAGAGTTGTCAAAACCTAACCCGACACACTTGATTAAAACCTACTAAAAAATTGAAATAAGCATACACTAAATTTCAATCCAATCCATGACAGAATCTCTGTCGAAATGACCCAACTCGAACCCGACTCTAATGAATGCATCTGATTGCCACCTTAATTCACTGCCTAGCAACAAGCCAACAATGAATACCTGAAGGACGTTCACAGCCCAATATAAAGCCGAACATATTGTGGAGTAATTCTGCACAAAACAACACATCGTATTCGAACATTTCAGCATCCGAAAGCAGTGGTGTTTACATTGGTGTGGTGTCGAATGATCATTTTAGTAACCTTGATGATTTGGAGGGCGAGAATAGCAGTCCAAACTGCGAGAAGGATACCGACTTCTTTCCAGTTTACATTTCGAATGATCGACACCTTCCTTTTATCGTTGCCGTGTCCTTCAGCCAAAGCCTTGTATTCTATTTCATTGATGCTACCCAAGTCTTGTCAAAAACAAAACAACAAAACGAACATAACTATCTTCGAACACACTCCGAAAGAGAGTAACCCAATTCTAGATGAGTGATCATATGATACAACTTACCGCTTCTTTCCAATCTCTGAGCAGCCTCCTATGAATGATGATTGACAAACACAATTGAGGTTTAGAAGCCACATGACCTACATATGCATAAAAGATACAAATTTTCGAGATGCGATGGTATTCACCATCATCATATACAAATAGAGTTCCATCGTAAAACCAATTGTCAGTGGGATACCATCACATCTTAACAGAGATGAGGGTAATAGAACGACGACCTTCTTGAGGATGGTTTCCCTTTTCCATGCCTCCACACCCTTGAGGAATGACTTGGTTGATGTCACTGTTTTTTTTTTTACATTGTGGATTGTACTTCAAAGTGTTAGCTCAAGTGCTCAACCAATAGGCTATAATCCCTATATACCCAATGTAAAAGGGCAAGTAGTAAATACATACAGAAAAAGATGATGATGAGAAGCACGGTGACCATCCAGTCGGAGAAGAGGACATTGAAGGCGACGCCGATGCTGATTCCGAGGACCAGCATGGGCTGGAAAAGAAGAGCAAGGTCATAGTCAATAACAGGCATGTCAAGGGTAGGATGCCTTTTCTTCAGGTTGTATACAACTGCTGAAGTTGCAGCCCCCATTATCATGCCTGTACCACACAACACAACACATGTCAAGATCTCACCAATATAAATTGTACATGCTATACGAAACGAGGGCTGTGTCGGATTTATTTTGTTTTTATATTATAATATTGAGTTTCAATCTATTCCTTAATAAAGTACTTGTCAATTAATTTTATATTATAATATTGGGCTTTGTAATTTCAGACTCTGCACCTAATAGAGCTGTTGGGCTCTTGCTAGATGATACTCGAAAAGGGTCACAAACAGTGGCGGAGCGGATTTCAGCCAGAGAGGGAGCTAAAAAAAAATCGGTTTTTTTTTTTTTTTTTTGTATACCTATTAAGAAGATTTTTAAAAAATATATATATTGAAAAAGCACTAAGATTGTTATTTATTTACGATATTTTTTTTATTTAAATAGTTGAGAGAAACAAAAGAAAATGTTAAATATATAATTTAAATATAACAGTTTCAAATAAAATTGCGAGGAATAATGATATAATAAAATAAATAAATATATAATTTAAATATACCATTTTTTATTGAAATAATTGTGAGAAAAAACACTAATATTGTTATTTATTTATGATATTTTTTATTTAAATAGTTGAGAGAAACCGAAAAATATATAGAAAAAAATCAAGAAGAATTACTTTTAAAATAATATTAAAAGAAAATGTTAAATATATAATTTAAATATAAGATTTTCAATACAAATAATCGTGAGGAATAATGATTTAATAAAAAAAATATTTAAAATTTAAATATAGCATTTTTGATTGAAATAATCATGAAATTTCTAAAATTTCCTGTAAGTTACTTTATTGTGAGCAAGTAGAATTGCTCGAAGCTCGAAAAAGGCTCGATTCGAGCTTGTTCATTTCCTAAATGAGCCGATATGATCATATTTTTAAGCTCGAGCTGGTTTATATCCTAAATTAAATGAATATGAACAAGCAATACTCGAATCGTTTGACTCAAATAACAGCCATGCTCACAAGCCTTAAGTGTTGAGGGAGCATGTGCTGGGTAAAGCCATGTGGTCCCAAACCTTGTAACTGTCCGTGCCAGCTAGTGGCTTGACGCCTAAGTCATTAAGTTTTTCCCTTTGCCTTTACTTAGTATAAATAAGGTTCAAGTGTAATTGAGACAACTGTTTTACAACACAATGAAATTTCTATTTTTCTGAGAGATCTGTTTTTCCTCTTCTCTTATTCTGAGTGTTCTCGAGTGTGCTTCCATTGAGCTTGATCGATCCACATGGTATCAGGGCTTGGTTGCTCGATCCAGCTGGTCGTAGCTCGTTGTGCTCAGTAGAAGGGAAATTCAATAGCTGAAGGCAGCTGTTGCTGTCGTGTGTGCAATTGAGTGAAGATCATCTGAGATCTAGAGATCTAGTGTGCGATTGATGGCGAAGACACCTGAGAGATCTGAATCTCAGAGAAGAGAGTACATCACCAGTGCAGATCTACATAATCCTCTCTTCATTCACCCCTCGGATAATTCAGGTATGATCCTCACTACGATTCAACTTATTGGAGAGAATTATAGGAGATGGAGGAAATCAATGATGAAGGCTCTATCTGTTAAGAACAAGTTTGGAATCATAGATGGATCAGTGAAGGAAACGCCTGAGAATTCAGCTCCGTGGCATAGATGTAATGATATGGTGTCATCGTGGATTCTAAACACTCTGTCAAAGGAAATTTATGCTACCTTAGATGAATTTGATACTGCTAGAGAAATGTGGAAGGATCTGAATGAGGGCTATGGCCAGAGAAACGGTCCTCTGATTTTTCAAGTGAAGAAAGGAATACAGACCTGTGAGCAAGGTGAAAGTACTGTGTTTGATTACTTCACCAAACTTAAAGGTTTCCGGCAGCAGTTGTCAGGGTTAACTACACAGATCAGGTGTAGATGTGGAAAATGTGAGTGTAATCTGAACGAGCAAATAGAGGCTGCAGAAAATGAGAGCAAATTGATGCAGTTCCTTATGGGGCTCAGTGACAAGTTTGATGCTGCTCATCGACAATTTTTGCTCTCTACACCTCTGCCAACAGCAAGCAATGCTCACTCTCTTCTGGTGCAAGATGAATATAGTATCAAACTGAAGAATGTTGACAAGCAGGAGAAGCATGACACTACAGCTTTTATGTCCAAGAAAAATAAGGACAAAGTTGGAGAATCATCTCAGTCAGGAAGGAAGAAGTGTGAGAGCACTGCAATGGAAATCATCCAGTTGAGAGATGCTGGGAGGTGATTGGCTATCCTGAGTGGCACTCAAAGAGAAAATACAAGCCTCAAGCTCCTAAGACTGGTGGTGACTATAAGAAGAAAAGTCGAGAGCCATTTGCAAACATCACCAACAAAAGCACTGAAGGAGCCTACAAGCTGTTCCAAAGCATGTTTGAAGATAGTCAGAAATTGATGAGTACTCTTCTCAATATGATGGAGCAGCAAAAGTCTGAGGTGAACATGGCAGGTAGTACTTTATGTTTCAATGTTTCTCAATACTCTAAACTGTGTATTTTAAACAGTGGAGCTACTGATCATATGACTTGTGATAAGTCTTTCTTTGACAGCCTTTCCCCAATATCCAAACCATTAAATGTTCATCTACCTAATGGTCACAAAGATCAGATAACTCATGTTGGCCCAGTAACTTTTTCAACCACTTTAAAGCTTCATCATGTCCTGCTTGTTTCAAGTTTCAAATTCAATCTCATCTCCTTAAGTTGTCTTGTTCGCGACCTTAAATGTTACATTCAGTTGTTTGATGATTTGTGTGTTATCCAGGACCAAGCAAGGATAAAGGTGATAACAGTTGGTAAGGAACATGGGAGATTGTACTACCTCTTGCTTGCTTCCCAGATACAAGCTTCTCTACCAAGTAACTACATGAGTCAGTTTTGTGCTTCTGCACCTGTGTTGCCTATGTTTTTTCCCAAGTTATCTTGTAATAAAGATCTAGGTGCACTCTGGCATTTTAGACTTGGCCATGCTTCTAAAGACAAACTTAGTCACATATCTTCTTTTTCAAATGATAAAGTACAGAATTCTGAATTCAGTTGTTCTATTTGTCCTTTGGCAAAACAAACTAAGCCTACATTTTATCCTAGTGCATCTCTTGCTGATAAGGTGTTTGATTTGTTGCATTGTGATTTGTGGGGACCATTTGAGGTGTCCACATATAATAGTCATAAATATTTTCTCACCATTGTTGATGATAGGAGTAGAAGTGTTTGGGCTATTCTTCTTAAACACAAGTCTGAAACTCCTGCTATGCTTAAGCAATTCATCACCATGGTGGAAAAACAGTTTAATGGAGTTGTTAAAACTCTAAGAAGTGATCAGGGCACAGAGTTCTTCAACTCTGATGTCTCTAACTTTCTCTCTTCTAAAGGCATTGTTCATGAGAGTTCATGCACCACCTCTCCACAACAAAATGGGCGTGTTGAGAGAAAACACATACAGATTTTGGATATGGCTAGAGCCCTTCGATTTCAGGCAAGTCTACCACAAAAGTTTTGGGGGGATTGCATTCTTACTGCTACCTTTCTGATCAATAGACTGCATGTTGCCCTTCTTAAACACAAAACTCTATATGAAATAATTTTTGGCACTACACCAGACTACACTAAACTCAAAGTGTTTGGTTGTCTTTGCTATGTGTCTACTCTTGCCTCACATAGAAAGAAGTTTGACCCCAGGGCAGATCCTTGTGTCTTTATTGGTTATCCTTTTGGGTTTAAGGGATACAAAGTTTATAACCTTGCAACAAAGAAATGCTTGATCAGCAGAGATGTACAATTTGTGGAAGATGTCTTTCCCTACAATGAAAAATTCCAAACCCAACTCACATCTCCTGAGCCTGTCCCTATCTTGCCGAGCTCACATGATGATATCCCTATCTTTCATCATGTTGATCAACATCTATCTCCTTCTGTCAATCCTCCTCTTATCTCTGAGGATACACCACTGTCACACCTTGACTATTCTCCCTCACTTGTCCCACCTTCATTTGATGATGTCTTGCTTGTGATTGCTGATCCTCCTCCTCCTAGGAGATTAGGTCGTGCCCATCACCCACCTAAATGGCAAGAGGATTTTGTATGTGCAGTTTCTCATGAACCACCTGCTACTATCATCTCACATTCTTGTGGTAAGTCATCCCCTCACCCTCTCATTTGGAACATAAAGGATGGTGTGATGCTATGTTGTTGGAGTTGAATGCTCTTGAAGCCACTGGCACCTAGGAATTGGTTGCTAGGCCTGCTCACCAATCAGTGGTGTCCTGCAGATGGCTCTTCAAACTCAAATTCAAGTCTGATGGCACTCTAGAGAGGTACAAAGCCAGACTTGTTGCTCGAGGGTTCTCTCAAATTGAAGGCATCGACTATGGAGAAACCTTTGCCCCAGTTGCAAAAATGATCTCAGTCAGGACCCTTCTAGCTGTTGCAGCTTCCAAGGACTGGTCTGTTAATCAAATGGATGTCACCAATGCCTTCCTCCTTGGTGATTTGGAGGAAGAGGTGTACATGGAGCTGTCTCCAGCTTATCATAATCTTCATCAGATTCAGAAGCATTCCACTCAGGGGGAGAGCTACAAGGAAGAGTACACTCCAAATGGCAAAGTAGTGTGTAAACTCAAGAAATCCTTGTATGGATTAAAGCAAGCTCCTATGCAGTGGTTCTCCAAGTTTTCTGAAGTAGTTAAAGCAGCTGGATTTGAGCAGTCTAAGGCTGACTATTCTCTATTCACTAAGAAGACTGAGAGCACATTCACAGCTTTATTGGTGTATGTTGATGACATGATCATCACAGGAAGTTGTGATCTGGAGATCATGAAACTCAAGAAACACTTGAAGACACACTTTCAAATGATAGATCTGGGTGAGCTAAAGTATTTCTTGGGAATTGAAGTTGACAAGACCAGCAAAGGCTACTTCCTAAATCAGAGAAAGTATACACTGGAGCTGTTAAAGGAAACAGGTATGACTGAGTCCAAGGCTGTCTCTACACCACCGGATCCCAAACTGAAGCTGAGTTTAGAAGGGAGCAGAGAAGTGGTTGAAGCCATAGCATATCGAAGATTGGTTGGGAAACTGATCTACCTAACCATCACAAGGCCTGATATATGTTATGCAGTTCAGATTTTGAGTCAATTTATGCACAATACAAGTGATGAACACTGGAAAGCTGCCAAACATGTTCTCAGGTATCTTAAGGGAGCTCCAGGACAAGGGTTACTACTCTCAAGGCAATCTCAAATGCAGCTTAGAGCATATTGTGATGCAGACTGGCAAAGTTGCCCCATGACTCGAAAGTCATTAACATGGTTCTGTATACTCTTAGGAGATTCATTGATCTCTTGGAGAACAAAGAAGCAATCATATGTTGCCATGTCTTCTGCTGGATCAGAGTACAGGTCCATGGCTATGACATGCTGTGAGATTACATGGCTTGTAAGGTTGCTTGCAGATTTGGATGTTCAAATGAAACCAGTGCACTTATTTTGTGACAATCAACCAGCCCTTTACATTGCAAAAAATCATGCTTTTCATGAAAGGACAAAGCACATAGAGGGAGATTGTCACTTGGTCCGAGAGAAAGCTCTTAGGAAAGAAATTGTGTTGGGATATCTACACACTAAGGAGCAACATGCTGATCTCTTCACCAAGGTGATTTCATCTGATCAATACAGCAAACTGTTACACAAGTTGGGAGTTGTAAACTGGTTTACATCTTCCAACTTGAGGGGGAGTGTTGAGGGAGCATGTGCTGGGTAAAGCCATGTCGTCCCAAACCTTGTAACTGTCCGTGCAAGCGAGTGGCTTGACGCCTAAGTGACTAAGTCATTAACTTTTTCCCTTTGCCTTTACTTAGTATAAATAGGGTTCAAGTGTAATTGAGACAACTGTTTTACATAGGGCTGGGCAAAATTTGAATCGGACCGGAATCGGACCGGGACCAGACCGAAAATTACGGTCTTTGGATCGGACCGGGATATTACGATCCGGTCCGCGGTCCAAGAAAATCTTATTTCCGATTTTCGGTCCAAACTCGAGACCAGACCGAAATTTCCGGTCCGGACCGGAAATGGACCGGATTTCCTATTTTTTTTTTAAAAAAAAAAAAGAGGAAGTGAAAAGACAGGAGAGAAAGTTAGAAACTCAGACTCTCCATTCTCCAAGGCTTCTTGTGCTTCTCGCTCTTTGCCGGTGGCTCATCTTCTCCATTGTACCTCCATGTTTTCCGGCGACCTTCACCACCCTTAGATTCCGGCGGCCCCATAGACCCCTCTCCTACCCCCATTGTTAAATCGTTTTCTCTCTCGTTACTCAAAAATCAGAAAATCGCTATTCAACCTCGCTCTTCTGCCCAATGAGGAAACCCAACTTTTCGCCACCCACGGTGGTGGTCGGATGCTCTTCCTCCCCACTGGCGTCTCTTCTTGTTCTCACAAACCTCCCCTTCCCTCATATTGTTCCACACAATGCTCGGATACATCCTTTCTCTCATCTTTTCGCTACTACGAAAACAACTTCTGGTCGTTCTGGCTGATCTATTTGCTCAGATCTAGGGCTCGATGGAGCTCTTCCGGTGGTGCCGCCGCCCCCATACACTCTCCCTTTGCTTGATCTTTTAGATCCACAAGGTTCCGAGCCAGATCCGCCCTCTCCTTTGACCGTACGTCATCATCCTCGCTCGTGGGTGCTGAGTTGCTCCGCTCCCCGGGTATGGTTGCAGTGATGCATACGGTCCCAACGGTCCTCGGACCGGAAAACCCGGGACCAAATTTCCCGGTCCCGGTCCGATCCACGGTCCGCGTTCTTGAAAATTCCGGTCAGTCGGTCTTGGACCGGACCGGGAATTCCGGTCCGATCCGATCCGGTCCAGACCGGATGCCCAGCCCTAGTTTTACTTTTACAACACAATGAAATTTCTATTTTTCTGAGAGATCTGTTTTTCCTCTCCTCTTCTTCTGAGTGTTCTCGAGTGTGCTTCCATTGAGCTTGATCGATCCACATTAAGTAAAAAGAAAAAAGAAAATATAAGCAAAAAAAAAAATTTAAGAAAGTTTAAAAAACAGAGAGATTTTTTTAGGAGAGGAGTCAGACTAGCAGATGGGATAAGAATACGATAGGGGACCGAAATAAATGTCATTGAACAAAAAAAAGAAAGCTAAACTCCTTACAGTTGGAAACGGCGGTGGCGGATTTGGTGTCGAAGCCAATGATGAGAGTGAGCATGGGCACGAACACCCCGCCGCCGCCCATGCCTCCGACTGTTCCGAACGCCGCCCCGAGGAACCCGAGCACGCTCCCCAACACTATCCTCCACCCGAACTCCATCGCCTGCCTCCAATAGTCCAATCCAACGCCCGAAATTAACAATCAGATGTCCTAATTCGGATATCCGAATCTGAAACCGGATATAATTTAAAACGAGCGAGAGTCAACTCACCGGCCAAGTGTGGGCGTAGCTCTTCAACTCCGGGCTGCTCCGGATGAAGATGAAGCTCAGATCGGACACCGAAGAGGAAACACCGTCTTCTAGAAGCTTCTCGTCCTCCGCAGAAGCCATCAACAAGAAAGAACTGGAGACCACCAATGAGGCGGCGAGCGCCACCGTGAAGCCGCCGGAATTGGCCATCACGATCGGACGTCGTTAATTACAGAAATGAATGAATCAATTAAGAAAGATGAAGAAGAAATTAATTAAAAGAGCGAATGCATTTTGGAGAATAATAAAGAATGGGATTGGGGGAGAATAAAATGTTCGAATCCACACTTGACAATTTTTTGTTGCCAATAGGGCTATGCAGAAAAATACGACACGGTTGACACGACACGAAACCGCAACAAAACAATACGAAAAAACACGAAATGATAAAGATACGACACGATTATGACACGAAACGGTAAAACACGACAATAATCGTGTCGTGTTCGGATCGACATTTTTCCCTTATCGGGTATCCGACACGACACGATAATTTTTTATTTTTTTTAAATATTAAAATTCTTTAATAATACATATATAATAACTGTCCTAGTGTAACATAAAAACTCGCTTGCCTAGCTGGTTAGGCGTTGCCGCTTGCGTTTGGATGTAGCCCTGAGGTCTCGAGTTCGAATTCTGGATCTCCAACCCTTTTTTTATTTTTTTTCCTTTCTTGTTTTTTAATTTTTTATTCCTTCCTAAAATCTTTTAACCGCTAGGGTTTGGTCAATAGCCGCCATCGGCGGCCGGTTGCCTCTTTTCACTCTTCTTCTTCTTCAATCTTCCTTCTCGATGGCCAGTTGCTCCGCGCCCAGCCTGCCCATGGCTCGCCTCTCCTCTCCACTCATCACCCTCTCGATTACTCTCTTGGTTCAGACCCCCTCCCCCTTGCCCTCTCGAATCCTCTCTTGATTCAGATCGACGGATCCGACGTTTCAGATCGTCCTCGGCCTCTCCTCTCCTCGCCCTCTCGAGTCCTCTCTTGCTTCAGACTCTTTGGCCCTCAGCCTCGCCCTCTCGTCGCTCTCGAGTCCTATCTTGTATCAGATCGACAGATCCGGAGGTCGTCCTCGACCTCGCTCAATGCTCACTTCAAATCCCTTTTTCATCAATGGTGGTTGAGGAGTTCCGATGGTGGCGGCGGGGTTGGGGCGAGGGTTTCTTTCCTTTCTCACATATCCAGAGGTCGTTCCGATGGTGGCGGCGGGGTTGGGGCGAGGGTTTCTTTCCTTTCTCACATATCCAGAGGTCGTTCCGATGGTGGCGGCTAGGGTTGGGGCGAGGTTGTTACCTCCTTCAGTTGAGGAGTTCCGATGGTGGCGGCTAGGGTTTCTTTCCTTTCTCTCTGAATTGGGTTGGGCTTTGTACTAATCGTATCGTGTCGTGTTATACGGGTATCCGACACGAAACCGTGTCGTGTTATCGTGTCGGATACCCGGTAGTTATCGTGTCGTGTTCGGATCGGCACTTTCCCCCTTATCGTGTCGTGTTTTTTGTCGTGTCGTGTCGGATACCCGGTTATGCACATCCCTAGTTGCCAATCTGTCCAACTTGACAACTTTCATTACATATTTGGCCCCAGAAATAATTCATGCTGAATTTACTGAAGTTTATAATTATTAAAAAAAAATTAATATTTAATATATTTTTTTTTAAAGCGTGTCAAAAAGTAAACAGACATGTATTTCTGGACGGGTGTAGTATTATTCTACATCTGAGTATAATTTATAAGAAAACTAATAAATATACTATTTTAGCTTCATTTATTACACAATTTTTTTACTTTATCAAAAACTATAACCACAACTAACAATTTCTTAATCATTACAAGAGTATTTTCGTAAATTAAAGCCCAAAATACCTATAATGACGAGTTTTTTTTTAATAAAACTAACACTTTAAAATGACATGTTTTGCCGAACAGATCGGGAGAATAATTTACTTCATCTTAATTACGAATCATTCAGTATGTGCATATGCGTCTTAAGACCAACAAATAAGGGTGATGAAACGGATTTAGGGGTGGGCTCGTATGAGCGCGAGCCCACCCCAATCCCGGGAAAAAAATATGAAAGGTTAACTATATAAAAAATAAAAAATAAAAAAGTCAAAATTAATTTAGAAGTGAAAATGGATCATAAAGTTTACATTGCCTAGTTGGTAAAGTATAAATGGAGAACGTTTTCCTCTTTATCTAGAGCCCAAGGTTCAATTCCCACTTTTTACATTTTCTTCACTTATTTTTAACTATCTTTTCAAATTGAGAATAATTAATTTTAATTAGTATTGTTTGAATTCTATTTTAGTCATTCATTAGGGGTTTCCTTGAATTTTTTTAACTAATTATAAATTTTATGCACTTCTAATAATATGGATAAATATTTGAAATTTTTTTACATAACCCTTCACAATTAAATTTATTTAAATTTTAGCAAAACTCGTTTCATTATTACTTAATTTTTAGCCTAAATCTCGCCCACCCCTATGTTACGGGATGGCTTCGCCACTGGTGATGAGATTTCATTTTAAAAGCATTGCAGTAAGATATTTTACACCGTTGAGAATATGATTTAAGATAGTATCCCACATTGAAAATATAGTGGATTCGGTTTGGATTGTGTTAAATGCCCGGAATAACGCATAATAGAATGGTCGCAAATACATTGGCCACTCCAGTGGCGGAGCCAGGATTCTCGGTCAGGGGGTGCTAAAAAAATTTCGTGAAATATTATTTTTTGGTGTATACTTACTAAAAATATTTTTAAAAAAATATTGAAAAAACACTAAAATTGTGATTTTTGGTAATATTTTTTTTGTATTTAAATAGTGGAGAGTAACCAAAGAAATAGGAGAAAACAAACAATATTGAAAGAAAATGTTAAATGTATAATTTAAACATAAATATGACATTTTTTAATGAAATAGTTGATAGAAACAAAAAATATAGAGGGAAATGAAGAAGAATTAATGTTATAATAAAACATAGAAGAGAAACAAAAAATATTGAAAAAAAATGTTAAATGTATAATTTAAAGATAAATATGATATTTTTTTAATGAAATAGTTGATAGAAACAAAAAATATAGAGTGAAATGAAGAAGAATTAATACTAGGGCAAATTGCATAAAATAGCACGAATTTTAGAGGTGGTTGCACTCAGTGGCACGAACTTAGAAAAATACAAAAATAATCACCAACTTTGGTGTTTAGTTGCGGCCAGTGGCATGTATACCCCATATCTCGCTAATGTGGACTAGTGGGGGTGCTTACATGGATTTTTTTTTAATTAAAAAGACATATAGCGAGATGTGAATTAATGAAAATGCTTATATTGTTTTTTTTAAAATTAAAAGACATAAAAGAAGTGCCAAAATTATGAAACTAGCTAGGTTCCAATTTTATTTTTTATTTCATATATTTCCAAATCAAAGATAATTGTGACAAATATAACATTTGCAAATTAAAATTTGGTACTAGTTATTTTAATTTGCAAATGTTATATTTGTCACAATTATCTTTGATTTGGAATTACATGAAATAACAAATAAAATTGAAACCTAGCTAGTTTCATAATTTGGGCACATCTTTTATGTCTTATAATTTTTTTTTTTAAAAATTCATGTAAGCATTCCCACTAATTCATATCTCGCTATATGCCTTTTAATTTAAAAAAATTCATGTAAGCACCCCCACTAATCCACATTAGCGAGATATGGGGTATGTGCCACTGGCCGCAACTAAACCCCAAAGTTTATGATTATTTTTGTATTTTTTTTAAGTTTGTGCCACTGAGTGCAACCACCTCTAAAGTTCGTGCTATTTTATGCAATTTGCCCTTAATACTATAGTAAAACAAAGAAAAAGTGAAGGTGTGTTGAGAATTGAACCCAAAACCTTTAGATTTTAATTCTCCTTCCATCATTCCCTCCTTAGTCCTTACCACTTGAGCTAAATGGGATATTTATTACAAATATCATTTAAATATGTTATATTACCTTAAAAATAGTAAATATATGCAAAAAAATTTATTATTTTTTGTATTTTTTTTCCGGCAGGGGTGCTAAACACCCCTGACTCCGCCACTGGGCCACTCCCATCATATGAAATGGATTCAACGTCCAATTATGTTGGTAAAAAAAAATTAATCAAAATATAGGCACTACGCCAAAACTAGTGCAGATATTACAACCTTTTCATATTTAAACTACATTGTTTGTTATGAATGTGAAACCAATAGAAAAATGAGGCCGGAAATTGGACTTTGTAAGCAACTATGTTCAGAAGCTCATTCAATTCATTCATAACGAAACTTATATGAAGCCTTCACATTTGAGGACTTGTAAGCACTACGAGTCATTCGAACACAGACTCTCGAACCCCATGTACTCGTGATGCTCGATTTTGTAGATCATCTTCGCTATACCTACACCGCCTGCATACCATCCCAATAGCGCGCCATTAACCAATTTACGAACAAACCATTAATAGCTTATATACATGGATGCTTCGTAACTTATATATATACCTAATGAAACTGCGCTGACAAAGATGGTGAATCCCAATATGAAGATGATCGGACATGCTCGCCCTAGAAAAGCATTCACTCTCTTCATCGAGTACTGTCCAGCAGGCGCGCCAATGGTGGCCACGACGACAAGGTAGACAGCTGAAAGCGACCAATGGTGCAGATTTCGTTAAGTCATTTGGTGAGTTCTTGACAAAAAGAGGACAGGAATCAAAAAGTTTGTACCATATGGAATGGGGAATCGTTTGAGAAGGTAGTATTCAATGACGGACATTGATGCAGAGAATGTCATTGCAAATGTAGCCGTTGCACCGGCCACCTTCATGGAAGGTTCACAAGATTAAGCCAATTGCCAATTGATGTCCTCCTATTATCGATTGGTTTTAAGATGGAATCTCATATTGACTGACAAACACAAAGTGAAAAAAGTGAAAACTAACCTGTGGAGGGATTCCTATCTCTAGAAATAGAGGCCCCAAAATGAGCCCTCCACCGAGACCGAGAAGGCCACCAACAACGCCAGCAAGTAGGCCTAGTAAACAGTACACTACCAACTGGGCCACCGTGAACTTAGGCGGCCCCTCATCCCCTCGAGACGCGAGCACGCTCTTCCCCTGATACAGAAGGACCGCCTTGTATCCCGATGCTCCGACAGCCACAGGTATCTAGCTTAGACACCGACATAAGAAAAAAGCAACCTTAGACTTGTCAAAACCCGACCCGACATATTGAAATGTATATGAAGGAAATCGAATGAAATGACCTAAAGATACTCCAAATTTGAAATTAGCATTAACTCAATTCAATCCAATCCATGAAAGAATCTGTTTCGAAATGACCTAACTCGAACCCGACTCTAATGGATCCATGAAATGAAGTAGCACTATACCTGAAGGAGGTTAACAACCCAATATAAACCCGAACATGTTGTGGAGTAATTCTGCAAAAAACAACGCATCGTATTCGAACATTTCAGCATCCGAATGCAGCGGTGTGAACATTGGTGGGGTGTCGAGTGATCATTTTAGTAACCTTGATGATTTGGAGGGCGAGAATAGCAGCCCAGACTGCGAGGAGGATACCGACTTCTTTCCAGTTTACGTTTCGAATGATTGACACCTTTTTATGCTTGTTGGGTCCTTCAGCCAAAGCGTTGTATTCTACTTCATTGATGTTACCCAAGTCTGGCCAAAATAACAAAACAACACTAACATAACTAACTTCGAACACAACACAATCGATACCCGAAAAAGGGTAATCCAAGATGAGTGATATGCATGATATAACTTACCGTTTCTTTCCAATCTCTGAGCAGCTTCCTATATGAATGATGATTGACAAACAAAATTGAGATTTAGAAGCCACAACACCTACATATGCACAAAAGATAAAAATTGTCGAGATGCGATGGTATTGAATACCATCAAATACAATAAGTGAAGTTTCATCCTAAAACCAATTGTCAATAGGAGAGGTTTTGACTTTAACTGTAGTCGATACGGTGGGATACCATCACATCTCTACAGAGATCAGGGTAAGAGAACGACGACCTTCTTAAGGATGGTTTCCCTTTTCCATGCCTCCACACCCTTGAGGAATGACTTGGCTGATGTAACTGTTGTTGTGGATTGTTCAAAGTGTTGGCTCAAGACATGTTAAGAACACTAATAGCTTAGCTTACCCAATGTAAAATGGAAAGTAAAAGGTAAAGACATACCGAAAAAGATGATGATGAGGAGCACAGTGACCATCCAGTTGGAGAAGATGACATTGAAGGCAACGCCGATGCTGATTCCGAGGACCAGCATGGGCTGGAAAAGAAGAGCAAGGTCATAGTCAATAACAGGCATGTCAAGGGTAGGATGCCTTTTCTTCAGGTTGTATACAACTGCTGAAGCTGCAGCCCCCATTATCATGCCTGTTGAACACAACACATATTGAGATCTCACCAATATAAATTGTCCATTTGGTCGAGCCGTAGGAAACGACATTCGTGTCGGATTTATTTTATTTTTATATCAGAATATCAATTCTTTACATTGTCTAGATGATAAAAGATTTTAAGGAACAAGCAAATCATAATGATTTTTGTTTCTATTTTTCGTCATCATTTAGTGTCTTGCAATCGATTCCTCAAAATGATTTTTTTCCATAATTTCTCTATATCTGTTTTTATGATTTTTTTGTTTAATCCCATGAACCAAAGAAATCCTCGGATTTGGCTCCCCTAAAGTACTGTAGGGTGAAGTTTAACAAATCCTAACCATTAAAAAATGGGTGTGTGGTAAAGATTGTCCCCTCCTATGGGCCCCATCTCCAGCCTAATTAAATTTTTATTTTTCTAAAATTAAAATTTGTGAGGAGAAAACCAAATTGATGGTACAGTAGTGCACCGAAATCAAACCCGAAATCCTCATGGTTTTTGATATATGTAGAATTTCTTATGTACATAAGAAATTCTACATTATGTTTTACAGGTATACGAACGGGTTCGATAATAAATTCTTCATTATAGTTTATGGTGGGGCTGTCCAAAATTTGAATCGGATCGGGATCAGACCGACAATATAACGGTCGATCCGGTCCACAGTACATAAAAATTGAAATTTCGGTTTTGGTCCAATACCAGAACCGAACCGGAATTTTTCAGTCTTAGATCAGTAGACTGGAATCTGTGTATATATTCTTAAGACCATTTTATAATTCGTAGAATGATAATTAATTAATCAAAGGCTAGATTTAAAAGTGGAGCAAGCTCATCATAAGTGAGTTTTTAAATATTCACCATATAAGAATTAAAAGCGAATAAAATAAATGTAAAAATAAAGAAAAATATTTTCTCTCTCCGTATCACCAATTTTTCTCTTATAAGAATTAAACTATGTCTAAATGGTTGTTCACTACTAATCAATCAAAAGTTGTGTTTAAGATTCACATGAATATTCAAATAATGTTCAAATGAATTGATTCAATAGAATAATCAGATTCAATAATTCAATTGAATATTTGGGTGAATATTCATTTATTCATTTGAATATTCGGACGAGGCAACATATTCATATGGATAATATTCCTATAATATTCATCTGAATATAAGACAATATATTCAGATGAATATTCGAAGGGGTATTCATTCATATTCGTATTGTTTTTTTTATTCAAATCTATGTGTTTTCATAGTGAATGACGTTTCTTCATGTCAATGCAAATGGATAGATATAAAAGACAATTAATCTTTTAATTTCCATAAATGATAGGTGTTGAAAAAATTGTTAATTTTCAAAAGTTATCTTTTAATCATAGCCATTCATTTTGTTTTAATTCAATGGTTGATGATCGGTCTCACAAATGCATTTTAAGAGGTGAATGTATTGGATAGTTCTCATATACATGTGTGTGTATAAAGTTACCAAATGAAAAACATTAAATTATTTTTTTTATCCATGTAGTAGTAAGAATAATTTAATTAAGTATACTTTCACATTTAATAAATCACTTTAAAAAATATTATAAATTATTTTTCAATTCATTCAATTATTTTTAATCCATTTAATTTTCAAATCGGTTCGTGGACCGGAAAAACCGGGACTGTATATTGTGATCCAAGT
Source organism: Persicaria tinctoria (assembly GCA_037127255.1). Classification (NCBI taxonomy): domain Eukaryota; kingdom Viridiplantae; phylum Streptophyta; class Magnoliopsida; order Caryophyllales; family Polygonaceae; genus Persicaria; species Persicaria tinctoria. The sequence continues at coordinate 7,724,720 of JBANSL010000013.1, read as the reverse complement.
CCGATCCCAAGTCCAAGATTTCCAAAATTTCGGTTCACCGGTTTTGGATTGGACCGGAATTTCCGGTTAGGCAACACTAGTTTATAGAAAGTTATCATGAGTCACGATTTATCTATATATATTTTAGTTAAGTAATAAAAATATAACTAAAAAATTATTTCATATCCAATTATCCATACTTACCAAAAATATTACATTAATAGATAAATATGTAATATTTGATAGCCTGATAGGTTCTATTTTATTTATATTTAGAATTTATTTACTTTGGTGGAAAGAATTAATTATATCAAAATTAACTATTTAATAATTTTTGTTTTTGTTTATATCCATATTATTTTTTGAGGTCAAAATAAATTATTAAAATATTATGTAGACATAGTATGTAGCCACAATCTATCCATCATGCATAAATGTTTTAGTAAGCTAAAATAATAAAGATATACTACATATTCGTATCTATATTATTTTTTGGTGAAAAATTATTTATATTTATATTTGTTGGAATCTATCTAAACTATTTATAATATTGTATTAACGTATTATCCGTGTGCATGAGAAGAACTATGCTAGAATAAAATATATCCGATAAGGCAGGGTTACTGTATTAGTTGATACTAGTGTAATACACGTGCCTTGAAGGCACAGGATTTTGATTCATTTCAAATTGAACATCATTCTATATATCTATATAATACTAACCTGCTACATAAGTTTTTTTTAATTTCTAAATTAGTTGGAAAGATCGAGATACAATATAATTTTTTAAATGATTTAATAAGATAAAGTAGTAATAAAACTCAAACACACCACCTATTATAATTTGAAATACATATATAATTATTATCATTAGGACAAAACTAAAAAGGAAAATATAAGCTGTCATATAATGATTTAAAAAATCATAAGCACATGATTGTGCGAATACTTTTGAAGTTATGTAGATATACATAACTTATTCATTATTTTCATGGAAAAGATGGCTAGAAAGAGGGAGAAATAAATAGAGAAAATAAAGGTAAGATGGTAAAAAAAGTTATATAAGGGGCCTCTAATTAATTTTTATAATTAACTTTTGAAATAGAATATTCAAAAATTAATTATTTTACTAACTTTAATTGCAGGTCTTAAAATAATTTCTTCTTAAAATATTCATTTTGGATAATTATTTTCCTCAATTTTTAAAGGTTAACGGGTGCAAAAATAATTTCTTAATGATGTTTTGCTTCTATCTCCAAAAATATTTAAAAAAATTCAATAAAAATTTAAGATGTCTATATTCTATAATAAATGTAAATTTTAAAAGGAAATATTCTTATTAATTCTTGAGTTATATACATATATAAATATTTATAGTTAATTTTTATTTTGACATTTGAATTAAATATTCTTATTAATTCTTGAGTTATCACATTTGAATATATTAGTCAATTTAGTTATATACATATATAAATATAAGATTATGTAAACATTTGATATTTCAAAGATATTTTTATTTTTAGATATTCTAATTAATTTTAAAAAAAAAAGATTACATAACAAATAATGGATAAGACATGTATAAATATGTCGACCAATTAATATATGGCTTCTGATCATCATGGTTAGAGCCGGCAAAATCTGACCCGACCCTAGAAATCCGACCGATTCTCCCGAACCTAGACCCGAAAATTCGAAGTAATCCGTAACTCGAACCCGAGACCGAGCCCGAACCAAATCTGGCTCGACTCAAAATAAACCCGAACACAGAGAAAACTTACCCGACCCAAACCGAATCCGACTCTTAACCCGACTTGACATTCGGAATGACAGTATCTAAAATTTATGTGGTCCTAATAAATATATAATATTATTGATATAAATGAAATGTATAAAGAAAGTCATGATATTAATGAAATAATGATATAAAAGACCACACACAATGATAATATCTAAAAATGTGGTCCGATGTATCAATGTACGTAATCTTTTTTATGAAAAAAGGAAATAATTATATTTGAAATAGATCACAAATTGATATAAGGATATCAATTTAAATAATCTTTGTATGAAAAATAAGAAACAAATATATGTCAAATAGGAAACAAATAGTTTTAGCAATAATATTGACCAATGAGAAAATACCATTTGAATAAAAAATTCAACTTTAAATGTGGGCGTGACACATCAGCAAAATGTTAGCAGAATTAGTAAGCCGTTCTCACTTGTTTTCGATCGGAATTGCCCTCGAACTTCACCATCACGCTCATCCCTGTCTGACGCAGGTCCGACAAGCCATTGCGAGCCTCCGACGATGCCCATAACTCTGATCGAGAGTTGCGAAGTCGTGAACATCCTCGGTGAGCTCCCGCGCCTTCTTTTCTTTCTCATATGATGTCTTGAATTCTTTCGATGTTTGGTTTAATTGGGGATGAGTGAGAGTCGAGTGTGGGGTGTTAGACGAGCTCGAGAGCTCCGGCAGCTCGGGGGTGTCGGCGAGGCTGAACGAGAAGTGGCGAGCGTGAGAGCGAGCGCGGGTTGAGCGAGTGCACCAGTGAGCGGGTGCGAGCTGGGCGAGTCTGGGTGAGCAGGAGGCCGAGGCGGGACCATTGGCTAGGAGAGGAGAAGCCGGAGGTTGGTGGATGGAGGACCGGAGGAGCCACGCCGACGGAAATGCGCATCGGGAGCCACGGCGGGAGAGGCTTCCTCTTTGAATCCGGGGAAGAAGAAGGGAGGCGTGGGCCTCCTGCTGTCCAGTCAGCATTTGTGGGGCCCACCTCCGATTTTATTTATTAATTATTTAGTTGGTTGGGTTGAGCTTGACCCGGTTGGGATTTGCGGGTTTGGTTTGGTTCGTTTGGATTTAAATGGGTTCGGTCCGGGTCGAGTTTATCCGTAATTAATTAATTAATTAATGGTATTTAAAATAAAATATTATATTATTGGGGGTTTAAAATATAACATTATTTGGATTTGGAGATTAAAAAAAAAGAATGTGGAAAAGAATTTCAAAGTTGGAGAGTAATCTAATAAATAAATTGAAAAAGGAATTTAGCGAGTATTTTCAAGGGTCGGAATTCTTAACTATTTAATTCGAATTTGAAACGCTTTTGGAACAAACTTGGGAATAAGAATTATTCGATGACTAACTAGCATGATAATATGATCGTTTGACTAACGGCATGATATGTGTGTCTAATAGCATGACTTGTGGTGATTTATTATAAAGGGTTAAAAATTGGTTATCGATGATGAAGATGATGATATATATATCCTTATGGAAAGTATGAGTATGAAATAGTAATATATGTGAATTTGGCTAAGTATGATATAGAGATTATCTTAAACTGATGAGATGGTGGATTATATATGTTGAACAGTATGAGATAAGAGATGATTGATCATGATGAACTGAAAGTATGACGGATGCGAACTTGTTTATTTATCTGTTTGTATGAGTGTGTGATATATGTGTTCAGAGTGGGTAGAGACATATACTCAGTGTATTATCGTTATGTACTTAGGTGATACTCTGTGATCGTGATTACTGTGTGTTGGATCCTTCTTTTGATGATCTTCTATCCAGGTAAGTCCTTCGGGGCATACTCAGTAACCTGTACCTCCTGCATGATGTGTCATATAGTATGTAGGTGTTGCATATGCATAAAAGCATGTCATGTAGTATCATGCTTAGGAATTGCACTTATGAATGAGCATCCTTATTCTGTTTGCCTTTGAAAACAGAACGACCGTTATCTTTGAAGTAACTAGAGTCTTTTCTAGGGTCATAGGACGACCCAGTCCCATCGGGCCGTCCTGAGTCAATCGAGTCATATGGAACTTCCTTTACTTATATTATGAGCATGATTACGAAAGCTTCCTACGGGCTTTATATTTCTTGTGGGGCAGGTTGGGCAGGCGTGCCGCCCGATTATTATAGAATGCATTCATGAGTTGGCCAGTCTCCACTCTATTTGCAAGGGGGTGGTGATAGAAGAGGAATATACCACTTGGTATTCTTTGTTAAGGCCTTACTTAATATTATGTGTATATGAATTAGGAGCATGATAATGTGGTTAATATTTCAGTACTGCATGAAGGCATCCTTTATTCTAGGTATAGGCGTATTGTATGTCCTCAGCGTGGTCAAAGGACCCGCGGGCGGACTCTTGGCGTGACTTTGTGGTATAGTGTCAGGCACCCGTTTCACTACTTGATTTCATGCTATTATGATGGGGTCCATTCATATGGCGGAGAGTGAATGTTGAACCCTGACTTCACCAAATTTATACTTTTGAGATTTCCCCCTATTTATACTCTGTTTTGACCCGGCTCTGCCGTGGCGCCCGTTGTATCGTTTTCAGAACTTATGTCTCTTGCATGATAAAGGGTTTTCTGCGTTGTAGCCTTAGGACAGGTACAAGGGTTTACCCCGGGGTCTCCAACGGACCTTCCGGAGTTGGGTGCGAAATCTCGCTTTAAAATACAACCCTTCGGTTCAAACCTTCAATCCGTACTCGGAGTGCAAGATCCTAACGAGGGGTTTTATCCCTCAAAACGTAACTCGGGAATCATAATCCCGGGCCGTTACACAATATCATAATCATTTTTATTGCAAATATTTGTTAAAATCAAATCAAATCATAATTAAAATGATTAAATAATAATTAAAATTTTAGACTAATTAAATAATAATTAGAATTTGTTCAAACCATAATAAAAAAAATTATTTTTAATTATTCATCTTTATTATATTACGAAGGTAGGTCTTGATTTGTTAAAAAAATGTCGTTTTGTGATTTGGGTTAGAGAAAAAAAAAAAGGAAAAATATGAGCTAGAGTAAATTGTATGATAAGTGAAACAGAGGACACGATTAAAAGAAAAAATGTATTCTAATTACTAGTGTAATACACGTGCCTTGAAGGCACAGGATTTTGATTCATTTCAAATTGAACATCATTCTATATATCTATATAATACTAACCTGCTACATAAGTTTTTTTTAATTTCTAAATTAGTTGGAAAGATCGAGATACAATATAATTTTTTAAATGATTTAATAAGATAAAGTAGTAATAAAACTCAAACACACCACCTATTATAATTTGAAATACATATATAATTATTATCATTAGGACAAAACTAAAAAGGAAAATATAAGCTGTCATATAATGATTTAAAAAATCATAAGCACATGATTGTGCGAATACTTTTGAAGTTATGTAGATATACATAACTTATTCATTATTTTCATGGAAAAGATGGCTAGAAAGAGGGAGAAATAAATAGAGAAAATAAAGGTAAGATGGTAAAAAAAGTTATATAAGGGGCCTCTAATTAATTTTTATAATTAACTTTTGAAATAGAATATTCAAAAATTAATTATTTTACTAACTTTAATTGCAGGTCTTAAAATAATTTCTTCTTAAAATATTCATTTTGGATAATTATTTTCCTCAATTTTTAAAGGTTAACGGGTGCAAAAATAATTTCTTAATGATGTTTTGCTTCTATCTCCAAAAATATTTAAAAAAATTCAATAAAAATTTAAGATGTCTATATTCTATAATAAATGTAAATTTTAAAAGGAAATATTCTTATTAATTCTTGAGTTATATACATATATAAATATTTATAGTTAATTTTTATTTTGACATTTGAATTAAATATTCTTATTAATTCTTGAGTTATCACATTTGAATATATTAGTCAATTTAGTTATATACATATATAAATATAAGATTATGTAAACATTTGATATTTCAAAGATATTTTTATTTTTAGATATTCTAATTAATTTTAAAAAAAAAAGATTACATAACAAATAATGGATAAGACATGTATAAATATGTCGACCAATTAATATATGGCTTCTGATCATCATGGTTAGAGCCGGCAAAATCTGACCCGACCCTAGAAATCCGACCGATTCTCCCGAACCTAGACCCGAAAATTCGAAGTAATCCGTAACTCGAACCCGAGACCGAGCCCGAACCAAATCTGGCTCGACTCAAAATAAACCCGAACACAGAGAAAACTTACCCGACCCAAACCGAATCCGACTCTTAACCCGACTTGACATTCGGAATGACAGTATCTAAAATTTATGTGGTCCTAATAAATATATAATATTATTGATATAAATGAAATGTATAAAGAAAGTCATGATATTAATGAAATAATGATATAAAAGACCACACACAATGATAATATCTAAAAATGTGGTCCGATGTATCAATGTACGTAATCTTTTTTATGAAAAAAGGAAATAATTATATTTGAAATAGATCACAAATTGATATAAGGATATCAATTTAAATAATCTTTGTATGAAAAATAAGAAACAAATATATGTCAAATAGGAAACAAATAGTTTTAGCAATAATATTGACCAATGAGAAAATACCATTTGAATAAAAAATTCAACTTTAAATGTGGGCGTGACACATCAGCAAAATGTTAGCAGAATTAGTAATATTAATTGATGTGTATTTAGATCATTCCTATTCTTATATATATATATATATATATATATAGAATATGGATCAAATGTTTACAAGCCTTATTGTGTTTTGTGTTAACAAATCTGGACCATTGATTGAGGGTAAATGGAAGGCTAAGATTAATTGTTAGTTTTTCTAATTTATAAATAAAAAAATAAATGGGTCCCAGTAAAATTTTCCACACCCACGTATCCCAGTGCGTGTAGCCACTCCCTAATCCAATTTGTTTTTAAAACCCTACCCACTCTCATATCTCCCATCACACAACCGTACAAATCAGGGAGAGAATTTGGCGGCCGGCGATGGGATCTGGCGTAACCGGCGAAGGCGGAGCCGCGTGAGGTGCGATAGGTGGTCGTCTGCGGTGCGATGATGGCGCCTCGCCTCTCTCTCCTTGCATCGCCTCCGCAGGCTCCTCTCCCTCTCCTCTTTCTTCAAGCTCGATCCGGTCGCTCATGTCGGCGCTCTTGATGACGACACGCTTGCCGGAGGACGCCGTTCTTAAATTATAAGGATCAAGGGTAGGTATTTAAATTATAACAGTGGACAGATTTTGATACACAAGTCATGTTTAATGTATCAAATTTCTTCTCTTTTTGGACAGATGTTGTTGCCCAAATCATGTTTAATGTATCAAATTTCTTCCTTCTTTGAAATGGAAATTGAAAAATAGAAGAGGGGAAGTGGAGTCTGGCTCAACTTGTGGCTCGTAGAGGGGCTCATAAATAGTGGAGTCTGTTGTTTATAAGTCAAACCCTGTTGCACAAATCTCATATCGTTCACCGCGTGGATTTTAATTATAATTGTTTATGAATTTATCAACTATTCGGCAAGTTTAAGATCATTATTCGTTGATAATAAGAAATTATTTATGTGTATGTTGATAATTAGATGTGAGTTTCTTCAAATTCAAACTGTATGTAAAATTGTTCATGAATTTATCGAATATTCGGCAAATTCAGAGTCATTATTCGTTGATAATCAGGAATTATTCATATATATATGGGGGCAATTAGATGTAGGTTTCTTAAAATTCAAGCTCATGAATTTATCGAGTATTCGACAAGTTCAGAGTAACTATTCGTTGATAATAAGGAATTATTCATTTGTATGTGGGTTTCTTGAAATTTAAACTTTATTTCAAAGTGTTTATGAATTTATCGACTATATATTCGACAAGTTCAGAGTCATTATTCGTTAATAATAAGAAATTATTCCTATGTATGTGTGTAATTACATGTAGGTTTCTTGAAAGTCAAACTCGATTTAAAACTGTTCATGAATTAATCGAATATTCGACAAATTTAAAGTCATTATTCGTTGATAATCTGGAATTATTCGGTAATTTGTTCACCATTATTCATTGAACACAAAGTGCAAGCAAAATCTTATCCTCCCCACACAAAAAAAAAACGTTACTACCTCCGATCCAAAAAGATTGTCGTTTGACTTTTTAACACGTATTTTAAGGAGCTAAAAAGTATATAAAATATCAACTTTTATTAAATTATTTTTTTACAACTTAATATTTGTTGGTAATAAGTATTAGATTGTAAAAAAATAATTTAAAAAAAGTTGATATTTTATATATTTTTTTGCTCCTTAAATTACGTGTTAAAAAATCAAACGACAATCTTTTTGGATCGGAGGGAGTACCTCACAAAAAAAAGCAACACACGCGAATCATTATTCGTTGATAATATGGAATTATTCGGTAATTTGTTCGTCATTATTCATCGAACACACAATGCAAGCAAAATCTCTTCCTCCCCAACAAAAAAAAAACGTTATCTAAAAAAAAAGTAACACACGCGCTTTACTTCAGCAAGTTGTCTATAAAAGTAGTGGGGTCTAGTATATTTTTTAAAATAAAAAGGAAAGGCCCAGAAATCATTCATGAAGTATTATTATTTTATTGAATTCATAAACGCATGGGCGTCTTATTAATTTTCGTCCATCTTCATCTTCTCTATGGATGAGTGGATGCAGTGGCAGATCTTAAGATCTCCTAACTCGGAAAGGGAAAAAAAACAAAGGAATTTTTTTTTTATATTATAATTTTCACTCCCTCCGTTCGGCAAAACTTGTCATTTTAGCTTATTTCACAAGTTTTAAGGCAATTAACAAATGTACTAATTTACCCTCAATTATTACCCTCTTTTTTACTTTATCGAAAACTACAACTAACAAACCATCAATCACATCAATGGCGTTTTTGTAAAGTGAAGGACAAAATACCTAAAATGACAAGTTTTTTTTGAACAAAACTAACGCCCTAAAATGACAAGTTTTACCGAACGGATGGAGTACTAATTTTTGAAGAAAAAAAGTACAAAAAGAATAATTAAATTTAATTATTAAGAAAGCTTAGTTTAGTTGACAAACAGTGAATTTTTGCTAATTTTTGTTTCTCTTGTTTTTTTTCACTTAAAATAATTATTTAAATTATAAATTTAATATTCTTTTTAATAAATTTAATTTAAAAAATATTGTAAAAAAAAAGACTAAAGAAGGGGAAAAACACAAAATTAAACCATTTGACCAAAAAAAAAAAAAAAAAACAACAAACCAAAATACCAAATCAAAGGAAGTTAAGATGGCATAAATCGCCACCTGACACGTTCAAAATCAATTTTGATGTAGCAAAAAATTCAGATGGTTTCTCTGTTGTAGGTTTTATGATTAATTCGGGATCATCTTGGCGAGGTGATTGCTTGAGGCGGAGCTCCCTGTGGGCATAGCTTGGCTCTAGTCGTGGAAGCAAGGGGCTTTTAGCTAGGTGTCTCAAGTGCAAGGGAGCTTGGAGTCCACAATATCTTGGTGGAGGGCGACAATAATCTGACGATCGTCAATGATGTCAAGAGCCGCTGGAGTTGCCCGTGGGAGATTGAGATCATACATCATCTCAGACGACCTATTCTCGATACAATTGTTCGACTTGGTTTCCATCTCGTATGCTTTCCGCGAGATCAACACAGTGGCGGATAGAATAGCTCGTTTGACATTGATTGACCCGCTTTCTCAACCCCTTCTCTTAAAAAATCTCAAGTTATATATCCTCATCCGAAAGAATATTCTTAAGTGATGGTCTAGCAGGTCTGACTCCACCAAAATCCTTAATATATTTTTATAATATGTAAATTATAAAAGAGCATTTAACCAACTAATTACTCTAGATTAGTTGGTAAATGGTGGATATTTTTGATCAACAATTAAGTTGGAGGTTCAAATATCAAACAAACTCGAATATATTTTTTGACCCCTCGACCATACATTTTAGGTTCCGTCACCAATTGAATGGGTGTAAATATTGTAATTTATGCGTTTGGTTTTTTTAAATGAGATACTAAATTTGACCTTTGGTTTAAAGTTAGGTAAAAAAAATATATTTGAAAAATGAGAAATAGCTTACCATAAGACGAAATTTTTTTTTGGGTTGTTTTGTTCGTTGCTTTTGCTTCGACTGTGTTGTGGTCTTGGTTTTTGGGTGCGATTTCTATGGTTTTCGAGCTCCGTTGATGGAGTATGGTCTGTTTGTTCTATTCCCGTCGGCCACTCGGGTTGGTGGAGACCTTGGTCTCCCCCATGCATGTTGTGCTAGGCTTTCTAAGGGGTTAATCCCCTTCTCTACTTGTTTTCTCCTTAATGCTTTTTTGCTATATATAAAATTCTCAGTTCTTGTATGTTGGCTTGGTTCTCGCTTCCATTTGCTCTTTCCTTGCTGTCGTGTGCTTCTTGTTTGCAGGTACAGTCCCTTGGCCGCTGCTTGCTTTGCTCTCGTTTGGTGTCGGGTGCCTACATCAGCGCTTCTCGATGCTAGTTCTGTCGCTGCCATCTGCCTGCAGCTACTCCTAGGTGCTCATGCTGCTACCCACTACGGCTTACAAGCCTAAAAAAATATGGCCAAGACCTGTGATCAGCCTTACAAGGCAATGTCTCATACAAACTCCCCAATCAATGTAAAGCTTTGCAAGGCTCAACAGACAATAATTTACTATTACATTAGTGGGTTACTATGTATTACCGTACTCGCATTTTATGCTACAATCTACTTACTTTGGCTTCGTTGTTTTCTTTCCAAGCTATCTCCATTCATTGTATGGGATTCAACTTGCGGGTTCATCCGTATTTTTTCTATACAGTACTGCCCAATGGGTTTCTTGTACAACCTTACCACTTTCCCGTGTTGCCTTGGCTCCACGAGCTCAAGCACAGGGTTCTTCGTTGTCTCCGCGAGCTCAAGCCTACTCACACTGGATTTGCATCTGTCACTAGCACCAACTATTGGAATATCTTCTATGTATATATAGATATTAGTTTATTCAGTTGGGCCTATCTTGTAAATTGTACTATATATACTCCTTGTGAATGAGAGAAAGATTAAGCCTTTTTCCACAATTCAATATTTCTCATGGTATCGGAGCAAGTTTAACCTAAAATCAAAATTTTTTTACCCCGAGCCGCCGCCCTTGCCGCCGCTCTATCTACCCTTCCCGTTCGTTGCTTCCGCCATGTCTGGAAACCAGACCGACGCCACTCAGCAGGCCGCCATCGCTGCCGCCGTTGAGGCTGCGAAGAAGGCCCTCGTTGACACCACCTCTCCGTACTACTTACATCCTTCTGATCATCCGGGCTTGCACGTCTATGCCGTGACATTCAAGGGTGACAATTACCCCGAATGGGCAATCTGTTTTCGCAATACTCTCTATGCGAAAAACAAGTCCGACTTCATTGATGGCTCCTTGCAGAAACCAACCGACGCTACTGAGGTTCGAAGGTGGCGGGCTGTGAATTCCATGATCATTGGGTGGATTTTACAGTCCGTCGACGCCTCGCTTCGTCCCTCCCTTACCTACTTTGAGACTGCGAAAGACTTGTGGGATGATATTACTCAACGGTTTTCGGTGGGCAATGGTCCGCGTATTCATCAACTTAAGGCGCAATTGTCTCGAGCCACTCAATCCGGGAGATCTATTGATGTGTATTTTGGCGTTCTTAAACGCAGTTGGGATGAACTTGCAAGTTTTTCTACCGTTCGTGGTTGTGCTACTTGCGGTACTTGCACCTGCAATTGGCGCACTAATTTGCACAAGGAGCGCGAGGAGGAGCAGATCCATCAGTTTCTCATGGGTCTCGATGACGAATTTGCTACCGTTCGTTCGTCGCTTCTCGCCAATGACACGTTGCCCTCTCTCAACGTTGTCTATCAGACCTTGACCCGTGAGGAGGCTCAGTTAGCCGCTTCCAAGAATCGGGATGCTCGCCCCGACCGTGCTGCCTTTGCTGCTCAAGGACAGCGCCAGGGTTCTCGGCCCCGTGACCAGTCTCGTCGTGATCCGGACCCGCCTGTGCGTGATCGATCTACAGGGAATCGCGATCAGTCCTCTCGTGATCAACGATCTGGCGGGCGTGGTACCGATCGCCCTACGTGCACTCATTGTGGCCAACTCGGTCATGCTGTCAGTTCCTGCTTCAAACTCATAGGCTATCCTGAGTGGTGGCCCACTGGACCTCGCGATCGCACCACATCCGACGTTCCTGCTAGCCGTGCTCCTGACGGCGCTGGTCGTGGTCGTGGCCGTCCTCAGACCGGCCTCGCCAACGCCGCTCATACTCATCAGGATCGTGGCGGTCAGTCCTCAGCTTCCTTCGCTGGCGCCGATCGCTCTGCCTTCCCCGGATTATCCGACTCACAATGGTCCACTCTTGTTTCTCTCTTTCAGTCACCCGCCTCTGGTTCGACTGATCACTTGAATGGTAAGATCTGTTCCCCCTGGATACTTGATTCGGGCGCCTCGTTTCATATGACGGGTGATCGCTCTCTCCTTACTGATCTTGTGGATGTTACTCCATCCTCTATTGTTCCGCCGGATGGTCTGGTTGATACTGCTACACAGGTAGGCACCCTGGTTTTGGGGACCCACTTACGGTTATCTGACGTGCTTCTTGTTCCCTGTCTCAAATGCAATCTTATATCTCTTCTGACTTTGCTTCGTCAGCACAACTGTTGTCTCAGCGGTACTGATAGAGTCTGTGTTTTGCAGGACCGTACTACGATGACGTTGATTGGCGTGGGTGAGGGGCGCAATGGAGTTTACTGGCTTCGTTTTGCACCACCAACTGGCCTGTCTTCCCATGTCGAAGCCGACTCCCTTTCCCTCTGGCATAACCGTTTGGATCATCCCGCACCTATTACTTTGTCGCATTTACCTCATCTTCAAGTCAATAAACACAGGTCATTGAGTCCTTGTGATGTCTGCCATCGGGCAAAGCAAAATCGTTCCCCATTTCCTTTAAGTACTTCTCATGTTTCTAGTCCTTTTGAATTAGTCCACGGAGATCTCTGGGGCCCTTATCGCTCTAAGTCTCTTATGGGTGCTTCTTATTTTCTTACTTTAGTTGATGATTGTTCAAGACATGTCTGACTCTATTTGTTGCGAAATAAAAGTGAAGTCTCTACTATTTTTCCACAATTTTGTGCTATGGCTAAATGTCAGTTTAATGTCTATGTCAAACGATTTCGAAGTGACAATGGAACGGAATTCACATCCTTACGTTCTTACTTTGATCATAATGGTATTATGTTTGAATCTTCATGTGTAGGCACTCCCCAACAGAATGGTCGGGCCGAACAGAAACATCGCCACATCCTGAATGTTGTCCGATCTCTTATGTTTCAAGCCAGCTTACCCATCAAATTTTGGGGGGAATGTATTCAGAGCGCAGACTACCTTATCAATCGCACCCCCACCCCTATCCTTGCCCACAAAACCCCCTTCGAAGTCCTTCATGACCGCAACCCCTCTTACTCGCACATCCGCACCATTGGTTGCCTTTGCTATGCCTCACAGATCCCTCGCACCTCCAATAAATTTGCCCCCCGTGCACGCAAATGCATCTTCCTAGGCTACCCTAAGGGACAACGTGGTTGGAGGGTTTTTGACATTGAATCCAATGACTTGTTTGTTTCTCGGGATGTTACCTTCTATGAAACCACCTTTCCGTTTCACATCTCTGCACTACCTCCGCCGCAGCAACCATTGCCGTCGGCCTCCCCTACCCATCCGGCCGAGGAGCTTCTTTCATTAGCTCCCTTTCTCCCTGAACCTGCCCCTACCCCCACCCCTCATGTGGATGTTTCCGTCGTTGTTGACCCGCCTTCAGACGCCAGGGGGAGTGCCTCGCCACAAGATGCGTCTGCGTCGCTCCCTGTTGAGCCTCTTCCCCTTCGTCGGAGCACTCGTGATCGAGCTCCACCAGCAAAACTTCATGATTACGTCTGTCATACCATACAATCACCAGTATCCTCTATTGTTCCCCCTCCTGCTCAGTCATCATCATCAGGTACGCGTTATCCTATTGAGCACTATGTCTCTTTTGACCGTTTCTCTTCTTCTCATGTGGGTTTGTTAGCTTCTATTACTGCCGGAGTTGAGCCTCGATCCTTCTCTGAGGCACTTCGCAGTCCGGAATGGCGCTCGGCTATACAGGCTGATATTGATGCCTTGGTTAAGAATGGCACCTGGACGGTTGTCGATCTTCCTGCAGGCAAACGCCCCATTGGTTGTAAATGGGTTTTTTCGCATCAAGTATAAGTCAGATGGCACTTTGGAGCGTCATAAAGCTCGGCTTGTTGTGCTTGGTAACAATCAGCAGTCGGGTATTGATTACAATGAAACCTTCGCTCCGGTTGCGAAGATGGTCTCCGTCCGTACCTTTCTTGCTGTTGTCGTGAATCAGGGTTGGGAACTTCATCAGATGGATGTCCATAACGCCTTCCTCCACGGCGACTTGGACGAAGAGGTTTACATGCGGCCACCACCAGGTTTCCCCTTCTTAGATTCTTCCAAGGTGTGCCGCTTAAATCGGTCACTCTATGGTCTTCGTCAGGCCCCCAGAAATTGGTTCTTCAAGCTTACTGCTGCTCTTCGTCGGTTTGGATTTGTTCAGTCTAGGGATGATTATTCGCTCTTCTCTTTCCTGCGCCCAGGTTTGTCTCTTCATGTGCTAATTTATGTGGATGACTTGATCATTGCTGGTAGTAATTCCGCCGAGATTGCTCGCCTCAAATCCAAGCTGAACTCTGTCTTTCATATGAAGGATCTCGGTCCTCTTAAGTACTTCCTTGGCATTGAAATTGCTCGTTCTGACAAGGGTCTTTTTCTCTGTCAACGAAAGTACACGCTAGACATACTCTCAGAGGCTGGTCTCCTTGGTGCTAAGCCTTCTGAGTTTCCCATGGAACAGAATCACTCTCTTGCTAGCTCTACCGCTTCACCATTCGCCGCTCCGGATAGGTATCGCCGTCTGATTGGTCGCTTGATATACCTCACTATCACGCGCCCAGAGCTCTGCTACTCCGTCCATACCTTGGCGCAGTTCATGCAATCACCCACTGTTGATCATTGGGATGCCGCTTTGCGTGTCCTGCGCTTCCTGAAGGGTCATCCTGGTCAGGGCCTCTTTCTTCCGGCATCCGGTCCTCTGGTTCTTACTGCATATTGTGACTCTGACTACGCTAGTTGCCCTGTCACTCGGCGCTCTCTGACTGGCTACTATATCTCTCTCGGCTCCTCTCCAGTCTCATGGAAGACGAAGAAACAACATACTGTCTCTCGCTCTTCTGCCGAAGCCGAATATCGGGCCATGGCTTACGCCTGTTGTGAGCTGTTGTGGCTCAAGTCGTTTCTTCACTCTCTTGGAGTGGAGCATTCAGTGCCTATGCGTCTGTTCTGTGATAGTCAAGCCGCCATTCACATTGCTGCAAACCCCGTCTTCCATGATCGTACCAAACATATTGAAGTTGACTGTCACTTTATTCGGGATCTCATACTTGCAGGCACTATTCGTACTCATCATATTCGTACCGATTTTCAGCCGGCCGATCTTCTCACCAAAGCCCTCGGTCGTCAGCAATTTCAGTTTCTTATGGGCAAGTTGGGCATTTGTGACCCGCATGCTCCAACTTGAGGGGGAATATTGGAATATCTTCTATGTATATATAGATATTAGTTTATTCAGTTGGGCCTATCTTGTAAATTGTACTATATATACTCCTTGTGAATGAGAGAAAGATCAAGTCTTTTTCCACAATTTAATATTTCTCACCACACTGAAGCCTTACAAGGCCATGACACAAAGGGTTGCTTTACCGTACAAAAGGCCTTGCAAGTTTAATCTAGCACTACACAATCAGCTAATATATATGTACACACTCGATCTTAGCGTGATTACTCTCTACATGTTCATTTTAGTTTACTATCTCCAAAATTTCAATTTGCATTTGGCTCTCCTACTCTTCCAGGAATTTCCTTCTATTAAATCAGGTTGGCCTAACAGGGCACAGAATTACATTCACGAAAGAGATATACACGCCTCTTTTTCTATAAACGAACATCATGGGACTCACAAAGGCAGTTCTGGTCCTTTGCGTTTTCAGTTTAATGTTCATCACATATTAAAAATCCACACTTCAGGTTACCTTCGGTTATTCCAATTGACATTGCAAACTAAATTTCACTTGGCTCAGCCAAACATTGTAATTAGTGTACAAAAGGGTACAAATAAAAAAGGTTTTCCATGAATATATGCTCTTGGAATTGTCGTGGGATTAAGAGAAGGAACTTCTGGACTGATACAGAACTTTTTTGTCGAAACAGCTACATCGATGTTCTGGCACTGCTTGAGACAAAAATAAATAAAATACCCCACGAAAATGTTTGGAAAAAATGTGGTTTCAACAATATTGCCTTTGACCTAGCAACTGGCTTCTCCGGGGGAATATGTTTGTTATGGAAAGATCTTCCGAGCTCGGAAGGCGAAATCTCTCTTGTTGCGGTTCATCATCGAATAATTCATTTCGACTATCTCGATCGGAGAAATAATAAAACAATAGCCTTTCTCTTAGTTTATGCTCCTCCGAATTATACCTCGAAGGACGCTTTTTGGGAATTTGTCGTTCAATATGCATCAGCTATACAAAAACCTTACTGCTTATTGGGTGATCTAAATGAAATTGCGATCCCTGATGATAAATTAGGGGGCATCATCCCAGGACAAAGGCGCTTTATTCGGTTACAAGAGATCAAAAACTCACTCGCTCTACTTGAAGTTCCTACTTACGGTGGATCCTATACCTGGCAGAAAAGGAAAACTGGTTTACCAAACAACTGTTACGCTAAGCTTGATCGTTTGCTAGCACAGAACGAGGTTATTTCTACTTTCGATGGTATTCGGACTAAGATCTACCCGTTCACTACGTCTGACCATGCGCCGATCACAATCGACTTTCGTTCACAAACGCATGAAAACAAGAAACCCTTTCGTTTTGAATTGGCTTGGACGACGAAACCTGAATTTTCAAACATTGTTAGACAAGCTTGGAGGCAAAACCCAGCGGGTTCGCTTATGTTCAAACTGATCAAGAAAACATCTATGCTTAAAAATCTAGCTAAAAGATGGCACAAAAAAACATTCAACAACATTCACAAACAAATGTTTGAAGTTGATAACAAGATTCTGTCACTACAGAACGATTTGATCACCAACGCCAACCATACAAACTATGCTCTGCATAAGAGATTACTAAACAAGAGAGAAAGGATGCTTGACTTTCAACGGCGTTACTGGTGCCAAAGAGCCAAGGCCAAACATATAAGACTTAACGATACAAACTCGACATATTTCCACCGGATCGCCACGGCTAAACGAGGTCGGAAAATGATCAAGTTCCTTACAACAGATTCAGGTCTCAACCTCTCTGACTACACCCTCATCAGAAATGAGTTGGCCAGTAGCTTCACAGAACGATTCCGGTCGTCTTACAATCATAATATGGACTTTGACTCGGATATGACAGTCATAGATAATGAAATCAGCCCTCAGCAAAATGATATGTTAACGACACCAGTCACAAACAGTGAAATCAAAAGTGCCCTATTCTCGATCAAACCTGACAAAGCGCCAGGTCCTGATGGAATGCCAGCTGGTTTCTACCAGACTTATTGGAATATTGTTGGACCCTCGGTTACAAAAGCGGTTAAGGCTTTTTTCTCGAGTGGGAAAATGTTACGACAAGTCAATCACACGTTTATAACTCTAATACAGAAGCGGGACAACCCTCAGACAATTCATCACTTCAGGCCTATCAGCATCTGCTCTATAGTTTATAAGATTATTTCAAAAATCCTAACTGCTAGATTATCCAAACTTTTTGATACTCTTATCCATCCATTACAGAGTGCCTTTACAAAAGGAAGGTCCATTCAGGATAATATTCTTATCGCCCATGAAATATTCCACTCCTTCAGGATTTCTAAGGCTAAAGAAGGATACATGGCTGTTAAATTAGATATGAAAAAAGCGTATGACAGGGTTGAATGGCCCTTCCTCTTTGCGGTCCTCACACGATTCGGTTTTTTAAACAAGTTTATCCTTTGGATCAAGGAATGTGTGCAAACAGTCTCGTACTCAGTGCTCGTGAATGACGAGCCTTCCACTCCTTTCATGCCATCCAGGGGTTTGTGACAGGGGGATCCGTTATCTCCCTTCCTCTTCATTCTAACAGCAGAGGTTCTAGCCATAACGCTTGACCGAAACGCGGCAATCAAAAAGGACACGTGGTTTACAGTGGGTCAAAGAGGAGTTAAGATTCCTTTTTTAGCCTTCGCAGACGACATCTTGTTGTTTGGTAAATCAAATCACGACACTTGCACGAACCTGTCAAGCATCATTCAACGTTTCTGCTACATCTCGGGACAAAAAGTAAATCTACATAAATCGAGCGTCCAACTATCTCCGAATACTTCACAGACTGCCATCCACACTGTAACAACAACTCTGGGCATTCCCCAATCAAACAATTTGGAAAAATATCTGGGATGCCCGATCATAAATGGTAGGGTTAATCCAGATACTTTGGCAGATATCATTGTAAAAACTAAACAACAATTATCAAAATGGAAAGCGTCCTCTCTCTCCGCGGAAGGCAGGAAAGTTCTAATCATGTCCAACTTAAGTGCCCAACCCCTTTATATTATGCAAGCTTTTATGCTGCCTTCGTCGATTCTGCTTGAGTTAGACAAGATTTACAGACAGTTCTTTTGGAACAAACAGGAAAAGTACACACCGCTGATTAGTTGGGATAAAATCTGCACGGACACACTTTCCGGGGGTTTGGGAATACACAAAGAAGAGACGATGAACATCGCACTTCAGATGAAACTTCTATGGAAAATCATAGCTCAACCAGATAATATCTGGGTTCGACTCATTACAGCTAAATATCTAAAAAATCAAACTCTGCTCAAGTATGTTAAAAAGGGAACACATCCTGGCAGTGGGCAAAACTGATGAACCTCATAACTGATTTCAAGATGGGCCTCAATTGGTCAATCGGAAATGGGAAATCGATTAGTTTCTGGGAAGACAACTGGGCACTAAATACCCCCCTTACAAAGGCGGCTATCCGACAACCGGAACACCGGGACCTAAATTGGATGGTTGATCGCTTCATAAACTCATATAATAGTTAGGATGTTGGAAAACTCCATACCGATCTACACGGCTTACTGGATCAAGCTACCATAGCAAAAATTATACCCACCCATTTACCGCAACATCAATTTCAAGACCGTCTGTTTTGGGGTCAAAGCAGGAACGGTTGGTTCTCCACCACTTCGGCTACAAAACTCGGCAATCAACACACTGGCGACCCCCAGTTTGGTTGTCAGTGGATTTGGAAGTTAGATATTCCATACAAAATTCGGCATTTTATCTGGAAAATCGCAAGGGATGGGCTACCAACTTCTGATAGACTACAACGGTCTCATGTGTCGGTCCCATCAGGATGTCATTTTTGTAACTCTACTCAGAAGTCTACCGCTCACCTTTTAATCGATTGCGCCTTGACTAGGAGTGTAATCTCGGCAACGGGCATCAAGCATCCAAAACCTCCGAACGGATATACTAATTTTAAGCCAAATATACTGCTTAATGATATCTACTCTAAACTGGGAAAAGCTGAGTTTGCAAGATTAGCAACAGCTTGGTGGGCCATCTGGTACTTTCGCAATCAGCTAACATTCCAACACATAAACAATATATCTGCACAAGCTATTGTGGTATTTTACCAAACAAATTATACTACTTGGAAGACTAGGTCGGCCTCACCGGAGGACAATCAGTTTATTTCGCCGCCTTCTTCGAAAGGCCACAACAGAAACCGTAATGTACATCCATCTTCGACTACAGCTCGGTCTCAAGGGTGGACTAAGCCACCAAACGGCCACTACAAACTAAACTTCGACGGTTCTTACCGACCTACTCAATCTACTCAATCGGGCGCTTACGACTTTGTTATACGAGACCACAACGGCACTTTATTATCGACTGGCTCTGGCCTTTGCTATAATAAGTCAGCGGTGTTTTGCGGGGCCATGGGCCTGCATATGGGCGTGGTCAGGGCCCTCCAAATGGGTCTGGACAATTTGCTTATCGAAGGCGATTGCTTAGTGGTTATTAATTCTCTACTCGAGGATTGGCACCCTCCGTGGACCATCGAGATGCTAATGGCAGATACTGTGACTTTTCTCCGCTCCTTCACTAATGTTGCTATTCGTCATATTTTCAGGGGTTCGAACGCTGTGGCAGACAGGATTGCACGTCTGGCTTATAGCTCCCCTGCCGATGATAGCTTCAACACTGATCCAGAACTCCGTGTTCTCGTCCGCTCGGACGCGCTAGGACAGAAGCCGGGTCGTCGGCGTCTTTCCTAATTTTTATCCTGCTTCAAAAAAAAAAAAATAGATGAAGACATCATTTAGGGAAATTGTTATTTCAATTAGGGAAATTCCGTTTGGTGCCCCTGAGGTTTTGACAATTCCGCTTGGTGTCCCAAGGTTTTTTTTTGTCCGGATGGTGCCCCTGAGTTTTGTCAAAAGTTCGCCTCATGCCCAAAACTCATATTTTCACTTTTTAAAATGAATAAAACGGCCCATTATTTTTTCTTATTTCACAAGACCACCTTTATTTTTAACAATGAATAAAATTAACTATTATTTAACTAAATCCAACATAAAAGTGAAAAAAAAACACCTTATATATATTTTTTCAATAAAATCAAACATAATTTCCAAAATTTTAGCAAAAACTCACCCATTGTTACAAATTTTTTTTTGAAGAAAATCAACATTTATTTTTAACATGACATAAAAGATTCATTATTTTAATATTTTGCAAAAAAAAAAACTCATTATTTTCCAAACATTGTACATACATAACATACCACTTATTATTTATAAAAAATTTGCATCAATTCCCCCTTATATTTTTTGAAAAAAAAATACCACTTACTGTATTATTTAGAAAAGATTCATTATTTTAAATTAGAGGCCAATTTTTTTCTTCAAAAAATTGGCCTATAAATTACAAAAAGAAAAAGAAAAATCATAAAACCATACTTTGGATAAAAAAATCTTCTTTATTCTAATTGAGTATTGGGAAAAAAAAATCAACCCTTTATTTTTTACATTACTTTTTCTTTTTCAATAAAATTCTAATCAAGTATTGGGTTAGATTGATCAATTAGGATGGTTCATGGTGGGCCAATTCGATTCGATCCGACATTTTTAGGTCAGGTCAAACCCGAAGACCGAATATTAAAAGAAAACGATAGTTGTAATGTATTTCTTTCTTGTACAATGAACTATTGTGGCTAAATATTACATTACAAAAAAATAAGTCCGAGTTTACGCATCGACCCGAAAAAAAATATACTACCAAAATATTTGTAACGGCCCAGAATTATAATTTCCGGGTTACGTTTCAAGGGATAAAACCCCTTGTTCGGATCTTGCAATCCAGGTACGGGTCGAGGTTTCAAACACTTTTATGATTAGTATAAAGAGGGATTTCAAACCCTAAAAACCTCGAAGGGCCGTTGGGTACCCTTAATCTGTCCTAAGACTATGTCGCGGAATCCATTTCAAACGGAAGTAAAGCGGAAGCAAGGTAAAGATACAAGTGTCACGGCAGAGCCGGATCAAAACCAAATCATGAGTGGGTGGTTACCATTTTATTAAATTAGAATGTTAGCCAGATTCTTCGAATCGCCAAAAGGGAACCCCATCATATAGACATCGAGCACTCAATCTGCAGATAATACCTTTAAAAGAAGAACGGGGAAAGGAATCAGATCGAGCCACGCACGCGGGACCGGCAGTCCTCTCTGAGGCCACATAGTATGTGCTATACCTAATAAAGATGCTCTAATGCAGTACGGAATTCAAACACACTAGCATGCTCCTAGTTCATAATAATGTGCAGAAATACTGTAAAGGGCCCAAGACAATGCCAAGTGGCATATCCCTCTCCTACCTCCACCTCTTCCGACAGGCGGAGACTGGCCAGCTCGTGAATGCATTCATTCATAATAGGGCGGCACGCATGCCTAACCCGCTCCACAATAAAGCCCGCAGGCATATCATAATATAAGGAAGTACTCGATTGACTCAGGGTACCCGATGAGGC
Source organism: Persicaria tinctoria (assembly GCA_037127255.1). Lineage (NCBI taxonomy): Eukaryota > Viridiplantae > Streptophyta > Magnoliopsida > Caryophyllales > Polygonaceae > Persicaria > Persicaria tinctoria. Next base: position 7,702,709 of record JBANSL010000013.1, on the reverse strand, counting down.
TGGGCTACCCTATGACCCTAGCAAAGACTTCTAGGACTATCACAGATAACGGCCGTTCTGTTTACATACGCACAAAGAAAGAGAATGCTCAACGATCGATGCAACCTAGCATGGTACTACATGGCATGCTGATCATGAATGCAACACCTAACATAAAATGCAACAACAGGCCTGAATGTCCAACCTGAGTAAGCCCCCTAGGGAACTTACCTGAAGATGCAGAACAGCAATATAACACAAGCAAGGGCCCAAATGCAAGTCCAAAAGCAATGCACACCTATCATCAAGTCAATTCCATAAGCTACCAGACCGACATCCATACACACATAACCCATGTTCTCAACATTCCCAAAACCAATCGATACTAAACCATTTTCCAAAATCTTTTCGATGCGATCAACTTCAACCAAAACCATTTAATCAAAACAATCGATAAATCTCACGAAATTATTTCTCAAACTCTTAAATCTCAAATTAGATCAACTCACTTTCAAAATAATTTCCCAAATCCTATCTGGTCAAAATCCATTAATAAAATATTATTCTTTAAATCCACTTACTATTATTATTTTATCAACCAACTCCGACAAGGTTAGATCATTTCCAAAAATCCTCTTCTTAATTTCTATTAAATTCTTTTCCATTCATCAAATCAATTTCCAACCTTGAAAACCTTTTCCCAAATTCTTTTTCAAATCCAAGTCCAAATAATATATTTTAAATCCCTTTATATTTTAAGATCCATAATTTGATAATATATATATAATCCAATTAGTTAATAATTTAACAATTTCCGAAAATTACCCGAAATCAAGTCTTATATTTAATACACATTTTATAAACACAATCCATGACAAAATTAGGCCCAAAGGAAGGAATAGGCCCAATGCAATTCAAACCCATTCAGAACCCGGATCCAACAGCCCAGCAAAATAGGCCCAAGCTGAAACCCGGCCCGGAACCCATCTGTCATTAAATGAACCGGGAATTTAAGGGAACCGGTTCACTGAAAAGAAAAAGCTGAACCGGACCCATCTCCTTCCCAATTCTGCCTGAAAGAAGACAGAGAGCAACCGGCGGGCGGCGGCTGTTCGAAGCGAAGAGAAGGAGAGGGAGGGGAGGAGGCTCGCCGGAGACGAGGTCGAGCTCCGACCACCCCAGTCCGGCAACCCAGAACCCAGAAGAAAAAAATAAGAAAGGGAAGAGAGAGGAGTGCTCACCGAGGTGTTTGTTTCGCCGAAACAACGCTCGAATCGCCTCGACTCGCTTCGCCGGAGACGGGATCTCATCGGAGGTGGCCTAGGGGGAGTGGGAGGGGGTCAAAGCTCCTCTTTTATTGTGTTTGGAGGTGAAAGGAAGAGAAAAGGAGGGAGAATCGAACCCTTACCGGATCTTGGACGGAGACAGGGGAGGAGAAGAAGGAATGGCGACGCCGGCGGCTGCTCTGGGCTACCTCGGACGTCGGGGGTGATGGGGCTCGGCTGCTGGCCTGATTCGGAGGAGAGAGCGGAGGGAATGAAGCCGCTGAGCTCAGCTCCTGGAGAAGCAGGGGCGGGTGCCCGGGTGTAGCTCGGATTCGGATGGACGTCGGAGAAGGAGGCGAGACGGCGTCGGCGTCGGTGAATCCGGCTCCTGGGCGGCTGCTTGGCTCGGTTCGTCGGACGCCGGAGCTCGGAGGGTGGTGGAGGAGTAGTGAAGGGGAATGGCTTTTGTGTTTGAAGATCTTGCTTGAGGGGTACTTGGGGTTTCACTTTTAAAGAAGGAAGAGAAGGGTTCAAAGCTGCAGGATTGAATCAAGGGGGGGTGGGATTTTGGTACAAAATGAAATCAATTGGTAGTAAATTAGGGCTTCTGAAAATTCGGATAGGATGGAGAGGAAAAAGACAAGTAAGAGGTGTGGGTTTGGGATCCCCTGTTTGAAATCAAAAAGGGTGGTCTGCTGCTGCTGCAAGGACCAAGGGCTACAGGCAGGGGAGGTCAAGAATTGTGACATCTTTGCTCAAAATGGAGAAGCAAGGAGATGTGGCGTGGGAATTGTTAACCCAAGATAGGTAGGGGGAGCTGGAATCTTAAAGGGGGACAAGACGTGTAGTCTCGATCGAATTTCAAATACCCGGAATTACACTTCTAAGCCCGCTTTTCGATCTTATCTCGACTCGTTCACAAATAAATTTTAAATTTTCAATCCGAATTATTATTATTATTATTTATTTTTGAATTTTATTATTTAAAAATCCGGGCCTTTACATCATCCACCTCTAAAAACCAGTCTCGTCCCCGAGACTAAAACCAAAAATAAAGTAGAGGATGAAGTTTGAAATTGATGAGTCCTAGGACCATGTCAAGGAACCTTGTAATCATCTCGGTTGCGTCTTCCGGGATTCTCACAACATCCTAGTCACAGTCGTGACATCTCCAATTGGCCTTGACAAATATGCGATAAGCGCCCTTATCACATACTCGCTTCGACTTTTTGGAAGTACCACAACTCTAAAAGTTCTACAACATCATCACTAGGTCTTAGCAAGCACCCTACAAGCGCCCTCATAAAATGCTTGTATCCACTTCGTGACGTATTATAGAGCTGCCCGGGTTTGAAAAGTTTCAAAGGGGGTTCTACAATTGAAAAAGATTGGCCTCAAAATCATTGAAATCCTCGGTAACGCTCATTCTTTTACAACCCAAGTTGGTCCTTTTTCAAAATCGTTCAAAATCTTCAAATCCAACGTCTAATCAAGCAACCTTACATCAAAACAAGTCAAATCCTTTCAAATCAAGATTTCGTCAAAATATTCCAACCACCAGATCAATTTCTCACATACCAAACAACCAAATTCAGAACTTGGGAGGTGGAATCATCCACCTCTAAAGGCTAATCCCATATTCTCTTCCTAGTTTCAATAATCAAATCAATCTATGAATCTCAATTCAAGCAAGTTTCACAAGTCATAAGCAATGCATAATCACATAACCAATCGGTCCTCAACGAGTACATCATATGACAAGTCTCAAACATATGCCAGCACACTGCCACAAGATCACATCAACGTCTCCACATCATACTAAAGGTCATAATACGCATATATGCCAAAATCATAACACATGGCTCGATATCACACCAAAAGTCATAAAGGATATCTCACTATCGCATATCATCATCGCAATCATAGTAAGGTTAGTCACAACAAGGGATATCATTTAACCCATAAACCCACATAGTTATCCTATCCAATTTCTATCCAGCATTAGCATAACAGATTTATCATATCAATCATTGGTACTTGCAAGGTTAGCCATAGCGAAATTTCATCCTAAGTCAACAGAGCAAAACTACTTATCAATACAGTCAAAGTCATGCTATTGAGATTCAATAAAAATGAAAGATCAAGAAGTATATCACCATCAAAATGTCAACATGCTCTCTAGAAATCATCTTAACTCATCACAATGTCATATAACGATCATTTAGTAATCCGACATCATTATCTCACATATACAATCACATTCATTTTGAAAGCCATATTCGTGATGTAACCTATCCATAAGCATGCTTGCTAAACATATAATACAACATCATGTTTACTACCACATAGTATAGCATCGCACTTTCACATAATAACACATCATTATCTAGTATATCATATCACAACACATCCCAACATGCTCCTAAGCAACATAACAAAGCAACAATATATTATGATAACATTTGTCACTACCAACTAGATTTCAATATTCGTGACATGTAATATCATTCTGTATCAGATTCATCGTAGTTGTTATCTAACATCATGTCATCAAATATAAATAAATCACATAATCAAGAACATCCTCACATCATACCAGTTCAAAATAAAACACAACCACTCGCCCATCTCAACTCTCAAGCCAAGACTAATCCTCTTCTAAACTCGCCAACGTCAACCCAGACAAAAATTCTCCAACAAATCCCAATCCATTTCGACACTCCAATCTCACCCCTCATTCCATCAAGCACTCTCACACACCATCCACCTCTAAGAACTCGCTCCAATCTCTAACCTCACGCCCGAGTACCCCCTTATACTATGTACTGAATACTCTCAAGGGTCATTTCTTACACTCTCACACCTCACAAGACATCTCAACGTCATGCCCAGCTAACCATACTCCCACCGAAGATTTACCCAAAAGCTTAATAGGATCACCCGAGCATTGCCTCTCATAAATCCCAAGACTCACTCTGTCTCTCCCAAGCCTACATCTCTCTTGCGACTTATCTCATAACACCATTGATCATCTTAACGACTCAAATCCTTTCACCATTTCCCCAACCACACTACCCAATGATCTCACCCACGTGTTTAAAGAAGAACAATCATGAAATCATCACACATAAGATCTACACCAGGTCAACCAGCATTTATAACATAACATCATGGGTTCAACAACTCTCAATTTATCATCATGCTCAATAATCATTGCAAAACATCATATATGAACATATTCAAATTAGGCTAGCAAGTTTCACCAAAGCCTTATCAAATAAACAATTCAAGTTTCTCAGCGTTTGTGGTTCACGTTTACAAGTAACGGAATTTAGATCATGCTTAGCAATTCAGAGTGACAACTCATCAAGGCATCATGACATACCAGAACTATAAGGCATCAAATCATATTATCATAACAACAGTCAATCAGGCAACGTTCATCACAAGGTCAACACATCAGCACATAAATCTCATCGTCATGTCAGTGCAATATCGTCGTCAACAATTTCAAAAGGGTTAGCAATTCGAACAGAAAACACTCTCGCTTGCAAGTCATATCGTAATCAGTAACCGTCATTCTCAAAATGTGCTCGTCCTACCGACATTGTTGATCCTGAGGCCCGTGGGTTATGGGCCTACGCTTCCGCCACACAACTCTACCGTTATGCAACTTCCTTTCTCTTTCATGTGCGGTCGCTCGTTCAATGTATCGCGTAGGAGTTCAAGTTAGCAGAGATAGGGGAGTGAGGAGAGAAGACAACCCAAATTTCTTTCGGGGACAAACACGGACCACAACTAAAGACGACAGTACTAGAGGCAAGACTCTGACCCGAGAATAGCAACAACGCCCTTATGAAAGTCTATTAGGTTGCAATTGTGACAATCAGACGCAAATTCATCATGGGGCATATCAATCATACTAATCCACACTAACATGTACCTATCTCAAAGGGAACGACATGCATATTCATTCCAAAAGGCACAATCAAGTCCTACACTGATGCATGTGAGACAAGCTAGCAGTCTATTATTTCAGGAAACCAGATATGCCTAGTAACTTCAAGCAGGATATGTGGAACCAGTAATGATCATGCAAGATTCAAAGTCATGCGGTATTTAATAAGGATGACCAATATCATGTATATGAACAATGCACGAGCATGGTACACACATCAACAATTGAGTTCAAATATAACATGCCGAGGTATATCATAGCAAGCAGATTAAGCATCATACGAGAACATATAAGAGCATCATAGTAACTATCTCATCTCACCACACTGGTCATATAATAGGTCAAGCATGACACGTAATTATACGACGAGGTACATTTAGGAAGCGTGGGTCCTACATGATGCTAGCGATACATGATGTGATGTAAGTATAGTCAAGAGTCATTCAAAGGAGTTCATCATAATGTCCATGAAAATAAGAGGGATCATCACATGGTAGCGAAAAGAACATCACGGCGATAGATCATAATCATGCTAAGAATGAACTGTCGTAGAGCATGTATATGGTACAATAGTCATCACATCATACAACAAGTACAACACGGGATCATTTAGCGAATTATATTGGGAATCATAAGCCCTACAGAATACTACTGGCACATATTGAACATGAAGACAATTAAGATAATGTGATTAGATTCATCATAACATTCAGGTGTCATACGTGTGCGAAATCATAATATAATGTGGTGTGTGATCATGCGAGGTGCCAAATCATACATTCATGCAGCACAAGAGGCTATCCTAGATTAATAGGGGAACGCTACCGAGCGATAACAGGTAAGCATATAGGGTTCACCATCACGGAAAGCAAGTCAATTATCGAATTCAACATTAATCTAACCAGGATGAACACAATCTTTTAAGATATCAGCAGGAGGAGAGTGTCACACTATCAGGGACCTATCTCGAGAGAGAATCATCAATAATACAGACATGGTATAAATCCGCACACATCATCACCAAGGATCCTACATGATGCTAATGACATAACATGACAATTGATACATACATGCACTTGATTGACTAACACAACGATGTGTAGGAAATCACGTTAGCATGGTCCATCGATGTATAAGCATGAGAGGAATCTAGCAATGCATTTACCCAAATATCGCTTCAAATAGCAGGATCACAATCAAAACTACTAATTTAGCCAACAAGCCATGGGTACATCAACCATTCATGCTGAGGAGATCATCCTATGACATTCATACAAAGGCAGTTCATCACACTACCATGGACCTAATCCGGGAGGAGCAATAACCACATAGGCTCATATCATGTCACTCATGCTTCTAATCAATCAGTAGTACGATCATTATCACAGTTCAGTTAAAATGCAAAGACGACACGTAATCATGATAAGAAGCGGGATGCAATAGGAGACCTAAGCAGTGTGACCAACATGGATAAATAATGCCATACAACCATGAATCTTACATTAAGGATCATCATCATAACATGTATTGGAAGTTACGTATCATATAAGGCATGGTGACATCAAGTTGTATAGCACGTATCAAATAAGGAACTTGCTTCATCAGGGTATCAAAATTTAACGATCACACTACCATGAACCTAGTAGAGTAAAATCATGCAGATTCATTCCATGCAACTCACCCATCCATTCAATCATACGATCAATAGGCCAAGTAAACATGCTATAACAACATATAATCATGGTAGAAGCCAAGACATAACACAAGACCTAAGCAAGGTACCCAGTCATAGATGCAACAACATGAGTAGCTTTTGACCAATGGTCATTCGCAGGGTACATGCCAAAGATTACAAAATTAGGTATGCAATTCAGAGAGAGTCACAATTACAACCGGACAGAGATCCCTAAGGGCAACCATTGACTTTCCTAACCGACTCATCACCCCTCTTTCCCGTGGTACTTTGGTACAACTCCTTGTGGTAAGAAAATAAAGGTTGGTCATAAAATGAATCAAGAAGGACAACCTCATGACACCTTACTCTTGACTCAAAATGCCATCAAGAACCACCTTCTAAATCTCACTCAGAGAACCTTCACATCCATACATGATTCCGACACAATGTGTTTACCAACCCGATTTCCCCGTGGGAGACACTGACATCCGGGAGGAAGACTCGATAGCACCGTCAAAGGGTTAACAGACATAGTGGAAGGGCTCGTTCCACACAAGATGGGTTTGACTACACAGAAACAAGGGTACTCCCACTATCCCATTTTCACAGATCAGTCAATACACATTTAATTGTTAGGCATATCAATCAGATATCTGGCATAGCAAGCACTCAACACAGAATCAGTTAGTGACACGCATAATGACCTCTTTGGAGTTTCCCAACCCATCTGTAAAGAACAAGCTGATATTTCGACTACCGTTCCCAACTACACCCAATAGGGGTGGTCTAGCGCCTTTATTACCCACTCGTGTCCCCGTTGGTCGGTGTTCCTCTTTTATTACAAGTCGAGTTCATTACTTAGTCCAATTTAGGTTAGACGTCTTAAGTTCATTTTGCCCCTTTAAAACACGTTCAAAACCTTTGAAATTCATGGGCAGTTTTCCAAATCATACACTCGACCCTTTTGTACCCGAATTGCACAACCTCGGCTCTGATACCATCTTTGTAACGGCCCAGAATTATAATTTCCGGGTTACGTTTCAAGGGATAAAACCCCTTGTTCGGATCTTGCAATCCAGGTACGGGTCGAGGTTTCAAACACTTTTATGATTAGTATAAAGAGGGATTTCAAACCCTAAAAACCTCGAAGGGCCGTTGGGTACCCTTAATCTGTCCTAAGACTATGTCGCGGAATCCATTTCAAACGGAAGTAAAGCGGAAGCAAGGTAAAGATACAAGTGTCACGGCAGAGCCGGATCAAAACCAAATCATGAGTGGGTGGTTACCATTTTATTAAATTAGAATGTTAGCCAGATTCTTCGAATCGCCAAAAGGGAACCCCATCATATAGACATCGAGCACTCAATCTGCAGATAATACCTTTAAAAGAAGAACGGGGAAAGGAATCAGATCGAGCCACGCACGCGGGACCGGCAGTCCTCTCTGAGGCCACATAGTATGTGCTATACCTAATAAAGATGCTCTAATGCAGTACGGAATTCAAACACACTAGCATGCTCCTAGTTCATAATAATGTGCAGAAATACTGTAAAGGGCCCAAGACAATGCCAAGTGGCATATCCCTCTCCTACCTCCACCTCTTCCGACAGGCGGAGACTGGCCAGCTCGTGAATGCATTCATTCATAATAGGGCGGCACGCATGCCTAACCCGCTCCACAATAAAGCCCGCAGGCATATCATAATATAAGGAAGTACTCGATTGACTCAGGGTACCCGATGAGGCTGGGCTACCCTATGACCCTAGCAAAGACTTCTAGGACTATCACAGATAACGGCCGTTCTGTTTACATACGCACAAAGAAAGAGAATGCTCAACGATCGATGCAACCTAGCATGGTACTACATGGCATGCTGATCATGAATGCAACACCTAACATAAAATGCAACAACAGGCCTGAATGTCCAACCTGAGTAAGCCCCCTAGGGAACTTACCTGAAGATGCAGAACAGCAATATAACACAAGCAAGGGCCCAAATGCAAGTCCAAAAGCAATGCACACCTATCATCAAGTCAATTCCATAAGCTACCAGACCGACATCCATACACACATAACCCATGTTCTCAACATTCCCAAAACCAATCGATACTAAACCATTTTCCAAAATCTTTTCGATGCGATCAACTTCAACCAAAACCATTTAATCAAAACAATCGATAAATCTCACGAAATTATTTCTCAAACTCTTAAATCTCAAATTAGATCAACTCACTTTCAAAATAATTTCCCAAATCCTATCTGGTCAAAATCCATTAATAAAATATTATTCTTTAAATCCACTTACTATTATTATTTTATCAACCAACTCCGACAAGGTTAGATCATTTCCAAAAATCCTCTTCTTAATTTCTATTAAATTCTTTTCCATTCATCAAATCAATTTCCAACCTTGAAAACCTTTTCCCAAATTCTTTTTCAAATCCAAGTCCAAATAATATATTTTAAATCCCTTTATATTTTAAGATCCATAATTTGATAATATATATATAATCCAATTAGTTAATAATTTAACAATTTCCGAAAATTACCCGAAATCAAGTCTTATATTTAATACACATTTTATAAACACAATCCATGACAAAATTAGGCCCAAAGGAAGGAATAGGCCCAATGCAATTCAAACCCATTCAGAACCCGGATCCAACAGCCCAGCAAAATAGGCCCAAGCTGAAACCCGGCCCGGAACCCATCTGTCATTAAATGAACCGGGAATTTAAGGGAACCGGTTCACTGAAAAGAAAAAGCTGAACCGGACCCATCTCCTTCCCAATTCTGCCTGAAAGAAGACAGAGAGCAACCGGCGGGCGGCGGCTGTTCGAAGCGAAGAGAAGGAGAGGGAGGGGAGGAGGCTCGCCGGAGACGAGGTCGAGCTCCGACCACCCCAGTCCGGCAACCCAGAACCCAGAAGAAAAAAATAAGAAAGGGAAGAGAGAGGAGTGCTCACCGAGGTGTTTGTTTCGCCGAAACAACGCTCGAATCGCCTCGACTCGCTTCGCCGGAGACGGGATCTCATCGGAGGTGGCCTAGGGGGAGTGGGAGGGGGTCAAAGCTCCTCTTTTATTGTGTTTGGAGGTGAAAGGAAGAGAAAAGGAGGGAGAATCGAACCCTTACCGGATCTTGGACGGAGACAGGGGAGGAGAAGAAGGAATGGCGACGCCGGCGGCTGCTCTGGGCTACCTCGGACGTCGGGGGTGATGGGGCTCGGCTGCTGGCCTGATTCGGAGGAGAGAGCGGAGGGAATGAAGCCGCTGAGCTCAGCTCCTGGAGAAGCAGGGGCGGGTGCCCGGGTGTAGCTCGGATTCGGATGGACGTCGGAGAAGGAGGCGAGACGGCGTCGGCGTCGGTGAATCCGGCTCCTGGGCGGCTGCTTGGCTCGGTTCGTCGGACGCCGGAGCTCGGAGGGTGGTGGAGGAGTAGTGAAGGGGAATGGCTTTTGTGTTTGAAGATCTTGCTTGAGGGGTACTTGGGGTTTCACTTTTAAAGAAGGAAGAGAAGGGTTCAAAGCTGCAGGATTGAATCAAGGGGGGGTGGGATTTTGGTACAAAATGAAATCAATTGGTAGTAAATTAGGGCTTCTGAAAATTCGGATAGGATGGAGAGGAAAAAGACAAGTAAGAGGTGTGGGTTTGGGATCCCCTGTTTGAAATCAAAAAGGGTGGTCTGCTGCTGCTGCAAGGACCAAGGGCTACAGGCAGGGGAGGTCAAGAATTGTGACATCTTTGCTCAAAATGGAGAAGCAAGGAGATGTGGCGTGGGAATTGTTAACCCAAGATAGGTAGGGGGAGCTGGAATCTTAAAGGGGGACAAGACGTGTAGTCTCGATCGAATTTCAAATACCCGGAATTACACTTCTAAGCCCGCTTTTCGATCTTATCTCGACTCGTTCACAAATAAATTTTAAATTTTCAATCCGAATTATTATTATTATTATTTATTTTTGAATTTTATTATTTAAAAATCCGGGCCTTTACAATATTAAGCCACCATATGAGCAGCCGCATTTACAATTGTTAAAATTTAGTGAGTTATAGGTAAAATATTATTTTAGAAAATAATAGGTGTTAAATATTTTTTTGGAAAAAATAACGAGCGTTTTTATTTTATTTTTTCAAAGTATGGAAATTGGAAACTAATATGTCTTTTGTATAATATTCACAACCCCATAATTTTGTTTTAAATTTTTTTGGAAGAAGGGTGATTTTGTGATAAAAAGTTTTGGAAATAATATGTGATTTTGTTAAATTTTAGAAATAAAGGTGGTTTTTTCAATTTTATCTTGAACTTAGTTAAATAATAGGTAATTTTGTTCATTGTTAAAAAGTAAAAGAGGTTTTGTGAAATAAGGAAAAATAATGGGCCGTTTTATTCATTTTAAAAAGTGAAAATATGAGTTTTGGGCATGAGGCGGACTTTTGACAAAACTCAGGGGCACCATCTGGACAAAAAAAAACCTTGGGGCACCAAGCGGAATTGTCAAAACCTCAGGGGCACCAAACGGAATTTCCCTTTCAATTATTAGACAAGAAACTGAAGGAAGATAAGATAAGCTGACATTCCGACTACCACCTACCCTTCCTACGACGTGACCATACCATTTCAGAATTCAGATTCCTCCACTAGGTTTTGAATTCAAGAAGGATTATACTCCGTATTACACAATCCGACCGTTGGGTTGGAATATTCCAGTTTTGTTATTTCTCGGTCGGCGAACGTAACAGGTCGGAGGGTACCGTCCCCCCTCATGAGCCTCCCTACCTGTTATTATGAAATGTATTTTATTATAATTTATTATATTATAATTTGATATAATTTATTATATTTTAATGTTTTTATTTTCTTTCAATTTAAATTTATTTCTATGTATTTTATTATATTTTATTATATTTTAATGTTTTTATTTTCTTTCAATTTCAATTTATTTTTATGTATTTTATTATAATTTATTATATTTTAATGTTTTTATTTTCTTTAAATTTAAATTTATTTCTATGTATTTTATTATATTTTAATGTTTTTATAGTCTTTCAATTAGAATTTATTTTAATTTATTTTATTAAATTTTAATATTTTTATTTTAATGTCTTTTGATATATTGTAATATGTTTTAATATCTTGTAATATATATTAATCGTTTTTTTTGTTTTTCCATTAAAACTATCAAAATATATAAACTATATAGTATCTTTCAAACTATATACTAAAACTATATAATCTATCAAATTATATAGTATCTATCAAACTATATACTAAACTAATTATAATCGATCAAATTATATTATATATTAAAATCTAAACTATAATATAAAACTATAAAAATAAATCAAACAAAATAAATAAATCAAAAAACATACCGGTGAGGTCGGGACCGGCGAAACCTCAATAGCCCGTCGCTTCCGCGGCGGTTCCGCCTCCGCCACTCCGCCGCCATCACCACCACCACCACCGGACGCTGCCGGCACTGCGTCTCCACCACCACCACCGTCACCACCACCACCCTCCTCAACCTCCATGGGCGCCGCCCCACCACCTGCTCCACCGCCACCCCCTCCCCCAGCCCACCTGCTCCAGCCCCGGTCACCCTCCACCAACCTCCTCAGCCACCTGCGTCGTCGGTTCCACCACCTCCTCTCTCTCCGGCTCCATCTCTCTGTCTCGATCTCTTTCTCTTTCTCTCTCTCCGGCGACCTCTCTCTCTCCGACAATCTCTCTCTCGCTCTCGATTTCTCTCCGACAATCTCTCTCTCGCTCTCGCTCTTGATTTCTCTCTGGACGAAGACGGAACGAAGACGAAGAGGCACGTCCTCTTCGCCTTTTAGAAGACGGGGTTAAGCACGTGCAGTTTTGCACGTCGTTAAGGACGTGCAAAACATACATAATTCGACATGATGATTTAAGCACGTGCAGTTTTGAACATGATGATTTTTTTGTTTTGAACTATGTATGTTCCAATTGTTTTGTTTTGAACATGATGATTTTTTCAATTGGATTTGAAATTGAGGGATTAAAATCCCTAATTTCTCAATTGGAAGCCCTAATTTGTTTATGGCTTATATAAATGGCAGGTCTCTAAAGTTTTTTTAATACTTTCGGTGGAGATGAACAAGGGTAACTGTCGAGGCTGAGACTCTAGACGATGCCCAAATAAGGTAAGTGTATGTCAAACACACATATATTGCCCGCAAGGTGTTTGTAGAAATGTCAAATAAGAAATTTATGTTGTTTGATTCCTTTATGGGTTGATTAAACTTTCTACTATCTTTTAATCTCATAGCCAGATTCATAAATCATAGCTAGAGCTAAAATTTTCGTGTTTGATTGGGTTGGAAAATAGGTTATTTTTGTAGTTGGTATGCTTCATCTTTTGATATTCATTTCCCTGTTTATTTGTGTGTGTTTTTTATGAACATGTTTGTAGCTAGTTTTATTTTTATAAAGTGGGTATGTCATCAATTTTTTTTATGAAATGTTATATACTCCTATATGTTAGATGTGATTAGGCAAATTGCTAGAAAGCCTATTCTCTCTTATTTGGAGCTCAATAATCTGACAGTTGCAAAAATTGATTTATTCCTACGCAATGAGAAGTAAGTTAGATCATAATTCAGAATTTCATTATTGTTTATTATATACCTTGTTATATACTTATATGTTTGCTTTTAGATAGTTATGTGTATAAATAAATATGCAGAAATGAGACTTTGGGATGTACGCTTTGGGAACAAATGGCTCTAGAACTTCACAATGCAATCGAATCTATGGGGCGGCATGATATTTATATCATATTACAATTTGTTAAACTAAAGTTGTTTCATATGATACGGTATATATCTTAATATAACGTATTTTTTCATGAAAGTTTGTGTTTTTTCTGTCATGGATATAAATACCATTCGCTTGTGGTTAATAGGTAAGCTTGTGGTGAACAATGCGGAATTCGGCACTCGACTAATCCATGACCAGTCTTTCAAAGCTATTGTTACTTTTGGTGAAGAGTATGTTTAATTGATTGCATATTTGTAATACAATGCTGTTATTTGTAATAAATATGATGTTTGGTTGATGTCTTGTGTGTCTTTTGTTGTTTGAAAGTGTGCTAAAACACCAGCTATTGATGGTGAAATCGCTCCAATTGATGTGTGTATGGACTATCTTCAGATGAGCTTGCCCGAAAAACTTGGTGATATAGTGACTCATAGCGAGGTGCATTAGGTTATATGTTGTATTTGATATACAATATACATATTTTTAATGTTATATCAATTAAGTTTTGATCCTTTTATTGGTGCATGAATGCTTTTGTTCATGTATTGGCCAGGTGATTGAATTCGATGAAACCAAACCATGGTTCTATGAAGGCTGTCACAGGTGCAAAAAGAAGGTCGTTTTTTTACAGAGATTCGTACTGGTGCAATAATTGACGCAGATCAACACCAACCGCCCTTCCAAGGTTTGTTCCTTTTTAAGATATATACTATATGTATATTATTGTGAAGCCTATTTGTCTATTTAGCTTAATTGATTGATGGTTATGTCATTTCCCATTATTTCTAGGTATTGCATATCTATTAAAGTTAGTGATGGTGTGGAGACAGCACCGTTTGTTATCTTTGAACTTGAGGGTATGAAGTTGTTTTCAAAATCAGTTGCACAAGTTCGGGGTGATCATCTGCAAGAGGTAAATGCTTCCTTTATTGAAATGGTTATATGCTGCCTAAAAACTTTCCCCTTCAATTTACATATATGCCTTTAGGGAGGAGAGTTTTCGACAATTTCGGAGGAACTTAGGGCTATATTGGGGACGAGATTTATCTTTGTTGTGGAAATCACCAATTATAATGTGAAGCATTTGGGAAGTTCATCTTTTGTTGTCAAGGAAATGAATAGCGATGATAAAAAAATTGATGCATATCTTTCAAAGCATCAAGTGTCTGAGGTAACATGTGTTTACAATCAAATAAAGTATGTTTTGACTTGCGATATAGTGGTCCTTAAATCTTAAAAAAAAATTATATAATAGGATCCTCTTGAGGTCATTAGTGATGGAGAGGAGTCATATGAATACGAGGGATCTGCAACAAAGAAGATGAAGGTGGAAGCGGAGCCATAGATGTAGCTGAATCATTTATAAATCACTCCGTACATCCTCACTTGAATCCTGGAAAGGAAGAGCTCTTGTGACATAGGTATGACTTGAATCATTTATAAATCACTCCGTACATCCTTATGATATCCGCGATGTGGGACGGGGGTGTTACAATAGATGTAGCTGAATTTGTGGAAATTTGGTCATTTTCCATTTCAAGAACATTTGGTTGTTTTTTTCTTATGTTTTATTTCGGGGCTTGAAGTTTGGATTGTTGAACATTTGGTTGTTTTTTTTTCCGTTTTGTGTTGTTGCTTGAATTGTGGTTTGTTTGAACATTTACAATTTCCTAACGGTCTTAATGTTATTTAATTGTCTTTTGGGGATTATAAAATTTTATTTGAATGGTATTTAACTGTCTATTTGATGTTGCATTTCGTATGGGTGCAATGATGTTATAGGCATGGTGTGAAGTACATTATGGCCATGAAAATCAGTTTTCGATATCGAAAAAAAATAAGTTAATTATATAAACATTTGAAAGGAAATACTCAAATGGAGGTTACCTTTGGAATATATGGACTCCATGGTAACATGCAACACCTTAAAACCATCCCAAAAATGAATCTATAGTTTTACTCAAGCTCGCTTCACGACAAAGGTGTGAAATATTTCATGGCTATGAAAATCAGTTTTCCATATCGAATACAATTCGAATATAACAACCAAAAAATTTATGATGATGAGGTTCAGTGGCGGCCCCAGGTGGACTTGGGGTGGCTTTAGCCCCACTCGGGTTTAGGAGTAGACAAATACTCCGTATATATGTATGTGTATGGGGGCTTATGTACTAAGTACAAATATATTATAAAGAATGTAAAGGGGATCAGAAGTTCTTCATGGCTCAGGTGGTGGGTTAAATTATTCTGGTGGGATTAGTGGATGGTTTCTAATAATTTTCCCTCCATGCTGAATTAGTTTGTAGAAGTTATTATAGTAGTGGCGGCATGGTCGGTTAAAATAGCAGTGAGATATATTATTAATCGATATATATATAAACCCTCCATCTTCTAACCCTCATGTGTTTTCAACGCCCATCTTCCCTTTCTATCTAGCTTCTTTCTTCTAAACCTCATCTGTTTTCACTCCTTTTTGTCTTTCATATCTTTCATTCCCTTCTTCTTTCTCTCTTTCGTGTCAAGTTTGTTGTTTACCTTAAAAATGCTTCCCCGTTCAGTTTTTTTTATGGGTATCACTTTTATTGTGGAAATTTTGTTATTGAAGCATTTGCTTCTTACCCACGAACTGGGGAGTCAAGTTACCTTTCTATTTCTTATTATAATTTCCCTGATGTTGATGGATTTGCATTGGTTTATCCTGTTACATTTCCCTGGGATGGGAATGTAGTAAGTAGGCAAGTGATTTGAGCTATGTTAAATGTGTGCAATGTTCCCGATTGTCTTCAAATTCTGTATGCAATTGGTCAGATTAATGATTACATACATGAGTGCATTGTTACATCAGGGTTTGACATCCAACGCGGCATAGTGCCGAATATTACAATAGTTATTGACACATATTTTGCGTTCAATTGACCATTAGAGTCATCCAGGTCATTAGAGTCATCCAGTTGACACCTTGCCTCATGTGGATGTTTTTGATGATATCGGCATTGACACCTTGCCTGATGTTGATGCTTTCTATGAGATTGACATTGAGAAAAAAAAAACAATTTTCCTTCCGATTGGTATGACTATGCATTAGTTCTTTTATATTTATGCTTTTTTACTTCAGTTTATATGATCCATTTACACTTACTTTTTTCCATTATTGAAATAATGTAGGGAATTAGTTATGGATTATGTTCCTATACCACAACCTGCGTCCATCGAAGTTGTTAATTTGCTCCACGTGGGACTTCTTTCGGAAGAAGCCGGTCATTCATGAACTATATGTCTCGAAGAGGTCAATCCCACAATTGTGCTGACCCGAATGCCATGTGACTACCTATTCCATGACATATGCATCCGTGATTGGCTCCAGGGTCAACACTCTTGCCCTATATGTCGGTATAAGTTGCCGATGGCTACCAACAATGCGCCTTGAGTTGTTGCACAATTGACATGTTTTAGAAACACGCTTCATGTTGTAAAAACACTTGAATGTTTATTATATTATAAACTTTGTTTAAATCTGATCGTTTCATATGAGTGCAATGACGTTTTAGGCATGGTGTGAAGTACATTATAGCCATGAAAATCAGTTTTCGATATTGAGTAAAAAAGAACTTCATTTTATAAACATCTGAAAAGAAATACTCAAATGGAGGTTACCTTTGGAATATATGGACTCCATGGTCACACGCAACACATTAAAACCATCCCAAAAATGAATCTATAGTTTTACTCCAGCTCGCTTCACAACAAGGGTGTGAAATATTTAATGGCCATGAAAGGCAGTTTTCCATACCGAATACAATTTGAATATAACAATCAAAACATTTTATGGTGGTGAGGTTCAGTGGCGGTCCTAGGTGGACTTGGGGTGGCTTTAGCCCCACTTGGGTTCGGGAGTAAACAAATACTCCGTATATATATATGTATAGGACTTATGTACTAAATACAAATATAATGTAAGGAATTTAAATTAGCATCAGAAATTCCCCATAGCTCATTTGGTCACTTAAAAGGTTTGACATCCGTTGGAAGCAAATGAAACCGAGTTCGAATCTCCATCTGTACCTCATTCATAACAACTTGCTTTGTCTTTTATTTTTTGTTATATTTTGCCTTTTATTTTTTTTAGTTATTTAAAAGCAACTTCCGTTGTAATTGCCTCTTTTTTCACGGTCGCATAGAGAGACGAAATGCGGTAGAGAGAGAAAGAGCGATTCTCGAGCTGCTGGTGTTGCTGCAAGGTTCCCCTCCGGCCGACCCACCCAGCACTCCACTCCTATCTCCTACACAGGTGCGCCGCCCTCCACCTAGGACTCGGCCCGCGCTCCACTCCCATCTCTCCCATAGGCTACACAACGACCTACTCGAACAAGTTCTTTTTCGATCTACAACTTCAAGGTTAGTAGTTTTGCTCTTCTACCTTTTCATTTGATTGTTGTTAAGTTCAATTGGTTGAGATTAGAATGAATTTAGATTATACTTAGTGGATTTGAGAATCAATTTGTGGACATTTCGATTAGGGTTTGTGATAAAGAAATTTGTGAATTTGTGCTTTGGCATTGGAATTGTTGTTTATGGTTTTGAGAAACAAATTTGTGTATTTGTGGTTTGCCAATCAAGAGTGAAAATATTCTACTGTAATCTGTGAAAATACAAGGAAGATCACTCTGCGAAAATCTAAAGACGTTAGATAATTTTCCCATGTTTCTCGGACATCATTGTTTAAGATTCTAAGTTGTATCAAGGGCCAGGCGAGATTCCACTAATGGAAAATGATGGCCTAAATTATTATGAACTAGTACGATTCCCGCGTCATGGCGCGTTTTTTAAAACTAAAATATAATATACTCCCTCCGTTCGGCAAAACTTGTCATTTTAGGGTGTTATTTTTGTTCAAAAAAACTTGTCATTTTAGATATTTTGCCCTTCACTTTACAAATATACCCTTGATATGATTGATTGTTTGTTAGTTTTAGTTTTCGATAAAGTAAAAAAGAAGGGTAATAATTGAGGGTAAATTAGTACATTTGTTAATTGTCTTAAAACTTGTGAAAGAAGCTAAAATGACAAGTTTTGCCGAACGGATGGAGTATAAAAATATTAATAAATGTTAAGATAAAAATCATAAAAAAAAACTTTACAATAAATGTATCTTATAATTATCTCGGGATTTTTTTTTATTTAAATCTTATGTAGAGGAAAATACATAAATATAGATATTTTAAATTACTTAGTAATAATAATATCAATATCATTATAACATTGTTTAATTGTGATGTGTCATAATCCATAATTATTCAATGTTTTGAATTAAGCCCAATAGTTAGTAAATAAATTTGATTAAACCCAATAGTTATATTAGATTAAATTCAATGTTTTGAATTAAGCACAATAGTTAGTAAAATTAAAGAAAGAAGAGAATTAAAGGGAAATGAATAAAAAAGAAGAATTGAAAATGGAAAAAAAATGAAAAAATAATAATAATGATTAGTTAAGACTCCTAAAATGTCTCTAAGAATGACACATCATCCTAAACTCTTCTAAATTTAAGAGTTTATATAGATACAGGAATAAGCCAAATGTTATGTTGCAAAATCTGACCTGATAGTTATGATTAGAAAACACCATGTCGATGTTCTTCAACAAATTTCTCTCAAGAAAGCATCAGTGACTCAAGATAATATTGAAAACTTTCCAAATTAAAGCCATATGCTCTGGAGTGGACTAAATTGTATCTTTTTGTTTGAAAATCAGGACTAAAAGTTATGATAAGAAAACATTATGTTACTGTCCTCCACAGATTTATATCTAGGAAGCATCAGTGACCCAAGTTCATGTTGAAAACTTTCCAAATTACAGTCCAAAGAGTCGAATTTTTCCTTTCTTTGTTCTGTTGCAAATTCTTCAAAAATATTTGATAGAATTGGATTTGGTGAATTTATTTTTCATGTGGTGGGTTCTCTTTCATTTTATCTTTGAATTTTAATATGATTCTCAGTTGCTTTTGTATCCCACTTTCTATTTCTCAATTGTCAAGATCCATTGTACAATCGAGATAATAATCTTACCACTTTGGAGAAAATTTTGGAGGAATTATGGTTGGGCAAAACATGTATAAGAGATGAAATTTGTTTAGGTGTTTGAGCATATTTTTGTACAATGACGTATTTTAACCTTTGGTGTATTCAATATTTTATAATCTTATACTTGAGTTGAATGGTAATTGTAGATATGGCTAAAACTAGAGCATCCAAGACTAGAGGGGCACCTAAGCCAAAGAGACAAAAGGCATCAGCACCAGCGTCTGCGACGTGAACTCTGCGGCGGAAGGCTTCTGGGGGAAATTCTGGTCCCTCTTCTAGAACCAACAACCCAACGAATCCTGTTGCTGGAGAGTCTGGCGTATATGGTATTGTGTTCAAAGATGGGGGCCAGCAAAAAGATCAATACGATGATCTAAAGACCAGGCAAGTGGTTCCTACAAGGTATATGTATGAGCACCAGTCACTTGCCTTAGGATTGTTGGAGGATGTTAGGTTCATGGTTGATAGAGTGGGTATGTAGAAATTTATCAAAATGAAATCACCGACATACGAGGAGTTGACCTTTGAATTTCTTAGTTCGCTCGAGGTTGAGGTGATTCAGGGTCGGGCCTGTGAAAAGGGCTTGATCAAGTTTCGGTTGTTTAACACTGAGCACTCCATGGATTTAGCTGAGTTCGACTCGATATTTGGATTCCCTAATGAGGGAGCAAGGACTGTTAATTCCAATGGTAGGTTTTGGCCAACTTATTTCTGGAAGAATGTGACGGGAGAGAGTTTTGAGTTGAAAACGACTACACGTGCCTCCTATTTGAGCAATCCTTGCTTCAAATATGTGCATATGCTTTTGGCCAACACCATGTTTGTAACTTAACATATATACTATTGGTGAGGTTACGAGCTAACTTGAAAGGCCTAAAAGGGAGACATTTGATGTTTGATAAGTTTGTGTACATGTGCATGCAAGGTTCATTGTTGTTCTCTTTTGACTATATATGCACAACAAGGGCATTTTTTATTTTTCTAAGTAACACGTAATATTTTTTAAAAATAATTAAAATTGCTTACTCAAACCTCGGCTTCGGAGTGTTTGGTCGATGGCTATGGTCTTATTTTTATAGTCCTGTAAATGAGGTAAAGTGGAAACTAAGGAGATCAACGAATATAAAAATGATACACAACCCTTGAGTTATAAGTGTACAATGTGTCTTAGACTTTTAGGTCATAAATGAAGAACAATTAACCAATTTGAGAGATGTAACTTCATTCTTATTTAAATGTAATGGATAGCATGACAACAATTCAAATGAAATAAAATATATTCGTGGTATGAGGGAGAACTAAAACAGTAAATTTCAATAAGAATACTCACCCATACAAGGTACGGGAAAAGTACTAGTTATAAATATAAGAGAATACCCAAAGACATAGTTGGTTAAAGACATAGTTGGTTAAAGAGTATATATAAAGATTTAAGTTTTCAAATGAGGTAAATAGAGAACTTGAAAAAAAAAATTGCCAAATATTAAATATAATGACCATTTGCTAAAAAAAAAGAATTAAATAATAATAATAATAAATAAGGGTCAATAGGTTAATACATGATATAATATGATTGATAAAAGTTTGAATGACATTTTTTCTCGGATAATATGTTGCAAAAATCGATTAATTTAACATTGCATAATGATAAAGATATTATTTATCAATTATGGGAGATTCTTACCAATAAAAAAAATATCATCAAGGAATTAGGGGCAATTCTTACCAAATAGAATAATATGGACAAACATATTTTCAAAAATCAAAACAAATATGTGGCATTAGATAATGTATATATGTGGTAAAATATGATTGGCTAAAGAGGTGAAACAAAATTCAATCAGAGTGTGGTAAAATAGATTCTATTTTATTATTGTATCATATCGTCTCATTGGCCGACCTTTAGTTAAAATTAGAATGTAACTTGTTTTGATATCTTTTTTTGAAGGAGTGTCAACTTCAATCACCAAAATGCAGAAGCAAAAAGGCCAATAAATAGGATGACTCATCGATCTCCATTGTACTCGATTACCACCTTCACTTCACACACTCAAATCACATAATTAACATTGTAACGTGTCTGCATTAGTGAAAGAGGTCGGAAAGTAAGGTAGATTTCTAGAAGCTAAGCTAAGCAAAAATGGAGCACAAAAAAAGTGTGCAACTTAACTGTAACAAGTTGGGTCGCCTTGATTTTTTTAATTCATGAATTTTTAAAAGAGAAAATTTGTGCCGGCCGAATGTATAAATTTTAGGTCAAATTAATTAATTGTCTTCCACCTCTTTCAAATTAGCTAAAAGTCTATGACCTAAATCTGTGCCCCTCCCCTAAACCTCGCTATTTGGATTTACTCATCAGCCTCTCTCTCGCTCAACTTGCTCTCTCCGTTCAAATACCAAATACTACTCCCTCCGATCTTCACCTTCGATTTCAGACATATCAATCTCCGATCTTTGGAGGTGATGCTGATCTGGATCTGGAGTCGAAGACGATGCCGATGAAGATCCGAGGCGAAGATGAACAAGAATCCGGCGAGACGAACGAGAATCTAGACGCCGATCTGGCGTCTCCAATGGCGAACGATGCTGAAATCCTTGTCAAGTGACTCCAATGGCGCGCGCTTCCTCTTAGCTAGTTGACGGCGCCTCTGAATCGGCCTCTCGCAACCATCAATTCCGATCCGAGGAGCGTTCCCCTGCTCGTCACTCATATCCGAGGAGATCCGACAGATCTCGTCGTTGTGATTTGGCCGCCGCCGACGCTTCCGCTGAGCCTCCACCTCCCTGGTTTCCTCCTCCCTTTTGCTCTTGCTGGTGGTGGTGGTGGTACTGGAACTGGTTGTGGTGGTCTGGCGGCGGCGCATCGTCGTTCTTGCGGGAAGCGAAGAGAGCGATGAAGCCGATGACGATGTTGAGGAGGATGCTGGCCTCTCGCAGCCATCGATTTCGATCCGAGGAGCGCTCCCCTGCTCGTCGCTCAGATCCGAGGAGATCCTACATATCTCGTTGCTGTGATTTGGCCGCCGCCGACGCTTTCGCTGAGCCTCCACCTCCTTGGTTTCCTCCTCCCTTGTGCTCTTGCTGGTGGTGGTGGTGGTACTGGAACTGGTTGTGGTGGTTCGGCGGCGGCGCATCGTCGTTCTTGCGGGAAGCGAAGAGAGCGATGAAGCCGATGACGATGTTGAGGAGGATGTTGGCCTCTCGCAACCATCGATTCCGATCCGAGGAGCGCTCCCCTGCTCGCCGCTCAGATCTGAGGAGATCCGACAGATCTCGTCGCAAACTCAATCTCATCGCTGTGAATCGGCTCCCCTGCTCGCCTCTAAATCGGCCTCTTGCAGCCATCGATTTCAGCACCTCCGCCAAGTGCAAGGTGGATCTCAGAATCAAGATCTAGAGGTTTACATTTTGATTTTCCTTTTTCTTTTTCTTTTCCAGAATTTGTTATTTGTGAATTTGTGGTTAGTTTGGTACTGTGATTGAGTATGCTAATTTGTTGAAAGTTTAAATATTGGCAATTTTAACAATTTTTTTTTGTCTTGTTGAAACTTTTTCTTATGCTGAAATGTTGAAATTAATTCTTATAAAATTGTATGAGCTACAATATATTACACACAAACATATATTTCAAAATTTTAGCATTTTTTTGTGATCTGAAATTAATTCACTGTTGGGATCAAAGTCGGATATCAAATGTTATTTATGCAATTTCAGCATTTTTTTTTGCCTTGCTGAAACTTTTAGATAGCTTATTAGCTTCTTGATTTTTTTTGTGATCTGAAATGCTGAAATTAATTCTTTATTATCAAAATCCGCATGCTGAAATTAATTCTTATAAAATTGTATGAGGTACTATTTCAACATTTAAGCATTTTAGCATTTTTGAAAAAAACAAACTCCGGTTTCAACACCTTCGGTTTCAGCAACTCCGGTATCGAAGTGGTGATCCGGAAAAAAATAACTCTGGTTTCAGCAACAATTTCAGCATCTAAAACCGGGGTTTCAGCATCAACAACTTTGCTGAAACCGGGTTTTCAGCATCAACAACCCTTGTTTCAGCAACGCGAAAAGAAAAAAAACCACTGAAACAAGGGTTGCTGAAATCGAATATGCTGACAGCAACTCCGATTTCAGTAAATCCGATGTCGAAGTGATGATACGAAAAAAAAAAAAGCAACCCCGTTTCAGCAACGTGGGAAAAAAAAAAAGTTAAAACAAGAGTTGCTGAAACAGGGGAAAAAAGAGTTAAAACAAGAGTTGCTGAAACCGAATGTGCTAAAACCCCTGTTTTAGCAACGCGGTAAAAAAAACTGAAACAGGGGTTGCTGAAACCGAATGTGCTGAAACAGGAGTTTCAATAAATCCGTTTCAGCAACGCGAAAAAAAAAATTGAAAAAAAAAACTGAAACAGTAGTTGCTGAAACCGTATGTGCTGAAATAGGAATTTCAGCAATTTCGTTTCAGCAATTCCGTTTCATATTTTGTGCGGATATAATTTATTTTTCCTAGGTAAATCGGTTGATAAATCTTTGAGTCTTGAAATTTTGTCAAATTTAAATTGGTATCATAATAGTTACCTTATACTACATTAGTTAAGCAAAAACATGTTATTCTAACATTTCATATTTTATAAGAAAACAAACAAAAGTATAATTATATTCGTAATTATTACTCTATTTTGTCATATTCTCGAAAATTACAATTAATATTTCTCTAATTGTATAAGGGTAATTATATAAATGGTACACTAAAATATCTAAAATGACATCTTATTTTTCATTAAAAAGTTAAAACACATTTGAAACAAGTAAATAATTTGATCTTATTGATAAAGTTAACTGCTGATAGACAATCTATCTATAATCTATAATTAACTTGATTAATCACCAATATAGTAAACAACAAGCCAACTCCGAAAACTTCTCACATTACACTAATATATTACGAATTAGATCAACCATTCAACAAATCAATCCTTTTACTAAATTAGCCAATGGCTTGTAATTGAACCACTTCAACCCCTATAAATACCCTTTCAACCGGTTTTCTTCATCAAATACACCCTTCATATCTTTACAACAATAAAACTAAAGGGATGATGTTTCTTTCCAAGCTCTCAATCCTCGTCTTCCTGGGCATGATCGTCGCTTCGACCGCCCAAGTGTCGGTGAACGATTTCCTCTGCGCCCACAACGAGGCCCGAGCCAAGTATGGCATCGCGCCCTTGGTCTGGGACCCCGAGTTGGAGCGCTACGCTCAAAACTACGCCCAGGTGAGGAAGGACTGCCAGCTCATTCACTCAAACGGCAAATATGGCGAGAACATCGCTTTTTCGTCAGACCCAGGCTTTTCGGCTAGGGCAGCTATGGACCTATGGATGAGCGAAGTCCAATATTACGACTATGCGTCGAACACTTGCCAGCCTAACCAACAATGCCTTCACTACACCCAGATCCTGTGGAGGGATTCGAAGCGTCTGGGCTGCGCTAGTTCGCATTGCACCAATGGAGGTACATTCATCACCTGTAACTTCGATCCTCCCGGTAACTACCTTGGCCAAAAACCTTACTAGGGAGAGATCAACCTTCAAAGGTTTTCATGTACATAATAATCATATGAATAATATATATGCATCATCGAATAGCGTCATATTTACATGGCATTCGAGTGTACTTTCTTAGATCGAATCATCTAAGATTATAAATCTGTGTTATATATATAATGTCAAATATGCATTACAAAATGGAAGCTTAAGGGAGCTTCTGAACGATGAAAACTACAGGAAACAGCACAAAGCCATCCCAAACAAATGACACCATCTTTGGTAAAGATTATAAACAGGGAACATATAACGCCAACGATAAGGGGGAAAAAAGGTTGTTTTGTACAAATAATGCTATAGTTGGAGTTGAATCTTACTTTCATGGATGTGCTCTACAAAATGGGGATCTCCCGAAAATCTTCATCGTCGTTTATGGAGTTGCCTGATCCTGTATCTTGTGACTCGCTTTGGTGTTCTGTGCTTGAGATTGAAAGAAGAGGAGCATCACTATCACTGGCTACTGTAGCGAACCCACTGGAACTCGGACCCGAGCTCTCATATGCTAGCTTTTGGAATTTCTTCAAATTTTCCTTGAATTGTTCATAGTCTGAACTTCTAGAGAATGCTCTGGATGGAGGCGATGTCCAGTTGAACAGGTTTTCGATAGGCAGGCTTCCTTCCAGAGCTTGAACGACCTGGATTATTGCCAGTGACGAATATAGTCTAAGCAAAATTCATGAAGAAAGGACTACTCACCGCAAATCAATGAGTTGCATCGGTCGAGTCATTGCAGGTTATGTTGGTCATCAAGATGATCCAATTTCAGAAAAATCGAGTTGGGTATGCTTTGATTAAAACTATGAATACACTTTGATATATAATTTAAGATGTTGGGAGAATGTTGGAAACGGACTGTATGGATCATGTTGAGCCATATCTATATGTTATGTGCGAGTAAGGAATGTATCTAGGTTGTAGGGAATCGACCTGACTCATCTGAGGCCTTCCCCTTGCTGACCGTTGCACGCAAGCAGCAGCACAAGCAACCATTTGAGCCATCTCTGCAGCATTGTACTCTTTCAACTTTGGGTCAACTAGGCGACCAAAATTTCCAGTTTCCAAAGCTTCCCTGAGCAATGGCATTGCCTAAAACATGTACACAATGTCAAATATTCATTTTTCTCACAAACCATGAGATGCCTTCAGATTAAAGGTATAATGAGGAGAAAACTATGTTGATCCAAACATACATAATCCGTGTTTTTTAGGTTGTCTAATTCTTCTTGTGTCACTAAACATGCCAACCTTATCTTATTGTACTATTCACATATTACAAATTGCCAGTAAGGATAGTTTCTAGACATTCATACTTGTGTGACACTTAATCATGCTACACATGGCAAAGTAGCATGAAGTAATTAATAAAAATGGTGAAAAGTTCAAACAAATCAATAAACTTTTATTTGCTCATATAGCATCTTGTTTTTTTTTATTAGAGAGTATAGTCAAGATCTCATGATTTCTCCAAAATGCTGGATCAAGGAGATTTTCTTTTTTGAAAAAATGAATGATTAGAAAAGGAAAACAACATACCCACTCCACAATGCCGTCATCGGAAAAACCGTCTCTAGTTTCAATGGGTCGGCGACCAGTTATCAACTCAAGAAGCACTACTCCAAATGAAAACACGTCTGATTTCTCAGTCAGTTTCCCACTTGCTGCATATTCTGGAGCTAAGTATCTGCATATTCTTAGAGAGATGAGCTGCTGATAGCAAACTGAACAAAAGATCAGAGGAATCAGAATATTGAATGTTTACCCAAAAGTCCCCATAACCCTAGTGGAAACATGAGTATCGCTGTCGTAAGAAAACCTTGCAAGTCCAAAATCTGCCACCTGAACCAAAAAGGCATAAGCACATTAACTCACCAGAAAAGGGAAGGACAAAGTATCTTAAAGTGAGATTCATGTTAAAAACTAAAAACGTAGGCTCATCGAATCAAAGGTTACAAACTTACAACTTACAAGTTGAATTAATTTTAAAAGATTGAGCGAAAGTTGCAGAGAGGAAATAACCTGCTATCTTATGTGAGAAGTTCCATTATTTCACTCAACTGCTAAGATATTCTAAAACTAAATGGACAAATCCCCATTCCCATTGTTCAAACCACCTAAGAAACTTGTATCAGCTTCATCTTTAAGGGAAAAAGAAACAGACTTACAGATCCACTGCCAGCCCTTGGCAAAAACAAATACCAGAAAGTTGGGATGACTACGGTGGGGAGAGGAGTCAGAAGAGTTTCGTGCAGGTTTCAAAAATACAATTGACTATCTCATCCTGTATTATGAGTCGCCCAGCTTGAAACAAACAAATAATACCAAATTTACCTTTGCTTCAAAATTGTCATCAAGAAGGATATTAGAAGCCTTAATATCACGATGTATGATTTTAGGATGACCTGCATGTACAAATAACTACATGCTCAAGAACCCATTCCAAATTAAGTTCAAAACTGAGAGGGGAAAACATTAGTAAAATAGCTCACAATCTTCATGGAGATGTACCAATCCTCTTGCGGCCCCTAGAGCGATTTTTAACCTTGTAGACCAACTCAGAGGGAGTCTCCCTTCCCCTGCAGTTTTTCTTTTCCAATTCAGCAGGTGCAAGAGTATGAAAACAGACAATAACATAAAAAATAAAATAAAACATGCTCCATTTACAGAATATGCTAATACTAAGGATAAGAAGACCTTAAATAAAAAGAAATGTAAAGCTGAGAGTTTGAGTTCAATTTTAGACAAACTGCATTGGACTAAGGACAAATGAAGTGCATAAATATTAATTAAATAATTGTTGAACAAACAGGTTAAAGCAAGCACTTGTACATATGTGATGAAGAAGGCTATAAAACTGAAAGTGACCTACTTGAGCAGGAAGTTGTGTTTGAAGCTCAACAATCTAACTCTCATCAAACTTGAGGTGTGCATTTGACATATGTTTCAATGGGTTGGTCAAACTAAAAAGTTAACCAGTCCAAAATTGTGAAATATATTTATAATGAGAAGATCTTTCCTTTCAACAATGATACACATATGGTCTGTGCGTGCAATCAAAGCCTAGCAGTACAAATGTCGACTGAAAAAAAGGTAAAAACTGAAAACGAAGAAACAACAGTGTAAAACAACATTTCATCAGTAATGCAAACAATCATTCTCCAAATAGTGTGTAGCTGGCTTATAAAAAATTCATCTGACCAAAGTTAAAATTTAACAGTAAATGCTCACCATGCAAATGGAATTCCAATGTCTTGTTTGGAACATACTCGTAAACAAGTAACCTCTGATCTCCAGAAATGCAATATCCAACAAGTGACACAAGATGCTTGTGTTGAACACTGCTGATAGTATCTACTTCAGCCTGAAACTCACGCTCTCCCTGTCCACTTCCACTTTTCAACTGCTTAACAGCAACCTCCTTTCCATCTGGAAGGACTCCCTTGTGGACATAACCAAATCCACCCCGACCAAGAAGAGTGGAAAAATTGTTTGTTGCTTTAGCTAACTCTCTATCGCTAAATGTCATGTTGGAAAAGACAACACTTTCATCAGACGAATCCTCTGGGTCATCATCACAACTTGCTGATACAATGAGTACAACGGAAGGAGATGGAATTGGTGGCAACTGTGACTTCACAGTTAAATTTGGAGAAACCGCAGGTTTAGTAACTTTTGGTGACGCATTTACAGGCCATTGCTGAGGTTGCAGCTCATCTGCACAACCATACTTCCATTATTCAACGAGCACAAGAAATTCATGAACACTGAAAAGAGATATAATGCACCAAAAATAGTGGTAATACACTAATACCTCCATATGACAAAATGCAGAAAATGGAAATCAGAAGACGAAAAAGCATTAACTAAAATAATTTGCCCCCAACCCCTCCCTGGCACAAAACGGGAAAAGAAAGGACGCAACAATGGTCATTTTAAATTATTAACTGTTTTTGCTTTCATCTAACCAGCAACAACAGTGTCCAAGTTCCCAGCAGAGTTCATTATCACTCAATAAGTTAGTTTTCATACACAAAATGACCCAGATATATCGAAGTTCCTCTTGCCTACAAACATAAAAAAGTAACAACAAAATCATAGTAAAAAAACATTGCAAAAAAAGGTACTATAAGTTTACATCATTACAAAAAAAGAGCCGAGTCTTGAAGGGAACTAAGCTGGACCAGGTAAGAGTTATTCTTTTCACAAAATATGTTGTCCAGGGCCCAGGCACAGGAAAAAATATATCTCCAGAACTAAAGCTGACCAACAAGACCAAGAGCCCGGTTAGTTCAAGACTTAGCATAAGCAATTAAGCAAGTATGAAATATACCATAAGATCCTTAATTTCCCGGATAACTGCACAATTTTACATCTAGATCCGTCACCTTATCTGTACAAAATAACCAAAATTAAAAAGCTTGGCAGGCGTATCATAAAATTGGTAAATGAATGAATAAGATCGATTTGCTTTATCCCCAAATCAATCCAAACTAAGCAACGAGTATCCTATAGATATATTATTTCCTATTGAAGGAGGATTTGCGAACAAAGACGTCAATGGTATCTTTTAACCATGCTTAAGCGGGATGGCGATGTGATCCATAGGAACAGGTAAATCTACAAATCCATCCATAGCCTCCAGAAAACAATGGAAGCTCAAAACGCTTACTAACACAACTGAAATTGAAGAACACAGCCCTATAATTTCCAAACTCTGGATTAAGCTATTTCAATGTGCCCGAAGCACTTCCATATGGAGAAGCAACAGATTCGTAAGGTAAACTAAAAGTAAACAACACAAAACTGTTGACTTATACTACAACTATGAAGAAAACATCAAACAAATCCGCCATGGACAGACAATCAGAAGCTCTGATTATTAGCGCTAACAGTTGACAACGGCACAGTAGAATAAATAAAAAAATTCCACAATCCAATATCATTTCCAGAAATACCGCAAACAGAAAATATCACTCCGTAATCTGTATAGAAAAGGCAGGGGAAGAGAGCGCGAAGAACGCTTACGCTTATTAGAAGGCAACTTATCCAGTTGCTTCTTCTTCCTCCGTTTGCGGAAAAGCGAGAAAAGGCACATCGCGAGAAGCACAAAAAAGCCTCCGAGCCCGGCGCCAACACCGAGAGACGTCAATGTCAGCTGCGAAGTCCCTGACGACGAAACAGTCGGCAACGTTTTCCGTTTCACCAATGGCGGCGGAGAGGACGGATCTAGCAGATAAGGCGGCAGCGACGACGGCTGAACTAAACCGGAGAACAACGGCTGTGGTGAAGTGAAACCAAAGGACATCTCCGAAGAAAACGCGAATTGCGGAGGCAGAAATAGACAGAAGAGAGAAAGCGATGGGGGAGAGAGAGGGAGGGTGTAGCCAAGTGGATTCTTTGTTCTCCAAACGGTGTCGTTTGAAAGGAGTTTGTTTGATTGTTTGGCAGTTTGGGTTGAAACCAGTCACCCCAACCTAACACGCTGATGGATTATAATGTATGATTGATAAAGCCACTATAAACCTAGTGGCTGTGAATTAAAAAAAATATCTCGGACGGTAAATATTGGTTGAAAAGTTTAGATTTTAAAAGTGAATTAAAATAAAATTTTATATTAATTTCATTTAAAATTATATAATATAGTATTTAGAGGCGGAGCTAAGGGGTATGAAGGAGCATGTGCTCCTCCCCTCATCCAATAAATTACTTGGGTGTATTCTCCTCGTCGCTAGTTTTGTTTTGATATATAATACATAATAATCCGACATCTGAATAAAAAGTTATGAATGTTTGAAAATTGTATGTGCATTAACCACTTTAATTTTATTTCAATAGACTATAATACTTTTATATTTTACTTAAATTGAAATTCACATATTATAAATCATCTCAAGAGCTTCGAAACCATTATATTACTTATTTTGATAATTTGGTAAGAAGCTACACAATTTTCAATTTTTTATATCTAGTTATACACTATTACATGTTAATACTACAAGTTAAATATTGACTTAATGTTTATTTATTGCATTTTATATCCTTATTTTATTAGTTTTCTTTTCTTCGACTATTTAGTTAACTTATTTATATATATTTTTTTTACAGTAGGCAAGAAATAGACAGTCTTTACAGAAGTAAAGCACCACCATGATCATCCTTACGGATGATGTTACAAAGATCCCTAATAGTAGGGAAATTACTAATCGTACAAGTATTACTAGACTTAGCTATGAAATCAGCTGCCTTGTTTGCTTCCCTGTAGCAATATCTGAATTCTATGCTGTCAAAGCTCAAGCTAAGGTTCTTGATAAACTCAACTTCCCTTAACACTTCCCATCTGACATGACTTCTATCCTTAATGCTCCTGATCACTTCTAGACAATCTCCTTCCACTATGATTCTCTTGAAACCTCTGGAAGAGGCTAATTTTACCCCTGCACAGAAAAAATAACAGAGTTTTATCATAAATCGAAATCATGTTATTTTAAAATAACATCATTTAATTTATAATTATCATATTACATATAGATCATTATGCTACTTTAATCTAAAATGACGCCGTATATATATATAATCGTGTCCCCCCCGCAAAAAAAAAAAAAATCTGACTCCATCCCTGACAGTATTATATAGCTCCGAAAAATACCCAACCTGAACCAAAATACCCAACCTAGATAACTTGCTTGCCGTTGTCAAATGGAGCCATATTAAATACCCAACCTGAACCAAAAAAATTTCTGACTCCGCCTCTGAATACTTACCGTTGTCAAATGGAACCTTATTAAATAGCTTGTCGTTGTCAAACGGAACCTTATTAAATGCCCAACCCGAACCAAAAAAAAAAAAATCTGACTCTGCCTCTGAATACTTACCGTTGTGAAACGGAGCCTTATTAAATGTAAGTATGTAGAGTTGGTAAGATCCAATTGATTTGTATATCTGAAAATTTTCTACAATAAATCACTTGAAAAGCGGCCTAACTCAACGCAATTAGTGTTATATATGGCATTTTTTACAAGCTTTAAATCTGTAATGGAATATCTTTATATCTTATTGAAATGAGGATAATTTGAGAAAAAATGAAAAACATACGTGAGTATTTTTGACAAGGCAAATAATTAACGTGACAACTTTGAAGACTTATGCCGAATATAAAGTTAATCTACGAACTGGCAATATAAATCGGGCAGCAGTTCAAAAGAAATGACACCTAATCGTCTTATACTCTTATCCAGAAGCTTCTGAAGAGGCAAGAAGAAGCATGAAAATTGAAAAGTCATAGACCTTTAAGAAAGTGTTGGGAGTTCATTTAATTTTTTTATATTTGCAAATAAATAATGGGTTTTATTTGCAAGTGGGCAAGTGTGAGTGTGAGGGTTTAAATTGAATAAAGCTTATTTATATGGGTTGAGTGAGACTATTGGCAAGTGGTCCGTATGGCTATTGACAAGACCGTTATTGGTAAATTGTATGATAAAAAGAGAAAATCTATTGGCATTAGCATTAGAATACCTATCGAATTCGTTTAACTTTAATCCCGGATACACGATAAACTCATTGAAATGTATGATAAAACGACTCGATCAGATTACTGAATTCTTTTGACAATGTAATACTAGTATGTTTTTCAAATTATTTTCAACGACTTTTGTCGGGCTAATATAGGAACCTCGATAAATTTTGTCGAGCTAATGTAGTAAACTCGGAAAAATTTGTCAGGGTTATACAATAGGCTCGACTAGATTAGTTGAGGTTACTTAACTAGCTCAACAAGATTGTTACAAAACGGCAAATACCTCTATGGATGTTACATTGACGGTGGTTATATAAACAAATAAAGTTGAAATATGAAAATACCCAATGAAAGTAATTATATCGTTGGTTCTACCTTTGCTCATATCAACTGCTTGACACAATGCACGGTTATGATGGAGCCTCGCCAAAAGATGGAGAGCTTAATACATCACCTTGTCCTAGGGGTTGAATTTCCAATGCGGCACCTACAAAAAGCCTGACGATAGTTTGGAGGGAAAATTAAATAGTTTTGGAGGAAAAATTTAGGGTTTATGTGAGTTTAAAAATTCTATATAAGGTTGTCATAATTGTACATAGTAGTATTCACTGCTCCAAAAGATGGCGGAAAAAAACACAAACAACATTGTTCGTGATTTTGTTGGAGTGCGTTGTTTCATGCTGAATTTAATCAAGAGTGAGAAAGTCAGGTCATCAATTGTCACAGTGAACCTTTGCAAGGGAACTGGGGATCTTCGAACCTTAGAAGTTTGGTTCAATTGGACAAAAGGTCCTTGCACTCTTAGTTGTCTATTTATGTATCGTGAAAGAAGGTTCTAGAAGATTCACTCGAGTGAAGAAGTTGAAGAAAAACTAATATTGCATGTGTAGTGCGCTCGATTTATGTCTCGAGATGCTAGTGCTCCACAAATGCACTCAAAAGGGGCTCGTCAATAAGTGCGATTTATACTTGTTTGTGGGTGAATGCCCATATAAAAACTCAAGTCCAAAATTAGGCTGAATGAAGATTCAGTATGACAATTGACACGCATTAAAAACAAAAAACTTATCAATAAATCTACACTTCAACTCCTTGTGAAAATCAAATACAACATTATTAATACAATACATTCATGCCTCACATTGTCAAATGTTATCAATCAAGCCTTGAAGGACTGAAAAATATGTACAATTACAAACTGGAGAATATGCAAAACAAAGTCCTATACACAGTATATCCAGTAACTTTAACATAACAAACTGTTTGCACATCTCTCACTTTACACAATCTTGTAACATCTCAATAGGGCAATAGCAATATCATGGGCGTACCAACGTACTCGATGGATTCAGGCAGGTTTGCGGATCCTTGGTCTGTTCGTTCCGGCTTTAACATAATAATCATATGCGGATACTTGGGCTGTTTGTTTCGGCTTTAACATAATAATAATCATATGCATAATGCATTCGAGTGTACTTTCTTAGATCGAATCATCTATGATTATAAATACATGACATATATAACGTCAAATATGCATTACAAAATGGAAGCTTAAGGGAGCTTCTGAACGACGAAAACTACCGGGAACAGGCACAAAGCGATCCCAAACAAATGACACCAACTTTGGTAAAGATTATAAATAGTGAATATATAACGACAACAATAAGTGTTGTTTTGTACAAATAATGCTATAGCTGGAAGTCCGAATCAGGATGTGCTCTACAAAATGGGGATGTCCCGAAAATCTTCATCGTCATTTATGGTGTTGCCTGATCCTGTATCTTGTGACTCGCTTTGGTGTTCCATGCTTGAGATTGAAAGAAGAGGAGCATCACTATCACTGGCTAGGGCAGCAAACCCACTGGAACTCAGACCCAAGCTCTCAAATGCTAGCTTTTGGAATTTCTTCAAAATTTCATTCCAGTTGAATGGGTTTCCTTCCAGAGCATGAACGATCTGGATCATAGACAGTGATGAATATAGTCTAAGCAAAATTCATGAAGAAAAGAATACTCACCGCAAATCAATGAGTTGCATCGATCGAGTCATTTCAGGTTATGTTGGTCATGAAGATGATCAAATTTCAGAAAAATCGAGTTGGGTATGCTTTGGTTAAAACTATGAATACACCTTGATGTAATTTAAGATGTTTAGACATATCTATGTTTATGTGCAAGTGAGGAGTGTATCTAGATTGTAGGGAATCAACCTGACTCATTTGAGGCCTTTCCCCTGCTGGACAGTGCACGCAAGCAGCAGCACAAGCAACCATTTGAGCCATCTCTGCAGCATTGTACTCTTTCAACTCTGGGTCAACTAGGCGACCAAAATTTCCAGTTTCTAAAGCGTCCCTGAGCAATGGCTTTGCCTGCAACATGAATGCAATGCCAAATATTCACTTTTTTTACAAACCATGAGATGCCTTGAGATTTTCTCCAAGTTACAATGAAGAGAAAACTATGTTGTTCCAACTATACATAATCTGTGTTTTTTTTTGGTTGTCTGATTCTTCTTGCGTCACTAAACATACTACCTAATCTTATTGTGTGACACTTTAATCATGCTAAACATGACATAGATAGCATTAAGTAACCAATAAAAATGGTGAAAAGTTCAAACAAATCAATGAAGTTTTATTAGAGTATTTTAAAGATATCATGATTTCTCCAAAATGCTGGATCAATGGGATTTTCTTTTTCGAAAAAATGAATGGTTAGACAAGGAAAACAACATACCCACTCCACAATGTTAATGGGTCGGTGACCAGTTATTAACTCAAGAAGCACTACTCCAAATGAAAACACATCTGATTTCTCTGACAGTTTCCCAGTTGCTGCATATTCTGGAGCTACATATCTGCATATTCTTATAGAGATGAGCTGCTAATAGCAAACTGAACAAAAGATCAGAGGAATCAGAATATTGGAAGTTTACCCAAAAGTCCCCATAATCCTAGTGGACACATGAGTATTGCTGTCATAATTAAACTTTGCAAGTCCAAAATCTGCCACCTGAACCAAAAAGGCACAAGCACATTAACTCACCAGAAAAGGGAAGCACTGAAGTATCTTAAGGTGAGATTCATGTTTAAAATTGAAAACGCAGGATCGTCAAATCAAAGGTTACAAACTTACAAGTTACAAGTTGAATTAGTTTTTAAAATCGAGCGAAAGACACAGAAAGGAAATAACATTCTATCTTAGGTGAGATGTTCCATTATTTCACTCAATTGCTAAAATATTCTAAAACCAAATGGGCAAATCTCCATTCCATTGTTTTTTTTAATGCTACACCTCCATTGTTGTAACAGCTTCATCTTCAAGGGAAAAAGAAGTAACACACCTACAGCTACAGATCCTCTGTCAGCCCTTGGCAAAAACAAATACCAGAACGTCGGGATGACTACGGTGGTGAGAGGAATCAAAAGAGTTTCGTGCAGATTTCAAAAATACAATTTGACTATCCAATTCTGTATTGAGTAGCCCAGGTCGAAACAAACAATTAAAATACCAAATTACCTTTGCTTCAAAATTGTCATCAAGAAGGATATTAGAAGCCTTAATATCACGATGTATGATTTTAGGAACACCTGCATGTACAAATACCTAGAGGATCAAGAACCCATTCCAAAATAAGTTCAAAAATGAGAATAAAAATATTAGTAAAATAGCTCACAAACTCCATGGAGATGTGCCAATCCTCTTGCAACCCCTAGAGCGATTTTTAACCTTGTAGACCAACTCAGAGGGTCTCTCCCTTTCCCTACACTTTTTCTTTTCCAATTCAGCAGGTGCAAGAGCACGAAAAGAGACAATAACATAAAAATAGAATAAAAAAATGCTCCAGTTTATGGAATATGCTAATACTACGGATAAGTAGATAACCCTAAATAAAAAGAAATATAAAAGCTGAGAGTTCAAGTTCAATTTCATACAAACTGCACTGAACTAAGGACAAATGAACTACATAAATATTAATTATATAAATGTTGAACAAACAGGTTAAAGCAAGCACTTAAATGATGAAGAGGCTATAAAACTGAAAGCAGCCTACTTGAGCAGGAAGTTGTGTTCTTGAAGCTCAACAATCTAACTCTCATCAAACTTGAGTCGTGCATTTCACATATGTTTCAATAGGTTGGTCAAACTAAAAAGTTAACCAGTCCAAAATCGTGAAGAACTTGACTACCACAGCTTATACCAATTACCAAACAAAAGAATACATTGACTTGGGAAATTATATTTTCATGATAAATATATTTGTAATGAGAAGATCTTTCTTTTCAACAATTATACACATATGGTCAGTGCATGCAACCAAAACCTATCAGTTCAAATGTTCACTGAAAAAAAGGTAAAAAATGAGAAGGAAGAAACAACAGTGTAAAACAACATTTCATCAGTAACAGCTACTATGGCCAGTGGATGCAAACAATCATTCTCCAAATAGTTTGTAGCTGGCTTATAAAAAAATCATCTGATCAAAGTTAAAATTTAACAGTAAATGCTCACCATGCAAATGGAATTCCAATGTCTTGTTTGGAACATACTCATAAACAAGTAACCTCTCATCCCCAGAAATGCAATATCCAACAAGTGAAACAAGATGCTTGTGTTGAACACCGCTGATAGTATCTAGTTCTGCCTGAAACTCACGCTCCCCCTGTCCACTTCCACTTTTCAACTTCTTAACAGCAACCTCCTTTCCATCTTTAAGGACTCCCTTATAGACGTGACCAAATCCACCCTGACCAAGAAGACTGGAAAATTCATCTGTTGCTTTAGCTAACTTTTTATAGCTGAATGTCATGTCGGAAAACACGACGCTTTTGTCAGATGATGAATCCTCTGAGCTATCACCAAAACTTGTTGGTGTATTGGGTACAGCAACAGAAGATGCAATTGGTGGCGAATGTGCCTCCACTGCTGCATTTGGAGAAACTGCAACGAGCACAAGAAATTCAAGAACATTGACAAGAGATATAATGCACCAAAAATAGTGATAATACACTAATAGCTCCATGTGGGAAATAGCAGAAAAGGGAAATTAGAAGACAAAAATGCATTAACTAAAATACTTTGTCCCCAACCCCTCCCTGTCACAAAATGGGAAAAGAAAGGTTGCGACAATGATCATTTTAAACTATTAACTGTGTTTGCTTTCATCTAACCAGCAACCAGTGTCCAAGTTCCCAATATAGATGTGTTTAGGTTTGAATTTTCTGCTATTCTTATTCATGAGAATAGGTATATGTACACACACACATGAGTTTATCTCCTTAAAGATAGAATAATATCTTGGAAAGAAAGCTAAAGATAAATGAGTAGATATATCTATACAAAGATAGATCACATAATCTTCTATCCTAATACCCAGCAGAGTTCATTATCACTCAATAAGTTAGCTTTCATCCACACAACGACCCAGATATATCGAAGTTCCTCTTGCCTAGTCATCAAATTCAAGCATAAAAAAAAGTAACCATAAAAGCAGGGTCAATAAACATTTAAAAAAAAAGGGAAGTATAAGTTTACATCATTATAAAAAAGAGCTTAGTCTTGATGGAACTATGCTGCACCAGGTAGGAGTTATACTTTTCACAAATTATGTTGTCTAGGGCCCAGATACAGGAAAAAACAATCTCCAGAACTAAAGCTGACCAACAAGACCAAGCGCCCAGTTAGGTCAAGACTTTAGCATAAGCAATTAAGCAAATATGAAATATACCATAAGATCCTTAATTTCCCGGATAACTGCACAATTTCACATCTAGATCCGTCACCTTATCTGTACGAAATAACCAAAATTAAAAAGCTTGGCTGGTGTATCATAAAATTGGCAAATGAGTACAAAGGTCAAAGGTCGATTTGCTTTATCCCCAAATCAAATCCAAACTAAGCAACAAGTATCCTATAGATATATTTCTGACTGAAGGAGGATTTGCGAACAAAGACGTCAATGGTTTGTTTAACCGTGCTTAACAGGGATGGCGATGTGATCCATAGAAAGAGGTAAATCTACAAATCCATCCCTAGCCTCCAGAAAACAATTGAAGCTGAAAACGCTTACTAACACATAACTGAAATTGAAGAACAAAACCCTATCACTTTCGAACTCTAGATTAAGCCATTTCTACAAGCATTTTTCATCCTAAACAAATTCTTAAGGTAAACTCAAAGTAAACAACACAAAAATGTTGACTTATACTACAACTAAGAAGAACACATCACACAAATCCGCCATATACAGAGCAGATTACAGAGAATCAGAAGCTAGGATTACTAAAGCTTATGGTTGATAACGGCATAGTAGAAATAAAAAATTCCATAATCAAGTATCATTTCTGGAAAATACCGCAAACAGAAAATATCACTCCGTAATCCGTATAGGCAGAGGAACAGAGCGCGAAGAACAAGGAGAAGAAGAAGCGCTTACGCTGAGAAGGCAACTCATCCAGTTGCTTCTTCTTCCTCCGCTTGCGGAAAAGCGAGAAAAGGCCCTTCATGATTCACGAGAAGCACAAAAAAGCCTCCAAGCCCGGCGCCAACACCGAGAGCCGTCAACGGTCAGCCGCGAAGTCCCCGACTACGAAACAGCCGGCAACGTTTTCCGTTTCACCAATGGAGGCGGAGGAGCGGTCGGATCTAGAAAATACGGCGGCAGAGACGACGGCGGAGTTAAACCGGAGAACAACGGCTGTGGTGAAGTGAAAGCAAAAATGACGTCTCCGAAGAAAACGCGAATTGCGGAGGCATAAATAGACAGAAGAGAGGGATGGAGTCATGGAGGGCGTAGCGTAGCCAAGTGGATCTTTTGTTCTCCCGGTTGCTTAAACGGTGTCGTTTGAAAGGATTATTGAGGATACTTAGCAGATAAGTTCACATTTCGAGTATAATGAAATCTAATAAAAACTGATTATAATTGGAATAGGTTATAGTGTATTATAAAATAAATCACTCGAAAACGCCTAACTTAACGCAATTTGTGTTATTTATCGCCTTTTTTTAAGCTTTAAATCTGCAATGAAATATCTTTATATTTTATTGAAATGAGGATATTTTGAGAAAAACATACGTGAGTATTTTTGACAAGGCAAATAAATGAATAATTAATGTGACAACTTTGAGATTTTTCTCCAATCTTTTTACTCACTCTTGCAAAATCTGTTAACCACGTCATTTCAACTCATTTTGAACCAGAAATCCGTCAAACACATTATTTCAAATCAGATTGAAAACTGAAAAAAAAAAACATTAATGCAAGAAAACGAGGATGATTTTCACTATACTCGAAAGAATAACACAACAAATCACACTTGATTCATTTAAATGGAGAAAACCTCCCCTTGGTTCATTTAAATTAAATTTCGATGAATCTACACTTGATAATAATGAAAGCTCATTTGACCACATCATTCGTGATTGGGAGGGCATAACGATCCATATTAGATACGACAGATTGACATGGGTAACCAGACCCCATTAAAGGCTGAGGCTCTAGCACTAAGACATTGGAATACCGACACTGGGTATAAACAAATGTCATATTGAAAGGAACTTCCTCATAATCATAAACCATTTAAAAACAAAATCTATCTGTCATTGGGAAATTGAATTAGTAATGTCAAACATTAAAACATCATTGTTGAGTGTGAGGAAAGTCTCCTTCTCCCACGTACCCCGTAATAACAATAGAATAGCTGATAAAGTTGAACACATTTGCTGCTGTGTCAGGGACCTCGACATTTATACTGATTTAGGTCTTCAAGACCTCATCCATAAGATTACTAGCAAGTAGGATCGTCCACCCAAATTATTACTGATTAAAAAAAAAGTGACAACTTTGACGACTTATGCCGAAATATATTGTACTTTTGCATAAAGTTAATCTACGAACTGACAAAATAAAATCATCACAAAGTTGTTCTCATGCCCACCTAATCGTGTTACCCAGAAGCTTCGGTAAGAAAAAGCATGAAAAGTCATAGACCTTTAAGAAAGTGTTGGGAGTTCATTTAATCATTTAATTTTGGTCAAATTGAATAAAATCACCCTTAATAACCTAGTTTGCTCAACATCACCTCTTAAATAAGTACATAATAATTATAGTAAATCACATGTTAAAATCCAAAAGTTTGCATAGATTCATCCATTTTAAGATCTATAAGGGTTTCAATTAAAATCAGAAAATGACAACAATACCCTTAATATACATCCAATTTTCTTTTGTATATAATTCAACGACAAATAACTCATGTTTCTTTGTAATTTGTTAGATTGATAGGGGGTTCGGGACCCTTCAGGTGGACGAGGATAGTGAATTTAAGGCATAATAGCCTTTGATTTGTGCACCTG
This sequence comes from Persicaria tinctoria, assembly GCA_037127255.1. Classification (NCBI taxonomy): domain Eukaryota; kingdom Viridiplantae; phylum Streptophyta; class Magnoliopsida; order Caryophyllales; family Polygonaceae; genus Persicaria; species Persicaria tinctoria. The sequence continues at coordinate 7,661,503 of JBANSL010000013.1, read as the reverse complement.
TCCAATACCCCCACCCTCGGACTCAGGTTGTTAGATTGAATCGTATGGGTGACATGATTCTCTGTTCCATCCACTTTTCTGTTTAGGTCACATTTGAACAGATCCATTATGAAGGAAAATTTATTAAAATAGAAGTCAAAATCCCGTTATACTTAGTATTAAATGGAGTAATACAAACGCGACAAAGAATCAAAATTTAACAAACAAAGAACTAAGAGTTACATAGTTCACTAGATTGATTACATTGATGGAACAGAGAAATTTTATTGAGGATTTAATATGACAAATTGAAGCATATCATGTTATAATATACATGAGAGATTATATAGCACTAAAACCATCTGGACGCCCAAATAAAAGCTCAAGTCTAAAATTAGGCCGAATGATGATTCAGTATGACACGCATTAATGCCTTTAATTTGATTTTATTATCTGTTTTTGGTATACACTCAAAGTCTGACTAAGGTTTCATGAGTCTCTATATATACTCATGAAATCTAACAATTTGTAATGCTAGTTTAATTTTTGTTTGCCTCCATTATAAAAAAATCATATTCTTCTGCCCGTGGACGTAGGTAACGCATTGTTGTCGGACCATATAAATCTCTGTGTCGTTCTTTATTTGTTTATCGTTCTCGTTACAACAATAAATATACACTTCCGTGGTGAAAATGATATACAACATTATTAAAAACAATACATCCATGCCTCATATTGTCACATGTTATCAATCAAGCCTTGAAGGACTGAAAAATATGTACAATTACAAACCGGAGAATATGCAAAACAAAGACCTATACACAGGATAACCAGTAACCTTAATTAACACAACAAACTGTTTGCACATCTATCACTTTACACAATCTTGCAACATCTCAATAGGGCAATAGCAATATCATGGGCGTACCAACGTACTCGATATATCCGGATTCAGGCAGGTTGGCGGATTCTTGGGCTGTTTGTTTCGGCTTTTAGTTTATCCGGTGAGGCATTGCCTTCTAGAACATGAACCACCTAGTTCACACACCATATTTGTTCAAATGTAGCAATTTACTAAAATCATACGTTTAGGCAAGAATGTGAGATACCTGGCTCATTCTCGGCCTATGATCAGGGAAGTGATGAACAGAAATCGCTGCACAAGTAACCATCCGGTCCATTTCTTCGTAGGCATAATTATTCGCAAGCTTTGGATCGATGAGCTCACTCGCAAACTTGCCATCTTCCAGTGCTTGGTCAAGGAGTGGCCTTCCCTGCTTCCAATCCAAGCTTCCAAGAATCAGTCGCACACCAACCTTAGACCATCCACAATGGTTGTGTGCAGATGTGTATTTTTTAGACATTTTTTAGCTCCATTGGTTGTTTTGGGTATGTGAAAATTTACACATTTGAGCATGTGATGTGCAAATTTGAGCACACCATCTTCCTCATGTGCATAAACTTTTAAAAAGAACAAGACAATTTCATTGGTTTGTTTTTGTATGATTTTATTTTCCTTTTTGTTTTAAATAAATTTTATTTGAATGATGTGTAAAAAATGCACATTTCACTAATGGAGTAAATTACTAAAAAGTGATATTTAATTTTACACATATTGTGCAAATGTGTATATTATAAGCAAAACCATTGTGGATGATCTTATATATTAGACTTGGATTTTATAATATTTTCGATGTGGGACAGTTATCCATAAGATCTCAATATTAATGTTAAAGAGGCTGCAAACATCACCCATTCGACCAAATTGATCGCTTGTCGCCCAGTTATCAACTCAAGTAGCACCACCCCGAACGAGAAGACATCCGATTTCTCAGTCAGTCTCCCACTTGACCCGAATTCCGGAGCCAGATAACTGCACATATATCTCAAGTTATATACAGTGTGATCTTACCCGAAATTCGAAACTACAAATTGTAAATCTTATGGAATTTTTGAAAGATTTATAAATAGCCCTTACCCAAGGGTTCCAATCACCCTGGTAGTAACATGAGTTTGGTTGTCAGGAACAAACTTAGCGAGTCCAAAATCCGCAACCTGCATTTCAAATTTTATCTAAGATCTTAAATGAGGAAATCTAATTTCAGATGAAACATGGTTGAGTGAAGGCTTACTTTTGCTCCAAAATTAGAATCAAGAAGAATGTTAGATGACTTAATATCGCGATGAACGATTCTTGGGTGACCTGCAAAGACATTGCAATCCACAATATAAATTTCTAACCCTAAGTTGTATCATGTGCCCTAAAAAAACTTGGAAGTGTAGTATATACTTCAGAGGGAAAAATGACCTACATTCTTCATGTAGATATGCAATTCCTTTTGCAGCACCCAAAGCTATACTCATTCTAGTTGGCCAATCCAGCACTGTTGTTAAAGTTCCTGCATTTTCAATCTTTTTTCATTAATAAAAATATCGACAAAAATTTTTTCAAAAAAAAAATATCGACAAAAATGGTTACAGACTATGTCAAAGTTTGATGGGTCAATAACAAGTTCATAAATGAGATGCTTAGAGCCAAGTTTAGCTTAAGCAAAACACCAAACTTTTTCTCGGAAAATTTTCGGTTGGAGTCATTTTTAAAAAGAAAATCAAAGAAAAAAAAATAAAACAAAAAAGAATATAGAGACTCTCATAAATTATAAATGCACAATAATTATATAAGCAAAAATAGTGCCCAATTTATAACAAGATTGTCAGATATTTTAATATAACATACCTATTCGAATCTATGAGATTTTTAATTATAGTATGAAGATATGAAGTTTAGCAAAAGATAGAAACATATTGGTTTCGTAAATAACATGTGAAGACTTGAAGTGGGTTACAACTGCTAATCTTCAAACGTTTATAACTTTTTGCGCAAGTGAAAGCTTGCACCTGATTATATATCAAATTGAAGCTTTCGGCAAGTTTCTTAGAAAAATTCTTCGCTCGATAGGGGTGATAGCCCCTTCTTGCCTCTTAAAGAATCTGCCACTGAATGTAACATTAGGGTAACATCTCAAAGTGCAACATCTTTAAAAACCCTAACAAGGATAGATGGATAGCTTACCTTGCAAATGGAAGGCCAAGTTGTTATTCTCCAAATACTCGTAGACAAGCAACCTCTCAAGCCCACTTACACAGTATCCAACTAAGGACACAAGGTTCCTGTGATGAACTCGGCTGATGACATTGATCTCGGTGAGGAACTCGCGCTCCCCTTGGAAGCTTCCGTCCTGGAGCACCTTGATAGCAACAGTGATATCTCCATCAGCACCACTAAGGACTCCCCGGTAGACAGAGCCAAATCCTCCGCGACCAAGAAAGTTGTCCTGGCTGAACCGGTTTGTGGCCCGTGATAAATCTTCATAGGCAAAAGCCCTCACGCCTACAAAGACTAGAGTCGATTGCGCATTGTCCCCAGTTGAGTGCGACGAAGAAGTTGAAGTACCACTGTAAAGGCTAGGGCGCGACTGATAACCCGGAATGTGTAGCACTTGTTGTTGTGGAGCCATAGCAGCCTTAGGAGACTGCAAATCACCTAAGTAGTTTATTTGAATCAATGAGAAAACAATAAGATGTCAGCTTCATATTATATGTAGGCAGATCCCTCTGCCTTTTATTGAAGTCCAACGAGACTAATGACTGGAACGTCCAATATGCATATAGAGTTGTTATATGAACTGAACAGCTCGAGCTGCTCGGAATCGGCTCGAAAACAGCACGACTCGAGCTCGTTCACTTACCTAAACAAGCCGAGTCTGAATAGGATTTTAAGCTCGAATTTTAAAACTCGAAAAAATGTCGTTTCGAGCTCGTTCATTTCCAAAAAAACAAGTCAAGCTTGATCAAAAAATAAAACTCGTTTAAAAATTAGAGTCGGCTCGGCTCGAACTCGTTTAATAAACAAACCAAGCTTGAACATGTCAAGCTCAACTCGTTATGCTCGAATAACAACCCTACTAGGAAGTGGTGACATAATATGTTGTAACATTTGTGATACTTTGATTGATAAAAAGGGAATAATAACAAAGGTAGATTATTACCATCTATTTTCCGTTTTTTCTTCCAAGTCCATAACCCAGGGCTTCTTTTCTCCACTTGGCTTTCCTATTTGGTAAAAAAAAGGGGAAAACGGGAGCAAACATATTTCTCAAAGAAAGAGAAAAGTGGGCAAACTGCACAACTTAGGATAACACCTTTTTATGTTGGTTTGTTTATTTGATCTTAGTCTAGTTCGATTAACTCAGTCGCATTATATTTGAATTGGATAATGTGTAACTCATTTAAATAATTGACTTTCCCACTCACAAACGACTCCATATTTCTAAGTAGATTCGAACTTCGAATCTCTTGGCATAGGATATAGTTTGACAATCACTCCACCAACCTACCTGTGATTGATTTGTTTCTATTAAATCACTCTCTGAAAGTTGTATTTAACCACTTTTTATATATATATATATATATAGTGTGTGTGTGTGTTTTTTCATTCCAATTCAAACCAAATTTGTCGTAATTAAAGTAGTATAAAATATTCAAAATACTTTTGGGCGGATGGTGAACTATAATTAAATAAAACATGCATAATTGTTAATATAGTACAATTTTAAAATTGAAGGATAATTTTGCTCCAAATAACCTTGAGTTTGTATCGTTTACCCTATGAAAAGGAGAGAGGGAATTGTCAAAGCCTTACTATTAAAAAATTATGGGTTATTTTTTAACTGCACTATTGCACTAATCGCTTTTAGTCGTCTTCTTATTGTGACAACATACTCGACCATCAAGTGTCCAATTTTACAATTTACAGCCAAAAATAACTTGTTTTTTGGAAGATTAGTCAAAGTCTTACCATTGGCAAATGAAGCTATGATGACCTAATAGGAATGGTTAATCGACATTTTTAAAATGGATAAATCGAGTGTATTAAATATTTTCCAAATTAAAATAGTACTTAATTACAGTTGTTTCAATTGGTGCCAGAAGGTCAGAAAGATTGCAGAGGTAAAACCCTAGAAGCGTTACGGGCGTTTTCCGGCACACACCCCCTGGTGGTTTCCGGCCGTCTGCTTTCTCTCCGGTCTAGGGCCGTGAGAGCTAGGATTCCTCTCGCCGATAGTGCGAGGTTCACCGTGCGTTCGCGTCCAGGTAAGTTTGTGATTGAAACAGTTTGTCGATTAGGGCAGTTAGGGATGGAAGACCGTGGAAAGTCGATTCATCTTACGGAAGAGGAGGTTAGTCTGGTGACTGGGGATGAAGCAGTGCAGGAGGGTAAGTCAGCCCACAACCGCCTCTCGCTGATAGGTAAGGTAATGTCGAAAAAGCCGCCGAACTCTTATGCCCTAAAGGCCACCATGAAAGGGGCATGGAGGACGAGGGAAGGATTCCTATTCAGGGAGATTAAAGAGAACCTCTACAACTTTCAATTCAGTACCCAGGAGGATAAGGAGAAAGTGTTGAAGGGAGGACCTTGGTCCTTTGATCGATCACTGCTTTTGCTGAAAGAGCCGGGGGAGCAGTTATCGGCGATTGCATTCACGCATACACCTTTCTGGATTAGAATTTATGATCTTCCGCTAGCGGCCTACACAAAAGCTATGGCTATGAGGCTAGGGCAGGTGTTCGGAGGAGTTATAGAAATGGACGAAGACGAACTGGTGACGTGCAGTAGATATCTTCGGCTGCGGGTGCTTCTTGATGTCACCAAGCCGTTACGTCGGGGGATAATGATCTCAATCGAAGGGAAGAAAATTTGGGTCGATATCAGGTATGAACGTTTACCAAATTTCTGTTACTCTTGTGGTTGCTTGAGGCATACGGAAACAGAGTGTGAGTCAGGTGCTGATGAGGTTTACCATAGCGAAGAGTATGGTGACTGGCTGAGGGCATCGCCGATCAGGGCTGCGAGAGACAGAAATAATTCAGATAAGGAAGAGGAAAGGAGGGTGATAAATAAAGTGATGGGGAGGGAGGAGAAGAGGGTTGGTAATGGGCGGGGAAAGGGAGGGAGAAAGACGCTGCTCTAGTTGCTCCAGGAAGAGGAGGAGGAGGATGAGGGAGGGGATGAGAGGGAGACCATTTTGACAAAAGAGGGAGAGGAAATGCTGGGGATGGTGACGACTGTGAGGTTAGCAGATACGGGGGGAGGGAGAGGGAACGAGGGAGATGGGAAAGAGGCTGAAGTGGGAGAGGAGAACAGGACTGAACAAAATGAAGGGAATGAAGTAGGAATAAAAGAAAAAGAGGAGGAGGGAACTAAGATATTAAGAAGGAAGTGGAAGAGGGCAGCTAGAGGGCTTGAAGAAGGTCACAAGCAGAGTGGTGACGAGGGGGGGTTGGGTAATACATGTGGGCAAAAAAGAAAAGAGGGAGCTGAAGAGGGGGGAGACCATATGATGATAGACAGTGTGAGGGTGGAAATCGGTGGGGAAGGTAACGGGAAGAAGAGAAGGGTGGATTTGGAGGGATCTGACCAGCAGATCAAACCGGCCGGGGACAAAATCCCCCGTCGGGAGCTATGAATTGTATAAGCTTTAGCTGCCGGGGATCGGGGAAGGCCCGAGCAGTGCAAAAACTCGCCGAATTGGTGGGTAGAGAGACCCCGAGGGTGCTTTTTCTTATGGAAACGAAGAGCAACAAGGTTAGGATGGAGACGATAAGAATTCAGCTAGGTTTCAAATGTATGTTTGTGGTTGACTGTATTGGGAGGTCAGGCGGTCTGGCCCTTATGTGGGAGGAGGGTTGTGATGTTCAGGTGGTGTCGTATACTCAGCATCATATTGACAGCATAGTGAGGGTGGGGATGTAGGAACCATGGAGGTTGACTGGAATGTACGGATGGCCGGAGAGTAGGGACAAACATCACACCCTTGCTTTGTTGAGAAGGCTGCATGAGGAACCACATAGAGAATGGCTCTGCATGGAAGATTTTAATCTGGTTACCTCCTTAGAGGATAAAAGAGGTGGTAATATGGCTAGTTTTGACAGTGTGGTGGAGTTTAGAGAAACAATCGAGCAATGTGGCTTAAGAGATATTCCGTTTATGGGGAACCGGTTCACTTGGGACAATAACAGAGAGGAGGGTGGATTCATTCAGGAGAGGCTTGATATGGGTTTCGGAAACGGTGAGTTTATGGATAGGTTCTCAGACTCGATGGTGGTGCATATGGGGAAGTGTGATTCAGATCACCTACCGATCAAAATCTGCATGGACGGAGTCTCTCAGAGACAGGGTGGGAAGCGTGAAAAGCCATTCAGGTTCGAAGCCATGTGGTTGAGGGAAGAGGACTGTTCTGAGATCATTGAGAACGGGTGGTTGAACCCGGGGTTCATCTCAGGCGGTCGAAGGAATCGCTGGTAAACTAGAGAGGTGTGCAACTGATCTGAAGGACTGGGATGAGTGTGTTTTTTTGGGAATGTGAGGGCGGAGTTAGGGAAGATCAGGAAAAGATTGACGGAAATTGGACGGGAGATGAATGGAAACCGAGTAAGGGAAAGAAAGAATCTGGAAAAGAAGGAGAGAGAGCTTATGGAGAAGGAAGAGATTATGTGGTTCCAAAGGGCAAGGGATAACGAATTCAGATGTGGGGATCGAAATACGGGGTATTTTCACAAGAAAGCAACGGGGCGGAAAAAAAGGAATAGAATTCAGAAGTTAGTGGAGGAGGATGGGTCGGAGAAGAGATCCCCACAGGGTATGACGGAAGTGGCGATGAACTATTTCGACAAACTGTTTCAATCCGAAGTTACTGCTGACCCGGCCACGACTACCTAAGGAATCGAGCATATACTATCGGCGGAGGATAACCTGGAGCTGTCACGTCCCTTCACTGCAGAGGAGGTAAAATTCGCCATTTTCTCAATGCATCCCACAAAAGCACCGGGTCCTGATGGTATGCCTGCACTTTTTTACCAAAGGTGTTGGCATATTGTCGGGGCTGATGTCACCACACTCATACTTAGTATATTGAATGGGGCGCCTCTGCCGGAGGGATTCAACCATACCTTTATTACTTTAATCCCAAAGGATCTTCGGCCAATTAGTTTATGTAATGTCATATACAAGATCTTGTCAAAGGTACTAACACTCAGGTTGAAGAAAGTGCTCGGGAAACTGATTGCAGCAAGTCAAAGCGCCTTTGTCCCAGGGAGGCTCATCACCGACAATGTGCTCGCGGCTTTCGAATTATTCCACTATATGAAGACAAGAAGAAAGGGTAAGAAAGGATACATGGCTCTGAAGTTGGATATGGAGAAAGCCTATGACCGGGTAGAGTGGGGCTTTCTGGAGCACTGTATGAGAAAGTTTGGTTTTGAGGACAGGTGGGTGGATCTAATTATGAAGTGTATCACGTCCGTTAGTTTCTCAGTTCTAATGGAAGGAGTGCCATCACCGACCTTCAGGCCGAAAAGGGGATTAAGGCAAGGAGATCCTTTGTCACCGTATTTGTTCCTGTTGTGTGTGCAGAAGGATTATCCGGTATGATCAGGGAGAGTGAGAAGCACAGCCGATTGAGAGGGATTAGAGTAGCTCCAACAGCACCTTCTATCTCTCATCTGTTCTTTGCTGATGATTGTGTTCTGTTTTTGGAAGCATCCTGTCAACAAATCTCGGAAATGATGAATATCCTCCATACTTATGGAGCAGTGTCAGGTCAACAGGTAAACTTCTCGAAGTCAGAATTGTCTTTCAGCAGGAATGTTGATGAGGGGAAACGGAAGGAATTGCAGGAGATGGTGGGAGTGCGTGAGGTGTCGAAACATGAGCGCTATCTTGGATTGCCTACCATGGTTGGGAGGTCCAAGAAAGTCATCTTTGAGCAACTGAAGGAGAGAGTTTGGAAGAAGGTCAAGGGATGGAAGAAGAAGGCGTTGTCAAGAGCGGGTAAGGAAGTGCTGATTAAGGCAATTGCTCAGTCTATACCTACGTACACTATGTCTTGCTTTCTTCTACCGGTGGGACTGTGCAGGGATATTGAGATGATGTTATGTAACTTCTGGTGGGGAGACAGTGGGGGAAGAAATAAGACTCATTGGATGAAGTGGAAGAGGTTATGTCGGCCTAAGGATAAAGGAGGAATGGGATTCCGTGCTTTAGAGATGTTCAATAGAGCCTTACTGGCTAAGCAAGCATGGCGGATTATGAGAGATCCGGAGTCCATATTGGCCAGAATTATAAAAGCGAGGTATTACCCGAGGGGTTCGCTTCAACAAGCATCGATGGGATACAATCCGAGCTACACTTGGCGTAGCATTTTAAGTGGCAGGGATGTGTTGTTGGAGGGGCTGAGATGGAAGGTCGGCAATGGCTCCGATATCAGTGTATGGGAGGATAAATGGCTCCAAAGGCCGGCGACTACAAGGTGACGGGTAATTTTCTTGGAGGGAACCCGGACATGAAAGTCATACAACTGATTGACTGGGAGATCGGTCGATGGGATGACGATCAGCTAAGTCAGGTGCTACTGGCGTGTGATATTGAAGAAGTACACCAGATTCGACTCGTAGATCCGAGAGTGAAGGATGAGCTGATCTGGAGCGGAACAAAGAATGGGGTTTTCACGGTTCGATCGGTGTATCACATGCTCTTCGAAAAGAGCTTGGATGGAGACTCACGAGATGGACCGTCGGGGACGTCTCGGATGAGTAGTGCGTGGAAGGGGTTGTGGAAGCTCAAGGTGATACCGAGAGTGGCATCAACAGTATGGAGAGCGGTCTCCGATGTTCTCCCGTGTATGCGGAACCTTGCGAGGAGACGGATTACAGATGTAGGGAGATGCAACCTATGTGGTAGGGAGGAGACGACTGTCCATGTATTGTTTGATTGCACCCAAGCGAGGAAGGTTTGGCGATACGCTCCAAAACTTGAGAGGAAATGGCAGTGTTCGAGATCACTTCAGGAGGTGTTTGCCACCGTGTTCACCGAGTGCACCAACACAGAGCGACAAAGGTGGGCGGTTATGGTGTGGAGCATATGGGGATGGAGGAACAAGCGTATCTTCGAGGGTGTTCGAAAGAGCCCTTTGGAGATTACTCAAGAGGTGGAGGCTATGCTTCATGAGTATGAGATTCATCGAGAAGTAACAGCTCCTCAAAGGACAACTCAGGTGGTGGTGGCGGGAGATAGGAGATGGAGAAAACCACAAGGAGCGAAGTTAAAGCTCAATTGCGATGCCAGCTTGACGCCATCGGGACAAGCCGCTGTCGGTGTAGTATGCAGCGACGGTGCAGGGGAGCTGTTGTTCGGTGCGCAGCGACAGATTCAGCAGACCAGCTGCGTGGAGACGGCCGAGGCAGAAGGCGTGCTCTGGGCTTTGCAACTGGCGGAGGAGAGGGGAATGCTCAACCTTCAAGTGGAATCCGACAACCAAGCACTCGTGACCAAGTTACACTATGGAGGTGAGGGGTTAGGCTCTTTGTATGATATTATTACAGAAATCAAGAGGTTGGCAGCATCCTTCGGGACGGTCGAATGGTGCCACACAAGGCGCGAAGGAAACAAGGCAGCTCATGGGCTTGCTTCTTTAAGGCCTATTTCTCACACATTGTTTTTCTCGGTTCATGATCTTCCAACAGACATTGCAACTATTATTGTGAATGAAATGGAATGATGATTTGTTGGTGCTCAAAAAAAAATTACAGCTGTTTCCTAAATAAAGTGACAACCGGGCTAATTACCAATGTAGTAACTAGGAGTAAACGATTTATTTAGATGTTTTTTAGAAGATTAAACTCGTAATATAAATGGTTATTGGTTAATGATATGATCTATATCTATATATCTATATCTATCTACCTTCTATATCTATATACATATACTAAAAACGGTGCATAATATCCTATCAGTGTTCGATCTAAAAGGCGCTAGGCGGTGGGTGGCTGCCTAGTGCCTAAGCGGTTAGACGGGCGTCTAGGCGGTGCCTAGGCGGACATAGACTAAACTTGATTATTTTCCTATATTTCAATGTATAGAACATGTCAATAATTTATATAATGTAGTAATATCTATAATATCACTCATAAATCCAAATTTGGTGTACTTAATTAACACTAAAGTCAATAAATGTAAAAGCGCTCGTCCAGTTCATAACTTTAAACCTCATAAAATCTGAAACCATAGGCTTGAATCAAAAGTAAATACATCCCGACTTGGGGGATAAAAAAAATTATAAGCTAACTAATCACTCTCCTAGAAACTAAATCTAAATAATCACCCACCTAGACGGGGCTAGGCGTGGAATATACCGCACTTAGGCGGGATTAGGCGGCGCTTAGGAGGAAATCCGCCTAGAGACCGCCTAGGCGTAAAAATTCCTAGATGTCTTGCCGCCTAGCGCCTAGGCGCGATTTTTAGAACAACATATATTTTAATTAATTGACAAAAATATAAATAAAAAAATATTTCATAGTCATACTTACCAAAAATATTAATAGATAAATATGTAGTATTTGATAGATGCTATTTTATTTATATCTAGATTGTTATTTTATTTAATCATTGTTATTTTATTTATATCTATATTGTTTTTTAAGGCCAAAATAAATTATTAAAACATTATGTATCCATAATATGTAGCCACAATCCATACGTACATAAATATTTTAGCAAACTAACGTAATAAATATGTACTACATATTTAATAAAAATCAATATTAAAATATCTCTAAAAATCAACTATCTATTATATTACATGAGATTTAATTAACGGTAGATTAGAAAAAAATATTTATATATAATATTTTGAATTAATTTTATTTGTATCTATATTACTTTTTTGGGGGAATATTTATTTATATTTAGATTATTATTTTTTATTTATTAGAATCTATCTAGATTATTTATAATATTGTATTAATGTATTCTCCGTAAACGGGACGTGACTTACACTAGTACACATAATAAAACCGATGCATACATGTGGTCGCATTGTGGTTGATTCTAGAGAAAAAAAAATATCATATGTGGCGTGTTGTGTTTGATTCTAGAGAGAAAAAAATTAATAAAATAATAGTTTATAGAAAGTTATATAAGTCACAATCTATCTATCTATATTTTTAGTTAATTGACAAAAATATAAATAAAAAATATTTCATAGTCATACTTACCAAAAATATTAATTAATAGATAAATATGTACTATTTGATAAGTGTTATTTTATTTATATCTAGATTATTTTTTGGTGAAAAAAATCATTTATCAAAATTAATTATTTAATAATTATTATTTTATTTATATCTATATTATTTTTGAGACCTAAATAATTTATCAAAATACTATGTAGCCACAATCCATCCGCTGATAGATATTTTAGTAAACTAACGTAATAAATATATACTATATATATTTAATGATAAACAATATTAAAAAAAATAGTTGTCTATTAAATTACGTGGGATTCAATTAATAGCATATTAGAAAAAAAAAATTGAATTTTATTTTTATATTTTGAGAAAATCTAAATAAAAGATATTTAGATTTCTTATAATCCGTCGAACTAATTTTATTTATATCTATATTATTTTTTGGTGAAAAATAATTTATATTTAGATTATTTTTATTTATTTATTGGAATATATCAAAATTATTTATAATATTATATTTAATGTATTCCTTGAATTGGTAAATAAAGAGCGGCTATATATTTAATGTATTCCCCGTACACGATACGGGACCTACATTAGTTGTCTATAAAGTATAAGCATAGTAAATCTTCATTGTGTCATTTGGTATTAGGTGGTCTCCGTTTATCAACCAAAAAAACACAATGTTTTTGGTATCATACAAGTACAACACACAAACGTAGATCGACGGTTTTATCTTTTTGTCAAATCCTCATCTCTCTCTCTCTATATATTTTTTTTTTGGGTGTGAAAAAGCTTATGCGAGTATAAGTCTAAGAACATAAAAAACATCTGAATAAAGAAGGGATTTTCTACCACACCCCAAAATAAGAAATACTCATTAAGAAAAGTGCCTTTTCCTTTTTTTTTCGATATATTAGCCCCTTATAACTAAAACATAGGGTTTTTCTTTTTTTTAGACAATACCCGATCCAGATCTAAAACAACTGAGTCGATCGAACTAAACTAAGATTGAAAAAAATAAAAATAAAAAGATACTAATACCCATGGGCGGAATCATACCCCGAAACGCTGATTCCGCCCATAATGGGAAACTTGAACACCTTACCAACAAAGGAAACGGTGAAGCCCTGAGCTGAGGCTTAGCACCATCGGGCGTGTCGTTAGCACCAACACCCTCCTCCCTTGCCGTGCGACGCCGCCTCACCCAGACCACCAAAGCCACCAGCGCTACCAAGAACACCGCCACTCCAACAACCACACCTGCCACCAGCCCCGCCGGGCTTCCACCTTTCTCCAAGGTTGTTGAAGGTGATGGTGCAGGGTTCCTGCCACCGCCTTTCTGAGTGGAGACCTTTGGTGGTGGTGGCGGCCTAAGACTATCAACTGGAGCCAGAGTCGGTGGCAATATCGGTGACCCCTGCATCTGGCGCCTTGATGTGGTGTTCACCGGCGTTTGATAAGGTCAAGCGTATATAAATCTTGCTAATTTATTAGAGCTTAACTGGCTACATATATATTTGCATCCAGCATTGTTGCTTCTTCAAGGCACAATTGTTTATTTTTAAGGCACAAGCACAATCAGACTGGGTCATTGCTCACATACATAGCTATGTCATATTATATCATGTTGACACAGATAGCTGGTTGGATATTGAGCGAGTTAGATATTAGCAATATGTGTTAGACTAGTGATTTTTTACCTGGTCAAAATATTATAGCTTACGCTTTGCTCGGATATCTCTAAGAATAACAAAAGGCCTTTCCAACATACAATCGACAACACGTGCTTATGGAAGGAGTAGAAAAACTTGAACGACCTTTCCAACATACACCCTAACAGAAAGCAATGATCCTAGGAAAGCAATATTATAAAAAAAATTGATCGAATTTCCCTAATTAAGTTTGATAAAAACCATATACCCTTAGCATAGGTTAGAAAAGTGCAAGCAAATAGTTCTTGGCACATTGCTTGCGGACATGAAGGTAAGAAAATCAGTTAATGCCTATAAATGAATTAACAGGACTACGAGAATAGCAAATCACATGATAGCAAGACAAGATACTTATATTATATGCCTTGAGTAAAAACTGAAGCATGTAAAACATTCAATAACTCAACTCAACTCACAATTTGGAAAGTACTGAGAGAAGAACAATAAAGATCGCAACATGATGTATGAATTGTTCCAAAACTTTCATTGCAGGAAAAATAAAAATGTCTACATGAGAATCAAATTACCAATTTCTTCATGCAGCTGTTGTAGATTGCTTCCTTGGTGTAGCTTGAGTTCCTATTCAAACACAAAACAAGCAATATTTGAGAAGTCGCTGCAGGAATGGAACAACAAGTAACAGCATTTTATCACAGCAGATTCGAAAAGCGATAAGCATAATGTGTGATGATAATAGCAAACCCTATGGAGCTCCATCCATGTACTCAATCAAACAAACTTTGAACTCATTTCATTTTGCTCTAATAATTAAATCGAAGCTTGGGAGAGCTAATCTAATAAGATAGAACTAGTTTCATAATCCTCCACAAATTATTAGTGTTTTCCCCCTTTTCAATTCACTTCTCGACGAGTCATGGACTTGCAAACTCATACCAATTGTGTCTACGAATGCTAAGAAAATGAAAGAAATCAATCCAAGTTCCTCTATTCATTCTCTTCCAGATGAGTCAAGGTCTTGAATCCTATGAAAATGAAAGAAATCAATCCACATTGTTTAAATTTATGTACCTTCTCTGAAATTGGTCTTGAATCGGCGAGGAACATTGCGAAGGTACCTCATCCTACCGGTTCCAGTAGTCTTCCTCCTAATGGCCTTCACACTCCAGTTATCTGGCATTCACACAACACAAAAATTCAACACCTCAGGCAAAAAAATGTGCAAAATAATCCAAATTTTACAAAGCCAGTGCACGATCAACATAACACAATATGAAGATTTCATCTTCTCTCCACTCCAACGAACACAATCACATACCAAAACAGTATCATACGGAAGAAATAATAAGATCAATTGCGGAGAGTTAAAGGTGCATCAACAACAGATCAAATGCCGAAAACCTAAACAAGAGAAATTATTGGAAGTAACGGATTCAAATGCGAAGGAGCGTACATTTCCTCAAGCGAGCGGCGGGGTAGGCGCAGGCGGAGCAACGGCTCTTCTGGAGGTGGAAGCTGCGGCGGCCACATCGAACACAGAGCGTGTGAGTCTTGTTCCTTCTCTTACCGAGGCTCCCTGTTCCTTTTCCCTGAGGATTCCAAACTCAAATCGATCAAAATCCAGAAAGACAGAGGTGTGCAATTGGAAGGTTTTCCGATGGAGATTAAAAGCAGAGACAGCAAGGGAAGATAATCACCATCGAATTAGCAGATGAAGCAGAAACCCTGCGATGTAAGCTCAGGCAAGAGGGGATCGGAGGAACTGAGCACGGCGTCTGATGTTTTTGCTCTTATACTTCCAACAACCAACCAGCGAAATTAGGGTTTATGGAAATTTCTCTTTATCCTTTTTCTTTTTTTTTATTATATATGGGAAAGTTTTTTTTTGTTGAAAAGAAAATAATTAGAAACTAGTATAATTCCCGCGCCGTGGTGCGATTTTTTAAAACTAAAAGTTAAGATAAAAATCATAAAAAACTTTATGATAAATTTATCTTATAATTATCTCAGTTTTTTTTTAAATCTCATATAAAGTATAAATGTATAAGACATAAATATAGATATTTTAAATTACTCGGTAGTAATAATATCAATATCATTGTAACTTTATTCAAATGGGATATGTCATAACCAACCGTTATATTCAATGTTTTGAATTAAACTCAATAGTTAGCAAATAAATTTTAATTAAGCCTAATAGTTAGTAAATAAATTTGAATTAAGTCTAATAGTTAGTAAGTAAATTCGAATTAAGTCCAATAGTTATATTAGATTGAATTCAATATTTTGAATTAAGCTCAATAGTTAGTAAATATGTTAAGAATAAAAGAAAAAATGGGATTGGTTTAAAGAGATAAAGGGAATGATGAAAATTGTGAAGAGGGAAAAAAAATAAAAAGAAAAAAAATCTGATTGGGCAAAAAGGAATGAAACGTGGAGAGGCTGTCACTTAAGCATAGAGTATTCTAAATTAAGTTATTATATAGATATAGATAGTTATATTAGATTGAATTCAATATTTTGAATTAAGCCCAATAGCTAGTAAATATGTTAAGAATAAAAGAAAAAATGGGGTTGGTTTAAAGAGATAAAGAGAATAATGGAAATTGTGAAGAGGGAAAAAAAAATAAAAATAAAAAATCTGATTGGGCAAAAAGGAGTGAAACGTGGAGAGGCTGTCATTTAAGCATAGAGTATTCTGAATTAAGTTATTATATAGATAGTTAGTAAATATGTTAAGAATAAAAGAAAAAATGGGGTTGGTTTAAAGAGATAAAGAGAATAATGGAAAGTGTGAAGAGGAAAAAAAAAATAAAAATAAAAAAATCTGATTGGGCAAAAAGGAGTGAAACGTGGAGAGGCTGCCACGTAAGCATAGAGTATTCTGAATTAAGTTATTATATAGATATAAATAGTTAGTAAATATGTTAAGAATAAAAGAAAAAATAGGGTTGGTTTAAAGAGATAAAGGAAATAGTGGAAATTGTGAAGAGGGAAAAAAAATAAAAAATAAAAAAATTTGATTGGGCAAAAAGGAGTGAAACGTGGAGAGGCTGCCACATAAGTATAGAGTATTCTGAATTAAGTTATTATATAGATATTAGATGGTGGACCATTTGGTTTATAAGAAATCAAATAATCTTTAGAAATGAAAACATTCCCTCTGCGGATGGTATTAAGAAAATGATTATGAACAATATTGAAAACTGGAGAAAAGCTAGTAGATGGAATGAGATGGAGGATGACGGCTTACAAAAACAAAATAAGGGAAAAGGTCTCACTAAGAACAATAGGAAAACCCACAGCTAGAAGAAACCTTCGGCTGTCAAATACAAGTTAAACTTTGACGGATCATTTAAATCAACCTCAAACAGTTTCATTGGATACATCATCAGAGATTGGTGTGGCGACCCTATCAACATTGGTGGTAAAGCTATTGGTGGACAATCACCTCTTATGGCGGAAGCTCTAGCCCTACGTCTTGGGGTAGAAAAAGTTAGAGAATTAAAGATAACCGATCTCATAATAGAAAGAGACTCAAAGATTATCACGGGCTATCTAAGAACAAAAGTTGGGTGTCCTTAGGAAATAGAAATGGTTATGTCAGATATTCAAGTCCTTCTCCAAAAAGTAAATAATGTTGATGTATCTTATATTCCCCGCATTGGTAACCGGGTAGCGGATAAGGTTGCACACTTTTGCTACTCAACCAGGGGGCCAGAGCTATATCTAGATACATGTCTTCTTGACCTCGCCTGACATGATGTTTTCGGATAGGGTGTTCCCATCCGAATTTTTACCTAATTAAAAAAAGAAAAGAAATACCAGACTAAATACACCCCAAATCTTGCACGTCAATTACGACGTAAAGGGTTGAAGTGGATTAATTAATTTTTTTAGCGTGCTAATTAATTGAAAAGGCATGCACGTTAATTCCGACGCGCACTTTTAATGGAGTATTTGCAGTGTATCTAACACTCTATAATGTTTGAAAAATCGAGAGATCGGAAAAAAAAAGTCATCAAATAAAAAAATACCAAGCAAAACGTAAGGTCGAAAAGATGCAGGAAAGCACGAGTTCTTTTCTAATAATTAGTAGAAGACAAAGATTCATATAAAACAAATATGAATCGTCAAATATCGATTATGTTAACGATGTTCTCTTGTACATAAACAAACGGGAGAGCCAAAACACACGGTCAAAATCTCACTAGTGACACGAACAGGGACATATCACAAGGTAATCATATATACCTAGTTACTGTTGGGTCAAAAAAATATAATTGAGCAGTGATGCCTTTATGGAAGTCTATTAGGTTACAATCGTGACAAGCAAACACGAATGCATCATGGAGCATATCAAGCACATTAATCCACACTAACATGTACCTATCTCAAGGGACATGACATACGTATTCATTCCAAAAGACACAATCAAGTCCTTCACTGATGCATGCGAGACAAGCTGACATTTGATTATTCCATTAAAGTAGATATGCCTAGCAACTTTAATGAGGATAACAAGTATCATGCATATGAACAATGCACGAGCATGGTATACACACCAACAAGCAAGGTCAAATATAGCATGACGGGGTATATCATAACAACCAGACTACGTGTCATATGAGAACACATAAAAGCAGCATAGTAACTACTGTATCACATATGTCAATAATAATCATATAACAGGTTAAGAAGGGCATGTAATAATACGACGAGATACATTTATAAGGCATAGGTCCTACATGATGCTAGTGATACATGATAAGACAGGAGCATAGTCAAGAGTCATTTGTATGAGTTCAACATAATGTTCATGAAAGCAAGAGGGATCACCACAGAGTAACAAGAAGAATATCAAGGGCAATAGATTATAATCATGCTAGGAATGAACCATCATATGGCACAATAGCTATCACATTATAGAACAAGTACGACTTGTAATCATTTAGCGAGTCACATTGGAAAGCATAAGCCCTGCAGGATACTAATAGCACATATCGAACATGAGCACAATCAAGGTAATTCGACTAGATCCATTCTAACATTTATGTGTCATGCGTATGCAAAATCCTGGTATAGCGTGGTGTGTGATCTTGCGAGATGTCAAGTCATACATTCATGCAAGCACGAGAATATATCATAGAGTGATAGGGGAATACCATCGAGCGATAACATGTAAGCATGCTAGAATTAACCATCACGAAAAGCAAATCGATCTTTGAATTCAACATTAAACAGATCAGGATAATTGGATCATTCTAAGAGGATATAACGAAGGAAGGAACACATTATCAGGAACGCTAACCTATATCAAGAGGGAATGAGAAAGGGTACATGCAGGGTATAAATATGCACGAGTCACAATCAAGGATCTTACATGATACTAATGGCTCAACATAACATACGATACATACATGCATTTACTTGATTAACACAGCGATACGAACGAAATCAAATTAATCACATTCTAACGATGTAGAAGCATGGGAGGAAATGCAGCGATGTATAATGCGAGTTTAAGTAATGGGCAATATGACCGAAATACGGGGACATGTGTTCAAATCAAAAAATATTTGAATACGACATACATTTATCAAGATAATACCTCAAATAGCATGTTCACAAATAGAACTACTATTTTAGTCAAACAAAACCAAGGGCAACATCAACTAACATGCTAAGGATATCATCTTACGGGTATTCATTCAATGAAGAGTTGATCACACTATCATGGACCTTATTCAGGAGAAAGCAACAATCATATAGACTCATATCATGTGGTTCATACTTCCAATCGACCATCGGTAAGATCAGTACGATAGATCAAGTAGACATGATATGAAAACATATACTCATGACAGAAAACAAGGCACAACATGAGATCTAAGCAATGTAACTAATCATGGATGTAATAACATGACCGTCTTTTCACTAATGGCCATTTGTAAGGTGCATGCCAAAGATTACAAAATCATGGTATCTCATGCAATTAAGAGAGTGCCACTGTTATAACCAGACAGAGATCCTTAAGGATAACCATTGACTTTTCTCAACTGACTCATCACCCCTCTTTCCCGTGGGACTCTGGTACGACTCTTTATGGAAATAAGACACTGACTGGTCATCATAAGAATCGAGAAGGACAGCCCCATAAATACCATCTTCCAATACTCACTCAGACAACCCTCATATTCCAACATAATTCCCGAAGATAATGTGTTTACCAACCCGATTTCCCGTGGAGGGCACCGATATCCGGAAGAAGGAATCGATAGGACCATTAAGGGTTCACATAGTGGAAGGGGTTGTCCCACACAAGCCGGGCTTGACCATATAGGAATAAGGGTACTCCTTCTATCTCGTTTACACGGATCATTCAATACACATTTCATAGTTAGGAGATATTAATCATACCTTTAGCATAACAAACACTCAGCATAGAATCAGTCAATGGCAATTGTAATGATCTCCTTCGAGGGAGATTGCCCTCAGGCCCAATTGGTATATAAAGCACATCAAGCTATCTAATGCCGCTCTTCGAAGACAGATTGACCAGAGGGGCAAATACCTCACGATCCTTACCTAACTCGCCACTCCAACAACCGTGATGCAATTCCTTGGAGTCTTCCAGGCCCATCTGTAAAGAATAAGCTATATTTCGTCTACCCGTTCCCAACCACATCTAATAGGGATGGTCTAATGCCTTTTCTACCCATTCGATCCCTTTTTATTTGATTCCCTTATTTAGGAGGCCGAGTTCACATTTAGGCTAATTGAGTTAGTCATATTAATTTTATTTTGCCCCTTTAAAACTCTTTCAAATTCCTTTGAAATCCATGGGCGGTTTCCAAAACATACACCCACCTCTTTTGTACCTGAATTGCACAACCTGACTCTGATACCAACTTTATAACGGCCCAGATATAAATATTTAGGTTACGTTTTGAAGTTTGCCTTTGTTCGGATCTTGCAATCCATGTACGGGTCGAGGTTTCAAACCTCTAGAAATCAGTGTTCAAAGCGGGGATTTCGAACCCCAAAACAATCGAAGGGTCATTGGGTACCCTTAATCTGTCCTAAAAGCCTAAGTCGAAGAAATCCATTTGACGAAAGTGAAAATGAAAGTAGAGTACAACTTGCCACGGCGAGGCCAGGTCAAAACCAAACAATAAAACACAAGTCGAAAAGTCCTTAAATCAAATTAGCGGGGTTAGACAAGATCTTCACATTCGCCCAAGAGGTTTCCCACACCATAAAAAATAGAGCAAACATACCTAAAAATAATTTGTGCAAGCGGGGTCAGACCGAGTCCCTCCAACGCACTTTGTCCCACAAGCAAGCATACACATACGCTATATCTATAATAAAGATGTTCTAATGCAGTACGAAAAATAAACACGCAAGGCATGCTTTATCAGGATATAATATAAGTGTAGTAAGACATTAAAGGCGCCCAAAGAATGAAAAGTGCCCATATCTCTGTATTTCCCATACTCACACCGAGGTAGGGCACTCGGCCTCAGCTGAGGCCGAAACATAAAGAGATATATGTAGATCATGCTCATCAAATCGACGGGGGACCGAAACGGTATAAAACACGAATGCCCCCATGACCCTAAAAAAGATTCTAAGACTCGCAGATAACGACCGTTCTGTTTCGCAGTCACACAAAGTATTCAAATGTTCATTCATGGGTGCAATCCTAGTATGATACTATATGACATGCTTTAAATGCGTATGAAAAACCTAGTATGTCATATGATCACAAGTAGGAGATTTCTCTTTCGAATCTGAGTAAGCCCATAAATGAACTTACCTGGAGGCGCGCAAAATCCAAGCAATAAACACCAATTGTAAGAAATGTTCAACAGATCACAATCACCTAACCAATATACAAATATTCATAAGTCTATCTAAGTCACGCAAGGCGCCCTTAACTATAATACATAATTTCACATATCTCATTTCAGATCATTCCAACTTATCTCGTCATATATCATATATCATTTCATGTTCATATCATCTCAACATATAATATCTCATCGATCATCTCATCTTGCATCATCATATAACATTTCATATCTTATTTAAAATTCACATAATTCTCAAGTAGGATTCAACAATAAATTCACCGAGTTAAATCAAGTAAATCATTTTCCCAATGTTTTCCAAACTCTTAAATCTCAAGTTAAGTCAACTTAGAAAATCAAACATTTTTTTTAAATTCGTACTTAGTCAAATCCCGACATTAAACTTTTAAACCTTAAAACCAATCTCTCAAAATCATAATATAGAAATAATTCTGGCATTTAATTTCAAAATCATTGTATAACAAAGTCTGACATTTAGTCACCACAATAATTATATTTTCACAACCATATTTATAAATCAAAACTAATAATTCAGTTCAAATTTCCTAAAATCACATATTAAAACATCTCAAAGTACATATTCCAAATAATGTCACTTTCCAAAATAACTTTATAAGATATAAAATTCCAAATCTTTTGGCATTTGATCATTTTTATTCAGCTTCTGCGTTCTTCATGAGAGATGTATTCCTTGAAAAGAGCTTTCCAACGCATATTCATATGCGTCAATCGGGCGAATCATGACTCCAAAAGTGCGTTACAAGTTCAGTCTGCCGAATCTGTCAGCACTGCATAAGCGGCGTCCGCCGTCCCTTCAGATCCGAATCTATACAAGCGGCCACACTTCTATCTTTGTGGAAACTCTATCTGTCTATTCTAGGGTTTTTGGCCAACGGTTTGAGCCCTATATTAGACCTATTTTCATAGTTATTCTATGTGTTTCTTTATGTGGTGATGTTTATTCCTCATTTGTCTTAGTATGTTGCTTGTGTTGTGGGCTCCTCTATGTGTTTCGTCCTGCCTTCTGGGTCATGTGGAAGCACCCTCTCGACTTAGTCGGGGAAAGGGTGCGTACGATGAGACCCCCCAGACCCTGCCTATGGCGGGATATACTGGATTGTTATTGTTGTTGTTGTTGTTGTTGTTGTTGTTGTTGTTGTTGTTCATAGACTAACATTGAGATTTACAACCACTTTTCTCTATTCAATTCATTAGTTTAGGTTTTGTTTTCCATTCAAGAGAAGGAATTCAGGTAAGCCATGCTTGGCTAATCCTCCGTTGTTTTCATCTACACTTTCGAGACTTGGTTGATTTGTTTGTGAGTTTCCAATGAAGTATTGTTTCTCTCTTTAATATCTTTCGATTTCCCTTGCGATTATTGATGATATTATTGTGATAAGCTACCATGATAGTATCTTGCTAAGTATTTGCTCTTTCGCCATTGAATGAATTTCGTAGTAGCATGCTTAGGATTGTGAGAACCTTCGTTTGATCATGACTAAGTAGGGATTTCAACATATGTCTTAAACATCGGCTACCTTGCATAGTTGGTGTTATTCATATGTCTAGATTCTTAGGAACTTGTGCTATCTTTATGTTAAATCTTTGTCCGTGCTTAGGTTACATAAAGATGTAAGGGATTAATTGTGTTATTTGTGCTTTAATCTATTCAAACCAAGATGGAAGGAATTCATAGAGAATAATTTTAATTGGACTCAACGATCAACAAACCTAACCAATGTCGAGAATTTGTGGATATGGAAGCATCTCTTTTATCTATCATTTGCATTAGTTTAGATTAGTCTTTTATTTACTTTATTCCTATATGTTGTCTTTCAATCAATAATTGCACAGTTCTTGGAAATACTTGTGTCTCTTTGGGATCGACCCCTTACTTTCATCCTATACTAGTTTATTTGTTTGGGATTATTTTGATAAGGGAAATCAACGACTTTCACTCCATCAATAATCTAATTCAAATAAAAAATATATAATAACGACATAACAACATAATATAAAGGCCAAATTGCAGAAAACCACCCCTTAAATAACCTGTTTTGCATAAAACCACCCTTTTAAACCGAAATTGTAGAAAACCACCCTTTAAACCTATTCCGTTAGCAAATAACCACCCATCCATTTATTCCGTTGGTTTTTATGTTAAAAGGTATAAAATTATGATTTTGCCCCTGCCTTTTATTCTTTTCAATTCCCATCAAATTTGCGATTTCTAAAGTGAAAAAATATAAAAAAACATAACATAATTAAGAAAAAAAAAGAGGGGCAAAAGCAGGGAGGATAGAAATCTACTTATCTACGTCTTTCAATCCCCATCAAATTGGCATTTGGAGCACGAAATCTACGTCTTTCAATGTAAACCGCTCTTTCTTCTGCTAATTTTTTTTTTGAGCAAATTCTTCTGCTAATTGATTTCTACCATAAATTGGCATTTCGAGACACTCAAGAGGGTGGGATGATGAGGAGAGAGAGCATGAGCGTGAGTTGAGGCTGCAAGAATCAGTGCCGAATTTGGAGTAGGTTCTCGACTGAGAAGAGGATCTGGAGCTCGACGAGGGCGCCGCATCTCGGTCGCTCTTCAACCTATGGTAAAAGGCAATAAGGATTCAACCCATAACCCCTTGAAAATCTAAACCTGAATATCCTGGGAATGAAATCTGACATTAAACGGATGCAATTTTTTTTTTCCCCACACAGATCTAGCAGAGAGAGGAGACGAGCTTCAAAAATTAAAATTAGGGTTTTGTGGAGGGTAAGAGGATAATAAAGGCAGAGGTGTTTTAGAGACAAGTGCCATCTTCAATGGTGCTTGAGTTGTCTGTCGACGGTGTTCAGCGATGCTTGATGGGAGGCGGCCCGGGGAGTTGCGACGGTGGTGAAGAGTTGCTTGGAGATGGTGAGTTGGTGATGTAATAAACTCAAATTCCAAATATGCCCTTACTATTATGATAAAAGGCACGGGTAAAGTTGTAGTTTCATAGTTTTTAACGGAAAATTTAACGGAATAGAGGGACGGGTGGTCATTTGCTAACTACACATGTTTAAAGGGTGGTTTTCTGCAATTTCGGTTTTAAAGGGTGGTTTTCTGCAAAACGGGTGATTTAAGGGGTGGTTTCCTGCAATTTTCCCTAATATAAAAGGTGATATGCAATTGAAGTAACCATGAAATAACATCACTCTTCCAGTCCAACCAAATAGCCCAATGACTAACCCACCCCGATCCAAAACCCGCCCAACTGAAATCTGAAGGAAGAATGACCCAGGAGAGGATTCAGATCTTGTCTCCCTTCCCAACTGAATACCCGGATACCAAAACCACTCTCCCAAATCAAAATAAAGAAGGACTCGGATAGAAAGATATGGGCCATGCCCATATTCGAGCCCAACAAAGAATGAAAAAGAGGGGCATCAATATCATCTTCAACCTTATGAATAGGGCTCTGCACATCGACGATGAAACGAAAGAAACGAAGAAGGAGGAACCCAGGCTTGCCGGAGCTCTGACCAACCCAAACCTACACCCAGCATGATCGACACCATTCCCCGACCACCATAGACCCGAAAAAACTCAAACACAGACAAATGAATGAGAGAAAGATGGGGCTCACCGTGAGGAGTTTGTTCTCGTCGGAGAAGTCCGATTTGTGTTATCCGACGTCATTTGACAAGGGGAGCTATGCGTTTTGTACCTTGGAAGAGAGAGGAGTAAGTAAAGGTATGCCTTTATGAGGGTTCTAAGTTGAAATTTGAAACGAAAACCAAATCGATCTTCGAAAACGAAAAACAGAGGAGCAGAGGATCTTCGCGGCTCCGGGGCTGCTCAGGGTGGTTCCTGGGCTCGATTCTGGTTCCAAAGACTCCCGACTACTCGATGCTACTGCTTGAGAGGAAGAGGGGTTGGTTGCTCCACGGAACGAGGAGAAAGGGAAGCATTATCTTCTCGGAGAACAGGGGACACTTCCTAGGCTCATGGTGACGACACGGAAAAGAACAATGGTGGCCTGCCAGACGAAGAGAAGGGAAATGTGGAGGCTGATGGCTACTGCTTCGGACTTCGAAAACAGAAAAGAAAGGCTGGAGGAGATGGAGACGCCGACAATTGCTACTCAACAGAAACGAGAAATAGATAATGAGGGAGCGATGTTGGTGGTGGTTCTTTGGAAAACATAACTAAAGGGAGGAGGCACAGAAAGAACGAGAGGGTGAAGCAGGGTGAAGGTCGTTTGGATTCCTCTAAATTTTCTGGAAATTGCAGAGAATAGGAAGAAGGGGGAGTGAGTAGTGGATTTGTGGGTTTCTGAGTGGATGAAGAGGCCAAAAGGGGAGGGAATGCTCACATAAGGTGGAGGATGGAGATGAAGACAAGATTGTTGAGCTGTGAATTGCAATTTGGCCAACAAGGGGAATTTTGTTCCTCAACGTTCCGTGAGAAACGAGAGAGAATAAAGAAAAAGGAAATAAATACAATTTGTAAAAGGGTCCCAACAAATACCAATTTGATTTCCGACGCTCGATTCCAATCACGCTCTCTGAAACGAAATCCCAACAATAGAGAATTTAATTTAAATTTTCGAATCAATTTCAAGATGATCGGAATTAAATTAATTTTTATCAAATTCGGAGCTCAAAAGTGGAATCAAATTCCGTTAAAATTCAAATTCTAAAACGATGTCAGAAGAATTTTAAAATCGAAACTTGTGCTCGAGGATGAGTTTTATTACACTTTTACAAATTGAATAAAATAATAACATATTTAATTAAAATAATATATTCGGTCTTTACAACGATGATGTGCTCCAGCTCATTGACGTCGATCTCAATGACTTGAATCTAATTTTAGTTCAATAAACTCTTCCTATCCATGGAACCCGAAAACCCAAATTTACTCAAGGAGAACGTATGGGCGCACGGCGTGCGCCCCCTTTCTCTCTAATCCTCTTTGCCAGAAACCCTATATCCAGACCTCGATCGGGCATTTCGATCAATCTCTCCGCAAATCAAGCCTCTAATCCCCTCCAAAATCAAAACAAGTGTAGTCATCTCAGATCTAAACCATTTTACTTTTGGATCTGGCACAAAATCTGGAAAATTTCATGGGTTGGGATTTGCTTTCATTTTCGGGTTCCAATTCGTTCAGTTTTCTTTCAATCTTATCAATGGAGTAGAGTAGCCCTAATCAATGCCCCAATCACCGGTTCCCGCTCTATCGGCTCTCCCCTCAGCCGCCTGACTCGTTTCGTCGAGTCCTCTGACGGTAGCTGGTCTCTACAGCTTAGGTGGCTTGGTCTGTTGGCTTTGGAGTTCTATCAACGAGTTTGCCATCATCACTTCCTTTGCTCTCCGGGTCTTCATAGTGCTTCTTACATCTATGACAAGTATGCCTTCAAATCTCTCTCTTCCTCTCACAAAACCCAGTTGCTTTCTGGATCTGTGGATTCACATATATGCTCTTGAATTTTAGACACTTCTATTTAAACATCTATGCTTCAAAATTAAATGCCTCTCTCTCACCTAACTCTCTGCTCTTCCTTCTTGTTGTTCATAACTGATAGCATGCATTTAGGTAGGCATAATAGGTTGCATTTAGCTTAGTTATGATGCATATCATGCATGGTTTAAGCACGATTTGCATATTAGTTCTCTATGTTGTCGGAGTCGGAATCTACACACTTTTATTGATTATTTCAAGTAATGGTGGATCCGAGGAGGAGACATGAGTTGATAACGCATGAGATGAGAATGTATAGTTGATCGAAGAAGCTTACATGAAGATCTCAAGAGGTCCTGAGAAGAAGAAGCGAGCCTAAACGAAGAACAAGTCTGCAGAAGTTGTCGCCAGACATGCTGAACTTGTTTTGCACTTTCTGGAGGCCTCGGTTGTCCGATCGACTATTATGACCATGCGTTGGAAAGCTCTTTCAGAGAGCTACAACTTTCACGTTGACATCGAGAGCTGATTCAAAACAGATTTTCCGTGAAAGGCCTCTGGCTGCGACCGCAGCAATCATGCGGCGCTCGCGGCCAATCAATTTACGGCGGCCGCAGCATCCATGCTGCGCCCGCAGCATTAGCCGTCAGCACTTATCCGCAGCGTTTTAAATAATTAAAAACCCTAGATCTTCTTTATTTGTTTTATGGCCGACTTGGGTGTTATAAGGCCGACTTTTAGTGATTTTTCCAGCACAACTTCTATTTTTATTCATTCATCAGACAATTTAGAGATTTTGAGCGATGTCTTCCAGGAGGAACTAAACTCATCTATTCTGCTTGCAATTTGAAGCTTTATTCGGATTGATTGTGAGTTTCTAATTCTCGTTCCTTGTTTCCTATATTTGAATGTTTCAACTTCTTTGTGCTTGATTGTTTATTGTTTTGTTCTATCTTGTCTGGCCAACTTGTTAGATCAATTCAATCGCTAAGGTTTTGTAGATTCCTGGTTGTGAACCTTAACCTAAGTGGCAAACTTATTCCTTTAGGGCTGGTTGAACTAATTGAATGAGTAGGAAGTTGAATGTGTTGTTAAATCCTTTTTTAGGGACTGCAAATACCTTGGCTAATCTCTGAACTTAAAGCTATCAATTGGGTTAAATCCTTCTTTAGGGACTATTCGATTGATAAGGGTTGCTAGGACTGGTTGGACTAGTAACTATATTAGGTCGGGACAAGGGCATTCATAGGAAACTTAATAGGACGAGAAGAAGTTACAAGGATCGCTTCAATCCAATAAAGTGGAAAATTGTAGGTAGAATTGCTTCTCCTAATTGTTTAAAAACCAAATTCGTTTGCTTTGCTTTCTTTACTTTGCTTTGATAAAAGGCGAAACTTTCACATTCAAACCCCCCAACTGGTTACTTTAATTGACACATAAATCACATTTGAGTTATAATTTTCCCCGTGGGATCGACCTCTTGCTTATCGCTATACTTGCTTTAGGTTTGAGTTTTCTTTGGCGGGATCAACAATAGGTTTTCCCTCCGTCAATAACCAAAATCGCTTTGTGTTCTGTTGTTGGACTTGGTATCAGTACTGTACTGCTTTAATGGAGTCAAACCACATTGATAAAGGGAAGGGGATCCTCGTAGAGGATTCACCGACACCCAAAAAAACCCAAATCAAAGGGAAGGGGATCCACGTAGAGGATTCGCCGACACCCAAAAAACCCAAATCAAAGGGAAGGGGATCCTCATAGAGGATTCACCGACACCCAAAAAAACCCAACCTTCCTAAACCACTCAAAGATGCAGGCAACAATCTACCCAAAATAGTCACCATGTACCAACTTAACTCTTGTGAATGTATAACTAGCTGTCAAACACTTTGTTGTGTCTGTCTTCAATCTTATTGATAGCATGCATATAGGTAGGCATAATAGGTTGCATTTAGCTTAGTTAAGATGCATATCATGCATGGATTAAGTGCAATTTGCATATTTGCTCTCTATGTTGGTGGAGTCGGAATCTACATGTTTTTATTGATTATTCCAGGTAATGGTAGATCCGAGGAGAAGACATTGGTTGATAACGCATTGGATGAGAATGTCTAGTTGATCGAAGAAGCTTACATGAAGATCTCAAGAGGTCCTGAGAAGAAGAAGCGAACCTAAACGAAGAACAAGTCTGCAGAAGTTGTCGCCAGACATGCTGAACTTGTTTTGCACTTTCTGGAGGCCTCGGTTGTCCGATCGACTATTATGACCATGCGTTGGAAAGCTCTTTCAGAGGGCTACAACTTTCATGTCGACGTCGAGAGCTGATTCAAGACGGAATTTCCGTGAAAGACCAATGCAGCGCCCGCCGCATGGTTTGCCGCGCCCGCCGCCAGGGGCGGTATTCATGCTGCGCCCGCCGCATGGTTTGCTGCGCCCGCCGCAACTTTGCGGCGCCCGCCGCACGTACTGCCGTGCGCCGTTTTGATGGAAAAAACCCTAGTTTCTAATTTATTCACTTTGAGGCCGACTTGGATGCTTTTAATTAGGCCTTTTATGTTATTTTTCATTACCATTCATTCTATTCATTGAACACTTAGACAATTAGAGAGAGAGCGATGTTCGCCATGGGCGACTAAAACTCTCTTCGTTCTCCTTACAATTTGAAGCTTTATTTGGATTGATTGTGAGTTTCTAAATCTTGTTCCTTGTTTCCTATATTGAATGTTTCGACTTCTTTGTGCTTGAATGTTTGATTGTTTTATTCTATCTCGACTGATCAACTTGGTAGAATCAATTCAATTGCTAGGGTTTTGTAGATTCCTGATTGCGAACCTTAACCCAAGTGGCAAACTTGTTCCTTTAGGGCTGATTGAACTAATTGAATGAGTAGGAAGTTGAATGTGTTGTTAAATCCTTCTTTAGGGACTGCAAATACCTTGGTTAATCTCTGAACTTAAAGCTATCAATTGGGTTAAATCCTTCTTTAGGGACTGTTCGATTGATAAGGGTTTCTAGGACTGATTGGACTAGTAACTATATTAGGTCGGGACAAGGGCATTCATAGGAAACCTAAAAGGACAAGAGGACGTTACAATATCAATTCAACCAAATAAAGTAGATAGTTGTAGGTAGAGCGATCTTCTCTAAATTGTTTTGCATCAGTTTTGTTTATAGTTTATTTTGTTTTCTTTCTTATTTCAATCACCAAAAACCCCACTTTCTACTAATTGGTAAATACACATTGTTGAGAAATACTTGATTCTCTGTGGGATCGACCTCTTACTTGCTTGCTATACTAGTTTGTAGGGTTGAGTTTTATTTTGATACGGTTTAGGCGACTGAAAACCGCTCATCAAATTGGCGCCGTTGCCGGGGAATCAAGTTTATTTCTTTGTTTTGTGTATTTATTAATTTTTGTTTATATATCTAATTTCGTTGTGAACCTATCTTACGGTTCACAACACCCTTGCTACTAACTTTTTAAGATGTTGAGATTGTTGCAGTTTGAAGGTGAGAACTTTCACCAATATTTCACTAGATTGCATGAGTATGTTGACGACCTTGGTTCATGGGGTTATCAATTCAGCATCCGAGATATGATTATTTGCATACTTGATGGGATGACTGTTGAGACGCGAGCACTTGCTGAGTACATGAGTAACGGAGGTCTGAAACGGTTAGGAGGATTGTCGGGGTTGTGGGATTTTTTCTATTATATGGATTACCATGTTTCACAAGAAGTCTTGCTCGCTACGTCTTCTCCGCCGATGGAGGACTCTGGCACACACCTGGAGGATCCATTGCACACTCTTACTCAAGTGGTGCAGCAGTTAGAGGAAAGAAATATGAGCCGAATCGGAAAATTGGAGGAGCAAATGAGCCGCTGTAAAAACTTGGAGAATCAGATGAGCCAACTCATTCAAATTTTAAGTGCAAAAGGTGAGAAAGAAAGGAGTTTCGAAGAAGATGAGGAATTGGTTGCAGACAACGATAGTTTCTTAGATGATGGAGGAGATGGTCTAGTGCTTCCTGGCTTGGAATCTCATGAGTCGACGCATGAGGTTACATGTGATGTGTCTCCTACTCCATCTGCACCATCCATTCTGATCTCGCCTATTGATGAACCAGGTCTAGAGCCATCAGCTGAGGCTAAAGAGGTAATAAAGGTAAACTTTTGCAATTTTGAAGTTAATGGTGTATATATTGATCCTTTTGACTGCTATTTTGAGAAGCCACCAGCGGAACTGTGTTGGTGGTATCATATTCCTTCCGCAGAGAGTCATACTAGACTATTTGATAGATTGAAAGGGTTCTTGAGTTCCGCATTTTATGCTTTCAATTTATTGTGCTATGATGTGCTTTGCAAGATGTGTGCACAGGAATATGATATGTTACTGAGGGCCTTGACAATGTCTGAGAAATAAGGTCTTGAGATTGAGAATAAGTCAAGCCAATGACATTAAAGAGAGGCGCTTCTCGGGAGGCAACCCGAGGTAAGTTTTAGTTATTGCAATTCCTAGTTAGCTAGTTTTCTTTAACCCGACGCGCGCAATGCTCAGATCCGACCTATATCGCCCCTTCCACCACATTGTGAGTATTTCATTCATCTCTTTCTCTATGTTTTTATTTTTTGTTGTCTTTTATGTTTCATTGAGGACAATGAAAGGTTTAAGTGTGGGGGAGGGATTGCATTGCATATATATAGAATTTGCATATCATGTTTACTTATGATATCATGTTTACTTATGTTATCATGTTTATTTATGTTGTCATGTTTATTTTTATTCATATACTGCATATGAAAAAAATCCAAAAATATCATGCATTGCATTTAAGTGTTATTAAATACCCATCTGACTTAGTTTGTCCTCTATTTTAAATTTCAAGCATGATTCATAAAAATCCCATGGAGTTCTGAATGTTTTGATTTTTGTCTGTATTTGATTTTTGTAGAACATGAGCTAGCAAATATAATTGAGCATGTATGATTGAGCTAAAGTATGATTGAAATCCTAAAAACATGACCCTGTGAGGATGTTTGGCCTTATTTGAATTCTTTTGCTCAGTTGTGTGAATTACTCTCCTAGTGTTGCTACCTCTTGGCGTTGACTGCAGTATCTATTTCTAACGACCGACTCACATGTTTGTTGCTTGCGGAGTTTATGTTTATATTTTGAGTTTATTATTTGAATTTTTGCATATTTAGTGAATAAGGTGGCAATGGTTGATGCACTTAGTAACCGGATCTATGCATGACACCCATGGATATGATTCGCGCAAAAAGGTGTTGAAAACTATCCACTAGGAAAGAAAGCTTGATCATTGAGTAACCAAGTTCATTCATGACACCCATGTTTGCAACTTGCGTCAAAAGATGTTCAAGTGGACTTCATATTAATAGTTGAGGTGTTGATAGACCGGGGCCATTCATGACACCCATGTTTGCGCTTCGCGTAAGGAAAGCACCAAGACAAGAAAAAGAAAAAAAAAGAGAAAGAAAGACAAAGAAAAGAAAAAAAAAAGTGTTGAATTTTATTTTCTTTATTGTGTCCCGCAAGTAATGACATTTCGGTAGTTAATTGGTGATATGGTGGTCAATGTCTATGAGCTTAGTGCATTATTGGTTTGAGTTGAGAGTTGTACTTAAAAGCCTAAACACATGAGTGAAACACATATTTCTGGTGAGGTTGGATGATGTCTACTTCTAAGCTTTGATCACTATAATACATGCTATGACATTTGTTTGTTTGGTTTATGTTTTCACCTGCTGTGATGTTGCTTTTTGATGAGGTTGAAACTTGAAGGGATTTCCTGTGGGATACATTGATTCATGTTCATTCTATCATTGCTTGAGGACAAGCAAAGGTTAAGTGTGGGGGAGTTTGATAGCATGCATTTAGGTAGGCATAATAGGTTGCATTTAGCTTATTTAAGATGCATTTCATCCATGATTTGATTACAATTTGCATATTTGCTCTCTATGTTGGTGGAATCGGAATCTACACGTTTTTATTGATTATTTCAGGTAATGGTAGATCCGAGGAGAAGACATTGGTTGATAACGCATTGGATGAGAATGTCTAGTTGATCGAAGAAGCTTACATGAAGATCTCAAGAGGTCCTGAGAAGAAGAAGCGAACCTAAACGAAGAACAAGTCTGCAGAAGTTGTCGCCAGACATGCTGAACTTGTTTTGCACTTTCTGGAGGCCTCGGTTGTCCGATCGACTATTATGACCATGCGTTGGAAAGCTCTTTCAGAGGGCTACAACTTTCATGTCGACGTCGAGAGCTGATTCAAGACGGAATTTCCGTGAAAGACCAATGCAGCGCCCGCCGCATGGTTTGCCGCGCCCGCCGCCAGGGGCGGTATTCATGCTGCGCCCGCCGCATGGTTTGCTGCGCCCGCCGCAACTTTGCGGCGCCCGCCGCACGTACTGCCGTGCGCCGTTTTGATGGAAAAAACCCTAGTTTCTAATTTATTCACTTTGAGGCCGACTTGGATGCTTTTAATTAGGCCTTTTATGTTATTTTTCATTACCATTCATTCTATTCATTGAACACTTAGACAATTAGAGAGAGAGCGATGTTCGCCATGGGCGACTAAAACTCTCTTCGTTCTCCTTACAATTTGAAGCTTTATTTGGATTGATTGTGAGTTTCTAAATCTTGTTCCTTGTTTCCTATATTGAATGTTTCGACTTCTTTGTGCTTGAATGTTTGATTGTTTTATTCTATCTCGACTGATCAACTTGGTAGAATCAATTCAATTGCTAGGGTTTTGTAGATTCCTGATTGCGAACCTTAACCCAAGTGGCAAACTTGTTCCTTTAGGGCTGATTGAACTAATTGAATGAGTAGGAAGTTGAATGTGTTGTTAAATCCTTCTTTAGGGACTGCAAATACCTTGGTTAATCTCTGAACTTAAAGCTATCAATTGGGTTAAATCCTTCTTTAGGGACTGTTCGATTGATAAGGGTTTCTAGGACTGATTGGACTAGTAACTATATTAGGTCGGGACAAGGGCATTCATAGGAAACCTAAAAGGACAAGAGGACGTTACAATATCAATTCAACCAAATAAAGTAGATAGTTGTAGGTAGAGCGATCTTCTCTAAATTGTTTTGCATCAGTTTTGTTTATAGTTTATTTTGTTTTCTTTCTTATTTCAATCACCAAAAACCCCACTTTCTACTAATTGGTAAATACACATTGTTGAGAAATACTTGATTCTCTGTGGGATCGACCTCTTACTTGCTTGCTATACTAGTTTGTAGGGTTGAGTTTTATTTTGATACGGTTTAGGCGACTGAAAACCGCTCATCACTTATTCTAGCACCAAGTTTATTTTAATTTATCTGGTTATTTACAAGTTGATTAACCCAAGACTATATAATAAATTATGTAAGGAAAAAAAGCAATTTACCCAGCATGATGTCAATCTTTCAGCATGTGTTTGGATACCCACTAAAAACATTATCACTAACTTGGCTCGAGAGTGGTGTTCTCTCGAGCCAACTATATATCCATGCAAAATGCAGGATCAAACTGAAATGCAGAGCAATTACAAGGGTGTGACTTCTGCACCAGTAACTTCAACAGTTGGAGTTTATGTCACCAAAGATCTTTTTGCTGCACCTTGGTGCTTGGTAAGGGTTGCTGCCCCTGATCTATTTCCACTTCTTGATCCAAGTCTTGTGAGCCATCAAATTGAAACCGAGAGTTGTAACAAGCTGATTATTTACCTAATAAAACATACCAATGTCAAAAAGAATTCCTATCAAGCAAATTTCATCATATTCTGTCAGCTCTCTTGTATGCTTGCTATATCTTTCAGAGTTGGCTTCACCCTCAAAATAACTTGGAGAAACAATAGATGTAAACATTTTATTACATTTAAACTGTATGTACTAGTGTTTTACTTTGATCTCTCTCGGTGTAATTCAAAGGAATGTAACTCTAAAATGTTATCTTACTCTTGCATCCTACCTTACTCTTGCATCTGCTCTATTTCAATCCATCTACTTAAGTGTAACCTAATTGCAATCAGATTATATATCAGTTTAAGTATACTGTGCAACATATACTATAAGTTACTTCCACTTTTCATTACATATAATAGAGCAATTGCTGACTTGACACGAGAGTGTTGCTCTCGTGGACCTATTGTACATCTAAATGCAGTACATGATCACCTGGGGTTGCTGGTGTTTAGTTGGGGTGTGCTTGTTGTTGTCATTACTCCTTCTTCGAGGTCTACTCATGGTGCAATAACATATCTGATCCCACTTTGGTTAGGAATCAAGTCTTGTGATTGGAACTCTCAGATTAAAATTATGTGTTGTTTATGGCTTTGGTGTTTCTGCTTTGGTCATAGCAGTAGCATTATACCTTCCCAATTCATCACTATATTCGATAGGGGAACCCTTTGGATAGTTTATACAATAAACAATAACATTAATATGGCAGTCTTGCCATCTTACTTTAATGGGATGTGGTTTCCTTGTCTACTCGTTGAGATTCAACAGTAAACCTTTATCTCTATACAACATAATTAGCACATCTAATGAATGTAGAACCAATTTAAAGCAGGATATGATACCAGGTCATACTAAACCACACCATTTTTCACTCTACCACTGCAAAAGTTATAGTGTTTGAGTGAATTGCAGAACTAAAGTAAGAGCAACAAAAGATATAGGCCTAGTGAATAGGCTGAAAAGCAAGCACCCGAGAATAATGCAAACGAAAACTATCAAAACAAACCACATGATTGATTTTAAGAACTCTATATATAAAAGAGACATAGGACTTACCCAGACTTATACAAACACATCAATTGAAGATAAGTTATTGGAATATTAGAGGTCTTAGTAAAAGAAACATATGGACCCAAATAGAAGCAACTTGCAGAACTGAACACATCAAGATTCTAATGTTAAATGAAACAAAACTTCAACAACCTCTCATGGACAATTACTGGAGAAAACCGGGTTTTGATAAAATGCACTTCTGTCCTTCAAACGGACTTTCTAGTGGGCTTTGCCTACTTTGGAAAGAATACCAGCTCCAAAACGAAACCTTTATAGTGATAAATTCGGATAGCAGAACAATAAAAGCAACATACCAAAACCATACACTAAACATAGAAATCACAATCTCTTTTGTTTATGCCCCGACTACTGAAGCCGAAAAACAAGAATTTTGGAACTCCTTGTCAGCTTAAGTTAGAAATACAATAGGCCATGTAATTATAATTGGAGATTTAAACGAAATCCTTGAACCAAGTGACAAATTGGGGGGGAACCTACCGTCCATTGGGAGATTTATGTGAATCAAGGACTTGATCACAAGTCATAACCTCGTTGACGCTCCGACTACTGGAAACAAGTTTACTTGGAGGAAGAGGCAACAAGGAAATGATAATATTTTCGAAAAACTGGATCGAGCTCTGGTCAGCTATAGTCTATTACAATACTTCCCGAACCTAAGTACAAAAAACCATGCGTTTATCAAATCAGACCATACCCAAATAACACTTGACCTAATGGACAACTAGAAACTTAAGCTTCAACCTTTCAAATTTGAATTGGTCTGGACCACGCGACCAGATTTTGAATCCCTGGTCCGTGGTGCCTGGCGAGTTGATCCTCCAGGTCCCCACATGTTCAAACTGACTAAGAAACTTCAGGAAGTCAAAAGGAAAAGTAAAATCTGGAGGAAAGTAACATTTGAAAACATATTCCGACAAATAAGCTTAGTAGAGCAAGAGCTACAAGATCTGCAGATCCAACTTTGTAATTCTTACAATCACGCACTAGATACCAAGATAAGAAGGTTATCTCTTAAACATGCCGCACTATTGAACTATCAATAAAAATATTAGGGACAGAGAGCGAAACGGACTCATATCAAGTCAGTAGATGCAAACACAAAATATTTTCACAGAATAGCTACGGGAAGAAGGAACAGAAACATTATTAAAAATATCCAAACGACGGTAGGGCTCAGCCTTACAAATGAAAAAGATATTCGTGAAGTCATTAAATATGATTTCATTGGCAGATTCACGCAAGAATAAAGATAACGAACACCCAGTAATCTACTTAATCTCATTACAAATGAAGTAACAAGTGATGACAATGAATGGCTAACAAGGCCAATCTCAAACTCTGAAATCAAGAACGTTGTGTTTAGTTTAGCAAACAATAAATCCCCTGGCCCGGATGGTTTCCCGGCCGGATTCTACAAGAAATACTGGCACATAATCGAACCATCTGTCATCAAGGCGGTTAAAAGCTTCTTTCTTAGTGGGAGAATATTAAAACAAACAAATCATACCTTCATAGCATTAATACCAAAATGTGATAACCCCACAAAAACGTCACAATATAGGCACATTAGCCTATGTTCAACAACCTACAAAATCATAGCAAAAATTCTAGCCGCTCGACTGAAGAAAATTATACCAAAAATCATCAACCCCCTACAAAGCGCCTTCTCTTTGGGCCGAGCCATACAGGACAACATCCTCATAGCAAATGAAATTTTCCATTCCTTCTCTAAGAAAAAAGGGAAGTTGGGATGGATAGCAGTTAAATTAGATATGGAAAAAGCCTTTGACCTTGTCGACTGGGAATTCCTACTCACAATAATGACTAAATTTGGTTTTTCTGATCGTTTTGCCGGATGGATTAAAGAGTGTATAACCACGTTTACCTGCTCGGTGTTGGTTAACCACGAACCAACTGACCTATTCACACCCCAGAGGGGTCTCCGGCAGGGTGATCCACTATCACCATACCTATTTTTTATACTATCTGAAATCCTTTCCAGGGGGCTC
Source organism: Persicaria tinctoria (assembly GCA_037127255.1). NCBI lineage: Eukaryota > Viridiplantae > Streptophyta > Magnoliopsida > Caryophyllales > Polygonaceae > Persicaria > Persicaria tinctoria. The sequence goes on along the minus strand of JBANSL010000013.1, from coordinate 7,623,600 downwards.
CAATCTGAATCCACTAAACCAAAAAGTCACCTGGGAATCAAGATGACAAAAAGTGGAACTAAGATTTCGTTGTTAGTATTTGCGGACGATATTGTCATTTTCGCCTCCGCTAGTAAAACAACATGTGACCAAATTAATAACATTCTCACGGAGTTTTCTTCACTATTAGGACAGAAAGTTAACAGGAACAAATCGGTTTTTCAAACCTCCCCTAATACCACTGCAACCCAGAAAACTACTATCCATAACGAACTTGAAATTCAGTACACAACAAACTTAGGAACCTATCTAGGATGTCCTATTATTAAAGGCCGCACCACAAAAGAGGACTTTAAAGAATTATTAAACACAACCAAGGCCCAATTGAATAAATGGAAGGCTAATTGTCTTTCACATGCGGGTAGGTGTACACTAATCAAAACAACACTTTCAGCTAAACCATTGCACCTAATGCAATGCTTCATGCTTCCTAAATCAGTACATGTGGAATTAGATAGGATTAACAGGAATTTTCTTTGGAACAAAGGACCGTCACACAAACCGCTTATAAGCTGGTTTGAAATCTATAAAACAAAGGAAAATGGGGGGTTGGGCCTCCGAAAATCTGAAGACATGAATCAAGCATTACAGCTGAAGCTACTTAGGAAAATCCTTGCGGAGCCTTGTAACCCATGGGTCGCCATAATAAACGAAAAATACCTAAAAGGACAGAGCATACTTAATTACCACAGAAAAAGCGGAGCATCTTGGCAATGGACACAATTAAACAAACTACTACCATTATTAAAGGACGGAATCAAATGGTCAATAGGCGGTGATGATTCCATCAATTTCTGGACGGATCACTAGTTCGGTGACACCCCCCCTAATTAACACAATATCTGACACCCAGCAAATTGACATAAACACTAAGATCCAACATTTTTTCACAGACACTAAGACTTGGAATGCAGGGAAGCTAAGGGACGAAACTAAAGACAATATACCTAATGAAATAATTGATTCTATCCTCACAATTCTGATACCCAAGCACATTCATACTGACAGACTGTATTGGAAATGGAGCCGCAATTGGTGGTTCTCTACTAGCTCAGCTATTGATATGTTCGATGCTGGGAAACAACATCATAGATGTGATATGAGCTGGATCTGGCACATGGACGCACCATCTAAATTTAAAACGTTTATTTGGAAAATCACCAAAAATGGAGTGCCCACCTCGGCCAGACTTGCCTCTCGTGGGTTTGGAATTCCGACTACTTGTCCACAATGTGACTCTTAATATGAAGACCTTACTCACCTTCTATGGTCCTGCCCGGTTTCGCAAAATGTCGTCACTTGGATGGACCTATCTCAGTTTCTTGCTATAAACACAATTTTTGCCCAAGGAACTCATACTAACGACACCCTACATCAAATCAGAAACAAAATTGGAATGGATCGTTTCACTAAGCTCGCCTTTACTTGGTGGAGCATATGGTACTTTCGAAACAAAGCACTTTTTGATAATGTCAATCCAGACCCAACAAGTATTTTATCCTTCGCAAAAGAACAAATCGTCATGTGGAGATTGATAAAAAATCAAGAGGAAGGTGCAGAAGCCCAATGCACACCGAAACAACATCCAACAACAAGGACAGATCCAAAACGGAAAAAGGCAAAATGGATCCCACCTAAACCCGGGAATCACAAGCTAAATTTTGATTGGGCAATGAGATCAACTGGACATGGTTCCTATGGTTTTGTCATCAGAAACTATAAAGGAGAACCAATATACTATGGCGCTGGGCCTTCTCCCTTCACCTCCATCTCGGGCACTGAAGGTTTAGGGCTTGCAGGCTGCCCGTATACTAAACATAACAAGACTAGAGATCGAATGAGATAATCTTACGATCATTAATAGCCTTAAAGGTATTGGTCAGCCAATAGGTGGCTCTGATATGATTGTCTCTGACAGTCTAGTCACGCTTGCTTCTTCAATTTTATAGAGATTCGCCATGTCTATCGGGAAGCTAACCGTGTTGCGGACCTTTTATCGCACCTAATCGTTGACTTCCACACCCACCTAGCTCCTGACGACTCTAGGCTTCGTGGTTTTATCCTTTCGGATGCTCTTGGCTCCTAGGTTTATCCTTTCAGCTAAATTCTTTTCGTTTCAAAAAAAAAAAAAGGTTTAATTAAACACATATAACATATGTGCACTCCATATGAATGAGTTGCATACGAAATGTTTAATATAATCAGTATGATTGAGAAGCTTCTACAAATTAATTCAAGGACTAAGATTATGCATTGCTAGAATGAGGGTTCATAGATTGATGTAATGGAAGACTAATTATAAGTGTGTTGCTTGCATTTGTGGGTTGCTACTCTAAGTGCAATGATATTATGCTCTTATCTGACTAGTTTTTGCCACTTATAATTAATATGAGCATCAGAGATGTTAAATTTGAATATTTGTTTTGGTTCATTGAATCAGTGGAGGTGTTGTCAATGGATATCATATCATGCGTCTACGCCTGAACTGCATATGTCTTAAATCTTTATCTCCCGATATCCATTGATCTTACATATTTTCATTGTGCAAATGTATAGATGAGATTGAAACATGACCTACATGTTACCTAGCTTTTTTATATAGTTAGGTTGGTCATGCTCTTACTCATGCCATCAGATAGTGGGTTGTGTCCCGTTTGCTTTGCTTTGCTTTGGTTTGTTCGGTTTGTTTTGTAGTCCTGAATAGATGATTATAGTAGGGGTAGGAGCAAGGAACATTGAATGTGCTCCCAAGGTAAGTGTTGGGGCAATGTTTAATATTTTGCACTCGGCTACCAAAATGATTTGAGACATCAATAGCTATAAAGACACAAAGAGCAAGTCAAAGGCGTAATATTCTTCTAAAGCCAGATCCTATACGGGTCAAGAATCATACTAAAACAAAATTGGGGGTAATGAAGGCCACCAAGACTCCTATTACTCAAACCAAGGAATGGGCTATGTTTTTTACCCCTTTGTGGAGAATTTCCTAATGAAGACGTGATAATTTATTAATTTCATCCTATATATATATATATATATATATATATATATATATATATATATATATATATATATATATATATATATATATATATATATATATATATATATATATGGAAAAATGAATGTGTAACTTCTACAAGTTAGATTTTTAGCTTGTGACGACTTCTCAGCAAACTATATAAATTGTGTGCAGGGGCATATAACATGCTAGGGGCACTACAAATTACAATATCACTCTCCTAATGGCTTAATTGTTCTAAATTATGTAGAAGTACAACATTGCTTTTACAAGGTCCAACGACTATAGATGTCATGAAACGACGTCTTCAAAGCTACAACAATTATTCCAGAAAGTGAAGATTCGCCACTTATGGTCAAGCAAATGCCAGTTGAGGCAGAACATTCGCCACTTACGGCCACCGAAAACCGCCACTAAGGCCGACAGATCGACGATTAAAACCAATAGATTGCCACTTATTGACGTGTGGCAACATTCAATCGACCATGATTGTCATCAACTAGCACTATCTCCCACTTATGGCCTAGATTTTACTCGGTCATCCTAAGTAGCAATTCTTACTTGTTTAGTTACAACAATACTATTATGCTATGTTATGCTTATTAGTTGGATATGTAAAGCATGCAGGATACAACGGAGGCAAAAGGGGTATCCAAATACTGAAGTTTGTAATCTACAATGCTAAACTATGTTGATCTAGTTTACTTGTTCGAGTGTTGTTTTCATGTCAAATGCAAAAAATTGACATTCTCATAATCATAAATTCTTTGTTTATCTAAAAATAGAAGGAAGCACACTTGTTCAATGAAAACGTGTTCCTACATTTACTTGGTAATCTAAATGGAAGCCTACAAAATATAAGGATATCATAATTTTGAGTGGAAAAAAAAACAGAAATATCTTCTCAATGCTATTTTTGAAAAAATCTCCATGCACTATAAAGACCTCAAAGCTAAATCATTCGGAAAACCAAATCATTCTTCAAAGTTAATAAAAGAAGATTATTGGGAATAAAAGGAAGAAGTTCCTTATATCTAAGGCTAATAAAGGCTTCTTCCATTTTCATTTATTTTGATTACGTTCAATTTCGTAAAAAATAAAATAAAAAAAAGTACAACTTGTTTGATAAACAAAATGGAAAATCCAAAGATTCTTTTGTTAGCTTTTGTTCTTGGAGCATCATGCTTAGTGGGTTCAAATGCAGAGTTGAAGCGCTTCAAACATAAACCAAAGCACGATGATGGAAGCCTTAATTTCTTAGTGATTGGAGATTGGGGAAGAAAGGGTTTCTACAATCAATCTCTTGTTGCTCACCAGGTTATTAATATATTAATCTCATATAATCATTTTGTTTATAATTAAATAAGATCAAAATTTAATCATTAGGTTAAATATTTTGTTTTATTAATTGCCAAAATTATTTGTTATCAATAAAAACTATTTTTAATTGTGTAATTTCAATTATTAAATTATTAACATAATTTTGTAGATGGGAATCGTTGCTGAGAATCTAGACATAGACTTTGTTGTCTCAGCTGGAGATAACTTCTATAATAGTGGGTTAACAGGTGTAGATGATCCAACCTTTGACGATTCATTTACAAATGTTTATAATGCATCAAGTTTGCAAACACAATGGTATAGTGGTAAGTATTGTTTTCATGTGATATCACATACAATTTTTAATGATTGAAAACATATTATGCATTAAAAAAAATCATAACCCAAAATATTCTTTACAACCATTGAAGTTTGATGCTCATAACAAAAATTGAAATATTTTGCTATGATTATTTGTTAATCTATATGTTATATTTACAGTTTTAGGCAACCATGATTATAGAGGAGATACTCGAGCCCAATTGAGCAAAGAACTTAGACAAAAAGATACAAGATGGCTTTGCATGAGATCATTCGTGTTAAATGCAGGTGAAAAATCATGTATCAATTAATACATTATTCAACTTCATGAAGCCTTTTCATTCTTATAATAAAGAATTATTCATCATTCTAGGATTTTATTGTTTGCTAATTAAAAAAAAAGTTTGTTATGATGCATGCTAATTTTCTATCATTGGTCAATTTGGCAGGAATTGTAGATTTCTTCTTTGTTGACACCACCCCTTTTGTGGACTACTATTTCTTGAGTCCGAAAGAAAATACTTATGATTGGAGAGATATTTATCCTCGTAGGAAGTATCTTTCAACTATGTTAACGGTAATAATATATTTTTCAACTTATTGCATTTGAATCATGTACATAGATCAAAAGAAAATATAGTGTAAAATAAGTTCAAAACTCGACTTCAAATCACCAAACCGATCCCAAAAATATGTTTGTAACACTTATATAACTGATATTACATTGTTAAAAACACCTTTTCACTATATAATATTACATTAATTGTCAATTTTGTTCACAATTTCATTGAATGATCAATGGTAGGATTTATCATTGGCATTGAAAAACTCGGATGCAAAATGGAAAATAGTAGTGGGTCACCACACCATTAAGAGTGGATGCGTCCATGGTGTCACTGGAGAGCTAGTTGTCCATCTTGTCCCAATTTTGAGGGTACATTATAAAAATAAAATTTCATCTTCCATGTTTTAAGGCATCCAGTCTAACTTTATATATCACTATAATCATATTCAAATACACTTAACTTTTGTAAATTTTCATTGTATGACTTAATAGGAGCATAAAGTCGACTTTTATATGAATGGGCATGATCATTGCTTAGAGAGAATCATTAGCATGGACAGGTAAATAATTATATATGTTTACTTAGTATCCTATAGTTCGTCTTTACTTGATTGAAGATGAGTGGATTACTTTTAAATGTCCAAGGTATTTGGTTCATATTTAATCCTTTTTTCCCAAAGTCTATAGTGTTGAATTCTTATTTTTATTGACTCATATGCAGTGATGTAGAGTTCATAACAAGCGGTGGGGGATCGAAAGCATGGAGGGGTGATTGGAAAGGGTGGAGTCCAGATGAGCTAAAGTACATCTATGGTGGGCAAGGTTTCTTATCGGTTCAAGCGAATGCAAGTGCCGTTAGCTTAAAATTTTATGATGTTTTCGGTAACACATTGTACAACTGGGATAAGACCAAACAACTTCATTCAGACATTTAAGAGAAAATTCAGCGAAAAAATATGAAACAAAATCCTTAAGAATATTATGGTAAATATATATAAAGTAGAATGTAGAAAATAAAGTATGAAATTTGATTAGTAAGGTATATTTTACGAAGGTGGTGCAAAGCAGATAGTGATAGTCAAAGTAGCCAGCACTAAAGTTATTTGTTTTATTATAATATTTTGTATGATTTACTTATCATTAATATAAAAAATCCCTTCGTTTTTTAGGTCTTTTATTATTTATGCACATTTTCTTAGAATGATAAAAAAAAACTATATAAAATATTTGTTTGATAATTTCATACTTATTAGGAAAAATTGCAAAAAAAAAACAACCCAACCTTTAGGAGTTGTTGCGTTTATTAGCCTAACCTATCAAAAATGCAAAAATAACCTCAAGTATTTACTTGGTTGCAGAAAATAGCCTCAAACTACATTCAAATTCAAATTAATTATAAAAAATAGTCTTAAGTTGTCTTCAAATTCAAATGAATTATAAAATCTCTCCAAATAATTTTTGTTTAAAAAAAGCATCACTTCTTACATAGCTTAAATTTATTATTTTAAAAATTAATTGGACTATTTACATGTCATTAAAAGACAATAAATACTTAAGGTTCTACTCACAATGGGTCTAATAAGTGATTTAGGGCGATCTTTTGAACAAAACTAGCACAGCAAAGCAATTAAGCATGCATTATATATATATATATATATATATATATATATATATATATTGTTTTAATCCTAACAATTAGGGTAATTTGTTATCTATTGAAGAAGAAAATATGCATACGTAGATCTTTTGGATGTACTTGCTTTATGCTCGTAAATCCTAAAAAGAAAATTAAAAATTGGTTAAATCGATAAATCTAATAAAATTTGAGCATATATTACAAAAAAAATTGATCTTTGTTTTGCTTGGGTTAATTAGGTGGACTCAATTGTAAATTTGCAAGCCATTGATCATTTTGGGCCATTCGAAGATCGCATAGCACAATTTCGATATAGTATATTCTATTTGTAATGGAAATATTTATTATTATAAATAGACAAAACTAATTTATAAATGCTATATAAGAATTGTATTTTGGTTTGAAAATTCTTTTAATTTTATAGACATTAATATTTTTCCGCTCACCTAAATTTATGATATTAGATCCGCCACTGGACGCGGAGCGACTACGATTGCAAAACTGTAGAAAAATAACGTTTTTGAGTTTTCAAAACCGTGAAAAATTAGCCGGCCACGAAGTTGAAAGCCGTGAAAAATGTGACGGTTTCAACTTTAAAAAAAAATCCTATCGCATAGGATGGCTGGCTGGCTTGCAAGCCGACTTTCCAACGGTTTCATCATCCGCGACCGACTATTTGTTTGATTACGACGGTTTGCAAAACTGTGGCCAGCCAATTGTTTACGGCTTTTAAAATTATCGTCGCCAACTACTCATCGTGTCATTGACGATAAATTGATTGTGTATAAAGCTAATCGTAAACAAAATGGTTTAACAAGGATTCAAGGAATGGCTCATATCAAAATGGTTTACATAGTTGCATTGTCTTGTTGATTGGGAAGTTGATGGCGATGACTGTGTCAACGACCTCTCATACATCAACAAAACACAAGTACTCATCTCGATTCCATATCGAGTTTAGACATTAGTCTTTGTCAAGGAATGACTCATATCATATCAGGGTGAAGAGCGAGATTGTTATCGAGGGAGGATAAAGGAGAATAGATAACAGCTCAAATATAACTAAAGTTACGAAATCAGATTGTTGTATAGAGGAAGAAGTGGGCATCTGCAAACAGGCCAATTCAAAGGTTTAAGGTAAGGAAGTAGGTACATTGCCCTCAAGCCAAGAACACTGACTGAACTAATCAATCAATCAATCATATGATTATTACACAGGTATCCATAACAGCATCCAAATTATCTTCATTTTTTTTCCCATACCATGTTGAATACAATGAACAGGAAGAAATCTGCCTGGGGATGGCAGAAAGACCTGCCTGGACTAGTTTAAAGGTCGGTCCAGGTAGCTGAAATTTGTCGCCCGCGAGCTGATGAAGCACCTTGTGCTTGTGTGGGGTAAAAATAAGGTGATGGGAATGAAGTTTTGATGGGTTTAATAGGCTGGAGATGATATGAGAACGTTGTGTTCCTTGAGACGTTTCTGGAAGTGTGCTAGCCGCGTTTGCAGCTGCACAATTCCCGCAGCTTTCTGAGATAGGATTGAATTCAATCTAGAGATGTAATCATCCAACTGATTCCCAGGTTGGTCAGCCTCAACTAGGAGGTTCATCTCCTGTTAATAATGCATAATAAGGCAATGGCTTAATGACTTGAAATGTAGGTTTTTGATAGTATATATTACAAAAACAAAGCGCAAGGGTCTTATTTCGTAATAAAAAAGGATAGTTTTTTGTACCTCTCTGACAATGTCCATAGTCTCTTCAACTTGCTTTCGATGAGCACTGACAAGGTCTTCCTCTTCCTGTCATTTGACACATAATAATTAGTCCAAGTCGAGAGACAAAAGGGGTTCAAATATTGGCTAAGAGGTCAGTCACTAGTGTAGTTACCTGTAAGAGCTCATTTAAGTCATCATCTGAATCAGAATCCCTAGATTCAACTCTGGGCTGGTCCTTTCTCTTTGTTTGAGCATTTGCTTTCCTCACATGGTCATCCAAGCTAGAGAATCCGGACGCATCTAGCTTCCCATTCTTCTTCCATGGAAGTTTCCCTTGATCATACGACTCTTCAGGAACTTCATATTCTTCCCTCTGAACCTTCTGAGCCCATCCATCATTCATATCATCTTTCATCATTGGTGGTGCAGGAATAGCTGAAGGCATAGGTATAGTTGTTGATTCTCTGATATTTGTTGTCGACAACATAACATCCTTCTTTGAGGTGTTCCCTTTGGAAAGACTCTTCACCCTATATAGTATATCACAGTCAGTTTTGGGGAGAAAATAAGGGGGCATGAGACCAAGGGATTTTTTCGTATTATACCGGTCAGCATATCTCAATGTGTTGAGAGTATGTTCAGATGATCCAGAGCTTGGTGAAATGCATGATATCATAACAGTGCGTGAGTTTCCAACAAACGAGTCCCTGAGCACTTCGGTCAGTTTACTACCTCTAAAAGGTATATGGTTCTGGTCACTGTCAAGAGCTCTTATGCATTCTTTCAATGCTAATAAGCTTTTATTGATTTCAGCACCCTCTATTCTGCAAATAAAAAGTTGAAACATTCAACACTTGATTAATCAGCAAAGTAGGTTTTTGAAACGTTCTTATACGTAGAACAGTTTCTATCCAGGGAAAAGTGCACAACAAGAGTACAGGCATTCCCTCAAACCTTGAGAATACACATACTTCCTTAAAACAAAATTTAGCTAAGATCAATAGATCATCTACTATCTTCGTTCATTCCTATAAGTTTCTTTCCATTTTTCAATACGCTTTTTAAGTTTTCTTCATTTTTTATTCATCTTGAGAGTTGAGACTGACGATCTCTTCCTAATTTTTCTTCTTACAATCTTAGTCCATTCCTATAAGTTTTTTTTTCCATTTTTCAATACACTAAATACAAGTTTTCTTCAATTTTTATTCATCTACAATCGAATTTCTTTCCTATAATTTTTCTTTCCATTTTTCAATACACTATATTAAGTTTTCTTCATTTTTTATTCCTATAAGATTCTTTCCATTTTTCTTCATTTAGCTAAAGATCATCTACAATCTTAGTCCATTCCTATAATTTTCTTTCCATTTTTCAATACACTTAAGTCTTCTTCATTTTTTATTCATCTTGAGAGTTGAGACTGGTGATATCTTCCTAATTTTTCTTCCTACGGTGACAGCTCTCTTTGCAACGTCTACCCAATTTTCCATGCACTAAAGCCCAAAACTCTGCTTCCATTCACCTGCCAACTCTCTTGACTCAAACTTGATCTACACCATTCTAAACCAACTCACACACAACAAACTCCCTCACTTGTATGTAGCACTCAACTCACTTTATGAAGGCTCTTTATAGGCTCACAACACACAGTGACTTTCACTCCCCACTAGGTACAAATTTCCCTATTCTTATGACCACCTTTTGCCTCCTTTCAGCCTGGGTGTTGAGTCCTATTGTTTATGCTTCCTTTCAGCCCTTCCTACCTGCCTCCTTTTCTACTATTTGTCATGTTTCCATGTGATTTATGTGGCTTATTGTTTTGGGTCTATCGGAAACACTCTCTCGACTTGTTCGGGGAAAGAGTGCGTACATCCTAACCCCCCATACCCTACTTTATCGCGGGATATACTGGGTTGTTGTTGCTATTGTTCTATGACCACCTTTTCCAAAATATTCTAGATTTGTCCTCACATGCTAATTAATCCTAAAATATCTCTAAGCTGGAATTAACTCCCATTTCTAGAGAATTCCTGGCTCCATAAGCTTCATCAGCAATGTTTAGGGCCAACCTTCTTCAGCCCATTCCTCTAATTGTACCCATTAGTTATCTAAGCCCACTTGGAAATATTAATTATTTTCCTAATTCTATGATCATAATTTCTTACGAGCACGAGAATAATTCATAGTTAATAGGCAAATTCGAACAGCTAGATAGCAAGAGAAGTTACTTGATTTTTTTATTCTTTTTGCAAGGTAATGAGAAAAAAAGAGCATGAGATACCTGGTCTGCTTATCATTGTCTGTGGTATCTGCACCGCGTTCACTTCCAGCAAGATCAATAAAAGAGAGCTTTCCAACAAGACGGGGTGGTTTTGATTCAGCACCCTCTACTGTTCTTTTAATAGCAAGCTGTAATATGGCATGTGATCGGGAGGACTCTTCATTGGCACCTGTTGTACCAGTACTTCTTGAGGCATTCCCTCTCTCAATGAGCTCCTTGATCATCTCCAAATCAGAAACTCGGTACTCTTGCAGTCCCACAATGCAAACTTGTTGTTTCCCATCTTCTCTCATGCAAAGTTTCCTGCAGAGGAGCTTGTAAGAATAAGTATGTGGCAGTAAAAATCTAAAACATAAAAGAGGACAAACAATCAACAACTTACTTGCGGTCATTGAGGAGATCAAAAAGTTTTCCACCATATATCTCAAAAAAACTGACAAGCAACTGAAACCCCTGGTTCCTGTAAGTATGATGCATCAAGCGAAGAATATCTCTTGACGCTCTAAGAGGCAACGGTTTCATGGTAAAGGTTTTTCCACTTCCTGAGCAAGAAAAGCAACGCAAATTAAACATCTTGTGACTTTCAAATTTCAATAGGGAAAGCACAAAGGAAAAACACTAGGCCTAAAAATGTGTCGGCAAGTCAAATACCTGTTTGTCCATAGGCAAAGCAAGTTGCTTTTGTACGCTGAAAGATAATAGGAACAATGGGTTCCACTGTCTCATGGTAGACCTGAATACAATATAAAAATTTAATTACTGTATGAATAACTAGCACTCATTGCTTCTTTATCCTTTCATGTACAGTGTTCACCTCGTCATTTGAAACTTCCTCATCCAGCACTGCATCAAAGACAAAATTATGCTTCTCCACGTATTCTGTAAGGTCCACCTGCAAAAAGGATTTGCATATTTCATATGGTCATGTTTGCAACCGTTCTAAATCAATGTATGTATCTAAGAATAACAAACACATCATAATGACAATTAGAGAGCACATGGGTGCAGATCAAATACAATCAGTGCCTCATTAATAAGTGCCATAATGAAGAAAATGCGCTAAGCACCTTGCACCATATGCTCATGTCTGGTATAAAACATGTTTATAGTCACATTGCAAATAAATATCCATAAAACTACTCCACGGTCCACGCTATTAGAAAAAATACAGTTGTTCCAAAAGAAAAAAATAAAAGCCATATATATAAATCCAACTATGCTCATGTGTCTAACTCCAAAAATCAAGAAGACAACGTATGAGGGGCAAAATGAAAGAAGGTTACATTGTTGTGGCCTTGTGGGAACCATGAAACAATTTCAGAGATTTTAAAACTCCTGGATACTTTAACCCGTTCTTCTACGTGTTACATTGTTGGAGACAACATATGGGCAGCAAAATCAACCAAGGCTATACCTTTAATTTGGTCTCATGAACTGTAAGAGAATTGGCATATGTCTCAATAATGTCCTCCTCATTCTTTGCCAATTCCTTTTTGTTTTGAGGTCTCTTACGCACCTGATAGTACAGAAGCATTGAATAAAAGCCAAGTTTAATGAAAAGTTCATACACTACGATCATATCAATGATAACTGTGCAACTATATTAGCACCATGGTGACAGCAAAAAGACATTTTGACAATCATAACCGAAAGTCAGCATAAATATCCTCAAGAGAGCAAAATGCCGTACCACAACTTTGATCTTTGCAACAGAACTGGCTTTGTCTTTATCAATTGCAAGGCTTTTCAAAAGATTATTCTCTGGCAAAGCACGACCCCTGTTGTTGCCAAGCGGCTTGTTTGTTGCAATCTCGAAATCATCAAAGCTTCTGCTGTGATAGTTGTACATAGATGCGTTGTTGTCCATAACAGGACCTGGCATCTGTCAATTTGAATTTAGACACAAGAAGCATCATCCTAATGATCAGCATAAGTATCTACCAAGTGATCCAAGCAAGTAAGCATCCTTTGATAATTGATACATCATTGCTTAAACCGTCTGCTAAAAGTATTCTATCTAAAAAGCAAGAAAATAACCATATATGAGCATCAAACTTCTTTCTGACATAATTGAATTCAGTAATTCACCACACAAAAGCAACAAAAAACCTTGGTACAACACAAAGGTATCCACAAATCCCTCTTAAAATGCATAAGTGAAATTGTTTAATGCAATCTCGCTAGAATCATGGAAACATCAAGATCAACTAACATCAACTAAACCCTAACACCTGTCAGATTCTATATCAAACTTCCCAAAATCAAAGCCAATTTGGAAAGAAGCTAATGCGGAGTATATAAAAGAAGCAGCTGATGTCGAAAGAGCAACCCGATGAAACAAAAACAAACCTCAGATAGAAGCTCCGTATCAAATGAATGCAGATCCAGGAGGCCCGGGCTGAGCTCGCCGGTGGAGACCTGACCGTCACTATTCTTCCTCACCAAACGGGAGGTCCCTTGCGGCGTCAGCGGCTGCTCAGCATAGTAGCCAAAATCTCTCTGCGCCGCCCTCGATCCCTGCCCGTAGTATCCAAAATCCTGTCCCAAAACCAACAAATTCAATTCAAACATCGCAAACAAGAAACTCAGCAAAAGAAGCATTCATAATTTCGTCAGGGATCAGATCTGATCTGTATAAATGATCGAGACCTGAGAAGAAGGGTTCAAATGCTGGAGTCCGGTCGACTGGAGCCAGCGGCCATTGGAGGTCTCCAGGAAGTTATCGGAGTGCTGTCTGTGGTGGTGAGGAGCGCTCGGTATCCCAGATCTCTGCATTGGCCTGCCAGTCGTCATCTTTCAGAACCTCGTTAATCACACTTGTTCTTCAACAGCTAGCGATTCAATTGAGTCAAAACAAGAAGCAACTGCAACCTTTATCAACTATTTTCCTCTGCTAATTTCAATTTCTACTGAGATCTCGAGGACGCCATGGATGCTGCTGTAGCGAAGCTTCGTAATTCACAGTTTGGGGGGAGAGAGAGATTGTGAGTGAGTGAAGTCACATAGAAGAAGGGGGCGCTTTGAGAAGGGTAAGGAAGAAAGAGGAGCGTTGTGGAGGAAATGCGTGGCACGTGCGAGATGGATGGGAGGTGGCACGTGTTGGGGTTTACGGTATGAAACGACGTCGTTTCATCGTTTGACGTTGACGGTCAAGAAAATTTGAATTTTGGAGGAGAAGGGAACCGTTGCACATGGTGGGGACAAGGGAGAGGGAAGGGACAGGTGGCGGTTTGTGAGTGGTTGTTGTGGGGGGTGTTGAGATTATTATACTATTAAAGAATACCATCATTCACATTTTATCCAATGTATTATGTATATGTGTATGAACAAATCACAGAAGTCTCGTGTAGTCGTGTGTCGTTTTGAACATCGTTTAGTTTACATTAAAGATATACAAGTCGGTGTATTTAAAGTGTATTTAAAGGATGATTTGAAATTTTGAAAAACTCTTTTATCAACTCTATATGTTGGTTTCATATAGAGTATAACACACGAGAATATACGAGAAAGAGACATAACTCAATAATACAACTGTAATCATTAGATTTGAATGGATAAACCTCTTATTTATGAAATAAAATAAAGTTTTAAAATAATTTATATTTATTTCGCTTAACAAAAATATGTCATTTATTAGTAATAATAAAATTTATATTAAATATTAAGTTTTTTTTATTAATGTTTTTATATAATTTCATACTTTTTTTAAATTTTATAATTTCATTTATTAGTTCATCATTTAAATATATTTTTATCATCCAAAGGCTTGCGACAAGGATGCGAATTTACCTGGCAGTCACCTTGGCATCTCGATCAAAAAGTCATGTGACAAGATCCCGTTTCTGGCCTTTGCAGACGATATCATCATCTTCGCTAGTAGGATGTTTGGTCATATCTAGTAAAGTCACAAACTCCACCTTTAACGACATCACATCCGCTAGTAGAACACAACTAACAAATTGGACAACAAACAATCTATCACAAGTTGGTAGATGCACACTAATCAAAGCCAACTTAGCTGCTAAACCGTTACACATCATGTAATGCTTCATTCTTCCTTCGCACATCGATCCATAAGGAGCTTGACAAAATCAACAGGAACTTCATTTGGAACAAGGGTCATAAACATAGACCCCTTATCGATCAATTGGTTTGAGGTATGCAAATCACGTTCTAAAGGCGGGTTGTGCCTTCGCCTTTCTGAAGACATGAACAAATCACTTCAGCTAAAACTCATCTGGAAAATTATAGCAAAACCAAACAATTCATAGGTAAAGCTAGTATCACAAAAATACCTAAAAGACAAAACGATTCTCAACTACGAAAAAAAAAAAGAATTGTATCTTGGCAATGGTCAAAGCTGACCTCTCTTCTTCCACTTTTCAAAAGTAGCCTGCGCTAGGGCTTAGCTAACGGGAAATCAATAAATTTCTGACATGACTTTTGGGTTGGGGAGTCACCCTCGTGGACCCAAGCAACAAACTCAAACCTAATTGACGATCGCCTCATGGTGGGTACCTTCATTACAGACAATAAGGTTTGGGATGCTGATAAATTACAAAACACAATAAACAACAGCGTCAACAAAGAAACCCTCAAAACCATTATACAAACCCCAATACCAAAGCACATCCACCAAGATAGGCTATACTGGGCCTATAGTAAAAATGGTTGGTTCTCAACAACTTCGACGATTGAACTTATTCACAAAACAAAAAACCATTCTACATTTGAATTTCACTGGATTTGAAATTTGGATGCGACCCCAAAAATAAAAGACGTACTTCTTGTGTCGAGTATCCAATAATGGCCTACCTACCTCCGTTAAACTGGCCTCCCGTGGAGCTGGCATTCCCACTGACTGCCCCCTCTGTGGTATGAACTACGAGGACATCGATCATTTTTTATTTCAATGCCCTACGACAAAACATGCAATACAACAACTCTCTCCTAAAATACATAACACTCTTCGATGTACTTACGACACCACGTCCAACACAAAATGAAGCCTTATGTGCCCTTTATGCCTCCCTTGGCAAATCGGATTTTTCCACATTTGCTACAACTTGATGGTGCTCTTGGTACTTTAGAAACAAAGTCATTTTCGATAAAATCAATCATAACCCTAAAACAATAGTATCCTATATAAAAGACCAGTTAACTAACTTGGAGAAGGCAAAAATTGATGACATAAGTTCCGATTCGAGAATACAAAATAAAGATATCAGGCATCGTAAGACCAGAAAACGCATACCCAAATGGAATAAGCCACAAAACAGTTGGTATAAATTAAATTTCGATGGAGCCCTGTCCACTGACAACTGCAACACTCATGGTTTTCTTATCCGATATAACTTGGGTAGTGTTCTGTATTCAGAATATGATACCTCTCCTCTTTCTTCTGTTATTGGATCAAAATGTTTCGGTATGTGGAAGGGTGTTCTTAAAGCAGTGGAACTCAACATTACATGTATCTGCATTGAAGGCGACAATCTCAGTATTATCAAATGCCTTATCGTAGGCGCTTCTAGCTTTGGTGAAATAGAGATGCTCTTATCCGACTTTCCGTGCGCCCTGAGACAATTTTCTGAATTTGAGATCTCTCATATCTTTAGGGATGGCAACCGAGCCGCTGATCGTCTATCTCACCTTGGGATCGATTTCTCTGGCTCCTCTCTCCCTACATATGCATTCCGTTTGTACTAGTGTATACTGTTCTCAACCTTTTAATGATTTTCAAAAGGGTTCCTAAATTTTAGTTTCTTTTATTAAGTAAACCTTTCAAATCGTTCTTTACCTTTAAATATGGCAGATGGAATATTTTAATAATTTCTTTCTTAGTTTCACATTTAAGATACCGCGATGCCCATGCTCTAACCTACGGGGTAAAAAGTAAAGAAAATAAGATTGTTTTTATATATAATAAAATCACTTCTTACAATACAATTTTTTTAATGAACAATTTGCTAACAAAGGGATTTTAAAGATGACTAGTTACAACCATATCCGGAAGAGAAGAGATGGGATCGGAGATAGAGGATTCGAACCCATTAAACTGTCCAAAAATATGGACAACCTTCAGTTGAACATAATGTAGGATGGGGACATGTGACAATGAATTATACATTATGTATGGGACTTGTCATGAAACTAATCTCCACCTCTAGTTTTCTTTGTCACTTTGCGGAGGGTGTCTTCCATGGCTTACTTGCAACATTAAAGATCACCCTCAAATTTGCCAAGTTAATGTTCACTCCATTGTGGCTGAAACAAACTCCATCACAGTTGTAGGAGTAATGCCTTCAAGGCTCCTACTACATGAGTAATGAATCTAAGGTTATGAAGTTATGATGGAAAGGTAAGGTTTTGTGGACCTTGTGGTCACTATATCAAGAGTCCGAATTCTATATGCTCCATGTCGTTAGTCCTTTCCCTTTCTTATTCCCTCTTACCAAAAAAAAAAAAAAACCTTATCTTTTTTTTTTTCCTTTTTAAATTGAGACTTATGAGAAGAAAGAAACGTTAAACGCGAAAATTAAATACACCGCAAATCAGGGTTTAAGAATGCACGTCCATACTAACGTGGTGCCCTAAACCCTAATTTGTCTTCGATCTCTAGTGTATATTTGCACCTTGTTTCGAACGTGGCACCACGTCAATAAAGACGTGCATTCGATTAATCAGGATTTGAGGTGTATCTAACAACACCCGATGTTAAATAGGATGGGGACACTTGATTTAAGGTTTTAAGCTCTGATATCAAAGTCTTAATACACATAAACCGGCAATTATCATAATCTAGCCGACTAGGGTTAAATGTGTTTTTCCTAATGAATCTAGTGTCATCATGGTATTGCTTTACTAATAATCTAGTGTAATCATAATGTTATCGAAAAGTATTTGTATCAATAACACAGCCAGCGAAATAGTTATCATAGAAAAGTATTGCTTTTATAGTAAATAATAACTATAAGCTTTTTAAAGATTAAAATAAAAAGATATTTATCAAAACTAGCAGTCTATGCCCAAAATAATGTGCACAATAACAAAGCTATCTTCACGCTTGGCTTCCAACTCTATATTGTCCCCAACGTGTAAAGATTATGTTTACTAGGTCGTCCGAAATTGTTTACTCGTCGCTGCTTGGTTTGCACCTTTTGTTATTTTCATTGTATATTTTGACAGTTCTCCGTCCCAGTCGTTGCTTTTCTTTCTGTTACTTCGAAAGCCGATGTCATATGTCAACTTTATCGGCCTCTCAATGTGACAGACCTGTCTAACCCTCGAATTCTTACCTTATCAAAAAAAAATAACAAAGCTTTCTTCCTTCCTTCGTTAAAAACAATAACTTCCATCGTTAAAAACAACAGAAAACAATAACTCGAAATTGAGACAAAAAAAAACCGTATCCATTCGACACCTTGAAGTCTTGAACCGACCTACGTTATTTTTCCCCTGACTCGACTAGTACATTAGCGCAACACAAAATGACCAAATTCACAATATTTTTGGGCGAAACTAACCAACTTGAGCCATCCTTTACCTGTCAGGTCTATTGTGCCTACATAGACATGGGACATGGACCATATAACAAATGGATGCGCCTGTCCAGGCAACGACGAGTCCAAACAAGGACCTTAAAAATACAGCAAAACTGTTATGTACATTGAGACACCAGACATGAGTCATAGGACGAGTAATCAGTGGGATGCAAACTGACTATGATGGATTTAACTCAGCCATCAATATATCTTTCATACTCTGTCGACTTAAATCATTGATAGAAGTCGATAATCCACTTGGACAACATTAGGGATTCGTCAGCACAGAGACATGAGTTGACAATCTCACAACACATTAAACATTATACAGTAATATCTTTATCAGCACAACTAGTAATCCACTGTTGCTCATTGCACATACATAACCATGTGGCATATTCCAAAGTATAACAGTGACAATGGCATAACCACGAAATCCAGAAACTGATTGTCATTAGGCAGGAAATAAAACCCAGCAAACCGAAATGAGTTTTATTTAGGTTTTACATGACAAGTCTTAGACAGTAACCAAGACTAGTAGAAAAGCACACAGAGATAACAATGAGTCAATGACACCAGATACAGTGAGATTTGACATCAATGCAGGAAACCAAATTCAATCACAATGGATTCACAAGCAACCTGTTATGAATTTATCATCCAAACATCGATGCGTCCATGACCTCTCACTTTTTCCCACTCTTCTTCAGCCCCGCGCCTCCGAATGCCCCCTTCTGCGTTGCCTTAGATTTAAGGTCCTTCAACGCCTGACCGTTTTAAAGAAGTTTGAGATTGCAAAATCAACTAGCAAAAGATAAATCAGAATATGAAGCTATGCAACCCAATATGTTACCTTTTCCTCATCCTTCTTCTTCTGAAGATACGCCAAGTCAGACTGTTGGACACAAAATTCGTCGTTTCAAAATCATGAGAAAGGACTATTAATCAATGCTAAATCACAGCCAAAAAACTACGTATACTAGATATTAAGCAATCGACCTCCATAAAGCAAGTCAAAGAACAAATTTAACTAAAAATCCTCCAAACAATTAAACTCACTCTTTTCAGAAACTGATGCCTTAACGAAGTATATTCAGAAAACAACAGATATCAGTTCAGAAAACAACAGATAAGAAATCAATCACTAAGCAACAAGCATCACAGCAGGACTAGCTAGTCACCAGATTATTGATAGTCACAGTATGAATGTATGATAGTGGTTTGTTTAACAAATTGTCCAAGATAATAACTAAAAGCCATCGTTCAATTGCGGAATTTATGATCCACTAAACACAGACCAAGATAAAAGGACAGAACAACATACATACCAATAAATTCATATAGAACCTGTTGCAGATTTCAGATCAATGGTATCAGTTCCTAAACAGCGAAAGAAAACTCCAGAACAAATAATAATCAACAACAAGCAACCCTGCAGATCTCTCGTAAACAAGCCACGGTAACAATCTAAAGTTTCCCTCATAGATTTGACAGAAATTCAATACGGATGAGAGCGAAATAGCTGAAAACAATACCTCGTCGTATTCTTTCTTTTCAGATTTGGGTGCCTTCAAGGGCTTCAGCTTTCCACCTAATCGAGAAGAAATTCTGAATCAGATCTTAACTAAACGAGGAATTGAGTAGAGATTACACGAGATACGATGAGGAATTTGAGAAAGAGAGGAAAGAACCTTGCTTCGACATGGCTGCGTTTGTCTAGGGTTTGATCTGCTCTGGTTTCGCCTTGAAGAGAGATTTGCGACCACGAAGAACGAAGACCAAAACTACAAACCCTTGGCAGCCGAAGGAATAAATGCCTTATTTTATAGGGTTGGGAAAGCGGAAGGGAAAGTTTTCTGTATAATCAAACAAAAAATTCCACGTAGACGCCCTAACTTTCTTTTTTATGCAACGATACCCCCACATAAACCTATGTTACACGGAAACATAAACGAAAACTGGAAGGGAAACGGAAACGGGGAAACGATAATTCAAATTTTGTAGGAAACGGAAAAGCCGAGAAAACGGCAATATGAATTATATGTTCATTTAAATGTCTAAATAAGAGCAATAAACATATCACCAAATGATACACATAGAATGCACCATTAAGGCTACAAATTGAAATGTTCAATACTGTGATAAACAATGTCCTTACTACTGAACATAAATCAATACACACGTGTCAAATATATTAAATGTCTTGCAAACTAATAAAATATAGTAACTTAGTTTTAAAATAGCAACATAATCAAGAACAATACAAAGTAATCAATCCAACATCAATCTTCTACTTAGCTAACTCTTCCTTGGGTTATGGCTTATCAAGAGATACCCCCACATAAACTACTTGCAACATCCAGTACATATCGCTTACTAAGCACATCTCATATGCGGGAAGGATGCAATTGATCAAATATGTGCTTGAAGGGATCTTTGTGTTTTGGGGCCAAACTGTTATCCTTCTCAAGGGTGTTTTGCTTGACTCAAATTGCATCTACCATTGTTTCCCATGGCATGGCTCCTCGACAGGAACTAAGTGTGTGGTGGCGTGGGATTCGGTCATTGCACCTTTTGCTGAAGGAGGTTTGGGTTTCAAATGGCTCGATACGCTGAAGAGAAGGAGGTTTGTCAGCTTACTTGGAGATGTTATTTGCAACAAGGACGACCTCTGGACGAGATGGGTTAAGGATGCTCACCTTGCTCATTGAGATATAAGGGGGGGGGGGGGGGGGGAGTCTATGATTCATGAATTTGGAAGGAAATGTTAGGAATCAAGAACGAAATATGCAGTGCTCAGGTGAAGGGGCAGAATGTCGATATGCATCACCTTCTGAATGTGAGAGGGAGCTTGGACTGTCGGAAAATCTATGATGCCATACGGAGGTGAAGCCCGTTGGTGAATTGGGGAGAGATGTTATGGACGGGTGCTCACTCTAGAAAACGATCTTTTGTGGTCTGGATGGTGGTGCATACGCGGCTTCAAACGGGGCGTATTGTTAAACACTAGAAGGGCCCTAACACCACTTTCTGTCCTCTCTACAACCAAGCTGAAGAGTCCGAAGGACATCTATGGTTTGAGTGTCCTAAGAATCATGATACTCGAGACATAGTGTGGTCTTGGATTGGATTGTCGAGGAGAACATAAGGGATAGATGAGTGGCTGAGCTGGTTTACCCGCAAGAGCACTATTGTACATAGGACGGCTATGTTTCGGGCGAAGCTTCTGGTCTTCTGCGCTTTCGTTTACTTCACTGGGATTGGAAGGAATGAAGTAGTGTTCACATGTGGTGTTTGTGCACCTTTTGTATGGGCTCAGAGAGTTATCTAAAATTTTAAATCTAGAAAGTGCAAGTCATCCAAGGATAGGAGATGAGGGAATAGAATCACGTCTTAGATTGACGTCTTTTTAGGAGTTTAGAGAGGTATAGTGGCGAGGGAGGTATACTTTTGTAGTGTGAGCTTAGCCGTTTGTGGGAGGTTTCACACCGGGTGGTTGGGTGTGGTGGTGCGAACCACTCTAACAAGACTTGTTGTCTTGTTCTTTTGTAATTACGCAATTACTTTCTATAGATTTACCACTTAGAAAAAACTACTTGAAAAAAATCTTACATAGTGTAATTTGATACTCCCTCCGTTAACTAAAACTTGTCATTTGAGAAATTTGCACACTTTTTAATAAAATAAACACTTTTATATCCCTAATTATTACTCTACTTTTTATAACAAGGTAAAAATTTCTTTTAGAACAGGACGTAAATACCCATTTAATTATAAAAAAACTACCCCCACCCCATCTCTCACTCACACAACACTTATCCCAACCCCCCCCCCCCTCCAACTAATTCGGTGTGGATCCACCGTCCCGAACTCTTCCCTGTCTCCCTGTCCCTCCTCACAAAGCTCCACCTTTTACTATTTTTTTTCTTTTTACAAATTTTAATTATTTTTCTTTTTTCTTTTGATTTTGGGGGTGGGGAGGCCAAGGCACGGGCCTGTCCCTTTGGGGACAGGTGATCCCGACCGCAACTAATTACCCTAATTTGTAAAGTAACGGTACAAACAAAAATGCCAATCATTCAAATACGAATTCGACAAAGATAACATCAATGCGTCAAATACTGAACTGTAATCCATTAAATTGTGACAAGAAAACGAATTCGAATTCCATTTCGTCGGAGCAAATGAAGCAATACAACAGGAGATCGGTCGGAATTCGCAAACATACATAACCAATTAGCAAAATGACATGAAGTCCGTACGAGAAGATAATAATAAAGATGGAAGACAGTCAATACACTAATCTGTGAGACGAAGCGGATGTTATAGCCACGATTGTCCAACCCGAGAGAGGAAAGAGGTCCAAAAAAGAACCCTAGCAATCCCTAAATTAAAACAATTTAACACAACCTTAGAGAGGAAAGAGGTCCAAAAACCACGCGCCAAACAAAAAAAACCCGCGCTAAACAGAAAACTTTGAAAAGAATATTAGTTTAGTTTATGATTACATGAAAACTTTCGGTTCATTGAAATAATTTTAATCATTATAATTTAATAAAAATAATAATTTAACCATATTTATGTAATAAAATATAATTTATGTCATAGAATAAAGGTCCATTGAGATAATTTTAATCATTACTCATAATTTAATAAAAATAATAATTTAACCATATTTATGTAATAAAATATAATTTATGTCATAGAATAAAGGTTCATTCATTACTCATACTCCGTAATTTAATAAAAATAATAATTTAACCATATTTATGTAATAAGGGTCTCGGGAGAATTTCAAATCCCGCCCGGGGGAAGTATGGCACTATGGCGTCCTTCGTTATCGCCTTCCTCCAAATTGCAAACCCTGTGCGTTGTGTTGTGGTGCCCTTTCTCAAATTCCTCCCAAGTTCGGGAACTGATCGATTCATCAATTAGCCCCCCAGTGAAAATCCTTGTTGATCGGTTTCGGCATTGACTCGTCCATACCCAGAGTCTTCCTCCACGATCAATTTATAAATTAGGGTTTCTTTTGGGGATTAGAAAGAGGGTAAAGGGGCACAAAAATGGAAGTGGGGGATCTAAATAAGGTTTGGGAAATCAAAGCGCTGAAGAGGAAGCCAGATCAAGAAGAAGCGAAGAAGGTGCTTGATCGAATTGCTAAGCAGGTTCAGCCAATTATGCGCAAGCACAAGTGGCGGGTCAAGCTTCTCTCTGAATTCTGGTAATCAGTTTCACTCACTTTCATTGAATTTCTAGTGTCCTTTTGAACATCATACCAGAAGATAAAATTTTCGGCAGTTAAAAGGAATTGAAAGATGGAATATTGCTTTAATATCCGAGTTTGCCATGAAAGTTTTCATCTTTTGCAGCTATTAGCCCAATTATATTGCTAGCTCGTTTAGTATAAATGTGGAATTCTCTTCCAAATCTTATATTTCATTTTGGTATGATTGTGTGTTAGTTTCTGAGAGTAATGAGGACTATTTGTTGCAAAGTGAAGAGTTTAGTGGTCATACTTTGGGCTTCATTGATAGCTTCGGTGTTGTATTCATAATTCATGCTTTGTTTATGGAACACATTTTATGGCTTTATGTCTTTCGATTATAGTGTGTGGTTATTTGAAAGACGGCTGAGTTAACGGGTGGTTCCGTGTAATTTATACATTTCGGTGATTTTTCCATTTACTTGGTTTGAATTTCACTTTAACATCTAGCTTCTTGTGTGGTTATGTTCCTTGTTTCATGTCATTTTGTTTAATTTGCCAAGACATTGTTTGCTCATAACTTATATCATTGCAATTGATTTCCGATCTTTATGTATCTGGTTACTATCAGAAATCAATTGAATGTCTACTGACTGATTTGCAGTCCAACGAATCCGCGTCTACTTGGATTGAATGTAGGATCTGGTGTACATGTGAAGTTGAGGCTTCGAAGGCCAAACAGGGATTCCAATTTCTACCCGTATGATGAGGTTCTTGATACAATGCTTCACGAACTCTGCCACAATGCCCATGGTCCCCATAATGCAAGCTTTTATAAGCTCTGGGATGAACTTAGAAAGGTGCCTTTAGTCATATACACAATACACCCTTTTTGTTAGTTTAGACACGAGTGCTTGCTTTTTGGCCAGATTTAGCTTTGAACAGCTGGCTTCTTTCTTTCTTTTTTCTTTCTCCAATCTTAGTGTCTCTCAGGGTTGTAAATTGGCAATTGATTGTAGTTATTCTATCAATCATCTCAAAGTTCATACAGCACTTTTTTTTTCCCTCATGTTTAGTTGTTGAAGTGATCACATTTTTAGGCATTGATGTACTAGCTTTTAAGCTTGGCCACTTATTTCCCTATTGAATGTGGTATCCTTCTGGGTTGCTACAAGTATGCACTTTCAGATAATTTATTTGTATCATTTATTTGTATTGCTTATGCACATGATATTGTCCTGACTCATGTTCTCAGTGATTCTCTACGTCTTACAGGAATGTGAGGAACTTATGGAAAGTGGAATTAGTGGGTCAGGGCAGGGATTTGATCTTCCAGGGAAACGTCTGGGTGGATTCTCTCAACAGCCGCCACTCTCTTTAGTCCGGCAGGCTTCATTATCCGCGGCACAAAAGAGGCAACGCACTGCTTCTTTGCTCCCAACAGGGCCAAATCGACTTGGAGGGGATAAAAGCATTATGTCTGCACTAAGTCCTATGCAAGCTGCTGCCATGGCTGCAGAAAGGAGGCTACATGATGAAATATGGTGTGCCTCTGCATCAGGCCATCCAGTGGAAGAAGAAAATTGTTCCGAAAGCACGTCTAAATCTACTGGCAGCCGATCTTCAACGGCTATGTCTTTAAAAAGAAGGGTAGGAAACACCTCAGCTGATGCACCTAGTGGTAGCCACTGCACCAATTTTGTAAATTTAACTACTATGCCAAGCAAACAGCCTTGTCAGTCTGTGCCGAGTGCTCATACTCTGAATGTTGTAGATCAGAACATAAATGCACACAAGGATGAGCAATCTGTTTTGTGGGAGTGTGAAGTGTGCACTCTTTTGAATCCTGTAAGTTATTTCAGACATCATCACATTTTGCAAATGTATAGCAGTCTTGTATCTGATGGTTTTCATGGTGGACATATGTAGCCTTTGGCTCCTTTATGCCGGGTTTGTGGCACCAGAAAGCCCATATTTGCATCAGCAAAGTACAAGTCCTGGTGTTGTAAATTTTGTACACTAGAGAATGATATCGAGCTGGACAAATGCCTAGTATGTGGGCACTGGCGACACTCGCATGGTGCACCTGTTTCAGCTCGGGCGCCTAACCTTGGAACTTGACAGGTATTAACCAGGAATGCTCATTTAGACCTCACTGAGTTTTTGTGTTTTTATGCTATTGTGTAAATGTGTCATTGTCCCGAATCTGATGATTTTTATGATGGAAATGTGCAGACGCTGGCTTATTAATGTGAAGTTTTGTGCTGAAGTTGCATCTGAAAGGTACTCGCCAGGCATTATCTTAGATCTCTCTGTATTTTTTTCAAATCTGTCCTGAGTATTTGTCCAATGAGAACAGAGAGCCCATATCGAATCTTATGATCACTTATCTTAATTCGAAGCACTTGTTTATGAAGTTGCTTGCTTGAATCCGATCATAGATGGAATCTTATGATCACTTATCTTAATTCGAAGCACTTGTTTATGAAGTTGCTTGCTTGAATCCGATCATAGATGGCTGCACGAGGTTTTTGTTGCCAAAACGGCTGATTGTCTAATTTTAGTCAATTCTGCTATCGATGTTGCACTTTTAGTGTTTGTAGCACTTAAGAGTTGAGTTGTGAGACAGCTACTCAGAAAGGGATAAGTTGTAAATAGAAGGTAATCATAATCAGACAAAATGAAGTACAGAATCCCAATAAAAATATGTCTTATACACCGTATGAATGTGTGCAAATTTGCAATCTGTGTGATAGTACAGCATAAGACATTGTTCAATCTGTGCAATCTGTGAGATATTCAAGTCTACAGCATAAGACATTGTTCAAAGAGGTCGTCAATCGCCCATGTATCCGAGAAAGGTGGCATGTGAAGCCAAAAGTAATTGGGTTGACATAGCCAGATCTTGGCCATATATGCTGTAACCGATCCGCTGATATGTATACTGACGGGCAAGTTGAAGCATTAGATTATCCAAGTATGGCTTGTGAAACCTAAGGAAACATTTTGTGAGAAGCCAGGTTTTGGTGTAGGATATACATGTTCGAGAAGTGTCATATGAGCAATCTAAGCTGATTGTAACACAAAAGCTCCTCATTCTATGAGGAGTGGGGACAGAGGATAAGGTTCCCATGAAAGAAGCTCCAACCCTGTCAGAAAGGAAAGAACCAAAACACACACAACGAGCGCATTATACACACGGTAGCAAAATGCAGAATTTCAAATTCTGTAGCACCAGCAAGGTAGCAGAAGTTCCTACAGTAAGATATAAAATACCAAACTGAAAACAAAATTAAGCTCAGTCAGGGTATTGATGGTGTCATGGTGCAAACACAGGAGGGGGTTATCCATTCAAGTGATGACACAACCACAAGAGGGAGCAAAATGCAATTCAATGCAAAAAGAACACAGGCAGTTAGCCCCAAGCGCCAAAAACAAGTCGAGGTTGAACTCGAAACAGAATGTATTTCGACCGTTTCATACACTAATCTTTCGATTCAAATTTTGTAAGACAAGTAGGATAATGAAACTCAAAACACCGAGAGCATCAAATCGATTCAAAATTTGGTAACCAGAGGGTCTTATTGAAAGTAAATTCAGAGTCAAAAGGTAGGAATTGAAGGTACCGTCTTTTCTGATCTGCCATTTACTGAGCATCGAGGGTTTGTAGACACGCCACCGCCATCGGAAATAGAGGTCGATTTTGTATCCCTTTTACAGATCTCCTTCTCGACAGCTTCAAAAGATTTCGCTTTTTCTTCCATTTTTAGTACCATCTCTGCTTAAATTTGGCCCTGGATCTAACTCTCCTCTCATCTTTGTTAGGTTTGTGCAGTATTGCACACTGATTTTATTTTATTTTTTAAAATTTGGAGAGGTTTTTTAATCTCCTTCTCTCTTTTCTGGTTAGAGAGGTCGGTGCTCGGCGGTCTGATAGGATTAGGTGGCGTTTGGGCGAGTTCGCTGGTGGCGAGTGTTTTGTCATTTTTTTTCCTCGGTCAACGCACCACCTAACACCCGGCCTTGAGTGGCTGTTTGAAACGGGTGGACCAGCAAGTGCATGTAAGTAAAATGGATGGTGTTGCATTGGACAGTTAGGTCTGAATAGCAGCTGAGCTTTGACGGGTAAGCCAATCCCCACCCGAAAAACAACTCCAACCCCCAACCCTCAACCCTTGATTTTGCTTCTTAGTTGTTCCTCCTCTCCCAATTCCAATGGCTCCCCTATTTTCATGCTCTACTAACCCAACTCAGCCCTCCCCATATCTCTCTTCCGCCCACCTCTTTCGTCTCTCCGCGACGACCATCACATCATGGTATGTATGATCAGATCATGGTATGTATGCCCTTAGAACATATGATAGAAAGACTGTTAAAATAAACGTATATATATATGTGTGTGTTGTGGTTTGCAGTCTATTGTGCCGTTGATGTTTCGTTCGCTGGTGAGATTGGTGGCGTCCTTGGTTCGTGATCCAACGTCGGCCTTGACCACGTTGTTGTACTATAGTGACCTCCTCCCGCGGAACCTTAACCTCGAGAGATTGGTTCAACGCGACTTGCTCGATGAAGAGAACTACTTGTTCCATTTTCTCATCAATGTGTTGAGGTGTTTTTGGTAACATTTTCTATCTTTTTCTCATATGTTTACTTTCACTTTTTTATTTAACACTCTTCTTTTTTTAGCCATTAGGATCTGCTTATTTTAAGCGTCTTTCTATCCTATGTTCTAAGATAATAGGATAAGTAAATCATATTGGAAAATATTCCACGTATTAGAAGAGCATTGTTTAAAAAATTTGACTAAAATCATTTAAATTTGAAAAATCTTTCTAAATGTAGTTTCTTAACATATGCTCTTTGAACATAGATTAAAAAAACTGTTATTTTAAATCTACTTGAAACTTGATATTAAAAATCAAAATCATACATTCAATTTTCTTAGTAATTGGTTTTGCTATTCAAAAGGGGCATCGTCTATTTGCCTTATATATATGCAGGTAAATAATATAGTGAAAATACATATTAGTAATTGAAAAAAAATATAATCTACCTAAAAACTTAAAATGATCATTGTAAGTTGGAATCATTGTAAGTTTTGATTAATTACTCCAACCACATGAAACAAAGCTCATTGACTTTAAAA
Organism: Persicaria tinctoria; assembly: GCA_037127255.1. NCBI lineage: Eukaryota > Viridiplantae > Streptophyta > Magnoliopsida > Caryophyllales > Polygonaceae > Persicaria > Persicaria tinctoria. The sequence goes on along the minus strand of JBANSL010000013.1, from coordinate 7,594,806 downwards.
CTTGCCATTTGATTTTGGGATTTAACTTTGTAAACTATGTCAACTTACCTTACCCCCTTTTTTGTGTGTATTTCAGAGGGCAAATGCAACTTGGGGTGACTTTTTCCTTATTGTGAATATGAGAGATCTCAAGTTCAAGTCTTGGGCTAATTCAAGAAGCTAATAAGTAGAGAGTGCCACATAAATTTCAAAGGTAAATGTAGTTTTCGTTGCAGATTTGCTTCAAGAGAAGAGGAGACCATATAAGTAGGCGAATAGGTGAATCGATTTATGCATTCTTAGGACAAATATGGTGCCATTCACTTTGCACTTCCCAACCTCGTCGAGAAAATACTTAGTGTATCTTCAATTGTATTTCCTGAATCTCCTGGATTCTTCCCTTTCTACTTACAAGTTTGAGTGTATTCTGATTGAACTGTCATTTCGATATTAATCTTAAAACAAGTTTTGTGCTAGATATTGTTTTGTGTTGCATCTTTGTGTTTTGAGATTCATATTGAAATGATTCAAGTTTGAATGTATCCAAAGTTTAGTTTATTTGATGCATCTGTGGCTTAGATTAATGTTGAGTTGGAATCATTGGTCAAGCTGCAAAAGAAGCTTTAAAAATGTGCACTTGGACACTGGTAGGTAGCTATTAGCTAATGTGAGTTGTAGACTTGTAGTTGCTGACTTGCAGTTTGATTTCAGCAAGTGCTGGACTATTTGGGCCTGATATGGGCCTGACCTCCTGGGCTGGATTATTTGGCCCAGCTATCACGGACTGGCCTAGATTACCTGGGATATGTTTTCATTTCGATAGTTTTTGTGTTAAAAAGACCTTATAACCAAAAACAAAATAAATTCAATATGACTGTCATTTACATTGTCCCTCTGGTCACTCAAAACTTTCTTTGAAAAAAAAAATCATGAATATAACGAGAGTTGACAAAACTATAACTCATCATGAAAAAATCAACCAAATCGAATCGGTCTTAATTTACCAAATATTCAAAATGACTCACAATCTTAGAAACCAAACTCGAGATAAAATTTGATTTTTTTTTCCCAATTTGACCTAAAATTATAATTTTTGACTCGATTTTTTTTTTTAATTTTATCTAGTTCGATCGACTCAGTCACTCTATATCTGAATCGAGTACATTGTGACCCATTGAAGGGGTTGTCTCTCCCACTCACAAGTAACTCCATGTTTTTAAGGGGATTCAAATCTTGACATGAGATATAGCCCCACAACCACTACACTAACTTGTGATTGGTTTTAACTCGAAATTATTAAAATCTGAAATGACTCAATATGTTAGTTATCACTCTTTGATCGAAGTACAAGTTTCATAACATAGAATTTGACTTGTACCTCGAGTGTATGAAATACACAAAGGTCAATGCATTTAAAATATCATTAATAAAATATTCAACACCTTCAATTAATCTTAGAGTAAATAGGATAAGCAACATTTAATACACACTAACAAATCCATCCATGAAAGTTGAATCACATAGCAAGGAGAAGGAACCCAAATAAAATCAATCCATAATTCTTCATCAGGGGAGATGTTTATGAAGATTATGAATTCAATTCCAAATTTTCCGAAAAGAAAAAGATGATCATCACCATAAAAAACATACCTTTACAAGTCAATAAAATTATTTGTTTGCCAATGTAGAATTTTGTCATCACTTTCCCCTTCCATTAAAATTGGCAGAAATTGAAAACGTAATTTTGAGAGAATTTTTTGAATCAATTTATGAAATGCATTTAAATCAAAATCTTATGTTACCACTTTGATCAACTCTCTCTATAAAACTGCCATGGCCCCTAAAAAGTAAAAACCTCATCAAACCCATCCAATTTCAAACAATTTGGGATCGATCAGCGAAGATTAAATTATTATTAATTTTTTGAAAATGAGAAAATTAGACAAGAAATTACCGAGAAAACTGCAAAAATCGCTCTCCGATGTGATTTGCAGGATCAAAAGCCAATCTCCGAATCTCCACATCGCCTCCTCTACTAGCAAGTTCTTCAATGGCTGCAGACATCCTACTAAGAGCTTTCATCTGTACGCCGCCGGCAACAACCTCCGCCGCCGGAAGAGCAACTTGAGCGAGCCGCAGGGATCGGAAACGGCCGCCTCGGAATCGGCCGCGGGAGTTGGCCGGAGTGACAAGGCAGTGGAGGCGACGCTGGAGGACATCGATCGGTTCCTATTCGAGAATTTCAGATCTCTGTACTGCGATGACGACGAATCCAACGGCGAGGAGGAGGAGGAGGAGGAGGAGGATGAAGAAGAAGAGCCGGAAACGCCAGGGACAGTTGACACCTCCGAGAGATCGTTCAAGACTCCGGATCTGACGCCAGGCGATCTGTGCGATTCACGCCGGTTCTTCGTGTCTCCGACGTCCTCGGGGTCGCTGATCGAGGAGGCGCGAATTAGCCGCGTGCAATCTGACGAAGCCGCTTGCATCTCGTCCACGATTACCGCAGCCTCCGCCGCCCGTCCGAAAGCAGATCCGAAGATGAAGAGTGCTCTTCCCAGCGAGGATTGCGTCGCGGTGCTGAAGGCGTCGGCGGATCCGTGCGAGGATTTCCGGCGGTCGATGGAGGAGGTGATGGAGGCGCGAGCAAGGCACGGGCAAACAGTGGACTGGGGCTTCATGGAGGAGCTGCTGTTCTGTTATTTGAGGCTGAACGAGAAGAAGCATTACAGGTTTGTGTTGGACGCCTTCGTGGACTCTGTGGTGGATATGCGGCGGAGTTCTAGCAGTGGAACCGGCGCCGGTGGTGGTGCGGTGACGGAGGAAGAGGTTGGGCATAAGGAGACGTTGATGAAAGGGAAGGAAAGGAAAAAGAATATTGATAACTTTTTAAACTAAAATCTTATTATTATTGTTTTTTTCATCTAGAAAATTTACAAAATTATGGAAACTCGACTATCTTCAAAAGATATTGTAATAAAGTTGTGTAGGTCACTTGCAAGTTGATGCTAATGGTACTCCTACACTTTGTATGAAGTTGAAAACCAAAAAAAAAAAAAGTTTAGGACATAGGTTGCCTCACATAATTATTCGATTATTTTTAGGGTGTATAAATATCCGATTTAGGTTGATTTGGCTTGGATTCCTATTTAATAGTATGATCTAAAAAAACCTTAGTGTACATGGGTTGGCTCAGCTGACACTCATTACTAGGCTCATCTATCTTAACTTATGTATAATTCTAAGTGTTACATTGGATGTATTATATGTAAAGTTGATTGAATTGTTTTTGGGTCAAACCGGCCCAAAACTGATCTCGGCTGTCCATGGGCTTGAAGCCCACACGGATGACAAGCTCATTCTCCTGAGCTAGGGCAACGACGTCGTTCTATTTGGGACTCTCCCTTATATGGGTAACAACAACAACAACAACCCAGTCTATCCCGCGATGAAGCAGGGTCTGAGGGTCAGGATGTACGCACTCTTTCCCCGAACTAGTCGAGAGAGTGTTTCCGATAGACCCAAAACAGAAAGCCACATAATTCACAAGGGGACAAGAAAGACAACAGACTGGAAGGCCAGAGGAAGCAGAGAATAAGGCGGGCACTAAGCCTAAACCCTAGGACTCAGAACCCAGACTCGAACTACTAAACTATAAAACATACTACTAAACATCATAAACCCGAATGCACCTCCTCCAGTGGTCTCTATCCAAACTCATATCTTCAGACAGGTTCAGCATACGAAGGTCCTGGCGGATAACTTCCATCCAACTCTTTTTCGGCCTACCTCTACCCCTACAAATAGCTCCAAGCTCCAGCCTCTCGCACCTACGCACATGAGCTGAAATCTGTCTCCTACGAACGTGCCCGAACCACTGTAATCTGGACTCCCGCAGTTTGTCAACAATACTCGCGACTCCAACCTTGCTCCTAATGTCTTCATTTCTGATTTTGTCAAGTCTCGTGTGCCCACTCATCCAACGCAACATTCTCATCTCAGCCACTGACAACTTCTGTACTTGGGCTTTAGTCATAAGCCAGCACTCAGAGCCATACAATTAATAAGGTCGGCCTAACAACCACCTCACACTCTCCTCCATCTCAACCATCCTGTCTGGATTCGATGCTCGATATCCTTGTCGACCCCCCCCCCCCATCGCTTTGAACGTAGGAGCCAAGGTATTTAAAATACTCTTTCCTTGGTACATGATCATCCCCCAAAACAACTGAGGTTGAGAGATCGATGTGCTTGCTTGTTGTTGCTTTGTTCTTGTCTCCGAAGGCGATTTCTAGGGTTTCATCTCTAGTCGACCTTTGTGAGTGTAGGTCGAGCTCCCTTCCATCCAAAAATAGTCAGTGACATTGTGTTGAGAGAGATTTGTAGCCTATTTGCCCTTCGGTTCTAACCTTGGTGGCTGGTGTCCTCGTTGAGGCTAATCGTTGCTACAAATCTCTTCTGTCTCTTCTATTTTTGTTTTGATTTGGTTGTAAACTCCTTTCATTATCAATGCATTAATTTTTGTTTCTGTTTTACTGGTGTTTTGGAACGATTCTCTTCAAAGCCATTGGACTCGCCTTAGCCCCTTATTTCTGTTGCCACCAACTCTTGTATAGCCAACTATGTCTTCATGGACTTTATACAGTGTCGTCGATGATAATAAGAGGGAGGAGGGAGGAGGAAGGAGATATGTTGTATGTGATTTGAAAATTAATTTGCAATATTTTACATACCTTTGTTATTTATTTTATTTTGAAACAATTTTTTCCGACTACCACACCAACATTTTGGGCAGAAATCTTATCAGAATTTTAAATCGTATTGTTTTTAGTTAATTATATGGTTAAAACATTAATGCCTTTTTTAAAAATAATATTTATTCCCACTATTTTTTTAATAAAAGATAACATACAGTACCCGATCCATATGTATAGCGACTGAGTCGATTGAACTGGACTAAGATAAAAAAAAATAACATATTTAAATATTAGTTTGTAGTTTTATTTCAATATTTCTCTACTGTAACTTTTTTGTCACAAGATAAAAGAGAAGGGTTTTAGATTGAGCTGAATAAAGACATAATATGTGAAGTTTAGTTTGGATGGGGAATGAGATGGGGAATAAGGACTTGAGTTTAGGTAATCATATTGTACTGAAAAAAATCAATTTCAAATATTTGAGGTCAATGATGCGGAATGATGGAGATTGGAGATGTAAATTAGGACATTAAGTATCGGATTCATCATTTATGTAGGATGACAAAAATGTAAAGTTGTATCAAGAATCTTTGTGTGACAGAAAAGTCTCTCTAAAGCTTAAAGATATAATATAATAGAATGGTAGTGAGACCCATGTACTTTTTTGTTTGTGGCAGCTAGCAAAATGTTGAACAATCAAGAAGACACAAAAGCATTGAGTCATGGTGGTAGAGATGAGAATGATAAAATGGATGTGCAAGTACATTAGATTCAACAATATCATATCCAAACGAAGCTATATATATACACACACGAGAAGATATGTGTAATTAGTATCAGGGAGAACATGCGAGAGTCGAGGCTTCAGTGGTTTGGTCGATCATGTGCAGAGGATAGACTTGAGCGTGCTGATGTGCAGGTGATATAATTTAACCGTCGAGAGTAGACCTATCAAACGGGTCATTCGGGTCGGGTTCGGGTCCGGTCACTTCGGGTTTCGGGTAAAACGGGTCTCGGGTAAAACGGGTTTCGGGTTTTTCGGGTTGACTCGAACTCGGGTTTGATCGGGTTTCGGGTCGGGTTCGGGTCGATTTCGGGTTTGTCAATTTTTTCTTTTTTAAATTAAAAAAATCATTATTTGATAATTTTGTGATAAATTTTAATTATATATAAAAAAAATAATTATATATAATTATAAATCAACCGGGTCAATCGGGTAAATCGGGTCAATCGGGTCAACGGGTCGAAACCCAGATTACCCGGAAAATTTCGGGTTTTTCGGGTTCGGGTCAAAAAAAATTCGGGTAAAAAATTTCGGGTTCGGGTCGGAAATTTTTCGGGTCGGTCGGATCGGGTCACCGGGTCGGGTTGTATTTTGACAGGTCTAGTCGAGAGTGTTTGACGTGGAAGAGGGCAACTGAGAAAGAGTTTGAATGAGGTGAATAGAGAAAACATTGTTGTTTTGGGATTCGCTAAGAAGATGGTGCGTGATTTGCTACAATGAAGGGGTGATATCCACGTCGAGAGATCTAGTCACGTGCGGCTTTAGGGTGTTTGGCCCAGTTTGGGAGCATTACTTTTACTCGTCCTTCATCTCGGCCCCTCTCATTTGCAGTGTTGTGTTTAATGTGTTTTTGGGTCTTTATACATATTATCTAATTTTAGTTATTTTGTTTATTTTAAGATTACTCTAGGTCTATCTTGAATTTGGTAAATAAAGAGCGGTTATCCGAGTTCGAATCGGGGACCTTTGGATATTACCCTCAAATCCTTTCCCGTTGAACCATTCTGAAATGGTTTCTCTCTAGGTCTATCCGAAATACCTATTGAGGTAGTCGAGAAATGAGTGCGTATAACTTAACCCTCAAATCTTACTCGTAGCAAGGTATACTATAATGATGGTGGTGCTTGACTTCGTTCCTTGTCTATGTCCCCACCTTACTAGTTTTATGCTCTTTTGATTCGTCATGTTATTTGTTTGTTTGCGGGTTTTTTTTTTCTGTTGTATGTTCGACGGTTTTTCGTTTGTCGATAGGTCTGTCTAAATTCGAATTCTTACATGATCACATGAATTCCAAGTAGACTTGTCAAACGGGTCATTCCGGTCGGGTTCGAGTCGGGTCACTCCGGGTCTCGGGTAAAACGGGTCCCGGGTAAAACAGGTTTCGGGTTTTTCGGGTTGACTAGAACCCGAGTTTGATCGGGTTTCGGGCGGGTTCGGATCGATTTCGGGTTTGTCAATTTTTTCTTTTTTAAATTAAAAAAATCATAATTTGATAATTTTGCGATAAATTTTAATTAAATATAAAAAAATTTAATTATATTTAATTATAAATCAATTGGGTCAACCGGTCACCGGGTCCAAATCCAGATTACCCGGAAAATTTCCGGGTTTTCGGGTTCGGGTCGAAAAAAATTCCCGAGTCAAAATTTCCGGGTCTTGACCCAAAAAATTTCGGTCGGTCGGATCGGATCACCGGGTCGAGTTGTGTTTTGACTGGTATAATTCCAAGCCTAACCAAGTGTCTTGAGACACCTACCTTATCAGTTAGTGTAAAAGTTCGAACATATCCAATATAATCGCCACATAAATACAAGTATTGCAGGGAGTCAGGGTACCACCAAACAAGTAGTGGAAAAATTGTCATTGTTGATCGGCCAATTTACACACGTCCCCTCCAATATTACACCGAAGAAGTGATGAACCAACAAAATAGATTGGAACATTTCAATTTTCAAACATCTCCCATTCTCTTTCCCTCTTACACTCTGAATCAACACAGATCATACCAGGTCTCCTTCGGCTTGTCGTTTATTCTTCTATTCGACCAAGCCCTAGTGATTTGGCTACTGATTTCGGACCTCAAGTCCCTAATCGGTCTCCCAAAACCATCGCTCTGCATCAGAACCCCATAAACCCCCAAACTCCACCGAAGAGGTGAGAAATCATGGCAGGTTTGCGAGCCTTTGCTTCTGGAAGTGCTACCCTCCCACCACAACCCAGAGATTTCGTGTTACCCACAAAGACCCATCTCGCCAATTTCTCCTCCCACACCTCCAATTTCATAAACCCTTTGGGGTTTACCCTCAATTCCAGCTCACTGGGTTTGGGTATCAAGAGGAACAGTCAATCACCCCGTGTTGTTTCCATGTCTTGGGCTGGCGCTCTCTCTTCCGTCAAGTTGATCCTTCAGGCCAAGAACTTCGCGGTAATCTCTCAATCCCTTTCTTAAACCATGTGTAATTTTAGGGTTTTATTAATTGCTAGTTGTTGTTGTTTATTACTTGCAACAGTTTCTTTCAGGAAAAAAAGGGCAAATTGGATTGTGATGATTCTATTTCTGTATCATCTTCTGCAGGTGAATGAAGCTCTAAGAAATTATGTAGAACAGAAGATTGGGAAAGCTGTGAGGAATTACAGCAGCTTGGTGAGAGAAGTGGATGTGAGGTTGTCTGTAAGGGAGTCTGGTAAAGGCCCTAAGCGAAGATGTGCGGTTGGTTGCCAATTTCTTTAACTAGTTTGGTTGATTGGTTGATTTTAAGACTTTTTTTTCATTGTCTAGTAAGTAATTGTTTGTTTCATATGCAGTAGATTTCTTATTTCTAGTTGTGTCTGGTTCTTTTTTTTGAATTGAAGGGTCATGGAATTTGTGTGCTTTCTTTCAAGATGAGCCTTGATTAACATTAGTGTATATCCGAGTTTTTGTGAAAGAATGTAAAGATCAGAGAATTGTTGTTTTCTCTGATCTTTGATTGAAGCATCATAGAGTACATCTAGTAGGATTGTAGGTTTCTCTGATCTTTGATTGAATGAAAAAAATGTATCATTTGAACAAGTGATATGCATTGAAGTGCAAGTAATACTTATCCAGTAGAACTGTAGTTTCCTTTGATCTTTGCTTGAAGGATCATAAACTCTGCTCATTATGATACTTACATGACATGAAATCATTAGTTCAACTCCCCTTCTCTCTTTTTTCGATTAAATGAAACATTCATCTATGGAAAAGAGAGCATTGAAGTATTATCCATCTGGTAGTTCCCAAATGGTTTTTCGACAATGCACTTTCTGCCTACATATCCTGGAAAATTTGTGAAATGTGTTAATGTGATTGGACATTTTATTTTTAGGCCCTAAGAGGCTAAGACTGCACACATGAGGACCATCCATGATCATAATTAGATGATCCAAGTTGAATACATTTTACACTCCACTCACAACTGAAGAACGATGCTACTTCGTCCAAAAAGAGGTTCTTAATATTATGAGAAAATGCAGGTGACGCTGTACACAAAGCGGCATGGGGTGGTTCGTGCAGAGGGAGATGCTGAGTCAACTTACGGGAGCATAGATTTGGTCTCCTCAATTGTACAGAGGAATCTGGGGAAGATCAAGGAGAAGGAAACCGACCATGGTAGACACATGAAGGGCGTCAATCGACTAAAGATAAGGGAGGTTGTTCCAAGGCGCATGTTTGTCAAGGATATGCTGCCTGATTCCTTACCAAAGGATAAAGAAAAGGAAAAAGAGATGGCTTCCCTGGAGAACGAAGACGACCTTTTGCAAGAGGTTAGCCTGCTCTAACTGTTGAAACCTTTGAATTCCGTAGCAAAAAATGAGTTTCTCAGCATGATCCTTTGATATATATATATAATCTTTCCATCTTTCCATTGTCACTGTCACATCTGTTCATTCCTTGCCAATTATCGATATCATATCCAGCCTCAACTTGTGTGTTTATTGTATGGTGTTTGAACTAAGATATAGTAATTCTTCGCGATTGACAAGTTCTGCTGGTTTGTCAGAGGATCACGGGTTCAGCTCCTAAGCCCGTCTAATAGGTTCACCTAGTTTGGGTACACACAATGAGCTGTCTTCAAAGTTTGCCAAGTTCCCCCAAAAAAGAAACTTAATTGCCGACACAAGAGTTGTTCGCCTGCAAGATATCTGATCAGTCCTCAATGTTTGCTAACTTGTCCATTTTTTCTCTACTCAGATTGTGCGTACAGAACACTTTGATGTGCCACCCTTGACTGTCACCGAAGCAATTGACCAGCTTGAAACGGTTGATCGCAGTTTCTACGCCTTCCGCAATGAAGAAACAGGTGCAGTTTGCCTTGCCCTATGTTTCCTGGATTCCAATTCCTACAGCAAACCAAAACAATCCATCAATTACATGTTTCTCTTCTTTCTTACACTTGGAATTTCGATTTATCAGGTGAGATCAGCATTCTCTATCGACGTCTTGACGGAGGGTATGGGCTTATTGTCCTGAAAGCAAATGGGAGAGCTGAGAACTGAACTGAACAGATCAGGAGAAGAAATTGGCAACTGTGGAAGCTTTTGACACCAATGTTAAAATTGGCTTGTTTTTTTAGGAGTTGTTAAAATTCAGAAAATCCAAAGGCTAAAATATTTCAGACTTAACAAAGTGACTGTAATTAGGTCTAACCCTAATAGTAAGGTGTTCAATCATCATCAATGTAGTGGATTTGCAACCATGGTACATTGGATGGTTTGTTATTTACGAGTGACCAATGGCAATGGATCGGGCCCAAGACAAAACCTTGAGCCCAAATGACATATCAAGGGCTTTAGAATCGGGCCCAAGATTAGTCCGGGCTATTAGGGCCCAAGGAATAAATCATTGGGCCCAAAGCACACGATGTGCGTGGGCTGAAGAGAAGCAATCACCATCTTCATCCACGAAAGGGGAATAAGAACCCTAGCCGCCGCCGACCGCTGCCGTCCACACACCAGGAGATGAGGGAAGGCAACAAGGCAAGCGAGCGCCGAACGGGATTGACAGATCCGGGACCAGATCCGCGAGATGAGATGCTGTTGTTGCAGGAGGATGGTTAAGTATGAAATAAATATGAAATAAAGTTCAGACTGACTTCCCTGTCTCAGCAAATAAATACAAGACTTCCTCCCGTTGTAGTAAGAGAATAGTCAGGATCGAATCCACGAGGAAGCACGTCAGCAGTTCTCAGGTAGCTGTAAATTCTCACAGACAGAGCAGCAGAAAAGACAGAAACACAGAAACAACGAAAGAAACAGAAATAAAAGCAGAAGCAAAGAACAAAGCAAAACAGGAAAGACAAAGCAAAGCAGAAACTAAAAGCAAAGCAAAGGGCTCGTCGATCTCGACAAACAGCTACTCGAGATCGACCACAACAGTCGACAACAGAAAATCGGAAATCACAGCAGACAGGCAAACCCGGCAAGGGCAACTCGATCTCGACCAAGTCAACTCGAGATCGACAAGGGCAAGTCAAGACAGAAACTTCAGAAATCGACAACAGAACAGAACTCAACTCGACCTAGACGAAGCGTACTCGAGATCGAGTACAACCAACTCGAGATCGACAAGATCTCCTCTGTATCGACAAGAATTGACAGAAAATATAAATTGCAAATTCGAAACTAAAACTCAGATTTTTGACAGAAATAAATCAATATAATAAAAGACTTCCAAGACTAGGGTTTCGACACCACAACGATAATCATGCAAACTAACACACAAAGGCATAAAAGATCATGCTTTCCAGCAAATAACTTTCGTCATTAACAAATAGGCATATAGAGGCTTTCGCATAAACCCTAATTGTTACTAACCCTTTTTCACATAATTAATCCAAGTTGCATTAAGATCACTTTCGCTTCAATAACACAAACAAGGATCACCTTCAACTCTCGCAAAAGAATCATGCTCATAGGGATAGAAGATGAATCGCACAAAAAGATCTGACCTTTATCGCATCGCCTCACATGGCCACCGTCGGGCTCACCCCAGCCCCAGAAGTGGGTGGACTACTCACGCCTCATTGCAATAACAGACATTGATTGATGAAAAGAACTAAATTGCATTAAAACTAAATTCAAAAGCCTTTACAATCTTGGCAATCAACTTTCGCAGAAAGCCAAAACCCTAAAAACCTTAGAACTCTTAAACTTCTATGTGGAACTACTTGTCTTTTTCTCTGAAATTGAATGTAAGATAAGATGCCTAATGCTCAGCCCCTAGGGCTTTATTTATAGCCTTCTATTCCTTGCTACTCAAGGATAGAATATCTATATCTATATCTAAAACTATATCTAATTTGCTAAAAGATAAATAAATTGTTTTAAGGAAATAAATCAACTAAGGAAAAGATAAATCTACCTAAGGTAAGTCTTCATGTCTTGATAGATCTCCTTCCATAGATAGACTTTGATCAACTTTGGATAGATCTTCGGCCATTCTCGGATTCCCTCATGCCCAAGTAAAGCTAAACCGAGTAGGACTCGTCACGACGAAGCGTTTCTGGAAACTGGGTCTACTCGACCTCGACCACGGCTCGTCGACCTCGACAAGACTTGTTCGTCGACTGGACCTCCTGGCTAGCTCTGCTCGATAGGCTCGGACTTGGGCTCCTGGTGCTCGTCGATCTCGACTGGGTGGCTTGTCGATCTCGACAAGGGTCTTCCCTTCCGCTTCCGCGAGTTGCCCCTTCCGCTGGAGCGAGTAAGCTTTTTCGTCGGCTTGGTGCCTCCCGCTGGCAGCGGGATTTTCCGCGGCAGCGAGACGTCCGCTGCAGCGAGTGGAGTCGCTGGCAGCGAGTGCCTCCATGTCGGCCTCGGCTTGTCGACTAGCTCTTCTTCTCGTCAACTCCGGGCGTGGCGCTGGGCTTCGTTGATCTCGACTAGGGCTTGTCGAGATCGAGTAGACTCCGGAAGTCCGGTTGGCCTGGCTTTCTCGATCAGGCTCTGTCGACCAAGGCTGCTCGGACATGCTCGTCCAAGTCGAGTAAGAGCTACTCGAGATCGAGTAGCCTGGGTTCTCGGCTCGATTCGACTGGTTTCGCTGCTTCTTTGACCTTGGACTTCTGTAGTGGTTTTCCGAGCTTTTCTGACCTTCTGTAGAATTGCTGTAAAATGCCTCGATTTCTGCGAATTAAACAGAAACTGGTGTAGATTCCATAATTTGGCAAATAAACATAAACTACATAGATTCTGTACTATCTTAGCCCAAATGAATGCAATGTATGCAAAAATCGATAAAAAAGTTACTGTAAAACATGGCAGATTCAGCTCACAACAAACACCCCATACTTAAGCTTGCTTGTCCTCAAGCAATACTTTTATTTGTCATTCAGGGGAAAAAATCAAAACTCTCAACATCTTAGATTCATTCTTATATAACCCTGCAATCAATTACCATCCTCGAAAAGGTACTAGTGTCACAGATTCATGCATGTGCAAATATGTAAAAGCAACATCTACTCATAAAAAGGAGGGTTATGCAAAACATAATTCATTCATGACAAAGCATTGATAATCAAGAAGACTTTAATTTAAGCTCATGAAGGAGTAGATTGGTAAAAGGCAAAAGGTGGGCAATTTTTGGCAATGTGGTGCTAATGATCCGGGGAAATGGAGTACTTTCCAAACTGAATTTCCACATTCCTTCTCCATTTGATTCATCACCTTTCATAATGCTTTTCTCAATAATAATGTTTTTACCTCTCTAACCTCAGCACTGCCTTCTCGCGAGTCGCAAACATAGGTGTCATGAATGGCCCCGGATACTTAGTGCTTTGGACTCCTCACAATGTGTCCCATCTCTCCAAACTATTATCTCAGAGAGCAGGGTCAATCTACCTTTATCTCCTGAGGTGATTGGATTTTCTTTTACTCATTAAATTTTCCATATATTTTAAACAATTTCCTGCCAAACTCCAATAATGATAAACACAACAACCATATAACAATCTCCATAATGTAACATCATTATCAACATAATCCCCGGATAAGGTAAAGAATGGCAATATTTTAGAACATGTGGAGCAATAATTGAAATAAGGCATAATATGGCTTTTTAGTAATGCATAAGCATAGGTAAGGCTTGGATTAACAATGAGCATTTATATGGAAATATAAAGTCCTCCATCATCTTATCATGCAACATGTCAAAAGCAATTTTAAATTTTACCTCCTTTCATGGTTTTCAAGAAATAATGCACTTCATTGTGACTTCCCTTTACTAGGCAATTTCATGCTATATCTCTAATGAATCTAATTTTGCATCGTCGAGTTCAATATAAGCTTCCATGACATTAATTCAAATTTTCAATGGGGGTCATTTTTCTCAAAATTTTGGAAAACATGCATATAAGCACATAAATAGATAATGCATTCCAAAATAGCCATGTAGCAATTCTAAGAAATAATGCACAAGTAATGTCAAATAAATCAAATATGCATAAAGTAAGCCCTTCTCCCACCCCATACTTAAACATTACAGTGTCCTCACTGTATAAAAACAAGGTAAGGGTAGAGAAAGAAACTCACAAGACAGATGTGCAGATTTCTCTAAATATCGAATGGAGCACCTCCTAGGCCGAGTAAGAATGTAGCTTGGTTCTATCCATTGTCCTGCAAAGTAGAAGACATATACCCATAATAGAAACAACAAAAACCAAAGAAATGTTCAAATCCAAAAACAAAAACAAAGTCTCAAAATGTCCTAAAAAGTCTATGTACATGCTCTAGATTTTATAGTCGCTAGGCCGACTTTCCATTAATGCTCAAGGTGGCATCTGCAGGGCCCATGTAGCTTGGGCCTCAAATAAGACTCCATTCTTGTCCCTCAGCTGTAATCCTCCAGAATGGATCTTGTTCACCACGAAAGGTCCCATTCGCTTTTTGTTGAATTTGTTAGGAAACCAATGATCATTTGATTTAGAGACATAGAGCATGTCTCCAACTTCATATTCTTTAGGCTCATCATTGGATATCCTGCACAATCGCACATACCAAGGCAGACCTCTCCCATGTATAGATAAATCATTAATGGAAATAGGGGAAGAAAGATCCATACCTTGGCTTACCTTCGCAGAGACGGAATCGGGGACTACTGTATTTGGTCGATCTCGACTAGGGCTAGTCGATCTCGGCAAGACTGCAGGTTCTGGTGGTGGTCTGCTCGAAGATGCAGAAATCGACGAAGACGATGGCTTGTCGATCTCGACAAGACTGGTCGACCTCGACAAGGGTTCTGCTCCTGGTGGCTTGCTCATCGAGGAAGGCGGATCTGGTGGCGCTGGGTGGTGGTCGATCTCGACAAAGGTGGTCGAGGTCGACGAGCTCTGGCCGTCTGGTGGAGTCAGCGTCAAGGGAGATGAAGCCGAGGCCGTCGAGTGGTGGTCGACCTCGACAAGTCTAGTCGAGATCGACGAGCCTGGTTTGTCTGGTTCGCTGCTCGACGATGCTGGTGCTGGTGGAGTCTCCTTGGTCTGGTCGAGATCGACTAGGGTTCTACTCGATGTCGAGGAGCCTTGGTCGATCTTGACCCCATACTTAGTCCTTGTCAAAGCATCCGAAAAATAATTAATCCACAACGACTTACCTTGGTCTGTGTCGATTGGATTCTCTGTGTTCTCCTTGAGGATTGCCATGATCTCCTCCACCTGGGCCTCCATGTCCCTCTTTTCCAGCTCCTCAGGGGTCATATTTCTGACCTTGGGTTCCCCGCAGGTGATGTAGCCAGCTGAGATAGATTTGACCTCTTCCATTGGACCTGTATGCCTTTCAGTTTTATTAAAGGAATACTCAATTACCTCATCGCTGATGTTGAAGGTGAGCACTCCTTTCCTAACGCTTATGTTGGCATCCACCGTCGCCAAGAATGGTCTTCCTAAAATAATTGGACAAGCAGGATCTTCTTGCATATCAACAACTAGAAAATCAGCAGGGACAAAGAATTTACCTACTTGTACTGGCACATTATCCACCATGCCTGTTGGAATGACCACCGTGTTGTTGGCCATGTATAGTCTAGCATCCACAGGCTCCAAGGCACCTATCTTAATCTTGGACCAAATTGTTAAAGGCATTATACTCACACTAGCTCCAAGATCACATAAGGCATTAATTTTGTATGGACCAAATCCAATGGTTATAGCAAACTTACTTGGATCCGGCCTCTTCTCCAATATGTCCAAGTGGCTGCACTCCTCTGTGATTTCAGCCATCGATCGCTTTTCGCTCAAAATCTCCTTCAGGAACTTGACATAAGATGGCATTTCATTGAGAGCTTCTGTGAAGGGGATGGTGACGTTGAGTTTCTGAAGCATCTTAATGAAGCGCTGAAATTTCTTTTCTGCTGGGTCCTTTAGAGATTTTGTGGGGAAAGGCAGCTTCTTTTTCTGATTCGGAGCCAGAACGGACGTCGGAGGTGCTGCAGGCTACTCTATGTCGACCAGGGGCTCCTCAACATCGACTAGAGTCTTGTCGACATCGACCAGGTTGGGCGTAGTCGAGTCGCTGTGCGGTGCAGACGAAGATTTTTGCAGGTTCTCCTCGAGATCGACGAGGCCTTCGTCGAGATCGACTACAGGTTTGTCGAGGTCGACTTGCTGTTCCTCGTCGTTCTGCTGCTTTCCGACCTCTGGCTCTTGTAGTTGATGGCCGCTTCTGAGTTTTATAGCAGCGATGTGTCCAGTCTTTCCCTTAGGATTTGGTTCTAAAGATCCTGGAAGTGACCCTGACTGTCTGGGGATTGCTGCTGCTAGCTGACCAATCTGTGTATCAACTGATTTCCGCCAGATATCAATTTCCCCAAGCCTAGAGTTGACACCTTGCATCTGAGTATAGACTGAGTTGAAGGACTGCCTAGTTTCTGAGTGATTTCTCCGTATTTCCTCCAGGACTGTCTGTATATCATCCTTTTTCTGTTCCCTTTCCGGATGTCCTGGAGCTCTGTAGGGCGGGGGGTACCTAGGGACACCTTGGTTCCATTATGGTTGCTGAAACCTTTGGTCCCCCATGTAGCGACTGGGACCCCCGGCGTAAGCTACATCCTCATTATGCTATGCCATCCAGACTTGTTCTGCGTGTGGGCACTCAGGAGTGGTGTGCCTTTGCGATCCGCATTCTATGCAAGGCTGGTTGACAGAGAGATATTTTACTTGCTTGATGAGCTTCTTATTCTGGTCTCTGTAGTACTGCTCCCTAACATCAGGATCAATCTCCTTAGGTGGCTCATATAGGGGCATGGATGGTGCTGGCCTGGCGTATGGGTTCTCTTCATAGGTTGTAGTAGACCCATACTTGTTGTCGTAGTTAGTGAGCTTCTCTAGCACACCCCATGCGTCACTTGGCGGCATTGTCAGATACTCATAGCGAGTATAATGGTTGATTCTGTCCTTAGTGACTTGATCAAGAGAATTGAAGAAGATCTCCTGAATGACGTAGGGTGGTTGTCCATGAGTAGGGCAAGATCGCAGAAGTTCCTTGTAGCGCTCCCATGCCTTTGCCAGCGGTTCCCCTTGCTTCTGTTTGAAGGCGGTGATTCTCTGGCGGAGATGTGCTGTTTTGGCAGGTGGGAAGAATTTGTTCAGAAACTCTTGCTCTACTTGGGCCCAGGTTGTGAGTGATCTTGCTTTCAGCCCTTCCAGCCATTTCAGTGCAGGCCCAGCGAGAGACCAGCGAAAAGATTTCATCTTGACATATTCCAGGGTTGTACCTTCAGCAATAGTACAGCACATGTCAGAAAAGTTTGTAATATGTTCAAGAGGACACTCATTAAATCTACCATAAAAGGCATTATTTTTAAGCTCTATAAGAAATTGAGTGCGAATTTCAAAAGAGTTTTCAGGGATTAGAATCGCCGATTTAGGCACGACGAGGGTTGGGTGCATGTAGTCCTCTGCCGTGGTTGGATATTAGGCAAGCTCAGCCTGTGCTTGTTCCCTTGCTGCTTTCTCAGCGGTGATAGCAGCATCCTTAGCGGCTAATTCCCTGGTAAGCCTAGCGATCAGCTGTTCTTGTGTCTCCGCAGCTGCCATGGCTCTTTGTAGTTTAGCTCTGATATGAAAAAGGCGTTTCGGTTCGTCTAAGGCGTCAAACTCAGGTGTTTAACCAGAACGACGCATACACCTGCGAATTCACTCAAAGAAATAGTGAGAACTGACTACCTAAGGCGCGAATGATTGCTTCCCCGGCAACGACGCCAATTTTTTGTTGCAGGAGGATGGTCAAGTATGAAATAAATATGAAATAAAGTTCAGACCGACTTCCCTGTCTCAGCAAATAAATACAAGACTTCCTCCCGTTGTAGTAAGAGAATAGTCAGGATCGAATCCACGAGGAAGCACGTCAACAGTTCTTAGGTAGCTGTAAATTCTCACAGACAGAGCAGTAGAAAAGACAGAAACACAGAAACAACGAAAGAAACAGAAATAAAAGCAGAAGCAAAGAACAAAGCAAAACAGGAAAGACAAAGCAAAGCAGAAACTAAAAGCAAAGCAAAGGGCTCGTCGATCTCGACAAACAGCTACTCGAGATCGACCACAGCAGTCGACAACAGAAAATCGGAAATCACAACAGACAGGCAAACCCGGCAAGGGCAACTCGATCTCGACCAAGTCAACTCGAGATCGACAAGGGCAAGTCAAGACAGAAACTTCAGAAATCGACAACAGAACAGAACTCAGCTCGACCTAGACGAAGCGTACTCGAGATCGAGTACAACCAACTCGAGATCGACAAGATCTCCTCTGTATCGACAAGAATTGACAGAAAATATAAATTGCAAATTCGAAACTAAAACTCAGATTTTTGACAGAAATAAATCAATATAATAAAAGACTTCCAAGACTAGGGTTTCGACACCACAACGATAACCATGCAAACTAACACACAAAGGCATAAAAGATCATGCTTTCCAGCAAATAACTTTCGTCATTAACAAATAGGCATATAGAGGCTTTCGCATAAACCCTAATTATTACTAACCCTTTTTCACATAATTAATCCAAGTTGCATTAAGATCACTTTCGCTTCAATAACACAAACAAGGATCACCTTCAACTCTCGCAAAAGAATCATGCTCATAGGGATAGAAGATGAATCGCACAAAAAGATCTGACCTTTATCGCATCGCCTCACATGGCCACCGTCGGGCTCACCCCAGCCCCAGAAGTGGGTGGACTACTCACGCCTCATTGCAATAACAGACATTGATTGATGAAAAGAACTAAATTGCATTAAAACTAAATTCAAAAGCCTTTACAATCCTGGCAATCAACTTTCACAGAAAGCCAAAACCCTAAAAACCTTAGAACTCCTAAACTTCTATGTGGAACTACTTGTCTTTTTCTCTGAAATTGAATGTAAGATAAGATGCCTAATGCTCAGCCCCTAGGGCTTTATTTATAGCCTTCTATTCCTTGCTACTCAAGGATAGAATATCTATATCTATATCTAAAACTATATCTAATTTGCTAAAAGATAAATAAATTGTTTTAAGGAAATAAATCAACTAAGGAAAAGATAAATCTACCTAAGGTAAGTCTTCATGTCTTGATAGATCTCCTTCCATAGATAGACTTTGATCAACTTTGGATAGATCTTCGGCCATTCTCGTATTCCCTCATGCCCAAGTAAAGCTAAACCGAGTAGGACTCGTCACGACGAAGCGTTTCTGGAAACTGGGTCTACTCGACCTCGACCACGGCTCGTCGACCTCGACAAGACTTGTTCGTCGACTGGACCTCCCGGCTAGCTCTGCTCGACAGGCTCGGACTTGGGCTCCTGGTGCTCGTCGATCTCGACTGGGTGGCTTGTCGATCTCGACAAGGGTCTTCCCTTCCGCTTCCGCGAGTTGCCCCTTCCGCTGGAGCGAGTAAGCTTTTCCGTCGGCTTGGTGCCTCCCGCTGGCAGCGAGACGTCCGCTGCAGCGAGTGGAGTCGCTGGCAGCGAGTGCCTCCATATCGGCCTCGGCTTGTCGACTAGCTCTTCTTCTCGTCAACTCCGGGCGTGGCGCTGGGCTTCGTCGATCTCGACTAGGGCTTGTCGAGATCGAGTAGACTCCGGAAGTCGGGTTGGTCTGGCTTTCTCGATCAGGCTCTGTCGACCAAGGCTGCTCGGACATGCTCGTCCAAGTCGAGTAAGAGCTACTCGAGATCGAGTAGCCTGGGTTCTCGGCTCGATTCGACTGGTTCCGCTGCTTCTTTGACCTTGGACTTCTGTAGTGGTTTTCCGAGCTTTTCTGACCTTCTGTAGAATTGCTGTAAAATGCCTCGATTTCTGCGAATTAAACAGAAACTGGTGTAGATTCCATAATTTGGCAAATAAACATAAACTACATAGATTCTGTACTATCTTAGCCCAAATGAATGCAATGTATGCAAAAATCGATAAAAAAGTTACTGTAAAACATGGCAGATTCAGCTCACAACAGATGCCGGAACCACCACACTCCGGACGAGAGAAAGGATTCCGAGGCGGGAGGGAAGGAGAGGGTGCGGGCAGGGGGAATTGACCCAGTGAAATCAACGGGGGGGCCAAGCCTTTGGCCACACTGAGGACGGTGCCGGAAAGACCACCACCTCAGGCCGGAATCGAAGGGATACCGAGGAGGGGGAGGTAAAATTGAGGGCGGGGGGAGAGAGACCCCGAGAGCCGACGGGGAGAGGCCGACGGGAACAGGTCAATCGACACCCAGCGGCGCCGGGAGGAGCAGGTTCAAACCCAGAATGGGAGACCGTCGAGGGGGTTAGAGGAGACAGAGGGCGGGGGATTGAGACCCAAGGAACCGACGGGGAGGAACCAGCCACCACCCGACGATTCCGAGGACAGACTGGGTCCAGCACCACCGAGGACCGGCAAGGCTGGTTTCAAGGCCTCCGAGGAGGGTATAGGGGCCTCCGACGGAGGGGTTAGGGGCCTCCGAAGAGGATTTAGAAGCCTCCGAAGAGGTGATTGTTGCCTCCGAAGAGGATTTAGAAGCCTCCGAAGAGGTTTCTGATCGTATGCCGGAGTGTTTATCTTTGGTGTTGACTCCCTATCTCTAGAATGTTAGAGAGAGGAGGGAGCGTTTGCACTTTGCTTCAAAACAATCATTCACTTCTTTTTCCTCTCTCCCTTATTATAATAGTGACGGAGTATTATTAGTTAAGGTGTTTGTCCGTAAACATTTTTTTTATATCAATTTAATTAATTATTAGCTCATCAAACTTTAATACAAATGTAAATAGAAACATATGTAAGTAGCAAAAATACATGTAGAGGAGACAGGAGTGGATCATCAACCAACCAAAACTTGAATCGTTTAAAATTATAAGGCCATTTCTAACAAACTTCTCTAAAATTTTCTTTCAATGGGAAACAAAACACCTATTTTTCAAATTATATCATTTCAAAGACTTGGAAAATCATTTAGTTTGGAAAATGCTGCAAATTCAGAGAATCATTTCTATTTTTTCTGTCATTTTCTAAAATAGAGAATGTGATGTGAAATACCCCAAATTATTTTTGGGCTATTTCTATTTTTTTATCTAATTAAATAAATCTATATTATACTAAATTATAGTATATTTTGTGAATTTGGTCAATTAATAAATTCACATAAGATATATGGTATGAATTAAAATAATTAAATTATTCTAAAGAGTAATAATATATGAATTGATTTAATTAGATAAAACCTCTAAATACTCTTATTATTTAATATTTAATTTATGAAGTTAAATTAAATAATATTTCTTCCGCTAAAATATGTATATATATATAACCCATTAATAAAACCCACCAGTTTGGGTCCTTTCTTCCTAAAGTGGAGAAACATATTTTCTATCTCCATCTTTATTAGCTTCTTTAATTTCTTTTCCTTAAAATCTATTATCTACTCGTAATCTCCATCCTTAATTGAATCTTAATCTCAAAGAATAAAAAATTTATCTTTTATCTAAACCTAATTCAACAGTATAGATACACGTCAAACTTTATCCTTAATTGATTCGTAATACCAAAGAATCAAAAATATATCTTTCATCTAAACCTAATTCAACGGTATAGATACACGTCAAATCTTAGGGTTCTCAACCCCCAACAATATAAATACACGTCAAATATTAGGTTACCACAGCCCAAAAACATTCTACATCACCATCTCTCATCCGCCTCTCCCACTACTCCCGTGAAACCACCGACCATCACTGCCCCAACCCGCCGGCGAACGCCAACGCCAAGCATGCGACGCCCATCAAGCCTCACCGTTCTCCTCCCCCTCTCCCACTGCGGTTGCAGCCTTGTCCGGAGAACGCCAAGGCCGAGCCCTCGCTGCATTCGCCTCCCGAGCCGCCTGACCATCGCCCATCACCGATTGTCGCTGAATTGCTGCAATCGCCTCCAATTGCTACCGCCCATCACCGCCTCCGATTGTCGCTGCCTTGCCGCCGCCAATCACCGCCTGAGTCGCCGCCGAGGTCCTCGCCTGCGCCGTTAGCCATCCACGCCGGAGGAAGAGCCGCGCCGAGCCATCGCCCTTCACCTGTTCCTCCTCCTCCTTCGGCGCGTGAAACTCCATTGGAGCAAAGCGAGATTTTAAAATCTCTTTTAGTAAAAATTGCAGAAACTCCCCTTATTTTAGTCTATTCACGTTTCTAGCCCTAAATTAATTATTGATCAAATTAGACGGCTGATACTTTTACACTAATTCCATGCTTGCCTGTTTCAGCGACACCAAGCAATTCCGAAGCCCTGCGCCGAGTCCTGCTCCCCAAGAAGGTTATATTGGTATAAATTCTTAACTCTATATAATTAATTCAATTTCTAATTGAGTTATTTAATTTTAATTAAATAAAATATCAATATTAAATACACCTTGGTTTTCATTATTTTAAGATAGGAGATACAATATTAATAATTTCAAACTCGATTAGATCAGGGTTGGAAATAATGCATTGAATACCTATAAGATAGGAGATACAATATTAATAATTTCAAACTCGATTAGATCGGGTTGGAAATAATGCATTGAATATCCAAAACTTAATAATGCATAATGAAACGAGTTTGAATACTGAGGGAATAACAAAAGTTGCAAAGACCTAAAACATAGGGTATGCTTATGTGATGTTGCATCTCTCTCTGACTCAGCATGCTCATACATCTCTTTCAGCTCACCCTTAGCATGATCATAGAGTTTTTTCAGCTCATCCACAATCCGCTCCTTGTCTCCAATGCCAGGTATGCTTTTTCATCAGCTAGGAATTCAAAGTAGGGTCTCTTCTTTGGCTGCTCCTCGCAAGGGTTTTGGGATGGTTCCATGCCGTACGCTCGGACGAGGTCCTGGAGGTACTCTCTCTTATCATCGTCCAGAGAAGCTAGCATGACTTTCTTTTCCTTGCTGCCTTTTCCTCGCTATAGAATCGAGGAGTTCCCAAGTCATGTTCCTTGACTTTCTTTTCCTTTGCTGCCTTTTCCTTGCCGTAGAATCGAGGAGTTCCCAAGTCATGTTCCTTGTACCACTCGCGGATGATCGCTTCTTGCCATATTCCGTGGTTGACCCTCGGGAGGGTCGATCATGTCATTCTTCCCCTTGGATGGCTCCACTATCGCCTTATCCGGCCTTGACATATGCCTAACTTCGCAAGACCTCAAACACCCTGACCTCACCAACAACTCTGATGCCGGATCTGACTCAACCACAGAGGTAGAGGTCATGGAGAAGGCGATAGTGGTGCTATCCAAGGGGAAGAATGACACGATCGACCCTCCCGAAAGAGCCGCTGCCACGGAATATGGCAAGAAGCTGATCCGCGAGTGGTACAAGGAACATGACTTGGGGACTCCTCGATTCTACAACGAGGAAAATGTAGTAGGGGAAAAGAAAGTCATGCTCGCTCCTCTGGACGACGATAGGAGAGAGTGCCTCCAGGACCTCGTCCGACCGTACGACATGGGACCATCCCAAAGCCACAACGAGGAGAAGTCAAAGAAGAGATCCTACTCTGAAATCCTAGCTGATGAAAAAGCATACTAGACATTGTAGGCAAAAAGATCGAGGCAGAGGCTCCGCTTGAGGGAGGTCAAGGAAACACGCAAGGACAGAGATCGAATTATAGATGAGCTGAAAAAAAACTATGTGATCGTGTTAAGGATGAGATGAAAGAGATGTGTGAGCATGCTGAGTCAAAGAGATGTAGCATCACAGAAGCATAGCTCTGAATTGGAAAACTCCTCGAGCTGTATGACTTTTCAGAAGACGACGAAGATTAAGATCTCATCATAATCCACAATTAAGAGAATTCCAAATTTCTTAGATAGATATAGTATTTTCTTATCAATAAAGGGTAGACTTACCCTATTTTTAGGTGTTTGCAACTTTTGTTATTCCCTTAGTATTTAAACTCGTTTCATTATGCATTATTAAGTTTTGGATATTCAATGTGTTATTTCCAACCCTAATCTAGTCGAGTTTGAAATTATTAATATTGTATCTCCTACCTTCAGATCAAACCAGGGGTGTTACAGAAGGAAAATATTTAATATTGGTATTTTATGTAATTAACTTTATTTAACTCAATTAGAAATTGAATTAATTCTATAAAGTTAAGAATTTATACCAATATAACCTTCTTGGGGAGCGAGACTTGGCGCAGGTGCTTCGGAATTGCTTAGTGTCGTTGAAACGGGAAAGAATGGAATTAGTTTAAAAGTATCAGCCGCCTTATTTAATAAATAATTAGCTTGGGGCCAGAAACTTAAATAACCTTAAATAAGGGGAGTTTTTGCAATTTTTACCCAAAGAGATTAAAATCTCGTTTGCTTCAATGGAGTATCCCTCGGGAGGCGAGAGCTCACAAAGGCTTCGGTTCCTTCGATGATTGGATCCCTCTAGACACCGAGCTCAAAACTTCAACCACCCTTTCCCTTTTCTTCTAATTGAATATCTCCCTTTCTCAGTCATGCACTCGTAGCTGCAAAAGGCCATCTCTCCCTACAACAAATTAACTAAAAGCGTGTTTGACAGAGTATTTATTATGATGTAGTATTTATAGTTTAATTAGTTCGTAAAATGGTGTTTTGACGTGGCGGTATTATATTTCAACACGCGATTGAAAGGATGATACCGCCACGACAACAGCCAATAAAACTACTAATGTTGCTTGTTCGCTTAAGCTAAAGCAAATTTGTAGCTTTAGCTACGTATCCATCAAGGGAAATTACATTATCACTCGTTAAATATTGATTTTTTACTTAAATATCCGCCAAATTTAAAATTATACAAAATCACCCATCAAATATGATTTGTTAATAAATTACCACCCAAGTAAAAGCATCTATCGAAACATCAAGAAAAATGATTAATTTACCCCTATTTTTTAATTAAATTTTCTTTTCATACCCATTAAAACACACCAGACTTGGAATTATTTGAAAATAAAAAATATTTCCTTATAGCACCATTATAATTTATACGTCAAAAAGACATCTATTTTGCAAATTTTTAATAAATATGCATCTAATATATATATAAATAATAATTAAATATAGATGTTCAATCCTTAAAAAAAGGAAAAAATAATTGACAAAATTTTATCATGGGTGGTGATTTGTTAACAAATTGTACTTAATGAGTAATTTTGTCTAATTTATAATATAACGGATCATTAAGTGAAAAACTTGATATTTAGTGGGTGGTTTTATGTAATTTACCCTAACTATTATACGGCCTTTTTTAAAAAAAAAAAAAAAATTCACGAAACCTCGCTTCGCTTCTGCACGCAGCAAGTCGCAACTCAGAAAGTCAGAAGCACTGAACAACGAGACTGGTAGCAGCGCTCCCTCCCCTCCTTTCTCCGGTGGCCGGCGCAGCGCAGGAATCCTGCCTCCGGGCTCCATTGCAGGCCCGCGTCGGAGTGCAGCCGTGCAGACCGACTCCGTCCTCCGCCCCTGACGTCTTTAGCTGGCTGATTGAGTGACTGACAGGTTGGGCTACTCTCATCCCGCACGGTAATTTTCGGCCTTCAAATCTTCAAATACAGTTTAGGATTGAAGTTTGATATATGAATTTATGAATTTCAGAATCAATTTGTGAATTGTAGTTGCAATTTTGTACTAGGGTTAGAAATGAACTGCAGTTGGTTTATGAATTTGTGATTTTGCAATTTGTGTATAAGGTTTAGAATTGCAATTTTGTGAATAAGGTTTAAAATTGTAGTTGATTACTGAAATTTTGATCTTGATCTAATAGGGTTTGAACTTTGAAGTGTGAATTCAATTTGTGCTTTCTACTCTTTTATTTTTAGGATTAATGATTATGGATAAGATTATTATACTTTCTAAGAAGCCATCTATTGCAAATAGTGTGTAGTGTCCGTTCCATTGTAAATCTATGTATCAATTGAAAGGCCATTTAATGTTATCTTCCACTACAGGCTTGCTGAAAATATTGCTTTGAAAATCTCTTTCTTTGATGGCATGCTGCCCCTGAACCTTTGGACGTATCACATTCCCAGAAACGGATTGCAGGGAGTGAGTTGAGATGTCCTTAAAATCTTCGATATTGGTTCCCTACAGGTAGATCAGCTTTGAAGATGAATGCTACATTGACTTCTTCAAGACGAGCCATATCAACTCTACCCAGGTTATGTCAGAGGATTAAGCAAACAGGTGTGGTGCAGAATGATAATATTGTTTGGTTATGGTTGCAATTTGTCATTTAACATAGCATTCCATTTTTTTTAAATGATAATTACTACTTTGTTTTGGTAGCTCACTTGTTTTTTTTTCCTCGCTTATGGCCATTGTGTAGATAATGAGAATGTCAAAATGTTTCTCATACCAACACCAACGCCGACTGATGGAAACCTGATCTCTCAACGGAATAGGAAGTCATCAAGAAATGATCCCTCCATTAGGAAACTTGATGAGAGATTCATTAGGATTTTAAAAATTTTCAAGTGGGGTCCTGATGCAGAAAAGGCTTTGGAAGTTCTTAAGTTGAAGGTAGATCATAGATTGGTTCGGGATGTTCTGAAGATTGATGTTAATATCAACGTTAAAATCCAGTTTTTCAAGTGGGCAGGGAAGAGAAGAAACTTTGAGCATGACTCTACCACTTATATGTCTCTAATTCATTGTTTGCATGAAGCTGGATTAGTTGGGGAGATGTGGAAGATGATCCAAGAGATGGTTAGAAGCACATGCCTTATTGGTCCTACTGAACTATCCGAAATTTTAAGGCTTTTAGGCAATGCTAAGATGGTTCAGAAGGCATTGTCTGCTTTTTACCAAATTAAAGCTCGTAAGTGCAAGCCTACAGCAAGCACATACAACTCTCTCATCTTGATGCTCATGCAAGAAGGTCATTATGAAAAGTTGCACGAGCTTTACAATGAAATGTGTAATGAAGGCAACTGTCTCCCTGACACTGTTACATACAGTGCTCTCATATCAGCTTTTGAGAAACTGGGGCATCATGACTCTGCTATTAGGCTGTTTGTAGAGATGAAGGAGAACGGGTTGCATCCGACTGCTAAAATATACACAACCTTGTTGGCTACTTATTTCAAATCGGGTATGGATGATAAAGCGCTACACTTGTTTAAAGAGATGAAAGAGAATGGTTGTCCACCAACTGTCTATACCTACACAGAGTTAATTAGGGGCCTTGGTGCAGCTGGTAGGGTCGACGAGGCTTATGGGGTTTTTCTAAGTCTCCTAAAGGAGGGTTGCAGGCCAGATGTTGTGCTAGTGAATAACTTGATCAATATTTTAGGAAAGGCGGGTCGCTATGCTGATGCTATCAAGTTGTTTAAAGAGATGGACTCCTTACAGTGCTTCCCAACTGTGGTAACCTATAATACTGTAATTCAAACATTGTTTAGGTGCAAAGCTCCAGCATATGAAATATCTGGTGTGCTAGATAAAATGAAGGCAGGTGGGATCACTCCAAGTGCTTACACTTACTCGATTCTCATCGACGGTTTTTGCAAGATGAATAAAGTGGAGAAAGCTTTGCTCCTACTTGAAGAAATGGATGAGAAAGGTATTCCTCCCTGTCCAGCTGCCTATTGTAGTCTGATCAATACTCTTGGAAAGGCAAAACGATATGAAGCTGCCAATGAATTGTTTCAAGAGTTGAAGGAAAATTGCGGTGCCTCAAGTGCTAGGGTATATGCAGTAATGATAAAGCACTATGGAAAATGCGGTCAACTTAATGAGGCTGTAGATCTCTTCAATGAGATGAAAGGAGCTGGTTGTACCCCTGATGTATATGCTTATAATGCATTGATGTCTGGCATGGTTCGAGCAGGTATGATGGACGAAGCTCAAACTTTGCTCCAAACTATGGAAGAAAAGGGTTGCCCAGCAGATGTGAATTCACATAATATAATTTTGAATGGGCTTGCAAGGGTAGGAGGACCAACAAAAGCGATGCTAATGTTTGAAAAGATGAAGACTTCAGATTTAAAACCAGATGCTGTCTCCTATAAGACTCTTCTTGGATGTTTCAGCCGAGCTGGTTTGTTTGAGGAGGCTGTAAAGCTAATGAAAGAGATGAATACAAAAGGTTTCAAATATGATTTGATTACATACTCGTCGATACTTGAGGCAGTTGGTAAAGTTGACGATGATCCTACACCTCCAACAACCTAGTGACACTATGTCGGTATGGCTAAACTCAACCTTTGTTTTTGTACATTTGGAGGAGATTTTGTATTACCTATTTATCTCTTTTGCAAAATTTTGCAGATCTTGTTTTCACCTTTGAGGCTGCCATGCTTAATGAGATTAGCTTGACCACTTCAGGTTGACCTTTACTCTATCATTTAATAAGAAATTTTTGCAGGTCTTTGTTTTCATATACATATTGTGCGTTTTCTAGATAAAATCTTCAATTTATTTCCAACATTATATCTAACTTCACCTTTCCCATTGATTACCTACATTATCTTTAAGTAGCTATTTGGCTCTGTCGCTCAGCCAGTGCTGGGCTGGGGAATTCTAAGAGGACGGGCTAATTGATGTTAGTTTTAAAATAATTGTCTGCAAACTCTTGATGTTATGGTAATCTGGATATTCATATGCTATGGCAGATTGTGGAGCTTTCGATCTAGGGATGACGACATTTGGGAGAACTTCTCACACCCGGTATTCCCTGATGGAGATTTTGCAAGAGGGTGCGAGAAATGAACGAAGGCCAGCTGGACAAAACGAGCGCAATTTCAGGTTTCAGCCTTGGCTTATCATGATATCCCGACGCTCTTCCATCTGATTATTGGCCAAGATGAAGGCTCCTATTGGAAGATCTTAAAAGAATGAGATTATTGATGACGAAACCTGCAAATTGCATCATATGAAGCAACAGAAACTTCTCATCACGGGTGATTCAGTGCAAAATTTCTTAGCTATTACATTACAATTTACAGCCCTTGTTTAAATTATGAATGAAATTCAGGATAAAAAAACTTAGTTGGTGTCATTTCAATGACCTTACCAGCTTACCTGAGGTTGTTATCGTAGGGGTTAGTTTAAATTTGAATAATTGACATTTGGTTTAAAATAATTGATGACAGTTCACATTTTAGTTTAAAATAATCAATGTAATTTTTTGTGATTTGATGATTGATACAACTTCTCAAATTCAACCTACAAGCATTTGCCACCCTCATATGTCAACCTTACCTCATTCATTTGTATTGGATCAAATTAGTTTTGAATGATGGTAATAATTAATGTGATTAATTCACATTTAGTTAAAAATAATCAGTGATGAATCCCATTTAGTTTAAACAATCAATGCAATTGTTTTTTCCCCTGCTTGATGATTGATGCAACTTCTTAGCTTCAACCTATAAGCATTTGCCATTTTGAAGTAGTAACAACTAAGCAAAGTTATGACTCTATTTTGGTCAACCAATCATGTTCCTAACTGTCTCCACATTTTGTCACTCTCAATCATAATGTTTTCAATTATTTTCACAATGATTCATAGCTTAATCTTTAAAACTCAATGAGTTTATCTAATTTTTATTTAATAACAACAACAATGATAAATATCACCTCTTGAAATTTAAATTTTCTAGTCTCAAATCAAACTTCAGAGTTTAATTCTAATTAAGCCTAAAAAACCATAAATTTCAACCCTAAATCTTAAATATGTAACACTATAAATTTGAAATGAGTTGATAAAAAGGTTAATTTTTAATCGGTCTTTCTATCCACACGGCGATATCTCGTCCAACACACGATCATGTCAGTCAAAACCGACCCCTCGAGTCGACAGAGGGCTACTATGAGAGGAGAGGAGGGGCGGTGGTGGTCGAGGGCCGCTGCTGGTGAGTCGATAGCTGACACCGACATCCTGAGTATGTGGATGATGATCTATTGGGTTTGGTGCTGTATTGGAGTCGTTGTAGTGTTTGTCAACTCTGACTTTCCATATCGGGAGGAGGCCGTATATTTGACGAAAAAATCACCGTGCCAAAAACATAGTTGAAATACACGAGATAATCTTTCATATATGTTATTAGTCTGAAAAATAAAGTGTACTTATTACTATTTCGTTAGTGAAAATAAAATGCCCAAATAATTTGCCATTTTCTTCTTTACTAATTTTGATATGTCTCTAAAAAATTAATGTAGACATCTAAATTAATCAAACAACCAAAACTTAAATAAAAGTTGTTATACTCCTAAAAAAAATGGTTCCTAATTGCTATAAATGAAATATTATAGCGTGGTGGAATATGTGTTTTTATTACTCCATCCGTTAAACAAAACTTATCGTTTACTATTCATGCACGTTTTTTTTAGAATGATAAAAACTATATAAAATATTCATTTTTAAAATTTTTTTTTTAACAAGTTTGTACTTATTAATAATAACTACGAAATTGTTAAAAAAAATTATTTAAAAAGTCGATATTTTATATAGTTTTTAGCTTCTAAAAAAGCGTGCATGAATAGTAAAACGTCAAGTTTTGTTGAACGGAGGGAGTATTATTATTTTCAAACGATGGAATATTTGTTAAGACCCGCGAACGTGCTAACGTTAGAACATTACCAAACCAATTTACAAAAATGAAATAAAATTCCATTAAATATTTGGAATAAAAATAAAAAATAAAAACTTTATTCTCTTGTTTTCTCCCTCCGTTGACACCTTGACAGTCCCCATTGGCGCCTTTACGGTTTCTGCAACCTCTCAAACTCCTTTCATCTCTTTCCTCTCTCTCTTTCCATTTCGAAGTTTTCTCGGATTGAGTTTCTTCACACCTCTGCATTTGACGAACATCAGCAAGTTCGTTCAGCTGGATCTTGAGCTACGGTCTTCTTTCTCTCTCGCTCCGCATAGAAAACTCCGATCATAAGAAGGTCAGCAGAGTGTGAGATATTTGATGTTGAATTCTCTGTAATCTTTCTCGCTGCGCTGTTTTGATTTTCTGAATTCCGCACCACGCAGCTCGATTTTCGTCAAAACCTGCGGTTGTAGGAGCCAAAATCAAATTTCCGTTTGAGATCAAGAATCTCTGTGCGTTTGGGAGGGGTTTGATGTTTCATCGGGATTATAATCGCGTTGAATTTCGAGAACTTGCGGTGCCGTATGCAAAGCGCGATGAAATTTTTGGCGGTTAGATAGTTTCGCAGAGCTAAAAGAGTCGAAGAAGCTTGAATCAAAGTCGACAATGGAGGACAGTAACAGCAACAAGGGCGATTCGCAAGGGAATGTAGTATGGTCTTCTTCCTTGAGGCCACTGAAAGTCGCGTTGTCTGGGAGGTCAACTCCGACTATGAGCCCTAGGACTTCTCCGACCTTCGGCAGGTCAAATTCCGGCCGAACACCTCGAAGAGAGGGAAAGAGAGGTGCGATTTTGCTTTGGTGTTTTAGTAGTAATCGATTGTTGCACTGGTTGCTTTTGATTGCTCTCTGGACCTACGGAGGGTTCTATGTCCAATCAAGATGGGCAGTCAATGATAAACAAGAAGGTTTTATCAATTTCAGTCAAGAAAAGGTTAATGGAGCTGTGGATTCTGTACTCAATCATGGAATAGAATTGATCGCAGAGGACAAGGCAATCAAGGTTAAGAATGACAGAAAGGAAAATCAGGTGGTGGATTTGAAACTTATGCAGGAGAATATAGATGTTGCATTGGCAGGAAAGGGGAAGATCAGCTCAAATCAGCATAGTCTGTTGTTTTCAAGGATGAACAGAAGAGCCAAACGCTCGTTGCGGGGTAGGGGTCGTGCAAGGGCTAGAGATAATGGAGTGCAGGAAGAGATTCCTACAACTAATGCCACTTTTGGCCCTCTTCTCGGTCCTTTTGGCTCAATAGAGGATAGGATTTTGGAATGGAGTCCTGAGGAGCGAAGCGGGACATGTGACCGTAATGAGCTATTCGGAAAACTTGCCTGGTCTAGGAAATTTGTGTTGGTATTCCATGAGCTTTCGATGACTGGGGCTCCACTGTCTATGTTGGAGTTGGCAACAGAGCTGCTTAGCTGTGGGGCAAGTGTTCATGCTGTAGTTCTTAGCAGGAGGGGTGGCTTGATGCCGGAGCTTTTGAGAAGAAACATCAAATTGATTGATGACAAAGCTGAGCATAGCTTCAGAGCTGCAGTGGAGGCAGATCTCGTCATTGCCGGTTCAGCTGTCTGTGCATCTTGGATAGGTGACCGTCTCCTCATATCCTACTTTGTTAAGATCATTTCTGACCCCTTGAGGCATTCAATTCTTGTTTTATGCTAATATGCATCATACTCTTACCGTCTTACCTTTAAAGCTCCTTAGACTTCCAAATAGCCACCATTTGTGAACCACTGAGGCATGAATTCTATTTTTGTTATGCTGATTCCATATTTAGTTAATGTTGAAGAATCTTACAAGCTGATTAGCAGATGTATGCTATGTGCTCCTGCTTTAGATGGCAGAGCTATCGATGTTAACTCATTTGTCTTCATGATGTTATAAGTATGCATGGATGAAATAATCTTTAGCCTCATCATCTGGCATCTGAGTAAGATCTTTGGTTGCAGAACTGATAAGTATGAGCCATATGTGTGATATGTTTAGACACTTGAAAGAAATCTTAAGTGCATCTAGTATAAGTTTTGTGATGTTGAGGAGGGACACAGAAATGGAATATGCAGTGCAATTTTATGCATCTCGAAAAATCAAAATGTATGCTTGTGGTTGATTAAAGTAAAATTTCAATGTCTCTGTACAGAGAGATATCTTCTACATTTTCCTGCTGGATCTGATCAGATAGCTTGGTGGATCATGGAGAACCGGCGTGAGTATTTTGACCGATCAAAGCTTGTCCTTCATCGGGTGAAAATGCTCATGTTTCTTTCTGAGTTGCAGTCACGGCAATGGCTATCCTGGTGCGAAGAGGAAAATATCAACTTAAGTACTGAGATTGCTTTGATCCCGCTGTCAGTAAACGATGAATTAGCTTTTGCAGCAGGAATTCCATGTTCTCTAAATACACCTAGATTCAGCCCAGAAAGAATGAGTGAGAAAATGCAAATGCTAAGAAAAGCTGTCAGGGAAGAGATGGGACTGAAAGAAAATGATATGCTAGTCATGGCCCTGAGCAGCATAAATGCTGCAAAGGGTCAGCTTCTGTTTGTTGAATCTGCACATTCAATCATTGCAGAACAATCTCAAACAGGTCCTGGGATCAATGAGTTTGCATCAGATAATGAGAAGTTAAGATTAAGGAGTTTGCTTCCGAAAATGAGAAGTTATGGAAACACAAGAAGGTTATCTGATCACCAGCAATCCTTCAATGCCCATGACAGGACTGAGAAACATAGCTCTAATCAGGGAATGTCAGGTCAGAATCTCAAGATTCTCATTGGCTCAGTTGGATCTAAAAGCAACAAGGTGGTGTATGTCAGAGAAATTATCAGATTTTTATCTGAGAATCCAAACTTGTCCAAGTCAGTACTTTGGACTCCAGCCGCTACACGTGTCGCGTCTCTTTACTCAGCTGCTGATGTATATGTTACAAATTCTCAGGTATGATGCTCCTACTGTTTTTGGACAAAACTGCAACTGACAAGGATCAGCAGTAGTTATGAATTTATACCTTAATATTTTGCTGCACTTGTCCTTTACTGATTCAACTGGTCTGTATAGGATCTTTGCATATGTTTCGATACATCCCCTTGTTGTTGATCTCCAATTTGAGAACTGCTACTGATCAGATTCAGTTATCACCGTGTACAGGGGATTGGAGAGACATTTGGAAGGGTAACAATTGAAGCTATGGCATTTGGTCTACCGGTATGTTTGATCTCAATCAAAACCTCTCTTTTCATTGTTCCTTTGTGCAAGTTACCAAGTGTCATTTGCTTTAGATAGATCCCAAGATGGCATTACTTTTGAGGAATTATGATAAACACATCAAATGTTCTATTCATAACAATTTGTGATCTCTAGCGGACCTATTCATATGATTCGACACTCATCCAGTCTCAAACGTACATTGACAGGTGGTGGGCACAGATGCTGGAGGCACAAGGGAGATAGTGGATCGAAACGTGACAGGGCTGCTCCACCCGGTGGGGCGGCCAGGAAGGAAAATGATGGCGGAGAACATCAAGTTGTTGCTGAACAACGCAACCTTGAGAAAGCAGATGGGCATCAAGGGGAGGGAGAAGGTGGAGAGATTCTACTTGAAGCGGCATATGTACAAGCTTTTGTCTGAGGTCCTCTCCAAATGCATTCAAATAAGGTGACTTCTTTCCATTCTTTGGCCATTCCCTCATTTGTTTTGTATTCTTTTGATCAGGATCTTCCTTGAGTTGGCAGGGGAAACTTTTTTTTTTTTTTTTGGCTTCTTACACCATTCATTACCTTGTTCAAATTCTATTGTTTCTACAGTGTTTACTCATAGATTTAGAAGAACAAACTGATAGTAAACTATGAACCTGTCTATTATTTGCCAGAACTGTGTTAGTTTTATTTTTTAAAATAATTTTTGACTTGTTTTTCCAAAATCCTGTGTTTTTTTTAACACTTTAAAACCAGGTGAAAAGAATAAACTACTAATGAATACTGTACAGCTTTGTTTAATACCGAAATGGCACAAGAACCATTTTCAATATTCAATTTTCTAGCTAGAGATGTTAAAAGAACTTGAACTTGGATACAATTTTCTGACCTGAAAAATACAATTCTCATAAAAGATTTAGAAAATGTTAACTGACTAAACATCAATGCATTGAATTGAATATAAGATGCCTTCTTTTTTTTAGTTTATGATGCGTAGCTACGGATACAATTTAGAAAAATGATTTATAAGGAAAAAGCCTAAAATAATTAAAGTAACAAAAAAACAAGATAAAAGAGTAGATGGATTGTGAAAAGGAATAGGATTGTGTTATATACACTCGCAACAGGTGTTATATGCGCTCCATAGGACGGATCTATGATCCGTTTTTTCCTCAAGACGACACGTGTTCAATAATAATTACAAGTTGTTAAAAATATACACAGATGGATCTAGGATCCGTCCGTTATAAAAAAAATAAAAAATAATTTTTTTATAAAAAAAAGACATAATAATCCGCTCTTGTAAACATTTTGAACAAAAAAGCTGCACAAAGGAAAACTACATGTCATTCTTACCAACTAAGCTAGCAAAACTTGACAGTTTTTAAAAAAATTGTAACGGATCAATCTATAATCCGTCTTAAGGAGTGCATGCGTATAGCCAACCGAAGGAATAAAGAGGGCATATGGGATTTTGGAATAACTGGGCTCCAAGGCCCAAGGAATAATGGGAGAAAGAGCTAAGCAAGTGGTATTGGGCAAACTCCCGGCCAATAAAGAGAACGTGCGGCGCCGTGCGGGGCAACCGGATTCGGACACAAAACACTCAGTCAATTGACACTTCCCTTTCAAATGACGCCGCCACCTGTTTTACTCTTTATTTCCTCTGATCCCGCTGTTTTCCGCCAACGGCTCGAACCTTCTAGCTAGCTGTTTCCGAAATCTTACAACTAGCATTTACTCTGCTTGTTTACGTCGGAATAGATGATAAGGACAATTCAATTTGGTCATATTTTCACATTTATTATATTTATCCACAACTTTAAATCGATGTGCGAGATTCAACTTCCCAAAAATAATACAGTAAATGTAAAAATGCAATCATACCAAAAAATTAAGAAGTGCATTTCGTATATACATTCGGTACGAGCTCTTAATAATGATACATTTTACAAGACAAAATACAACAAAACTTGTTTTTAGATTTCACAACTCCATTCCACAACCCAATTGGACATGACCCGAATACTCTAGCGGCAAGTCTACTTGACTCCATTTCCGACTCTTTAAATCTAACATGTAGGCGACGTTTTGGAGCTCGCCGTTGCCCGGCCTCTGAAATGTCACCATCTCATTTCTCCACATCATCACTCTTTGCATACTCCGTGGCTGATCTGGCATCTCCGCGATCGCCTGCCACTTGTTGTCGTCCTGTCGTACCGACACTTGTCCATTTTGACAGGTGTAGACCTCCCCCTCCCCGTTGCCTATGGCCCAGCTCGCCCCTTCTTCGAGGTAGGAGTCGTTTGTCGGGCCCCACTGCCACGTGGATGGGTCGAGGGTTTCTGCGCTGCTCCCGAAGCGGCCCTGCTTATCGGTTTCGTAGCCGCCGATGACGTGGAACCTGCCAGCCTGGAATGCCACGCTGCACTCGTCCCTCTCCTTTGCCATGTCAGGGAGTGGGGCCCACACGTCCTTTGCCACGTCATATAAGAATGCTGATTTCAGTGCCGTCTTATCTTCGCTATGGCCGCCGGCAATCATCACCGTCCGGCGAGTTGGTTCGCCGGCGATACCAAACAGTGACCGGGCCGGGCCGGGCATGTCGGCCCCACGGTGCCATTGACCGGTCAAGAAGTCGAAAATATGGACCGCTTTGGAGACCTGCCAAGTTATTGGGTCCCACCCGCCCATAACAATCAGATCCGATCCGACCCCTACGAGTCCACAGAACATAGGCAACCCGCCCGGCAAACCCGGTTCGGGAGGCAACCGGGTCCACGACCCGGAAACCGGTTCGAAGACGGTGAGCCAGTAGGTCTGGACAGGCATAGCACAGCTCTTTTCACTACTTCCCGAGAGCGGGTCAGGCGGCGGGCCGGGATGGGCCTGGGAGAGGACGAAAACGGGCCGGGCCAGGCCCGACAGTTTGCGGATGCGGTGAAAGTGGGGGTGTTGGATTTGGAAACTCCAAGCTCTGCAAACGGAAGCAACGGAGGGGAAGGAGTCGAAAGGAACCCGAGTCAAGCACTGGAGCCCGACGTCGTCGTTTAGGCCCGGAATCAGCTCCATCTTTGTGCAGAGATTTAACTGTGAATTTGGAAAACAGCGAATTTGTGTGATAAAGGTTTGCTTAGAAGAGGAGAGAAAGAAGCTAGAAGAGATGAATTTAGGGTTTTGGGGGGTTTCAGGGTTGAAAGATGAGAGGGACGGGAAGTATAAAGGGCTATTTATATTCCCATCAAAAAAAAAAAGGGCTATTTATATGGGCTTTGTTATACTTCGTATTATTTATTTATTTATATGTGGGCTTTTTAACAAAAGGGTGGAAGAAAACAAGCAACTTGTTTTTTTTTTTTTCTGTTTGATTCTTGAAAACAAGCAAACTTTGTAATCCGTTGCTTCCAAGTTCCAACGGTTTATGTTTATGGGCTCGATGTGAATCCCCATATCACAGGGTTTCTAATTTTAGCTTATCTTTAAAGGGGCCAATTTTTTTTTTACAAAGACACTTTCTCTATCGAATTGAATTTTTTTTTTCAAAATATTCAACCAAAAATAAATATTTACCGAAATATTAACACTTTTAAACTATTTAAAAAAAATATTCATTTTCCTCAGATGAATCCGAAAAACGCGGTTTGAAAACGTGTTTTATTTCCAAAATACTAAAATTGAATTTTGGAAAAAATCAACAAAAAAAACGCGGTTTAGAACCGCGGTTTTATCCCAGTTTGGAAAGAAACACTGCCTTAAACCGCGTTTCTTCCCTTTTTTATTTTTCTTAATTAAAATAATAAAAAAAACATATGCGTAAAACGCGGCCTCAGACCGCGTTTTACTTTCATCATCGTTCTCACATCTACGCCCAGGCCGACAACGAGCAGGAGCGATGGTCCTGCAGAACCCTAGATTCGGCAGTCGAGCAGCAGCGAGCCTAGATTCGGGGGAGAGTGAGCTAAAATTCGGCGGCTATAGCCGTTCAATTTCAGATCTAGGCCCCGCCAAAGCCGGTCTTGGGGGACAGTGAGCCCATATTCAGCGGGCGAGCAAGGAGCGATGACTCGACGACAACAACGAGGCTCCACCGAAACGAGGCTGAGCGAGGAACAGGAGGGACGACGACGACAACGAGGAGGAGAAGCAATGAAGCCATCGGCAAACGAGGCCGAGATGGCCGGCGGCCAGGTCGGCTCCCACGTCGTCTCCATCCCTTCCACCGACGGGTCAAATCTCAACCAAAATGCCACATTCGATAACCTCATGGTCGTTAGCCCCACCCGACCATCCTCCTCGAGGGCCTCGCCAGCGAAGTGGCCGACATGGCTAGGTCGGGACTCGGACTTCCGTCTCTCTTTGCCTCCACACGAAGGAGATGATAGAAATCAAATGAAACGTGGTACCAATCCGCGTTTCATTCCTTCTTTACTTTTTTTTTTAAACCAAAAAAAAAAACTAAAATTAATTGTAAAACACGGTTTTAAACCGCGTTTCTTTCATTTATTTTTTTTTCCCGATTTCAAATTTTACTTATTGTGAATGAGTTTCTCTGACGTCTCTGAAAATTTTGAATATTTTTGTAAATATTTTGAAAGTGTGAATTTTTTTGTAAATATTTATTTTTTTTGAATTTTTTGAATTTTTTTTTATCGAATTCATAATAATCTATCTATATAAACTCTTAATTTAGAAGAGTTTAGGATGATGTGTCATTCTTAGAGACATTTTAGGAGTCTTAACTGATCATTATTATTTTTTTCATTTTTTTGTATTTTTTTTAATTCTCCTTTTTTATTCATTTTCCTTTAATTCTCTTTTTTCTTTAATTTCACTAACTATCTATATAAACTCGTAATTTAGAAGAGTTTAGGATGATGTGTCATTCTTAGAGACATTTTAGGAGTCTTAACTAATCATTTTTTTTTTCCATTTTTTTGTATTTTTTTTAATTCTCCTTTTTTATTCATTTTCCTTTAATTCTCTTTTTTCTTTAATTTTACTAACTATTGGGCTTAATTCAAAACATTGAATTTAATCTAATATAACTATTGGGTTTAATCAAATTTATTTACTAACTATCTATATAAACTCTTAATTTAGAAGAGTTTAGGATGATGTGTCATTCTTAGAGACATTTTAGGAGTCTTAAGTCTTAACTAATCATTATTTTTTTTTTCATTTTTTTGTATTTTTTTTAATTCTCCTTTTTTATTCATTTTCCTTTAATTCTTTTTTTCTTTAATTTTACTAACTATCTATATAAACTCTTAATTTATAAGAGTTTAGGATGATGTGTCATTCTTAGAGACATTTTAGGAGTCTTAACTAATCATTTTTTTTTTCATTTTTTTGTATTTTTTAATTCTCCTTTTTTATTCATTTTCCTTTAATTCTCTTTTTTCTTTAATTTTACTAACTATCTATATAAACTCTTAATTTAGAAGAGTTTAGGATGTGTCAAGCTTAGAGGAATTTTAGGAGTCTTGACCAATCATTTTTTTTTGCCATTTTTTTATTTTCTTTAATTCTATTTTTTTTCTCTTTAATTCTCGTTTTGCTTTAATTTTACTAACTATTGGTCTTAATTCAAAACATTGATCTTAGCCTAAATTATAATTTTAGTATTTTTTTTTGTTCTAAAAAAACATATATATAAACTCTTAATTTAGAAGAGTTTAGGATGATGTGTCAAGCTTAGAGGAATTTTAGGAGTCTTGACTAATCAATTTTTTTGCCATTTTTTTTATTTTCTTTAATTCTAATTTTTTCCCCCTTTAATCCTCTTTTTGCTTTAATTTTACTAACTATTGGGCTTAATTCAAAACATTGATCTTAGCCTAAATTATAATTTTAGTAGTTTTTTTTGTTCTAAAAAAACAATGGGATTAATTCAAAACATAAAATTAATAATAAGAAAACATAAAATTAATATTAGTAGTCTATATCTGTATATATCTATATATACTACTTTAATCGTTTTCTCAACCCATGAGTTTAATTCAAAATATTTAATTATCTGAACTTTTACAATTATGTTATAATATTAATTTAATATATTAGTAAGATTTTATTTATAAAAAATCGCGACATGGCGCGGGGATCATACTAGTTGGGCTTAATTCAAAACATTGAATTTAATCTGATATAACTATTGGGTTTAATCAAATTTATCTACTAACTATCTATATAAACTCTTAATTTAGAAGAGTTTAGGATGATGTGTCATTCTTAGAGACATTTTAGGAGTCTTAAGTCTTAACTAATCATTATTATTTTTTCATTTTTTTGTATTTTTTTTAATTCTCCTTTTTTATTCATTTTCCTTTAATTCTCTTTTTTCTTTAATTTTACTAACTATCTATATAAACTCTTAATTTAGAAGAGTTTAGGATGATGTGTCATTCTTAGAGACATTTTAGGAGTCTTAACTAATCATTTTTTTTCCATTTTTTTGTATTTTTTTTAATTCTCCTTTTTTATTCATTTTCCGTTAATTCTCTTTTTTCTTTAATTTTACTAACTATCTATATAAACTCTTAATTTAGAAGAGTTTAGGATGATGTGTCATTCTTAGAGACATTTTAGGAGTCTTAACTAATCTTTTTTTTTTCATTTTTTTGTATTTTTTTTAATTCTCCTTTTTTATTCATTTTCCTTTAATTCTCTTTTTTCTTTAATTTTACTAACTATCTATATAAACTATTAATTTAGAAGAGTTTAGGATGATGTGTCATTCTTAGAGACATTTTAGGAGTCTTAACTAATCATTTTTTTTTCCATTTTTTTGTATTTTTTTTAATTCTCCTTTTTTACTCATTTTCCTTTAATTCTCTTTTTTCTTTAATTTTACTAACTATTGGGCTTAATTCAAAACATTGAATTTAATCTAATATAATTATTGGGTTTAATCAAATTTATTTACTAACTATTGGGCTTAATTCAAAACATTGAATAATTATGGATTATGACACATCACAATTAAACAATGTTATAATGATATTGATATTATTATTACTGAGTAATTTAAAATATATATATTTATGTATTATATATACTCTACATAAGATTTAAAAAAAAATCCTGAGATAATTATAACATACATTTATTGTAAAGTTTTTTTTATGAATTTTATCTTAACATTTATTAATATTTTTATATACGGAGTATTATATTTTAGTTTTAAAAAAACGCGCCATGGCGCGGGAATTGTACTAGTATGTTCTTATTAATACATGATATGTTCATATTAATAGATTTTTATATATTTTTTTTTAAATTATATATGAAATAATTAATCGTATAACATATTATGGATCAAATTGAGGGAGTGAGATAAAGTTTTATGGGGATGGGAATATGGGATTAAATTATAAAGTGTAATGAAATTCTTGTAACCAATTTATGGGATGGGAATGGATAATGGATTGTGTGTACCAATTTGAAGTTTAAAAGATGAGATAACGTTTTGAATCCAATGTGTAGCGTCGCCGTCATGAGGTACTCGGCAAAATATCTAGTACAGTTGCAAATTCCCTTTTGGTTTTGGACAACCAAAAAAAAAAAAAAAAAGTGGATAAGTGATGAGCTGGAAAGGTTTCAAGAAAAAGATAAAAGTAAAAGGCCTATTATTGAGAAAAGATATTTCTGGACAGTTTGGTATAACATCTGTCAGGAACTTACTACAGTACACATTAAATCTTTCAATTTAAGTACCGTTTTTAACAACCTAAAATAAAGGCGGCGCTATATAAAAGTGGCAAGCAAACATATCCGGATGAACAAACAAGCTTAATCCCATACAGTTGAGGATAAGGTAGACCAAATCCGAAGTCAAGTGTCACCAAGCAATGACACCGTTGGTCAGCAGTACATTAGGGGTCCCTGTGGACGATGAAGATGATCCTCCAAGGAAATTTTCGGAACACGAAGTCGCCGCCACGATCCCTGCCAGACCCGACACCGGACTCTAAAACCCCAACTCAGACTAAAACCGCCAAGATCAACCGAAAATGCCGTCGAGAATCACCCTTGCAAGACGCACCAAAAGGCCCTTTCGAGAGTTTAACAAGACCCACGGGCCCAACTCTTATGGAGCAAGGCAAAGACCGGAGATTCAGCCTTGCAATTGAAAGTCCGGAATAAGCCTTGTAGCGCAAGGGAGGGAGATTCATGGCGGTGGATGACCGGAGACGGAGGCGAATGAACCAGGAACCCGACACCGGACGGGGTGAGGCCAATCAATTAAAAGTCCAAAAAAGCCATTGGCGGCAGACGGTGGGGCGAGAGGGAGTGAAACGGGTGGTGGGCGATGGCGAAAACGGGAGAACGGAAGGAGCATGGCATATGTTGAAGAGGCAATCGGGGTCCAGATGGGAGTGGTGGTGGCCGAGAACAGAGGGAGGAGCAGAGAAGAGATGGCGATGGGCGAAGGCACTGCACAAGCTAGAAGGAGGCGGTTGTACATGCCCTAGCATAAAGAACAGAGACGACGAACCCTAGAAAAATGAGGGACTAGATGTTTGATTTGGATAGAAATGAAGACAGAGATGGGATCCATGACAAGAAATTTGCAAGAGCCCCAAGAAATTGGAGCTTATTGTATCAATTAGAGGGTTGCACAAGAAGTTTTCCCTGCCCGAAGAGATTTTGCCGACCCATAGCCTCCCTAAGGACCCTAACTCTTATCTTGTTTCGGAAAAAAAAAAAAAGAGGAAGCCTTTAGGAAGACGAATATGTGATTTGGAATTGCTCGCACAGACGATTGTTCGTGCCCCGAAGGGTGGTTTAGGCTCCTTCCTCTCTCTAGAAATCTAGAGAGAGGTCAAGGAGTTTCCCCTAGTTTTTCCTTGAAAGTACCGTTCGCCAATACAATTTGAAGTAAAATTTCATTTTTTTGAGCATTTTAATAAAACGTGTATAATTGTATAAATACTAAACGATACAGAGTATAGTATATTTTTAAAAAAGATTCTACATGGAAAAAAGAAGTTAGAGCATCCGCGTCTCTGAAACCCAGTCGGGTTCCTTAACTCAACTTTTTATATTTCTCTTTCCTTAAACAACTCAATATAAATTTTCACCCACATCTTTGAATTGGTAAATAAAGAGTGGACATCCGAGATTTTCACTCACATCCCTACAACCCTTAAAAACGCTATTTATTTATTTTATTTGGACCCACCTATATCTTTTTCTCTCACATTCTCTCTTCGTATGTCACTTGTTTTTTTTTTCTCTCTCTCAATTTTTAAGGATTGCTTGCTTAGCAATCCATCAAATCGTTCCTTACGTTTTTTTTTATCTCTCTTCTATTATTTTATTATTAGGTTTCTTAAATTATAGATTAATGAACCAATGCTGGTGATCTTAATCCGTCAAACAAAAGTGGGCGAATGAAGGAAATGGTTAGGAAAAACACTAGTTTATTTATCTTTAGAATAGTTTAATACTTTATATTTTATCGTTTTATATTTAGAATAATAGTTTAAAAATCAAATGTAACAGATTGGAAAAATCTATGTCTATAAGTTCCGTAAAATAGTTTTTTCGGTT
Organism: Persicaria tinctoria; assembly: GCA_037127255.1. Lineage (NCBI taxonomy): Eukaryota > Viridiplantae > Streptophyta > Magnoliopsida > Caryophyllales > Polygonaceae > Persicaria > Persicaria tinctoria. The sequence goes on along the minus strand of JBANSL010000013.1, from coordinate 7,551,517 downwards.
TTTTTAAAAGGCTTCTTATATAAGCACGTTTATTTTTTTTTTTATTTTTTTTTATTTTTTTTTTATAAGGAAATAATTCGAGGCCAGACAGGCCCGGACCTCGAGAGGCCGACAAAGTCGGCAGACGGCAAGTCGTCTAAACATACAACAACGAAATAGCACATATAACATAAAATACATCAAAAGAGCACCCGAAGAAAACCCGGAAAGAACCCAAGACCTAAGCAAACTAGCGGACACAACAACGAGAGGAAGGAAGTCGTCACTGAGAAGTGGATAGCGAGCGCATGGGACAACACTAGCTGACACGATGTCTCGCCGCCGGAAAGACGGAAAGCAGAAATCCTCGTAAGGCAAAGGCGACACCTGGGGAAGTGTGGATCACACGACGTTCCCCCCACCTGGATGAGGGATCTTCGGAGACCACAAACACCACCAACACGATCACGTCGATCAACCAGGACCGCAGAACTGCTCCTCAACCGAAACTAACCACGAACCAAAGACGGACACCAAACCTCATGAGCAAAGAAAGCATAGCCGCTCGGAGGACGAAGAACGCGAGAAGAATCCGGATTAATGGACGAAGAACGACTATTTTATTTCAAAATTTTAATTCCAGCGAGTTGGATTGAAGCTAAAAATGAGGTTAAACCAACAAATCCAAACTTTGGCTAGAACTCTATCTTTAGACTTTCATGTAGAAAAGGTCCAAAAATAAATTTAATGTAGGAAAAAATCAGAAAACAATTTTTGGGCTTCTGTCGGGCTTCAATTGAAGAGAACTTCAAAACCAATCATGAATGGTTCATTATATTGGGCTTCAGTATGGGCCTTAAAATATAAATGCGGGAAAAAAATACAGTACCATTTAGCCGATCGTCAATACTAAATTTATTATTATTATTATTATTTTGATTAAGAAAGAATTCGGGTGAGCGGGGTTCTACCCGAGAACATCTTTGTGGATGAGGTCAAGAAAATCAGAGTTGTTTGAGATATCAACGTCACAGGCAGAGTGATAAAGGTGTGCAACCTTATCAGTCACTAGCCACTAGCCACTCTATCAGGGCCAGACCTGAGATTTAAATGACTTGAGACGAACTATGAAAACAGGGCCCTAATTCACACAATCATCAATTTGTTTCCAAAAAAAAAGTTAGATAAGTCATCTTTTGCTCACAAACTAGAATTCTTTATGAAGAACAACTAAATTTTGCCTAAACTACAAATTTTTAATCAAGAACAAATCATATAGGCAAGGCAACCTATGCTCCTAATTCCTAAACAACAATTTGTACATGACATTTTTTCATAGATTTGTATAACTAAATTTCGCAGATTATGTTCTAGGACTTGATTTGAAGCGTAGATTTAGGATTGAAATTAACTAGTACTTTTCCCGTACCTTGTACGGGTGAGTATTTTTTTTATTGAAATTTACTGCTTTCGTTCCCTCTCGTACCATGAGTATATTTTATTTCATTTGAATTGTTGTCATGTTATCAATTACAACCCCGGTTATGATACAATAACACTCAGAATCACAAACAAAAGCCTCATAATTTCGGTCAGGTTTGATATCTTAAACAAAATATTCGACACATTAATTTTCTACTAACATATTGCTCTTGCTTCTTGTCATGTTTTTATTCGAAATCTTTGATTATCATGATGAAGTACTTTTTCTCTTGAGACAATCGATACTTCAAATTTAATAAAAAGTAGTAAATCACCTGCTTCTACGCTTGTATCCATCCTAAATCCTAATTGAAGGCAAAAAAAAAAATCCCTTACAATTTTTAGCTTAAGAAAATCGAATTCGGATCCTTTATGATATTTTATCTATTACACATCATTCTACACCTTTTAAATTGATCTAAATTAAAAACCAATTTGATAAAGATACCTTAAGTTTAAATGTATAAACCCTATATAGCTAAAGAATTTAAAAAATGAACAATCAACAGCCTATAAGGTATTAATGCCATTTTTTGTTGCCTTTAACATCTTAGCAAGAGCATGAACAACTTCTCGTCATCCACCATTGTTACAAAGGCCATAAAACACAAACGTTTACATGAAGATGCGATTCTGTAGTGACTTACTCCTTCCAATTAGATCCAATCTCAAATCAAATATAAAAGCAAACCCAAAATGAAAAAGAAACTACCACAAGGATTACAAAAAAAAAATTTATCAAGCTCGTCAAGTGAACCAACATTTGATTATCTTAGGAGCTACTCAAATGTTACATATGTTCACAATCTTCCTTCATCACAAATGTTCCTTCATTAGTTCCTCGCAATGTTCCTTCTAAACTCGATGTAGAAACAACATTATTATAACTCAAATCAAGAGGAAATGATCGATGAATTCTACTACTATTAGATTCAGATGGGTAAGATCAATAGTAAGGCTTGTGAATTACCACCGTCGATGCTAAAAAAAAAAATATCATGGGAAAATGAAAATCACACCAAGATGAAATATCCCCCAACATAGAAACATTAAAATACAAAATTACATGGATATCTACTATGAATCATTTTAATTTTTAAGGCCACATTTTGCAAGGATAATGGGTATTTTTTTTTATCTAAATATCATATTCATGTAAAACATCGCATACAACAAAGGTAAAATGTCTTTCAAATCAAAAGAAGAAACCATTGCACTTGATTCCCAGTAAGAGGAAATGTTCCACCTGCAATAGTGTAAAATAATGCTATGTATAAGCAGTAGATTACACAGTTTAGAAATTAGCATAACTGATATAATCTCTTTCTGAACATACCTTGTCAAGTAACCATGATCGCTGCTATGCCAAGCCTGTGAAAGCCATTCAATAGGAGAGCTTCAACATTGTGTACAGGGAGCAAGGAAAGACCTGTCAATTCATTTCATTGACTTTATATAGTGGGATTCAATTTCATAGACACATTATTCACATTCATATTCTGGGTACCAGGGAGCAAGTAGCTCTTTCCCTTTTCACTGACGATATTGGCTCATACATGTTACTCTTTTCCAACGCAGATACACATACAGTGACACAACACAGACAATGAAAATTGTAATAAAACACCTAAAACACCAAAAAAAATAGGTGCCTTTTTTGGTGTTGCATTTTAAGACTTGGATTATTGTATTTTCGATATAATACACGTAACAGACAATAAGATCACACCTGATGATATTTTCTAACCAAGTTAACAACTGCATTCAGTTTCAGCTATATGAAATCCATTTTTTCAATTTCAAGTTTGAGCAATTGTTATTCATTTTTAGTGTTAGCAATCTGTGTTAAGTTTTAGCAAATGAAATTACAGGTGGAACCTTCAATTTGAAAGATTATTGAGCAGTATATAAATTATGCATTTTGTAAAATTAAGTTTTAATATCTGTAAATTCAGTTTGAAAATTTGAAAATTCAGCAATCTGTAAATTTAGAAATTTGTGAGTTCAACAAATCTAAATTTCAGCAACCTGCACATTCGACAATCTGTAGGTTGAAGATAACTGAAGCAAATGCAATGTGAAGCTCAATTTTATACAAACACATTGACTGAAATTGACAACCAATTCATCAATATGTAGGTTCAAAATATATTATTAAATTAGCAATATGAAATTCAATTTCAAGTTTTAGCAACTGCGATCCCGATTTTTAGTTTTGGCAATCTGTGTTACGTTTTGGCAATCAGATTTGCAGAGATTGAATGTTAGAAACAGAATTAAGGAAGACAAAGAAAACGAGGACAAACCTTATTTCTAGGACATTGATGAAGGCAGGACTCAGAGTAGTCATTAGCGTCAGTGATTTCTATAGCCAAACCTCGGCAATTTCCATAGCCTCGACGATTTTATATCTCGAAACCTAGACACATTAGGCCAAAAACAATGAAAATTGAACCTCAATCTATGGATGCTCTGAAGAAACTATAATTATCAAGGGAAACCTTGTTTTTCTGCATCTCGGCTAGCACCTCAGAAACCTTCTCAAGTTGTTCAGTATTGGTATACAGACACATGATGTCATTCTAAGTGAGAGCTGATGAAGCAAAACCCATCTCCTTCATCTTCTGCAAATGCGACAAAGACTTCTCAGTTTTGCGTGACTGGACATATCAGTTGAGGAGTGCTCCATACATCTTTTCGGTTTTATCATGCTCCTCCAGGTTGCTGAAATAGCTTTTAGTAGCAGAAAGCCAAATGACTCTACCGATCAAATCGAGCTGGACAACATGTTCACTTGGTGAGAATTTACAAATGCCTTTGTCTTTCATCCATTCAGAAATCTGTAACAGGTAGCATATCCAAAACAAAGTCCTATTAGAAGCTTAATTCTTTAAAGATGCTCCGTTAAGTGTATAAAAAATTAAAATTGAACATTGCTCATACAACGCAATGCCAATCCAAGCAAGCTTCAAGGTAATCTTTAATCACCACCATAACACAATGCAAAAAGAAACGAAAAGTTCTCCCAAATTCTAAGCTCCCAGAATATCAAACATCAAACCCTAGAAAGGCAAAATTACACTTCTGATTTCATCAGCAAATCACATGCAACCAAGCAAATTACATGGAATGCTTTCTATAAACCAAAACCCAAAAACCCAAAAAATAAACCAAAACCCCCCCAAAAAAATCAAATTAAAAAATCAGAAATTCAAAATTAGAACCGGCAACTAAAAGAGAGCGAAACCCCAAGAGTCCGGGGAGAATAAACTCTAAAAAACGGCACTAAGCAGAAATCATTCAAAAAAATACCCAGCAAGAATAAACAACACAGAGGAGGAGTAAGAACAGAACAACGACAATGATGAACTGCAGCAGGAGTAATACACGGTGATTATGAGCGAAATTGGAATGAATGTGGAGCCCTAGCGGCTGATTTCCAAGTTCTACGAAAACAGCATCATGCGGTAAACTGATTCAATTCGAAAAGTTATACTTCCCTGCCCTCGAAATCAAACATTATCATCCGCCAAACTGATTCAATCATTTCATTCGAAATCTGGGAATTTCAATTAAGAGATCCACCAATTCGAAAAGAAAAAATCATAAAAGAAAAGACCAAATGAAACCATGTCTCAATCGCACAAGACGCAAAAGAATGAAAAAAATAAAAATGATCTGTCAACAAAATAGAAAAGAGTGAGATGAAGAGGGAGGAGGAAGAAGAAGAAGTACCGAGTCAAATCTGAAGATGGGAATGCTGAAGACGGGATTCGGTTCTTTCGCCGTGGTGGAGAACGTGGAAGAGAAATCCAATTTGAAAGAGAGAATTGGGGAGAAAAGTTGTAAATTGGGGCTTCTTAGTTTTGTCTAGGGCAGACCCGAGACTCCGCTCTTTCTCCGGCAGAGACGCCCCTCTCCATCCTAACAATGTTTCCTGCTTCCTCACAATTTCGACGGTTTACAAATCCAAACCCTAACAAATTGAAAACAGAGGGATGGCTTCAAACGGTTGAAGAGAACGTGGGTTACTTACTTTCTTAGGTTGCTCAGAGTTTGACACGTGGCACAATCTTTTACAAAGAGATTGCTTCTAAAATAATAAGTATAAGGGGTGGATTAAAAATCCTAATTCCTAAACCAGTAAACCCCAATTCCTAAAACCTAATTCATAGACCCTAATTCCTAAATTTTAATTCCAAATTCCCAAGATAAGGAAATCAGTCAACCAGTTGCGATTTTGTCCATATTTGCAAATTGAGTTTGGAAATGGAAGAAATCAAGAGTAGCAAAAATATGTCGCTATGCTGAGAGCTTCCGATTTCACAGGTCTTGTTCTTCCATTCTTCCGTGTTAAATGGTGGTCTTCAGATCCCCGTATGTTTTTCGTACTCGACCTGTATTAATTTTCTAGCCAATAGGTGCGGGTCTGCACTCTATTGCCCAATCGAGGCACGTGAAAGAAGAAGACTTCTTTCACATCCGATACTAGGATTTTAACATCAGACATGATCATTTCAATTTCACAGGGACAGGAATGTTTGCCCAGCAAGTGGTTAATTATGACGATGGAGTCTCCTTCAATATGTATTTCGGAAAATAAAACAGAGAATCTTTTATATTAAAAAAAAATCAAATTTTCATAAAAACACTCAACAATCCCAAAAATGAATTCTTTTCGAGCTGAAATGCTCTAAGTGATACGTGTCAAAATTTCAAACATCATATACGAAATCTAGTTTAGGGAATCGCTTGGAAGTTAATTGAAAATTAAGCTAGTGAGCACAATCAATGATCAATTCAAGTTAGAATTTTTTTTTCCAATAAGGATCAATTCAAAATATATGAACAATGCGGAGGATGAATGGTTAAGACATTTTTGTTTATTTATGTATCACTTCATAAACATCATGTAACGATAATGTTCAAGTGTTGTCGGGAAAACGAAATAGCACAACACCTACGACACGCTAGATCCGTGTTGAGCTAGGTAGCTATAGTCGAGCCTTTGTACATTTTGCATGGGAAACCCTTGTTTGCATGCAAGGTGTTAGTATACATAGAAAGATCATAAGTCGGGATTGTACATTTACTCTATAAATAGGCCTTCATGTTGCTGTAACAAACAAGTTGAACATTTCAATAACAAATTCTGGTTTTTCCCTCTCTTTTCTCCCTCTCGGATTTCTCTGTTTTCCCTCTAGATCAATATGGTATCAGCTTAAAGATTTTCTAGATTTTTTCGTCTTCCGCTTTCCTTCGATCTGGCTATGGAGCAAGTTCTCGCTCCACCTCCAGTTCCTTCAATCGATCACAATGATCCCTTGTACCTGCATCCTTCAGATAATCCAGGCTGCATTCTTACGACAAAGGTTTTCGATGGATCTGGATTCTTTGCGTGGCGACACGCCATGGAAATTGCTCCATCGGCGAAGAATAAATTCGGATTTGTCGATGGTGAGCTTCCACGTCCAGCTCCTGATTCTCCGACTCTGCGTTTCTGGATCCGCTACAACGACATGGTCGTTTCTTGGTTGATCAACGCCATGACAAAGGAGATCGCCGAAAGCTTCGTGGGAGCTCGCAATGCGCGATTGATCTGGCTTGATCTTATTGCTCGTTTCTCTCATTCAAGTGGCGCGCAGAAATTTGCGATTGAGCAACAATTTGACTCAATTTCGCAAGGTGCGGATTCAATCTCTGGTCTATTCACTCGCCTCAAGAAGATATGGGAGGAGCAAGATTCACCCCGAGCTGTTCCGGATTGCGCTTGTCCTGGTGTCTGTGGTTTCACTCAGGCAATCAAGCGAGATGAGCAGGATCGGCGTCTTTTTCAATTCCTGATGGCGCTTGATGATTCATAAATTCCGATTCGAAGTGGAATTCTCATGAATTCTCCACTTCCGGACATCAATCAAGCATACTTTCTTCTTTCTCAAGAAGAAATACAGCGATCCATGAAGTCTTGCAAATCTCCAATTGACGCTGCTGCAAATTCAGTTATTGTTAAATCTCCTAGGGATTCCAATTCTTCATCCTCAAAGGAATCCGACTCCATCAATTCATCTAAAGATTCAGTTAATCAAAACCGTCACAATGGCAATAAGCAAAGGCATCTGTGTTCTCACTGTAACAGATTGGGACATTTGGTCGATCGTTGCTACAAGCTTCATGGTTATCCTCTTGGCTCCAAGAACAAGAGTTCTGCAAATTCTTCATTGACTTCAGACGATGCTCCATCTTCGTCTTCTACACCATCCTCCTCAGCTATTCCAGGCCTGTCAGCTGATCAGTACACTCAGCTCATTACTCTTCTCCAGCGATCTTCCCCGTCATCTTTTGGCACCACTCCAAGCTATGGGAATTTTTTGCTGGTATTTCTTGTTTTTCATCATCTTTTCAAACAAATTCTTCTGGTATTTTGTTTGATAAGTTCACATGGATAGTTGATACGGGGGCCAGTGATCACATGTGTCACAATCTGGATTTCTTTACGGATTTGAAGCCTTTGCTTCAACCTATTCAGATCAGTTTACCTAATGGAAATTCAGTTTCTGTTTCTTTGGGGGCACAATACGAGTTTCTTCAGAACTGACACTAAATGGTGTATTCTTTGTGCCTGTCTTCAAGTTCAATCTATTATCAGTACCCAAGCTTGCTGCTCAACTAGATTGCATTGTTTGCTTCTCATCTTCCATGTGCTGGTTGCAGGGCCCTTATCTGAAGAGCCATCTGGAGCTTGGTAGAGTTCACAACAGGCTATATGCTTTCTCAGCCCCTCCATCAATCATTCATAAGAATAAGTTGATCACAGCACAACCATCAACTGATTCTTTTCCTACTGTTTCAGTCAATTCTATAGTATCTGATATTGGTTTAATGCACTCTCGTTTAGGCCATCTTCCTTTATACAAGCTTAAAACTCTTTTCTCTTGTGATGTAAATAAAGAGAATGTCTCAGCTTGTGAGATCTGTGCTAAGGGTAGGCATCAGAGATCTCCCTTTCCTAGTAGCTCTATCACTACTACATGTGCATTTGATTTGATACACGTGGATACATGGGGTCCCTATAATTCCCATACATATAATGAATTTCAGTATTTTTTGACAATTGTTGATGACTTCACCAGAGTTACTTGGACTAATTTGTTGAAATCTAGAAAAGATGCTTTCTCTACTCTGCATGCCTTTATTCAGTTAGTTCATACACAGTTTGGAAGATTGGTTAAGGTGGTCAGATCAGATAATGCTCCTGACCTTGGATTCAATACTATGGGTGTTGAGTTCTTCAAATCTAAAGGCATTATTCATCAATCTTCATGTGCTTATTCTCCTCAGCAGAATGGTGTAGTAGAGAGGAAACATAAACACCTCTTGGAGACAGCTAGAGCACTGCTATTTCAGTCATCAGTTCCTATAAGGTTTTGGGGTGAATGTCTTTTGACTGCTACATATCTCATCAACAGGTTTGCTTCTAAAGTACTTGGCAATGTCTCTCCTCATGAGAAGCTATATGGAAGTCCTCCTTCTTATTCCCACCTGAGAACTTTTGGCTGTTTGGTGTATGCCTCTACTTCTCCAGCTGGTAGGACAAAGTTTATGCCCAGGGCATCCCCTTGTGTCTTTCTTGGTTACCCACCAGATAAGAAAGCATACAAACTTCTTTGTCTATCCACTAAACAAATTATCCTATCTAGAGATGTGGTCTTTCATGAACAAATTTTTCCCTTTGGCAATCCATCTCTGTTGCCTACTTCCAATTCCTACAGGCCCATCCCTGCTACAAATTCTACTCCTACAGAACAACCTTCTCCTTCAAATCACCCACATCCTACTCCACTAGTTCATAATCCTCCTCGAAGATCTTCCAGGCCTTCTGTTCCTCCAGCTTATCTTCAGGATTACCACTGTAACCTTGTCTCCCAATTGCAAAGTTTTTCCTTCAATACCCTCACCTTGGCCTCACAACAGATATTGACTAACTTAGTACCTTTGGTTGAACCCTGTTGTTATGAGGAAGCTGTGGTTAGTTCTGAATGGCAACAGGCCATGCAGTCAGAATTGGATGCTCTTCATAAGAACAATACTTGGGAGATTATTGATCTTCCTAAGGGTAAGAGACCAATAAGCTCCAAATGGGTGTACAAACTAAAGTTTAAGGCAGATGGAAGCCTTGAGAGACATAAGGCACGTCTGGTCATCAAAGGATGTACTCAAAAGGCTGGAATTGATTACCAAGAGACCTTCTCACCAGTAGCAAAGATGACAACTATTAGGAGTTTGGTTGCTATTGCTGTTAAACGGGGTTGGTCTCTCTCTCAGTTAGACGTCAACAATGCTTTTTTGCATGGTGATATTGACACTAAAGTATTCATGAAAGTTCCTCTTGGCCTTCAACACATCCATCCTGGCAAAGAGTTTAGACTAAATAAGTCTCTTTATGGCCTTAAACAGGCATCTCGCCAGTGGTACAATAAGCTGTCTGAATCCTTAATCGATCAAGGTTACACTCAGTCTCTTAATGATTACTCACTATTTCATAAGAAACACAATGATCTATGTGTGTTCTTGGTGGTGTATGCTGATGATATAGTTGTTACTGGCAATGACTTGCAAGGAATTTCTGTTTTGAAACAAACTCTGAATGAGCAATTCAACATCAAAGATCTGGGTTCCCTAAACTATTTCTTGGGAATTGAATTCCTTTCTCACAGCAAAGGGATTCTCATGACTCAAAGGAAGTTCCTCCATGAGCTTCTCAAGAACTTTCCTAAAGAATCAGCTCGAGTTACTTTGAGCCCCCTTGATCCAGCTCTCAAACTTGGTGATTCTAATGGCAATCTGTTACAAGATCCTTCTTCATATCGTCAGCTTGTTGGTAAGATGAATTTTCTCACCAACACTCGTCCTGACTTGTCTTTCATAGTTCAACATTTATGTCAATTCATGCAATCTCCAACTGAAGCTCATTGGAAAGCTGCAATGCATGCCATCCAGTACCTCCATTGCACCCCTGATCTGGGAATTCTTCTTGACAATTCACAAAATTTTCAGGTTCTGGCTTCATGTGATTCGGATTGGGCTTCTTGTCCAGTTACCAGGCGTTCAATTAGTGGATATTATATCACCATGGGTGGCTCTCCTGTGTCATGGAAGTTAAAGAAGCAAGCTACTATCTCTTTATCTTCAGCTGAAGCTGAATATCGTTCGATGAGAAGAGTGACTACAAAGCTTGCTTGGCTGAGTCGATTGTTTCATGAAATGGAGGTACTTGATATCACTCCTATTCCTCTCAAATGCGACAGTCAATCTGCTATATACATTGCAAAGAATCCGGTCTTCCACGAACGGACTAAGCACATTGACATCGACTGTCACTATGTTCAATCACAACTGCTGGCTGGCCTGATCAAACTCCAACATGTGCCCACTCACTCTCAGCTCGCAAATGTGTTCACTAAGCCATTACAGGGGCCTCTTCACTCCTCTATCCTGCCCAAGTTGGGGTTGATGTCTCCAGAATCACCACCAACTTGGGGGGGGGGGGGGGGGGGTGTTAGTATACATAGAAAGATCATAAGTCGGGATTGTACATTTACTCTATAAATATGCCTTCATGTTGCTGTAACAAACAAGTTGAACATTTCAATAACAAATTCTGGTTTTTCCCTCTCTTTTCTCCCTCTCGGATTTCTCTGTTTTCCCTCTAGATCAACACAAGGTACGTCGTCGATAGAGATCCACGTGAAGTTCACGTGCGTAGTGGGACCCGGATGAGAATTTTTCCTAGTTGGCCTAATTAACATAAGCTATGAATTTGATATCTACGCTATAATATATGCATGATTGCATGGCTGTGGTGATGCCTGGGCCGGCCGGGTAGCATCGGTGAGCGTTAAGCCTACATTGATTTGGTGGCATACGGTCTATGACTCTATATGACTATATATGTTCTATTTATTTAATTATATATATATATATATATATATATATGTATGTATGTATATATATAATGTTTGATATTTATATGCTTAATTTTAATGCATGGTGGATTGGTGGTTAATGTCAAATTATTTATGATGGATGAAAATCCAAAGTTTGTCTTACTTCCTATTACTGGATCGAATCGGTCGGCGCAAACTGGTTTATCTGTTATGTGGCTCTTGTCGAATTGTTCATATGATAGAATATATGGTAGGGTGGGAGCCAGAAAAAAATTCCAGAGGGAGGCTCAACTATATTATCGATTTTTTTTTGAAGATATATATAAGATACAATCTTTGTTGTAAAAAATATAGTAGAAAACACATTAAATGTATGATTCAAATAGCTATTTTAAGTTAAAAAAAAAAGCTAAAATGAGAGGGGGGGGGGGGGGGGAGCTAAAAGGACGAAAAAAAATGGAGCTACGGAGACTCAAACTCAAGACCTTATCATTCAACTTCCTACCTCATACTAACTAAGCTAAGCACAATATTTATTGATCTATTACTTTTTTTTTTTTTAAACTATTTTTAACCTTTAAATTATCAAAAATTATATATATATTTTTTTACGTTTTCTTCCGACCAAGGGGGCTCGAGCAACCTCATGCCCCTGATACATATATATATTGATTAGGAAAGGATTCGAGGTCGGATATACCTGAACCTCGATGGCCGACAAGTCGGCAGACAGATAACCGTCAAAATAAACATAAAAATATAAGGATGGTGCAAAATACAGACAAGAACTCTACAAAAGCGAAACTAAAAACAACTAATCCGAACAAGACGAGGATGTAGACGAGGATGGTGCAAAATACATGCCCCTGATATATGGCAACTTGTAAACAATCTCAACTCTGAATTAAACATAAAAATACACACCGACAGGTAGGGAAATTTTGTAGCTGTATAAAATATTGGAGCCATCATCTCAGATTATCAACTGACAGTTGGGTTCGAACTCGAATTTGGAGGGTAGGAAAGACTACAGAGGAAACTCAGCACGAGTGACCGTATATTAGTGGGGCCCAAACCCACACTTAACAAGGCGTCCCTTTGTGGGGCCTTTTCCAGGCAACCCAAACGATTTTTGATCGGTTGGGGAGAGACATCCATTTTTTGTATTTTTTATACTGGTGTGAAATTTTAAATGAAAATAAGTGAATTTAGAAAAAACATTTAAAATTTGATTAAACAAATTAATTTAATAGAATTTTGATAAAATTGAAAAGTTTAATACTATGTCATCACTTTTTTGTCGCTCTAGAAAAGAACAAATGGAAATAGTTAGAACATCTTGAAGGATATGATTACATATTAGGTTATCAAATGAGGGAAAAAGAATTAAATTTTGTGTGAAAAATGAAGAAACGAGGGTAATAATTAGAATATTGATCAATGAATTTAACTTAAAAATAAACCAGATATAAAAGTTTGATCATTACCTTTCCTTATCTAAAAACAAACGAGGAATAAATGGTACCACCATTTTTATAATTGTGATTTTTTGTTGTTTGGCCATAGTTGAGAGATTATGTAAGAAGAAAAAATAAGTTTGCATTTTTTTTTACAGTAAGCAATAAATTGGATGCACTACCGACATCTATGATCATCTCGTAAGATGATGTTCTGGAACTCACAACAACAGGAACTCAAAATAAAATTACAATTCAATTGCGATTTAGCAAGAAAGTCAGCTGCACCATTCGCCTCTCAGCTCTCTGTAGCAGTGTTGAAATGTGACGCTCTCAAAATATTTGCTTAACGAAGGGATCTCTTGGATTATTTGAGCGATCTCCCATTGTATATTGTTCACTTGATTGATAGCATTGACGATGATTGCACACTCACTTTCAACTATTGAAGATTGCGCAATCTCTTGCATTGTTTTTTTATCTGAAGATTATACACTCTTTTGTATCAAAATAGTTATTTAAATAATATGTATGAAGCTATTTTAAAAATTACCAGAAATTAAAAGTTGATATTTTATACAATGTAGTTTTTATCATCATTAAAAATTACGTCAAAAAGAAAACATCAAATATTTTAAGACAGATATATTAAATGTTTTTGCATTATCCTTAATTATGTCATAAACACCGGTTGGCAACTTGTCTTGCCTTAATGCATTGAACTTTAGCACACCTATGAATTGATTAGAGGTTGCTATAAAATAATAATAATAAAAATTAATAATTAATTTAATTCCATAAGAGCACATAAAAATTGATCAAAAGAAAGCATTACTAGATATTATATTTATCACCAATAAATATGAGATTATTGGAAAAAAATTATTTAAAAATTTATTATTTTATATAGTTTTTCACACCTTAAAAAACGTGTATAAATAGTAAAAAGTCAATTAAAAGGAAACGAAGGGAGTTCATATTATTGTCTTTTAAGGAGGCATCGGCGACTTCCCTTGGAGGTAGGGTACTATAAAAGGAAGTTAAGCGTGCATCATCAATAAGCCTAACATTGAAAATGGAATTGGTTTTTCGGTCTTTCTATCCTATACCTTAGGGACATGGGATAAAAATCTAAATCGGAAAAGATTTTCTACCAAAAAATAAGTGTATAATTTAAATAAATATATAATTTAATAATATAAAGATTTATTCTTACCTGTATTAGACATAAGTGTATAATTTAAACAAATGATATGAGAATCTTACACGTGAGAAGTGCGGCTTACCAAAGCATGCATGTCTATGAACAACAAATTATACATTAATGTTAATTAATCTAACTAAATATATATAAAATATATTTAATTAATAGACGTAACTAATATTTTGGTCTAAAATTAAATACAAACACCCATTTGATTTTGATTGATTCTCTCTGCGTCAACAAAAAAAAATATCTCTCTCCTGAAATTGTAGTGATCGGTCTCATACTCTCATATATATACCCATATATACTAAGTATTAACTAATAATTAATGGTAATTGTTAGGCTAGATCCGCTCAACATTTGTTAGTTAGGTCGGTTTAATCATTATACTACATATAGTAATATATAGTTTGAAGAATTATTTAAGACATGTCTTGAGAGATTGTTATAACATGTCTTGAATTTGGTAAACAAAAGTGGTCATTCAGGATTCAATACTACTCGTAAGTCCTTTTTTATTGAACCATTCTGATTTGTTAAAGGGTATTGTTAGATACACCGTAAATCCTTCTTCTTAAATGCACGTTCATTCTAACGTGCATTCATTTTTAATTAATTAGCAAGATTTTTTAATTAATTATAACACACTGCAAATCTGCACGTCCATTTCGACGTGTAGATTAATTTGTGGTGTATTTAGTTTCTCCGCTTGTTAAAACTTGTCAGTTGGGGAAAAAACAGTCATCTCACATTGGTTATGGGTGGTAAAAATAACATAAAATACAAGAGTGGAAAAGTATTTTACACAATAGCTTAAGCTTTTATATTAGTAAGTAGATTGATCCTGACCTTATAACAAAAACAAAATAAATCCGAAATATGACCCGACCGGTGGTTTCTCGGAATTCTCTCTCTCTCTCTCTCTCTCTCTCTCTCTCTATATATATATATATATATATATATATATATATATATATATATATATAGGGTTGGGTTCAGGTGCAAAGGTCACCAAAAGTGAGAAGGAAAGAAACAATCTTATTGGTCCAAATAGATTAAATTAATTGAAAAAAATTAGGTCGGAGCGCGCGTGCCTAAGCTCCCAATGCAACACAAAAGCGCAGTCCACTACTCGCCCACCCGCATGCCCCGCGCTTGCACCACACGCGCCAGCCAAATAATTAAAAAAAAGGCCAAATTGCGCGTGCTGGGGATTGAACCTTTAAACTTGGTATAGCTACACAGCACCTCTACCATTTTGCCAACTAGTATCTCTTGCCATTATTTGCATCTATCAGAATTTATTAGTCAGTGAAATGCCTCAAAATCGATTTTACAACTTTTAATATATATATTTTTCTAGGGAAATTCCGAATGGTACCCTCAAGATTAATGCTATTCCGCTTGGTGTCCCATGCTTTTACATTTTCCGAATGGTACCCTTAAACTTTTATAAAATTCCGTTCCGTGCCCATAAAACTAAAACTCCCAACTCTGTTTCTTTTGTTTAATAAAATAATACAATTAAATTAAATGCTCCTCCGTATCTTCTTCAACCTCACTCCTCCTATGGCGATTCATCATGAGTAGCAAGGCAAACATGGATTTCCATAATTTTGATACCTCTCCTTCAACATCTTTCCTTGTATTTTTTATGCCCCTTCATTCCTCGGATTTCCATATGATTCTTCGAATGTGGATTTCTGGAATTTTTTTTTTCTTCTTGTTCCCTACGAGTATGTGAATGTGGATTTGGGTAATTTTGACTTCAATTCGAACCTATTGTGGATGGTCCGTGCAATTCTTGATGAATCTCATAAAATAGATGCTTTGATTGCTCTTTATTTATTTCGAATTCATTGAAAACTGCCTGTTTTTTTTTTATCTGAGAATTAGGGTTTATAACCTGAAATTTACATTTGAGATTTGAAGGTTTATTTTTTCGAATTGGTTGATGATTTTGAGAATCTGGAATCTACTCGCTTTGTTCAATTCGTGATTGAACTTGGAGATGGGTGCGATTTGGGTTTTGTTTTGGTGTTCTTATTCTTCCATATCGAACTTGGGGCTTGGCGGCGTCGCTCGTCACCGTGGTCTTCACCGGAGCCCATAGAGGCGGTGGCGCCACGACCTTACGATCACTTATGGCAAAGAAGAAGGAAGCGGTGGAAGGTGGCTCGAGATCGCAAAGTTGCAGCCATACTGCCATAGGCCAAAGAAGTACACAATAATTGGAGTGTAGACCTCCATGGCTCCATTACAGTGTATTGATAGAGCTTCTTCCCAACAAAAGGGCAAAGAAAACATAGAAAGCAAGGAATTGATAAGGAAGCTATTGTCCATACTTTCTTTCTCATCTTCAATTTCTTGTGGATTCAATGTTAGAAGTGACGATGAAATTGAAAAGGTGTACATGTACAGTACAGCTGTACAGGTTGAAGACAAGATAGTATCATTTTAAAAAAAGAAAAAAAAAGAAACGGAGTTAAAGGCTTTGTGGGGGTGATGGGCACGGAACGGAATTTTATAAAAGTTTAAGGGTACCATTCGGAAGATGTAAAAGCATGGGACACCAAGCGGAATAGCATTAATCTTGAGGGTACCATTCGGAATTTCCCATTTTTCTAATTATAAGTAAAATGTTTTCACGTAAATTTATTAACTATACATTAAGATACATATTAATATATATATTTCATAATAAAAAAATTCATTCTTCTTTTATCTTCTTTTAATGTTTATTTTCTAATTATTTATTTGTTTGTTTTTAACATAAAATGGTTCATGAACCAATACTATATATTTCATGAATCACTACTCTTTATTTCATGAATCACTACTATTTAATAATTGTAAAAAAATTCTTCTTCTTTTATTTTCTTTTAATTCTTATTTTTAATTATTTATTTATTTTTAAAATAAAATGGTTCATGGACCAATATTATTTATTTCATAAACCAATAATATTTACATGATGAACCACTACTCTTTATTTGATGAATCACTATTCTTTATTTCATGAACCACTACTATTTAATAATTGTAAAATTTTCATTCTTCTTTTATTTTCTTTTAATGTTTATTTTTAATTTATTAATTAATTATTTTAAAAGAAAATGTTTCATGAACCAATACTATTTATTTGATGAACCACTACTCTCTATTTATTTGATGAACTACTTGGTATAAAAACCCTGAACCACTTCGTATAAAACCCCTGAACCACTTGGTATTAAAACCATGAACCACTTTGTATTAAAACCCCAGAACCACTTGGTAATAAAAACCCTGAACCACTTGGTTTTAAAACACTGAACCAATTGGTATTACACTTTCATTTCAAGTCTCTACTATTTATTTCATGATCGGTTACTATTTATTTATTTCATTCTTATTTTATTTTCTTTTAGTGTTTATTTTTTTAATTAATTATTTATTTGTTTTTAAAATAAAATGGTTGATGAACCAATATTATTTTTTTCATGAACCAACACTATTTAATAATTGTAAAATTTTCATCCTTCATTTTTATTAATGTTTATTCATTCATTTATTTATTTGTTTGTTTGTTTGTTTTTAAAATAAAATAGTTCATGAACCAATACTTTTCATTTGATGAACTACTATTCTTTATTTGATGAACCACTACTCTATCATTCATGAACCACTAGAATTTATTTCATGAATCACTTCTATTTACTTCGTGAACCACTTCTATTTATATATGTTGAACCGTTTGGTATTAAAACATTGAACCACTTGGTATAAACCCCTGAACCACTTGGTATTAAAACCTTGAACCATTTTATTCACAGTGGTTCAACAATTTTATTTACAGTGATTCAGCAACTTTTTTCACAATGGTTCAACCATTTTATTTGTAGTGATTCACATGGTTCACAAGTTATCAAGAAGTGATTCATTAAATTATAAAGAAGTGGTTCATGAAGTTTTCATTCTTCTTTTATTTTCTCTTAATACTTAATTTTTAATTATTTATTTGTTTATTTTTTTTAAGGAAAATGATTCACGAACCAATACTATTTACTTCGTGAACCACTTGGTATTAAAAACCCTAAACCACTTGGTATAAAAACCCTGAGCCACTTGGTATTAAAACCCCGAACTACTTAGTTTAAAATTCTGAACCACTTGATATAAAAACCCTGAACCTTTTCGTATAAAAATCATGAACCACTTAGTATTAAAACAATTGCACCAAAATTAAATACGGATAAAAGTTATAGTATAATAAGTTTATTCATAGAGAAGCAATCATACATGCATTTCCTTGAATCGGCCATGATCATCCCTCTACTGAGCACATTTTTGTTTTTGGTCAATCTACTGAGCACATATATAATTAATCATTAAGGTTGAATTGCTGATTGGTAACGAGAAATTAAGTTAAGAGCTCTTCTCCCAGACGCAGTAGTCGTTGCCGGAGACGGGGATCTTGAAATTGGCCGGAATGAGGTTAGCGGGAACGTCGAATCTCAACCCAGTCTTGACGATAATGCTGCCACTAACCATGGCCACATAGAGGTTCGCATCCTGAACCACTCGACGATCTCCGCCAACATCCGTTCAATCCTATTAGGATATAATATTATTCAGGATATATTTCTATCCTTTTGTATTTTTGTATATCTTTCCATATCCGCTGTGCATATCCAATAGGCCTTAGAGCCCAAACATTGTATCTATATATTCATTCCAAGTTAATGAAAGAAATCAAGAATCACAATTATCAAACCCTACTGATTGTTTACATGGTATCAGCCTTAACCCGATCCTTCTAATCTTTTTCCCTTTCGCCGCCGCCGACCATGTCTGCCGACCAAACCCCACCCTCCGGCGCCGTTGTTTCCAACACCACACCCAACCCCACCGACGGCACCAAGAACTCAGGCAACATCCTCCTAGCGGCCTCTGGAACCGGCCCTCTCCCGGCTCTCCAATTTCCCAATCTCAATGTTCGCCTTGATCGCTCCAATTATACCCTCTGGCGACACGCAATCAAATCTGCCCTCGAGGCGTTTGACCTTGAACCCTTTCTTCTCAAATCCAACGCTCCCACAGCCACCCTTGATGCCCCCACCACCACTCCCGACACTGGCGCACCCGCGCCCGCGCCACCCAACCCCGCCTATGCCGATTGGAAGAAGAAGGACCGTCTGGTTCTTCTTTGGATCCGATCAACCCTCACAACACCGCTCCTCGCTCATGTTGCTCGCGCGCAGTCCACCCATGAAGCCTGGACAATCCTTGAGCGTATGTTCTTTGCTCAGACTCATGCTCGTCAGATGCATCTCAAACAACAGATGCAAAATCTTCAGAAAGGTTCGCTCACCATTCTCGAGTATGTTGAGAAAAAGCGTTCCTTTTCTGATGCTTTAGCAGAATGCGCCTACATTGTTTCTGATGCCGACTTCGTCGAATGCATTCTCAACGGCCTTGGAGCATCTTACTCGGCCTTTCTCACATCCTACAACATGCAGAGGGATCCGATTTCCTCTGATGAATTACTTGGTCTTCTTCTTCGGGAGGAGGAGCACATTGCAGCGTCTCTTGTTCCCGCCTCTGACTCGGCCCTCTCGGCTAATGTGGCAAGTCGTGGCAGTCGCTCCTCCCAATCCACAGGGCGTCCCGAACAACCCCCTCATGATCCCTCTCGACCACGTCCTCAATGTCAGATCTGCTCTAGGACTGGTCATGAGGCCATCAACTGCTGGCAGCGTCTCAACACCAACGACTTTCCTCCCACGAACAACACTAGCGGTCGTCGCGGTGTTAGAGGAGGCGGTCGTGGAGGCAGATCTGGCGGCGGTCGCGGCACACCCCAGCATTCCGACCAGCAGCAGCTTCAGCAGCAGTTTCAGCAGCCTTCGCCACAGCGCCATGCCTTCACCGTTGGTGCTCCTCCGTCCACACTAGTTGATCCCAACTGGTACTTTGACTCTGGTGCAACCAACCATGTGACAGCTGATTTTGGTAATCTTTCTGTTCACTCTGATTACACTGGCAATGAAGGTCTGCAGGTGGGCAATGGTATGTCCCTTCCTATTACTTATTTGGGCTCTTCTTCCTTGCCTGCCAATCCTAAACCCATTCGTTTACATAACATCCTATTTGTTCCTCAAATTCGAAAAAGCCTCTTGAGTGTTTCTCAATTGACCAAAGACAACAATGTTTACATGTTATTTTACCCATCTGCTTGCTTTGTGAAGGACATGCAGGGCCGCACCCTCCTCAAAGGAATCGTTGAGAACGGGCTTTACCATCTCCAACCACCTGATCCATCTCGGCCACCCCATCAAGCCTTTCTTGGAGAAAAGACAAGCCTTCAAACATGGCATGAGCGTCTTGGTCATCCGCATGAGTCTGTTTTCCGTCGTCTAGTATCTAGATTTCAATTACCAGTGTCTTTGAATAATCTTAAAAGAGTTTGTGAGTCCTGTCAACTTGGGAAGAGTCATCGACTCCCTCTCAATAGTCCACATGAGTCCAGTCAGCATCCTTTTGAATTAGTGTACTCTGATGTCTGGGGCCCTGCTCCTGTTGCATCCTTTAATGGCAATTCATATTTTTTAATTTTTGTGGATGATCACACCAAATTTGTCTGGATATATTTTCTGACTCATAAATCTCAGGTCCTTCATCATGTTCAGTTATTTTATAAAATGGTTGAGACCCAGTTCTCTAGCAACATCAAACAGTTCCAATCAGATTGGGGAGGAGAATATCGAAATGTCTCCTCCTTTCTTCAGTCTCAAGGTATTTTACACAGAGTCTCCTGTCCTCACACTCAATCCCAAAATGGGGCTGCTGAGCGTCGTCACAGGACCATTGTTGAAAAGGGTCTTGCCATGCTCTCTCACGCTAAACTCCCTCAGAGCTTCTGGGAGCATGCGTTTCACACGTCAGTCTACCTTCACAACAGGACTCTCACTCCTGTGTTGCATTACAAGTCTCCCTTTGAGAGTCTTTATGGCAAAATCCCTGATTACAAATTCCTTAAGACTTTTGGGTGCCTCTGTTATCCTTTTCTGCGCCCTTACACCTCCAACAAATTGGAGTTTCGGTCATCCCCTTGCATTTTCATTGGCTACAGCTCCAAACACAAAGGGTACTTGTGCCTTCATGTTCCCACAAATCGAGTCTATGTCGCTCGTCATGTCATGTTTGATGAAGCCACCTTCCCATACCCATCTCATACAGCCGTTCACTCCCCCTCACCATCCTCCGACTCGCGTCTCCCCACCCTAAGCCTATTACAGCAAGCTTCCTCCCCTTGGCTACCATCGCCCCTACCCTCACCACAATCTCCAGCCGACACCCCCACCACCACTCCCAACACTGGCGCGCCCGCGCTTGATACTGGCGCGCCCGCGCTGGATCCTGGCGCGCCCGCGTTGGATCCTGGCGCGCCCACGTCGACCACTCCCGGCTCGGTCTCAAGGTCTTTAGAGGAGGAGCTTGCGGCTCAAGTGTCACCATCTCAAGGTACGTCTCCCTCTCCTATCTCTTCTGAGAAACCCATCATTCCATCCTATTTTCGCCCTGCCGCTGATAGCACACATCCCATGCTCACACGAGCACAAACAAATAAATTGAAACCCAAAGCTCTTATCACCACAAATCACCCTCTTCCCTCTGTTCCTGATTTGTATGATGAACCAAAAACCTTCCTTCAAGCCTCCAAATCCCCTGAGTGGCAGAATGCCATGCAAGTTGAATTTGATGCCCTCATACGTAATGGGACTTGGACTCTTGTACAACGCCCTCTGCATGCTAACATTGTTGGTTGTAAGTGGGTTTACAGGATCAAGCGTCGCGCTGATGGTTCCATTGAGCGTTATAAGGCTCGCCTTGTTGCAAAGGGCTTCAATCAGGAAGAAGGGGTTGATTACTTTGACACCTTCAGTCCAGTTGTCAAACCAACCACCATTCGCATTGTGCTCTCCTTGGCTCTCCATCAGTCCTGGCCTCTCCGACAAGTTGACATTAATAACGCCTTTTTGAATGGTGATCTTTCTGAACAGGTGTATATGGCACAACCTCCAGGGTTAGTTGATCAGTCTTCTCCTCATGCTGTTTGTCTGCTTCGCAAAGCTCTTTATGGCCTGAAGCAAGCGCCCCGTGCCTGGTTCACAAAGCTTCGACAATTTCTCCTCCAGCATCGCTTCCGTCCTTGCCAGTCAGATACCTCGCTATTTATTCGGCGTCAGGGGTCATCCACTCTCCTCGTCTTGGTCTATGTTGATGACCTCATTGTCACTGGATCTGTGTCTGCAGAGATTGATACATTCATTGGGCTTCTCAATCAGACTTTCTCTTTGCGCGACTTAGGTGATCTTCACTACTTTCTCGGCATTGAACTAACCCGCCAATCAAATCAGATCGTCCTCTCTCAGCAGAAGTATATTCGCGATCTTCTCTTGCGAAGTAAAATGCAAGATGCTCGCCCCATTTCGTCTCCTGCTGAGCCGGCCTCTCGGTTAGTTCGTGACGGTGATCCTCACTCGGATCCACACCTCTACAGGAGCATTGTTGGTGCCCTTCAGTATGCCACCATCACTCGGCCGGAAATTTCGTATGCTGTCAACCGGGTTTGTCAATTCATGCACTCCCCTACTGAGGTTCATTGGTCAGCTGTTAAGCGGATCCTTCGCTACCTGAAAGGTACTCTTTCCTCTGGCCTTGTCTTCTGTCCCCTTACTGACAGTCGTCTTGTGGCCTTCTCTGATGCCGGTTGGGCATCTGATGGTGATGACTGTCGCTCTCAGCATGGGTTTGCCATCTACTATGGTGGTAATCTTATCAGCTGGGCATCTAAGAAGCAAAATATTGTCGCCAAATCCAGTACGGAAGCTGAATACAGGGCCATTGCATTCGCCGCTACAGAACTCATTTGGATTCAACAATTGCTTTCTGAATTGCGAGCTCCAGCTGTTCGGCCTCCCATAGTTTTGTGTGACAATTTGAGTGCAACCTACATGTCTGCCAATCCAGTTTTCCATCAGCGGTCTAAACACATCAAGATTGATTACTACTTTGTTCGCGAGCAAGTTGAGGATGGCTCTCTGATTGTTCGTCATGTCCGCGGTCAGGATCAGATTGCTGACATCTTCACCAAAGCGGTCGGTACGGCTCGTTTCCTCTCCCTGCGCTCCAAGCTCCATGTTCGTGACCCTCCATGAGCTTGCGGGGGGGTATTAGGATATAATATTATTCAGGATATATTTCTATCCTTTTGTATTTTTGTATATCTTTCCATATCCGCTGTGCATATCCAATAGGCCTTAGAGCCCAAGCATTGTATCTATATATTCATTCCAAGTTAATGAAAGAAATCAAGAATCACAATTATCAAACCCTACTGATTGTTTACAAATCCATACCGGCCACTTCGCGCTCGTACGCCTTCAGCAGCAAGCTATCCACGTCCCCGCGCCACCACCATCAAGATCTCCGCTAACACCGACCGGAACTTCTCCTTGTCGATCGATCCGCTCTCCTCGACATCAAACTTGGGGGACTTCAAGCTCGGCGTCGTCCTCCGTCTTTACTGAGCGAGATCAAAAGACAAAGCGAGTGTAAGTCAGGATGCGTCAATGCGATATGCTTGAGGACAGGAGGAAGAAGCGTTGTTTGATTGAAGAAATTAGAGAAGCGCGTGAGCGTGTTTTATCTCTTTAAAATCTAGATCTGTTTCCACCAATCAAATTGCTTCTTTTCTTCTTACCGGACTAATTTCTTCTCACTTGAACCCTCCCCTATATATATATATATATTCGACATATATATGGAAAAAAATTTATATATAATTATTACAAGTTAGTATAATAGTTATGGTTATATGACTACTCATGTGTATTCAAATTCGAATAACTTTAAAAATACAGATTCGTCTGTTAATGAGAAGATTAATTTCTTAAATGAGTTATATATATAATAACTACTTCATATATAGAGCTAACTAAATCCGATCAAACTTGATTAAAAAACAAAGTTTACAAATATATAGCTTCATTATAGAGTGCATAAGATGTCAATCACTTATTTATTTTAGGACCAGTTTGTCAAATTATAATTTCAACAACATGATCCTAATCAACCCCGGCCCCTCCCCACAAACAAAAAATAATATTTGTATTATACCAATTAGAATAAATTAAAGCAAACAATTAACTTCTATATATTAGTATAATATTATATATATGTAGATTTTGTTTGGACACAAATCAGATTATATTTAGATATATATGTACTTAGCACATGTGTTTGGAGAATCAAAATTCTTCATGCCCTGCCTAAACCAATATACTTATTGAGGCAAGTAATAATTATGCTGAAATGTTCTTTTAAAAAAAAGTGTTTCATCATGATATTGGTGGTGGCAATTGATCAAAATATTAGGGCGAGGGATCATATAATATTATATTATGATTGTCAATATATAGCAAAATTTTGATTTTCATCCAAACAAAAATTTCACACATAACTTAATTTGTAAGTTTGTATTAATTACTTAAAAATCTCATTCCTTCGAATACATTTTCCAAAACCATATTTTTTTTAATTAAAAAACATAGGAAATTGAGTTCACATCACACCTAATTCATGTAAATAAAATACTTTTTTCAAAGAAGGAAATAAAATAATTTACTATATAAAAAATTAATGTATTAGGATGAAATAAAACACTTTAACTACCAGTGAAGCTGAAAAGATCAAAATTGTCAAAATCTAATTCTTTCTTTTCAAGGTTAGTCAATGGGTTTAAATAATTTTAATTAACATGCATCTCTCGACTTGTTAGCCATCGAAATTCAAGTATATCATATCTCGAATTCTTACATAAAAAATAACTAAAGATTTTACGACTATTATATTATTATATATATAAGGCGAAACTAATTAAAATAACCCAATCTTTAAGGGGATGTTAAAAATATATCCCAACCTTTCAAATGTAAAATAAATATCCCGGCCTTTA
Source organism: Persicaria tinctoria (assembly GCA_037127255.1). NCBI lineage: Eukaryota > Viridiplantae > Streptophyta > Magnoliopsida > Caryophyllales > Polygonaceae > Persicaria > Persicaria tinctoria. The sequence goes on along the minus strand of JBANSL010000013.1, from coordinate 7,526,446 downwards.
TAAGTGATGGTAATATAATATCCTAATGACTTCTCTCCAATAAAATTCTTACTTTTGGTATTGTATTACTCTTATATTTTCAATTCAAATAAAACATATAAAATTAAATTAGATGAGTTTAAAAGTTTGTTTAATAAAATTTTGTAGTTTTAGATTTAATTTGCACCTAACTTTTTATATCTTTTTTTAAATCAATAATATCTATAACAAGCCAAATTAAAAAAATGTAAAGCAAAATGACATATTTTCAATTAGTAAATGATTAGCTAGTGATTTAACTTATCAAAACTGAAGAATATTTTGTCAATTTATAAACTTTATGTACTACGAAATTGAATTTTTTTTTAATTATTTAGATTATTCAATGGTGTTCATTTACTTATAAGAATTAAATTATTATTATTATTATTAAAATATATATATAAAAGAATGTAAATTTTTTCTTTTTTTATTTTTTCTTAAATCCAAAATAAAAAAATAAGACAAACTTAAAAACCAATCTAATTTAATCTGAATGATATTTTACACAATCAAGATATTGAAAATTATATTTTAAATATTTACTTCTTTTATTATATTGTATTTTTTTTGATTAAATTTAATTATAATATAAATAAATATTAAATTGAAAATTTTGAATTAAATACGTATTTTTTTAAAAAAAAATTGAATGTTTAAGGGAGAAACTAATCATTTTTGTGGGGGAGAAAATTTTGGGATATTATATTACCATCACTTATTAAGGTCGGGATATTTATCTTACATATGAAAGATGGGGATATATTTTTAACACCCACTTAAAGGTTGGGTTATTTTAATTAGTTTCGCCTATATATAATTAAAAAACATTGGGTGTATTTAATAATTATTTCCTCATAATATTTGCAAGATTTATGAAAAATACATATGGGGGGTCTCTCACATGGGTGGGCTGAGTGGGCCACCCATCATTCAACATCATATCCCATCCATGTCTTCTCCTTTCATCACACCAGGGAAGACCATCACATGCCATGTTCCCTACTTTCATCAAACCATATCGGACGGCTCAGATGAACTCCCACCCTGTTCTTCTATAATGCCCCGCCGTAGGATCTTCTCCCCGGGCCCCACTGTCGCTCTCTTGCTCCCCTTCACTTGAGCCCATGGGGCCCACTAGGCCCCACTTTTGCCTCTCATGCCACCCACCAACCAAAGTGTTCACCTCTCCATAAGGGACCTCAACTTCACATCTATAAAAACCAAACTCTTCTAAGTTGTTCAATAGCCTCATTGCATAGTACAAACCCTAGAAAATCCTCAGTCGAACTTTCATGGCCGCTACCAAGGGTGTCGGGTTCGAGATCACAGAGCTGACGCTAGGGTTGCCGGGGAACTTTGCAGCCAAAGCTGAAAAGAAAAGGACGTTTTTCGAAATCAATGGTAAGGGAAATAAGGATGACAACGGGCAGTGCAAGACAGAAGAGAGCAGAGCGGCAGTTGTAGGGTGGCCACCAGTGTGCTCTTACCGAAGGAAGAATAGTTTCGGGGAAAAGGACTCTGAGCCCTCTAAGGCTTATGTGAAGGTTAGTATGGATGGTGTCCCTTTCCTTCGGAAGGTCAATGTGAGTGACCATGAGGAGTACTCGGATCTTGTTGCTACTCTTGAGAAGCTCTTCGGAGACCTTGGCATTGGTATGTGTTGTATATCCATCTCTATTGTGATCAATATGAATATAATATATTCGGAGTAAGAAGTAACAATGTTTTATGATTGATACTTTGAATAGGAGACGTGATGAAGGGGTGTGATAATGCCGAATATGTTCCTATATACGAAGATGAAGATGGAGATTGGATTCTTCTCGGAGATGTCCCATGGAAGTAAGTATAAAATCGCAACCATCTATTGCTTTTGTGTGTGTGTGTTTACTACAAGTTTGGTGTTGTTATGAGTTTTAAATTTGTAGCTTTAAAATCCATTTTTTACTCTTTTAAAACTAGTATCTACATTGAAACATTTAAAGTGGTTATAAAAATGGTATTTTTTTTACAAACTACTTTTAGTTAGAAATTACTTCTTGAGTACCAATTACAAGTCAGTTTATTAGTTAAGTGAGAGGTTCAAATGGATCATACAATATTCGATTCAGATATATAACGATTGATCTTAATCAAATTAGACTAAGATTTTTTTTACATCCCCCTTTCACAAATGAAATTTACCATTTCAATTTTCAATAAATAAAACAAACGAAATTACTCTTCCCGGTCATTGGGTTTCTTAAAGACTGGCCCAACCCAATTTGAGATTTCTGGGGCCCATTCTTTTATGGCCTTTTGCTTCCACTATTGGCCTTTAAATTGCTCTCTCTCTCTCTCTGGCCTTTTGCTTCCACTATTTTTGCCTTTATTTATTGTAAATATATTGTAATTTCTAATCACATATATAAATATTACAAACAAAACTAATGTATTGTAAATGTATTATATGAATGTACATTTTTTAAATATTATAATTATCTTTAACTATTTTTAAAAATAGTTTTCAATTTTATTATTAAAGTATATTAAATTTTTGTTAAATTAAAGCAATTAAGGGTAAACAAGTAATAACATCAACAAAAAGGTCTATATTAGACCTGTCAAACGGGTCATTCGGGTCGGGTCACTTCGGGTCTCGGGTAAAACGGGTCCCGGGTATTTTCGGGTTGACTAGAACCCGGGTTTGACCGGGTTTCGGGTCATTTCGGGTCGATTTCGGGTTTGTCAATTTTTTCCTTTTTAAATTAAAAAAAACATGATTTGATAATTTTGCAATAAATTTTAATTATATATAAAAAAATGAATTATATTTAATTAAAAATCAACCGGGTCACCGGGTCAATCGGGTCAAAATTACCGGGTCAATCGGGTCACCGGGTTGAAACCCAGATGACCCGGAAAATTTCCAGTTTTTCGGGTTTGGGTCGAAAAAAAATTTCGGGTCAAAATTTTCGAGTTCAGGTCGAAAATTTTCCAGGCGGTCGGGTCGGGTCGGGTCGGGTTGTGTTTTGACAGGTCTAGTCTATATACTTAAAAGATTTATTATGAAGTCTATTAACTAAACAAATTATGGAAGAGGGTCCTTATCCTCCAATTATTTCATAAATTTATATATTCATTTATTTTTTAATATATACATATATATAATTTGTTAACATCTATTTATTCTAAAATTCCAAAATAGACCAAATGTATCATTAAAATAAATTAGTTAAATAAATTCAAATAAATGATATTATCAAAAGTTTATTAGGATATAAAATTAGAAGTGTAAAAGCGTATACTTAATGAGTGGTTTTCTGTAATTTCATATTTGTTAACAAAAACCATTTAATGGATGATTTTCTGTAATTTCATATTTAGCGGGTGCTTAAGCGTAAAAGCTCATATTTAATGAGTGGTTTTCTGTAAATTTCCCTTATTTAGAGCATCCCAACAACTCTTGTAAAATAGAGAAAATGAGCAAAATATGGATTTTTTTAAACCCCAACAGCTCTTGTAAAACAATATCTAAAATAGAGAAATTGGGGGAGAGAAAAAAATCTCTAAATTTAGAGGAAATGTTATAATCTGTAAAATTAAATGCATTCACCTTTTTCAATGCCTACCTATTTGTTCATTGGTTGTTTCCTATTGATTTAATTAATTTACTTGAATTTTATTTATTAAATTATAAATTTATGCACTTATTATAGTATATAAATTATATAATCAATGTAAAAATTTGTATAATAGAGAAACTGTTGGAGTTATGGTGTAATTTTTTTTAGAGATTTTGCTATTTTGTTCTCGGTTGTAGGGATTTTTTATATAAAATAATTTCCTTATAATTATAAGAAAAAAATATAATCAATCATATTATTTTGAAAGGACAATTTTCCCACTTAGGGTCAGTTTGGTAAAACAGAGCTGATGAGGTAGCTGAAGCTGATAGATTAAGTGTGTTAAATATATGTTAAATTAGAGTTTTCAGAAGCTAGTAATGTGTTTGGTAACTCAGCTGATAGAGTAGCTGATGCAAACTAGCTGATCAGATAGAAAAAAAATAAATAAAATTCTGAAAAGCTTGGGTGAGTAGCTGTTGAAAATCCAATTTCAAAAGCTAATTAAATAAAAACTTATATTTAACTTATTTAAAACTATAAAATATTAAAACCAAAAGTTCTGAAAAGTTACTTGCATTTCTAAATGAACCCTTAAACATGTCCAAAAATAAAATAAAATTCAAAAGTATCAATTCGTGTGTAGAAATTAAATAAATACTAGGGCTATATCTTTGAAAGGTTCATTTTTAGCTATAGCAAAAACAGAAACTGAAATGGGAATTACTATGTAATTTGTTGCAGGATGTTTGTTGAATCGTGTAAGAGGCTGAGAATCATGAAGAAATCTGAAGCTAAGGGGTTTGGATTGCAGTCAAAGAAGCACAAAGGATCCATTGCTTATAATTAATTATATGTATGCTTTCGGGCACAATTAGATGTCAATTGTATTTCATATATATCTTAATTTACAGCATATTTAATTGATATATATATATATATATATATACTTAATTCATAGATGCATATGGTACGTATCCTAGACTGTAACGTTTCATAGATATGATGTTTTATTCGATGTGCCAGTCGATCTGTGTTAAAATGTTCACTATGATTTTACTTACAAACTATTTTCTGGTAATTTAATTTGGAATTTGATGCATCTTTAGTATGAATTTTTTTTATCGTGCATTTGTGCTTTATATATATGTACTATGTAGGTTGTGCTCCTCTGATCATATCACTTCTATAATATATTTTCTATCTTTAGAAAACTCAAAATAATACTATATAGTATATACGTTCAAAAATATACCCCATTTGACTTTTTTTTTAAAATAAGATTTTTGAAAAGTGAAAAACTATATAACTATTAATTTTATCCTTACACCAAAAATGGGGATCGATATCCTAGGAAGTTTAAGTTCATTTTTTGTAAATCAAGATAATAATTTAAAATCTGATCAAACAGTACCTTTGTCTGGAAAATCAAAAGGTCGAAGGGAAACGACTGACAAATTAGCCGTTATGCTACAACCAGAAGGCAAGCAAATATAGAAAATAAACAAAAACCCCCCAATTGAAATACAAGTGTTTGAAACTATGCAATCAATGAACTAATTGCAGTAGACAATCAATTTTAGAGGAAATCAAAACTCCATTGAAGAGGAGAAAATATGAAAAGGAACCGAAATTAGAGCTTTAGATCAAGCTCATCAATGGAGGTTCTTGGAATTTCAGTTGGAGTTTGTTACATATTGGAACAATTGACAGATTCCTTTCTGTTTCTCAATTGAATGAATTGTACAGAAGTTGAGCGATGGGTATTTATAAGCCACAAGTCCAAGCTTGTAAGATAAGTGTCGGTGCCTGTCTTCCCCTAGTGGCTTGGTGAACAAATCAGCTAGCTGATTTTGTGAATTGACATAGGTTGGCACCAGAAATCCCTCTTGAAGCCGCTCTCTCACATAATGACAGTCCAATCTCAGATGTTTGGTTCGTTCATGAAATATGGGATTTTCTGCAATATGGATTGCTGATTTGTTATCACAAAAGAGAGGTATGGGTTTGGGAATCTGGCAATGCAGGGCACTTAAAATCGAGTCCAACCAAACCAACTCCCTTGAGGTTTTAGACAAGCATCTATACTCAGCTTCAGTTGATGATTTCAAAACTGTTGGTTGCTTCTTTGTCTTCCAAGAGACCAAAGCATGGCCGAAAAAAATGCAGAATCCAGATAGAGATCTCCCTGAGAAAATGCAGTTTCCCCAGTCGACATCACAAAAGCCAGTCAGTGTGATGTTATTAGAAGATGGATACATAAGGCCAATGTTGAAGGTTCCCTTCAAATAACAAACCACATGCATGGCAACTTGCCAATGTGGTAAGCGAGGGGAGCCCATAAACGGGCTAAGATGCTGCATAGAGTAGGAGATATCAAGTTTAGTCATGTTGAGGTATATCAACCTGCCTACAAGGCGTCTGTATTTTTCTGGATCCTCAAGCAATTCACCAGTATCTGTACTGAGTTTCAGACCACGAGCTGGCATAGGAAAAGGGGATGACTTACAGTTCTCCATGCCTGTATCCTTCAATATGTCAAGCACATATTTCCTTTGGTTAAGGAGGGTGCCTTTATCAGTTCTTGACACTTCCAGACCCAGAAAATACCTGACTGCTCCTAAGTCTTTGATAGTGAAAGCAGTGTGAAGAGCAGCTTTGATGGATTGGATCTCAGAGGCATCATCACCAGCAATGAGGAGATCATCTACATAGACCAAGATCACCACTATGCCAGAAGTAACTTGTTTAATGAAGAGAGAAAAATCAAACATGGATTTCTCATATCCATGTGACAACAGGAATTTTGATAGCTCAATATTCCATTGTCTTGATGCTTGTTTTAGGCCATACAAGGACCTTTTGAGGCTGCACACTTTGCCAGGAATAACCTCATAGCTTGGAGGAGGCAGCATGAACACTTCCTCATCCAAAAATCCATGAAGAAAGGCATTGTTTATGTCCAACTGATGGACACACCAATTCTTCATAGTGGCTAAAGCAATCAAAACTCTAACAGTTGTAAACTTGGCCACTGGAGAGAAGGTGTGCTTGAAATCCTTCCCTTTAACTTGATTGTAGCCTTTAGCATCTAATCGAGCCTTGTATCTCTCTACACTTCCATCTGGTCTAAACTTTATTTTATAAACCCACCTACAGCCAGTGGCTACCTTTCCTGGAGGCAAATCAGTAATAACCCAAGTTTGGTTTGAATCCAGAGCATAAAGCTCCTTCTGCATTGCCTCTATCCACATGGGGTCATCCTTTAACTGTTTGTATGTAGCTGGTTCATGAAGAGAGAGCACATTTGCAAGGGAAGCCACATAATCAGGAAGGTAAAAGGTTTGATTATCCAGAGATGAAACCATAAAGGAATTGGACAAGGAAGAATCAAGTGTAGGACAGTAAAAGTCTTTGAGATGGGCAGGGATTTGGGGATTTCTTGTGGGTCTGGTGTTAGCAGGTAAATGGTTATGGTTATGGATGGGAATTGAAATTTGTGGTGGGATTCCATATGTGGAACTAGCATCAGATAGTATAGGTGTATTAGGGGTTGTATTTGGAATAAAGTCAAAAGATGGAGATGAGGACACAGGTTGCCCAGGCACCAGATTGGGATTGGGTGTGGTTGGGACCACAATTGGTGGACTGAAAGCTGGATTGACCAGTGCTAGGGACTGGGGTTGGGAGGATTGGTCTGGTGTATAAGGTTGGTCTTTGGCAAAGGGAAAGGTATCCTCATAGAAAAGGACATCCCTATTGATGACAATTTTGTTATCATTCAGGTCATACACTTTAAAGGCTCTGTGATCAGAAGGATAGCCGAGAAATATACATTTCTTTGCCTTGGGCTCAAATTTATCCTTATGAGGGCCTTTCTTCAACACAAAACAAAGGCAACCCACTACCCTTAGATAGCTGTAATCAGGCTGTTTCCCATAGAGCTTTTCAAAAGGTGTGGACCACTGTAACACAGATGATGGCATCAAATTAATCAAATGTGTAGCAGCTAGAATGCATTCACCCCAAAACCTGATTGGTAAGGATGCATGAAATCTCAAAGCTCTTGCAGTCTCCAACAAATGCCTATGTTTTCTCTCAACTCTTCCATTTTGTTGAGGAACATATGGCACAGAATATTGATGAGTAATACCCTTATCTTTGAGAAACTGATTACATTGAACAGATTCAGTACCATGATATGTTTTAATGACTTTGACCTGCACCTGAAACTGTGTCTCAATCATCAAAATGAAATCAGTAACCACTGCAGCCACCTGAGACTTATCATTGACCAAGTGAGTCCATACTGCTCTACTGTAATCATCCAAGATTGTGATGAAATAACGAGCTCCCCTAATGGACTTAGCTTTATAAGGACCCCACAAATCAACATGAATTAATGCAAACTTTTCAATAGCAATAAACTTGCTCATATCAAAAGGAAGAGAGTGGTGTTTAGCCAAAACACATGGCTCACAAAATTAAACTGAATCAACAACAACTTTGCAACCATGAACATGCTGCAATATTGAAAAAGACATATGTCCCAACCTAGAGTGAAGTAAACTCCTAGGTACAGGTTTATTTCTATCAACAGAAGCACAAAGAGACTTCACATGTGTTCCTACAATCCTTGCATCACCACTGATCCCTGCTACAGCCAAGTCAGCTTTGAAGAGTTTCTTTACCAATTTAGCAGCATTGAGAATTACTTTGCCAGTCCTATGGTCCTGAAATAAGCACTTGGATCTCTTAAAAATCACATCATAATCTGTATCATCAACCACCTTCCCCATAGAGAGCAGATTGATTTTGAATTCTGAAATGTAAAACACATCCTGTAACATTAAACCACTGGCTAATCTCACATCCCCAACCTCATGTACTTTCCTAATGTATCCATCAGGTAAGCAAACATTGATTGGTCGAGCAAGAGGCCTTTTATTTCTTAGGAAATTTCTATTGCAAGTCATGTGATCAGTGGCTCCTGAGTCAATTATCCAGATGCTTGAATTTTCAAAACTGAATTTAGAGACATTCAAGGCAAATATGGTACCTGCAAAGCTTGTGGAAGGCATGACATCCTTGCCTTTCATAGCTCCGAGGACTTCCTTACACACAACATTGACAAAGGACTTGTCAAATGAATTGGTGGATCCATTATCATCCTCTAGTGGTGAATCCATCATGCCAGTTGCTGCAGCAGCTGTGCGTGTTTCAGTATTTGCCTTTGGGTTCTTGAACCATTCTGGATAGCCGATTATCTTGAAGCAGCCCTCAACTGTGTGACCAGTCATACCACAATGACTACATTTCAAGGATGATTTATCAACCTTGTCTTTCTTGGAGTACTTCCTATCTCCTTTCGACTTGTTCACAGACAGTGCACTTGAATTAGATGTCTGGCCTTTACTGTCCCCTTCCACACCAGTCACCACTTGTTGAACAAGATAGAATGCCTTGTCAATTGACGGTAGAGGATCAGTGGATAGGATCTGGTTCCTTGCGCTGTCATAGCTATCATTCAACCCCATCAGAAATTGAAGCAACTTGTTCCGATTATCAATCTCAGCGAGTTTCTTCTTCACATCGCATGTACATTTAGCCATTACGCCACAGGTGCACTTGACAGCACCTTCTAAGCTAAGGATCTCGCTCCAAAGCTTCTTGATCTTTCCATAGTAATCGGTTACAGTGAGATTACCTTGAACTGTATTACCGAGTTTCTTCCTCAATTGATACAAGAGAGGTCCATTGGATTGCGCGTACCTTTCTGTTATCTCAAGCCAGAGTTCCCTGGATGATTCGGTGAACATGAAGCCTTCCGCGAGATTCGGTGTCATGGAATTGAGGATCCAACACCGAACCATGTAATCACATCTCTTCCATTGCTGCAGATATCCGGGAACAACCTCATCCTATGGTAAGCTTCCGTCAATGAGTCCAATTTTGTATTTGGCACCAAGTGCCATCTGCACTCTTCGGCTCCGACTTAAGAAATTGGATCCATTGAATGCGCTCGCCTACGCGCCAGGGTGATCGGAGTTTGACAACCAGAGAGGATCATTCATGTTGTTGTTTCCGGCGTTGATCTCGGTCTGAACTTGATTGGTGTCTTCTGGATTCATTTCTACAATTGCTGATGTCGCGTCGCGTCAGATCGTCGCCGTCAGCTCTGATACCATGAAAAGGAACCGAAATTGGAGCTTTAGATCAAGCTCATCAATGGAGGTTCTTGGAATTTCAGTTGGAGTTTGTTACAGATTGGAACAATTGACAGATTCCTTTCTGTTTCTCAATTGAATGAATTGTACAGAAGTTGAGCAATGGGTATTTATAAGCCTATACACAGATTGACTAAAATACCTTTGGCTAATTGTGAATGTAGCTCTATACAGCATATGAACAAGCTCTATACAACATATGAACAACTAACCAACTAACACTTGAAAGTGTTATATGCTCAATAAAATACAAGCTCAATTCTTTCAGTTTGTTACAACTGATTTCCCGCCTTTTATATGCTCACAATGTGTCCAACTTGGACCACATTGGAAATTACAGAAATGCCCCTCCGGGGTTAGCTAACCAAGTTCACACACACACACCCTCATAATTAAAGTGATACTGATCTCAAAAAAAAAAAGATACAAGTGATCCCAACAAACAAGACCAGCAGAGTGAAAGTTGATAAAAATCAAGGGAAGACTGCGAATGCCGAGAATATGAGAAGGTCAAGAGACCGACTCGACATCTTGACATTGGGAAGACGTACAGAAGCAGAAACCCATTAACGATTGAGATTTTATCATCTTTGTATGAAGTTATTTTTACAACTTCATATGAAATTATTTTCTGTATATGATCCTATTCCAAAAAAAATGATATCGGTACACTTTAATTTCAAGGCAAATTCCGACACACCCTCATGCCGGGAACTGGGAAGACGTGTACTAACAATAGTATCAAATGGAGTGTTGTTTTCAGGTGAAAAATCGTATATGAAGATGACAATTGGCCATTAGAAATTTGATGATTAATGAGTAAATTGTTAGGAGGGAAAAAAAAAGGTACTAACGTGTAGGAAACCACTTTTTATATGTTCCGTTAATCGAAAATTACCCCACCTATGCATCGTTACATAGGCAGAACTGGGAGGGGCTAAGGGAGCATTCGCCCCTGATAAGTTACCTCTTATTGATAGCTTAGTTAATTTTGATATATTATAAGCATCAATCTGATACTCGAGTAAAAAATTATGAATGTTTTAAAATTTAATACAGATTAATTATTTGAAATAGAGATATAAAAAGAAATAAACAGACTTTTCTAAATCTACAATATTTTTTTTTATAAAAAATTATGTAATAACTTTATTAACAAAAGAAATTTGGGTAATAACTTTATTATAAAATATATATATATATATATATATATTTTAAAATGGTTAGAGACGTCCTTATAAATTAGAGTAATAACTTTATTAACAAAAGAAATTTGGGTAAGAATTTGGATTTAAGCAAATGTTTATAATTTTTTTTTAATGCTTATTGTAGCTTGTTGATGAATGATGCATGCACCATATATATCATGTTCTAACTTGTAATTGTTCCCTTAATTTGCGCGCTTATTTATACTTTATATATATATATATATATATATATATATATATATATATATATATATATATATATATATATATATATATATATTACCAAGAAGATATGTTATCTTATATGCTTTCTTGTTAGTTGTTACCAAGATAACATAGTTGCCAAGTGAACTAACTAACAAGCCTTGATAATCTTTGCTTAAAATAATGGTTATTATTTATTTAATTAGCATTGCAATTAAACTTTAATATCACACACGTGAAGTCCGAGATGTTGAAAGAGAGTTGGACATCAAGTAACTACTTAGATGCTTATTGTCTATGCATGCACCATTTGGCATTCTATTTTTCTAACATGTCGACCGTTTTATTTTTTTAAAAATTTTTTTTCTTACCCGTAACTTTGAAAGTTATTGTAATTATATATTTTAAGCAATAAAAAAGTTATTGATCAATGTATATAAAATTATCAACAATGATATATTAGTGATATGACATTGGTGATATTTGGTAGATTTTTAGTAAGGGGGCTAAAAATCCCGCAAATCCTGGTTCCAAGAGATTAGAGATATGACTCATTCCAGCGAGGGATAAGTTCAGTGCAAGATTCAATTCAAGAAGAAAAAAAAAAGTAAATTCTATCCCGATCCCGTTTAGTAAAAATTACATGGGACGGGACACAATTTTTTGTATAAGCATTATTTTTTCAATTTTATTTGGGAAATGTGAATTAAAATTTTTTCTTACACAAGTTTATTTTGTGTAGGTATATAAATATAATAATTTTGAATAAAAATTAGTGAATCTTATAAACATGTGGATATATAAATTTTTTACTCAACTCTTACAATTTTGATAAGCGATACTTTAGATCCTTAAGTGTATTTTAAAATTAAATTTTGGAAAATATATATATATATATATATATATATATATATATATATATATATATATATATATATATATATATATATATATATATATATATGCACAAGCTAATTGGTAGTTATCGGCTAACAAAAAGACATAATGATGAATCGTAACCACTAGTTGAGACACATTTGGGGTGACGATATATAGTTTTATTTGATATGTGAAAAATATTGGAGATGCTCATTAATCTTGAAGTTCACGTGTGATAAATAAAATTGAAATTGAAATTATGCCCTTATTAACAAATAAAATAGGAATGGAATCCTAATTCACAACTGTGAGATCATGAGATTGATTGTAATGTCCTCCTTGAGGGTCTCCATTCATTGATATAACATATATATATAGGTTACACAGGTATTGGGCCTTAACGGGCTTTTAGCCCACTGTACAATATGAAACCTATGTAATCTATCAAACCCCCGCAGTCGATACGGGAGGTGTCCGTACAGTGAGACTGGATCGAAAATCAATGAATAACTGTCTAGGTAAACCCTTTGTGAATATATCAGCGTACTGATAGGAGGACGGGACATGTAGAACGCGGACATGTCCAATGGCAACCTTGTCCCTGACGAAGTGGAGATCAAGCTCAATGTGCTTCGTGCGTTGGTGCTGGACTGGGTTGCTAGCCAAGTAGACGGCGGAGACGTTATCAGTGTAGACCAGAGTGGCCTTCTGCAAGGGGCATCGTAGCTCAAGCAGGAGATTGCGGAGCCAAGAGCACTCGGAGACAACGTTGGCAACACCCCTGTACTCGGCTTCAGCGCTGGAGCGAGACACGACGGACTGACGCTTAGCGGACCAGGACACAAGAGTGTCATTGAGGAAGACACAGTAACCAGACGTGGAGCGACGTGTGTCTGGACAACCACCCCAATCCGCATCAGTGTAAGCCACAAGGTCAAGTCTAGAGGAAGGAGTGATGGTGGTGCCGAGCTCTAGGGTGCCGCTGATGTACCGAATGATCCGCTTCAAAGCCTGAAAGTGAGGTTCCCTAGGGGCATGCATGAACAAGCAGATCTGCTGAACGGCATAACTGATATCAGGCCTAGTGAAAGTGAGATACTGAAGAGCACCAGCGAGGCTCCTATACAATGTCGGATCGTCAACCAAAGGACCAGAATGAGCACTGAGCTTGTTGGATGTGTCGACTGGGGTGGCGACGGGATTACAGTTGACCATCTTAGCCCGAGCAACAATCTCAGCAGCATACTTACTCTGTGAGAGAAAGAGACCAGACGCATGCCGCTGAACGGCAACCCCCAAGAAGTAAGACAGCGGACCCAGATCAGACATGGCGAATTCCGCACTCAACTTCGAGACGATGGACGTTCGAAGAGCATCAGAAGAGGCGGTGAGAATGATGTCGTCGACATAGAGCAGCAGGAAAGCCAAGTCCGAGCCTCTGCGATAGATAAACAGAGACGTATCCGATCGGCTGCCAGTGAAACCCAAGCGGAGCAGATGAGAAGCAAACCGCTGGAACCATGCCCGTGGAGCCTGTTTCAGACCATACAGAGAGCGCTTGAGGAGACAGACATGCTGTGGACGCTCAGCATCAGCAAACCCCGGAGGCTGAAACATGTAAACCGTCTCATTCAGATGACCATGCAGAAAGGCGTTCTTGACATCCAGCTGATGGATGCCCCAGTTGCGCGACAGAGCCAGACTCAGGACCACTCGGATAGTGGCAGGCTTGACCACAGGGCTGAAGGTCTCATCACAATCAATACCGGCCTGTTGAGATCTACCGTTAACCACCAGACGGGCCTTGTAGCGCTCCAATGTCCCATCAGAGCGGAACTTGTGACGGAAGAGCCACATACAGCGAATGACGTTCGCCTCAGGAGGGCGAGGCACAAGAACCCAAGTACCATTCTTCGTAAGGGCCCTGTATTCGTCGAGCATAGCCGCCTGCCAATTCGGGTATAGGAGGGCTGTTTTGTGGGAGGTGGGAACGGGGGAGAGGGAGGTCTGGGTGGAGGTAGAGGGTGAAAGGGAGTCGGGAAAGATGGGGGCAGGAGAGGCTAAGGACGCGGGCGCGCCAGCACGGGACGCGGGCGCGCCAGCACGGGACGCGGGCGCGCCAGCTCGGGACGCGGGCGCGCCAGCTCGGGACGCGGGCGCGCCAACTTGGGGCGCGGGCACGCGTAGGGGAGGCGTGGATGTTGGTGGAGGGGATGTGGGGTGTATAGCGGGGTGATGGTCGGTGGTCATGGAGACGATCTGTCGGGGTCTGAAGACACCGGAGACGCTGCGGGTGTGAGGTCTGGTGATGGATGGTGGCGGGGGGGGGGGGGGGGCTGGGGGAGGGGGAGACACAGGAGCACCGGGAGAGCTCTGGGGAAGAATGTAGTGAGGAAATGGTGACTCAGACTCTGTGGACGACACAGGGGGTGTGGGAGACGCGAAGGGAAATCGCGACTCATCAAAGGTGACATGGCGAGAGAGAATGATCTTGTGAGTCTTGATATCGAGGCAAATGTAACCGCGATGATCAGACGGGTAGCCAAGAAAGACACAAGGGGTGGAACGTGGGTGAAGCTTGTGGGGGGCAGTGGATGACTGATTAGGGAAGCATAAGCAACCAAAGGTACGAAGGTGATCATATATAGGCATAGTGCAATACAATGCCTGAAACGGTGAGCGATGGTTGAGGGTGGTTGAGGGGAGTATGTTGAGGAGGTAGCATGTGGTGGCCAAGGCATACGGCCAATAAAGGAGGGGAATGGATGCGTGGAAAAGAAGGGTGCGCATCATATTGGTAATGGTTCGGATGATTCGTTCGACTTTGCCATTTTGTTGAGAGGTGTAGGGGCAGGACAAGCGATAGGAGATTCCATTGGTATTAAAGAAAGTGTGAAAATCCTTGTTGTCAAATTCGCGGCCATTGTCGCATTGGAAACACTTGACAGAGGCATGAAAATGTGTTTTGATGTAAGCGTGGAATTTGGCAAAGATAGGAAACACTTGAGATTTAAAGTGCAAAGGGAAAACCCATAAGAAGTGTGTAAAATCATCCAGAAACAAAAGGTAATACTTATGACCCTCCTTGCTAGGCACAGGAGATGTCCAAATATCACTATGAATAATATCAAAAGGTGCGAAAGTAGCGTTTAAAGATCGCTGAAACGGAAGTCTGGCATGCTTGCCTAACTGACAAGACGAACATAAACTAGAGCGGTGCGCTTTATTACAAATGACAAGACTCTTAGAACGAAGTAAATCTAAAACTGCAGGACTGGGATGACCAAGACGAGCATGCCAAAGACTGGATGATGATGCCGAGAGGGCGACTGGACTTGACGGGCTGGATGGTGAAGGCGACGACACAGGATAGAGCTCCCCAGTGCTATTACATCTCAGGCGAGTAACCCCCGTAGTAAGATCCTTCACAGAGAAACCAAACGGATCAAACTCAAGAGAAACATCATTGTCAGTGGTAAACCGACGGACAGAGATAAGGTTTTTGACAAGTTTGGGGGCAATAAGGACATTGTTTAGGTGCAAAGGATTGGTAGGGGTTGGTAGTGTGGTGTGGCCAATGCCCGAAGTAGCAAGGCGACCACCGTTGCCAACGATAATAGAATGAGCAGGACCCTTAAAAGAAAGAGATGAGAGAGTACCTGAGGAGTTCGTCATATGAGAGGTAGCGCCAGTGTCCATGTACCAAGATCCGTCAGGAGGTGTCAGCTGCATGGAAGAGAAGGCGTTGTGCACATCAGTCGGGTATGCCTGATCGGACGATGGACGGGGAGCAGGACCCAACAAGCCCTGCTGGCGGTTGGGATATGGGGCAGGTCCACGAAACGACGCACCGGGGTAGCCATAGGGCATCCAAGGAGGGTAGCCAGGGTTGGGGTACCAAGAGGGGTGGCGGTTATCGTTTTGCTGCGGGCGCCAGTTGCTGCGGCCGCCGCGGCCTCTGCCGCGGCCGCCGCTGCGCCCGCCGCTGCGGCCGCCGCCTCTAGGTCCTTGCTGATCGTTGCTGCTGCCAGGCTGGAGGGCGAGTTGCTCGATGATGTCACTGGATGAGACCAACGCCGTCTTGTCTTTGGCGGCGTTGGTTGTCTGACGGTGAAGGCGAGTCTCCTCCAGGATCAGTTGAGACCGGGTCTTCTCGAATGTAGGGAGAGGCTCTGTCTGCTGAATATGAGTAGCAGCAGCGTTGTATTCAGAAGGGAGACCAGAGAGAACCTGAAGAACAAGACGGGTGGCACTGGGTTTGGAGTCGACAGCTTCGAGCTGATCAGCCAGGGTCTTGATGTGCTGACAGTAGGCAGATATCGACGGAAAGGAGGAAAGCTTGCAACTTGAGAATTCGTGCTCGAGATAGACAGCACGGGTGGACTTGTTGTCTTGAAAGAGATCCTGAAGTTTCTTCCAAGCTTTCAAGGCGTTGTCTTTGGGGTCAAGGATGGTGGTCAATAGATCTTTTGAGATGGTGTTAAAGATCCATTGAAGAACAATGGTGTCAAGTTGAGCGAAGAGATCGTCGTCTTCGCTTGTAGGGCGGTTAGCGGAGGAGTCAATGTGGTGGAGGACTTTATGAGCCTTAACATGGGCCGTGAAGAGGTGCGACCACATGGTGTAGGTACTGGACTCATGATCAAGAATGATAGGGATGCAATTTTTGATGTTGGAGATGGTTAGGGCGGAATGGTAGGGCGGCTTAATAGGGTCGGTAGGTTGTGGGTTAGCCATGGGGACGAGAAGAGAGGGCTAAGGGCGGCGTGGAGAGGGAGAAGGGCTGGTGACGCGGGCGCGCTGAGGACAACGTGGGCGCGCTGAGGGCGACGCGGGCGCGCTGAGCACGACGCGGGCGCGCCTGAGGACGACGGGGGAAAAAGGGTGGCGGCACAAGGGGGAGGTGGCGGACTGATCTCGGCTAGGGGTGGCCGAGAGGGGTGAGGGGCGGCCTAAGGAGAGGGGGGGGGGGGGAGGCTAGGGTTTTTAGAAGAAGGGGAGAGAGAAAATTTTGGGTCTTTGGATCTTAGGCTGTGATACCATGTGAGATCATGAGATTGATTGTAATGTCCTCCTTGAGGGTCTCCATTCATTGATATAACATATATATATAGGTTACACAGGTATTGGGCCTTAACGGGCTTTTAGCCCACTATACAATATGAAACCTATGTAATCTATCAACAACTACCAAAACCGCCAAGGGAGATGAATTTTGATTAATTTTGAATAGGCATGGCCTCAACTCTCAAGTTCATCTGAACCAAGATATAGCTAATTTATTAATTAAACAAATTGCATGCATATTTAATTAACGTTTATAATCGCATAGTTACAAAAGACCATTTATTTTTATTGTTGTTTGCCATTGTGTTTGAGAAATATTTGATATTAACCTCAAATGTAAAAATAGAGATTATACATACGTAAGTTATAAATACCCACATTATTAGATGAAGTGTTAAAAACTTAAAATGCACAAGGTAGTAAACTTTTCAGCAATAATTAGCAGGCATGCCCACGGGTCAATGGCGATTGGGATGGGTCGGTGACCCAATGGATCAATGGTTGACCTGTTGTCTAAGAGCGTCTTGACTGATGAGATTGTCAATCTCAACTGAAGAGCAATACTCAACGAAATTCAAAATGAGCCCCAGATGCACCAACGGGTTATGTGTTTAAGGATCAACGTGGGAGCAGGTTATGAATTCAGGTCGAGGGCAGGTTAACCCGTTGAGTCAACCATCACCCAACATTTTTTTTGAAAGGATTATTTTTAAAAGAAATAAATTTATAATTTATAATGTTATGTATATAATTATGTACATTATTCTTAAAATAATTTATAATAACACATAAACTAATATGCAATGCATAATATCTTATCTTCTTATTCTTTTCTATTTTTTTTATAGCTTTGGAATCCTTTCTTTTATTCCCTCATTTTCAATTTGGGACAAAAGTAAATATTGGGATGACAAGACATCTTCCCACACTGAAAATGGAGAAAATAGAGAGGTTAAGGTTAAGATACATATATGATTCCATTATCATGCATATTTTCTCACACTTCACTTAAGTTTTATTTCCTAAATTGGCATTAATGAAGTTTGAGAATGAAGTGGCATGAAGATATATTTATCTTCTCATAATTTTCTCTCCTTTTTTTTAGGTAAACAAGAAATGCAATACTAGAGAGGGAAAGAGCCCTCAAAAACCCGTGGAGTATACAAGACAAACAGCTAGGTAACGCTCGAGCGGGTCGTAGTGACCCCTTGAGCATCACACTGTAAGAAACAAAGGGCACCGAAAGGTGCAGAAACTAAAGGAATACAACCAATCGGGGAGGATAGAGCAAGGCTAGCAAGGAAATCTGCGAGCTGGTTCCCCTCCCGACGAGTATGACGGAGTTCGACAGACCAACTCCTACTTAGGAAACCGTGGCAACTAAGCACCAAGCTAGCACTCGGATGCGACGGGGGCACCCCATTTTTCGGCATATTGATCGCATCCAAAGCGTCTGTTTCAACGATCACTTTCTTGTAGTCTTGAGACCAAGCCATTTCAAGACCCTTGAGAATACCCCACAACTTGGCATTCACAACAGAGCAGGCTCCGATGTTATAAGTGAAGACCGAAAGCCAGTCACCCGTCTCGCTACGACAGACACCACCAGCAACGGCCAACCCGGAGCCCTTCACCGCCTCGTCGGTACTAACTTTAATCCAACCAGCCGGCGGCGCCATCCATCTGACAGCAGAAGCTCCACACTTCTTCTTCGCATCAGTACACAGGGCCCTCCTCCTCGCGTTTCTGTAGTAAAGAGCATACCGACGGCAGGTTTCCGGGGAGGGCTTAGCAGCCCGTCCATCTCTGAAAACGCAATCATTCCTTCAATTCTAGAGGTTCCATAAAGCCATGGCGAAAAAAGCGTTCCATCTCAGGTCGCCACTTTCCTCAACAATAGTCACGACGTTTTCCCGAATCCATGCCGCAAACGGTAGATAGAAGAAGTCCGACCTCTTTCGGGTCCCTTCCACCTACATCCAGAAAGTCTTCGCAATAGTGAAATCCCGAAAAAGGTGGGTAAGAGATTCACAAGAAAGACAAAAGGAGGGACAGAGATTAAAGTTACCAAGGTGCATGCGGAGACGCTCCTTGTTCGTCAAGATGCCTCCATTAGCCGCTGTCCAAATGAAGTATTTAACCTTCTCCATTACCTCTAACCTCCAAATAGCCTTGAAAAAACCCTTGTCTCCCGTCGCCCAGTCGTTCAGCAATCCAAGTGCGACGTATCCGGACTTGGAGGTATACACACCATCCTAGCTTGCAAAGTGGTCAATTCAGAGTGTCCTCCTTTTCCGAGATTGCAGAAGCCGCAATTCTGAGAGTGGTCATCGCAGGGAGGTGAGATGCAAAATCCTCCCAACGCTAGCTCCTTTCCGCGTCCCACGGGTCCGAGACCAACACTTCGTCTTCTCCCAAAGCAACCGCAGTGGGGTTTGAAGTGCCCAAGGGGGCTTCTTCAATCCATTTGTCTTTCCAAAAACGGATGGTTTGACCATCTCCGAGGCACCATCTAACCTTGGGTTTAAGCACCAGATCAGTGGCTGTTCTTATACTTTTCCAAACAGGAGACGCACCGGCTGAAATCCCAAGAGCTTTGCTCACATATTTGCTAGTGAGCACATCCGCCTAAATACCATCGTCCCCATTGAGGAGTCTCCATCCAAGTTTGGCCACTAACGCCAAATTGAGATCTTCCATCCGCTTAATCCCCAGACCACCAAGCTCATTAGGCCGAGCAACCACATGAAGCAACACAGACGACATTGTATAGACTGGAATGGCTGATAGGATAGCCCGAGCGAGCGTGGTCCGACCTGCAAGATTCAAAAGAGGCTTTCCACCCTGACAGCTTAGACGCAATTTTTTCAAAAATGTGTGTGAAAGTACCTTCCTTGATGCGTTTATGAAGAATCGGAATGCCCAAGTAATTCCCGAGATCGTCAGTGACATCGATCCCGCTTGCATTATGAATTCTATCCCGGAGAACCTCCTTGACATTCCGAGAGACGAAAACTTTGGACTTCGGGAGACTGACCTTCTGACCTGAGGCATCACAAAACCTCTCGAGACATTCTCTAATCACCTTAACTTGCGCCACCGAGGCTTCAACAAAAAGAAGTATATCGTAATGGAAGAAGGAAGTGGTATGAAGATATAAAATCTTTTCACGTTTTTCTATCACATCGAAATGAAGTGGGTGATAGCTCGAAGTGGTATATATGAAGATATAAAATCTTTCCACATTTTTCTCTCACATTAAAACGAAGTGGATGATGGAAAATGGTATGGAATTAAACATACATAATTTTCTAATGTTTTTCTCCCACATCGAAATAAAGTAGATGAATAACATTATATGAAAAATATATAATCTTTTCATATCATTATTTTTTATTATTAAATAGAGTAAAACAAATTAAAAATAGTTTTTTTTTAATAAACCAACAGTCCACCTGTGACCCACCAGATCATATGAACCCACCGAACCATGGTCCTGACGAGTTAGAGTCCGAGTTGGGATATCTCAATCCGTAAGGTGAGCTGAACCCGTCGATCCGACGGATTCGATTCTTGACCATGTCTAGCTATAATTATGAACGTCACAAACACACGTTTTGATACAAGAACAACTATAAATCTATCGTCGTTTAAAATTAAATTGGTCATCCCATCCCCACACACTAAATTGTTTTTGAAACAAAACCATGTGATAACATTTGTAGAAAGGAGTAGACATATATGGCACAAAATGAAGTGTGATTTAACACTACATAACATATGCATGTATATGTGCAATATATTGCGCGCCATAACAACTTTTAAGTTGGATTAGTTCAAGTGCAATGTATTTATAGAAACATTAAAGTTCGATTGACTCAATACTAATTATAGTCGAGAACATGTCGAAAAATATTTTTAATATTTAATTATTTTAGTCAATTTTTAAAATGATTTTCCTAGGGTTTTCTAATTGAAACCTAAAAAATCTTTTTCAATTCAATCTGGTTTCTTAACCTATACTTTTTGGTTAAATTTCCTAAAATTTAACTAGATAATTAATTTAATACAAAATATATAGTTTATGTAGTAGTGATTTTTAAATTTTATCCTTTCTCGTTTCTATCTGAAACTAGTGTAGGTCCTGTCCCATGCACGGAGAATACATTAATACAATATTATAAATAATCTAGATAGATTATAATAAAAAAATATAAATATAAATAAATTTTACCAGCAAAAAATAATATAGATATAAATAAAATTAGTTCGGCATATTATATATAAATATTTTTCTAATCTATCGTTAAATAAATCTCATGTAATATGGTATTAGATAGTTTATTTTTAAAAATATTTTAATATTCTTTTTGTATTAAATATGTAGTACATACGTTAGTTTATCTATCCACACGGATGGATTGTGGCTACATAATATTTTAATAATTTATTTTGGCCTCGATAAACAATATAGATATAAATAAAATAACAATGATTAAATAATTAATTTTGATATAAATAAATTTTTCCACCAAAAAATAATCTAAATATAAATAATATAGCACATTACAAATATTACATATTAATCTATTAATATTTTTGGTAAGTATGACTATGAAATATATTTTTATTTATATTTTTGTCAATTAACTAAAATATGTAGATAGATTGTGACTTATATAACTTTCTATAAACGATAACAACATATTATTTTATTAATTTTTCATCTAGAATCAACCACAACGTGCCACTGTGTATCGGTTTTAGTATATGTATATATAGATAGATTTTTACCGCATTGATATTTATACGTTCAAAATCGTGCAAGTATATATGATCATGATTTTTGAAACCTTTTATGAAACAAGAGGTTTGTGATCGATTCGATTCTCACATTCTATTTTATTTTTTATTGAAGTAATTGTAGATGACAAGTTTCAAACACTCATAATCGTGAACCGTGACCATATATATATAGCCCCAGTCGCCTAAGCTGTACCGGCTCATAGAAAATCGGATTGTTCCGGTTTAAGTAAACCGGTTTTCAACTGAAGGGGACCAAAATTAGACAAAGAAACATTATCACATGGCCCGATTTGAAAATTTGGCAAAGCAATATGCATTTTTTTCTCTTTATTTATTCCTTTTTTAGAATGTAAAAAATTTAAATCTACAAATTGAGAGGAAGTATAAAATAGTAAATGGGAAACCATAGAAACGTATAGTAAGGAAAGGAAATCGAGGCTAACAAAAAAAAAAGTAGCAGACATCTAACGAAGTGCTGAAATGAGAAAGATTTTCTTGCTAGAAAAGAGAATGTGAGAAGTACCAATGAGGTAGCACTATCATCTGACAAGTACTGTAGGATACGATCTCTTATAAGAAGGAAAAATGAAAATATAGATAATTTTTTTCCCAAATCGGAGTTGTCTGAGACACATCATACTAACATCAACAAACAAGGTCGGGGCAGGATTTGTAATTGAAGACTAGCTATTCAAGGACGGTGGTAGATTGCAATGTAGTGCTCGATGACTCTATCGCAGCGGTGAGGGCGGAGGCCTCAAACCCCATATTGGCTTGATTGTTGGATGGGAAGAAGTTGGGGATTTGGTAAGGGGAACAATCTCATCACATAGATCAATTAAGCTAGTGGCTTGTGAAAATGCATTTAGGAGATCAAGATGTTGATTTCAAGCACTTTATAGATCCTTCAGTCCTTTGAGTCAATGTTGTGCTCCCATGTTTTCGGATAAATCAACTAGATGGCTAACGAGGTGATCAGTTTGCGCCTTTAATTTGCAACATTCATCAGACTCGGCCTAGCCTGTTGATCTCATCCATATATAAGACGCATTTTTCGTCTAAATGGACGTTCTTGGTCGTGGTTCAACTAGTATAGCTTAACACTACCCTAATTAATTATATAGTCTTTTTTTTTAAAGAGTTTTTATTTTATTTCTATTTGGTTTAGGCTCCATTTGGTAAACAAGTTGATGAGGTAAATGAAGCTAAGGTTAGATGTAAAAAAAATTGTAAAATTAAATCATTAAATATTTTTATAAACTAGTAAGATATTTGGTAACCCTATAAATTATAATAGGATAGTTAGCAAAGGAAAGAGGGGAGAGAGAGTAGATTTATTAATATAAAAAGAAAAGCTATTAAAAGTTTGAGATGAGATTATTGAAAATCATCATCCAAGATAATTAAACATTAATCTTTGTTTTATGAAAAGCTACTATAATTACAACTTACAAGGATAGACTTTGTTTTCTAATACAAAACTTTAAACCAATAAAAAATTTTCTCTACCTCATTTTGTCTATTTTTACATGTATAAAAACTCAGGTTTAGACGTATGAAAAACTCATTTAATATTTTATGCGACTTTAAAATCTTTATTTTATTGTCCAACTCGATTTGAAGTTTGAACAACAGCCTATTTTCCGACCATTTATTATTGGGCTGCATTCATTACTCATTAGCGGCTTTTTTGGTCCAACATAAGTTGACCTTTGAATGTTGAATTATAAGCACTATACTACTAACCAAGCCAAATTAGGCTTAGTTTGGTTGAAAGAAGATGAGACTAGTCAGTAGCGGAGCCAGGATTTCCGTCAGGGGAATGCTAAAAAAAATTCGTGAAATATTATTTTTTAGTGTATACTTATTAAGAAGATTAAAAAAAAAATTGAAAAAACACTGAAATTGTAAATTTTTTTTAATGATTTTTTATATTTAAATAGTTGAGAGTAACCAAAAGAATAGAAGAGAAACAAAAAATATAGAAAAAAAATCACGAAGAATTAATGAAATAATAAAGCAAATAAAAAGTGAATAACTTGAGATTTGAACCCAAAGACCTTTTGATTCCCCTTCCACATCCTTCCTTCCTTTACCACATGAGCTAGATATCAATCTTGCTGTAAATGATATTTAAAGATTTTATATTACCTTAAAAATAATAAATATATGCAAAAAAAAATGTATTTTATTTTTGGCTAGGGGGTGCTCGAGCATCCCCAAGTACCCCCTAGCTCCACCACTGAGACTAGTTAAGTAGTTCTTGTATTGAAACTTTAATTCCAACATAAATTCTAATACTATTTGGATGTCAAAAATCTTTAAGCCTTGTAAGACTCGGATTGTGATTGATTCCTCCTCTTCAGGGTTTCAATTGGATTTTAGTAGTATGAGGTTCATTGGGTCAGTTTCGAACTTCAGATAAGAGCGTTATGATTTCTCAAGAATTTAGATAAAAGTTAACTCTAAAGTGAGGTAACATTTGAAGATAACTTCATATATATCTCGAGCTCGATCACCACTTAGACTCATATGACATTATGACCTTTCCACATATTCTTCACAAGTGACCGAATCGTATCTCCCAAAGTGGAACCATGGTGGTATATATGGGTACGTCCTCATCGCAACTACCACCCATGTCGTTTTCTCTAGCATTCATCGACTTCAAGGACCACCACCACCACACTCCTCAACCTTTATTACAACCACTACTAGGTAGCATAATACCCATTTCGACTTTATCATTTTTGTTTATTCGATTAATCTAAAACGATACTGTATAATTGATTCAACTTTGAAGGGGAGAAATTAAAGCTCTAATTGTCTTATGATATGATGCCTACTGACCGTTGAGATAATGTAGTAGCTAATTCAATCAATCGATTTCCAAATATAACATGGAATACCCTCAATCAAGAAACGTATTCGATTAAATTATTAACATAAAAAGTAAAAAATCAAACCAAACACGACCTAAAGCAAGGTGGGGAGGGTAGGCAAAGTTGAAATAGACACCTTCTATCAATCTAAAAGTTGACCTGTACCCTGTTTGGCCCGACATTTGTGTCCCCCCACGAGTCTTTCACTTTGAGAGTATAATGTGTGGTTACACTACACAGCAGCTTTTCAAGTCTTATACAATTTCCCTTTCTTTGATTTTTTTAACGCTTAAAAAAAAAAACTTTTCAAAGATTTTAGAAGTAGCAAGTAGGGGTGTTATATACATCGAATAGCTCAAGTTTGGCTCGGACTCGATTCGATAAAAGTTTGACTCGAATTTATTTATTTTCTAAACAAACCGAGTATAAGCACAATGTTAAGCTCGATTTAAAGATCGGCTATGCTTGAACAACTCGAATTTTGTGAAATTTCTAATTTTTTCTATTAAATTACTATGTTGTGAGCAAATAGGACTGATTAATACTCGAAAAAAGCTCGGCTTGAACATGTTTATTTCCCAAAGGAGCCGAGTATATATGAGTACATTTTTAAGCCCTAATCTAAATTTAGGTTGGCTTGAGCTCAACTCATTTCTAAATGAGCTGAATATGAACAAGCAATACTTGGCCCATTCGGCTCAAATAACACCCTATTAGCCAGCTAATAAGGTCGCTCTATATCAATGTATCTAACCACGTACTTCATCTCTTTATCCTCACTTACCTCACATATTCGCCATATGCATGACAAAGACTTTCGAAATCAGTAATTATTTTTGTCTAAAAATAGTTTGTTGAAACATTCATCCGGAGTAGGTAAACATTCTATCGACTCTGAAAACTAATGTAGTGACTGTACATGTGACGATATTTTGGTTGTGCATCTTTTAGAATGATAAAACAATATGTAAAATATTATTATTTTTTTTTAAAAAATATATAGTTTCATACTTAAAATTATTTAAAATTTTCAATATTTATACAATTTATACTACGTATCATTAAAAAAAAAATACAGTGTATAACCAATTAAACCGCTTTTATTTGTAAAAAAATGAAAATCAAACTTCAAGGCACAGTGACAAAGTTAGAGTCAGGTAGAGCTGACCTCCGTGGAAATCACAAAAGTAACTGTCCCCCACGGTCACAGACACACCCTCCAGGGAACAATCCTCACCACTCATATCACGCCACGTGGCTACTCTTGAGTGGTGGTTCACCCCACGCCCGCCACCCGCATCGCACTCTATATAAAACCATACTAGTGCGGGAATCTCAAAAGAAAAGACCCCTCTTTCCGTTCCAATTCCATCCCACCAGACGACCAAATCGCCAAATCCTGGAAATTACGCAAGCTCTCGCTTCGCCGGATCAGGACATGGCCTCGCCGGAATCGGAGGGCTCTTCTGCCGTCGTTGACTTCAAGGAGACGGAGCTCACTCTCCGCTTACCTGGCGACTCCACGCGACCCCGTGCTGCCGGATCCGCCGCCGGAGTGAAGCGCGGCCTCTTCGACGGGATCGATTTGAACCTCTCCAGCCGTCGGCATATCGTTGTCGGTGACGCGGAGGAGGACGGAGAAGCCTCGTCCGCTCCCAAGCCCCCAAATGCCAAGTACGTACGGATTACTTCGATTTCCTTCGCGATTTTTGAAATCCTGTCAGTTACTAACTGAATTTGTTAGCTTAGAGGCGTCCAATTGTTCAATTAAACCTAGATTCCTTCAATTTCTGTCTAATTCCAACTCCAATCGGACTAAATCGAAAAACTGTAACAGCGATTAATTCGATACTCTGTTGAATTAGACCTGATTCGCCGGATTAATCTTATAGGGCGCAATTGGTGGGGTGGCCGCCGGTTAGAGCGTCGAGGAAGAACACGATGAAGGCGGCCGGAGATTGCAAGTACGTGAAGGTGGCGGTGGACGGAGCTCCGTACCTGAGGAAGGTGGATCTCCAGATGTACAACAGCTACCAACAACTCCTAAAGGCTTTAGAAGACCTGTTCTCTTCCTTCACCATTCGTAAGTCTCCTTTCGATCCAATTTCGATTTCAAATCGCATCGATACAGTAACAAAATGTATGATTCTGTTCTTAACATTAGGGTTAGTAAAGCTTCTTGTATGTGTGTTTAGGTAACTATTTCAATGATGGTAAACTGGTGGATCCGATACACGGATCCGAGTATCTACCGACTTACGAAGACAAGGATGGAGATTGGATGATGGTTGGGGATGTTCCTTGGAAGTAAGTATTTTTTTAAATAGATCGAGGATTTTTGATATGATTTTGTGATGTAACTTATGGTCATTTTTATATATTTATCGCGACAGAATGTTTGTCGAATCATGCAAGCGACTTAGGCTAATGAAGAGTTCCGAGGCTACTGGATTTGGTAATTTTCTAGGTCACTTTTTTCTCTATAAAGTAAAACAACTATGATACTATGTGATTTTGTTGTCTCTCTAAATGTGCATTTTTATGTGCAACTTTAACTTTGGCTTAGTTTCGGATCTAACTTTTTGTAAAATGACTCGAGTTTTGTACAATCAACTAATATAAAGTCGCGGTCTTATTGAGAATGTGAATGTGTACGTGTAGTGCCGAGGACGCCTACAAGATGAGGAATTGAAGCTGCCATTGATGAGGGATGTATAGAGAGCCATTAGGAGGCATATATGCATCATGTCCTACCTGAATGAAAATAAAGTGGGCTATAGAGAGCCCTTCAAAGTGATGATAGATTGAGATACCAATCTACACTTTGTGTTTTTTTTGCTCAAGTTATTTTGTTTGTGTTGTACTAATTTCTGCGTTTGTATTTGTGTGGGTAATACCAGTTGTTGTATGGTGTGTTGTGCAATTTTGCTCTTTACATCGATCGATCTCCTTCGTCTAACTGCTTTGAAGCGTTTGAATTGGAGGCGACGAATGTCGGTCGTAGTTACCTTTAGAGTTTTCATATATTTAGAGAGGTTCAGAATTCAGATAGGCAGGTCTTTTTCAAGAATTGGGTGTGCTTAAGCTTTACTATCT
This sequence comes from Persicaria tinctoria, assembly GCA_037127255.1. NCBI lineage: Eukaryota > Viridiplantae > Streptophyta > Magnoliopsida > Caryophyllales > Polygonaceae > Persicaria > Persicaria tinctoria. The sequence continues at coordinate 7,498,451 of JBANSL010000013.1, read as the reverse complement.
TGTACACTTGGAGATGTTTTGTAAACAAGGTTTTCAATATGAACCCTAAAAGAGGGTTGAAGACTTGAAGTTGTGCTAAACAGACTTCAGACTCGGGCCAGCCAGTAATTAAAATAATGATAGTTCCAAATATCTTATTGGAAGGTTTTCAAGTTTCGAATTTGGCCAAAACAATCAAGCTGTGTAAATTTTGGGTTCGTTCGATTCCAATCACACTATTAGAATTAAGACATATCTGTACAATCAGCGGCTGTTTATAAAAACAGGAAATGAAAAGTCCTTATCAATCGAACTAACAATTAAAAAATCTAGGAAAAGTATCTGGGTTGCACAATCATTAACGGTAGGGTAAATAAAAATATCTTTTCGGACTTTGTCCTAAAAACAAAGAAACAACTCACGAAGTGGAAGGCTTCTTCAATCTCTGCGGAATGGTGCAAGGTTTTAATTAAAGCTAATCTAAGTGCCCAAACTGAAACATTCCTCCTAAACTGAAACACAATGGATAACCATTTTCAATTGTTAATAATAACACAATAGATAACCATTTTCAATTGCAATTGGATTTGGGATTTAAAAATTCCTCCTAAACTGAAACATTTCATTTGGAAAATTGCCATGAATAGCTTACCAACCAAACAACGGTTACAGATAGCCCATGTTGGGGTGCCTATGCGTTGTCCTCTGTGGCTCCATTTGTGAATCGCTGCACAACCTGCTTATGGACTGCCCGTTCACAAAAGAGGTTCTTTCCCTTATTCCACAATACAAGCACAAGTTGCAAACATACAATTTCGATCCTCAAAAACCAAATGTGATGCTTAATGACATCCACTTAAACTATTCTACTACTGTTTCATATGATCTTTTTTACTCTTGGTGGACTATTTGGTTCTTTAGGAATCAGGTGGCATTTGAACATATGCAGAACGTCAATGTAAATCAAGTCCGCATTCATATCAACACTACCAAACATAGCTGGTTTGATGCTTCACGATACGACCTTGCAACTCAATCCTTTCAGGAAAAATATACTGGTATGTCTGGGAACATGCGGACATGTGCTACAGCAGGTTCGGGTCAAAGGTTGAAAGCACGTTGGGATACCCCTCCAGCACCGTTTTTCAAGCTCAATTTTGATGGCTCCTTCAGGCTTTCCGGCGAGGCATCATACGGCTTCATAATTTGGAATTCGGAGGCCTTAGTGATTTCTGCTAGTTCGGGCCGCTGTAATAATAGTATAATACTTCTATTCTGTTCGCCGAAGCTTTGACTCTTCGGCGAACATTTCGGGTCGCTGTAATATAATATAGAATCAATGAAATGAATACAAGGTGACATAACCATCCAAGAATTATATACAACATTTCTAAAGATTCCAAGCACTCAGATTTCTCTCTGCCATCAAACCAACCATGGAAGATATAACTAATAAATTATGTTTTCATTTCCATTTTCATTGGGGAAAAACTCTTGCATCAACAAGCAATTTAGTAGCTAGGTACACCATAGGTTCCCGATCCTTTCACATTCTAGAATTATTCCTCTACACCATTACAAAGCACAAACCCATCTAATAAAATTAAATCAGAACTTATAAACTAATTTACACAAGTAACAAACTCGTACACTCAGCATTCTTGAGGAGTGAATGGCCGTCAATAGGTTATGCAATCAGTGTCAAGGAAGGAGATCTAAAATTTCTTAATTCAAAGCTCTTACCTCACCCAATTCATCGAATTCAAAGCTCGTACCTCATCTAGGCATTTCATCGAACACCTTGGATGCAACTCTTATCTCACCCAATTCAAAGCTATCCAGCACCTTCAAATTTCTCAATTTTGCATCTAGTGGAATGAGCTCTCAAATCTCCATTATTTTCTTTGATTCCACTTTAACAATTACAACGAACGGAGTAGGAATTACCTTGGAATACTCGAGCTAGGGTTGATAGTCCCCCTTCGAAATTGTCCTCCTCCAACTTATGGCGGCGGCTGAAGCACCTCCGACTCGTGGCCGGAATGGAGAGAGTGAGGACGAGCAAGGCGCCATGGGAGCGTGATGAGAAAGAAGAGGGCGAGGCGAGCAAGGTAGGAACGGAGAGATGGATATCAGAGAATATGAGGGAGCAAGCTAGGAGAGTGAACGAAAAGGAGAGGAAGCGACCGTGAATGAGCAACGGGATGGAGAAAGGGCTAACTGGCGGATATCAGAGAATGGGGGAAGGAGAAAGGGCTAACTGGCGGAATAAAGATTGAATCTCGGTCATAAGCCCTAATTTTTTTTTTAATTAGCTAATGACCTAATTAAAACCTTCTAGATGTCCAAAAACGCAATTTTTCTCAAAATAAATAAATAAACATAAGATAAATACTACTAATTATATCTACCTAAAAATGACTAAAAATAATGTTTTCTTAGGGAGTAAGGAGATAAATATCTCTCGCTTTTATTTCTCCTAAATAACTAAATAATAATAATAATTAAAATAGATAGGATAATGGTCCAACAACCGGTCAATCCTGTAGAACCCTCGGCGTCGACCCTTCAACAAAGCTTGAATTCATGGTGACACCTTCTTCTTTTTCGGGATGATCGGGTCCTCGAACCATCGTAGCCCAGAGAGGGCCAATCTTGATGGCATCAAATGAGGCTTTAGGCAAGATCATCAAAAGGGGTCCTTATATACCTCGCAAAAACTAGATGAGTCTCCGTCATAACCTCGTTTTTATGCACCGATACTTACTCACCTCGTCTAAACCTGCCGAGCTCCTTCATTTACCTCGTTCCTACGTGCTGAGCTCCTTCCTTCGACGGTCTTTTCGAACGAAGACCAAAAACTGTCATTCGATAATCATGTAAAACGAGCGATATACCAATTCGTGTGTTGATTAATTGATATTTTGATTAATTTCATCGATTTTAGGCTGTTTTCGATCAAAATAATTCGTTCGACAGATTTAGGTTTAAAGTCGTGAAAAGTGAGTCTTGGGCTTTTTTGCAATGTGTTCGGAAAAAATAAAAAGGAACTGTAGTAATATTAATTTAGGTGAAATTATCTTGTCAATAGCCATTTCAGCCCCTATGTTTTTTAATTATTGCCATTGTTGTTTCTCTACACATTTATAGTACTAATGATTACTGTGCTCCGTATTTTCTTGAATTATTACGTAGTACATCGTTTGTTTGTTTGTTTTTTAGTGCGAATTATTGCAATTGTTGTTTCTCTATACATTTACATTTGTAAACCTTTATAATGAAGATTGGATGCATTGTGGGCATTTCACATGTGATCCTCAATAATACATTACTGTAATACATATGAATATATGATGTCATCTTTATATTTGAGTACTATGACTCTACGGGTGTGTTTGATTCTCAATGCATTATGCATTATCAATATAAGATATTTAAAATAACGTTATAAATTGTGTAAATTAATTATATTAAGTTCAAAAAGTACAAACTTAACACAATATTGAGTATTTAATTTATACAATATATCTAATATTTTATTTTAAATTCATATTATTTTAAATACATACAATTTAGTTAAACAAACACTTTAAAAGTGATTATGCTTATAAACCTAATTAATGTATTAGGAGTCGAAACACACCCATATGAGTGATGATTAATTAAATAAAATAAAAATAAAAGGACAGATATACAGTATATATAGAAATAATAAGTATAATATTGTTTTTAAAAATTAATATTTTATATAATAAGTATAATTTTTTGGGGCAGTTACTATACATGTCATATTGTTTGCCTATATTAAGAAATTGTCCCCCACCCTCTCCAGTCTCCATATTAGCAAAATGTCCACCCCTAAAATAAAATTGCTGAAATTTTTGTTTTCAGCAAATTTTCTTTTTCCCGCGAAATTTAGTTTTTTTTTTTTTCCGCGTTGCTGAAACTGCTGAAAGCGAAGTTGCTGAAATTGATTTTTTTTTCCACGTTGTCGAAATTACCGAAACCGAAATTGCTGAAATTGAGTTTTTTTTTCTCCATGTTACCTTTTTTTTCCGCTTTTTTTCCACGTTTCCTGAGTTGCTGAAACACATGTGCCACCATCTGTTTCAGCAGTTTTTATTTCTTTTCGCGTTACTGTTTTTTTTTTCGTTTTTTTTTCGCGTTTCCAGAGTTGCTGAAACCCCTGTGTCACCCTCTATTTCAACAGTTTTTTTTTCGCGTTACTGTTTTTTTTCGCATTGCCGAAACTGAAGTTACTGAAACCCCGATTTCAGCACTGTTGTTGATGCTGAAACCCTTATTTCAGCAACGTTGTTAATGCTAAACCCCCGGTTTCAGCATTGTTGTTGATGCCAAAACCCCAATTTCAACAACGTTGTTGATGTTGAAACCCCGATTTCAGCAACGTTGTTGGTGCTGAAATTGTTGCTGAAATCGTGTTACGGGATATAAAATTTAGCCTATGCAGGATTCGAACCCACGTATTTGTGCACAGCACATCGCTCTACCATTGAGCTAAAAAGCTTTTAAAAGAGATTTAAGCATTTCAGTATTCATTTCAACATTTTAGTATTCATTTCAGCATTTCAGTATTCATTTCAGCATTTCAGTATTTATTAGTTGCGAAAATAAATATAAAAAATATAAAAGGGGGAATCAAGAAATCTAACAAAATCTTAGCAATGGATCAAAATCTCATCTAGTTTTTTGAAACTGAGGTAAGTATTGTATTCAAACAACACTAAAAAAACAAGTTCACACCATAACATCTACCTTATTCCGATTAATACTCCCCCCATATGCATATATTTGTTTAATTGTTTTGTATGTATGCATTTGCCCCTGCAATTTATTCCCAGGGAGGGTCCATTTCACAGTTTCATTGCTGGAATTTGCCACTAGATCGATCGATCGAACAGCTACCTGCAGCCACCTTATCTGCCTAATCTAATGGTGTTTGTTACTATTGTTCTTACCTAAAGTCCGTTTCCATTATTTCAATCCCTAGATTTCTGTCTTCAAACACTTCTTTATACTCTAACTCATCACATTACGCATCGTCTATATGGCTCATTGATTACACGTCCACCGGCGAGGAAGCGGGAGGAGAGGTAGCGGGAGAAAGAGAGAATACCTCAGAGCATCGGAGGAGATGCAGAAACCGGCCATGAGAGATTTCAGTCACACGTCCACCGGCGATTTCAGCAAGTCCACTGACGAGAATACCTTAGAGCATCGGAGGAGATGTGGAAACCACAACAGCAGAATTTCAGCAATTACACAATACAAGTCCACGGCGATTTGAAAAACCTCCGACGAGCTTCAACGCAGCATCAGAAGCAATCGATTCGCTACTCTCGTCGTCGAATCGGAGGAGACCTAGAAAGGAGCCGCCATGGTCTCTCGGAGGTTGAGATCTTCAATCGGTGGCTCACTGGCTCGGAGATCGCCTCCTTGACCGCCGCTTGTTGCAATCGATCATCGATCTGCACTCTACCTCCCCTCTGCGAACGAACTTCTGGAAAATCGTTCGCACTCCACCTCCACCTGGATTTTCCGGCGGGAGCGGAGCAGGAAACGAGGCAAATCGGAGGGGGGGGGGGAGGCGCGTGGAGGAGGTGCAGTCGCCGGATCTGCACCCGGAGGAGGTGGATCTGAGCGGATTCATGTCCGGCGCGTTGATCTTCTTTGCCTGGATTCAAGTCCGGTGACGGAAACGGTGGAGCGAAGAGGTTGGTATCCTCCTCGTCATCATCTTCAGCATGAGGAACGGTTGCCGTGTTGAGTGAGAGAGAATGAAGGGCGAGGAAGAGAGCGAGAGAAGGAGGAGCCGCCAGAATGCCAGATGCTGAAACGCTCCAAATCTCTTAGATTAGGTTAAAATCTCAGGGGCAATTTTATCCAAAAACCTAATTTGACGGACTTGTGAGACACTCCCTCAATAAGACCAAAAAAAGGCTCGTTGGACAAATTTTCTCTAATTTTTTTTAGGTAAAAATTCGAACTTAATCGTGCCAATAATAGCACCTAATGCAAAACCTCTACTCAATTTCTTGGACTTTAACATTTTTTTTTTCTCTTCTTATCTCTGTTGTGAGAGGTTACTTCAACCATATCAAACCCATATATGTTAACTTGTTAATCAAACTTGGCACATTACCTATTTCAGTATTTCAACCATATCAAACCCATAAAGGTGGAGTGAAGCCACTAAAAATTGGTCTTTATAAAGGTGGAGTGAAGCTCTACACATTAGTTTAAACTTTTTATATATTGATTAGAAGATGGATCTCAAACTTATATGCTTGGCATAAATATTAGGGTTGGCAAATGGTACATAAATTACCATACCAATCACGTACCAACCACAAATCAACTATGTTGGTAACCACACTTGTGGTAACCAACATAGTGGTAACTATCTTGGTGGTAACCACATGAAGATGGTACGGTAATGGTAATAAAATCTAAATACCATGGTTAACATGGTTACCAAGTATATATATTAAATTTTTTATTTAATGTTTTATTGTTATAAACTTTAAGTTTTAAGTTTTAAATTTATATTTTGTGTTTTGATTTTGACCTAAATTAGTCATTTTTACTTTTTTTACTAGAAACAGTATGAACGTTTTGAATGTTTGAAGACTTTGAACTTATTGTGTTTGAACTTGCATGAACATTTTGAATGTTTGAACAATTGAACTTGGTTTGTTTCAAGACTTTGAACTTGGTTGGTTTGAATTGGTTTGTACTTTAGGTTGTGAACTTGATTTATTTGAACTTTTAATATGTGGTAATCATATTATTTTTCGTAACCATATTTTTTCGTTCGATAACTTTGATGACTACCGGAAAGTAGCCAAGAAGTTTCAAAAAAATACAAACAAAATTACAGCTTGGTAGCTATGGTAATGTACCGATGGTAACCACAAGTCGTGGTTACCACATATGCGGTAACCATGACTTGTGGTTGGTACGTGATATGAAAATTTGCATACCACCAGTTTGTGGTTGATACGTGATAATTACTATTTTTTGGTGGTTACCGTACCATGTCAACCCTAATAAATATGAAACATACCACTCTCCGTGACTCGTTGAGTAATTTCACAATGTATTAGAGCCTAATTAGTCAAATCAGTTTGACTTGATTTTGTGTTCGAGTACAATTACTCAATTAGGGCGCGTGTTGAGCTATGAGTTACACATGATCCTAAAAATACCATCACTTAAGTACAAGTCATAAAAATGAGTCATTTACAATGGATGGGTGTAAGTGTAGGGTACGAGTCATTTACAATGGATGGGTGTAAGTGTAACTCTACACGTTAAATTAGAATTAGAATTATTGATTCCGACGCTAAGAAACTTGCATATTGTGCCTTTCCATTAATTTTTTTTTTCCGTCCGTCGACTTGTTAGCCATCGAGATTCAGATATATCTGATCTCAAATTATTTTCTAATAAAAAAATGGCTTTCCATTAATTTCATAACCCTTTTTTTTATTAGGATTAGAAGAAGTTTTACATCAGATAAAATTAGCTCAATTTCCCAAGGACATTTAGTTTTTATGTTTAAGTGGTTAATGATTATACTAAAATCGCCTTCGATTTGGATTTTGTCAATATTGAGTTGAAAAACGTGTTGGATTCCCATTTCAAGAGCAAGTGCTTCCGCTTTGAGAGAGTTTTGTTTACCAAGTTTTTGATAATTAAAACATTCTTATTGGTTGACCATTCCAGTTCCTGATTATGGCGCATGCCGTATTTTTATTATTTGTTAGCGATAATCTATCAAAATTAAGCGTAGGTGTGCCCATTGGGAGTTTGTGCCACAAAATCATTCTTTGGTTCTTTTTCTTTTTTCGGGGGGGCTTGGAGTTATGGGAGAGCATGTGAAATTATTTGCTTTGGTTGTATTAAGTTGGCTTAACTTAGCCACCGATGAGAACGCTAGAAGAATTAATCAAAATATGCAGTATTTATTAGACCTACTCTGATCCAACTATAATTCGCTCTTGTACGTTGAGACTTGAACACGTGTTTCACGCCTTCTATCACGACAAGACTCCCGAAATTGATGGGTTTCAACCCCTATTTTTTCAGAAATATTGGAGCGTGGTGGGTGATGCGACAGTGGAGCTTGTGAGAGACTTCTTTAGTACCTGCCATCTTCCTGAGGGTGTGAACGACACCTTGATTACCTTATTGCCGAAGGTGGGGAAACCGGATCGTCTAACCCAATTTAGAGGCATTAGTTTATGCAATGTGAGCTACAAAATCATCACGAAAGTGATGACCAAGCGTCTTCAGCCTATTGTTGGCAATTTGGTTAGCCCTATGCAAGGCAGTTTTATACCAAGAAGGTTGATTACGGATAATATCGTGATAGCCCAGGAAGTGGTTCACTCTATGAGAGCTAAGAAAGGAAGGAAGGGGTGGACGTGTCTCAAGCTGGACCTGGAGAAGGCGTATGATCGCCTGAACTGGGACTTCATAGAAGAGACTCTGAGATGGGCTAGGCTGCCCAACTGTTGGATCAGTTGGATCATGGAGTGCATTAGAGGCCCTAGGATGCAAGTTTTGTGGAATGGGGAGGCCTTGACCCAATTCATCCCTACTAGGGGTATCCAACAAGGCGATCCGATTTCTCCTTACATTTTCGCCCAATTCATCCCTACTAGGGGTATCCAACAAGGCGATCCGATTTCTCCTTACATTTTCGTTCTCTGTTTGGAACGGCTGACACACATGGTCAACGCTTTGGTGTCGGAAGGTAAGTGGAAACCGGTGAAAGTTGCTCGGAATGCTCCCCCTCTGTCGCACTTATTCTTTGCGGATGACATCCTACTTTTCGCGGAGGCGTCGATTGAACAAGTTAGAGTTATTAGAGACTGTTTGAAGGACTTCTGCGAGGTGTCGGGCCAGAAGGTGAGTCTGGGGAAATCTAGGGTCTTTGTCTCCAGCAATATCAAGGACGATGTGGTCAAGAAGATTGAGCGCGAAAGTGGTATCGCTGCCACTAAGAACCTGGGTCGTTACCTTGGTGTTCCGCTGCTCCAGGGAAGAATAAAGGGGGCGGATTTTGATTTTGTTGTGCAAAAGTTCGCCTCCAAGCTTGCGGGATGGAAGGCGAATCTCCTTAGCTTGGCCGGCCGTGTCACGTTGACGAGGACTGTTCTGTGTGCCATCCCGACGTACTGTATGAGGGTGGTGAGACTTCCTGTTGGTATCTGCAAGAAAGCCGAGAAGCTGTGTCGAGGGTTCATTTGGGGATCTATGGAGGCTAGAAGAAAATTGCACAAGGTGGCGTGGGAGGAAGTGATCAAGCCTAAAGAGTTGGGTGGCTTAGGGGTGAAATCCATGGTCGAGCTCAACACTTCGCTTGTGGCGAAGCTCAGCTGGAGGTTCATCATGGGTGCGGATACCCCCCGGCGGGATATTCTGATCAGCAAGTATATAGGTACGGCGCGGGGTTCTTCCGCAAGTGCATCTCACATTTGGAAGGGAATTAGACAGGGCCTTAGGGACGTGGTGAATCCGGGTATTGCGTGGAATGTCCGAAGCGGCGAGAACGTGAAATTCTGGGAGGACTGCTGGATTGGGAAAGAACCTCTGTTCTGCACAAGGACGGTTGATCAGGTTCCTTGCCCAGGGGTTTCGGTTGCCGAGATGTGGAGCCCGGACAGAGGTTGGAAATGGGAATGCTTCGAGGAGGCGCTGCCATCGCACACGCTGCTGAACTTGGCTTCAGTGGCTATCACGGAGGGAGAGGATACGCCTTGCTGGAAGCTGTCCAAGGAGGGGGAGTATACCACGAACACGGGGTACTTGTCGATCAACAACTGGCAGGAGTATGCGGATAGCGATAGAGGCTTCTTCCGAGCTGTTTGGAAACTCCCTGTCAACGAGAGAGTGTGGCAATTCGTCTGGTTGGTCAGCAAAGGGGGAGTTCTGAACAACGTGGAGCGCGTGCGTAGAGGATTCGGTAGTACCTCTCTCTGCCCTATTTGTAAAACGCATGATGAATCGCTTGAGCATCTATTTAGGGATTGCAATGCTACTAAAGATTTTTGGATGCAGGAGAAGCACGGGAGCGGGGGGAGACAATTCTGGGAGCTCCCCCTTGCGTCCTGGTTGCGTGCGAATGTGCTGGCCCCCGACGACTTGGGAAGAGAGACAACCTGGAGTGCTTTGTTCGCGGTCGCTATTTGGAGGATTTGGAAGAGGCGGAATTCCGCGGTGTTCGATGCGAAGATAGCACCGTCGGTGAGTATGCAGTTGTGCAAGGAAGAGGTCACAACTTACAAAAAGGCTGATGCATCCTCCGGACTGGCGAGGAAGAGAAGCAAGGAGCTGAGGGACATCAGCTGGGAGAAGCCTTGTATGGGTTGGGCTAAAGTCAATACCGACGGAGCTCGACGCGGTGATGCCTGCTCGACGCGGTGATGCCTGCGCTGCGGCTGGAGGAGTAATAAGGGACGAGGAGGGCGCTTGGCTGGGAGGTTTTTCCTTCAACATCGGTGCTTGCTCGGTGGTTACTGCGTAATGTTGGGGCCTCCTGAAGGGGCTAGAATTAGCTTGGAGCTTAGGCCTGAAGAAAATCCAGATCGAGTCGGATTCGGAAGTTGTTATTGGGTTACTGTCGAAGAAGGTCAAGCCTTCTCACCCCTTATCCTGCCTGGTAGCTTGTTGCCATGGCTTCCCGTGTAGGGATTGGCAAGTCCAATCTCGTCATGTGTTCCGTGAGGCAAACGCTGTTGCGGATGCCCTCGCTAACTTTGCTTTCTCTCTACCGGTTGGTTTCCACATGTTAGAGGAGCCGCCGGATTGCTCTACCTCCTTTCTCTTAGGCGATTCCATGGGTGTTTCTAACCCCCGGATGTGCCTTGTGTAACTTCCTTTATATGCATTTTATTTAAACGGCTTTGGGGAGCCTTTTCCCCGGTTTTCTCATAAAAAAAAAAAAATAGAGAACGTAAAACTTGTATACATGGTTTTTTTTTTTTAACCGGAAAAATTTTGACAATAAGAAAGTCTTATATGTCAAGAGCATCTAAACGGATGAAATCACGAACCAAAGAATCGTCAAGTGTCGTGGAGCCAGAGAAGGCGAAATTGAACCAAAGAAGGGGCAAGAAGCTCAGTTTGTTGGGGGAGTCTTGTCGGGCCCGACCAGAAAGCCCAACATATAAGCCGGACCGGGGCACCATCCCAAAACCAATTGGCTTTAGGTGGAGTAGCCCATCCACTTATATGTTGGGTTCAGAATTATCCCACTTCCGATGTGGGATTCACAAGTGTCCCAACAAATCACCCTCTCACTTGTGAATCCATCACAGGTCTAGCCCGGTTGGAATTGAGACCAAGTCTAGCCCGGTTGGAATTGAGACCTCCACGCAACGGGTTAGACTAACCCATCATCGATACAGATGTGGAGTCCATCTCAATCATCGGTGCAACCGGCCCACACAAGTCTAGCCCGGTTGGAATTGAGACCTCCACGCAACGGGTTCGACTAACCCGTCATCGATACAGATGTGGAGTCCATCTCAATCATCGGTGCAACCGGCCCACCCGCCGAACTCGGCTCTGATACCAGTTTGTTGGGGGAAGTCTTGTCGGGCCCGATCAGAAAGCCCAACATATAAGTCGGACCGGGGCACCATCCCAAAACCAATTGGCTTTAGGTGGAGTAGCCCATCCACTTATATGTTGGGTTCAGAATTATCCCACTTCCGATGTGAGATTCACAAGTGTCCCAACAAAATGTATGGAAGAAATCAAGAAAGACTAGACTATCCGAGACAATCATTTTCGAGTCATTCGAAGGTTTCCCACAAGGGTTGTTAATGATGGTTAGGTTGTCACCCTCAATGATCAGATTGGTGATGTTGAGTTGGTATACGTGCTAAATGATGGTTTTAAGATTATCAACTAATCTTCGACAAGTCAGAGTATTAACAAGACAATAAAGCTATTATCATAAACGAAATTTACCACTCCTAAAAAATTATTTTAAAAAAATAAATTAATTTAAGTCTCAACATAAATGGTTGAGATTTCAAACAAGATTATTTTAACAATTTTATAGGATCTCATCCCCACTATTTCGTATCTTACAAATAGCCTCTTTGTTTGATTTTATTTATATCATCTCCCCCTTTTCCCCATTTAAATATCTTTATTCATGATAGTCTCTTTATTAATACACGTTATTTATTTGAAAGTTATAAAGGCTTGAGATTCTATATTTTTCATAGTTTGGGAAATATTTTGAAGTTGTAATGGAAACGTAGAATTATAAATTCGACCAACCCCTTAGAAACATGCAGTCGCTTATGACTTATGAGTGAGAGGTTAACCCCTTAACTAAGATAAAAAAAAAAGTCTAATTTCGGCCCATTAATCTACTCCCTAACATATTTCATTTAAATACATTGTAGAGAGCTTATCACACAAAATGGAGAGCGTTTTGAGTGAGAGCGTTTTGAGTGAGACAGAGAAGGAGAAGGCGAAGGTGCTGAACTCCGATGAGATGCAAACGGACCCTGTCCCTCCTCCGGGGGACCCGGGTGGTGGTTCAGGTGGTGTCAGCGGAATTCTGAAAGAGAAGCCGGTGGCCCCCCTTTCATGGAAGGATAAGGTGGTGTTAGGGGGCTCCACGTAGCAACGTACTGGAATCCAGAAGGAACTGATTCGGGACAGGATCTCGATTTCCTTCCCGCAAGGGCCTAAGGGAGAGCCCGCCATTGTCGTTCAACAGGAGGTGCTCTCGGCGCTGGCGGGGGTGTGGGAGCACTCCCTGTTAATCAGAATGTTAGGGCAGAAGATTCCGCTCTTTGTGATGGAAAGGAAGTTGCGCGAGTTATGGAAAGATTGTGCTAGGATCCAAGTTATTGACCTCCCTCAAGGAAACTTCTTGGTGAGAATGGAAAGCAAGGAAGATTGCCTGAGAGTCCTCATTGGGGGACCTTGGTCTGTTTTTGGGCGGTGCCTTATTATCAAACTGTGGTCGCCGGAGTTTAAGCCGTCGGATGCCATTCAAACTGCGCCGACTTGGGTCAGAATCCTTGACCTCCCCCTGATTTTCTATCAGGAAGATGTTCTCCTGAAAATGGCTGAAGCGCTTGGCAAGCCGATTAGGGTGGATCACCACACTATCTACACAAATCGTGGGAACTTTGCTAGAGTCTGTGTTGAAGTGAACCTCGAGGAACCTCTCGTTGGGACGATCAACATCAATGGCGCGAGGTATAAGCTTGAGTATGAAGGAATCCCTTCGGATTCGGGCGTCACGGTCATCTAAAAGAGAAGTGTATATTCATGGAGCAGAAGGCAGAAGGGAAGAATCTCGGCAAGGAGGGGACGCCAATGGCAGACAACCTGTCGAATCAGGAGGAACAGACGACCGAGAGGAAGCTAGAGGAAGGGGAGGAAAGCCATGACCCGTGGATGGTGGTTAATCGGAAGAAGAAGAAGCCCGGGAATGGGAACCCCAAACCCACTGTGTAGGCGCCGGCGCTGCAGGAGCAAGGGAAGCGCCATCAACACAGTCAACAAGCGCCATGGAGGAAAGCGCCAACCGTTAATGTTGGGAAGAGCAGAGGAGAAACTAAGGAAAGCGGGCTCAGTAATGATCAGAGTGGGAATCCCAAGGGGAATAACGGCGGTGGAAAGAATAAGAAGAAAGTGGAAGATATCGTGGGTATAAGCGTCCAGCCTAGCCCTAGTTCGGATAGAGACACTAAAGGAAGGAATTTGGATTCTAATTATGTTACTGGGTCGAAAGCTGAAGGGTCGGGTATGGTTTCGGATGAGGCCGGCCCAAGCCTTTTTAGCTTGGGTAGCAAGGAGTCTCAAGTGGAGTTACAGGAAACTTCCAGGGCGGGAGCTAAAAAGCAAAAGAAGCCCAAAACTAGAGGCAGGAGAGGGCAGACGAAGAAGGAGGTGGGCCTGAACCGGCTTATGGATGTCGACGGCCCAAAGAAGAGGCCCAGATCCGAACCTAGGGTGCAGGAGGGTGCCCTTGTGAACCCTGATGTTCTCGAGAAGGTTGTCTGGGCCGCGGACTGGCTCAGCAAAGTGAATTCGAACCCCATGGAGCCCATCTTCGGAAAATTCTGGTCGCATAGGGGAGCAAAGGATGGCGATGAGATGAATAGGCTTGAGAGTGCAAAGCCGATCACAGGAGGCGCGGAGAGAACGCCAGAAATCAACCAAAATTCCTAAGCTTTTCTTTCCGGCTTTCTTATTTTCTTAGTTCTTTTAGGTTTGTTGATGGATAAATCAGATAAGATTAATATTCTCTTATGGAATTGCTTCGGTGCAGGTAAAATAAGTTTTCGGAGGGCGATTAGGTATATCAGAAGTCGTTGTGCTATTGACATCCTGGCCCTCTTTGAACCTCGGATTTCTGGCGATGAAGCTAAGGATGCTTGTGATAGACTTAACTTCACGGGGTGCTCCCGTGTTGAGGCGTCGGGTTTCGCTGGTGGGGTTTGGCTTCTTTGGGACGCTGATAAGTGCGACATCTCCGCCGTTCAGAAAGCGAACCACTTCATCCATGCCTCTTGCTCTTTTGGGTCGGCGAAGCTCAACCTCATTGTTGTGTACGTGTCGAGATCGACCACGGCTTTATCGAGATTGACTTGCTGTTCCTCGTCATTCTGCTGTTTTCCGACCTCTGGCTCTCGTAGTTGATGGCCGCTTCTGAGTTTTATAGCAGCGATGTGTCTAGTCTTTCCCTTAGGATTTGGTTCTGAAGATCCTGGAAGTGACCCTGACTGTCTGGGAATTCCTGCTGCTAGCTGACCAATCTGTGTATCAACTGATTTCCACCAGATATCAATTTCCCCAAGCCTAGAGTTGACACCTTGCATCTGAGTATAGACGAAGTTGAAAGATTGCCTAGTTTCTGAGTGGTTCCTCCGTATTTCTTCCAGGACTATCTGTATATCATCCTTTTTCTGCTCCCTTTCCGGATGTCCTGGAGCTCTGTAGGGTGGGGGGTTTCTAGGGACACCTTGGTTCCATTGTGGTTGCTGAAACCTTTGGTCCCCCATGTAGCGATTGGGACCCCCTGCGTAAGCTGCCTCCTCATGATGCTCTGCCAGCTTGACTTGCTCTGTGTGTGGGCACTCAGGAGTGGTGTGCTGCTGCGATCCGCATTCAATACAAGGCTGGTTGACAGAGAGATATTTGACTTTCTTGAGGAGCTTCTTGTTCTGGTCTCTGTAGTATTGCTCCCTAACGTCTGAATCGATTTCCTTAGGGGGATCATATAGGGGCATAGATGGTGCTGGCCTGGCGTATGGGTTCTCTTCATAGGTTGCAGTTGACCCATACTTGTTGTCGTAAGTAGTGAGCTTCTCTAGCACACCCCATGCGTCACGTGTAGCGCTCCCATGCCTTTGCCAGCGGTTCCCCTTGCTTCTGTCTGAAGGCGGTGATTTTCTGGCAGAGATGTGCTGTTTTGGCGGGTGGGAAGAATTTGTTCAGGAACTCTTGCTCTACTTGGGCCCAGGTTGTGAGTGATCTTGGTTGCAGCCCTTCCAGCCATTTCAGTGCAGGCCCAGCGAGAGACCAGCGAAAAGATTTCATCTTGACATATTCCAAAGTTGTACCTTCAGCAAGAGTACGGCACATGTCAGCAAAGTTTGTAATATGTTCAAGAGGACACTCATTAAATCTACCATAAAAGGCATTATTTTTAAGTTCTATGAGAAACTGAGTGCGAATTTCAAAAGAATTATCAGGGATAAGAATCGCCGATTCAGGCACGACGAGGGTTGGATGCATATAATCCTCAGCAGTTGTTGGATATTGGGCAAGCTCAGCTTCTGCTTGCCTTGCGCGCTCAGCTTCTTGTTCCCTCGCTGCCCTTTCATTGGCTATAGTGGCATCCTTTGCGGCTAGCTCCCTTGTAAGCCTGGCAATCAGCTGTTCTTGTGTTTCAGCGGCCGCCATGATCCTTTTGAGTTTAGAGTGGATGTGTAGGTAACGCTCTGGTTCGTCTAAGCTGTCAAACTCGGGTGGTAGACCAGAACGGCGCATACACCTGAAAAGTAACTCAAAGAAACAGTGAGAACTGACTACCTAAGGCGCGAATGATTGCTTCCCCGGCAACGGCGCCAATTTGTTGTTGCAGGAGGATGGTCAAGTATGAAATAAATATAAAATCAAGATCAGACTGACTTCCCTGTCTCAGCAAATAATTACAAGACTTCCTCCCGTTGTAGTAAGAGAATAGTCAGGATCGAATCCACGAGGAAGCACGTCAGCAGTTCTCAGGTAGCGGTGGAATCTCACGGACAGAGCAGCAGAAAAGACAGAAACACAGAAACAACGAAAGAAACAGAAATAAAAGCAGAAGCAAAGAACAAAGCAAAACAGGAAAGACAAAGCAAAGCAGAAACTAAAAGCAAAGCAAAGGGCTCGTCGATCTCGACAAACAGCTACTCGAGATCGACCACAACAGTCGACAACAGAAAATCAGAAATCACAGCAGACAGGCAAACCCGGCAAGGGCAACTCGATCTCGACCAAGTCAACTCGAGATCGACAAGGGCAAGTCAAGACAGAAACTTCAGAAATCGACAACAGAACAGAACTCAACTCGACCTAGACGAAGCGTACTCGAGATCGAGTACAACCAACTCGAGATCGACAAGATCTCCTCTATGTCGACAAGAAACAGAAACTTTAATTTGCAGAATCTCGAACAAAACTCAGAATCTCGACAGAAATAAACTCAATATGCTAAAAGACTTCCAAAGCCAGGGTTTCAACACCACAACGATAACCATGCAAAGTAACACACAAAGGCATAAAAGATCATGCTTTCCATCAAATAACTTTCGTCATTAACAAATAGGCATATAGAGGCTTTCGCATAAACCCTAATTGTTACTAACCCTTTTTCACATAATTAATCCAAGTTGCATTAAGATCACTTTCGCTTCAATAACACAAACAAGGATCACCTTCAACTCTCGCAAAAGAATCATGCTCATAGGGATAGAAGACGAATTGCATAAAAAGATCTGACCTTTATCGTATCGCCTCACATGGCCACCGTCGGGCTAACCCTAGCCCCAGAAGTGGGTGGACTACTCACGCCTCATTGCAATAACGGACATTGATTGATGAAAAGAACTAAATTGCATTAAAACTAAATTCAAAAGCCTTTACAATCCTGGCAATCAACTTTCGCAGAAAGCCAAAACCCTAAAAACCTTAGAACTCCTAAACTTCTCTGTGGAACTACTTGTCTTTTTCTGAAAATTTATGATTAAAACTGAGCCCCTAGGGCCTTATTTATAGGCTTCATTCCCTAGCTATTCTAGGAAAGAAGATATCTATCTCTATCTAAAATTATATCTAAAACTTTAAAGGATAAATAAATTGTTTTATGGAAATAAATCTAAAAGGAAAAGATAAAACTAAATAGGGTAAGTCTTCATGATGTTGATAGATCTTGTCTCCTTGGAGAGAACTTGATGGATTAGGATAGAATCTCGGCCAAATCGACTCCTTTGCGCCCAAGGAATCTCAAGTCTACTCGGACAGGTCTTCGTCGACGCGTTTCCGGACACTGGTCTACTCGACCTCGACAAGGGCTCGTCGACCTCGAGTAGGGTGGATCGTCGACTAGACTTCCTGGCTAGCTCTGCTCGATACGGCTCAGTCTTGGCTCCTGGTGCTCGTCGACCTCGACAAGGCGTAGTCGACCTCGAGTAGAAAAGTGTTGCCGACTAGGTCTCCTCGGGTAGGTTTACTCGACTGGCTCGGATCTGGACTCAGGCGCTCGTCGATCTCGACCAACTCTTGTCGAGATCGAGTTGGTTGTACTCCCTTCCGCTTCCGCGAGTTGCCTCTTCCGCTGCCGCGAGTAGGCTTCTTTGTCGACTTGGTGCATCTCGCTGGCAGCGCGTTTTTCCGCGGCAGCGAGCGGTCCGCTGCAGCGAGTCGAGTCACTGGCAGCGAGTTGCATCTGGTCATCCTCGTCCTTGTCGACTCCGGGTGTGGCTTGTCGATCTCGACAAGGGTTGGTCGAGATCGAGTAAAGGTGTGCTCGGCTTCTCGTCCTCATTTTCTCGGGCAGCTTCTCTCTTCGTCGACTCCGGGTGTGGCGCTGGGCTTCGTCGATCTCGACAAGGGTTCGTCGAGATCGAGTAGACTTGCGGAGCTGGGTTGTCTGGCTTTCTCGATCAGGCTTGCTCGACCAAGGTTCTGTTGCTTCCTTCACCTTGTACTTCTGTAGTGGTTTTCCGAGCTTTTCCGACCTTCTGTAGAATTGCTGTAAAATGCTTCGATTTCTGCGAATTAAACAGAAACTAGTGTAGATTCCATAATTTGGCAAATAAACATAAACTACATAGATTCTGTACTATCTTAGCCTAAATGAATGAAATGCATGCAGAAATCGATCTAAAAGTTACTGTAAAACATGGCAGATTCAGCTCACAACAGTACGCCCCTCCCACGGCGGATAGGCGGGTCTCCTTCTGGATGGAGCTTCAATCGGCGCTCGACAACATATCTGGTCCGATTATGGTTGGTGGTGACTTTAACTGTGTCCTTGGCTCGTATGAGACGACGGGTGGCTCCAGTAAATTGCACAATGACTCCCAATGTTTTCGTGACACTATCAGCAAGGCTAGTTTGATAGACATGGGGTATACAGGACAAGAATTCACTTGGAGCAAGATATGCACCGGGGGTAAGGTGATCTCTAAAAGGTTGGATAGCATGCTCGTTAACTGTGAGGGAAGGTTGGAGTGGCTGGAGGCGAGGGTCCGCCACCTACCGAAGTACTCTTCGGACCACTGTCCCCTTTTGCTTGAGCTGAATCCGGCCATTCGGAAAAACAAGAAGCGTCGCCCCTTTCGATTCGAAGCGGCTTGGATGATACATGAGGGCTTTCCTAAGTTCGTCGAGTCTAAATGGGTGCGTGACTGCCCGATGCCGGGGGCGCTCGAAAAGCTCAGTGGTGACCTCTCAAAGTGGAATAAAGAGGTGTTCGGCCATATTCAGGCACGGAAGGACGCCCTTATGAAGGAGCTTGACGACGCGCAAAGGAGAGTTATGAGGGATCAGTCCCCCGAGGCGATTGACTGGGAAGCTAAGGTGCGTGCTTCACTGGACAGTACTCTCGAGCAGGAGGAAATTCTCTGGTTTCAGAAATCGCGGGAGAATTGGCTGGTGCTTGGGGATCGCAACACGAGATTCTTCCATACCTCTACGATCGTCAGGAGAAAGCGGAATAGAGTGAAGGGGCTTAGAATGGATGATAACCCCTAGGTGGAGGAGAAGAAGGAGTTGGAAGATATGGCGGTGAAGTTCTTCGCCAAACTCTATAAGTGGGAGCCCCTGGAGAGACAACTGGAACCCTTGACGCCCAGCTTCCCTCTCCTGCAGGCTGATGAGTGGGAAGGGATGCGTAGTGCAATCTCGGGGACTGAAATTCTGAAAGCCTTCCGCAGCATGGAGGCGCTGAAGTCTCCGGGGATTGACGGATTTCAGCCCGGTTTCTACCATAAGTGTTGGAATGTTGTGGGTGATTCTGCCATCAGTTTTATTAAAGAGTTCTTTGATTCCGCTGTTCTCCCTACAGGGGTCAACGACACCCTCATTGTTCTCTTGCCGAAAGTTGGGAAGCCCGAAGCCTTGAATCAATTCCGTCCGATCAGCCTCTGCAATGTCTTGTACAAGGCTATATCGAAGGTTATGACGACAAGACTCCAACCTCTCATGACTAAGCTCGTTGGGCCGATGCAGGGCAGTTTCATCCCGGGTAGGTTCATATCTGATAATATTATTAGAAAACAAGGCGTCAAGGGATGGTTATGCCTTAAGTTGGACCTTGAGAAGGCCTACGACCGCCTTAGTTGGGATTTTATAGAGGAGACGCTTGTGTACACAGGTATGCCGAGAGACTGGATTGACAGGATCATGGTCTGTATCCGATCGCCTAGGATGCATGTTCTTTGGAATGGGGAGGTCTCGGAGCAATTCATTCCTTCTCGGGGCATACGGCAAGGGGACCCAATTTCTCCATATATATTTATTTTATGTATGGAGAGATTGGGGCATATTATTACGGAAGCTGTTGATGCTGGTAAGTGGAAGGCTATAAAATTCGCCAGAGGGGGACCCAAACTTTCACACCTTTTCTTCGCCGATGACATCCTCCTCTTCGCCGAAGCTTCTCTTGCACAGATCGGAGTCATCAAAAGGTGTATTGATCTTTTCTGTGGGAACTCGGGGCTGAGAGTTAGCACTAGTAAATCTAAACTTTTTGTCTCTAGGAATGTCGACAAGAACCTGAAGGATCGGATCCAGCATGCGGGTGGGATAGAGGTGTCGGACGATCTGGGTAATTACCTGGGTATTCCGTTGCTTCATAAGAGAGCCTCGCCCTCGACGTTTGAACCTATCTTGGATAAATTTAACGCCAAGCTCTCTGGTTGGAAGGCGAATATGATCAGCTTTGCAGGAAGGGTCACTCTCGTTAGGTCCGTGCTTAACTCCTTACCTGTCTTTGCCATGTCGACCATGATTCTCCTTGATAAGGTGTGTAAGAGCATGGATAAGTGTTGTCGGAATTTCATCTGGGGTTCTACGCCGGCCAAGAAGCGTATGCACAAGGTCGCGTGGGATGTTGTGGCTAAGCCAAGGAGGTTGGGGGGCCTCGGCATTAAGAGAATGGCTGATCTGAACTTTGCTCTTGTCGCGAAACTTGGATGGAGACTCTTGACAGGCGAAGAGGGTCCGTGGGCGGAGTTGCTTGTCCATAAGTATGCCTCTACACAGCTGGGGAGTTCGGTCGGTGCGTCGCTGGTTTGGAAGAGTATCTCGAAGGCGACGAGGTCTGTCATTAAACTGCATATCAAGTGGCGGTTGGGGGACGGATCCAGCATCCGGTTCTAGGAGGATGCTTGGCTTGAGAATGTTCCGCTGATCGAGATGACGAGAAATGCTGGAGGTGATGTTCACTCGGGTCTGACGGTGGCAGAATTCTGGGAAGTTGGTAAGGGCTGGAACTGGGATGCCTTTTCGCACCTGCTGCCTAGTTCGACGGTCCTAACGATGGCAGCGGTCGCGATCTCGGACTTGGAGGATAAGCTTTGCTGGAGTCGGAGCGGAGATGGGGATTACTCGGTGAGTACCGAGTACTCAGCTATTTGCAAGGTGGACTCTTTCCAATCGGCGGACACGTCTTTCGTCGAGAAGATATGGAAATTGAATATAAATGAGAGAATTCGCGCCTTTCTTTGGCTTGGGAGCAATGGGGGAGTCCTTACAAACGCCGAAAGGGCCAGGAGGCACCTAGGTAACTCTGATTCGTGTCCCATTTGTTTGTCGAGTTATGAGTCCTTGATTCATCTATTCCGAGAATGCGAGCCTGTGAGAAACTTTTGGCTGCAGGTTGAAGGCGCCGAGCGGGAGGACGGGTTCTTTGCCCTTCCGTTCGATGCGTGGATAAGGAGCAACATCTCCTCGACAAGATCCGGGCCGGATGAAGTGCAATGGAGGGACTTTTTCGCAACAGCCCTGTGGATGATCTGTAATAGGAGGAACGGGATCGTCTTCAAGAATAGCAAGGTGGTGCCCGTCACTTTGGAAAGCTGCAGAAACTTTGCCAAAGGCTACGCCTTGGCTAGGAATAAATTATGTGGTGTATTGTTGGAGAAGGAGAGACGGCATGTAGCGGTAAACTGGTGCACGCCCCCCTAGGCTGGCTCAAGCTGAATGTGGACGGCGCTGTGAAGAATTCGGGGGCTGCAGCGGCGGTTGGAGTTCTGCGCAACGAAACAGGGGTTTGGGTTGCTGGTTCCGTGCTCAACATTGGGTGCTGTTCTGTTGTGGAGGCGGAGCTTTGGGGGCTAGCCAAAGGCTTGGAGGTGGCGTGGGACAAAGGGGTCAAGAAGGTGATCTGCGAGACGGATTCTATGAGAGTCCTGGAGCTGCTTTCGAAGCAAATCAAAACTACACATCCGTGTGCCAGCCTGGTGAACTTTTGCCATGGCTTCATCCGTAGGAACTGGGATCTCCAGCTCCGACATATCTTCCGTGAGGCCAATGGTCTTGCTGATGGTTTAGCTAGTTGTGCGTTTTCGTTCTCTCTTGGTACTACTGTTTTGAATCTTTGTCCTGCTGTTTTGTCGAATCGTGCGAAGGAGGATGCCAAAGGAGTTCCTACCCTCCGATGGCAGACGACTTAGCTGGTGTACTTGCTGTTTCTTAATTTAAGTACTCCCTTGCGGAGTGGGGCTCTGCCCCGTCTGTTTTACCAAAAAAAAAAACATATTTCATTTAACCTAAGATGTGAATCTAGGCTATGCTGGCCCATTAGATTCCTCATCGACATAGCCTAATTCCTCCTACTCGTTCTTCCTAATCTCATTCCCAGTTTTCCACCCTCTGTTGCCGTTTTCAGTTGCTCCACTTACGATTCAGCTCACCAAATCTTTACGCTTGCAATTGGAATAGCAATCGCAATAGCATGTATGAAGAATAATTTCAAAGTATATGTTGTAGGTGATTACTTGTTTGGTTAAATCAGTAACATTACTAAAGGAAATCAACAAAGATGAAACTCATACCTCAGTGTGTCTTTGTATGAGAACCAATATCATATTTATAAAGCTGCTTTGCTTTTCGAGCATCTCGACATCGACAACTTGATCCATTGCTTTCTGAGCTCCTGATTTTGAGCCTAAACGTTTCTTTGAGACAATTTGATCTGTTGAAAGGTTCAAGGGCCTGATATCAGTGACATGGGGGCGGTTTTCCATGATTTCCTAATTTACCGATGCCTTTGTGAAATTTTCCATATTTTAAGGGTGAATTTATGTAATTTACTTAAAAAGAAGGGACAATTGTTGATATATCCTTATAAACTTGCTAGAGTGAGGCTAGAGGCAAGATGACTATTGACAAGATAAGTTCAACTAAATTACCATGTGTCCTTTTCAATTTTTCAAACCATTACAAATAGGCACAAAACTCTCTCATCTACGAATCAGAGCGAATTGAAAAAACCCAAATGTCTTTCGACTATTATTCTTGGTTGTCGTTTGGAAACTCTGTCGAAGCTACTCGGCTGGGCCCGATGGGGTGGAGATCGTGTGTACGGACCCACATACGGGAGGCTCGAACAACAAATCAAGGATTTCTCTATATTACCGACGTCGGACAACCACATTCCAAAACAAATCAATTCTAGCCAATTCAAATTAATCCAATTCAAATTCTTAACACAAGCCGTAGTAAGTTATGCAATTCGATCAATCGCTCATCCAAACTAATCAATACAATAATCCAAGATATTAAGAAACACTATCCTAATTGATTTGGTCAACCGAGTCAAAAAAGCCCCAAGAAAGTATACCCTAAATTCCAATGTTAACCAAAATGACTAGTCGAGGCTTGATGAAGCCAGATCTACACTCGACGGTTTATGTGGTCGGCACTTGCTTTGACTCTGACATCGGCACCGATGATGGGACTCAGACATCGCCAAATGCCCTCGAGGGGAGATCAAGACCTAACGCTCGCGTGGGAGGTCAAGAGATGCAGTCTCCTGTCTCCGTTTAGCACCAACAAGGAGGCGAGGAAGTTGTCGATGATTGAAGGAGGGAGGCCGTTGATCATCAGCGATGTTTGTAACCATCTATGAGAGCCGTTTTCCGTTCTACACGAGATATCTTCTCCAAGAAGATTTAGATGAGAGAGAGAGAGGATGAAGAAGGTCGAGGGAGCTAGGAGAGAGGAACCGAGGAAGGAAGAAGAAAGTCGAGGGAGGAAGGTAGCCAGAGACGGAGAGAAGAGGGAGACACCATGGGAGATAAAGATTTCGATCGAAGGCCTGGCGGAGGAGATCCGATCATATGAGAGAGGGGGCGAGAATTGGGAGAAAATTATAGGGTTTAGAATTTTAGAGTTGTCCATACTCGTTTTATCATCTTGTCAGTAGCCCTTATGAACTGATTATATTAGTTATATATCCTCAAATCTTTAAAATAAGTTATTTATCCTTCAAATGATAAAATAATTATTTACATAACCAAATTGCATTTTCTTCCATGAATTGCAATTAAAATGCCCATTAAATCATGTGAAGAGCTTCAATTGCAATCTCCCGTTAATCAGCATTTCACCGCTGCCTCCGCCCAACATAGTGAAAACTCAAAATTATCATCATTGCCTTGCTGCCCCATTCGAAGGGGGAAGATCTTGTTGTGCTTCTTTGCCAGGCCGACAAGGTTGTGGTGGTTGAGAAAGTCGCAACCTGCAGCCAATTGTCGACGGCATTGAGATCGGCACCGAGATGGGCCTCGACGGGAGCTTGTACTTCTTGCCACGAGGCATTGAGACGACAATGGCTGTCGTGATTGTCAAGAAGAGGCCGCACATCATCATCAAATCCATAACTGAAATTGATGGAAATCGATCAACCTAGGGTTTTGGGGATTGATTGAATTGGTTTCATCAAATTAAAATCCAATCTCCGTTTGTGGAATATCAAATTTGTATGAGGCAGAGGCCAAATGCTAGAAGGAAGAAGATGATGGAACCGAAAGGGATTAATTAGGACTAACAAGGTCATTTTAGATTGACTTTTACCTAATTTAAATTATTTAACAAACATTTAATGGGGATTTTAATAGCAATTCATGGAAGAATATGTAATTTGGATTTATAAATAATTGTTTTATTATTTAAGGGATAGATAATGTATTTTAAGGATTTGAGGGATATATAACTTGAGAAAACCCTTTTTTCCGCGCGCAACTACGCAAGCTCTTCCTTTTCACTAGTTCTCGCCGTTAATTCGATCATCCAAAACCCTAGCAACAATGGCGTACACTCCAATTCGAGTTGCACGGCTCCTTCGTCGTTGCACTCACAAGCGCTGGCCTGTTTCTCCCTGTCGCCGCCTCGCCGGTGTCGCAGACTCATCAGTGTCGCCGCCTCCCCGAGTCGCCGGTGTCGCAGACTCCCGCCTCCCCTTCGCCTTCGTTTGCGGTCTGCATCCTCATCTCCATCGTCGGACTCCAGTGTCCTCATCTTGGTCGTCATCGTCGGGTAATTTCCGATCTCCGATTAGGATTAAGTCTAGGTTTTGGTGTTGAATTGCAATTGCATTCCTAATTTGCTGTTATTCCCGTTTTTCAATTTCTTGTATAGGTCTCCGATTAGGTCTTTCACACCTATTTCGATCATTTTCCTGTATTTCTAAGTTGTTGTGGTGTTTTTTTTTCCAATTGGAGACTAGTTTGAGTTTATGCCCTATTTTCTTGACGTGGAATACATCCTTGGTGACACATGACAAAGTGCCGGTTCGATTTGATGTCGATTTCATCATTCCAACCCTTTTCCTTGTTTACAGGGTATAATACCTTCATCTCTACTCCCCGCCTCCGCTTGTATAGTCCTGCAATCATATCACCGAATCAGTATGGATGTCAAATTCGGTCAATTCATCCGATTTCAGCGAATGTAAGCCTAATTTACCTGGACTAATTTCTCTTACTCTCTTTGCTTAGGGCTTCGATTTGCTTCTACCAGACAAGGCGCTGGACTTCATCTGCTAATCTCAATTATCATGGTGCGGGATTCGATATCTGCCCGACCTCGACGAAGAATGTTGTATACGAAAAGGATGAAGAACAAGGCTCAGCAATGTGTGATTCAAGGGGTCTGAGACCAACTGTTCTCAGGCCAGGAATGGTGTTATTGAAGGAATACCTCACACTAGATGAACAGGTATATTATATATGCATACCATCATGTTGAATTGATACCGATCTTTGATTGATTTTGATGCAAAACTTTCTACAGGCCTCAATCGTGAGGGAGTGTCGACGCCTAGGCCACGGACCAGGGGGGTTCTACAAGGTCACTCCTCGTCGGCTCCTGATGTGCCTGGGTCTGGATTGGAATCCTAAAACAAGCAGATACAACAAAATCCGAAGATTTGATAGGGCTCGAGTGCCTAACATACCTGATGAGTTCCTCGCCATGGTTAACCGAGCAATGACAACTTCTCGAGATTGTATGGGAAAGGAATACGGAGCAATGAATGTCGAAGGCCTCCTTCCTAAGATGTCGCCACAAATCTGCCTTCTCAATTTCTGCACATCGGAAGGTCGACTTGGTCTCCATCAGGACCGTGATGAGAGCCGAGAGTCTCTTGTTGAAGGGATACCGATCGTCTCCTTCTCAGTAGGAGACTCTGGAGAGTTCTTCTATGGTGATGGCAGGGAAATACACAATGCGAACAAGATGGTTCTCGAATCAGGAGACGTCCTTATATTTGGTGGTCCTGCCCGGCATATCTTCCATGGGGTTCAATCCATCATCCCACGCTCTGCTCCGGATTCCTTGCTCAAGGAGACTGGTCTTCGCCCTGGACGCCTCAATCTCACATTCAGGCAATTCTGAGGATTTGAACATATGCTTCAATGTGTCTATGCATAGTTTGATTGGTTGAATTTGGTTCTATTGTTACTTTACTTTGCTGTGGATAAAATAGTTTTGAATTTGATATTTAATTTGAAAATCAGTTGCTCAATTGCAAAGTTCCTGTCATATATGGAGCTCGTTAGAGGAGATAGATTGCAGCATGTGTGACCACAATTGCCAATGTGGTTTTTGCTCCTTTATGAGCAACCGATTTTACATTGAAGGATGTAAGACACGCGCCTCCTCTCGGTGCAAGTGCAAGTCGTCGAGGGAGGTTAGATGGCTCAGGAGAATGACTAAGTAGAAGTCGTCGAGGGAGGTTAGATGGTCCGCATTACTGTTGTATCTATAAAATTTCGTTTATATATTTACCGGTTCAGGCTGGAGCGAAATTGATCTAGGAAGGAAGCACAAACTGCACAGATCACCTTCCTTTTCACACAATAAAAAGATTGGTCCTCATGAGTCTATCTAGCGACGTTAAGTTTCGCGAACTGGGGCAAAATTGATCTATGAACGAAAACAAAACAAAAAAATCTTTGCAGTGGAAAAAAAAGGGGTTATTAAAGAAAGAAAGTTAGAAATTCATGTCTGATGGGTCCAACCCAACTATACTCACATGAGATTGGGCCAGCCCAGTATCAGTACTAATCCACATCTAAAGCCTTTTTTTGTTAAATTATAATACTAATGTTAATTTTTAATATAAAATGAACCTATAAAGTGAAATTTACTAAGTTTTTTTTTATCTAAAAAAATATTGACTCGTTCGCGTTTTTTATCACGTGTTGCTCATCCGTCTGAGGTCGCTCTTTGTTGTAGTTGTGTTTTGTTCTGGATGAGGTTCAGTCTCGGATGTCCTTTTCATTGAGTTAATTGTGGTAGTTTTCGTGATTTTCGAAGATCCCTCATCCGGCCACCCGGGTGAGGGGGACATCGATGATTCACACTTCTCCGACGTCTCTTTCCCTCGGTGGACTTTTGTTCTCGTCTCCCCTATATCAAAACACCGTGTTAGCCCCTAAACTCTCCTGTGCTCTCGGAATTCATAGTCTATCCCTGTGCCTCCTTGATTTCCATGTTGGTTGGGATGCTCGTTATTGTGATCGATTGGGGGCGGATCCTTTTTTTAAGCTTCGTTATTGTATCATGATAGTTAGTCTGTCTGCTGTTTTCAATCTCTCAATTCACCAGACATGTCTGGTGCGTCGAATTATTTCCGTTTTTAAAAAAAAATTAAAAAAAATCTATTTGTATTTAGGTTAGCCAAATCAATTTAAAAAAATCCAGTATAATTAAGGGTGATTTTGGTAGATGGCCTTTTTTTAATATTCAATTGAGCACTTAGGCCCCAAATCAAGTTAATTAGTTTGATGTAGACCCCTTCCCAATAGAGTGGGTTGGTCAATGGTCAACCGTTTGACCATTGATCGGTCAACGATTGACCATTGACCGGTCACCGTTGACCGTTGACCGGTCAACGTTGACCAACCCATTTTGATGTCAATTTTTTTTTTTTTAAGTGATGTCATATTTTAACGTTTTGATGGCAAAATTTTACTATATTTTATTTTCACTTTGATGCCACTTTTCTAATGAAATGATTGGATAACACTTTTTTAATGCCACTTTTTTAAAACCTTGATGACATTTTTTGTTTACTGTAATGTCACGTTGACCATTGATGCCATTTTTTTTACTGCTAACGACTGATGCCACTTTTTTTATGTCAATTTCTTGATGATATTTTTTTTACCGTGATGCCATATTTTTGATGATATTTTTTCAAAGTAGTATTTTGATGATATTTTTTCAAAATAGTATTTTGATGACATTTTTTTCTTTAATGTGATACAACTTTTTCAAAATGGTGTTTTGATGTCATTTTTATAATGTAATTATTTGATGCCATTTTTTTAATCAAATCGATTGATGCCACGTGTTTTTAATTTAATCAATTGTATATCGATTTATTTTCATTGATTATACTTTCATTCACTGATGACACGTTTGTGATTACACTTCATTGATGCAATCACTTGTGGTGACATATTCATTAAATTTTTATTCATGGATGACATTTGTTATTACGCTTCATTAATCACAATTGTTTATGATGACAATTTTATATAATTGATGACATAAAAACTTAAAACGTGGAATCAAAATATTGTTACCTTATTGCACATATAAAAATACAAAGTCTTTGAAACTACAACATTAATATTGGTTGTATACGTAAAAACACCTATTATCACATGTCATCAACTAAAAAAAATGCATCAATGTAAGTAATATAATGCGGAATCAATAAAATCAATACAAGGTGTCATAACCATCCAAGAATTATATACATCATTCCTAAAGATTCCACCTTCTCAAAAGTGGCATCAAAGTAGTTGCTAACAACATAACTACTAGCTAGTGTCCATGAATAAAGCTAGAAGCACAAATGTGACAGAAACACATGACATGTAACACATCCTTTCCTAAGGATAAGCTAGTGTCCATGATTTCGGAATGCAGGCCTTCCAAATAATGCTGCGGAGAGCACCACAATGGTGTAGAACCTGAAAATCACAACCGTACGCAGCCCTTGTTGAGAGAAGGCCATAACTTTTTATGCACGCATCCCTTGTTAAGAGAAGGCCATAATTTTTGATGCAATATCCTGCACATGAGAAGTGTAACTTGATAAGATGCCAGAACATAAGCAAAAGGTACATTATGCTAAATTGATAATCCACCATGAACACTCATAAGGGTGCAATATGATGACATCTTTTGTTAATGAACACAAATCCTAAAGCAATCTCAATCACAAGGAAATCAATTTAATGTTTTTATAGTTTTTATGAATGCAAAAAAGAAAGAATATATAGAAAATGGGGCAAAGATGTAAATAACTAGTTTACATGTCGCAAAATATAGTCGGAAACAAGACCAATCAACAGCTAGATGGTATTTTGAATTGAATTCCTTTCAACCTGAAGCATTTATGTTTTTACCTAGTGGACACTGGACATATGATCTACATATTGCTAAAAATTCAACCTTTTAATCACTATAAGCATAATTCAACAGCAAATTGAGAAATCAAACAGGCCAATCGTGAAATACAACATGTGAACCGAAATTGCCCTAAATGCAAGCATCAAACTTGTCCCCATCCCAAAAGCCTAGATTACAACCCACAAATTGAAGTAGATTTCTAAAACCTAAATTTCTCATAAACCCTAAATTTCTAAAAACCTCACAACAATCACAAAAATTGGCTTACAAATCTGAAATTACAACTATAATATAACAAATTATTGATTATAGAAGTGGATTAATACAAATAAAATGTGAAATTTTGCCAAAAAAATAAATAAATCGAAGATACTGTTTTATGTTGTTGCTTCGTGATTTCCTGTGAGGCACTGAGGCCGTGAGGCGGCTGAGAGAGACAGCGGCGACGCTTGGCAGTGGCTGCAACAGAGGGAGGCGGATGCGGGGGAGGGAGGCGGCGCTGGGCAGTGGATCTGGGACTCTAAGAGTGAGGGCGAGAGAACGAGGAGCAACGCAGGGATCGGACTGAGACCGTGAGGCGGTTGCAGAAAAGGGAGGTGACTCCGGGTAGGGGCTGCGGGAGAGGGAAGCGGCTGCGTGGGAGGGAGGCAGCACTGCCGCTAGGCAGTGGATCTGGACTAGGAGCGAGAGCGCTGCCGACGGAGAGCGAGAGCGAGATCTGGACTGTGGAGCAACGCGCGTACGCACCTAATAAATATCTAAGAGGGTCTGTAACCCCTAAAAAAATAATTAAAGATGCTAACTACCTAATCAAATATGCAAAAGGGTACAAATCACCAAATTCCCTCTATAATTACCTACTAAATTTAAATGTTAAATATGCCTTAAAGACAATAGAAAAAAAAAACAAATTAAAAAAAATTGATATGATGAGACTTGCCTCATGGATTTCGTTTCGCCCTTAAGACAAATCCTTTTTCTTTTGTTTTTTCCCCTCCCCAAAAAATATTCCTACTTATCTCCATGACTACTAAAGTACTACTCCATCAAATCACAAATTGTGGAGTTTACACTTTTTGGTTAATATTTTCCCCCCTTTGCAAAAAAAGCTAGAAACCTTTTTCTGGATGGTTGAGTAATTAAAAAGGCAATCAAAAGGGGGTTGTTGAGCTTAGTTATCCATGATTCCATTCCTAATAAGCCCCCAAACAAAACAAGGTAATCCATGCCTAACCTTTTCTCATCCCCTTCCAACCTTTCAATAAAAAGGTGATTTTTTTATTCATTTATTTCCGAGAAATTTTTTGTCTTCAATTGCCATTTTCAGTCAATTGTTTGTGCCCAACAACCCAATTTGAGAGCAATCGCTTCAGCTTATTAGGGGGGCTGTTGCGAATTCAATTCAGTGCGTGTTGGAGGAAATTAGGGATTTGGGAGAGATGTTGACTTCTTTGCCAAAACTTGCAAGGAGAGCCCTGGAGACTGAATCACCAGTCATGGTTCAGGTACCCTCTTAATATTTCATATTTTTACTTCAGTAATTACTGGATTTTGCTATTTTGGGATGTGATTTGATCTCATTCATCTTAGATGGTGTCTGGATTTGAGTGGGGTTTTTTAATGGTGCGTTGATTCCTCTTTGTTTGCTCAGATACAAGAGCTGGTAAGGGGTGTGAAAGATGCCGTGTCTCTTGCTCAGGTTTGTTTGAATTCATCCATTTAGTTTTTACTGATCTGACGATGGAGATTTTAGAATTGGGTACTGAAATTCCTTAATTTCTTGAGGTTATGAGTTCTATTTGAGGGTAGATTTGCTTTCAATCTCTTACAAGTTACAGTTCATGGCCCCTAAATTTGTGATTTTTAAACTAAAGGGTGATCAGAACTCCAAAATTCCCGATTCGTTTTGCGCTTGAAACCGGAAAGGATTGATGTTTACCCACCTTTACAAACATCTAGAAATACATGCTTCCTAAATTTTCAAAGTATATGCATTTACCAGTTTGAGGATAGAAAGCAATGGTTAGGGGTATGAAGTGTCAGGTGAACTTGTAAGTTTAATGATGACAAGTATGATCTCAGATGAATAATGTTATACTGCCTAATAAATATAGGGAAAGCCTTAATATTCGTTCTTACAGATATATATGCAGAGTTCAAATATATACTGTGTCAAGAGTGAGGTGATTGCAGTTCTAATAATAGGCGAAGTCGAGAAAAAAGGATTTATCAAATTAATTTCATTCTAACTGTTTTTTTAATGTGTGGTGATTGTAAAGATAGCATGGGTGTTGTTCAAATCTTCACTTCTACTTTCAGTTCTTTGTAGCTTTCTGTACTCTTGTGATGATTCTTGAACTCATTACTTCATTCTTTCCTCCTTTCAACATATAGGGAGTGGTTTATTGGCAGCCTCCTAAGCAAGCATTGGAGAAGGTGAAAGAACTCGTATGGGAGCCTAAAATTAGCCGATATGGTTCTGATGAAGGTATTCCAGAGCTCAGGGAGGCACTGACTAGAAAGGTACTCCTCAGTCAATTGTAGTTATTATTATTATTTTGGGATGAATTTGCTTGATGAAATAACAATTGCAACAGATTTTTAATTTCCATTCACCAATAATTTTGTCTTCATTGCTAGAATATATCCCATTATAATTCAGCACTTCAGCCCACCTTTAACTGGTCAAAACACCATAAATATGATAATGTATTTCTACAAATCCTGCAACCTTCATGTAGAGAAATCCAAAAAATATGTTAGTGCAGATAAATTTTCGAAAAAAACTAATTAAGGTTGAGACTGCAAGAAAATCCTGTGCAACGCTGGAAACAAAGATATGACAGGATTTTCAAAATAATCTTGAGAAAGGAATGAATTGCTGACAAGATGATGAGCTATGAGGAATGAATCGCTTACGACTTCTATTACTTTGCAGTTGCAACGAGAAAACAAGTTGCACAAATCATCAGTCATGGTTACTGCAGGAGCAAATCAGGTATCAGCTTTGATTTCACAAGCTGTCATTTTGCAGGGCTTCAATAGCACTGAGAAGCTTGGTTGGATTTATATATACTAATATACATGAAAAGTAATGCACTTAATTTATTATGTAGTTTATCCCTTTATACATGCACCTTTAACTTTACATGAAAAGCAATGCACTTATTCTTGTGCGCATGGAACTTCTGATATGATTAGAATGTAACTTTGTGATTGCTTAGATCACTATTGGATTTATATGTATTTGATCATCAAGCTAGATTCACGAAAGCCTGTTTTTTCTGTTGTTGAAGTTATTAGTCTTTCTACGAGGAGCCCTTTTGCTCTGACTTATTGCTGATGATTGGCTCATTTTGACTTAATGGCTTAGCAGTATTCTACTTGAAACTCCATCTGCTTATGTAAAATATATTCTTGTTCTAGATTTGTTTAGAATATTCTGCTCATGAAGTCTCCTCGTACTTCTTATTGCCAGGCTTTTACAAATTTAGTCCTTGTATTATGTGACTCTGGGGATTCAGTTGTTATGTTTGCGCCATACTACTTCAACGCGTACATGTCCTTCCAAATGACCGGAGTGACTAAGATCCTGGTAGGCCCAGGCGACCCATTGACTCTGTACCCTGACGCAGGTGCCGCCACTTTTCTCTTCTTTGTTGTATGTACCGAAAATCATGCCTCTGTTTTCCATGATGCTACTAACAAGTAACAATCACACTGTTGAAATACCTCCTGCATACAATTTTTCTTATAAATTATTATATAAACTCCGAGACTTGATATCTCTTTGATGAATCCATCTAGAGGGCTGGTTCTCTGTATTCAGGCTGTTCTATTGCGCTCAGTGTTACTGGTACCTTGATCCTTCTTTTAGGACCAAGCCTTAGCAATTAGAAAATATGACTCCCTAAGATAACCATTGAAATATCACATTTTTACTGAGGTTCGTATTATTTTTAGATTGGTTGGAGAAGACTTTGAAAGAACAAAAGCCGACACCAAAGGTTGTCACGGTGGTAAATCCTGGCAATCCATCGGGGACATACATCCCGGACCCTCTCCTCAAGGTACCCATCTTTCTCTCCCTAGCTACATTCATCTTCTTCCAAACTCCCATCTTCCATTTCCTAATTACTGATTATGTTGCTTCTTTTTTGTATGAAGCACGTCGTGCTCTTATGCTTTATTTGTTTCACTTTTCATGACTCCTCTTATTGATGCTTTTCTTTTTGTTTATTTCTATTGAATAGAGGATTTCGGATATTTGTAGAGACGCAGGGTCCTGGCTAATTGTTGATAACACATATGAGTAAGTCTACTGCTTACTAACATGATCCAAGTCTACTGTATGATAACAAGTCCATTTACCCAACAAATTTGCTTGAAAAAACTTCAAACCGATGAAACATAATTCCCTGCTGAAGTGCAGAATTGCACAATGTGTACGAGTCTCACTGCACTTTGGTTTCAGATACTTCATGTACGATGGACGGAAGCACTCGTGTATCGAGGGAGATCACATCGTCAACATTTTTTCCTTCTCGAAGGCCTATGGAATGATGGGATGGCGTGTCGGATATGTAAGTTAATTCCATCCATCTCAAGCTTATGAATGTGTTGCACAATGGGCCATTTCGTTAATTTTTCGATAGCAAGCTGATAAATGTTTCTAGACAAACCAAAGGTTGAGACCATCATATGATTATCCGCAGATAGCGTACCCAACGGAAGTCGAAGGCTTTAGTACTTCACTCCTCAAGGTCCAGGACAACATACCCATTTGTGCTTCCATATTCTCCCAACACCTGGCCCTCTTCTCCTTGGAGGCAGGCCCTGAGTGGGTCACCGAGCAAGTCAAGGACCTCGTCAAGAACCGTGACATACTCGTTGACGCGCTCTCTCCCCTTGGGGAGGACGCGGTGAAGGGAGGGGAAGGGGCAATCTACCTCTGGGCAAAGCTACCCGACCAGTACCAAGACGACTACAAGGTCGTCTACTGGTTGGCACATAGGCACCGAGTTGTAATGATACCGGGGTCAGCCTGTGGCTGCCGCGGACACGTTAGGATCTCTTTCGGAGGGCTGAACGAGGCGGACACTTTGTTTGCGGCCAAGAGGCTCAAGGCGGGGCTCGAAGAGCTGGTTCGGGATGGAATGGTGCAGTAGGCGAGCCTATGTTGATCACAAAAGGAGGCAAAGAGATGGTCAGACAGAACAAAGTTGCAGCCACAAAACCTTTGGTTGGTTGGATGGATGGTTGCATTTATAACCCCATATATACTCATTCCTTTTGAAATGTGTGTCACATTTGAGTTCAACACAAGATGAATTTGGAAATGAACAAAAATAAAAAAAGAAAAGAGTAATTTCACTTTTACATTTTAGAATTTTATAAGGATTTCAAGTAAAAAATTTCTCTCAAAGAGAGTTTTTATCAAAAGTTGTTAAGAGCTTCTTAAAAAGGTAAATAAACTTCTCAAACAAACAAACCATACGTTTATTGCGTTGATTCCTAAAATTAATAACCCTGCATGTATTAATCATCTCCACCTAATTAGTCTTTGTTCGACCGTTTACAAAATCATTGCAAAAATTCTTACGGCAAGACTAGCCCCATTACTTACAAAATTCATTCACCCTTTACAAGGAACCTTCACAAAAGGATGTTCCATTCATAATAATGTTCTCATTGCTCATGAAATTTTTCATTCTTTTAAAGCAAAAAAGGGTAAGGTCGGGTGGGTAGCCCTTACGCTTGATATGGAAAAGGCTTACGACCAAATTGAATGGTCATATCTTCTGGCCGTTTTACTGAAGCTAGGCTTTCAGAGTAAGTTTGTCAACTGGATTATGGAATGTGTCTCCACAGTCTCCTATTCAATCTTGATTAATGATGCTCCGACACAAAAAATTTTCTCAGGAAGGGGTCTTCGACAAGGGGACCCTCTCTCCCCATCACTATTTATTATTGCCTCAGAGTTTCTTGCACAGACACTACAACATGAAGCTACTGGGAATGCTGACATTGGTTTTCCTACCACTAAAAATGGACCTAATGTCCCATTTCTCACCTTTGCCGATGACATGATGATCTTCACTAAAGCTTCGGCTTCTCCCTGTCAAACTGTTACCTCTATTCTAAATAACTATTGTAGACTTTCTGGCCAGAAAATTAATTACCATAAGTCCTCCTTCCAGGTTTCGAATAACACCACTACAACGTCAAAAGCAACTATTACATCCCATTTAGGTATTTCATGCTCAACTGTGTTGGAAAAATATTTGGGATGTCCAATTATCAATGGCAGAGTCAATAAGGATACATTTGCGAATATCATTATTAAGACTAAATATCAACTCACAAGGTGGAAGGCTTCTTCTCTATCGGCTGAGGGCCGCAAGGTCCTTATCAAGGCAAACCTAAGTGCTCAACCCATTTTCTTAATGCAATCTTTTATGTTGTCTGCTTCTATTCTTACTGAATTAGATAAAGTCTACAAACGATTCTTCTGGAATAAGGAAGAGCAGTATACTCCGCTTATTAGTTGGGATAAAATTTTCTCCGACACGTTAAACGGTGGTCTGGGCATTTACAAAGCAGAAACAATGAACATAGCTCTACAGCTAAAACTCTTATGGAAAATACTTGCAGAACCCACTAATCCCTGGGTACAGGTTATCCAGGCTAAGTATCTTAAAAATGCGTCGATTAGGACTTATGAGAAGAAAGGAGGGTCTTCTTGGAAGTCGTCCAAACTGATACAACTACGTCCTTTGTTTGAAAAGGGACTTCGATGGAGCTCGGCAATAACAATGACATCCTTTTTTGGTTTGATCATTGGGTGTTTGAGGATGGCCTTGTCTCTCACTCGGACACCCTTTTGACTGCAGAACAGTTGTCTTGGAAAGTTAGTAGGTTCATTTACTAGCAATAAATCTTGGAATCTCCATCTCTTACATTTTGATCTGACTGGGCTATTACCCACGCATATTATCACACATATCAGTACACTACCTCTTACTGTTACCTATCTTTCAGACCGATTGTACTGGGCCCGAACCCTTCAGGATGGTTTACTACCAAATCTGCGGCATCTTTGGTGTCGAATGGTGCTCAAAATACCCAATTCCAGTGCCAGTGGATTTGGAATTTAAACATTCCGCCTAAGTTAAAGCACTTGCTATGGAAAATTGCTACTGACTCTCTACCATCCAAAGGACGCCTACAAAGGTCGCATGTTAGTGTCCCTATGCATTGTGTTTTATGTGATTGCATGTATGAGTCGACTCAACATCTACTATTTGACTTCCCTATGACCAAGCGGGTTCTCAGGACTATCAAATTTACAATACTCAATGGGGGTCTAGCCAATTTTGATGACTATCGCCACACTCATGTTTTACATACCTCTTCTCGACAACCAACAAATCAACCCTGACCGATCTTTTTTACTGTTGGTGGGCTATTTGGTTCTATCGAAATAAATTGGTCTTTGGTTCTGCCACTACAGTTACATTAGCTCAGATTCAAACCGATCTTTGGGTCTTTGTTTGGTAGAGGCTTCTCGCCTTGATCTCGCTTCTGACAACTTTCTCTCTACTAGGGCCCACCCAACAACCACCATCGGCTCGGGTAAACGCCGAGTACAGAGACATGATATCAAACACCTTGGCATAGGCCACCCAGAGGCGGATCTATGAGTAAGCTAGCCCACCTGTTGTTGGGCTGACTTTTTTTGGGCCAGCTTTGAAAACATCATTTGTTGGGCTGAATTATTATCTTTGTTAGCAAAAATTTGGCCCAAACATGTGTAAAATCTACCTAGATGGGTATGTTTTGAGATGTCTAAATTTTTGCTTTATCGATTTTATTTTTATTTTTTAAAGTTCAAATTATTTACTCTATTGTATTTGGGACTTTCTCTTCTATCCATTATTCCTCCTTTTGTTTTTTTAAAAAAAGTTCCTCTTTTTACTTTTCCTCATTTGTTTCGGTGTAATTTCAAACATTTTTTTTTTCTAATCCATCAATAACCGGAAAAAAAAACACTTATTGTAATTGACAAATCTTAAATTTCTTTTGGATTCTGATAGCATTTATTTAGCAATGATTATAGGGCATGTTTGCATCGGGTTTAGGGCCTTTGAGTTAAGTATTATATATATTTTTGGCCCTTTTTGGTTTAGTTTGGTGGAATCGTTGTCTACCGCTCATTTGTTGTGATTTCACGTACTTTTGAGCGGTTTCGGTGCCAATAAGAGAGCTAAAGGAGAATGACGAGCTTCGAGGTTTCTTGGTACACTTAGAAGGCGTCAAAGATGAACTAGGAGGGACGGAATCAAGGATGTGGAGCACGGAAATCGAGGTGCGCTTGGCAAGAGACGAGGAAGCAAGGAAAGGCAGACACTCGACCGAGTGCCAGTTACACTCGATCTGTTATACGCTCGAGTGGTCTATAGTAGCTGGCAAAAGCTTTCACTCGGCCGAGTGCCCTATACACTCGAGCAGTTATGGTCTCGAGTGGCCTCCAGTATTTTACAAAGCCAAACACTCGGTCGAGTGCCTTTGACACTCGAGATGTGTTATGCCCGAGTGTCGCCCGCTTAACCGTTTTTCTTCCGTTTTTAATTTTTTTTTTGAGGGGGTATTTAAGGGACGTTTCTTAGGTAACCTAGGGGCCGAAAAATCTGACATTGTTGAGGGCTATTTGGGAAGCTTTGGGAAAAGCGGAGATTGGAATCGTTTCAATTCAGAATTGGTACTTTCTCTCTTATCTCTTGTTTGTCTTTGATTCCTTTGCTTAGTTTAATCGAATTGAATATGAAAATCTCCATGCTAGGCTAGTTCTCCTTGTTCTAGGGTTAGGGATAATCCCGACGATGCGGAAATAGACTTGCTCTTTCATATTGCCCGAATGATTTCCCATTTGATTTGTGATTTAATCCTATTGTACTCAATCTAATCGATGTGAATTGGTTAGACCTGATTTAGGGTTTGAGATCGGAAGAAGATAACCCTAAGTTGGAACTTAGATGGTGAATTGAGACCGAAAGGTGATCTGATCCATCGAAACTATAGGATTAAACCTAAAGTTTAATTGTGCGAAAGTGAATTAAGCTTTTTGAGGATTAATAGGTTGTCGTAGAAATCTTAGGTTGTATTGATATTGATTGAGACCGAAAGGAGATATTGATATGATTATCACCTAGATTCTAATAGCTCAAAGGGTCTGAATTGGTTGCATGAGACCGAAAGGAGATTGTTCTCCAATTCAGACACATTTGCATTGAGACCGAAAGGAGATTTGCAATTACATTAGATAACCTACCTTCACATAGAATTGGAAATGATTCGGATGAGACTACATTTTGGTCCATTGAGGATGCATCGTTCGCATAATCCCTAGCCCTGGAATGTCTCTCACATATATATTTCTCATCATTCTATTGTTATTTGTCACTTTCAATTATAAATTCTCTTAAATTGTTTACTACTTTTGGGCTTGGTCAAACTGGTTTAAAGCTAATAATTGGTATTCCGCCAGTCTTTGTGATACGACACTTGAATACTACAATTGACACCGTATTCTTGTGGGGTTGGTTTTAGCAACATCAGATTCTTAATGTATAGTATTTCATAATCATAGTTTTGTTATAA
Source organism: Persicaria tinctoria (assembly GCA_037127255.1). Classification (NCBI taxonomy): domain Eukaryota; kingdom Viridiplantae; phylum Streptophyta; class Magnoliopsida; order Caryophyllales; family Polygonaceae; genus Persicaria; species Persicaria tinctoria. Next base: position 7,459,319 of record JBANSL010000013.1, on the reverse strand, counting down.
TTTTTTTTCTCTCTTCACCACAATTATTTTTTCGCTTACTTAACTTTAAAATATTAGATCCGCCACTGAGGTCACCACCATTGGCTTTGAAACTTAACTTTGACGGCTCGTATTGGCAATCTGGCGACGGTGCTTTTGGATTCATTATTAGAGACTCGAATGCTTCTGTGATTTCGGCTGGCTCGGGCCGTTGTAACACCAATTCTGCCCTCTACGCTGAGGCACTCGCACTACAAAATGGGGTTCTTCGGGCAAAGGAGTTGGGTATCGCTAACCTGCTTATCGAGGGTGACAACCTGCTTGTGGTTAACTCCCTGTTGGGAGATTATCACTGCCCTTGGAGTATCGAACTTCTGCCATCAGACACTAAGTCCCTTTTTATGTTTTTTAATTCTGTTTCTATTCGTCATATTTTCAGGGAGTCAAATGTTGTCGCCGATCAGGTTGCGCACCTGGCGTACGACATCCCTGCCGACGAGGATTTGCTGGCTGATCACGAACTTCGAGTTCTCATCCGAAAAGACGCTTTAGGATATAGTTATTTTCGCAATCGATAGCTCTATCATAATTCCTTTCCTTATATTAAAAAAAAATTATAAAATTTCTCTGTGTTATCTCTGACTCATAAGTTATACTAGCTCTTCATGAAATTTTAATAAAATTCATTAATTCAAAACTATCTGGTTTTTTAGGTGGCGTCTACGTTATTTACTCCTGTTTGAAAAAACATTTTCTTTGCTATGTTTTTTTAAATAAGAAAAACTATACAAAATATCTACTTTTTTTAATTATTTTTTAATAATACTTATTAGTGATTTGTGTAAAATTATTTTTAAAAATTAACAAAAAAAAATAATATTCTATATAGTTTTGATAATTTAAAAAACAATGACATGTTTTTATAATTTACCAAACATTATTAACATTACTAAACAATTATTATTACTCCATACAAATAAGAGGTTTGCTGTAATGGCTGAAGAAGTGTTGATTACATGAATGGTTTGGCTTAAAAACAAAATCCCCTAAACCATAAAAAATAATAATTCAAGCACCTATTTTATTATATTTTATTTTCTTTATTTTATACTCCATACTTCTCTAAGTAAATACGGATATTATATATTATATTCTAGTAGCTGATTAAAAAAAATTATAGGCAGTAATATTGGTACAAATATATATATTTTAACAATAATATTGATGGATAATATTGATAGATTTTTTTTTTCAATTATTCCTCAATCGGTCTCTCCCCAATATAATATCTTTCTATTTCCCTTTAGATAGATTAATTAATTTGTAAGATATACGTTATTTACATTATACATCGTATTTACTATGATGATTATATTATTCAACTTATCATCTTTATCATAGTTCTACTAGAATTTGAAGAGGAATTATTATGATAGATATCAATTGCGTATATTATACACTAGAAATTAAAAGATATTTGTTTTTATGCAATTCGAATTACTAATTAAGATAGTACAACATTGTTAATATCTTAAATTTTACTAAATAGATAGTAGATAAAAGATGTAATCCTCCGTATTAGATAGAAGGAATTCTATTAGGATTACAATAGCTCGTTGTCTATAAATAAATTACACATCCTCACAACGTACCCCTCATCAATCAATCCTCCTTTAGTCCTTCACCCATCAACACCATGGCTGCTCTCAGAGGATTCGCCTTCTTCTTCTTGTTCGTCTTCATCGCATCTCATACCGCCAGTACGAATTCTATCGGCTTCGATTCCATCTATCAGTTCGGAGACTCCCTCTCCGACACTGGCAACCTTATGATGGAGTCCAACACCTCCTTCTGCGCCATCTCTCCCTATGGCCTTACTTCGCTTCCCAAGTCTGGTCGTTGTTCCGATGGTCTTCTCATGATCGATTTTTTCGGTACGTATCTATAAACTTTCTTTACATATATATTCCTATTCAATAATTCCATCATAAGTTCAATAATTTTATGAAAAATATGCAGCGAGACGATTCAACTTGCCTCTCCTGGAGCCCTCCCTGAAGAAGGACGCCGACTTCAGTCACGGTATCAACTTCGCAGTTGCAGGAGCCACTGCGCTCAGCGGTACTCGCTACCCAACTGCGGTCACCAACAGCTCTCTCGACGTCCAGCTTGGATGGTTCCGGACTCATCTCGAGTCGGTTTGCCCTCCCTCCACCACCACTCCGGAAGAATGCAAGCACAAGTTCAAGAGGACACTGTTTATAATGGGTGAAGTGGGAGGCAATGACTATAACTACGCACTCTTGATGGGCGGCGGATCCGTTCAAGCCATGGTCGGTTTGGTGCCGCAGGTGATCAAAGCCATCACCGATGCGGTTACTGAAGTGATTGGCCGCGGCGCTGTCGAACTTATTGTGCCGGGGAACTTTGCTATAGGATGTATGCCTGCCTATCTAACAAATTTTCGATCGAACGACTCGAGTCTGTACGACGAACTCGGGTGTGTTAGGCCGCTCAACGAGTTCGCTACTCTCCACAACAATCAGCTGAAGCAAGCTATCAGAGATCTGCAAAGGCAGTACCCAAATGTGACCATCCACTACGGAGACTACTACAACGGGCTAAGATCGATTTTGAGGAACGCGCCGTCCCTTGGATTCGTTAAGGAGGAAGCTCTTACGCCTTGCTGTGGTGATGTGGTCCATTTCTGCGGAGGCAATGGAGTTGGGGTTTGCTCGGACCCGGAGAAGAGGATCAATTGGGACGGAGTTCATCTCACCCAAGAGGCGTATAGGAACCTGGCTCATTGGCTGCTCGCTGACATCTTCCCTGAGTCGACAAACACCGCACCTGCACCCGCGCCCACCACTGAAGTGAAGCACTCTGGGGCTGGTGTGCTTTCAGTTTCAATGGTGTCTGTGCTTGCAAGCTTGGCTCTTCTGGCAGTTTGAACAACAGAATAGGATATCTATAGTATAGTTTTCTATATCTAGTTTTTTATTTTATAGTATATAGTTTGAAGATTTTTAACAGGTCTTTTGCTGCACATTGCTCTGTTTTTTTGGAACTAATTGACAGTTATATGATTAGTTGGTTTCGATATCTAGTCAATTTGAACAGATTTTTAATTGCTAGTGATTGATAATTTGGTCTTTCATGATGTCAAAACACCATAAATTATGTTTCACATTGTGATATTCATCTCAAACTATCCAATTTTTATTATTATTCGAAGACAACATGAACTGAACAAGAAGTGATAGATACAATGTAGATTCCTACATTGTTGTACTTTGGAGCGAATTCTCGAAGCGAAGTTGGTACCTAACGAATCTGGAAGTTGAAAGCCTTGATGGAGAAGACAAAGAGGAATGCAGTCGCCACCGCCATTCCAACCACACCGCCTGCAACCGGCCCCAAGAAATCGTGCTTGAAACCAAAGTATTCGTCCAAGAAATCTTTCACCGACTCACCAGAGTCGATCACATTCTCCAGGTCCCCATACTGTGACGCAATCAACCCGTACAGGCCCCAAGCATTCGGGCATAGCCAGTAGCACCACCTCCACCATATTGGTATCATCTGCAAATAGTACACACCAATTTAGAGTGTTTTAGCTTGAAAGATCTCAAAAACTGCAACCAAAGACGAGAAAACGCGGTTGAGATTCCTGATTCCTCAACTATATCAGAAAAAAGAGATGGATGATTGGAAACTTACTTTTCTTGGAATGAGGAATCCGGAGAAGAGGTTCCATATCACAATCGATCCAAACGAAACAACGTCAGCAAAGTAAGGGTTTGGTGTTACTACAACGATCACCATGCCAAAGTAGGTGTAGAACAACAAATTGAAGAACAAGAAGAAAGTATACGAAAAGAACTTCAGTGCAGTCCATTCAAATCCCATCATTGAATACACCATGATGGAATATGTTGCAGATTGCAGCAACATATATGGTATCTCAATAATGATCTGCCAAGAAAAATATACAGTAGTAAATTGAATCGCAGTTGAGAAACACGGTAAAATGCCACAGATGAACTAAAAAAGAATGCTTATTTGGCAGTTTAGGCCGAAAAACAACTGAAACAAAGATCGTTAACATTTTCTTATGCTGTAAGATTTTCAAAATAAAAATCTGAAATCGCCTATTATGTAGGATAAGGCGACTGATAAGTTTACGAGAAGAACACAAGGTACATACCTGTGCTAAGGCATATGGGATAAGAGAGTACATCCTGCCAGCTCTTTCTCTATAGACGACTACTCTTTCAACAGCCACAACAGGTTGCACAGTCCATAGATTTTGGGCACCAATATAAAGAACAGCAGCATATGCAGATCCCATCGCGATTAGAAAATCTTGTCGTGTTTCCCTGGCATTGAACATAGTTTCACCCAAATTTCAAGGCCCAAATTTCAAGGCCTTGGAACTAAATTTACAAAATTATGCCAGAGCTCGTTTGACTTACACTTTTCCCCCAAGGCCCCAAAACATGGTTCCCATCAACAAAGCAATGATAATTGTGAAGAAAAGCCTCACTGCATTGTACGGAGGATTGCGCCAGTACATCAGATGTTGTTTCCAAATACAAATGGTGAGCTGAGCTGATAAAGGTTGTGCATATTGTGTTTTGAAGCAGAGTCCTTTTGAACCGGGATTTGGATTGCTTAGTTCTTGGATCAGCACCTTGTTTCTCCTGTATAACAAGTATAACAAGTGAAAATTTCTGGAAAGGAGTTATCAGTTATGCTCATGCTGCGTTGTACGAGTATATCAAACCTGTATAACTCCGATTTTTTGTAAGTTTCTACAAGATCTACTCCCAAGGAAAGCTCCTGTGCAGGAGTGATAACTTCGAAGATCCAGGAAGCGGGATTATACCCTTCTTTGATTTTACTTACTCCTTCAATGCTCTAAGAAAAAATGAAAGGAGACTTGTCTCGGACCACATGTATACATAATATACTAAAAGCTAGTATACGACATATGATCTCCAATCGAGGAAAAAAAAAAATCACCTCAAAAATAACTGATTATATGGCTAGAATGGTGCCCCAATGGCCCCACATATATCTCTTGACCTCCTTGCCTCAATAAATAAATCTGTAGCAAAAGTAAAAATTTCATCACAAAGTACTCTATAGGTTATACAATCATCACAGAATGTAGGTTACTTTAGTGCAACTTAATTAATACGAAACCTCATCAAAAGCCTCAAATATTTCCATGCTGGGTTGGTGGATTGTGCAAACAATTGTTCTTCCAGTATCCACAATTTTCCTCACAGTTCTCATCACTATAGCAGCTACCCTTGCATCCAGACCAGAAGTTGGCTCATCCATGAATATGATAGAAGGGTTTGCCACTAACTCGACTGCAACTGTAAGCCTTTTTCGTTGCTCTAGTGATATACCATTAACTCCAGGAAGACCAACCAGGGCTCCACTAAATGGGGTCAATTCGACAAGATCCATAACCTCTTGAACAAACATCTTCAAGTAACAAAGATGCCAATTCAATTTTCAAAAAAAAATAACTTGAAGAAAAATAATGCAAGCTTAGATCATCTAATGATAATTTGATATTTTATAAAAATAAATGGGAATAATTTTAAATTGTTCAGAATCTTATTTTTTATCAGAACTAAAAGCAAGTATTATTTTGGTAGTTTTAACATTTTAGTCCTGAATTGACAATTTCAAATTTAAAATAACGAATATAGTTGTAATAATTTTGAAGCAATTATATCAGAAATTATAGAAAATGAAAACATTTCAAATCGGAGGTTAAGTTATGGTGGTTTCCATTCTAACGGCTAACGCAAATCAGTACCGAATTAGAGATTGTTGAGGATACTAACCTTTCTAGTCTGGGAATTGACTTCAGAAGATAAACGAAGACAAGCTGAGTAGAGCAATGACTCATACACTGTAACATTTGGAGAGTGTATATCATTTTGTTCACAGTATCCAGAAATTCGGGCAAAAGTTTCCTGCTTTTTTGGGTATCCAGAGATTCTGACATCTCCCTCTATGTATCCTCCAGTTTTCCTACCAGCTAGGACATCCATCAATGTGGTTTTACCCGCACCACTTACACCCATTAGAGCAGAAAGAACACCAGGCCTAAAAGACCCACTAACACCCTTCAGAAGATTCAGTCGTTCTTCTAACACACCTTGGTTTTTCATCGCCTGTGGTATTTAGTCGGTCACATACAAGAAGCTGCACATGCTACTTAAAGCACAAATTATGTTTTAAGATTACTAATTTGCTTACTTGTGGCATGTCAATAGAGTACCAGACTTCATCAAAGGTGATGGAGTGGGGCTCAAATGGAAGAATTGTTCCAATCTTCCAGTCCAGAGAAGCTTGTGCAAATGAGTTGTCATTTTGGGACCTTTGATCTTGTTCTCCTGAGAAAAAGGTATTAGCAACAAAATGGGAAGATATATAGGTAGAGGAATGCAAAAAGATACAGTATGTGTTACAAAAATTCCTTCAGCTGTGAACAAAATATGGACAAATGTAACATTTTAAGCCTTACAACTGTAAATACTGGGCCTGATCTATGATCAAAGTTATGATGGTAAGGAAATTGCTGTTCCTTAGTATTACAGTTTATTCAGCATGTTTTGAGCACCCCTTGAGAACTTAGTTTGACAGAATAAAACTAAAAGAAGATAACTGAAGTGCTCGACATCAAGCCTTGAAGATCTAGCTTGTGAGAATCAGGTAATGTCCATCCCTTCTTCCAATGATTGCAAGGATAAGTTAATCAGGCAATGTTCTCCCTTAAGTTCAAAGTTTGTATAACAATCAGAATGTTAGCCATTGCAAACATTATCTATCAACGGATCAATAAAGATTCAAGTATCATATGAAGGGTATGGTTTCTATTCTCTTGTCTCTTTGAATCGTGGTACTTTGGTTGAACTGTTATGTTTGTGTTCATAATTTATTACTCCCTCCATCTCAAAATTTAAGTCGTTTTAGAATTTTGCACAAGTTTTAATAAAACACTCACTCATCAATCAACATCATCATTCAACTAACTTTTTCGTAAATTTTATTACCCACTACATTTTTTAACCAATCAAAACCTTTAAAAAAGTCAACAACACACAAATCAATACAAATCATTACTATCCCCTACCTAGAAAACCTAAAATGACATCTATTTTGATACAAAACTAAAGAGCTAAAATGACATCTATTTCGAGACGGACGGAGTATTGTTCTAGGATGGGGTTCACCCAATTTTAATTTGATTTTTTTTTAATGAAGAAATACTAATGTCTCCTGATCTGCTTTATAGCATACCCTTTTGAGCGTCAACGGGATTCCTAGCTTGATGGCTCCCAAAAGCTGCACACAGATTTGCAAGATACATTAAACATTGCAACATAGTAGAAGTCAAGAACTTTAAGATAAAGATTATGCAGATTCTTACGATTGAGAAAAGCTAGCGCTGCGCCATAGAGAATATTGTACAAGATCGCAAATCCAAATAAAGCCCCAACTCCAATCCAATACCAGTAGGCTTGAGGAAATACTCCTCGAGACTCCATAACTATCACACCTAGTGGTCCTGATGTATTTGGTAGAACCTGAGACAAAAGAATGGAAGAATCATAGCTTAAACTTGAGTTAGCTTCAAGGCGTATTCTGTAGAGACAAGAATGATCACAAAAACCTACATGGCGCCAACTCTGCCCAAGGAACTCGTTTACAACTAGAGCATTTTGTGCATACATTAAAGGAGAGCACCAATAACCCCATATCCACCATTTCTTCACATGATCTGTTGCATTTTGGAGGATCATAAGAGCAAATAGCAAATATTGTCATATTGGCTAAATATTTAATGATATGAATGAAAGTCATACCATATGATAGTATGAAGCCTCCCAATGAGAAAGCTACAATTGTAGCAAATGGACATAATATACTTGCCACTGTCATATTCCTACCCACTGCTGCAACTAATCGATATAAACCTGTAGCAGATTGGTGAAGAACTCCAAGCGCGAAAAACTGTCTGAAAAATCTGTGGCATCACATCACAATTCCATGCAATGTGAAGAAACATTAAGGTCAAGGGTAAATGACAGAAAATCGCCTTTTTAACAAGACTTTGCAAAAAGAAAAAAAAAACCCATTCAAATAATAAAAAATTTGTTAGCAAAAGATCACCCCTATCTCAAATCCATTAGTGATCCATTTCAAATGTAACAATATAAATGTTGTTATATACCTTTGAACATTTGGATCAAATCCAATGACATAGTATGTGATGAACACCCAAACACCAGCTTCAATAAAAGAGATTGGGATCTTAACAATCCAGCTGGCAAGTGAGAAGGCCCATGGCGGGAAGAATAGTAGATCTCGTTGTTTGTAGAATACCGGAAGCTTAATGATGACTATAGGCATCTCAGTTGCTGCATTGTAGAAGATTGTCATCACAGCAGAATATAAAGCGCCCAAGTAGATGACACCATCAGGTGTTACCGACTCCTTGTGAAATTTGCTCCTTAAGAAAACAGTCATGGTAATGAATGCCATGATGGTAATCTAGAAGAAGACAGGGAATAAAATAAAAATTAAGTCTGTCAGTAGTATCACTTTTTCAACTTGAAAGATAACAAACAAATTCTGAACAGTTTTAATAAATAACCTACTAGGATTAGCTTAGATATGTAGATGAATGAATTCCTTTTGAGAAGTAACAGTTCTCTTGCAAAGCAGGCTTTGAGAAGGTCCTTAACACCACAACCATACTTTCTTCTTACTAATGCAGCAGGGTGATTCTTGCTCTTGTCAAAAGGATTTGCAAGTTTATGTCGAAGTTCCTCTCCCACATGAAATGATTTGAATGCCCTCGCAAACTCTTTTGGGGCAATGAAATGATAAGGCTTGTCTGTGGAAACCCAGTATCGCTGTTGATCCTTCAATGAAATCACCTGGGGAAACAACTTCAAGAAAGTTATGTACAAAATAACACGTCTACACGGGTAGCCATACGAACATGAACCTGTATACTATTTATCGAAATTGCATAAGGTAGTTTATACTTCTTGCAAGAAGTCTGCCACTCCTTTCCCTTCAGGGCATTGAAATCCCATGAACTCAAAAAACTCGAGCACGTGCTCATGTGGACCTTGATAGATGATTTCACAATCAGAAAGGAGTAGGATGTTGTCAAAAAGATTGTAAGTCTCAGGTGTGGGCTGAAGGAGGGAAATCACTGCAGTTCCATGAAGAATATGGCCAAATTGTTGCAGATTTTTCACGATCTGAAATGTTGTTGCGCTGTCCAAACCCGTTGATATTTCATCCATAAGAAGCACTGTTGCTGGTCCAACAAGAATCTCACCTACAATTAGTGAAGAAAATCATGTGTTGGAGAAGTATAAAAGATATCATTTAAATCATCAGCTTGACAAGTGCCAGTAATCTTATTTACCTATTGTGACTCGCTTTTTCTGCCCTCCGGAAATACCTCTTATCATTTCATTACCAACAATTGTATCTGCACAGCCTTCCAAACCCAAAATCTTTAAAATGTAATCTGTCAGAACGCTCTCCTTCTGTTCTCCAACTGCAGCTGCCTAGAAGCCATTAACATTATTGACAGCTTCATTATTCCCAAATTGAAACATTTCCTACTAGGGAGTGAGCTTACAAAAACCCTAAAAGTTTGTACAGATTAGAAGCGAGTGAGATGAACATTATTGAAACCTGTTTGCCTATATTCAAGTAATTCAATGAACAATGTCACCTTCATGCCAAAATGAAATCAAAACTAGTCTTTTTGTTACCTTCATGAAGAGATCTATATCAGGATCAGGCTTGACATGGGCTGCTTTCTCTCTTCTGCTCAACTCGGCCAACATCTCTATCAATTACCAATTCAAATATCAATAATGGCACCCAAAGATTTAATTCAAGATCACAGTTAAGAAGCAGAAAGACACCAACCGTATCGATGTCCAACCCCTTGGAATCTGGCAGAATACTCTAAGGTTTCCCTTACAGTCATTTCACCATAATGAAGGTCGGTTTGACTAACATATGCTGCAGTTCTTTGTGGTATGAACTCGTGAAGTCCGTGGCCATTATAAGTCACTTTGCCTGAAACCTACAATTTTGAACATGTAAAACTGTGGAGGCAATGACGCATGGAACAATACACTGAAAAAACTGGCATTTTCACCTTGAGGTCTTTGTCAAGTTTCCCTGCTAAAGCCAGCAATAATGTGGTCTTTCCTGAACTAGGAGGGCCCAAAAGCAATGTCATCCTGTGGCAAACGAGAAGTGCCAGTATACAGAAGTACGTACTTAGATATATCCAGAATCTAGATAAAAAGTCAATCAAGCCATAATTTGTTCTGACTTCTAACCTTTTAGGCTCAACAACTCCACTTATATCTTGTAGGATGGGCAGACATTTCCGAGTTGGGATTATGTGCAGAAGTTTTAAGAAATCCTTTGGGAAAAGAATAAGTGCGATCAGACATGGGCACTTGGGAAGCCATATAATTTAATCGAGGAAAGAAAGAAAGTCCAGAAAAGCAATATGTGCAAGGCTTTATTACCTCTAGCACATTGGTAGTGAAGTTAAATAATGTTGGCAAGGTTTTTCTTCTGCTATGTGCTTCAGCCTCAACTCTTAAATGCTCAAAACGTACTTCAACAGTAGGAATATTGATCCCAGCCCTGATAAATCCAATAATCAGCAGAAACTATTTATCAAAGAAGGTGAGATAAGAACAGAAACAGCACAAATCTCCTGTCAGAAACATAAGATACTCCTGCTGTAGAGAGAAGGGCAAAACTCAGAAAACACTGCTAGGCTGCCATCATAATGACTACTGAAGGGCTTCAACAGGCTTGATGAATATGTTTTATGCAACAATAATCAAAAGAAAAATCTGTAATGCATATACCTTCAAGGAAAATATATTCACTGGAAGATGATGATTCTCCATTAAAGTATTGAATCTATAAATGAAATGAATATATCATATGTTGCATTGATATTGGCACACAGATATATAGAGAAATTGAGCATATTTTGCTCGTAAACTGATTTTTTTTTTTAAACATGTGACAGGAAAATATCTCCTGGCCAACCCAAGGAAAATTCCATAATACAAATTCTCATTGGGAAAATATTTACGTTAGAAAATAATTTCCTGCAAGTGCAGAATTAAATCTTCTTATTTAAGCAGCTTATGGAAAAATATTGCATAAATAGATATCATTGGACCTGGAAAATTTGAGCCTTGAGCTACTGTTAGATAAATAGTATATCCATATACAACACCTTTTCTGGTTAAGGCATGCTAGTCTATCTTATTCTTTCATTAATCAATATATTATATATTGTTGAATGATCGTATAAAATATGAATATTAACTTTGCAGTGCAAGAAAATGCAATTTCAAAAGTTGTGCATCTCAGACCCCAAATTTCTAGTTTACCTTTCAATGCGGGTCTTGAAATTCTTCAAGAAGGTCATATTATCTGCTTCTTTAGCATTCAACAACCTATCAACCAACTCCTTCCTCTGTTGGACACTAAGTTCCTGAAGTTCAATTTGGCGCCCCACACCATCTGAAGTATTCGCCATTATGCCCTTCTTAAGGCGGTCATAGGTGGGGAGCCTCTCAAGTGCAGCCCACAAAAGAGTCTCTTCTTCATCCTCTTTTTCTCTTGATCTTGTAGACCCAAAAGGCCCTTGAGAAGAGTCGTTCCTCCATGTCAAAGAAGTACTCCGCCTTATCCCTCCACTTCTTTGATAAGAACCATTTCTTTCCATTGATAACCGACGGAAACACTTCAACAAAAGAACATACTTAAAACTTAGAGGGTATTAAAATTTCAAATTATCACTTCATATATATATATAACAGAACATGTGCATATAAACAATAACACATTCACCTAACAACCTAATTAAGTTTTTGGACTGATGATTGACATGACAGCAGAGGACCCTGAAACCTGAAACATCTATGCAACCACATAATGAATTCAACATTATCCAAGTTAGGTGATAGGCGATATATTCTATAGCGCATTTAGTAGTTTTTGTCATCATTTACATGTCATTGTGAGAGGTATTTGTGTGAACTTGGTGATTCGGAACCTGTTGAAGAAGTTGAAGAAATCAGGCAAGTTACAGAAGAGCTGAAGTGAAGAAGTTCGGAAGCAGCTGGAAGGCTGGTGAGTCTGGCGCGCCCGCGCGGCACTCGACGCGCCCGCGCTGCTACCCGGCGCGCCCACGCTGCTAGGAGGAAGTGGCCGCGTCGATTCACCAGACAAGAAGCAAGTCAAAGGCTGGCGCGCCCGCGTCGGTCCCTGAAGACGGATTCTTATCCGATTTTCCCTATCTTATTAGTTTTAATATTATATTTTATATTTTTACGGGATGTTAAACCCGATTTTATTAGGTTATATATTATGGCCGAGAAGGCAGGAGAGATTATGAGGTTATTTTCCAGAGACGTAGTTTCCTTTTCTTCATCTCACAAACCCTATGGAGAACTAACTCTCCGTTGTTGCACTTGGTTCTTTGAAGCCTTCAATTGATTTGGTTGTGAGTATTCTACTCTTGTTTGTCCTTTGTTAATTGTTTCGATCTCCTGAGCTTATTGCTTGATTGCTTATTATTGGTTAATCTGGATTGATCACCTAGGTTTATCGATACTAGTCATATTGCTAGGGTTTCCAATTCCAGGTTTGGGGTTGTAGATTCATTGTAGCAAACACAATCACCATACGCGGGTTGCTTGTGGTAGATTGTGAAGGAGATTCGATTACAGGCTATTTTAACGGGTTGTTAGAATCGCTTGTATCTCATTATAATTCATGTTTGAATGCTATCGCTTTATTATTCGGTGAAGGTTTTCCCTTGTAATTTGGTGATAAGTGCTTTTAGGACTGGTAGGACTAAAAGCTATTACACGATCTGAATTGAGAACAATTACTGGACATTAGAACTTGAGATTCATAGAATGCGATGATGAACCATCTCAATTGTTGTGCGGATAATTACCTGGTGTGATACTTTTCCATCATATATTCGCAACCTCTTATTGCAACTTGTTCTGTCACCATTTGCTTACACACAAAACTCCCCTTGAATTGGTTACTTTTGGGTAATAATACTTGCTCTTACAATTGATTCTGTTTCCCTGTGGGTTCGACCCTAACTTACCTACTATACTTGTTATAGTTTGCATCTTAGGAGTTTACTTTGATTAGGCATAACGACCTTAGGCCTGTCAAATTTGGCGCCGTTGCCGGGGAAACGGATTATCTTTGTTCTTGTTTGTCTTATTACCTGTTTGGGTGCGAACCTCTTGCATGGTTCGCACTCGTGCTACTGATCCCCATCTTGTTGTTTTTGATTGGGAAATTGACAGGACATACCACCGCCGTCTTAGAGAACAACCCCAACATTCCCAACAACCCGATCCAATGGTTGATAATGTAAATCAGACGCTGCGACAGCTGACAGCATCAAACATCACACAGCAGGCACCTGCTGTGACAATCCCTGCTATAGGGGATGACAACCATTTTGAGCTAAAGTCTGGGCTGATTCATCAACTGCCCAAATACCATGGATTGGCTGGAGAAGACCCCATCAAGCACATGGGGAAGTTTCATAATGTGTGCATGAGCATGAAACCAGCCAATATATCCGAAGCACAGATAAAGATGAGAGCTTTTGGGTTCACGCTGGTCGATGCTGCGGATGACTGGTACTACAGTCTTCCTACAGGGAGCATCGATACTTGGCCTAAGCTCCACAAGGCCTTCCTGGAGAAATTCTTCCCTGCTAAGAAGGAGAACACCTTGAAGAAGGCAATCAGCAATATAGAGCAAGAAGATGATGAAACCCTCTATGATTACAATGAAAGGTTCAAGAAGCTTTGTGCTAATTGCCCTTTCCATGGCTACAGCACGAAGGACCTAGTCTTATACATCTATGGGGGATTGCTGGAATCTGATAGAAGGATGATTGATGCCGCCTGCGGAGGAAATATTCTGAATGCCACGCCAGAGGGAGCTATGGAGAAGATTCAGGAAATGGCCGAGGGGACTAGAAATTTTGGGAAGTCCACCAGAAAGAAAGGGGTCAACTCGGTAGACTCTAACCAAGCCAAGGATATTGCTGAATTGAAGGATATGGTTAGGAGGCTCACTCTGCAAGGGACTCCTCAACAAATCAAGGCTTGTGGAATCTGCAATGATAACTTCCACCCAACTGATGCGTGTCCTACACTCCAGGAAGACACCGCTGAAGTAAGTGCTATAGGTGGAAATGGACCTCAGAGACCCAGACATGACCCCTACTCAAACTCCTATAACCCAGGTTGGCGGGATCACCCAAATTTCAGATGGAGGGACCCACCGAACCAACCACATCAGCAACAGCCACCTCCCTACAATCAGAGGCAGCAGGGTAACGCTCCCTCTACTGAGTCCATGCTCAATACGCTGACACAGCACTTTACTGCGCATGTTCAGACAACTGAATCGAGCATAAAGGATATACAGAAACAAATGGGGCAAATGGCTGAAGCAATCACGAGAATGGAGGCAAGGACGTCAGGGGGTCTACCATCTCAAACGGTGGTCAATCCAAAGGAAAACGTCAGTGCTATAACTCTTCGGAATGGAAAAGAGCTGAAAGGTCAGGAAGATGAGGAGGAAAGCACGCCAATCTCCGACGTAACCACGCCTAACACTGGCGCGCCCGCGCCACAGTATGACGCGCCCGCGCTGCCTTCTGACGCACCCGCGCTGCCTGCTGACGCGCCCACGGCGAGTCCGATCTCGCCTGAATCTGAGCCCTATGTCGATACATATGTACGACCGAATTTTCCCCCTCTCGGGTCGGAGAAACCAAAACCTCCGTTCCCTGAGGCACTCAAAGAGAGGAGGATAATCGATGATTCAGAGCTTTTCGAGACATTTAGCAAGTGTCAGGTGAACATTCCTCTGCTGAAAATGTTAAAAACTGTGCCCAAGTACGCCAAGTTCTTGAAGGAGCTTTGCACAGTGAAGAGGAATCAGAAGCTGAAAGGAAAAAAGAAAGTGAAAGTGAGTGAGCAAGTATCCGCTATGTTTCAGAGGAGAATGCCGAAAAAGTGCACTGACCCAGGTATGGTTACTATCCCTTGTGTCATTGGAGATGTCAAATTTGATAGAGCTATGCTTGATTTGGGTGCTTCCATAAATGTGCTTCCCTACTCACTTTACAAATCGCTAGATTTAGGACCTTTGCATGAAACTGGAGTAATTGTGCAACTAGCTGACAGGTCTAATAAATACCCTAAAGGAGTAGTGGAAGACGTATTAGTTATGGTCGATAAACTGATTTTTCCTGCAGATTTCTTTGTCCTGGATATGGAACATGATAAGCATGATGCGCCTATTCTGTTAGGTAGACCTTTTATTAAAACAGCTAGGACAAAAATTGATTGTGTCTCTGAGACACTAACAATGGAATTTGATGGAGAAAAGATTGAATTCGATTTATACAAGGCTATGAAACATCCTGCTGATGACCATTCTCTGTGCTCTATTGATGTGATTGAACCATTAGCTCAAGATCTATTTGATATTTCTAGGGAAGATGAGTTGCAGTCAATTATTGAGAATGATATTGACGAGTCCTATACAGAGTTTTCAATTTCATCTAACATGCAGGAATTAGTAGCCCTGATGGATGTAGAAGGTAATTCCCCTACTCTTTTGGGCATTGGCCCCAATCTACTGACTCCAAGCGAAGTGCTTGTTCCATCTGTTGTGCAGGCACCTAAAATTGAACTCAAACAACTCCCTAGTCATCTCAAGTATGCTTTCCTAGGAGTTGATGACACTTTACCAGTTATTGTGTCAAGTAAGCTCTCAGCGGAGCAGGAGGAAAAGTTAGTGGAGGTTCTAAAGGAGTACAAAACTGCATTGGGATGGACCATCGCTGACATCAAGGGAATTAGTCCATCTACATGCATGCACAGGATCCTGCTGGAGGATGGAGCTAAGCCATCACGCCAACCACAGAGAAGGCTCAATCCTCCCATGATGGATGTGGTGAAGAAGGAAGTGCTGAAATTGCTATCAGCAAACATGATTTTCCCAATTTCTGACAGTCAATGGGTAAGTCCTACACAAGTTGTCCCTAAGAAAGGAGGGATTACAGTCGTGGAGAATCAACAAGGTGAGTTGGTCCCTACCCGGACACAAACAGGTTGGAGGGTATGCATAGACTATCGCAAGCTGAATACAATAACCAGGAAGGATCACTTCCCCCTCCCCTTTATTGATCAGATGCTAGAACGCCTTGCTGGGCGCCCCTATTATTGTTTTTTGGATGGATATTCTGGATATTTTCAGGTGGCCATAGCGCCAGAGGACCAGGAAAAGACTACATTCACATGTCCTTTCGGTACTTTTGCATATCGCAGAATGCCATTTGGACTATGTAACGCACCCGGGACATTTCAACGATGTATGGTTAGTATCTTCTCTGAGTACATTGAGAATTTCATTGAAGTATTCATGGATGATTTCACAGTACATGGGGATAGCTTTGATACTTGTTTGAGCCATTTGGCACTAGTGTTGAAAAGATGTGTTGAAACTAATCTGGTTTTAAACTCTGAAAAGTGTCATTTTATGGTAGAACAGGGAATTGTTTTAGGTCACATAGTCTCTGCAAAGGGTATTGAGGTCGATAAGGCGAAGATTGATGTAATTCAATCTCTGCCTTATCCTACTAATGTGCGCGAAGTTCGTTCTTTCCTAGGCCATGCAGGTTTTTATCGCAGGTTTATCAAAGACTTTTCAAAGATATCCTCACCCTTGTGCGACCTTCTGAAGAAAGATGTGACCTTTGCACTCACACAAGAGTGCAAAGAGGCGTTCGACCAGCTGAAAGGACGCCTCACTAGTGCACCAATCATTCAGGCACCAGACTGGTCTCGCCCATTTGAGATCATGTGTGATGCGAGCGACTATGCAGTGGGAGCAGTGCTAGGCCAAAAAGAGGGAAGAGCCTCTCATGTGATCCATTATGCTTCCATGACTCTGAATGGAGCGCAGCGCAACTACTCCACCACTGAGAAAGAAATGCTAGCTGTGGTGTTTGCACTAGAGAAGTTTCGACAGTATCTGCTTGGGGTCAAAGTGATTATCTACACAGATCACGCAGCTCTCCGCTACTTGATGACAAAGAAGGAGACAAAGCCAAGATTAATTCGATGGGTCTTGTTGCTCAGCGAATTTGATGTGGAGATTAAGGATAAGAAAGGAGCGGAGAATCTGGTGGCTGACCACTTAAGCAGATTGGTGAATGAGGAGGACAAGCCGGAGTCACAGAAACCCATCTTAGGCACGTTTCCGGATGACACATTATGCAGAATCGAGCACAAAGGCACGCCGGAGTCTGGCGTGCCCACGTCAACAGCTGACGCGCCCGCGCTGCTCCATGGCGCGCCCGCGCTGACCCCTGACGCGCCCACGCTGTTGCTTCTCAGCCCATCTCAGCCCGTTCTGAGACTCCACTCTGTAGGCCCTTGGTACCGGGACATTGTGAACTACTTAGTTTGTGGGGAATTTCCTCCGGATCATACCAGGGCCCAGACGGAGAAGATTCGAAGAGAAGCAAACCACTATGTTTGAGATGACCCATACCTTTGGAAACATTGTGCTGATCAGGTAATTCGTCGTTGTCTTCCAGATAATGAGGTACGATCTGTTCTTGAATTTTGTCATTCTCAAGCATGTGGGGGACATTTTGGTGCCAATAAAACTGCTAGAAAGGTACTTGAAGCTGGATTTTATTGGCCACATATTTTTAAAGATGCTTACTCTTTCTGCAAGGCATGTGATAGGTGTCAAAGATTAGGGAATATCTCTCAAAGGAATGAAATGCAACAATCACCAATGATTTTCTGCGAAATCTTTGATGTTTGGGGCATTGACTTTATGGGACCTTTTCCTAGTTCTTGTGGGAACTTGTATATTTTACTTGCGGTGGACTACGTTTCCAAGTGGGTGGAAGCGAAGGCCACCAGAACTGATGATTCTAAAGTTGTGGCAGGGTTCTTGAAAAGCAATATTTTTGCCAGGCATGGTATTCCTAGAGCGCTGATTAGTGACAGGGGTACCCATTTCTGCAACAAAACTGTGACTGCCGTGCTAAAAAAATATCATGTCACACATAGAGTTTCCACCGCATACCATCCACAGACGAATGGCCAAGCAGAGGTGTCCAATAGAGAAATCAAAGCCATTCTCGAGAAGACTGTGAATCCTAACAGGAAGGATTGGAGTTTGAGACTTGATGATGCGTTGTGGGCTTATCGCACTGCTTACAAAACTCCAATTGGGATGTCTCCTTTCAGACTTGTCTATGGTAAAGCATGTCATCTTCCTGTTGAGCTGGAGCACAAGGCTTGGTGGGCAGTGAAACAATGCAATATGCAGAGTGACGGGGTCGGAGAACACAGGAAGCTACAGTTAGGCGAGCTCGAGGAGTTACGGTTGGACGCCTATGATAATGCGGCAATCTACAAGGCGAAGACCAAGGCATGGCATGACAAGCACATCCATAGGAAGGACTTTAAAGCTGGTGACAAAGTCCTACTCTTTCAGTCTCGCCTGAAACTCTTCGCTGGGAAGCTCAGGTCAAAGTGGGGGGGACCATACATTGTTGCTGAAGTTTTCCCACATGGAGCTGTAGAGTTATATGACCCGAATAGCCACAAGAAGTTTAAGGTAAATGGTCAAAGGCTTAAGACATACTATGAAGGGTTCCCAAAGGAGGCTATGGATGAGTTAGCTTTGGAGGAGCCAAATGCAGAGTTAGAATAATCGAAAAGGCTTAGTCGAGCCAGCGACATGAAACAAAGGCGCTGCTTGGGAGGCAACCCAAGGTATTGCATTCTTTCCCTTAACTCGATTTTATTGTAACTTGTAGGTAATAAAGACGGAGTTTTTAGCGACGAATTGCACCCGCATTTCGGACCCACTGCTTCCACAGTGTTAATTTTCGTCTAAAAAAAAAAAAAAAAAAAAAAAGCCCCACGGGCTGGAAAACCCGCTTTGGGCCAGCCCGCCATTTTCAAGCCCCATCATCACTACCCATCACCATCCCCTCAAATACCACCAAAACCCTACATCCCCCACACTCTCTCACCTTCCCCACACCCTCTCCTCTCACACCCAATCTCCTCCACACTCCACTCAAACACCCCCCACCAGGGTCCCCACACCCCGTCCCCCTCCCTTCCTTCAACACATCGGCGGGCTCCACATCGACAAGCTGCTTTCGACGAATTTCCGGATCTGCAGAAATCGCCGACGCGGCCGCGCCACCCCTAACGCGCCCGCGCCTGTCAGAGAAAACCACCAAACAGCTGACACAACCGACGCGGCCGCGCTTCCACCAGACGCGCCCGCGCTGCTACTCGACGCGCCCGCTCTGTGCTCCAACTTGCCCGCGTCTGCCCCCTGCGCCGAGACTCCGCTGTTCTTCGTGAGTTACTCCCGCTGTCCTTATTTCGATTCCGATTTAGTCCTATTATCTATCGAGTATGAGTTCATCGGAGGAGGAGGCGAGTCGATCTGATAATGGATTAGAAATGTCTGATGAGGAATGGGCTATTTACAATAAGGTTGGCTGTGTCAGTTCTACGAAGTATTTGCATGGAGAGACACTTCAGAGACTTCAGATGCTAGATTGTATGCAGAAGTGTCTAGCTCACGCTGGTATTAGTGACTTTTTGGAATTGAGAGCGGTAGGATACCCGGAACTGTGCAAGCAGTTCCTCGCAACATATCAGCTTTACCTTGGGGAGAACAGAATTAGAGGGGTTGCTTTCAGATACAATGGCACTACCTACAGGGCTTCTGCAGCAAGGTTGCGAAAAGCTTTGGGAGTCACTAAAGCCCCAACTGATGGATGGGTAACAGCCGCGACCGACGCAGACCTTGTTGCATTCTTTAGAGTGGTGTCTGGAGAGGAATTCTTGACCAGTAACGAGTACAACAGCAGGATTACTCATCCTGTCTTCCGTATGTTGTGCAAGATCGTTTCTGGAACATATTATGGGCTGATCACAGATACAAAGCTTTCCATGACGCACCTGCGGTTTGCTTACAGCGCTGTGCCTACTGCAGATTATACGCCTGACTGGGTTAGACTCTTTTTCGATGGCCTCGACAGGATCAGAAAGGATCGCAGTGCCGCTGGACCAGAAATGGTCCAGAGCGGACTTATTACTCGGGTAGCCATTGCTGCAGGCGTTGGGCAAAATGGTTTGCAGGCACTGGAGGAGCAGGTCATAGCGAGGACCTATACAGAGGAGTATCTGCGAAGGTGTTTGATGCTTGATACTGCACCGGATGGGGGAGCCATTTGGTGTACAGGCAAGAAGAAAGAGCATCAGTTCAGGCTCCCTAAGCCCCTTCCTTGGTCTGAGACTTGGGCTGATTGGTACATTGAGGCCGATTACTTTCCGACGTTAGTTCTAGGTAGACGGCGTCGCCTTGAGGTGGGTAGCAGTAGTGGCACAGCTGGAGCTGCCACGGATGAGGATGCGCCTGTGGCTCCGCAGGCGTTTGTTCAGACAGATACACAGGGTTTCGCACAGAACCCACAGCAGGAGATGCCTGCTTATCAGACCCCCTCTCACGGTTGGGATTCTCAACCGACATATCAGAGCCAGCAGGATTCACATCAGTGGGCCCCTTGGCCCCCACAAGCTTTTCAGGATGCCCATCAGCAGCCTCACCAGTGGGGCTACCTGGTTGATCAGATTGGCCTTCTGCGCCAAGACGTGGGGAGTTTGACGACAGTGACGAACCAGATTCTCCACCAGCAGGCCGACATCCTAGAAGGCTTTGGCGAGTTCAGAGAGATGAGGGAAGAGCTGCGCCGCATGCGAGAGGATTACTCTCGCCACTATCCACCCCCTTAGTGAGTCCTTCTGTTTCCTTTCTCCCTACTTATATCTGTCTTCTTTCACATTGAGGACAATGCTTCATTCAAGTATGGGGGAGGGAAAGGATTTACATATCTTGTACATATTTCATTTCCGCATTATTTTTGTACAGATTCTGCACTTGTTATTAAAAAAAAAAACAGAAAAAAAAAAAAAAAAAAAAGAAAGCAATCAAAATCCTGGGATGAGTTGAAAACCCGAAAGGGCGACTCAGGCAAAAAGCAGGTAGTCTGGCGAGCCTTAGGCTTTGGCAATATGAGACTTGAGGAAAGTGAGAATGTTTATGTGAGTACCATCTTTGAAAAAAAAAAATGAGTGGCTTGGTGAAAACCCGAAAGGGCGCCTTGGCAAGATGAGCGTTTACTTTGAGTGTTTAGGATTGATCTCTTGGCGAAGGCGACATAAGAAGTGGAGTGATAAGGAGGTTTTCGGGTAGGCCACTGGGAGCCATAAGGTGTAGATGGTTGAGATACAATTATAGATCTCATTTTCTATTTTGATTGTCTTTTGGGCTGATTGTTGAGATGGTGAAAACTACTAGTACTTAGTGTTCGTTTTCCTTGTACTGTCTGTGAACCTTTGAGATTTATGGTGAGAGTAGGCTTAACTTCTATGCTTACTCGGGACGAGTAAAGGTTTAAGTATGGGGGAATTTGATAGGCGATATATTCTATAGCGCATTTAGTAGTTTTTGTCATCATTTACATGTCATTGTGAGAGGTATTTGTGTGAACTTGGTGATTCGGAACCTGTTGAAGAAGTTGAAGAAATCAGGCAAGTTACAGAAGAGCTGAAGTGAAGAAGTTTGGAAGCAGCTGGAAGGCTGGTGAGTCTGGCGCGCCCGCGCGGCACTCGACGCGCCCGCGCTGCTACCCGGCGCGCCCACGCTGCTAGGAGGAAGTGGCCGCGTCGATTCACCAGACAAGAAGCAAGTCAAAGGCTGGCGCGCCCGCGCTGCTACATGGCGCGCCCGCGTCGGTCCCTGAAGACGGATTCTTATCCGATTTTCCCTATCTTATTAGTTTTAATATTATATTTTATATTTTTACGGGATGTTAAACCCGATTTTATTAGGTTATATATTATGGCCGAGAAGGCAGGAGAGATTATGAGGTTATTTTCCAGAGACGTAGTTTCCTTTTCTTCATCTCACAAACCCTATGGAGAACTAACTCTCCGTTGTTGCACTTGGTTCTTTGAAGCCTTCAATTGATTTGGTTGTGAGTATTCTACTCTTGTTTGTCCTTTGTTAATTGTTTCGATCTCCTGAGCTTATTGCTTGATTGCTTATTATTGGTTAATCTGGATTGATCACCTAGGTTTATCGATACTAGTCATATTGCTAGGGTTTCCAATTCCAGGTTTGGGGTTGTAGATTCATTGTAGCAAACACAATCACCATACGCGGGTTGCTTGTGGTAGATTGTGAAGGAGATTCGATTACAGGCTATTTTAACGGGTTGTTAGAATTGCTTGTATCTCATTATAATTCATGTTTGAATGCTATCGCTTTATTATTCGGTGAAGGTTTTCCCTTGTAATTTGGTGATAAGTGCTTTTAGGACTGGTAGGACTAAAAGCTATTACACGATCTGAATTGAGAACAATTACTGGACATTAGAACTTGAGATTCATAGAATGCGATGATGAACCATCTCAATTGTTGTGCGGATAATTACCTGGTGTGATACTTTTCCATCATATATTCGCAACCTCTTATTGCAACTTGTTCTGTCACCATTTGCTTACACACAAAACTCCCCTTGAATTGGTTACTTTTGGGTAATAATACTTGCTCTTACAATTGATTCTGTTTCCCTGTGGGTTCGACCCTAACTTACCTACTATACTTGTTATAGTTTGCATCTTAGGAATTTACTTTGATTAGGCATAACGACCTTAGGCCTGTCATTAGGTAATTATAAGACTTCACCTCCCATGACATATGAAATTATGAATTGATACACGACTTATAGGATAGCATAATGCCCACTTAAGAAATGGATGAAACTATAAAGACTACACTCTTCTATCAATCATTCAATCCCGTATGATCAAGTTCAGATTAAAATCTTATACCTAACAGTTGGACCAAAAACTAAACTTCCCAGCACAATCTTCATCAATACTTTAACTAACAATACTAGCAAATCTTGTTAATTACTTGAGAATTATCCATTGCATTGTTATATTAGTGCTTACAGCTAAAATAAACTTTCAACAAGTACACAACTCTCATTGAGGAATCTCTAGAAGTTCTATCTACAACACAATGGCTCCATGAGACATTAAAGAGAAGGTCAGAACTCAGAAGGGAAAGCAAATTAAGGTTTACATTTGATAACAACGGAATTGTGTAATTAGCTCACACTAAACCCCTAATTATCAGTGTTAATTGTGTTTAATTGATGGGTTTGGGGAATCTCAATGTGTGTTTTCACATCAAAAAACTTCTCTCAAGTTAATTCCTCAAATCTCCATTTCATTACCATATCTCCATTTGGGCTTGGTTGAATCGCAATTCCTACACTAATCTAACCTGATCGCCAAACTAACCAAACAAAAAGCTCAGGTAACACACTCTTATCACACACACAGACCCAGTTAACCAGCAATTCACCCATCAGGCGATTAAATTCCAGGTAAAAGTAGAGGTTTTACCTGCTTGTAAAAGCCATGGCACCGGGAAGAAGAAATTAAGCATCAATGGGATGGGACAAGCCATTGCAGAGACGCACGTTGCAAGGGGAATTAGTAGCGGCTAAGAAGATGAATCAAACTCCTTGACAAACAACACTTGATTTGAGAAAGTAAAGGACTTTGAAATGAAATTTCAGAGAGTTGGGTATGACAAAACTAGAGCCCAATCAAGAAACCCTTGCCTGCTTTTACATTTGAAATTGAATCAGATAAGTTTAGACACTAGTTCGGAGTTTGGGACTGATCTAGTGATAAATCAAGGTTTAGAAATTACTCCCTCTCCTCTGTTTTATAAAAACTATATAAAATATTAATTTTTTAAAATTATACTACATCCGTTCGAAAATATAGGTTCGTTGACTTTTTTGGCACGTTTTTAAGGAATTAAAAACTATATAAAATAATATATTTTTATTAATTTTTTTACATAATTATATACTTACTAGTGTAGGTTTCATCCCGTGTACGGAGAATACATTTATACAATATTATAAATAATATATATAGATTATAATAAATAAAAAATAATAATCTAAATATAAATAATTTTTCCAACTAAAAAATAGTAATATACATATAAATAAAATTAGTCTGACATTTCATATATAAATATATTTTTTTCTAAATATATTTTATATCATTACGTTAGTTTACTAAAATATTTATATATGGATGGAATGTGGCTACATTTTATGGCTACATAATATTTTAATAATTTATAGACGATTCCATCGTTTATAATCGAAAAGAAGATTTTGACCTCAAAAAACAGTATAGATATAAATAAAATAAAAATGATTAAATAATTAATTTTGATATAAATAATTCTCTCCGCCGAAAAATAATCTAGATATAAATAAAATAGCACATGTAAAATGCTTTAGGGTTCGACTTTCCCATGTTCTCGGCATTCGCAGCTCTCTCTCGATGTCCTTCAACTTTCTCTCTGCTGGTCTTCTTGGCTGAGATCTTTGGTATTCGGATGTCCTCTTGTATTTTGCCTTTTTAGGGTTGTTTCAGGATTGTTAGTCCGTCTGTCGTTTCCCTTCGGCCTCTCGTTTTTCCTAGACTTCTGTTGTCGTCTGGGATTACGAATTATTTCCTTTTAAATAAAATAAAATAAAATAGCACATGTCAAATACTTTTATTTATCTATTAATATTTTTGGTAAGTATGAATACGAAATATTTTTATCAATTAACTAAAATATATATATATATATATATATATATATATATATATATATATATATATATATATATATATATATTGTGTCTTATATAATAACTTTATATAAACTATGATAACATATTATTTTATTAATTTTTTCTCTAGGATCAACCACAACGTGCCACATAAGATTTTATTCATTATGATGAACCACAATGCGCCATGTAGGACGCTATATATCGGTTTTAGTATATGTATAGATAGATAGACAGAAGATTAGTAATATATACTCCTTAAAAAAACGTGTCAAAAAGTCAATGGACTTATATTTCTGAACGGGGGAGTATTATATTTATTATTAATAAGTATAATAGTATTATTTTTCAAAAATTATTTAAAAAGTTATATTTTATATAGTTTTTTGCTTATCAATGTGATGATTGTACACAGATAAGAAAATAATTAAAAATCTAAGAGATAATTATTTGGAGGCAAAATTTCTAAAATGGTGAAAAAAGCCGTAATTTTAAATGTGGGATTGTGAATCAACAATGGGTGGGATCTTCTTTTTCGTTGGGTTATGGCAATCGGAGTTGGAATTGATTAAGGTGTGTGCGAGTCGACTTCTTGTTCGGGAATGCGCTACTTGGAGGTTTGTCTTCATTGTTCACACGGATTTTTGATGTATTGTTGGTCAGCGGTGCTGTTTTATGATGATTCTTTATAGGCCTGTCCACGGGTCAAGGGTCATGGCGGGTCACGGGTTTAGGGCGAGGGTTTTGTGAAAATGACTAGCTAGGTCGACATTTTTTTTTTTAAAAAAAAAGGTTGTTTTGGGATAAAATTAAAAAAAATCGATTTTTTTTTAAAAACATGTCAACCTGTGACCCGCTGGGTCTCCTGAACCCGTCGACCCGCCTCCCCACGGGTTCGAGTGCGGGTTATGAGTTTCTGACTCGGGATCCGTCGGGTCTAACCTGTGGACATGCCTAGTCATTGACTTTGTCTATAGTCTATATCCCCAACTTACTTGATTTAATTTTGCCTAGATTTGTATGGTTTGACAGTCTTCTATTTGCCGACTTGTCAGCGATCGAAATTCAAGTATATCCGATCTCGAATTCTTACTTAATTAAAAAATCATGATTTTTTATTTTAATATAATTGTTTCCTTTTCCTACGGTGTTGTTTCGGGTTGTGCTTGACTTCGTCTTTCGTCTACGTTCTCGTCTTGTTCGGTTTAATCGTGTTTTGTTTCGCTTTTGTAGAGCTCTAACCTTCGAAGTTTATATATGTCTGACGTCGAATTCTTTTCTACTATAAAAAAAAGTAAAAATTGTTTCCTTTTCCAAATAGTTGAATAAGAGGCAAATCTTAACCCTTCAATTAAAATAGTCAAATAGATGATCAAGATTAATCCAACTCCATCAACGAAGTTAAGGCTCAACTTCATGGGATCTCATCCATGTTTTGAACTGTACCGATTCTTTCTCCTCCTCCATCTCATTTCTCCCCTTTGATTCGCGCCTCTCCATCTCCCACCCTAATTTGTTCTCTACCCTTTCACAAAACTAAACAAGAAAATACAAGCAATAATAACTGAGAGTGAGAGCGATCAAACAAAGTTTCCACTGTTTAATTCCTCACATCGAATTTGTTTTTTTTTTTTTTTTTACGCGTCCAATGCAAATCCGAGCTTGCAGATGGCGTGCATGAAGCTTGGCTCCAAATCGGAATCTTTCCGCCGGGAAGGCCACACTTGGTACTCCATTCCTAATTCCTTTTTTTGTCTTTTTGATCGATCAGATTGAAATCCACTTCTTGAGATTAGGTTTTCGGCTTTAGAAATCACTTTGATCGCTTTGATTGGCTCACAATGTGAGTGAATTTGGTTTATTCAGTTCCCATGGCGATTGTGTTCGTCGATTAGGGTTTTTTTTGTTCATCTTGGGCAGTGATCGATTGAAACAACCTGATTGATTTGATTTTACTGAATGCTACTATGTATACATGTCTTATTCCCTCTGTGCCTTCACTTTTCATCTTTATAATTAGAAATTAAAAAAAAAAAAAAAGATGTGTAATTAAAACGGAAAAAATTGAAACCTTCCACAAAAAAGAAAAGAAAAGATAAGAGATGGTTTTGTTATTTTCTCTTTCAACATTTGGATTTTGATGAATAAAACAGTAGAGTAGTGATTTATCATTCAGTGAAAGATGATGCCATGATGGATTGATGGTGACCTCAAGATATGTTTTCAGAAAAAATTGGTTGAGTCTTTATAATGGATTTGAGAAAAACACATATGAAAACCATATGTTATAACCCATTATGATTGTCCCCTCTATTGTTCACTAGACTCGTTAGAGGATTAAACTTATTTAGGTTCAATACAACTCAGTCGAGCCTAGCTACTACCTAGCATCAAACATAGGTCACAACTTGGTTTTCTGCTATGGTTTTTCATCATCATACAACACTTGTATACAACATATAACACATACACATATTACATGCCAAATACAACTTAGGAAAGTAAACATATAACTTTACACTTGATATGGTAATGCTCTTGAGACTTGATATTTTCAGGGTTTGCGCGTCTGGGCTAGCAAGCGATGTCACCATTGAAATTGGGGAAATGTCATTTCAGCTTCACAAGGTTTTACTTTCCTTAAAGTTAATGCTGCATTTGCTTTGATTACTCACATAATGTATCCTAAGTTTTGTGAATTAATGTATATCAATGGCAGTTCCCCTTGATTTCCCGAAGTGGTGTTCTAGAGAAGAAAATAGGAGACGCCTCCACCAGTAGCATAGATGAAGGATCGTCCATTTGTGTGGTTAAGTTGGATGACTTACCGGGTGGATCCAAAGCCTTTGAGCTTGTAAGCAAATTCTGCTATGGTATCAAGCTAGAGCTTACCGCCCTCAATGTCGTGAGCCTGAGATGCGCGGCTGAGTACCTTGAGATGACTGATGAGTATGGAGAGGACAACTTAATCTCACAGACTGAGACATTCCTGAATGAAGTCTTCAGCTGTTGGACTGACTCTATGAAGGCTCTCGGATGCTGCGAGGAGGTTCTAGTACATGCCGAGGAGACCCACATTGTCACTAGATGCATCAACTCCTTGGCAGTGAAGGCTTGTGCAGATCCTACATTGTTTAACTGGCCATTGGTATCACTCAGCTGCTCGAATAGTGAGAATGTGTTGAGTCCAAGAGATGCTGGCTTGTGGAATGGGATCTCTAGGTCGTCCAAGTCAAGGCCTATAACCGAAGATTGGTGGTACGAGGATGTATCTTTCCTCAGCTTACCATTGTACAAGAGGCTGATGAAGGCGGTTGAATCTCGTGGGATGAAGCCAGAGAGGATCGCGGGCTCTCTGATGTTCTATGCTAAGAGGTACCTCCCATCAATGAACCGACAATGCAGTGTCAAGGAGTCAACCGGGCTAGCAACTCCGACTCCACCTGAATCGGATCAAAGGAACCTTTTGGAGGAGATTGTGGCTATGCTTCCTACTCAAAAGTGTGTCACTCAGACCAAGTTCTTGCTCAGGCTCCTTCGGAGCGCAATGGTGCTCCATGCCAACCCTGCTTGTATGGAGAACCTCGAGAAACGAGTCGGGTTACAGCTTGATCAAGCATCATTGGTTGACCTGCTAATGCCAAACATGGGCTATGCCACAGAGATGATGTATGATGTGGATTGCGTGCAGAGAATCGTCGACCATTTCATGGCAGAGCAGCTGCTTGGGATGTCTGGAGCCTCTACTCCTCAGATGGTAGTTGAGGATGATCAACCAATGGACAGATCCCAATCATTGGCGGCAGTAACAATCGTGGCTGAGCTAGTGGACTCGTACCTTGCTGAGGTCGCTACCGATGCTAACCTGAAGCTCCCCAAGTTCCAGGCACTTGCTGCTGTGATCCCTGATTATGCTAGACCGCGCTATGATGGCATTTATCATGCTATCGACGTCTACCTAAAAGTATGTCTCCACTTTCTTCCATCCACTCCTTTGAATAGATGAATTCACTAACATCTTGTATGAGATGTCAACAATGTCGAGTAATCTGTCAACTAGATATTGAGCAAAAACTTCCTTTTCAATCATTGCAGTCACATCCATGGATGACGGAGTCCGAGAGGGAACAGATCTGTAGAATCATGAACTGCCAGAAACTATCAGTGGAGGGCAGCACACATGCAGCTCAGAACGAGAGGCTTCCCCTACGAGTAGTCGTTCAGGTTCTATTCTTCGAGCAGCTGAGGCTTCGAACACAGATCTCCGGATGGTTGTTTGTGTCCGAAAACCTTGAGAACTCACATGGAAGGCTAAACCAGGATGATCCCACAGATGACCGAGTCCTTGGGGTGCTCGAGGATGTCAAAGACCGTGTATCAGACCTCGAAAAGGAGTGTGTGCACATGAGACATGAGATCAAGAAGCTGGCAAAGACTAAAAAAGGATGGAGCCTATTCTCTAAAATGTTTCTGTCAAAGAAGAAGCCTGTTAACTTGGATTCGAAGCCCGCTTTCGATAGGGATCTTCACACTCCTCAAGCGAAACAGCACGAGCAACCAAACGGAAAGGTACCTGACCTCAATCTTCAATAAGTCATCAAAGTTAGAGGATTACATATTAACATTGTTTTCTTTCTCTCTCGGATTTTTCTTCACCGATTTCGTTTAATTTGGATGTTAAATTCTTTTATTGTGGATGTGATGGTACTTTGAGACATTGTTCAGCTGCATAGATTTCAGATAGTGTGATCAGTTTTAATACTCAAATTACATGAATAGAGTTTTTTTTTTATATTTCTTTTATCCTTGATCTTGAGCTTTATGACTCTTTACCTTTTGTGAGGCCTACTATTATGTGGCTCTATTGTTCTATTGTCCTATTATTCCGGGTCTATCGGAAACACTATCTCGACTTGTTCGGGGAAAGAGTGTGTACATCCTGACCCCCAAACCCCGCTTTAACGCGGGATTAACTGAGTTGTTGTTGTTGTTGTATATCTTTTGTCTATCTATTCTATCAGTATTCATGCAGTGTTAAACATAGGGCAACTCTGATTTTGAGGAAAGTAATACATTGTGTGATTCATGAAATTTATACAAGGCAAAATGTGTCAATAATGAAATTTACAAGAGGTTGTTTCTATGGACTAACTCTCTTAGATGCATTTACTATAAGGAAGGCCTTATTCACAAAGAAGCAATCGAAAGAAAAATAAATAAATTGAATGAAATTAAAGTAAAACACAGTGAAACAATTTTGAACTCCTTGTGTTGCTAGAGCCTAGAGGTATTTAGGGGTTGACAGTATACTCTCTTCTCTTCTGGTGTCTTTCCATTCTCGACAATGTTCTAAAAGGCGCTAGGCGGCCGCTAGGCGATGGGTGGCCGCCTAGTGCCTAGGCGGTTAGGCAGGTGCCTAGGCGCCGGGACTTAGAACAAACTTGATTATTTCCTTATATTTTGACGAATAACACTTGTCAATAATTCATATAATGTAATAATAATCCATAATATCACTTATAAACCCAAATTTGTAGTAGTTAACTAACACTAAAGTAAATAAACACAAAAGTACTTGTCTGACTAACAACTCTAAACCTCATAAAATCCAAAATTATAAGTTCGACTGAAAAGCAAATGCATCCCGACATGGGGATAAAAAAACCCTAAGTCAACTAATCATATTCTTAGAAGTGCAAATTGAATAATCGTTGGACTAGGCGGTGCCCAGGCGGCGCCTAGGCGGGACTAGGCGGTTCAAGGACGAATTTCCGCCTAGAGGTCCGCTTAGGCTTAAAAATTCCTAGGTCCCATCCCGCCTAGCGCTTAGGCGCGATTTTTAGAACACTGATTCTCGACAACGAACGTCGTCTTTAATTCCCCACATTGTGTGTAGCAGCTCCAAGTGAAAGTGAATGAACTAAACGCCTGCTCCCAAGAAAACCAATAATTCCAAATCAAGTTTGCATCTTGATAGCTAAACTATGATCAATCTTTCATTTACTAACATGGGTTGTTAGCTGTGAACTGGAATGCAGTTCAAACTCCAGTAGGGACTCCGATGGTGTTCCTCTCAGGAGGATCTACCAAGTTGAAGTTTGATGGGTCTTTTTTAGGATTAAAGTTGCCTTGTCCAGTTCCCACAACAAAGAAGTTGTAGCCATGAAGATGGAAAGGGTGGGATTCAACAGATAGGTGGTTAGTTTCCTGCAACACTAGCTCCACTGTGTTGTTGTACTCCAATCGGCCTACTCGAGTAACAAGGCTTGTCCTCAGGTTAGCCGTCAATGGCGCACCTGTGTAGTTAAATGGCTTCGGTGGCTGGTCAAGGAAATTGGTCTAGAAAACACCCGAGATGCTAGGGTAGTGAGCCTGTAAAAGAGTAGTCCATGGCATCACAAGGTGATGTTGTTCAACGATGTGGTTAGCTGGGTTCCATTAGTGCAGCTTTCAAAGCTCAATCCTATAACTTCAAATAATGATATTATCATCCATACTAAATCGGAAGAGATACCAGCGTTATCTTGCTTTATATCTTAGCTTATAATGCAATATGATGTAGGATAATGCATTATACTCAGCAATCCAAACACACCCTAAGCGGCAAGAAATTTGCACACAAAAAATCACACGGAGCATATGGGAAATGTTGCTAAAAAATATGCTTCCTTGCTTCTTCTACCGCTTTTGGAAGTTGAATGCCTTGATGGCGAAGGCAAAGGTGAAGGCGAAGACGAGTGTGAACCCCACGACAACCCCAGCAACGACTCCCAGCATCTCGTGCTCGAATCCGAAGTAGTCTCTGACAAACTCCGCCACAGTCAAGTCTGTGCCTTCGAGCTTTGAATGCAAGTCCCCGAACTGCGACGAGATTAGCCCGTTCAGGGTCCACCCAACGGGGCAGATCCAGTAGTACCATCTCCACCACACTGGGATCCTCTGTAGCACTCAAACCAAGAGATCATTGATCATGGCATTGTTAGCAATCCGAAACTCGCAGCCAATAAGTAGGTGTATGAATGGGCATTGTGAAGATATCTTACCGTTCTAGGGATGACGAACCCGGAGAACAGGTTCCAAATACTCGAGAGGCCAGCGATCATGACCGAAGCAACGTGTAGGTTTGGTGTGATGCCCACAAGCATCATTCCGTAGAAGGTGTAGTACAAGAGCGTGAAGAACATGAAAAAGATAAACCAGAAGAACTTGGCAGCCGACCATTCGTATCCAATCATAGAGTACACTATCACGCCATACACGATTGCTTGTACGAAGATGTATGGTATCTCGATCAAAACCTAGCCGAGCAAACACAATTGAAAAGAAACGAATTAGCATATTAAGAAAATAGGATAGATTTCGACGAAAGTTGTACATTGCACTGACTTGTGCAAGCGCGTATGGCAATGAAGAGTACATCCTAGCTGCTCTTTCTCTGTAGAACACCGTCCTTTCGACAGATACGACAGGCTGAACAGCATTAGAATATTGACCACCAAGAAACAAAACAGCATCATAGATGCAACCCATCGCGTTGAACAGATCTTCTTCCGTTTGGCTGAAAATATTCAGGAAAAGAAATCATTGTCCTTTTAAACATTTGGTTTAGGAAGTCACAGAAGAAACACTACGAGTTTATGATTAGATGAAGCTTACTATTTCTTGCCAAGATCCCAGAACATAACCCCAAACATAAGGCCGGTGAATGTTGTAAAGAAAAACCTCATAAGGGTGTAGGCTGGGTTCCTCCAATATGACCAATACTGTTTCCACAAGATAGCGAATAGCTGAACTGAGAACGGTTGTGAATATTTGGTCGCGAAGTGGAGATCTTGCGAACCAGGACTTGATTTGCTGAGCTCTTGAATGAGAGCTTTGTTTCTCCTGTAAAAGAATCCAAATATATGATCATATATAATTGAAAAACCTAAAAAAACAAACACTATTGGTCTAAAATACATTGAAGTCCTACCTGTACAGATCTGATTCTCTGTATATACAACTAAAATCTACGCCTAAAGCGAGTTCCTGGGCGGGAGAAGTGACCTCTAGCATCCAAGTTGCGGGATTGTAAACACCCTCGATCTTGGGAACACCAGGAATGCTCTAATGAAGCAAAAAATGATGGATTAAGTTGGTGCACGTCTTAAGATTGATCATAGCATAAACTCAATAAATTTACCTCAAAGTAATTGATGAGATGGCAAGAGTGACGCCCCAATGGACCCACATATATGGCTTCCCCTCCTCTTTTGAGCAAGAAGAGCTCATCAAAGGATTCGAATATGTCAATGCTGGGTTGGTGGATGGTGCACACAACTGTTCTTCCACCATCCACGGTGTTCCTTACTGCCCTCATGACAATAGCTGCAGCTCTTGCATCCAAGCCAGACGTGGGTTCGTCCATGAATATGATTGATGGGTTCGCCACTAGCTCAACTGCAATAGTAAGCCGCTTTCTCTGTTCTATGGAGAGACCACTCACACCCGGTAGCCCAACCAACGCCCCCCTCAATGAGGTCAGCTCAACAAGCTCCATAACCTCTTCCACAAACAACTGCAAGAAAATATTAACTATTCCGTCAAATTGGGGCAGAAAAAAACATTCATTCTGAATTTGTGCGACATCTAAATTTACCTGTCTAGTTTTCACATCAACTTCAGAAGATAACCTCAGCCAAGCTGAGTAAAGCAAGGCTTCATAGACAGTCACATATGGAGAATGGATATCAATCTGCTCACAGTACCCAGAAATCCGAGCAAAGGTCTCTTGCTTCTTTGGGTAACCAGAAACAGTTACCGTTCCAGTTATGTAGCCTCCAGTTTTCCTACCAGCCAAGACATCCATGAAAGTCGTCTTACCAGCTCCACTGACACCCATTAGAGCAGTGAGAACACCAGGCCTAAAGGCTCCGCTGATCCCCTTGAGAAGCTCTAGTTTGTCCTCGGTTACACCTTGTGACTTCATTTCCTACCAAAGATAAACTCATTAGTTTCATTCTGAAGTGAAAATCCAGGCATTTTGCAAGTATTAGTAGTAAACAAGTTTGACAAAAATAGGCAAATAGACCAATTGCTTTACTTACTGGTGGCATGTCGACAGAATATCTGATTTCGTCAAAGGTAAGAGAGTGCTGCTCAAATGGAAGAGCCATCGCTTTTTGTATTGTTTGTGAAGATTGAGCATCGTTTTCATAGGGCTTTCTGCCCCACATGTTTGTTGCTTCTTGTGACAGCTTATTTGCTCCAACTATATTTTTTTGCTCCATGTCTTCTCCGGATGCTATGGTTTGACGCTTTCCTAATGCTGGAAACAAATGCAGAAGCTCAATTTGCTACTTCTTGGAACTGTGCGTAGGACAGTTTTTTAACGAAGATGAAAAGCTCACAAATAAGTAGTTGACAAAATGTACTCACGATCAAGGAAAGTGAGAGACAAAGTGTAAAGAATGTTAAAAATGATGATGAATCCAACCAATGCCCCAACAGCCAGCCAATACCAGTATGACTCTGTGAAAAATGAGCGACTTCTTAAGATTTGTACACCTATACTTTCTTTGCTGCCAGCAGGGATCTGTAATCAGATCAATAGAAAAAACAAAACACAAATCAATCCTTGATTGGTTATTATTGCATTCAGATTAAGATAAATAGTAAGAAGGAAGAGAAACTATTGAACTTACCTCGCTCCAACTGTGGCCAAGGAACTCATTTACACATAAAGCATTTTGTGCATACATCAGTGGTGAAATCCAGTAGCCCCACAACAGCCATGGTTTCATACTGTCTATACAGTGTGCAAATAACAATGAGAAAATTGCCAATTCATGTTTCAATCTATTTCTCGTTTGAATCATATATCATGAAATAAAACAACTTGTTACCTCTAGATAGAACGAATCCTCCCAAGGTGAAGAGTATAAGCATAGTGAATGAACCGAATATGTTAACGACAACCATATCTCTCCCTGTTGCTCCAATAAATCGAAACAGACCAGAAGCCACCTGATTAAGTAGTATGAGTACAAGAAACTGCTTGAACATCCTCCCGACATTTGGGTCAAATCCAATTACATAGTAACTCAAAAAGACCCAAATACCAACTTCTATTAGGGTAATAGGAATCTTAAGGAACCAGTTAGGGAGAGAGTAAGCCCAGGCTGGAAAGAAGAGGAGATCTCTCTGCTTGTAGAACACAGGGAGTTTCACTATGGTCATACCCATTTCAGCTGCACCAACAAACATGAGCATGACAATTGCAAAAAAGAGTGCTCCCATGTAGACACTACCATCATTAAGGTCTTTGTGGAACTGGGTCCTCAAGAAGACAGTCATAGCAATAATTGCCACAATTGCTATCTGAACAAAAGAAACCAATTCAAAAATTAAGCTAGCAATTCAACTCAGATGATATTTAAATTTGTTAGTAGGGAAAGAACTTACTTGACTCATTTTAAAGATATACAAAAACGAACTTCTCTTCATCAGTAGCCACTCCCTTGAAAGAGTGGCCTTAAAGATCTCCTTCTGTGTAGTACCATACTTTTTCGTTGTTAAGGCAGCTGGATGACTCTTACTCTTGTCATATGGAATCTCAAGCTCCTGCACTATTCGTCTTCCAACGTGGAAGGACTGGAAAGCCTCTGCAAACTCTTTGGAAGGGATGAAACGGTATGGCTCATCGGTACGGAACCAATATTGTTGTTGATCCTTCCTTGAGGTCACCTACAAAAATCATATGTTTCTTACAGATGCAAGTTTTCTTCAGAAAACACTAACCAGAATGATGTATTTCTTTGGTGTGTATGCTTACTTCTTGCAAGAAATCTGCTACTCCTTTCCTTTCAGGGCACCTGAACCCCATGTGCCCAAAAAACTCAAGCACATTTTCTCGAGGGCCTTGATACACAATCACACCATCTGATAGGAGAATGATATCATCAAAGAGATCATATGTCTCAGGTGCCGGCAATAAGAGGGAGATGATAGCTGTTCCATTCAAGATATGGACTGTTTGTCTCAGAGCATTCACAATTTGGTAGGTTGTTGAGCTGTCCAAACCAGTGGAGATTTCATCCATGAATAGAGCTCGGGATGGTCCAACAAGCATCTCCCCTATAACATAGAATCATAACAAAGTAACAAACAATCAATATGATTTCAACACAAAAACAAATTTTTATCTTGAAGAAATTTTATAATGTAGTTTGGCTCTATTTTAATAACCAGTTGTGACACGCTTCTTTTGCCCTCCAGAGATGCCTCGAACCATCTGATCTCCTACAATGGTATCAGCACATACTTCTAGTCCTAAGACCTGAAATTTTTTTCAAGATAGTATGAGCACAAGATACTTTCTAATGCTCAAAGAATTCAGTCTTAAGTACTGCGGTTAAGGGTACCTTTAGAATGTAATCTGTAATGACGTTTTCCTTTTGGCCCTCCGATGCAGCAGCCTAAAGAATCAGATGAAATCAAATTCAAGACCAAGAAAATCAAGGAAAAACATCAAACTTATGATATGATTTACCTTCATGAAAAGATCAAGATCAGGATCAGGCTTAATATCAGCCTCCTTCTCTCTTCTAGCCAATTCAGCTAACATCTCTGCATAATTTCCATGGAAAATAGAATATTACTTCCTACGTGATATAAGTAAATTATGTATATATATATATATATATATATATATATATATATATATATATAGAGAGAGAGAGAGAGAGAGAGAGAGAGAGAGAGAGAGAGAGAGAGGAGAACCACAATGTACCATATCGATATCCAACCCCTTGAAATCTAGCAGAGTAAGCCAAGGTTTCTCTCACGGTCAATTCCCCCAAGTGAAGATCATGTTGGCTGATATATGCAGCCGTTCGTTGAGGCACAAACTCATGCATCTCATGACCATTATAAGTGACCTTGCCATTACACTACACAAATAGAAGAAAAAAATTTAGAGGTTCCAGAATTAACTATATCAGATTTGAATGAATTATAAAACAACTTCTCTACCTTGAGCTCTCTATCGAGTTTTCC
This sequence comes from Persicaria tinctoria, assembly GCA_037127255.1. Lineage (NCBI taxonomy): Eukaryota > Viridiplantae > Streptophyta > Magnoliopsida > Caryophyllales > Polygonaceae > Persicaria > Persicaria tinctoria. The sequence continues at coordinate 7,422,361 of JBANSL010000013.1, read as the reverse complement.
CGCTAAGGCCAACAAGAGTGTTGTCTTCCCAGAACTCGGAGGACCCAACAGCAATGTCATTCTGCATAGTTCATTATACTTAAGTATAAAATAAAATCTAATGTGTAAAAACAAATGAAACCCCTCTCAAATTTTCCTTTACCTATTAGGCTTGATTACTCCACTAACATCATGAAGGATAGTGATCTCCTTCTTTCTTTTCGAAAGAAGATGCAAAATATTCAAAAGCCTCTGGAAATTAAAGCAAAACAGTTAGCAATGTCAAGAAGATTCTCACAAGAACCAATAGCACAGAACAATTCAAATACATGGCTGTATGATCTTACCTCTATAATGTTGGTAATTCGGTTAAGGAATGTAGGAACAGCTCTACTCCCTACATATACTTCTGATTCTATGCTTAGATGCTCAAATCTTACTTCGATTGTCGGAATATCAATCCCAACCCTGATATATTAAAACAAAATACAACTGATCAAAATCCATTTTCTATGTTATAAAAACTTCAATTGCTGTGTAACTTTCTTGACATTACCTTTCAATGCGGTTCTTGAGCTTCAACAAGAACCTCTCATTGTCCCGCTTGGTAACACGGATCAGCTTGTCAACAAGGTATTTCTTTTCCGAAACGCCAAGGTTCTGAATATCGATCTCGGCCCCTCCGCCTCTTGATCCCATCAATATACCCTTCCTAAGCCGATCATAGGTGGGCAGCTTCTCGAGAGCAGCCCATCTGAGTGCCTCCTCGTCGTCTTCCTTCCTCGTAGAGGTTGAGAACACCTCCCTTGTAACGTTTCTCCCTATGCTACCTCTCATACTGTTGCTTAGCATATACATATCGATACCCGTGTCCATGATTATGATAACTGATTACTCAGAACTGCCAAAAAAGTCTGAAGATCATGAAAGAACTCCACAAGTTCTGCAACCAAAAATGGAAGAGCTTAAGAGCTAGAAAGAGAGAAACGGCAAGAGAGAGACCAGGGTGAAGGAAGAGACTTCAAATAAGAGCATGGATGGTTTTAAAGGCCTAACTTCTGCTTCTTTTTTAATTCTTTTCCTGTGTTTATATATTTTTTGAGGGTCAAGTTCTCTGTCTTGCTTCAATAATCAATTCATTGGACAAATAATAGGAAAAAAATCTTAGAAAACAATGTCTTTGATCAAGCTAATCTTTCCTCAAAAAACAAAAAAAAAGAGATCAAGCTAATCAATGTGTTGAGAAATAATATCCTACATATAGACATATAGTGTACTGTGTACATGTACACTTCTAGATGTTCTGCACAATCATGAATCATGCACTTTCCCCATATGAAGAACTCCTAAATTTAATATAAATTTTAAATACTTTATAGTTTACATCTGATACTAAAAAATCGTTCAGGTTCTTGAATCTTCACAATCAAAGGTCTCATATAAAGTCAAAGTTACATAATGGTAGGAGGTAGCGTATTTTGGGAGGAGAAGTTACAATTGTAGAAGCTGAAAGGAGTTTTAAGGAGAAGCTGTTACGTTGGTGTCAACATCAACATTAACTTCTCAAGGTAAGGAGGGATGATGTTACTCATTCATGAACAATGCAATAAATGTATCGTTTTTATTGAAAGATGAAATCACAACCTTCAAAAAGAATGGAAAACCGCGTGATTTTCACCTCTTTCATCTTTCTGCATCCAGTTCGAATCATTCAAACAACCTCGTAAAAGTCATTTCTAAGGAAATTTAGAGTTGAAACGATACAGAGTGTTGGAAAACCTAGCTCGATTCCTTATCAGTAAACGCCGCGGAAATCCATCAAGATCTGAAACTGATAACGAGTCAGTTCTTCAATCAAATCGAATTGGATAAACGATTACAGAGGTTCGCGCAGTCGAACGATCCAGCTCTCAAATCAAATCGAATGGAATTCAGTAAAAAGGGGGAAATTGAGTCAAGCACCTGGAGAAGGATGATAGCGTTCACGCACAGTACCGGCGTGCCGTCGCGGTAGTCGGCGAGCCGGACATTTGCATCGATCGTGCATCCACCTTGAACCGGAGAACAATTCCATGGCCGTTCTGGAAACTTCGGCTGGGAGGGGCTTGAGGCCTTGAGCCTTGGGGTTAGGGTTTTGGATAAAATTCAAATTCTTTTTTTTTTTTAGCGCGCTCATGGCCGTTTGGTTGGGATGATATATGGATACCAAAATGGAGTAAATTATAAAAAACCACCCTTAAAATAAATGTTTGCTGAAAATCACCCACAAATTTATGGGTTTTTTTCTTCAAAGAACCACTCATGACCCTTTTTATGTGTAAAAAGTTATAAAAAAATGTTATTTGGGTGGTTTATGTGAACTTTTATTTGAAGGATGGTTTTGTAAAAACTCACTTATTTTGAAGATGATTTTCTGTAATTTACCCTATCAAAATTCTAAAACCCTCTCACATATTGGAAAATCAGTATATCAACATTTTTTTGAGCATAGTATATCAACATATCAATTTGATGTTGAAATACGGATATGAGAATGGGTGATCCTTTACCCGCATTATGTTGCTTCAGAACGAGTTAAAAGAGTGATTACAAAATGCAAAACTTTATGCATTTTTATTTTAAATTTGCAATATCATCGTACAAATTAAAATCAAATTTGAAAGAAATGATGGATGAATAGATTCCTCACAATAGGTAAAATTAACAGGTATATCTTTGGCATAGTTTGTGTCGTCTAAATCTCTTCTTTGTTGTTTGTTCCTTCTACCTCTTTTGGAAGTTGAATGCCTTGATGGAGATGATGATTGATGAAGGTAAAGGCAAATATGATAGATAAATCGGCAACCATTCCGACGACTCCTAGAACATTATGCTTGAAACCCAAGGGCTCTCTAGCATAGTATTTCCATATCATATTTTCGTTTCTTGAATTTATGAAAACATCCATTAGGTTGGGATTTTATGCAATGATCAATGCAATGAATCATTGTCATATAATAAGGCGATGAATGATGATCATACAAATTCATGGAAGAAGGATTAGTTCTTATTAGTCTTTGGATGAGAGATCCGGAGAAGAAGTTCCAAATGGAGTAAAAGGCAGCGACAACTATGCAGCAAGAAATTTACACACAAAATGACATAGAGCATCTGCTTTCTTGCTTGCGCTATTACAAATAGACGACCCTAATGTTATAGAAGTCCTAGATGAATAAAAATTTTGGATTCTTATAATTTAAAATTTTGTTTATTAATAAAAAAAATACATTTTAGGCTTTAGCCATCAGTAACACATTATTGGGGAAGAGAACCTTAGGGTTGAAATCAAGAAGGACTTCGAAAGGAGATTTCTCAGAGAACCGATTGATCCACTTAACCAACAAGATGCCCTTACACTCACAAGTCCTTCCATCATGGAGGAAGAAAATCAATTCCTTATCCAAAATTCTTCAAACGGTGAAATTAAAGCAGTGGTATTCGAGTTAGGTGCAAATAAGTCCCCTGAACCTGATGAAAGGACAACTGGATTTTATAAAAGTTGCTGGAATGTAGTCGGATCTAGTGTCTGTCGGGAAGTGAAGGGATTCTTCTATTCAGGAAAGATGTTGAAGCAAATCAATCATACCTTCATTACACTCCTTCCTAAGACAAATCTGGTTGCAAACGACTCCTGGAATCTGCATTCCAAACTACTCCTGGAATTAGCAGAACGAGGAAGGATGAGATTGAAAGATGCCTTGGGATTTCTCATATGTGCACATTAGACAAATACCTTGGTTGCTCAATTATCAATGACAGAGGAAACAAGGACACTTTTGAGAAAATTGTGTGCCGAACCAAAGACCATCTCTCTAAACGGAGGGCCAATTCCCTCTCCCAGCAAAGGCTTTCAACACTCATTAAGGCAAATTTCTCAGCAAATTAAAACCACTTTATGCTATGCAGAACTTCATGCTTCCTTCATCTATAAACAAAGAGTTGGACCAGATCGATATGACATTATTTTGGAACAAAGATCTACAACATCGCCCCCTTATTAGTTGGGATCGCATATGTAAACCCCACCATAGAGATGGTTTGGGAATCCGAAAAGCAAGCATAATGAATGAAGTGTTGCAGATGAAACTCATTTGGAAGACATTGGCCGAACCATCTAGTGTTTGGATTCAAATAATAAATCACAAATATCTTTTAAAAAAAACGGGACATCCTCAACTATTCTAGAGGTCAGGTCACTCTTCCTGGCAATGGTCACAACTCTGCCCACTTATCCCTAAATTTAAAGATGGTCTTATTTAGACAGTGGGTAATGGCGAAACAATCAAAATTTGGACAGATAATTAGTTGTCTTCTTGACCAATTAGTAAACGGCCTGAATGTCATGACAATTTTAACAAAGAAGAACAGGTTGCTACCTACATTATTAATGGAAAATGGTGGGTTGAGAAATTGCAGCGGACATTGCACCAATCAATTGCCAGTGGCATCACGTCGACTCAAATCCCTATTAAGTATTAACTAATTTGAGGATAGACGGTTGATGATGCTATGGAAGATGACACACACCTTTTTTTGCGGTCAGATGATGGACCATATGGTTCTACCAAAAAAAAAAGATTCGCAGGAAAGGAAACTCCAACGACATCCGAAATCTTGGAAAAGGCAGAATCTATCTCTTTTAATTGGAAAAAAGCTTGCGAATTGACATATTGGACTCCAATTGTCATGCAATAAAAGCTCTACTCACAACTCCAACAAGTCATCTAGCAGAAGGAAACAATCCTGGAAAAAACATCCGCAAGGTATACTTAAAACCAATTTTGATGGAGCCTGCCTCACGAATTTGGGTAACCAAACTCCCTTAAAAGAGGAGGCACTTGCTCGATCTGTTATTAGGGGTTTAAAGAGCAAGAGAAACTGACATCTCCAACATTATTATTGAAGGTGATTCTCTAATTATTATTAAATACCTTCGAGATTCAATCTGTTGCCCCTGAGAAATTGAACTAATATTATCTGATATTAGAATCTCCTTCAAGAATTTGAATATGCCACCTTTTCTCACATTCTCCGTGAATGCAATGTTGTGTCTGATAAGGTTGCATACCTTGACCACTTTGCTTTATGGGGACGTGAACTTGAACAATCCTGCCCTTCAAGTCGGGTCTCATCCGCAATGATGCTTTCGGCTAGGCCTTTCCAGCCGAACTTTTACCTTATCAAAAAAAAGTAACACATTTAAATCAATTAAAATCTACTAGTTTCTACAATAGAATACTTTGCCTCCAACACTTGGTATACTCGGAACCAACTCGTCTTTAGACAGAGTCTTATCCCACAAAGAACCACTTCACTACAGATCATTAAAAATCAAATACACAATTGGAAAAAAAACTTACCAGTCAAATGTCGACCTTGACATGGGTCCCACACAACTTACCAGAAAACACACGCGGCAAAGCAAAAGGAAAAAGATAAAATATACTTGGCGTAAACCTCCGCGGGGAACCTTCAAATTAAATTTTGATGGTTCTTTGCTATCAAATAAGGACAACACTGCTGGTGCCATTATCCGGGATTGGGAGAGCCGACCTATAAGCATAAATTATCAGAAACTTGGCTCACAAAGCCCACTCAAAGCGGAAGCACTTGATCAAGTTAGGTATCCAACAGGCCATTCACTTCCGTATTGAGAAAATCTATATTGAGGGAGACTCCTCTATAGTCATAAATTATTTCAACAAAAAGACTACATGCCCGCGGGAAATCGAACTGGTACCATCCGACATGAAACTTTTACTATCGACTTTAAAAGAAGTTTCTTTCTTTCATGTTCCCCGTTTGGACAATAGAGTGGCGGACAAGGTTGCACACCTTTGTTACTCTGCCTAGGATGTCGATATTTATAACAATTCTGGTCTTCTAGACCTCATCCGCAAAAATGTTACCGGGTAGAGTTCGCTCGCCCAAATTCTTTCCTAAAAAAAGATAGAATACTTTGCCTCCCTTTTTTTTTCAGTCAAGAGGTGGTCTAGCACTCCCAAGCACCCTCAGCTTCGGGAGTTCCTTAATTAGTGATGTGTATAACACAACAACAACAAAACTCATTGATAATAATAATACAACAAAACACAATAACATTACAAATTATATGGAGTATAATGAGAAAAAACAAAAAGGGCTAGTAAAATTACTAGAGAGACGTATTAGTACAAGAACTGAAATAATTTTAAAATAATTTTTAATTAGTTTATACATGAAAAGCAACTAATAGCTAAAGTTTTATAAATGAACCCATCTTTTTAAAATTTTATTTGAGTTTTTTAAACTTCAAATGCATTTTTTTCCCCAAATGTGTACCCCTTATACTAGTTAAAATGTTGACCCATCTTTATAAAACTTTAATTGCAATTTTTTTTCTTCTTCCAAATGCATTCTAGTTTACGACTGTGCAGCTAAAATATGGGTCTGTTCTTTAGATCTACTCACTCCAAAATGGAAAATGTGCTAAAATGGCATTTGGAACTAGAAATGAGTCAAATGTAATTATATACATTAATATTTGGACCCTTAGCAATCGCTGGGTTGCTATTTTGCTTGCCTAGGAGCACTGTTCTAAAAAAACCCTTCAAGACCCGTTTAGATCTCGTCTAAATTCTTGACCTCATCCTGTCGTTAAAGTTGTCAAAATCCGCCTAAACTGCAAAGAAAGACCCACCATAAAATCCGCCTACACCCCCGCTTAGACCCTTAACCCTACTCTACCGTCAAGCATCCGCTAAGAGTTTTTAGAACATTACTCTCTAGGGCAGCCTTGCTTCTACCGCTTTTGGAAGTTGAGTGCCTTGATGGAGAAGGCAAAGGTGAAGGCGAAGAAGAGTGCGAACCCCACAACCACCAAAGCAACGAAACCCAGCATCTCGTGCTCGAATCCGAAGTAGTCTCTAATGAACTCCGCCACAGTCAAGTCCGTGCCTTCGAGCTTCGAATGCAAGTCCCCGAACTGCGACGAAATCACCCCGTTCAGGGTCCACCCGACGGGGCAGATCCAGTAGTACCATCTCCACCACACCGGGATCCTCTGTAGTACTCAAACCAAGAGATCATGGCATTGTTAGCAATCCGAAAACTGCCGCCAATAAGTACTAAGTAGGTGTATGAATGGGCATTGTGAAGACATCTTACCGTTCTTGGGATGATAAACCCGGAGAAGAGGTTCCAAACACTGGAGATGGCACCGACCATGACCGAAGCCATGTGAAGGTTTGGAGTGATTCCCACAAGCATCATTCCGTAGAAGGTGTAGTACAAGAGCGTGAAGAACATGAAAAAAATGAACCAGAAGAACTTCACAGCCGACCATTCGTATCCAATCATCGCATACAGTATAACGCCATACACGATTGCTTGTACGAAGATGTATGGTATCTCGATCAAAGCCTGACAATAAAAATGAGCAGCCACAATTGAAATGAACTAGATTAGAATACTAAGGAAATAGGATAGAAATCGATGAAAATTGTACTTGGCACTGACTTGTGCAAGCGCGTATGGCGACGAAGAGTACATCCCAGCTGCTCTTTCTCTGTAGAATACCGTTCTTTCGACAGATACGATAGGCAGCACAGCATTAGCATATTGACCACCAAGAAACATAACAGCATCATAGATGCAGCCCATCGCATTGAACAAATCTTCTTCCGTTTGGCTGAAAATTTGCAGCAATAGAAATAGTTTTCCTTTTGATCATTTGGTTTAGGAAGCTACAGAAACACGAAGAGTTTAATGATTAGATGAGACTTACTATTTCTTGCCAAGATCCCAGAACATAACCCCAAACAGTAAGCCAGTGAATGATGTGATGAAAAACCTCATAGAGGTATAGGCTGGGTTCCTCCAGTATGACCAGAACTGTTTCCACAAGAGAGCAAATAGCTGAACTGAGAACGGTTGCGAATACTTGGTGGCAAAGTGAAGGTCTTGCGAACAGGGACTTGGTGTGCTGAGCTCTTGAATGAGAGCTTTGTTTCTCCTGTAAAAGAATCCAAATATGATCATATAAAAATTGGAAAAGAAAAGCAAAATTCATATATTTTTCTAAAATACATTGCAGTCCTACCTGTACAAATCTGAATCTCTGTATATACGACTAAAATCTATGCCTAAAGCGAGTTCATGAGCGGGAGAAGTGACCTCTAGCATCCAAGTAGCGGGGTTGTAAATGCCCTCGATCTTAGGTACACCGGAAATGCTCTAATGAAGTAACAAGATGCTGGGTTATTTTAGTACACAAATTAAGATTAATCATAGCATGAACTCAAAAAATTCACCTCAAAGTAATTGATGAGATGGCAAGAGTTATGTCCCAACGGACCCATATATATCGCTTCCCCACCTCTCTTAAGCAAGAAGAGCTCATCAAAGGATTCGAATATGTCAATGCTGGGTTGGTGGATGGTGCACACAACTGTTCTTCCACCGTCCACAGTGTTCCTTACTGCCCTCATAACAATAGCTGCAGCTCTTGCATCCAAGCCAGACGTAGGTTCATCCATGAATATGATTGATGGGTTCGCCACTAGCTCAACTGCAATAGTAAGCCGCTTTCTCTGCTCTATGGAGAGACCACTCACACCTGGTACCCCAACCAATGCTCCCCTCAATGTGGTCAGCTCAACAAGCTCCATGACCTCTTCCACAAACATCTGCAAGAAAATAAGCAACTATTCCATCAAATTGAGGTGGAAAAAACATTCATTCTGAATTTGTGCGACAACATTTAAATTTACCTTTCTAGTGTTCACATCAACTTCAGAACATAATCTCAGCCAAGCTGAGTAGAGCAAGGCTTCAAAGACAGTCACATGTGGAGAGTGTATATCAACCTGCTCACAGTAACCAGAAATCCTAGCAAAGGTCTCTTGCTTCTTCGGGTAACCAGAAACGGTTACATTTCCAGATATGTAGCCTCCAGTTTTCCTACCAGCCAGGACATCCATGAAAGTTGTCTTACCAGCTCCACTGACACGCATAAGAGCAGTAAGAACACCAGGCCTGAAGGCTCCGCTTATCCCCTTGAGAAGCTCTAGTTTGTCCTCGCTTACACCTTGTGACTTCATTTCCTACCAAAGATACAAAAGCTCATATTAATTTCATACTGAAATGTAAATCCAAGGATTTTGCAGACACTAGTAATAGATAAGTTTGAAAAACATGGGCAATTAGATGAAACTCTTTACTTACTGGTGGCATATCGACAGAATATCTGATTTCGTCAAAGGTAATAGAGTGCTGCTCGAAAGGAAGAGCCATCACTTTTTTTACTATTTGTGAAGAATTAGCGTCGTTTTCATAGGGCTTTCTGCCCCAAATGTTTCTTGCTTCTTGTGACAGCTTATTAGCTCCTCCTCTTTTCTTTTGGTCCATGTCTTCTCCGGGTACTATGGTTTGACGCTTTCCCAATGCTGGAAACAAATGCAGTTCAATTAGCAACTACTTGAAATTGTGCTTAGGATAGAGTTTTAATAAAGAGCCAACAGCTGATTAGATGAGAAAATATACTCAAGGTCAAGGAAAGTGAGAGACAATGTGTAGAGAAGGTTGAAAATGATGATGAATCCAACCATTGCCCCAACAGCCAGCCAATACCAGTAGGCCTGTGTGAAAAATGAGCGACTTCTTAAGATTTGTACACCTATACTTTCATTGCTGCCTGCGGGGATCTGAAATCAAATTAAGTGCCAAAAAAAAAATCAATCTTTGATTTATGTTATTTTTTGCATTCAGATTTAGCCAATGGTAAGAACGAAGAGAAACTACTGAACTTACCCTGCTCCAACTGTGACCAAGGAACTCATTTACACACAAAGCATTCTGCGCATACATCAATGGCGAAATCCAGTAGCCCCACAAAAACCATGGCTTCATACGATCTGTTCAGTGTGTGAATAACAACAAGAATAAAATTGTTAATCCATGTTTACATCTACTTCTCTGTTGAATCATATATAATGAAATAAAACCCTTTTAAAGTCTTCTCACCTCTTGAAAGAATGAAGCCTCCCAAGGTGAAGAGTATAAGCATAGTTAATGAACCGAATATGTTTACGATTACCAAATTTCTCCCTGTTGCTCCAATAAATCGAAACAGACCAGAAGCAACCTGATTAATTAGTGTGAGTACAAGAAACTGCTTGAACATCCTCCCGACATTTTGATCAAATCCAATTGCATAGTAAGACAAGAAGACCCAAATACCAGCTTCCATTGTGGTAAAAGGAATCTTAACAAACCAGTTAGGGATAGCATAAGCCCAGGCTGGAAAGAAGAGGAGATCTCTCTGCTTGTAGAACACGGGGAGTTTCACTATGGTCATACCCATTTCAGCTGCACCAACGAACATGAGCATAATCACTCCAAAAAATAGAGCGCCCATATAGACTTTGCCATCATTCAGGTCTTTGTGGAACTGGGTCCTGAAGAAGACAGTCATAGCAATGATCGCCAAAAATGCTATCTGGACAAAAGAAACCAATTGAAAAATTAAGCTAACAATTGAACTCAGATGATATTTAAATTTGTTAGGAGGGAAAGAACTTACTTTACTCATTTTAAAGATATACAGAAAAGAACTTCTCTTCATAAGCAGCCATTCCCTGGAAAGAGTGGCCTTAAAGATCTCCTTCTTTGTAGTACCGTACTTTTTCGTTGTTAAGGCGGCTGGATGACTCTTACTCTTGTCATATGGAATCTCAAGCTCCTGTGCGAATCGTCTTCCAACATGGAAAGATTGGAAAGCCTCTGCAAACTCCTTCGAAGGGATGAAACGGTATGGCTCATTGGTACGGAACCAATATTGTTGTTGATCCTTCCTTGAGGTCACCTACAAAAATCATAATGTTTCTTATAGATGCATGTTTTCTTCATATAACACTAACCAAAATTACTAAAAGAAAAATGTATCTGAATGATGGGTTTCTTTGTTGTGTATGCTTACTTCTTGCAAGAAATCTGCTACTCCTTTCCTTTCAGGGCACTTGAACCCCATATGCCCAAAAAACTCAAGCACATTTTCACGAGGGCCCTGATACACAATCATACCATCTGATAGGAGAATGATATCATCAAAGAGATCATATGTCTCAGGTGCTGGCAATAAGAGGGAGATGAGAGCTGTTCCGTTCAAGATATGGACTGTTTGTCTCAGAGCATTCACAATTTGGTAGGTTGTTGAGCTGTCCAAACCAGTAGAGATTTCATCCATGAATAGAGCCCGGGATGGTCCAACAAGCATCTCCCCTATAAAATTAAAATAGAATCATAACAAACAATCAACATGATTTCAAAGCAAAAAATATTTTTTATAATGGAGAAATTTTATAATCTAGTTTGGCGCTGTTTTAATAACCAGTTGTGACACACTTCTTTTGCCCTCCAGAGATGCCTCGAACCATCTGATCTCCTACAATGGTATCAGCACATACTTCTAGTCCTAAGACCTGAAATTTGTTTCAAGAGAGTATGAGCATAAGACACTTTCTAATGCTAAAAGAATTCAGTCTTATGTACTTTGGTAAAGGGTACCTTCAGAAAGTAATCTGTAACGACATTTTCCTTCTGGCCCTCCGATGCAGCAGCCTAAAGAATCAGATAAGACTGAATTCAAGACCTAGGAAAATCAAGAAAAAACATCAAACTTGTGATAAATTTTACCTTCATGAAAAGATCAAGATCCGGATCAGGCTTAATATAAACTTCCTTCTCTCTTCTAGCCAATTCAGCTAACATCTCTGTATATTTTCCATGGGAAATAGAATATTAGTTCCTATTTGCTATAAGTAAATTCTATAGGTAGAGGGAGAAGAAACACAATGTACCATATCGATATCCAACCCCTTGAAACCTAGCCGAGTAAGCAAAGGTTTCTCTCACAGTCAGTTCCCTCAAGTGAACATCATGTTGGCTGATATATGCAGCTGTTCTTTGAGGCACAAACTCATACATCTCATGACCATTGTAGGTCACCTTGCCGCTACACTATTCACAGATAGAAGAGAAAAAATTGAGGTTCCATGTATTAACTATCAGCTTTTAATGCATTACAAAAAAGAAGAGAAAGAATCTCTACCTTGAGGTCTTTGTCGAGCTTCCCAGCCAAGGCCAACAAGAGTGTTGTCTTCCCAGAACTCGGAGGACCCAAAAGCAATGTCATTCTGCATAGTTCATTATACTTAAGCTATATAAAATGAAATCTGGTGTGTAAAAACAAATAAAATGACATTTTTTTTACCTATTAGGCTTGATTGCTCCACTGACATCATTAAGTATAGTAATCTTCTTCTTTCTTTTTGAAAGAAAATGCAAAATATTCAAGAACCTCTACAAAAGCAAAACAATTAGCAATGTCAAGAAGATTTTTACAAGAACCAATAGCATATAGAACATTTCTAATACAGTAATACATGCTTGTACGATCTTACCTCTATGATGTTGGTAATAGAGTTAAGGAATGTAGGCACAGCTCTACTCCCTACATATACTTCTGATTCTATGCTTAGATGCTCAAATCTTACTTCGATTGTCGGAATATCGATCCCAACCCTGATATATTAAAACAAAATACAACTGATCAAAATCCATTTTCTAGGGTATGAAAACTTCCATTGCTGTGTAAACTTTTTGTCATTACCTTTCAATGCGGTTCTTGAGCTTCAACAAGAACCTCTCATTGTCCTGCTCAGTGACACGGATCAACTTGTCAACAAGGTACCTCTTTTCCGAAACACCAAGGTTTTGTATATCAATCTCGGTCCCTCCGCCTCTTGATCCCATCAATATACCCTTCCTAAGCCGATCGTAGGTGGGAAGCTTCTCGAGAGCAGCCCACCTGAGGGCCTCCTCATCGTCCTCCTCCCTCGTAGAGGTCGAGAATACATCCCTGCTATTGCTTAGCCTATACATATCAATGCCAGTGTCCATGGTTATGATCCCAAGAGAGTCTGAAGATCTTGAGAGAAATCAACAAGTTTGGTAACCAAAAATGGAAGAGCTTAAGATAAAGAAAGAGAGAAACAGAAAGAGAGAGACCAGTGTAGAGAACGAGAGTTTAAATAAGAGCATGGATATTTTTAAAAGTCTAATTTCTTCTTTTTCCTGAATACTTTTTATTACATTCTTTGAGGGTCAAATTCTCTGTCTTGCTTCAATACTACATCAGCATATTGGATAAATACTGGGAAAAAATCTTAGAAAATAATTTCTTTGATAAAGTAAATCAGTGTATTGAGGAATCTGTACATGTACACTTCTAGATGTTCAGGCACAACCATGAATCATTTAGATTCCCCATATATATGAAGAACTCCGAATTTAATACTGCATAAAATTTTAACACGTATTTTACATCTGGTACTAAAAAAATTGTTCAGGATCTTGAATTTTCACAATCAAAGGTCTTATATAGTTATATAATCTCAAGGGGAGCAGTTAAAGATAATAAGAGATGCTGTTACGGTTACTGTAAACATCACCATTGGCATTAATTCTCAAGATAAGGAGGGAGGATGTTACTCATTCATGAACAATGAAGCCGCTATTTAATGTATCGTCTTTGCTGAAGAATGAAATCCCAACCTGCCCGCGTGGTTGTCACCTTTTTCATCTTTCTGCCTCTAGAGTTCGAATCAGTGGAAGCAATCACATAGAATTCGTCTGTGAATGAAGGAATACCTCAATTTGTTGTTAATAAAAGCGGCGGAAATCCATCGAGATATGAAACTGATCAGACGACGATTACAACAGCACGCCGCACAGTCCAACAAGCCAGTTCTCAAATCAAATCGAATTGGATTCAAGTTTGCAGAAATCGATCAATATCCAAATCAATATCCAAATTAAACGATTACAGAGCTTCGCACAGTCGAATGATCCATCTCTCCAATCAAATCGAATCGAATCCAAGAGCAACAAAAAAGAAGCTGGTGGTTAGAGAGAGAAACTTTCAAAGAAGGGAAACCTTCTTGTCTTCCCCCTTCGACCGAGCTCGTTTTCTCACAAATTGAATGAATTAATTGACTGGGTAGATACGATTTAATGTGAGATGCATTGAATTCGCACCTGCCTGGTTGATTTTCTTTGAATTCCATAGTGGGAAACATTATTTCGCATTTAATTTTACAAAAAGAAGTGCCAGTGAAATAATAGGAGGATATCAACGACAACAGCTGAGCTCCGGCGGTGCCGCCGCCTGGCTGGAGCTTGGTCCATCGGTGGGTAAAGCAATTCACCCGGAAAAGAAGATGAAGGGCTCCTCAGGGGACTAACACTCTTGAATAGAAAGACGTTACTCACTGGCAACGGTCGGATGTTTCAAAAAATTCGAACGTTGGGGTTTTCTGACAACTGACAGCTCGGCTGTTCCTCGTCTGGGGACACACCACCGGTGCCGGATACCTGGGACGATGCCGGAAACTGAGTTTTCTACCCCTCATCGCCCTCCCTCAACAGATTCTCACCAGGAGTCGCCTTTGTTGTTTCATGTTCATGGAGGTTAAGGTTTGAAGACGAGTGAACAGTACCTCCTACTGTAAGTTTGTTCCAACAACCCTCTCCTCTTCTCCTTCCCAAAATTGAAGCTCATTCTACCCTCCTCCTCCCTCATGGACCCCGAACCCTTAGCCGATTGCTTTTTCCCCTGTAATGAAAATTCGCCCAACTTGTGGAGGAATGATCAAACCCTAACCCTCGAAGTTCATCCCTCTCGACCGTCCATGGCTTCTTCTCCCTTTCCTACTCCTCTCACCCCCCCTCTCCTCCTTCCCAAAACCACACATCTGGCCATCCCTTGCTAACTAGCCCCGCCGTCTACCCCCTCTCGTTGTTCCGTCCCCCATACATGATTGAGACCTCCTCTATTGCCATGTTCGCTTGCTCTGCCCAATGAGTACCCGCAAGGACCCCCCATGTCGACCCATCTCCCTTACTCCTAGCCCCCTCCCCTCCCTCTTCCAAAAGGGGCTGGGAGAACCGGATGACTGTCCTAGGCTCCATTCCGAACACTCAGCCCTTTATCCATGCCAAAAGTGGCAAGCTCTCAACTGATAATTGGATAGCCCAAGGAGATCACTCGACAATGGGTAAAACTGAACAACAGCCTCAACTCAGTCAGACTATGGAATCAATGGTGGTCAAGGATAAAGCTCAAGGTACTCTTTCTCAAGTTATGAATTCTCCTATCCGTATTTCCGAGGTACGCGACTCTTCCTCCCTCCTCCCGGATAATGTCGGGTCCTCTAGGCTAGAAGATAATATTGCTGTTGTTAATCCTGAATTAGAAATTGCTCATTCATCGCTTGTCCAAACAAGTTCCTCTACTTCGAAGATGAATAATTGTGTTACTGCTGGCAACTCTGAGAGTACTTCTATCCAAGCCGCTGAGAATTCTTTTGAAAAGATCCTGATTGCC
Source organism: Persicaria tinctoria (assembly GCA_037127255.1). Taxonomy (NCBI): domain Eukaryota; kingdom Viridiplantae; phylum Streptophyta; class Magnoliopsida; order Caryophyllales; family Polygonaceae; genus Persicaria; species Persicaria tinctoria. The sequence continues at coordinate 7,406,919 of JBANSL010000013.1, read as the reverse complement.
AAGGTTGGGACAGCTCACACCCTGAAGATTATACCCGCAGCTGAACTGACTATGGAAGATAAGGTCTCCCAGATTGAATGCCCCTCTCAGCAGGACCAACCTCCAGTTCAACAGCCTGTGCAGCCTGGGACGGAGCCAATAGGGAGCTTTAACCAACCTATCCCCCCTCAAAGCAACCCTGCAGTGCAAAGCTCCACCCAACCACATGAACCCACACCCTCTGAGGCTTACAAAAAATCCAACAACTCCCAAACCCAACCCCCCAAAACAACTTCAAATCAGCAATTGCAAGGAGCATGGAGCAAGTAGCTTGATCCCAACAGGAAGTATGGAAAATCTGTGGGTTTTAGGCTGAGTTATAACAATCCGGACAAGGGTGAATCTGTGAAAGCAACTAAGGATGATTGCCTATTGCTAGAGGAAGCTTGGGGATTCACTTTGGTTGGATACGTTGTGGGTAGGTTCCCTGGGTTCACAACCATCAGAACAATGGCCCAGGAGTGGCCGAGCCATGACTTCAATGCACAAGGAGGTTGACTAATGTTTAAATTCAAATCCGAGGAAGCTAGGGAAGAGGTTATGCTGAAAGGTCCTTTCACCGGACCGGGTTACACATTGCTGCTCAAGAAAGTACCCCCGAGATTCACCTTCGACAAAAGCTTATTCTCATCTATCCCAGTGTGGGTGCAAATCCATAAACTTCCTACGGAATTCTGGACTGCATCTATGCTAGAAAAGGTAGCTTCCAAAATAGGAGAACCCATTATGACAGATATCTTCACTGAGCTAATAACTAAACAGATCTATGCAAGAATCTTAGTTGAAATCGACTGTGATAAAGAGCTAACAAGGATGGTAAACATTGAGTTCCCTGATGGCCCGGATCACATGTGTTACGTGGTGTACGAGAACTTGCCACCCAAGTGCAGCAACTGTAAAAGTCTTGGACATGAATCGTCTAAATGCCATGCAAAGAAGACAAACTCTACAGCTAAGGGGAAAGGGGTTGTCACTGACCAAGACGGGTCTTCGAATCTACCTAAAACCACATCAGACCCATCTACTTCAACTCCTATTGACCCTCCTCTTACACCCTCGGTCCAGACTAATGGAGACACCCCCTCCACTTCAATCCCTAAGCCACCTGAAAACCATCCACCATTTCATCCCCTTATAACAATTTCATCCACCACCATTCCCAGCCCTCCTCCAAGTTCTTTGACCATCAATCATACCTCTGGATCTGCGGATACTTCCCCTTCAGGCCACCACCCTTCCCCTCAAAAATCTACCTCCTCACGATCTCATCCACCACCAAAGACTACCCCACCCATCTCCCAGTCCACTAGGACAAATGTCAAGTCCTCGCTTTTCTCATCCATTAACCGAATCAACCAAACGTACCACAGGAAAAAATCTCCCAATCCATCCCCTATTCCCCCTATCCCCCAAGTTGTGAATCGCATAGAGGTTCAAGACATTTACAGTGAAAGCACCAAGAAATTGAACCATGAAATGAGAATGACAGAAGAAAGAAAGAAGAAGGTAACTTTTGAAGATCAGAACAGATATCATGTCCTATCAGATCTGGAGAACACAACGAGGCAAAATGAACATGAGAATTCAATACAAGATGAGAACCTCCAGCAAAATGAAGGAGAAGCTACATTGAAGGACAAATCTGATGGTAAAGACAAAGAAATCCCAAGTCAGGAACAGGTAGACAGTGAGTTACAGTCACAAGAGCTGGAACAAGGACCCAAGGATGCACGTGAGACTGACCAGAATGATAGACTCCCTGGAAAGGAAAAGGGGAGGACGTCAGAGAGGCATGGAAACAATGAACAAGAAAATCTGGAGGTGAGACGAAGTTGCAGAGTGAACAAGGGCATCAACACCAGCAAAAATAACTGGCCGGGAGAATCGAATGGAAAAGTGATTGGAGATCAAAGAGGGCCTAGCACCCTCTCAAAGAATCGGAAATGATTTTAGGATCTTGGAACATAAGAGGCTTTAACAGCAGCCTCAAGCACAACGCTGTTAGAGATTTCATTCGAGATCACAGAATAAAGCTCTTGGGGACATTGGAAACTAAACTAGACAACAATAGGTTGGAATCGATTATGAGGGAATGTTTTGAAAGCTGGGCATTCATAGATAATTTCAGTGAAAGCAACGCAGGAAGGATTGTGGTCATGTGGGATGATCAATTGATAGATTTTCAGCCTTTGAGAATTCATGAACAGGTTATAGCAGGAAGAGTACAATGTAAGGTCAGTGGGAGACACTTCTTTATGGAAGAAGTTTATGGTATGCATACAATTGTAACTAGAAGAAGGCTATGGGATGAGCTCACACAATTGTGGCAGAATCAGACAGGCCCTTGGATAGTTATGGGGGATTTCAACTCTGTACTTCGATCGTGTGAAAGAAGAAATGGAAATGCAGTGACGGCCTATGAAATTGCGGATTTGTGGCAATGTTGCATGAATCTCGGGTTAACGGATGCTATTGGAACTAGTGATGAGCATGCATGGTTCAAAGGGGAGAAGTCTTCAAAAATTGATAGGGTCTTGGTAAATGAGGAGTGGAATAACAGATCGTATAACTGCAAAGCAAATTTTTTCAAGCTGAAATCATGCTCAGACCACGTACAGATGACAATGAAAGTTTTTGATCAAGAGACCCCAAAGAAGAAGCCATTTAAGTTCTTCAACATGTGGATTGATCATGAGCAGTTTAGTAGCATTGTACAGCAGGCGTGGACCTTTAATGGATGGGGTTCTGAACAATACAAATTAGTTAAAAGACTACAACAGCTCAAGAATCCCTTGAAGGAACTGAATAGAAGGCATTTCTCACACATTTTAGAGAGAGCAAACAGTGCAGAAAAGGATTATGAAGAAGCTTTTACAGCATACAGGGAACATGATGAAAGTATGGAGTTAAGGGAAACTATGGACAATGCAAGGAAAAAGGCTCAAAGATTGAAAGAGGCGGAGCTGAAATTCACCTCACAACTGGCTAAGACGAAGCACCTTTTAGAAGGGGATAGATGTTCGGCTTATTTCCATGGGATAATGAAGAGGAACCTGAAAAGAAACCATATTAGCTCCATAATGACAGAAAATGGCACGAATTCGACCAGCCTTACAGAGGTGGCAACTGAATTTGAGAATTTCTTCAAGTCGCTTTTGGGAACAAGAAAAGAGTGTCATCCAGTAGACAACATGGTCGTTCACAGAGGAGGAGCACGGCTGACTCTTGATCAGGGAGAGCTACTGACTAGAGAGGTTTCAATTGAGGAAATCAAAGAAAGCTTATGGGGTATTGGAGATGAAAAATCGCCTGGGCCGGATGGATACTCGTCCAAATTCTTCAAATCTCCATGGGATATAACAGGTCTTAGCTTCTGTGCAGCAGTCCAAGAATTCTTTAGCTCGGACTCTCTCCTAAAGCAGACAAACCACACCAGCATATCAATCATTGCTAAGAAACAGAACACAAGTCGGGTGGGAGACTATAGACCGATATCCTGCTGCAACGTTTTCTATAAAACGATTACTAAGATTCTGGCGAACAGATTAAGCCCCATTCTGGATACCTTGATCAGTCCTGCTCAAGCTGGTTTTGTGAGAGGCCGTATTATGGGGGAGAATGTGATGATGCTACAGGAACTTCTCAGAAAATATGCTAGGAAAAGAGTCAGCCCGAGATGCATCCTCAAGATAGATTTAAAGAAAGCATATGACTCGATCTCATGGGATTTCCTTCAGAGCATGCTACTACACCTGGGCTTCCCTTCTAAGTTTATTCAATGGATAATGGAATGTGTAGGCTCGCCTACATATTCGATTAATATTAATGGAAATTTGTTTGGATTCTTTAACGGGAAGAGGGGGCTAAGGCAAGGAGACCCCCTTTCCCCTCTTTTATTTGTGATTTGTGTAGATTACTTGTCAAGACTTCTAAGGTGCAGGACAAGGGACCCAAAATTCAAATTCCACCCCAAATGTGGCCCTCTTCAGCTCTCACACTTAGCCTTCGCAGACGACCTAATCCTCTTAGCCAGAGGGGACGCGAACTCCATCAGCATCATAATTGAGTGCCTCCGAAATTTTCAACAATGCTCTGGACTGGACATTAACGCAGAGAAGTCATTGTACTACCTAGCTGGAGCTTCACAAGACGAGGAGGAGCTGATGGCCAACACCATGGGTTTTATAAAAGGCGCCTTCCCCTTCACTTACTTGGGCATACCCATCTCTTCAGGGAAGCTTCAAATCTCTCAATACTCTCCACTGCTAGATAAATTTGCACATAATCTTAATGTTTGGAATGCTAAAACCCTTTCGTACACATGAAAGATTGAATTAATTAGATCGGTTCTCCAAGGCATTGAGGCCTTTTGGTTTGCCATAATCCCATCTCCAGCCTCGGTTATTAAGAGCCTCAATAGCTACTGCTTGCAATTCCTTTGGAAATCCCCTAAAGTCAAATGGAAAGAGGTTTGCCTCCCAAAGTCAGAAGGAGGATTAGGATTAAAAAATCTGAAATATTGGAACATGGCATTTATGTGTAAACTGCTTTGGGATATCTCTAGAGAAAAAAACTCGCTTTGGGTCCGTTGGGTTCATCTTAACTTCTTAGTAAATGAATCTATTTGGAGCCTAAGACCCCATAAGAGAAATGATTCTCCACTGATCAAAAGAATCCTTGACCTTCGAGATCTTGTGCTTAACATGGCAGGTACACGAGAACAAGCTGAAGAATTGTTGTCTCCGTGGAGTACAAACGGGAAGCTGAACCTGGGACATGTCTACAATGGGATTCGGCCGAGAGCAGAAGCAGTCCCCTGGGCATCAACTGTTTGGAATGCTGCAATCACGCCGAAGCATTCATTTATCTTATGGATCGCAGCAAAGGGGAAGCTCGCTACAAATGATACAATCACCTATAGGGAGATTGACAAAACTTGCCCTCTTTGTAACTTATGTCCTGAATCCCAAAAGCACCTATTCTTTAGTTGTAATTACACTTCCTTTGTATGGTCACAGGTTAAAGAGTGGCTCAAGCACAAAAGGAGAATGTCGACAATGGCTAGTGCCCTCAAGTGGACAAAGAAGGATGGTCGAGGCACAAGCTGGGTGTGTAAATCCAAAAAGATAGCACTAGCAGCAACAACATATTACATTTGGATTACTAGGAACGAGAGGGTCTTTGAAGGGAAGACGAGAACTAGGGAAGAAACAGTCCATCGCATCAAACTCCACACATATCGGATCCTGTACGCTTTGTTTCCCATCACCTTCCAGCAATCGGAGCACCTTCAAGCAGACTATCCACAGGATTCAACGGCTCAAGAACCTCGCACCTCAACTGGAGACAACATGGGAGGCGGTTATGCAGCTCACACACTTGGAGCACCTACTCTCGAGCTGAATATACAAGGATCCAGCAGCTCCTTCTTACATATGGGGCCACATATCTTGGATTAACGTCAAACGGAGAGCTGGTTGAAGATTTGGGCTCATAGCCCATCGTTTTTTGAAGGCCCATTCCTTATTTGAAAGTCTTACAGAAGCTTGGAAGTTCGAGGATGCTACCATTGGATGGCCTTTTTATTTATAGTATTACTTATTGATGGGCTACTATATGCCGTTGGGTCCTTGTATGTAGGAGGTAGATTAAACTAATTGAGCTAGAAATTTTTTTTGTATGGCTTAGGTGTGCTAATGTTGCGTATGGATAACACCCTTGATGGCCGAGCCGAAGGGGGTGTTACCCTTATCCAACATTAGGGTGTGTGTCCGACTTCTGATAGCCGAGGCTTGAGGAGATAGGATCCACACCAGGTCTTGAAGACCAACACACCTCATTGGATTGGAACCACCCTAAATGGTTCCATGATTTTGGTAGGATCGCCAAGTGACCCCTATTTCACTTTGGCTATGGGCTCTAAAAACTCTCATTGTAAATATTTCATTTTCTTGCAATATATTAACCTTAAAATAAATAAAAAAATCGAATCGAATCCAGTAAGTAAAAGGGGAAATTGGAAATTTAAGCACCTGGAAAGTATGAATGGATGATCGTGTTCAAGCACACCGGCGTGCCGTCTCCGTCGCCTGCGAACCGAAGGCTTGCACCGATCGTGCATCCACCGTGAACTAGAGAACAATTCCATGGTCGATCTGGAAACTTCGGCTGGGAGGGGCTTGAACTCCTTGAACCTTGAGGTTAGGGTTTTGGATAAAATTCAAAATCTTATTTTTAGCGCGCTTATGGCCATTTTGTTTCTATACGCTCAAGTGTATGATGAACTTGTTGGAGAGTAAACACAGCCTTAAGCTGTTAATATCGCATTCTGAGTTGTTACTGTTCTTTGGTTTGTGGTACAACGTTTTTAACCATCCCGGGATGGCTCACCGAAAAGGACTTGTGGGTAGTATCATAGATCCCCAGTTCGAACCCTGGAATGGCCGCTCTTTATTTACCAATTCAAGATACAGCAGTGTTTTGATACCAACAAAACTCCTACTTGTATAAAAACAAAAGGTTGATTAACTCGCAATCGGCTTGAAAAAAGTTTGGTCTGAGCTCGTTTTTTTATTAACCAACTCGAATATAAATACATTTTTAAGGTCGGTTGAGATTGGGTCTTGTTTCGACTCAAGCTCAAATAAATCAAATTTTGTGGAATTTAAAAAATTTTAGAATTGTTTTATGCTCGAAAATTACGCAATTCGAGTTCTCGTTAATTTACTAAAGGGGTGATTACTACGATGTCCAAAATTTTGGGCTTTATTAGTAAAATGTCCACCACCATCTCCATCCATATTAGCAAAATGTCCACCCCTAAAAAAAGTTGCTGAAATTGAGTTTTTTTTTTCCGTGAAATTGAGTTTTTTTTTTCCACGTTGCTGAAACTGCTAAAACCGAAGTTGCTGAAATTGAGTTTTTTTTCCCCCGCGAGATAGAGTTTTTTTTTTCCGCATTGCCTAAATTGTCGAAACCGAAATTGAGTTTTTTTTTTCGCGTTTCCAGAGTTGCTGAAACCCCTGTGTCACCCTATGTTTCAGCAGTTTTTTTTTTCGCGTTGCCAAAACCCCGATTTCAGTACTGTTGTTGATGGGGTTTCAGCAACGTTGTTGATGCTGAAATGGTTATTGCTGACACTGTTGAAAATGTTATACCTACAAGCTACTAAAATACTGAAATGTTGAAATACTGAAATGTTGAAAGGCTGAAATGTTGTCATATATGCTTGTAAGATATATAGCTCATACAATTTTATAAGAATCAATTTTAGCAAGGTACATTTTTTTTTGATGAAACTGCCAATATCGAAACTCTCATTAGCTAATTAAGAACATTAGCTCTACCAACCTTTTACATTAGCTAATTAAGAACATTGGCTCTACCTGCTGAAATGCTAAAACCGTAGTTCACCGTGCTCTCTTTGTTCTTCCTCGCTCTGCCGATGTTGCTGAAATGCTGAAACCGGGGCTCTATAACTCATCAAACAAGCTGATGAACATAGTAAAAGATGCATCACAATCATAATCAACTTCTATAACTCATCAAACAAGTTGCGCAAGTAGTTCAACAATAATTTCTCCTCCTCCTTAATTTCGGCAGAGCGTCAAAAATCAAATAAGGTTGAACGGGAGGAATGTAAAAATAAAAAAAGTGCAGGAGAGAGAACCTCATGGTAGTTAATTGTTTCGACAACAACAAATTAAGTTCTATCCTACAATTTCAGCAAGAAAGATACTCACCAGACACTTATCAAAGGCTTAGATCAAAGAGTTTGCTGAAATCGAAGATGCTGAAACCGGAGTATTTCAGCAGCAACCATTAAGATATTCCATTTGAATTTCATTTGAATCGTTTAATTCAAACAAAAACAATTGTTTAATTCAAACAAAAACAATTTCAGCAACAATTATTTAATTCAAACAAAAAACAATGGAATTTCATTTGTTAAAAAATTTCAGCACAATTGTTAAAAAATCTGTCTAGGCCATATAAAATCTTCTACCTAATGAGTTTCAATTCCAATATTAACGAACAATTTCTATGAGACAAATTTAGAAATTACAGATCCAGAAATATGAAACGCACCTCCTGAAAACGAGAAATGGAGGACCTGCTGAAACGAGAATGGAGGCAGCGCGTACAAATGAGAATGGAGGACCTGCTGAACAGATCCGACAGAGGAATGGAGTCAGTGAGCAAGGGCGAGAGAGGAATGGAGGAATGGAGTACAAACCAACACCAGTTCTTGCTGAACAGATTCGACAAAGGAATGGAGGCAGTGAACAGATCCGACCTGCTGAAACGACAGAGGAATGGAGGAATGGAGTACAACGCCCGGATCTGGACCTGCTGAAACGAGAGAGGAATGAAGGAATGGAGAGCGAGAGCGGCTCTCATCTTAGGCTTTGAATTGGATCGGACATAATAGGCGATGCCATTGTCGAGCCTGTCGTATTCGACGCCGAACGGCTCCTGACCTAGTGGCTACTCCTTAAATCCGACTATGGAGCGGCAATCGACGGCCACGAGGTCGTGATCCCCCTCAACAACGCCCGGATCTGGGCCGCCAGTTGCAAATCGATGGCTCGGAGTGCGAATCGGAGGAGGCGAATCGGAGGAGGAGGCGACATGGCGAATCGGAGGAGGAGGTTGAGATGATGGGGGTTGTGGTGGTCGCCGCCGGTGGATAGTGGTGGCGGCAACGGTGGAAGATGCGGTGGGGTGGTGAGCGCGATAATGGAGGAGCAAGAGGGAGGCGATGATGAAACGGCGAGGAAGAGGGCTGGAGAGAATGAGAGATGAGATTAGGTTAGGGGCAATTTTGTCCAAAAAATTTTAGGTGGACAAAACCCCAATTTGCCACACTTGGGGGACATTCTCTCAATATGGTCAAAAATTTGCATCTCCGGCGCAAATTTTCTCTTGATTTTATGATGCCTTAATATATAAGCTAGTGAATTACTTCTCCTATTACTAATTGATTTTAGGATGGAACTTTGTTCGACTTACGTACTGGGCTAGTATGGTATCAGAGCGGAAAAGTCAAACGATTCGACTTCAGTAGTTTTGAATCTTTTGGCGAATAGATAACTAATTAATCAAAAATTGATATGTACATCTTCCAACTGAAAATCACGTTATATCATATACCATATATATTAGGGGCAGTTTCCATACATGTCATATTTTTTTGCCTATATTAGGAAATTGTCCACCACCCTTTCCATATTAGCTAAATGTCCACCTATGTTGCTGAAACCGAAGTTGCTGAAATTGTGCCCCTGTGCCCCCCCTCAAGTTTCAACAGTTTTTTTTTCCGCGTTGCTGAAACCGGAGTTGCTGAAACCCCGGTTTCAGTAACCCCGATTTCAGCAACGTTGCTGATGCTACTGAAACCGGAGATGCTGAAATCGAAGCTACTGAAACCAGAGTTGTTGAAACCGGAGTTGCCTCATTTTAACACCAATTTTAGCAATTACAACAGCCATTTCAACAAATTAAGAGATTTCAGCATAAACATTTCAACAATTACACTCAGCAACAATGATTTTAGTAGTAATTACAACAACATCACAAAATAAGAGATTTCAGCAACAATAATTTCAACAATTAAGAGATTTTAGCAACAAACCATTCCGGATCAGAGGTAGTCGAAAACACAAGATCAATTTTAGTACAACACAAAAATCAATTACGGGCGAAGATATTAAAATTAGAAGAATCTAAAGAACATATCAATTTCAGCACATCACAAAGTCTCCCATCTTCTCCCATCAGCAACGATGAGTGTAAAGCTCAGAAGCAACGATGATAGAGGATGGCGAAAGTGGCGGAGTTGACTTCGGTCGATGCTTCCCTTAAACCAGATCTGAGATCCACATTCGATCTGAGATCCATCGACCCATGGAGGAGGCAGAATCGGAAGCGGCGTAGGTGGACAGAGGCGATGAAAATCTGAGATCTACCTTTGATTTGAGATCCGCCATTGAAGGCAGGATCGGAAACGGCGCTCAGAGACCGCCACCACCACCACCATCACTACTGACACTCCTCTCTTGTCCGTCCTCGACAAAGGCGAACTCTCAGTCGATGTAGATGTAGAAGAAAGGAGGCTTCTATGGTGTATAGAGGTAGCGAGAGAGAAGGATTTAGATCCACTGACAACGTCATTGGAGGCGCCGGATGCGATCAGAAGAGGAGGATCGGAAGAGGAGATCTGGCAGAAGAGAAGGATCGGAAGAGGAGATCTGGCGGAAGAAGAGGATCTGGTGGAAGAGGAGATCTGGAAGGTGACGTCGGCAGTGGGAGGAGAAGGCGACTGGGAAGGGGGTTTATGAGGGCAATTTTGTTCATAAAATTTTAGGTGGACAAAACTCCAATTTGTAACATTTGGTGGACACTCCCCAAATAAAGGCCTAAAAAATGACATGTTGGACAAATTTTCTCTATAGATTATTGACAAGGCCATAACCTAATACCCAATGTGCATTGTTTCCCTAAGTTTTGCTCATATACTTATGAGATAAAATCCTTCTTAGTAATCTTTAACCAGAATATGGAATTTCAGTCTAAAAAAAATTCCATCTGAAGTAGATTAAACATCAAGGAATCAAATTGGAATGACTTTTTTTATAAAAATTACGAAAGAAAAAAATGGTGAACTTGAAATAGATGGTGAACATTGAGATAGAGTAATTAAGCTTGGAAGAAACATGTACCCAGAGGATCGAGATGAGGAGGAGAATTGGAGTAGTAATCTTTAACAAGAATAAGGTTTGCACAATGCCCACATCTGACTGTGACTACTGTGAACATCTTGTTGCATGATACACTCACCTGCACCACCATGTATCTCCTCGAGTCCTCGACAAACGGCAAAACAGAAGGATCCCTCGAATTGAGGAGCAAAGCCTCCTGCGCGGTAATAATCGCCTTGACGAAATTGACAGCAAAGGCGAGTAGCAAGACGGTGACCGTGAGGGAAGAGAAGAAGGCGGTGAGCGATGAGGTCGAAGCCGGCGGCGGCAATGACCACGACGGGAGGATTGAGGATGAAGCGAACTACCGCCGCTTTTATAATACTGTAGGATAAGGATATTAGGCTTTGTATTTGCTTCTAGAAGGCAATAACAATACTCCGTATGTTATACGTCTCCTCCCCGGTTTAACGGGTGCAAGTGCAAATGGTTCGAAGTTCGAACCCGGTTGGCCTCCAAATAATAAAATATGTTGAAGCCCTCTAGAAGACTAGAAAGTCTGATCATGATGACCAGTTGACCACACGTTTTAATTTAATTTCTGCTCAACAACTTATTCAATTTTATTTAAAACAACTCACATCCGTTATCTTGCGTTGATATATTAAATAAACCATGTTATTAAACTATATATTAAAACTTTTTTTTTAAAAAGACTAAAAAAAATATATAAATAGAGTTTCGTTTATTACACTTCAAAAAATATATATATACTCCCTCCGTTCGGGTTTATTTGATGTTTTAGGAGATGAAATTTGTTTAACAATATTTGATGTTTTAGAAGTAATCATTACACTTTCTTTTACTTTTGCACTAGTATCAATGTAATTTGTACTTTTTTTTAAAGTTTAACCAATTACATTTGTCCATAATAAATGTGATGATTGAATAAAAATTATTTTATGGGGTATTTAAATGTGAAAGGAGTATTTCTTAATCTTTGTGCATTCATCTAAAACATCAAATAAATTCGAACGGAGGGAGTATATAACTAATTATAATCTACTAAATAATGAAAAACAATATTTTATAAATTAGGAAAAATTAAACACTAACATATCTAAAGTGATTTTTTTTATTGGATTAAAAAAATACATCATATAATAACATATTTTACTTAATATAGTGAGCAAGAATTAAACTTGAACTGTTGAGCAAGAATTCATTTATTAATAACAACAATATATTCTTAGTAATAAAGTTAAGCTGTTGTTTAAACTTGAACTGAAAGTCAGCTTAAAGGTGAAATTTCAACCCTTGAAGAGAAAATTGATGCTCGTATTATGTAATTTAAAGATGATATGGAACGGAAAAAATACCAACAATAATTTAAAGTTTTATGAATACTTTATCATTTCACAATTATTACCTAAGTAAGGAGGTAGCGATCGAGGACAAGAAATAATATTTTTTAATGCATTCAAAAATGGTGGCAGTACACTATATTTTTTTTCATATTTTATATGCCAAGTTGCCAACCACTAAGCCATCATTTCTATGTCTTTTTTATTTCTCATTTAGACCAAAAAAAAAAGAGTTGAAAATCCAATTCATAACTAACTTCATTTATTCTATACATGGATCATGATCTACGTCATGGTTTAATCAAGTTTATAACAATGCTTATTTTTGTGACTTTAGATGAGAGAGAAAAATGCTTATTTTTGTATTAAAAAAACAGATGAGAGATGTAATAGTTAAATGAGTATAATAAATAGGGTGATTTTGATAGATGGTCTTTTTTGAATATTCAATTAGACACTTAGCTCCTAAATCAATTTAATTAGTTTTGCTCTAAACCCCTTCCCAATAGGATGGGTTGGTCAATAATTGACCATTGACCAGTCAACGTTGACCGTTGACCGGTCAACATTGACCAACCCATTTTGATGTCAATTTTTTTTTAGTGATGCCATATTTTACCGTTTTGATGCCAAAATTTTACTATATTTTATTTTCACTTTGATGCAACTTTTCTAATGAAATGATTGGATGACACTTTTTTAATGTCACTTTTTTTAAACATTGATGACATTTTTTGTTTACAGTAATGTCACGTTGATCATTGATGCCATTTTTTTTTTGATGATATTTTTTTACCGTGATGCCATATTTTTGATGATATTTTTTCAAAGTAGTATTTTGATGACATTTTTTTTCTTTAATGTGATACAAAATTTTCAAAATGGTATTTTGATGTCCTTTTTATAATGTAATTATTTGATGCCATTTTTTTAATCAAATCGATTGATGCCACATGTTTTTAATTTAATTAATTGTATATCGATTTATTTTCATCGATTATACTTTCATTCACTGATGACACGTTTGTGATTACACTTTATTGATGCAATCACTTGTGGTGACATATTCATTAAATGTTTATTCATGGATGACATTTGTTATTACGCTTCATTAATCACAATTATTTATGGTGACAATTTTATATAATTGATGACATAAGAGCTTAAAACATGGAATCAAAATATTATCACCTTATTGCACATATAAAAATACAAAGTCTTTGAAACTATGACATTAATATTGGTTGTATACGTAAAAACGCCTATTATAACATGTCATCATAAAATATAGGGCCAACCACTTCGGGGGTTACATATTACCTTCAGGATATGTGAATACTTCACAAGGGCAAAATATGCATCCCTGAAAATTGTAGGCCGCTTTATGTATTTATATAAAATATAGGGCCAATCTGTAATTTTTAAAAATTTCGGGCCGGTTTCGTGATTTATTAGGAATTACAACCCAAAACCTTCTTCCCCGTTGGAAATTTGCAGAGATGGCGGCCACCTACACCAACGGCAGATCCTAGTCCCAACGGCAGCCCTCGCCGACCGCCGCCACCCCAGATCCGAGTCCCTCCGGCCACCGAAAGCCCGGATCCGCCGCCATCGAGCCTCGCTACAAACCCAGCCGCCATGGGAGGGGAGTCGAAAAATCCAGATTCGGTGAGCTCAAATGGCGGCTCCAGCTTCGTCGGCTCCAGATCCGGTGAGCTCCGAGGGCGGCTCCGACTTGGTTGGCTCCAGATCCGGTGAGCTCCGAGGAAGAAGATGGGAGGAAGGAAATAAGATGGGAGGAAGAAGATGGGTGGAAGCAGTCCTAATAAAAAAATTAGATTGGTTGATTGTGCCTAATAAAAAAATTAAGGGGGCTAACTACCTAAACAAAAATGGTAAAAGGTTCATTTCATCAAATTTCCTCTAATAAATATGGTTATCTTTTACTAAAATGGATGGATGATTGAAAGGAGAAAAATAAATCAGATTTTATATGAAAAATTAGAAGATGGAGATAATGATTAAAATTTATAACAATGTATCTTAAATTATAAATAGATTACATTCGTCTCATTTCCATTTATTTTTCAAATTTTATACTATACAACCCTAATATTATATTTAGTCAAATCTTACTTTTTTTTTTGGTAGGCTTAGTCAAATCTTACTAAAATTGTTGATAAATGGTCATACATTCAAATGCTTCTTATCACAGGTCTTCTAAAGGCATAAGCACTTGAACCACAAATGGAAAAAACACTCCTAGAATTGATTTATTTTTAGTTTTAAAATATATTTTCAGGATTTATCTGTTTAAATTTATTAAGTTCTTTTCAAATCGAGAATGCTTAATCCAATCAAATTTCCTATTTGATTTCAAAGGTAATTGATTTTATTTTATTTTTTATCAGGAGATAATTGATTCTAATCCTGAAATCTTTAAACTAATTCAAATAATTGAAAGAAAGAAGGCTGCCTTTTCACTCTTTTAATTTATAAACATTTTAAAATAATTAGGGTCACTTTTCTTTATTGGAAAATCTTTCATCTAAATATATTCATTTTAATCATTTTTAAATTAAATTATATAATTTATCCATCTAAGTATCATTATCATTATGATATACCTTATGACCCATCCATTTTTAAACGATTTTTAAAATCGTTTCCTTAATTATTTATTTGGATAATTTGTAAAAGTTGAACCGAATCATTAGAGGATGCGAAGTGCTTGCAAAACACGGTAAAGCTTCGGCAGCCAATAAAGAAAACCCCCAACCACGAGTCCACAATTCACAACTCACAAAAAGAAAAAAAAGAAAAGAGAATTAGAACCTTCGACTTCCTAAAAAAATAAAAATAAAAAAGAAAAAAAGAAAGAAAAGGAAGGTCCGAAGAAAACCCCACATTTGAATTTTCTAACGTCAAAAAATCACACAAATTGACAGATACCCGACTCGGCCTTAGTAATTGATCATGTATAAAACCTCTCCCCCCTCCCTCCCATTTTTCATCAATTCATTCATTCATTCTTTGTTTCCCAATTCGATCTCCTTTAGACAAACAGCAACAAAAAACCCAAAGAAATTAAACAGTAAATACATAACTGATCGACTAAATCAGATAATAGTGTACACCGCCGGGCAGCAGCTATGCAGGACACCGGGCTTGACCTATACAAGCTGAGCGGCAGCATGAGGAGCAGCATGAGGGCTTCGGGCAGCATCCGGCCAGCGGGCAGCTTGAGGAGCGGCTCGACTTCGGTGTGGCGGAGCACAGGCGTCGACGCCTTCTCCAGCTCGACGAGGGAGGAGGACGACGAGGACGCCCTCAAGTGGGCCTCCCTCGAGAAGCTCCCCACCTACGACCGTCTCCGCAAGGGGATCCTCATGGGATCCCGCGGCCCCGGCAACGAGGTCGACGTCGAGGAGCTGGGCCTCCCCCAGAGGCAGTCTCTTCTCGATAAGCTCATCCGCGTCACCGAGGAAGATAACGAGAAGTTCTTGCTGAAGCTCAAGAACAGAATCGACAGGTACATTAATTACTCGGTCTCTTAAGCTTTTGTTTTAGAAAGGTGAATACTGTCAAAATCTAAGATTTAGCTTTTTGGGTCGAACAGAGTCGGGATTGATATGCCGACTATTGAAGTGAGGTTCGAGCACTTAGACATCGAGGCAGAGGCTCATGTTGGGAGCAGGGCTTTGCCTTCATTCCTCAACTACATAATAGAATTGGGCGAAGGGTTATTGAGTATTGTACACTTATCAAGAAACAGGAAGAAACACATCAATATCCTCCATGATGTTAGCGGAGTCATCAAGCCTAACAGGTACCGAAAAATCTTGATCGATCCGTTACACACACTAGTTTGATATAGGAGGCATTTGCATCATAACTATAGTAATTTCAACTATGCAGAATGACATTGCTTTTGGGTCCTCCGAGCTCAGGGAAGACCACACTATTGCTGGCCTTGTCGGGGAAACTCGACAAAGAACTAAAGGTATCTATATATATATATACATAGAGAAGCTGATCGATTCATTACTCAATTTGATTCCCAGATTTGTTTAAATTGACATTGCAATTACTGATTGCTTTATGTAATCGTAGTGCCAAGGAAAGGTGACATACAACGGTCATGAGATGCACGAGTTTGTTCCGCAGAGAACAGCTGCGTATATCAGCCAACATGATGTTCATTTGGGAGAATTGACTGTTAGGGAGACCTTGTCCTACTCTGCAAGGTTCCAAGGAGTTGGACACCGATATGGTAAATTTTGCGCGTTGTTTCAGTTTAGTCCTTTCGAGTAGGCATAATTCAAGATGTTTGAATCGAATCTCATTTCATTATCAATCTGCAGAGATGTTAGCGGAGTTAGCAAGGCGTGAGAAACAAGCCAACATTAAGCCTGATCCTGATCTTGATCTCTTCATGAAGGTAAGAAATCGATACGAAGAACAAGATTTGCATAGTTGAAATCGATCTTCGTGGTCTTTAATTACCTTTGGTTTTTCCATAATGCTTTAGGCCGCAGCTGCAGAAGGGCAAAAGGAGAACCTGGTTACCGACTACATTATAAAGATTTTAGGCCTAGATGTATGTGCTGATACGATGGTCGGAGATCAAATGATCCGAGGTATCTCTGGAGGGCAAAAGAAGCGTGTCACAACTGGTAAGTTAGTTAGCCTCAAATCAATTTGACTATATTCGTTGGATTACGACTAATTAAATGGAGTTTCGGATGGTGTAGGTGAGATGCTTGTAGGACCATCAAGGGCTTTGTTCATGGATGAGATCTCAACTGGTTTGGACAGTTCAACAACATACCAAATTGTCAATTCTTTGAGGCAAACTGTGCACATCCTCAATGGGACAGCTGTGATCTCCCTTCTACAACCGGCCCCTGAGACATATGATCTCTTTGATGATATCATCCTTCTTTCCGATGGCATGGTAGTGTACCAAGGTCCTCGTGAAAATGTGCTGGAGTTCTTCGAACACATGGGCTTCAAGTGCCCTGATAGGAAAGGAGTTGCAGATTTCCTGCAAGAGGTGACTTCACAAAAAGATCAAGAGCAATACTGGTACCGAACAAATGAGCCATACCGGTTCATCCCTTCCAAGGAGTTTGCCGAGGCCTTCCACTCATTCCATGTCGGAAGAAGGCTAGCTGAAGCCCTCTCCACTCCCTATGACCGGAGCAAAAGCCATCCAGCAGCCTTGACTACTGATAAGTATGGTATCGGTACGAAAGAGATCTTTAAAGCAACTCTCTCAAGGGAGTGGTTGCTTATGAAGAGAAGTTCTTTTGTCTACATCTTCAAAGTTTGCCAAGTAATTCCCTTTTCCCTCATATATATATTACACTTAACCTAAGTTTTCTTATAGGCTTAATTAAACAACAATCTCACCTTGTGTATTTTTGTCTATGTTCAGCTTGCAGTTGTGGGATGTATCGCGATGACTGTTTTCTTCAGGACTAAGTTCCACAAGAACCTCGACAATGGCCCCATCCTTTCGGGCTCTTTGTTCTTCGCAGTGAGTATGCTCATGTTCGTTGGTATGGCTGAGATTTCTATGACCATTTCGAAGCTCCCGGTGTTCTACAAACAACGAGATCTTCGATTCTTCCCTGCATGGGCTTATGCTCTCCCCACTTGGCTCTTGAAGATACCCTTGACCTTTGTGGAAGTTATAACATGGGTCTGCTTGACCTACTATGTCATTGGATACGATCCGAATGTTGGAAGGATGTTCAAACAGATCCTTTTGCTCGCAATCGTTAACCAGATGTCGTCTGGTTTGTTTCGATTGATTGGAGCCACTGGGAGGAATATGATTGTTGCTAGCACATTTGGTTCCTTTGCACTAATGGTGCTCTTCGCCTTGGGAGGATTCGTCTTAACAAGAGGTAACAACAACACTTGGCAAACTATGATTTCATTGCAAGATTTATTGAAACAAGTTTAGAGTGACATTAGTTTTTCGCCTTCTTATATATATATATATGTGTGTGTGTGTAGAGAGTGTGAAGAAGTGGTGGCGTTGGGGCTACTGGACGTCGCCAATGATGTATGCGCAAAATGCCATAAATGTAAATGAGTTCCTTGGCCATAGCTGGCATAAGGTAAGTCCATTAGTTTCTCCTCATTGGATCTTGAAGATCATGCCAAATAACCATACTCGAATCTTGATATCTTTCTTGGTTTCTTCATTTCTTACAGTTCAGTGCAACCGGTGATACAGTAACACCCATAGGTGTACAAACCTTGCAAAATGGTGGAATATTCCCACACGCGTATTGGTACTGGCTTGGCGCGGGGGCATTGGTTGGATACGTATTCCTTTTCAACTTCCTCTACACTATGGCTCTCACCTTCCTTGACCGTAAGTAGTTTGATCATCAAATACTATTTGTGTCGCATTTTTCGTGAGGATTCCAAGTACTTAAACTCTGCGCGCATTTGCAATTTGCTTGCAGCACTAGAGAAGCATCAAGCCCAAGTTCTTACAGAAGATGATGACGAAAAGGAAAGGGCTGGAGCTATTGAGCTGTCACAACGCGGCCAAAACAATGATGCTCCGGTACAGAGAGGGATGGTTCTTCCTTTTGATCAACACTCTATCACCTTTGACGAAGTTAGATACGCTGTTGACATGCCAGAGGTAAGCTCTCTCAGTGGATTGTTTGTCTATTAAGCTTTTTAGGAGCTTCAAAATCAATAAATCCGATATGTGTATGAATCATACATTATAGGAAATCAGAGCACAAGGTGTGACCGATGACAAGCTAGAGCTTCTCAAGGGGATCAGTGGAGCTTTTAGACCCGGCGTCTTGACTGCTCTTATGGGTGTCAGTGGAGCTGGTAAGACCACTCTCATGGATGTTCTAGCTGGTAGGAAAACCGGAGGGTACATCACCGGTGACATAAAGGTTTCTGGTTACCCGAAGAAGCAAGAGACCTTCGCTAGGATAGCCGGATACTGTGAACAGAATGATATCCACTCTCCTCATGTCACTGTCTATGAATCCTTGATCTACTCAGCTTGGTTGAGGTTGTCTCCTGATGTTGATACCGCAACCAGAAAGGTTCGTGTTCGTGTCTTATACTTTCGTAACTCAAAACAACATATATATATGATCGAACGATGTTCTTGTGTTTCTTACTTGGGTTTGTGATGTTGTTTTTTCAGATGTTTGTGGAAGAGGTTATGGAGCTTGTGGAACTGAAAACACTAAGAGGAGCATTGGTTGGGCTACCGGGTGTGACTGGTCTATCGACAGAGCAGAGAAAGAGGCTTACCATCGCGGTTGAGCTAGTGGCCAACCCGTCAATCATATTCATGGACGAACCCACTTCTGGACTGGATGCTAGAGCTGCAGCTATTGTGATGAGGACAGTGAGGAACACTGTCGACACAGGAAGAACCGTTGTGTGCACCATTCACCAGCCTAG
Source organism: Persicaria tinctoria (assembly GCA_037127255.1). Lineage (NCBI taxonomy): Eukaryota > Viridiplantae > Streptophyta > Magnoliopsida > Caryophyllales > Polygonaceae > Persicaria > Persicaria tinctoria. The sequence goes on along the minus strand of JBANSL010000013.1, from coordinate 7,387,355 downwards.
CATCGACATATTCGAGGCTTTCGATGAGGTAAAATTCATTCAAAACTCCCAATCACACATACTTGAAATTTTTTTGAGCTTGTATCTAAGACGACTCTTTCTATATATGCAGTTGTTCTTGTTGAAGAGAGGAGGGCAAGAGATATACGTCGGTCCATTGGGTCACAACTCTTGTCATCTTATCAAGTACTTTGAGGTGAATTTTTGAACTCAGATCTTCATATAAAAAAAGTGTTTTCAAATGCATGATTCCTTGATTAACATACCGAATTTCACCTCATCAGAGCATTCCCGGGGTACCGAAAATCAAGGACGGTTACAACCCTGCTACATGGATGTTGGAGGTCACAACTCCTGCACAAGAACTTGCCTTAGGCGTAGACTTCACCGATTTATACAAAAACTCAGATTTATGCAGGTAAAAACAACACAAGTCTTTAAACCCTTAATTTGCAACTTACTTGTTAACAAAACCTTGCAAGGATCTCATTTAGCTGATGATTTGACAGGAGAAACAAGGCTCTCATTCAAGAGTTAGGCGTACCGCGCCCTGGCTCACAAGACCTCCACTTCGCCACCCAGTTTGCACAACCCTTCCAAGTGCAGATCATGGCCACCCTTTGGAAGCAACACTTGTCGTACTGGCGAAACCCACCCTACACCGCAGTGAGGATGCTCTTCACCATTGGGATTGCCCTTTTGTTCGGATCCATTTTCTGGGATCTCGGAAAGAAATTGTAAGCTCCCTTATAACTCTATTCAATGATTCAATCCATACCTATGCCAAAAAAATTACCCCCCATTATATTGACATAATTTCCCTTCTCATCTCCTTCCAGTGACAAGAAACAAGACTTGATCAACGCCATGGGTTCCATGTACGCTGCTGTCCTCTTTATCGGTGTCCAAAACTCTTCGTCAGTCCAACCCGTTGTGTCGATTGAAAGAACCGTTTTCTATAGAGAAAAAGCCGCCGGGATGTACTCTGCTATGCCATATGCACTTGCTCAGGTACTATAAGAATCTCATATGTCTAATAGTTTTTCCAAGTGCTCCTATTTTCTTTATGTGTTCTAACTTGCAATATACTTTGGGATTCTTAGGTTTTGATTGAGATACCATACATCTTCGCACAAGCCTTAGTCTACGGAGTGATTGTGTATGCCATGATCGGATTCGACTGGACAGTAGCCAAGTTCTTATGGTACCTCTTCTTCATGTTCTTCACCCTTATGTACTTCACTTTCTACGGGATGATGTCTGTGGCCGTCACACCAAACCACCACATCGCCTCCATTGTCGCCGCTGCCTTCTACTCTATTTGGAATCTCTTCTCCGGATTCCTCATCCCAAGACCGGTGAGACATATTCTCTATTCAATTCCTTACATGGTTTCGTATCAACACCGATCATGATCTCATATCATTGTGTTTGATCATTGCAGAGAATCCCCATCTGGTGGAGGTGGTACTACTGGACCTGCCCTGTTGCATGGACCTTGTACGGGTTGGTTGTGTCGCAATTCGGAGACGTAGACCAGCAATTCCACGATGGTTCGTCGACGGTCAAGGAGTATGTTCAATCTCACTTGGGTTTCAAGCATGATTTCCTAGGAGTTGTTGGTGGGGTGGTTGCCGGTTTTGCCATCCTCTTCGCCTTCACCTTTGCCGTCTCCATCAAGGCATTCAACTTCCAAAAGAGGTAGAAGGGAACAAACAACAAAGATGAGCTCTAGGCAACACAAAACTATGCCAAGTGATCTATCTATTTTTAACCTGTTGTGAAGCATTTATTCATTGCTTTCGAAATTGATTTTGTATGATATTACAACATTTACCATAAGAACGCATAGAATTTTGTATGTTCAAACTGTAATCTTATTTGGTCAAGGTATATATATACACGCACACGTTCAGTATACAAATCTTCTGACTAGTGGGTTCACTTTATATAGAATAAAGATATATGAGCTAAATGAGCTGAATATTGGCGGTTTATATTCCGTTTGTTTAGAAATGAGTCGAGATCGAGTCAATTATAAATTTGATTCGAGCTTAAAAATGTGTTCTGGTTGGTCTAAAACTAACTAGTTAAGCAAGAATAACCCTAAATGAAACTGGTAAGACCTTATCAGTGGAGATAAGTCCTTATCTGCAAAACAGTAACTAGTTAAGCAAGAATAACGAATAGGAAGCAAAGCAAACACAAGCACGAATGAAAAGAACGGAAAGTAAAGCACACGATACTTGTTAACGAGGTTTAGCACAACCGCCTACGTCCCCGCCTAGGGTTATCCAACCCGTAGGATTCAACAACTTTATTTCACTCTATCTTATGAGCCCTAGATACAACCTCTAGAAGACCTTCCCTCTTCTAGACTACTTCCTATCTAGCAACCCAAACACCAGTGAAACAAAGTCCTACCGATACCGAAGTATCTATACGTTTGGGTAGAGATGTACCCTTAGTATAACCCTAAATGAATTGTACGATAAAGCTCAATGTAAACCTCACAAACTCTCAAAGAAATAAACACTTAAACCAATGGAGAGATGTGAGATCGAATGCTTCGCAGGAGACTTGATAGCAAGGAGACGTTATGCGCTTGTTGTCTTGTTGTGTTATGCAATCTTCCACTTCTCCTTTTATAGACCGGCTCTTCCAATTTGAAAGAATTCAAACGTTTGAATGTTTGTTGAAGACGTTTCTTGAGATACGTTGCGAGATATCTGACTGGGAGAGATCTTCAACCTTTTGAAAGACGTTCCAGGAGCGTCTTATGGATACACACGGATCTTTTCCTGCGATATGAGCTATTTAAAATATGACGTTGAAAGCACATTCAATCAAATCCTGGAGATTCTCAACAACCAAATCTAGCATGAGTGGATTAAATAAAATAGAATATAAAACATCGGTTCGGATCCGGTAGAGTTGCTAATAACTCTATCGGTAGAGTTGGGGTAATCTTATCCATTGATTTGCATCTATGGCTCTCAATTTTCAGCCTTTAAATTATTAACAATTAAGATAATAAAAACTTAAATCCTAATACCCTCCCTAATTCCTATCCGATTTGGATCCCAATTCCTATACTCCTCGGCGTGTCGCTGTCGTCCAGAGATCAACCGCAGTCGCTCCCCGACGAACACGCCGTCGTCCATTGATCAATCGGAGTCGCTCCCCGGCGAACACGCCATCGTCCATAGATCAACCGCAGTTGCCGCATCCATCGACCTTTACACCTACGCCGTTTTTCGGCTTTCTCCGCCCACTGGTACTTTCTCAATATCGTAACTTGGAATCCCCAATCAATCGAAAATTGTTTCTTTCGATTGCATGCCGAATTGCTTTGCTTTATGTGGAGGTCGTTGCATACTTGCATCATAGATCTCTAGCTTGTTTTATCTTTATTCTTCCTCCATATTAAAGTTTCCAAACGTCATCAACTGAATCGAACTTCATATCTATTTGAGGAATCTAATTCACTAATGTCTTCTCTATGACAATTAAGTGAAGATGGTGATTCTTTCACTCAATTTTAACAACATTGATAGCAAACAAATCAAGGTTTGTAATGTCTGACTGAAGCTTGAAAGAAAAATATACAAGTTTTGATCGTCAAAATCCTTAACCGTGAGAGAATAACGTTTGATCAAGGATGAAGATCTTCTAAATGGAAAGATTTGGATATGGCAATCTTTATTTCCATTAAAATTTAAATGATGCAAACTTAATTATTAATAATTTAAAGGCTGAAAAATTGAGAGCCATAGATGCAAATCAATGGGTAAGATTACCCCAACTCTACCGATAGAGTTATTAGCAACTCTACCGGATCCGAACGCATAAAGCCTATAATCCATCACTGATTTCCGAAATTGAAATCCAAAGGTGGCCCACTATAAAGCTTAGGCCCAATAACATATTGCTCCTAATCATTTAGGCTCAATAATATATTGTTTCTAAGTAATGTCATGTAAAACTTGAGCCACTGTTGGTAAGACCTTATCTCTGGCGGTAAGGTCTTGAAACTGTTTTGGTATTGATGGTTTGTTTTAAAACGTTGAAAGCAACTTGGAGATTGGTTTAACTAAGGGTGGGCATGGGACGGGACGGGACGGGATTAGGGTAATCCCGCGTCCCGTCCCTCGTATTTTTTACGGGACGGGATTGACATTTTTTTTCCAAATCCTGCCGGGTTTTATTCCTCACGGGACGGGACGGGATCGGGACGGGACGAGATTTATCCCTCGTAAAAAAAAAAGATTAAAAAAAACTCAATTAACTCTAAATATATCAACTAACAAAGGTGAAAATTAAAGTCCTACATAATCACATTACAAATTAAACTTAGAAGTTATATTACAATAGCAAGTAGCCTAAAATGGGATGTTTTCCTCCGAGTATATATACAGCTACCAACACTCCAACAATAAGTTGCTTTTCTAGTTTCTTTTGCAAGCCAACAGTAGGCTCAGTAGCAACTTAGCAAGCCAACAAGAGTATTTGAGTATGTTTTTAATTTTGTATTATTATTTTGAAATTTAAATTTTGGTTTAAAATAAATATTAGGGTATAATATAAATATATTCTTAGATATTTTTATTAATTTTAATTATATATAAATATATATAAATATTGATATATATGCGGGACGGGACGGGATTTGCGGGATGTAAACTCTTCGTCCCGTGTCCCGTCCCGCGAAATTTTTGCGGGACGGGATCGGGACGGGATTGAATTTTTTTTTCCTAAATCTCACCGGGATCAGGACGGGATGCCGGACGGGACGGGATTTGCGGGATTTGTGCCCACCCCTAGGTTTAACCAAATCTCTTGAAGATCTCAACAAACCAACAACCTTTTGAACTTGAAGATTGCTTCACAAAATCCTCAAAGAGGCTTTTAGAAAGTCAACCCCAAATCTTCAATAACCAAATCAAATCCTGCACAAAATCTCCAACAACTAATTAAATATAAATCCCAATAAATAATCTAATTGATATTTGCATAAAATAAATACTACATTTCTTTGGCTTTCATCATACATCAAATACATATAATATAACATCAAGATAGACTCAACAAAGGTATATATATACACGCACACGTTCAGTATACAAATCTTGTGACTAGTGGTTCACTTTATATAGAAAAAAGATATATGAGCTAAATGAGCTGAATATTGGCGGTTAATATTCCATCTGTTTAGAAATGAGTCGAGATCGAATCAATTATAAATTTGATTCGAGCTTAAAAATGTATTGTGGTTGGTCTAAAACTAACACTCTGCAAACATACGGTGTCGATTATAGTATATTGAGTGTCAAATTTACGGGAACAGTGTGAATATCAATTGTATAACCTCAACCAGTTTACTAAGCCAAATAAAATTTTTATAAAAAATAAAGATAAAACACATATCTGAATTGAAAATGGAAAGATCTCCCAAAGGTTTTGTTAGATAGAATATATGTATAGGCCCAATTAAGGTTAACTATCTTGTACTCCTATATATATTATAATGATAATGAAGGCAACCCCACCGGGGATTATTCACTCTGACATGGTATCTGAGCCTCTCAAGTTTCATCAAAATCAACCCTAATTTTTCTTCCTTTCGATCCCACCCCCTGACCGATCACCGTTGGCCCTCCCCCACCGCCGGTCATCTCTCTCGACCTAACACTCGCTCGCCGTCTTTACCTCCCCTCGTCTCTCCTTCTTCCTCCCTTCCCCCACGCCCTGAGCTCCGCAGGCGGCCCCGGTGCCCTGAGCACCAGATCCCTCGCAGACCTCTTTCCCTCGCTCGATTTCGATCTAAGTACACCCCCCTTCCTCAAAATCCTTAGCCGCCATCTCCATCCTCTCCTCCTGCCCAAATCCGCTCACCGATGCACCCAAGAACCACCACCGCATCCCCCATGCATCCTCTTCTTCGTCCCCTCGCAGCACCTACGCAACCCCTATCGTCGCGGCTCTGCCCTCTAGACCCCTGCCGCCACAAATTCTCCCCAGATCCGGTGACCTCCCCCCACCGTCGGCCTCCCCCATTAGATCCAACCACCCAGATCTGCCACCTCCGGCCTCCAACAGTCCAGCCGCCACAACTGCGTCCCCTCCGCCGCCAACAAATTCACATAACCGGTACCCCCTTGATTTTTCTTGCAAAACCAATATACCCTCCTCTTAATTTCTATATTTTCAGATTTCCTGTAAAACCCCCTTTTATAACCCGAGGGAATGCCACAGCGCCAGTGATTACTCGGACTTTAATGTCTTTGTAACCACCTTAGGGTTATAGGGACATGCAACCATGCTCCCATAAACAAGATGATAACAATTAAATACATAAATGAAATAAAATTTAATAGCGGAAGTCTTGAAATATAAAAATAACTCTCTATTAAACTCTCCTCAAAAATCGAGGATTTAATTACAAATTGAGAACAATACAGCGGAAGACTTTTAAATAAAATTAAAACAATAAAACTCTTATACAACATATCTAGGAATTTTAAAATTTAAATACAATGTTAAAAGTAACTTTAATGTCTTCTCAACTTCTCTTCTCTTCTGAGACTCGACCTAAACCTGCGAAGACTGGTCTGGCATCCGGAATGAAGGACACCAACCATCCAAATATAGGACGGTTAGTTTGCAAGAACTAGCAAATGACGGCTCGAAAACTGGGACAACTTTGGATTCAAGTGACCATGAAACGGTAAGAATTAAATCCAAATGAGACTTGAATATTTGAAGTGGATTGGCTTATTTGTAACCCGACCCTCCTATGACACGGATAATCCAAAAGGATTGAGTAACAAAGGATGTATTAGGAATCATATCCCGATTACGGATGGAATATGACATAGCTTGAAACAAATTATGATTACTACCCATTACAGTATTAATACACTGTTTATTATACCGTCTAAACTAAGTATTGGTTCAAAAGGTACTCGATGTGGCCCAAAATCGACCCAGAGGGCAGGACTCTTCCGGAGAGTTTTAAACCGCGGGCTGAGACAGTCGATTAAGGGTTGATCTTGTGTCCCCCAATACCTAGTTCAAACCATGTTTGTTACTTGTACATTATTCCTCACTCACTTACTCACATGATATGCATTTTACATCTTCTATCTTTTTATCAACTACTACCGGTCCCACTCTGTCTATAGTGGATAGCGACCTACAACCATTGGTTGTGTAACACCTCGCATGGAAGTGTAGTTTCATGAAACCTTAAGACCGAGGAGTAACGGCCCCGACCTACACTTTACAACATCACTTTCACTTTACTTCACACATTACTTTACCATTTCACATTGCTTTTCGTTGATTGATTGATTATACAATTCTTCACATTACTTTACAATTTTAACTTTATGATTCACATTGTTTTTGATTGGTTTGGATTCAATGTAGTTTCACTCGCAACAAACGATCCTCACATTATTACTACTTATTCACAACATAAACAGAATGGGTACATAAAAGAAACATATCCCTTTCTTAACCAATCAGCATGAAAGAACAAAAATAAATCATGCTTTAATAAACATGTGGGTATCTATGTCATTATTATATATATACGTCGAATAATAACATTACCCAATTATACTTGCCAAATTCAAGCTAACGGATAAATAAATCACACAAGGCGGATGAATTGTAATTTATTTTAATTGGTTTGGCAAGCATTTCAAAGGAACGAAAACAACAAGACACGAAGGCACCGAAATGAGCGGAAAAGCTCGGAAAGTCACTTGCCTGAATTGAAATCGCAAGTGCGTGGTTGAATACTTTTATCTCGAATCGAAATCTTCATATGGCCGTATGGGGGTCGGATCTATAGGTATGAAATACAAGGCACAAAGAATGATTTAATAATTGAAATTTTAATAACCGGAATTGACTTGTTTAATTCGACTAAGAATCGAATTAATTTAAAGAGTCGGAAGCAATACCAAAATGATCTTCTTGGGAATCTTGAATCATTGAGGACGGACAAGGATTCGATGATAACACTGCGAATTACGGAGGTTACGCGAGTTAGAATAACATCTAAAACTGCGAGATGATTTCTGAAATTTTAGAAACTAAAACAGGGGCATATTTTATAAAAACAGAAAGTGTGGGAGATTAGGCGTAAATAACCTTCTTCAATCTCCCACCCGACAGTACGTGCCCAGCGTTTTCCCGGTGGACCTCCGACAATACTTCGGCGAGCTGTAGCGGCTTCGTTCGTGATCGGAATGACACTCGACCAGCGGATTCAGCTCCATGAAGATGAGGCGCACCTCCTGGTGGTGGATTGTGGCTCCGGCAGGGGCGTAACTGTGGTGTACGAGGGCAGCTCCGGCGAGGGTAGGATCGAAATTGGGGGTTTTGAAATCGGGATGTTTTTGTGAAACTTTTGTGAAGGGAATTGTTGGTAGAAGTGTTTGAAACGTAATGGGATAGATTTAGAGCTCGGATAGATGCTTCAATGGTGGTGTGAGCTTGAGAACCGAAAACCTCTTGTATTTATAGGAGAGGATTCGGAACGAATTGGATGAACTTGATCCCGTAAATAGCTCGGATAAGATCATTAGAAGCTATCCTTATGTTCAATTTGTTCAGATAAGGCCGTTACATGGCCGGATTTCAAGGAATCTCGATTTGGGGCGAAATCCGATCGGGTTCGTTTGAGATCGTTTCTATCCGAAACCTCAAAATTGGTTAAAGATATTCAGATAAGAACACGTGGGGAACATTCCAGAAGCATTTAGTTTGAGATTTGAGCGAGATTTGAGGAAGGTCAAAATCACCCTTGTTCAACAGTGGGTCGGCTGACATGGGAGGGAGAAGAAGGGTTCAGCCAAACCGGTTCATCATTTTTCTTTTCTTTTTCTGATGGGTCCGGTTCACCTGAACCGGAAAAATAGGAAACCGATGGTTTAAACTCTATTCCAATTTATAAATAAATAAATAAATAAATAAATAAATATATATATATATCCAAAATTTTATTTGATAAAATTTTACATGAATTAAAGAATAAAATAACAAAACACTTAATGAAATGCATTTTACTTTGCGTAACACAAAATTTCTAAAACGTTATATCAAATATTTTACGCAAATTAAAATAAATTATAATTATGAATCCTTCCTTATTTTATAAGAAAATATATCACTTAGTCTCAAAACAATATAACTTAAAAACTTATTTATTTACTATATATGCACATAAGATGAAATATCTTTAAACTAGTTATAAAACTTTATATATATTCAATTTAAAAGAAAAAAATATTTCTAAGTCCAAAATAAAATAACTTTCATTATAAAAATTATATTTACTTAAAACGAAATACCTAAAGATAATTTGGGGTATTTCATATCTCCCCCCTTAAAAATAAGTTTCGTCCCGAAACTTGGAAAACGAAAAGGAGTAGGGAGAAGAGGTATAAAGGAAAATACTAAGAGGTAACGAGCAGAAACTTAGAATTAGATGTGAATGAATCTCTCTAGAGGGGAGGAAATGACATCATTAGCTCACTTTGCACACTTGTCTTCAATTACTTGAACTACCACGGATATGAAGCTTTGTGTCTTCAACTACTTGAACTACCACGGATATGAAGCTTAGGAACGATATACTTTGAGTGGTTTAGGGGGATCGAACTTGATATCTATGGAATTAAGAGTAATCACGTACATCGATATATATCTATCTCTTTGCTTAAGAGCAAAACAACTCAATTACATCCAACGTAATTAGTTGTCCACCGAACTCATCATTGGTAAACTCTAAGAGTTATTTATTATACAATTGTCTCCTAACTTAAGCCTAAGCATGTACGAACGAGTTGTTTTACACATTCTTTTTTTTTTAGCATGCACGACGATATGTTAAACATTAGCGCAAGTTAGTCAACTCTTATCACACAGTGAACATGGTATTCTAGACTACCATTGGCTTTCTTCTCAACCCCATTTGGCTTCCTTTTCCAGGTTGCCAACTGGTCCGCGGCAGTTTCAAAGGCAGCCACTATAGGCAGAACTAGTATCCTATTCAAGTGTAATGAGTGCTCCGTATGAAACGGGTTCTTCTTTGGATCTCTTTCGCGTTCGCTGAATAACACGTTGTCTGGTGTCTTGTCTTCCTCCCGAAAGCGAGCGTGATATCGAATTTGTTCTTTTATTATATAGTTTGATTGTATTTTACTTTTGTATTATCTCAAACATCAACCAATGAGAGTTCGGAACATTAATGAAGCAATGTTATCAGGACATTACGCCTAGTTCGGATAGAGAAGCTATGGAATCGTCATTAAGACATGACCGAAGGAACACATTGAATGATTAAAGTTTTATCTCTTCACACGGGATAGAAGGTTCTTCACGACACACACGATGCATCATGATGAGTCACGATTAATTCACCTCTTCGCTATCGAAATTTCAAGAATCTCCCATTGATCGTACCACGCACATTGAACGCTTGTATTAATTTATAAGGTATCTATCGCGTATGCTTATAGTAGCAGATTACTAGGGCACATAGATGCTAAGGACATATCGCTTGAGGTTCTTTACAGAAGTTTAAAGTCGATCTCGAGAAGTTTAAGTTGAGACGCTGAATTTGGAGATGACTAACACACTTAAACCCGTCAAGATCATTTAACTTTCGGGAAATACTTAAAAACTTTTGGTACACTGTTTTATCACCATAGAATTTATATACAATGTTAACTTCTTAGTCATGAAATCCTTTAAGAAGAGTTTGATGTCCATTTTATCAAATACCATTGATCAAAATCTAGAAGGAAAGTTTACAACTTAAAACTTTTTATTTTTATTTTATTGTAAAGTACTAACCACACTTTGAAAATACTAAACATAATACCAACATATATATTTGAATAAACTTCATTAAAATAATTGATAATTTTGACTAACATTTTAAAAAATATTTCTAAATAAGTATTTTACTATCTTGTGAAAATATAAATTCCAATTCATGACCCATATTGTAAAATTGTTATAAGGGAAAACTTTCACCTAAATATTTATTATGATTTGTTTCACTAATTTGATTACATTAGACTTTAAACTTTATATGTTAGAAAAACATTTTCATAAATAAAACTAACTTTTCAACGTGAACGGTTTTTCAAAGAAATATATTTACTTTCACTTTAAAACATCAAAAATTATATTTCAAACTTTCAAGAAATGATTTTAAGAAAAACTTATTTTAAAACTCGTGTACGAAAACCATTAGCTCTGATACCACCTTCTGTAACACCCCCTTTTATAACCCGAGGGAATGCACAGCGCCAGTGATTACTCGGACTTTAATGTCTTTGTAACCACCTTAGGCTTATAGGGACATGCAACCATGCTCCCATAAACAAGATGATAACAATTAAATACATAAGTGAAATAAAATTTAATAGCGGAAGTCTTGAAATATAAAAATAACTCTCTATTAAACTCTCCTAAAAAATCGAGGATTTAATTACAAATTGAGAACAATACAGCGGAAGACTTTTAAATAAAATTAAAACAATAAAACTCTTATACAACATATCTAGGAATTTTAAAATTTAAATACAATGTTAAAAGTAACTTTATTGTCTTCTCAACTTCTCTTCTCTTCTGAGACTCGACCTAAACCTGCGAAGGCTGGTCTGGCATCCGGAATGAAGGACACCAACCATCCAAATATAGGACGGTTAGTTCGCAAGAACTAGCAAATGACGGCTCGAAAACTGGGACAACTTTGGATTCAAGTGACCATGAAACGGTAAGAATTAAATCCAAATGAGACTTGAATATTTGAAGTGGATTGGCTTATTTGTAACCCGACCCTCCTATGACACGGATAATCCAAAAGGATTGAGTAACAAAAGATGTATTAGGAATCATATCCCGATTACGGATGGAATATGACATAGCTTGAAACAAATTATGATTACTACCCATTACAGTATTAATACACTGTTTATTATACTGTCTAAACTAAGTATTGGTTCAAAAGGTACTCGATGTGACCCAAAATCGACCCAGAGGGCAGGACTCTTCCGGAGAGTTTTAAACCGCGGGCTGAGACAGTCGATTAAGGGTTGATCTTGTGTCCCCCAATACCTAGTTCAAACCATGTTTGTTACTTGTACATTATTCCTCACTCACTTACTCACATGATATGCATTTTACATCTTCTATCTTTTTATCAACTACTACCGGTCCCACTCTGTCTATAGTGGATAGCGACCTACAACCATTGGTTGTGTAACACCTCGCATGGAAGTGTAGTTTCATGAAACCTTAAGACCGAGGAGTAACGGCCCCGACCTACACTTTACAACATCACTTTCACTTTACTTCACACATTACTTTACCATTTCACATTGCTTTTCGTTGATTGATTGATTATACAATTCTTCACATTACTTTACAATTTTAACTTTATGATTCACATTGTTTTTGATTGGTTTGGATTCAATGTAGTTTCACTCGCAACAAACGATCCTCACATTATTACTACTTATTCACAACATAAACAGAATGGGTACATAAAAGAAACATATCCCTTTCTTAACCAATCAGCATGAAAGAACAAAAATAAATCATGCTTTAATAAACATGTGGGTATCTATGTCATTATTATATATATACGTCGAATAATAACATTACCCAATTATACTTGCCAAATTCAAGATAACGGATAAATAAATCACACAAGGCGGATGAATTGTAATTTATTTTAATTGGTTTGGCAAGCATTTCAAAGGAACGAAAACAACAAGACACGAAGGCACCGAAATGAGCGGAAAAGCTCGGAAAGTCACTTGCCTGAATTGAAATCGCAAGTGCGTGGTTGAATACTTTTATCTCGAATCGAAATCTTCATATGGCCGTATGGGGGTCGGATCTATAGGTATGAAATACAAGGCACAAAGAATGATTTAATAATTGAAATTTTAATAACCGGAATTGACTTGTTTAATTCGACTAAGAATCGAATTAATTTAAAGAGTCGGAAGCAATACCAAAATGATCTTCTTGGGAATCTTGAATCATTGAGGACGGACAAGGATTCGATGATAACGCTGCGAATTACGGAGGTTACGCGAGTTAGAATAACATCTAAAACTGCGAGATGATTTCTGAAATTTTAGAAACTAAAACAGGGGCATATTTTATAAAAACAGAAAGTGTGGGAGATTAGGCGTAAATAACCTTCTTCAATCTCCCACCCGACAGTACGTGCCCAGCGTTTTCCCGGTGGACCTCCGACAATACTTCGGCGAGCTGTAGCGGCTTCGTTCGTGATCGGAATGACACTCGACCAGCGGATTCAGCTCCATGAAGATGAGGCGCACCTCCTGGTGGTGGATTGTGGCTCCGGCAGGGGCGGAACTGTGGTGTACGAGGGCAGCTCCGGTGAGGGTAGGATCGAAATTGGGGGTTTTGAAATCGGGATGTTTTTGTGAAACTTTTGTGAAGGGAATTGTTGGTAGAAGTGTTTGAAACGTAATGGGATAGATTTAGAGCTCGGATAGATGCTTCAATGGTGGTGTGAGCTTGAGAACCGAAAACCTCTTGTATTTATAGGAGAGGATTCGGAACGAATTGGATGAACTTGATCCCGTAAATAGCTCGGATAAGATCATTAGAAGCTATCCTTATGTTCAATTTGTTCAGATAAGGCCGTTACATGGCCGGATTTCAAGGAATCTCGATTTGGGGCGAAATCCGATCGGGTTCGTTTGAGATCGTTTCTATCCGAAACCTCAAAATTGGTTAAAGATATTCAGATAAGAACACGTGGGGAACATTCCAGAAGCATTTAGTTTGAGATTTGAGCGAGATTTGAGGAAGGTCAAAATCACCCTTGTTCAACAGTGGGTCGGCTGACATGGGAGGGAGAAGAAGGGTTCAGCCAAACCGGTTCATCATTTTTCTTTTCTTTTTCTGATGGGTCCGGTTCACCTGAACCGGAAAAATAGGAAACCGATGGTTTAAACTCTATTCCAATTTATAAATAAATAAATAAATATATATCCAAAATTTTATTTGATAAAATTTTACATGAATTAAAGAATAAAATAACAAAACACTTAATGAAATGCATTTTACTTTGCGTAACACAAAATTTCTAAAACGTTATATCAAATATTTTATGCAAATTAAAATAAATTATAATTATGAATCCTTCCTTATTTTATAAGAAAATATATCACTTAGTCTCAAAACAATATAACTTAAAAACTTATTTATTTACTATATATGCACATAAGATGAAATATCTTTACACTAGTTATAAAACTTTATATATATTCAATTTAAAAGAAAAAAATATTTCTAAGTCCAAAATAAAATAACTTTCATTATAAAAATTATATTTACTTAAAACGAAATACCTAAAGATAATTTGGGGTATTTCATTTCCTCTCTCTCAAAAAAAAGGAAACTCCTACTATGGCTGATGCCCGAGCGAGTCAAGTACTTTTGGCCTTCTACGATCACCAACGACCTCTCGTCGGGATTATTGCCCTTCCAAGTCATTTACAGAGGGGATCATCGTAATCGTCCCGACACAGGCAGCCCGCCACCATGACATCTACAGGCGTGTCACATGCCGATCTGAACTGGTACATGGATAGCGGAGCCACTGCGCACATGTTGCACAACCCAGGTATAATTTCTATCCCTGCTTCTAAGAGTATTTCTACCTCCATTATTGTCGGCAATGGTGAACGCATTCCTACCTTGGGTCTTGGGCACCGACCTACGCCTTAACAACATCCTCGTCTCCCCTGGCTTAACAAAGAACCTTGTATCCATTCGTCGCCTCAGCACAGACAATAATATCTCCATTGAGTTTGACCGGTTTTGGTTTGCTTTCAAAGATTTCACAACTGAAGCCCCGCTCATGAGATGTAATAGTGCTGGAGACCTTTACCCTACCACCAACAACATACATCCTGTCACCTCCCCTGCAGCAACCAATCTATCAGCAGTTGCTCGTTCGACATCTCTAGCACGCCCGTCTTGGTCACCCAGGTTCCCCGGGTTTTGAGTCTCTCAGGTCTAGGCTTATTCCCTGCAATAATGATGTGATCCTAGTCGTCAATGAGCTCGAATCCTTTATCTTACAAAGCTATGTTGTCGGGGACAAACATCAACCCCCATTTGAGAAAACAGCATGGCGACACCGTGATATTTTGGCTTTTTCGGGCTGCATAAAATTCCGATTGAAGCCAATGAGCACTTGTTGGAAAGCTATTTTAAGTGGATACAACTTCTATGAAAGACACTTCTCCTAAATCAGCCTCGAAGATGCTTGAATTGGACATTCTTTCCAGTAGCTTCAATCTGGACGTTTTTTCCATGCTTTTATTTCTATCAAATAGATCAATCCCACATCGATTATAGATGCTTGGAGGGCTTTATTTTCATCCTATATATTGCTTGTAAAACTTTCATTTTAAATTAAGTCAAGTTTAGTTGAGTTAAAGTATAAGCCACTAAATAGCTTCCTATGATTCCGGGTTAAGGATCGAGTTCTTGGTGAGAGGCTAAGAGCGAACCCTTTGGTGAGGGGCCGAGGGTGACACCCTAGTGAGAGGCGAAGGTGTCAAAGGGTCGAGATCCTCGGAGTGCGATTCCGAGAGGATTGAGATCGAGTGTAGGGGATTCAAGGGTGAGAGGCCTGCGAATCTTGCTCCACATATCCCTTCTTTTCAGTTTTCATAAACCACAAAAATTAGCCCCACAAAAAGAGTGTTCGAAAGATCGAGCCTTAGTCGATCTCGGTCCTCAAGCCTCATCAAATAAAGCCCCTCCCTCCACTAGTTGCCCGGCGTGCCAGCTTGGCAACACACTAGATTGCCCTTTGCCACGTCTTATACTCAGGTGCACGCTCCATTTGACATCATTCATGCTGATCTATGGACATCTCCTATTATCAGCCATGATAGTTTCTGCTATGCACTTGTTCTCGTTGATGCATTCTCCCATTATTTTTGGGTGTTTCCCCTAAAGTATGAATCTGAAGTTGTTACACACCTTATGATCTTCCATAGCTTCGTCCGCACCCAATTCAACCTCCCTATTAAATCCTTTCAATGTGACATGGGCGGTGAGTTTAACAACAATGCCCTTACATCCTTCTTCGCTACTCATGGCATTCAATTCCGCTTCTCATGTCCCCACACCTCCTCCCAGAATGGGAAAGTCGAATGGAGCATTCGCACCCTTACCACTTACATGAGGACTCTCCTTATCCATGTGCATGTCCCCCTGCAGTATTGACCATATGCTATTGAATCGGCATGCTATCTTATCAACATCACTCCTTCCACAACCATCCAAAATTGGTGTCTTATTGAGATATTATTCTGAGTCACTCCTAAATACGACCACCTCCGTGTGTTTGGCTGCCGGTGTTACCCCAACCAAGCATCTATTGCCCCTCATAAACTTGCTCCTCGATCCACACCTTGTGTTTTCCTCGGCTACCCCTCCAATCATAGAGGGTATAGATGTTTTGATCCCATTACCAAACATGTCATCTTCTCTCGCCATGTCACCTTTGATGAGACCACATTCCCTTTTTTTAGTCCCCCTACACCCCCAAACACCCCGCCCCCTTCTGATGACTACCCTACACCCCATTTTCTTCATCAACTATATCCCTCTTCCTCTCCGAATGCTATTACATCTCCGGCCCAGGCACCCAACCCTCCCCCACCACAACCTATCCTGCCACCTCATGCCCCCGTCCCATCACCTCAAGCCTTTGTCTCGTCAGCTGCAGCCCCTACCCTGCCACCTAACCCCACACAACCGGTCAACCAGATCCAAACTTGAAGCACGACGGTCAAGGAGTATGTTCAATCTCACTTGGGTTTCAAGCATGATTTCCTTAGGAGTTGTTGCTGGGGTGGTTGCCGGTTTTTCCGTCCTCTTTGCCTTCACCTTCGCCGTCTCCATCAAGGCATTCAACTTCCAAAAGAGATAGAAGGGAACAAACAACAAATAGGAGCTCTAGGCAACGCAAAACTATACCAAGTGATCTATCTATTTTTAACCTACTGTGAAGCATTTGTTCATTACTTTCGGATTTGATTTTTGTATGATATTGCAACATTTACAATAAGAATGCATAGAGTTTTGTATATGTTCAAACTATAACCATACAATATCTTATAACACGTAAAATATGATAATATCATGTTCATACTTATTTAGTTTAGTAAATGAACGAGCTTGAACCAATTTTTTTTCGAGCATAGGAGAACTCTACTCGTTCATTGAGGGGAATTTTACAAATTTAAAAAAATTCAAGTTATTCAAGCTTGAGTCAAACCGAACCTCAATTTGAATCGAGCATGGAAATTTACTCAAACATGACTCATTTAGTAAATTTACGAACTCGAGATGAGCTTTTTTCGAGTATAGAGCAACTTTGAAATTTTGTGAATTTCATAAAATTTGAGCTTAAGGAGTTTGAGTTGAACCGAGTCTAAATTTGAATTGAGCTTAAAATTTTAGCATAACTTAGCTTATTTAATATATGAACGAGCTCAAGAATTGGTGCCCTATTGAGATATTATTCCGAGTCACTCCTAAATACGACCACTTCCGTCTGTTTGGCTGCCCGTGTTACCCCAACCAAGCATCTATTGCCATTTTGCCCCTCATAAACTTGCTCCTCGATCCACACCTTGTATTTTCCTCGGCTACCCCTCCAATCATAGAGGGTATAGGTGTTTTGATCCCATTACCAAACATGTCATCTTCTCTCGCCATGTCACCTTTGATGAGACCACATTCCCTTTTTTTAGTCCCCCTACGTCCCCAAACACCCCCCCTTCTGATGACTACCCTACACCCCATCTTCTTCATCAACTATATCCCTCTTCCTCTCCGAATGCTATTACATCTCCGGTCCGGGCACCCAACCCTCCCCCACCGCAACCTATTCTGCCACCTCCTGCCCCCGTCCAGCCCCCTGTGGCCCCCGTCCAATCACCTCAAGCCTTTGTCTCATCAGCTGCAGCCCCTACCCTGCCACCTAACCCTACACAGCCGGTCAACCAAATCCAAACTCGAAGCATGAGTGGCATCTCTCGCCCCAAACAGATTTTTGACCTCTCTGTTTCTCACCCATTGCCCATCCCTGCCTCCCATAAAATAGCCGCCTTAGATCCAAATTGGAATGCTGCCATGCTCGATGAGTACAAGGCTCTTTTTAGCAACAACACTTGGGTCTTGGTTCCTCGGCCTCCTAGGGCCAACATTGTGCGGTGCATGTGGCTCTTTCGACACAAGTTTCGCTCTGACGGATCTCTTCAGCGCTATAAGGCGCGACTGGTCGCCCATGGGAAATTTCAGTAGGTGGAGGTCGATTGTGATGACACTTTTAGTCCGGTTGTCAAACCAGTTACCATCCTTACCGTCTTGCATCTCGCTGTCTCCAGGGATTGGCATGTTCATCAGCTTGATGTCAAGAACGCATTTCTTCATGGTCATCTGCATGAGACAATGTACATGTTTCAGCCGCATGGTTTTGCTGACAGGACCAAACCAAGCCATGTTTGTTTCTTACAGAAGTCTCTGTATGGCCTTAAACAGGCACCTCGGGCGTGGTATCTTCACTTTGCTACGTACTTATCTGCACATGCTTGGCTTCGTCAGTAGCAACAGCGACTCCTCCTTGTTTGTCTTTTGCCGAGGTAATCAGATTGCTTATTTGTTGTTATATGTCGATGATATCGTCCTTACTGCATCTTCAGAGACTCTTCGGACTACCATTATTACTCAACTTAGCAAGAAGTTTGCTATGTCTGATCTCGGGCCTCTCAGCTTCTTATTGGGAGTCTCTGCATCTGGTTTGTTTCTCTCACAGGAGAAATATGCCAAGGAGATTATTGCCAAGGCTAACATGGCTAACTGTAAGCCTGTTGCAACCCTTGTTAAGACCATTGCCAAACTGGCTCAAGCTGCGGGTCCGCCTGTGTCTGATTCGACTTTATACCATAGCCTTGCTAGTGCTTTACGGTACTTGATATTTCTCGTCCTGATATTAGCTACGCTGTTCAGCAAGTCTGTCTATTCATGCATGATCCCAGAAAGTCTCACTTTGCTGCTCTTAAGTGCATTATCAGGTATATTTAGGGTACTACTTCTCTTGGCATCACTATTACCCCATCAGCTTTACCTCTCTCCATGGTTGCTTACACCGATGTTGATTGGGCTGGTTGTTCGGACACCAGACGATCTATGTCAGGATATTGTGTGTTCCTTTACAACTCTCTCGTCTCTTGGTCTTCTAAGCGCCAACATGTGGTTTCTCGGTCTAGTGCTGAAGCGGAATATCGCGGTGTTGCCAATGCTATCGCTGAGTGTGCCTGGCTTCGCAAGCTATTGCTTGAGCTCCACTGTCTGCTCAGTCAAGCGTTTGTTGTGTATACAGACAATGTCAGCGCTACTTACCTTGCTCACAACCCGGTTCACCATCAGCGAACCAAGCATATTGAGATTGACATCTACTTTGTTCATGAGAAGGTCGCTATGAGACATGTGCGTGTCCTACATGTCCCCTCCTTGTACCAATATGCAGACATATTCACCAAGGGATTGCTTCACCATTTATTTCTTGATTTTAGACCCATTCTCACTATTCACTGCCCTTCTGTTTCGACTGAGGGGGTATGTTAGATAGAATATATGTATAGACCCAATTACCCATTCGTAATTAGGGTTAACTATCTTGTACTCCTATATATATATATTCTAATGATAACGAAGGAAACCCCAACATGGATTATTCACTCTGACAGGTTTTGGGTCGGAACTTTATGGTTCCCGGTCGGAATGATAAGATTTCGGAGCGGAATCTTCAAACATCACATTCTGATCGCATAAGTGACACGGATATCGGCCCGAAAGTTAGCTACGATATTCGAAATTAGACGTATTCCGACCCGGAACTTCATGATAGCAACCAAGTACTTTGTAACTAATTTTTTTATGTGATTCCGGGTCGGAATATATGGATACCGGGTCGGAATATTGAGTCTACATCCACTTCTTGACTCACTTTCGCAATGTTGCATGTTGAATTTTCAAAAATGTTAACATAAAAGGTTTAGATCTTTGAATCATCTTTCCAACAAGATATAGAATGACTCAACGACTCGATATGAATTTGGTGGAGATCAAACAACTCTTTTTACCAAAATGTCGCCAAGCAGGAACTGTCTAGAAATCAAAGGCTTGACAATAAGCTTTTCTTAACTTGGTTCTTAGCACCTGAGACCGCTATACAAGGTTCTTCCCACGTCCGTGAATATCTTAAACTTAGCTTCCATGAATCTTATTACATCATAATTCCGAAATGACACTGAATAAGTTCCTCGATTTAAATATAGCAGGAAAATTTGCTCAAACATGAGTCATTTAGTAAATTTATGAACTCGAGCTAAGCGTTTTTTGAGTATAGAGCAACTTTGAAATTTTGTAAATTCCATAAAATTTGAGCTTAAGGAGTTTGAGTTGAACTGAGTCTAAATTCGAATTGAGCTTAAAAATTTACTCATAATTAACTTAGCTTATTTAATACATGAACGAGATCAAGCCAATTCCCCCCGAGCATAGAGCAACTCTACTTGCTCATTAGGGGAAATTTTGCAAATTCCACAAAATTCAATTTATCCAAACTTGAGCCGAACCGAGCCTCAATTTGAATTGAGCTTGAAAATTTTCTCAAACTTGACTCATTTAATATACGAACTCGTGTTAAGTTTTTTACAAATATAGAGCAACTCTGAAAATTTGTGATTTCTACAAAATTCGAGCTTAAGTTGAACCAAGTCTAAATTTGAATCGAGCTTAAAAATATATTTATACTCAGCTCGTTTAGTAAATGAACGAGTTCAAACTAAACTCATTTTTAAGCATATATCAACTCTACTCGATCGAAGAAGAAATTGCACAAATTCGATCCACAAAATTTGAGTTATTCAACGTTGAGTCGAGCCAAATAAATGACATTAAATTCATATTCTAAACATTTCATCCCTATCTAATTGAAATGGTGTAGGTTTGTAAGTTGTAATTCACTCTAATAATATTTAATTTATAAATCAAAAGAGTATGGCATCCTTTTAGAAGATACCCATCATGGCTCACATTGAGAGTAAAACATCAATTTGGTGGTGAGTTGCTAATCTATATATCTATATATAACTTTACGCCAGAAAACTTGGCTGATGTGGTGGTCATTCCTTACATTTAGGTAATTGACCAATTACGTTTTATCTTTCTTCCCCTTCCTAATTATTTTTCAGAAAGCCCATCCTAATCTTTTTTTTTTCTGAGAGAAATCTCCATCCTGATTTCGATTTCATCTCCAGAGCATCAGCTGCTAGGGTTCACCCTTCTCCGCCTCTCCTCCGCCTCAAGAGTTCCACATACCGCCTCTCCGCCGAGTCCATCTCCTACCACCTCCGAACCTTCACCGCCAGTTCCGAATCCTTCCTTCTGCCTTTGATGCACCTCCGACTATGGTCGAGTCCAAATTTGCCGTCGGTTGCACAAGGTTGCTTCTTTGCCTTCTCTCTTATTTGTACTGGACTAAATTATTTAATTTCGCTTGAAAATCCCCATAGAACGAAACCCAGGTATGAATCATTTCCCTCATACAATTTCTTTTGCCTCTTATGAATTTCTTCACCAATTTCGCTTCATATTGAGATTAGGCTTTAGTTTAGGGTTTTCCTTCCCATTTTTGACAAACTGTTCACTGGCTTAATTGGATACAAATGAAAATAGAAATGAGATGGATTTACATTTTACTGTTTAGTGTTTCCTCAGAAATCTTGGTTGAAGAAGCCATTGATTGCTAATTACTTAAGCTTCTGATATGTTCTTTTCTATAATGGTGATCTTTAACCACACCAAACACCCTGGTATGAATCATTTCCATTCCCATGCCTGATTTTCATGGAATGATACCCAATGTGCCCTAAGGGAAACTTCATGTGATCTAGCAGATGCGGCTCTGACATGATTGTTTGTAAACATGATTGTTTCGGCCCTTTTAACATCAGTGGGAATAACTCTGGTCTGTGTATATTATTCTTCACATTGTATTCAGTCCCGAGGAAATGGCATGCGAACTATGAAGTCTACCAGCCGCGGTTACTGACCGATAAAGGAATTCAGAGAAGTAGTAACTGCCACATTAAGTCCCTACTGCCTTCACCTAGCTGGGTAAAAATAGCTTGGAAACTTATCGAAGATGAGTTGCTATCGTTTTCTGGCTTGGATGCCTGAATGTTTTTGGTTATAATTATGCCTTCTTTCAAGTTGCTTCTCTGTTTTGCTATTGCATATCACACACGACCTTCTTTATTCTGATTATGCATTATTTATCGAAATCTGATTCCCAATTTCTGATTATGCATTGTATGTAGTGTACCTCTGCCATTGCAGAGCTGGCGAAAGGTCGAACCAAGGAAGACAAAGACAGCTCGAAGCTGCACCAATGCAGCTCCGAGCTGTCATTGGAACTCGAAAGGTCAAACCACCCCTTTTACCGGCGGCGCCAGGCTTCTTCTGAGCGGCTTTCTTCTTCCTGGTGTCAGAGTTGTCTTTGTCTTGGATACAGTGGAGGCCAGGAGGATCAATTCTGAATCCAAATGAAATGGTATGTCGAATTTATTTCTCTAACTCTTCCATTACTTAAAATTAAACCCCTCTTCTTTTGTTTTGTGTTAGTGTTTGTGCTCCTATTTTTGCTTTATGCAACTTCTTATACAATGTCACCAGACCTTAGAAAAAGGGGATCCTTAGAGAATACATGTGATATAAGAGTAAAAAAAAAGAGAATACATGTGATAAAGTGCATCCCGCTTAATCCTATCATCAATTATAAAATAGCTGTATTTATGAGCTGCACTCCGTAGTATTGGAAAAGCTTGGTGAACAATAGCACTAAGTAATTTCTTCAGATCAGGGAGCTTTAAACTAAAGAATAGATGAAATTCTTTTCATTTGGTCAGCCTCGAGGAAGACCCGAAATTGCTCCAGATCAAAAGGAGAAGTATGTGTGAAAGGTTAATCAAGTGTAGCAGCAAGGGCAAAATAATATTCTTGGAATTTCATCTCCAGCTGGTGGCAACCACAATCAATTCTTTGGACATCGGCTTAAAAATCCATCTTTCAACAAGTTTCAACTCTTGAATCCCATTTTCATTGTTTGCATTCAAGTGTTTCTATTGTGAATAATTGTGGTGTTATAAGGTGATCACATACACCTAATACATGAATTTGAATAAGCCTCTCATGCTATCAGATTGTCTGTTTTCATCTTTTTCTTTTGTATGTCTGTGATATCCTAAATTATGGTACAAGGAGAAGTTTTACTTATTGTGTTGAATAATTTAGAGAACACTTGATTTAACACAGACAACAACCTTGGATATCCATGAAATGAATGATTGCACATTTTTAAATAGAGTACTTCTACACTTTTCAGCTGTCAAATATCATAAAATCTGAATTTTCTTTTATTTCAAAATTAGTTTCTTGGGTTCATTGGCTCCTTGGACAACCTGAATTTTCTTTTATGATTAGTTTTTTTGCAAGCTGCTTCTGCCTTGGAACGTGAAGTCGGGGATGGTGCTTTTGCGGATTATTTTTGTTTCAATTTTCAGAAGGCAAAGGCTATCTATGACAAGTTATGGAATTGTCAATATTTAAACTATGACTTTATGACAGCAGCAATAGCAGCACAAGTTCTTCTATTTAAGCTAACAAGTTGGCTGTACAATGGTATGTTATGGTTTTAACAAGACATTAAATATGAATTTTTTTATATCATATATTCGAATTAAACTAGATCAACGGAACCTTAATAAGCTTTCTCTGAAAAAGCATCCTGGTTAAGGAAATCCTAAATGAATTTTCAATTCTACGTATGTAGCTTTCACTAATCACGAGAGTAATATGGTGAAAAATAGACTAAGCAATAGTTCTTCTGCCTCAATGATTGTTAATTGAACTAAAAGAGAACTTTCTATAGAAATGTTTATGTTGACTACTTGACTAAGGAAAATAGATTGAGTTACTTGAGCTTTATTTCTCTCTATAGTCTATGCTCCGCTACTATCATTTCTTCAAATCATATGGAAGTTACACAGATCGAGTTCCTGTGTACACATTTTTGGGCAAATAACTCAACATTTTATTTCAACTTTTGGCTGATTGCTAGGTAGGTATGCCCGAGCATGCATGTGGATTGCAGATTTGCAGCCAATTTTTGATGAGGAGAAAGCAAAACTTGCCCTGCAGAAAGTATTTCAATTCAATGTCTTAATGGTCAAGGATAGGCAACAGGGGTCGTGAATGGGATGCTACCTATAATAGAAATGTTGATCTGAAGCAATCTCGGGTCTTCCTCGAGGCTGACCAAAAGAATTTCCGGTTAACTGTTGTAAGGACCAAATGAACCCAGGAAGCAGGAAGGAAGAGCATGTAAGTTCTTATGCTCGATGAAATATTTATTGATCATATTATCTTTTACAGTACCTTGATTTTTAAAATAAAGGATTTGAAATCAATAGTTAAGATATAATTATTATCCGTTCATATATTGTTCACATGTTGTACAAACAAATCATAATTCCATATTCTTTATTAAAAGAATATTATATATTATCTTAATTACTTGCATCGTAATTTTCTAAAAAAACAATTATTTAAAATATGAGATTCTCTTCAAATCTATCCTAACACATATCTTGACGTCTTATTTCCTCCTATCCCAAATCCTATTTTCCTCCTAAGACAATTAACTCGGTGCCATCCGCCCATTATCTTTTTTTTTTATCTTCATTAGATAAGATTTTAACCTTACAGTATTTCTTTTTATATACAAATTGATCAAATCTTTTAAGCAAATTTTTTTTAGGAATCCTATGGACGAATTCATGGGTAGAGCCGAAGATTTTTAATTATATGCGTAGTGATTTCATCCATTCATATATTTATTCATATACAGTATTTGTTAACATAATGAACAATTTGTATTTTTTTCATTATTATTTTTGTTCATATACAATATTTGTTAATAGATATATATTTTTTTATTCATATACAATATTTGTTAATAGATCTTTTATTTTTCCCCCTCGCGCACGCGCCATGGCGCGGGGATTGTACTAGTTAGATTTATCTTTCGAAAACAAATGTTATAATTTATTTTTCAAGTTGTTTATTAATTTATTTACTATGAATTTATTTATTTTAGAATTGTTTTTGTCCTTATAATTTTTTTAATTGATGTGCGACCTTTTCTTTGTAATTAAGTTCAATATTACTAAACTTTAATCATTTTTCTTGCTAATTTAATATAAGTTTTATCACTCTTTTCCCCTTTAGTTGATTAAAATTTATTTGATCATAATAGTTAGGCATTTAACATAAATTTACCTATATATTAATACCGTAGTTAGCAAGATCAATAGGAACTAGGAAGGTTCTAAAACAAAACTTACGATAATTTCTTTAGGTAAGATGGTATTGTCATTTGCTCCAGCATAATAGTGAATAATATGCATGCATCTTTATCTTCTTTTTAATTATATTGTTTTTTTTCATAATTTTTAATTATATTATCACTATTTTTATTTGTTATTATAATTTATATTCCATTTATTTCATTTGCAGATTTAAAAAATTTACAATCAAAAATTTTGATTGGTCAGCATATGTAAAAAAACCTAATGAAAAAAGTGCGTATAATTTGAATTTGGTTAGTATACATTTTTGTATTGATTCTTTTCATGTTATAAAAAATTATAACATTATCAAATAAATGAAATTTTTTCCATCTTTAACTTTCTCTCAAATTTGATATCTTCACTTATGGTTCTAGATTTTTTTTTTTTGCAATATAGGCTGCGCAGTTGTAGATATTGTTTTTTTTTTATTAGGAAATAATTCGAGATCAGATATACCTGAATCTCGATGGCCGACAAGTCGGCAGACGGAAACCCGTCAATACATACAAAACAAAAAGCGGATCAATACAGCAAGTGGAAACACACCCTACAAGAAAACTAGTCAAGGACAACGAAACCTAACACGAAGGGGACGTAGACTATGGACGAAAGCCAAGCACCGCCCTAAAGCAACAACGCTGGCCGGCGATACATCAGGAATCCCTGTGGATAGTGAAGACGAACCTCCAGGAAGCTCCTTCCCGTACTCGGAGTCGCCCCGTACACTCTACCTCGATCCTAGCCAGACCCGACTCCGACTACCAGAACCCCAACATAGAAGAAGAATCCCAGACGCGCCAAAGCAGAGACGAACACCACCCTAGCAAAGAAAACCGCAAAGGACCGGTCACAGAGGACCGATCAAGCCCAAACGAGATTTAATCCAAGCTCTTTCGAGCGGTGTTACGAGTACTTGCGGGAAATTTAAAAAGCCCACTCGAATGCTTTTAATTGTTTTATTTATATAATTAAAAGACCCCACAAGGAAATATTAAGTTGATTGGGCCAGATTAGGGCCCAAGGCACTAACTTGGGCCCGAAGGACTGAAATCGGCGCATCGGGGCCCAAGGAAACCAAAGGCCCGAGAAGGCAAGAGATGCCGACAAGAAACCTAAAGGCCGAGCAGCAGCCGACCTAAGCCACCCACCCCGATTTTCGGCGACGGAGAGGAGTAAGGTGAAGGACGGAGGACAGGCACATTGCCGCCAAAGCACCACCACACCCAACAAGAACGCCGACGATGAAACTCCGCCAGAGACGACTCCCCCACCAAAACGACGGAGGAGAATCTAAGGAGGGCTGATAAGATGTACAACCGAGGATGCAACAGATCCAGACAGAGACGACGAGAGCAAGCCCCCGGCGCCACGGGACAAGAACAATCAAGGAAGAGGAGAGTACAGAAGATCCAAGAAAGAGGAGGCCGGAAGGGGAGACGAGAACCCCCCTACACCCGGGAACTCACTCCGCCAGGACCCACGTAAGCGGCCGATTGGGGAACCCCCGAGGCCGGCGGCGGAAACGGCAGTCCAAACCACACCCTCGGAGAGCTCGTGAACCAGACATGTGAAGAACCGCGGCTAGAGCCCTAATTGGGCAGTGGAGAGAAGCAACTGACCAAGAAGCACCAAAAGCCCCAAATTGATTTTGGAAATCGTTCAAAGAATGAGGATTAAACAGATTTTGGTAATCGTTCAAAGAATGAGGAAGCAAACGACAACTGAAGCCAAGATGCGTCGACCGAGGTCTAATTGGGCTCCCGAAGGAGATTTGGGATCCCAGAGGAGAGTTGAGACACCCGGAGAGGGTGGATTGGGGCTCCCGAAGGAGGGTTGAGACTCCCAAAGGGAGGTTTTTAACTTACTGTGCAGGTTACCGGCCACCAAGGTGGCTGTCCCTGTACCGCCGGAGGAAAACTCCGATGGAGTTCACTGTAATGTTCGGAACAAAATTACATATGTTGGGCGTAGCATTGGTCGGTGTCTTACCTGGTATGAGTTAACAAGTTGGAATTGAAGCTAATTAACTCAACCGTAAAATTGTTTGGACCCTCAATATCTTTCTCAATGAAAACTTTCTCATTCTAAATGATATTTCGTTGTGTGTGTGTGTGTGACGAAGAAAGAGAATTGATAACTCCACTCCCTTGATGAAAATCGAAAATGGTTTCAAAGGCTTTGACACACAACTTGTGTCAAAGGTCTTGAAGCTATAGCTGTGTTGATGAAACACAAAACCTATATTATTTACATATTATATCCGGATGTTATTATATGTTATTATTATATATATTTCCAAATATTATTATATATACTATGCACTAACAATGCAACAAGAATTTCGAATGAAATCTCCTTCCTTAAGCTAAAAGACATGAAGATCGAACCTGGTGGATCATGGCTTCGGAGTTTCCCAGAATAGAAGATTGTGAAGATTGTCGTGATCTGTTCTAGCCATTGGGTGAAGATTCTTTCTTCAATTGGAGCCGATTTGATCAAGTATAAAATGAGATGAAGAAGAGAGAGAGGAATGACGGACACTTACGAATATCGACGCTCTACATTGCACACTCAGCCGTCAGTTTACGATCTCTCTTCAGCGTGTTCTCTCTTCTTGTTCTTAAGAGTCTTATATTTTGTTTCAAAACATTTGAGAGTTACACAATGAGCTTATATGATATATTTCGAGTGAGTGTTATACTCGAGAGTTTGTAACTCATGAAGTGGACACTAGACGATTGATTCACGAAGTGTAAGAGGATTGTACTAGATAGCTGAAAGAGGTGGGGCTCTTCTAGATTGGTCTAGAACTCCAAGGGAACATGAGTTGACTAGATTGCAATTGTATAGGAGAGAGGCTTCTCGGTGAGCTATTAGGATCATAAGTCTTGTGAATCAATAAAAGCCGGTTGAATCCTAGGCTTGTGGAAGAACCCTAGGCGAGGACGTAGGCCAAGTTCGTGCCGAACCTCGTTAATAATTCGTTGCGTCCTTTATTTATTGCTTTACCATATTTCCGCACTTGTTTCGAATTGTATAACTCTTTTGTGATTCAGGTTTTCCAGAGGAAAAGAATTACGTCTAATCTCAACGGGTTTTGCAAGCGTTTCAAAAGTCTTGAGATTATCAAAGAAAAGTTGGCGTACTCTATTCAACCCCCTTCTAGATATCTTTATATTACTTTGTTATACTTTATCGAACCTTCAATTGGTATCAGAGCCTTACTCACTGCTTTTGATCTAACAATCTTGTGAGTTTTTTATCATGTCTGGTGAAGTAAGCGGTGGATTTGCACAAGGGAGGTCTACCATTAGACCACCACTCTTTGTAGGAAACAACTTCGTGCACTAGAGGTCCTTGATGAAAATGTTCATTATAGATCAAGATCTGGAACTTTGGAACATTATAGAGAATGGTCCGAAGGTTCCAGTGAAAGACGGACCAAATGGAACCAAAGTCGCGAAGACCGAGGCTGAATTCTTCCAAGAGGATCTTGAACTCGTCTCCAAGAACTATAAGGCTATTAACTTACTATACTGTGGTCTTAACACTGATGAGTTTAACCATATTTCATCTTGTAGGTCAGCTAAAGAGATTTGGGACAAGTTGGTTGTCACATACGAAGGAACCAGTCAAGTGAAGGACACCAAGATCAGCATTTTCCTTCAAAAGTATAAACTCTTCAAAACGAAGCCAGATGAGTCTATTAAGGCTACGTTCACACGGTTCACGGTGATCACGAACAACCTTGACTCTCTCGGCAAGACCTTTGAGAATGTCGAGAAAGTGAGGAAGATATTGAGGTGCTTCCGAAAGGACAAATGGGGCCCTAAAGTGACAGCAAGTGAGGAAGATATTGAGGTGCTTCCGAAAGGACAAATGGGGCCCTAAAGTGACAGCCATAGAAGAAGCCCAGAATCTCACCACTCTACCCCTTGATGACTTGCTTGGGAAGCTGATCACACATGAGATGATTCTAAATGAAGACGATGGGGAACTCCCAACAAGCGCTAAGAACTTGGCACTCAAGTCTAAGAAGGATGAGCCCAAAGATGTGTCTGATTCTGAAGATGAGGATGATCTCTTTGATCTCATTACAAGGGGTCTTTCTAGAATCCTCAAGACGAAGAAGCAATTCAACAACAAAGATGGATTAGAGTCTTCTAAATTTCGAGGTAAGTCGCAATACAACAAATATGACAAGAAGACTAAACCTTTGTCTTGTTTTGAATGTGGTGAAACAGACCATCTAGTGAAAGATTGCCCTCAAAAGACGAAGAGCCAGTTCAAGAAAGGTGATAGATGGAAAAAGAAAGTCATGGTGGCAACTTGGAGTGATTCTGACACAAACTCCAATAATGAGAAGGCCAATGTCTGTCTCATGGCCTCAAGAGATGAATCCCACGATGAGCAACTCGAGGTAACTGTAAGAGAGCTTATGGCAAGTCCAAAAGAGGTACTATCGGAATTCCTTTCTAATATAATTGCCAATGAAGAGAAACTTATTGCCCAAACTAACACTCTTATCAAGAAAACCGTGGACCAGGAAAGAACTATTGAGGAACTGTCTAAGAGGGTCCAAAGTCTTGAAACCTCTTATTCAGATCTTGACATTAAAGTCAAGACCCTTGACTGAGAGAAATCTGAACTCAAGCAAGATATCTCGTCTCTGAGAAGTGAACATCATGACTTAGACAACGAGAAGATCTCTCTGAATACGAAGATTCAAGACCAACAAACAGCCCTCATAAGTTTTACCAAATCCAAAGGCACACTTGATAGGATGTTGGGTGAGCAACAAAGTTCTCTAAACTAAAGTGGTATTGGTTACAATCCAAAGTTTTTAAAGAAGGAACGCATTACCACTTTTGTAAAGGCAAAAGGAAGCAGAACCTCTCCTATATGTCACCACTGTGCAAGAAAGGGACATGTAAGAGAGATCTGCCCCTATAGAAGAAATGATCCTCATATTATTCGCAATACATTTCCTGTTCGCTTAAGAAAAGAACGGATAACGCAAGTTTGGGTCCCCAAAGACATTATTTTACCAAATATGGTTTATCCCAATAGAGGATCTAAATTTGCTCACTGGTCTAGCCACAAAGGTTGATTTTTGTTTTGCAGAAGATCACCAAGTTGAAAGAGCAAAAATGGATTATTGATAGTGAATGCTCTAGACATATGAGTGGGAAGAGATCTCTCTTCCATGAACTAAAGAAGCAATCCACTGGAACAATCACTCTTGGTGACAAAGGAAAGTGTGACATCGTTGGTATTGGTAGTGTTGGGAGTGATCCTAACCATAATATTAAAAATGTTTATCTTGTTAATGGTTTGAAGTATAATTTTCTTAGTGTTTCTCAACTATGTGATAGTGGTAATGATGTTGGATTTAACAAGAAAAGATGTCTAGTGCGCAGAGAAGATACATGTGAAGTAGTTCAAACTGCATATTGTTATAACAACATCTATGTTGTGAAAGCTGAGCAAGTGGCACAAGGAAGCTTAACCTGTCTAAAGGCTTTGACGGACAATCCAAAGCTCTGGCACAGGATACTCGGTCATGTGAGCCCACATACACTACAGAAGCTTGTGTCCAAAGGGCTTGTAAGAGGACTACCTGAGATGGACTTCAAAGGTATTGATATGTGCAAAGCATGTACATGAGGTAAACAAACACGTAGCTCTTTCAAACCCAAAAAGGTTGTAAGTTCTTCTAGAACCCTTGAACTTTTACTTATGGATTTATGTGGTCCTATGCGAGTCAAATCTCCCAATGGCGAAAAGTACATGCTTGTTGTTGTTGATGATATTTCTAGATATACTTGGGTTGCATTTTTAAAAGATAAACCAGAGGCCTTATTTGAGTTTTCAAAACTTTGTAAGGAGTTGCAAACTTTAAGAAACGAGCCCATAGTGTCAATTCGAAGTGATCATGGTAGGGAGTTTGATTTTGATCAACTTCAGTTTGATTTGTTTTGTGCTAAATATGGCATCTCCCATAATTTTTCTGCTCCAAGGACACCTCAACAAAATGGGGTTGTGGAACGAAAGAATCGCACCCTAGAGGACATAGCCAGGACTATGCTTTTAGAAAATGCATTACCTAAAACCTATTGGGCTGAAGCTGTTAACACAACTAACTATATTTTGAATCGTTGTCTTATTCGTTCCATCTTAAAGAAAACTCCTTATGAACTTTTCAAAGGCCGCAAACCACTTATATCTTATTTTAAACCATTTGGTTGTACTTGTTTTGTTCATAACAATGGAAAAGATAACCTTGGGAAATTTTATGCGTGTAGTGATGAAGGTATATTTCTTGGCTACTCCACAAGTAGCAAAGCTTATAGAATCTTCAACAAAAGGACTAAGTTAGTTGAGGAAAGTATACATGTTATATTTGATGAATGCAATGACGATTCTTTGAGTGAAAGTGTTGCAGATATAGATCTTAACATCCATACAGAGAACGAGGATGGTGATGATGCTGCTATCAAGAATACAGAGAAGAGAAACATGCAGGATCAGATTCTCAACACTGAAGAATTGGCCCAAGGTGTTGAAGCTTCGTCCAATGCCCTTGGTGACCAATCCAAAAGTGTTGAAACGTCAGAAATTACTGTAACTGAACTTAACAGATCCATAGAGTCAGATGTACTACAAATCAATTCTGTTGGTGTGACGAATCAAGGAGCTGAGACTAGAAAACGAAAAATTCAAATACTCCTCATCACACTCATTAAAGGATATCATCTCTGACCCTACATCTAGTGTTCATACTCGTTCTAAACTTAAAGATCTTTGTGCTTTTAACGCGTTTGTTTCTCTTATAGAACCAAAGAAGGTAGATGGGGCCCTTCAAGAGCCAGACTGGATCATTGCCATGCAAAGTGAGCTTAACGAATTTGAAAGAAACAAAGTCTGGACCTTGAAGCCTAGGCCAAAGCATCAATCAGTCATTAGCACATGTTGGGTATTTCGGAACAAGCTAGATGAGAATGGTAAGATCGTGAGGAACAAAGCAAGGCTTGTTGCTTAAGGCTACAATCAAGAGGAAGGTATTGACTACGAGGAGGCTTTTGCTCCCGTAGCCAGGCTTGAAGTCATTCGCATATTATTAGCATTTGCATCTTTTATGAGCATAAAGTTATATCAAATGGATGTCAAGTGTGCTTTTCTTAATGGTTTCTTAGAGGAAGAAGTCTATGTGGCTCAACCCCCAGGTTCTAAAAGTCCGGAATTCCCTAATCATGTTTACAAACTAGACAAAGCGCTATATGGTTTGAAACAAGCCCCAAGAGCTTGGTATGAGCGCTTGTCAAAATATCTTTTAGAAAATGATTTTAAAGGGGGTTGATCGACAAGACTCTTTTTATCAAGACCAAAGGAAAAGACATTTTGGTTATTCAAATATACGTTGATGATATATTGTTTGGAGCTACTAATACATCTTTAAGCAAGAAATTTTCTGACATCATGTGCAGTGAATTTGAGATGAGCTTGATGGGTGAACTCAACTTCTTTTTGGGATTACAAGTTCATCAATCCAAGAAAGGGATCTTTGTCAACCAAAGCAAGTACACTAAGAGTCTCTTGAAGAAGTTCAAGATGGATCAATCCAAAGCAGCCAAGACACCCATGAGCTCAACCTTATCTCTAGATCAAGACAAGATTGGGAAAAGTGTCAATCAAAAGGAGTATCGAGGGATGATTGGATCTTTACTATATCTTACGGCTAGTAGACCTGACATCATGTTTAGTGTTTGCATGTGTGCTAGGTTTCAAGCTGACCCTAAAGAATCTCATCTCGTGGTTGTGAAGAGGATCTTTCGTTATCTCAATGGCACTAAGGAGCTTGGCTTATGGTACCCAAAGCAAAGAGATTTTACATTAATCGGGTATTCTGATACAGATTTTGTAGGCTACAAGGTGGATAGGAAGAGCACGTCGGGATGTTACCAATTCTTAGGAGCATCCTTGATCAGTTGGCACTCAAAGAAACAAAACTCAATTGCTCTATCCACTGCCGAAGCCGAATATATAGCAGCTGGAGCATGTTGCTCTCAAATCCTTTGGATAGCTCAACAAATGAGAGATCTTGGCATCAACCTCAAAGGCATTCCCATTAAATGCGACAATTCAAGTGCCATCTCCATTACAAAGAATCATGTTCAACATTCAAGGACCAAACATATTGATGTAAGACATCATTTTATTAGAGACCACGTCGAAAAAGGTGATGTGTCTATATACTTAATTTCAACTGATTATCAATGGACTGACTTTTTTACTAAGCCTTTGGCAGAGGATAGGTTCACCTTCATTAGACGTGAGATCGGTGTAACGGCCCGAAATTATGATTCTCGGGTTACGTTTCGAGGGATGAAACCTCTCGTTAGGATCTAGCGCCCTGAGTACAGGTTGAAGGTTTGAAATTCTATCCTAACATTTTAAAGTGGGATTTAATACCCAAAATTCGAAGGGATCGTTGGAATCCCCGGGGAAGTCCCCTGTACCTGTCATAAGTCTAAGCGTGAAAAGCCAACAGTAATGCAAATAGTAGAATCAAGGTGTAATACAAGAGGGTGACACGGCAAAGCCGAGTCAAAACCAAATCAATAAGCGTATTTATCGAAATTTAATATACAATGTTAGTGGAGTTAAACCATTTCTTTGAGATCGCCCAAGAGAGTTCCCACGTCACGGAAACAAGGAATAGTCATGCTACAAAACAACCTAAAAAAAATGTATGCGGGGCGGTGTCAGATCGAAGCCCTACGCAATATAATCCCAAACAAGCAGACATATACACACGTTAGTCCTAATAAAGATGCTTCTAGATGCAAGGCGGAATAT
Source organism: Persicaria tinctoria (assembly GCA_037127255.1). Classification (NCBI taxonomy): domain Eukaryota; kingdom Viridiplantae; phylum Streptophyta; class Magnoliopsida; order Caryophyllales; family Polygonaceae; genus Persicaria; species Persicaria tinctoria. The sequence goes on along the minus strand of JBANSL010000013.1, from coordinate 7,352,919 downwards.
TAACACACTAGCATTGTCCTAAGATCAAGTGCATAAATATAATAAGGCCTTAGCACCGAATACCAAGTGGTATATCCCTCTCCTACCTCCACCCCCTTCCGATAGGGCGGAGACTGGCCAGCTCATGAATGCATTCCATATAATCGGGTGGCACGCATGCCCAACCCGTATCCACAATAAAGCCCGCAGGCATCTCATAATATAAGGAAGTTCATGACTCGATTGACTCAGGACGGGACCCGATGAGACTAGGTCGTCCTATAACCCTAGCAATGACTCTAGTTACTTCACAGATAACGGCCGTTCTGCTTACAAAAGCAATGAGTAAACGAATGCTCAATCATTAGTGCAATCCTAGCAGGATACTACATGGCATGCTGTATTATGAATGCAAGCACATAATATGCACATGGCTACAAGTAGGGAGATCTCTTTTTCGAATCTGAGTGAGCTCATATAGGAACTCACTTGGCAGTGCAGAACAGCAAGGTAAGCGTTATGATAGATTAAAGTCACCTAGATACATATCAGGACACATATATAATTCTACGTCTAATCATTCAAGCACTCAAAGCATACATCATTCAATAGAATTAACCACGTCGTAATCATCATTCCATCGAGTTCAACCATTCATCTCATTGCCACATTCTGTAAGACCACATCATTCTCATCATATCTCGAAAGCATAAATTAACGATACACAAGTCTAACACTTCATCATGCCATTAGTCAATCAATCATGTCATTAGTACACACCAATCATGATATTAGTCAACCATTCACATCAACCATGCTAGTTAGTCACTGATCACATAATTCTCGAGTTAGTTCTGAAACCGCTTTGAAATCCGAATCAACTAGTTAGAAATTCCGATCCTTGAAAATGCTCATCAAATTCCTTTTTCGATTTAATCCCGATGATATACTTTTAAATCTCCAAGTCTCAATAATAATATTATTATATAATATTTTAAATATCATTTTCCTTTAAACACTCCCATAAAATATTTTCAAGTCCCTTAAAAATCCCAACCATTTCTATCTCATAAAATCAGCCATTTGAAATTGACAAAACCGACCCCTTTATTTTGTAAAATACCAAATCCGAGCCCTTATTTCATTTTCCTCAAACCGAGTTCAACTTGTGAAAAATGTCCCATCTATTTGAATAAACAAGCCCAATCTTTTATTCCATTTAAAACACAATTGATGGCCCAAATAGCCATTCTATTCAATTTCTCCATCTAAACCGGAGCCGGGAATTTAGAAAAAGAAGGGGCCCCATGCCATGTGGCTGCCAAGGTGGAGGCGCGGGACCCAGTCTCCTTTCTTCAACCCATTTCCCAAAAGCTGATAGAAAGAATACAGAGGAGCCGACGGCAGTTTGCAACGAAGGAAAGGAGAAGGAGAGAGGGAGGCTCGCCAACCCTGATTTCGAGCTCCGATCATCTAACCCGACACCAAGAAACAGAGAATCGACAAGAAAGGAGAGAGAGAGAGAGAGAGAAAAGGAGGGCTCACCGAGGGAGTCGTTCGCCGGAAATGGAGCTCGGGAAGGCGGCATCCGGGTACGTCGAGGCGGATTCTTCAATCGAACGTGCTGGGGAGAGACATGGAAGGTCAAAGGCGGAAGCTTTCAAGCTGATAAGAGGTGAAGGAGAGAGAACGAGCAGAATCGAATCTTACCGAAGCGGAACGTAAAACAGGGAGAGCTCGGCGTCGGCGGTGGCTCCGGCTGCGGTTGGTGGTCGTCGAAAAGCAGAGGTGGAAGGGGGAGGATGCATGGTCTGCGACCCGGAGGAGGGGGAGAAAGAGCTGTCAATGGGCTGCTCGTTGTGGCTCGCGGGAAGCAGGGCTCAGAGTTCCAGGGTGCTCATCTGGTGCTCGGGAGTGCTCGGTAGTGCTCAAGGGTGGCTCGGGTTGTGCTCGGAGATGTGGATCCGGCCTGCTGCTGCTGGTAGAGCTGGCAACGTCAGGGATTGGTGGTGTTGGCTATGCAAAGGAGGCCAAGAGGGCTGCTTACCTGATGATCCGAGGAGGAGCTTGGACTTGGAAATGGGAAAGAGAGGTTGGGTTTAATTTCTTTCAAACGGGAAGACAGGGAGAGGAAAAAAGGGTCAAGTGTTTGAAGGATAACAAGAAATGGAGAGTGAAGAAACGTGAGGGGAGGTTGTGTCTCTTTTGAAATCAGAATGGCAGAGGGGGAAATTGGGTTTTGCAGCTTTGCTTAAGGCATGGGAGCTGCTTTTCAAGGGTCAGTTTGGCAGCATGCTAAAATGGGAGAGTCAACAAAGGGATGAAGGAGGGAGTGTGGGAGATGTTGTGCTTGATTTGGGAATGAAACACAAAGAGGTGAGCTGGAGGTATAGGGGTTGCATGTTAGTCCGAATGGGGAGAGAAGGGAGTGGTCCCAAGGATAATTCAAAGTTTACCAATAATAATAATAATAATAATAATAAATTCTGAAACCTCTCTCTCGACCTTATCACGACTCGATCAAATCAATGTTTCAAAATCACGAGAATACGGGCATCCGAAGTTAATTTCAATCCCGAGGTGAAAGGACAGAATTGTCCTTCAAAAGTTCAAAATTGGGCAGGAATTCGCTTTAAGAGTCTCAAATTCGATTTATTAAATTCAGGACGAGTTTCCTTTGAAATATTCGAATTAAATCCGTTTTAAATTTCATTTTTAATTTTCCTTTTCCAAAAATTAGGATTTAAGAAATCCGAGCCTTTACATCATACACCTCTAAAAACAAGTCTCGTCCCCGAGACCTAAATTAAAACAATGTAGGGGATGAAGTTGGAATAGGTGAGTCCAAGGATCATTCTATTGATCCCGTAAGTACCTCATAAGTGCCCCTATGAGATTCTCACAGTACTGTCGTCATGATCATAATATCCCAGATAGGTCGTAGCGAGAGTGTGATATGGGCCCTTACCACATCCTTACCCCAACTTCTTGGTTATATCATAACTCGAAAAGCATTACAACATCTCCACTAGGTCTTAGCAAACAGTCTATAAGGCCCCCTATAAAATGCTTGTATCCACTTCGTGGGGCGTCATAATGCAGGCTCGGGTCGAAAAAGGTCAAAGGGAGTTCTCAGTTCGAAAGGATTTGTCTCAAAATCATTGAAATTCTCGATCGCGTTTGATAGAGAATATTTAGTATTGTATAATATATTGCATTTAGCATATTTTAGGTGTGAATATTGCATTTATTTAGTTGAATTTGCATTTTCACTTGTTGAGTTAGAAGAGGCGGAATCTACATGATTTTATGTTTTATTTCAGAAAAAGTAGACTGGAGGTGAATTAATATTGAAAGGACGGAAACAAGTTGAAGAATACTTAGGAGCTGCTGGAGACGAAGAGGAAGCAGCTCGGAAGAATAGCAGGCCGCCCCGCTACATTGCTAGCCGCCTCGCAGCTCGAAGGAAGAAACGGAGAAGTTCGCAATCGCCGGCCGCCCCGTGGCCCTCGCAGAAACGCGTCATTCAGAATGGATTTTTATTAGGGTTTTTATCTATTCATTGGCCGACTCTTAGAGGCCTTTATAAGACTTTTCTCGTTATTATTTTCATTAACTTATGCACTTTACACCATTGTTGAGAGCGCCGTTGAGCATGAGCAACTAAACTCTCAAGGTTTCGCCTGCAGTTTGGATCTTTGATTGTTGAATTGTGAGTTTCTTAATCTAGTTCTTATTCCTATTGCAATATTTTGACTTCTTTGTGCTTAATTGCTTGAATGTGTTTTATTCTCTCTGGCCTGATCAACTAGTTAGAGTAGATTCATTCAATTGCTAGGGTTTTGTAGATTCCTCGTAGCGAACCTTAACCCAAGTGGCAATCATATCCTTTTAGGACTCGTAGGACTAATTGGATGTGTAGGAAGTTGAATACATGTTGAATATCGCCTCGTAGCTTGATATTATGTGTACCTTGGTTAATTCATAATCTTAATGCTATCTCTAGGTTGAATCTTAACCGTGTTAGGGTTATTTGGAGGTAAGGGTTGCTAGGACTCGTAGGACTAGTAATTTACCTAAGATCTGGACAAGGACATTGATAGGAAAAGACAAGAACTAGAGGTTGAAACAAGGATCGAATTCATCAATCGAAGTGATAAATTGTAGGTGAACCTATTTCTCTCCACTGCATTCTACAAATCAATTTACTTTATTTGCTTGCTTCCGCTTTGATAAAAGGCGGACCTTTTTCACACCAAAAACCCCCCATATTCTCTATTAGCGATTAGACTTGCACTTGAATCGATAGATTTCCCTATGGATCGACCTCTTGCTTACACACTATACTAGTTGTGAGTTTGAGTATTCTTTGGCAAGAACAACGACAGGTTTTCCTCTTGTGAGCGTTCAATTTCCCAAAATCCAATTTAGTTCCTTTTGACATCATGCAAAACCCCTTAACCCGATTTTAGTCAAGCAAGTTTCAAATTTCAGGAGGTGGAATCATCTACCTCTAAGGGCTAATCCCATATTTCTTTCCTAGGTTCCAAGTTAGAATCACATTTCATCAATTCAGTTTTAGCATCCTAGCAATTCCTATTCACAGTATCTTATAACATATAAAATCGTATAACATAGCAATCGTACCACACATTCATAAACAGATCATACTCATCTTAGGGTACTCACATGCCATAACAAATCTAGCACAACATCGCACATAGTAGAATTCATCATATCATACCACAGAAGTTGCACATCATATCAGTCAGATAAGCACATCGTACTTACGCTAACTATCAAGCATCATCACATTATAGGTAAACAAGTACTTCCGTACACTAGCGTTTCATCAAGTTCAATGGGTAACTCTGTTAGTACTAACAGTTCATTATTGTCTATGGCAATTCATCAGGGGATCAACATTGTCTATAGCATAGAACTCGCACAACACTCGACCCCAAGTAACGCACAACACTAAGTCACATCCTTAAGAGAATCTGCCTATCACTACCAACCATAACAAAACACGACCACTACTCCTTATCTCTCGCATCAAGATCAACCTCACCTAAGTCTACCAACTCAAATCTGATACTAGTTCTATATACCATTGCACTCAGCTTAGCATACAATCTCTACAACATCAAAACTATCCGCAATTCAAAGCCTACATCCCAAATCAATTACTAGGTACCCCAACTCATATGCCTTCGAGCCATCTAAACTCATACCTCGGAGTTCCCAATCACACAATTCCTCTATTTCGAAAAGCTGGTCACCTTGACCAACTGCCAAGACTCTCTATAAAGCACACCCTTGTCCTAGGGGTCCTCTACCAGCCCCATCTTTACCCTTTAAGAGAAAATTCCAAGTCGCATCAAAGTTCAGACCTCACTTCGCTATCTCGAACCCAAGCCCTCAACTGTACCTCTATTATGATCGATCTAGGTGCTCCTTAACAATCTCGCTTACTCTTCTTAGGCTCTCAAGACTCCACCCGACTATTATCTCCCAAAGAGACATCTCGAATCTCCTTACTAACCTAGTCACACTTCCTGCATCACTAATCACTCTCACTAGCCATCCACCTCTAAGAACCCGACTCATACTGATCATCTCACACCTGTCACTCCCGACTTATTCTAAGGCTGAAAACCGTCCAGTGCTAACTCATAACCACGATTCACCGAATTCCTCATCCCCCGCGTCTATCCTCAAGCACCAATCACAGATTCTACCTACTTGTTCCATTCCGAATCTCACGAAACTTAAACATACATGATTCTTCAGCCGACCTATTCTAGATCCTTGTCTCAGCATATTCCCAAATTTCCTCATTCCAAATCTTACTAAATCTTAACCATTCAAAATCCTCAAGTCGTCCTACTCCAGTACCTCATCTCCTCATATTCCTAAATTGCCTCAAGCTTCTACTTCTTAACCATGACACCTTACCGTCCAAAGCCCTCTTTTACCGATCATCATTTCGGCAGAATCCCTAAATCGTCTTCATCCGAGTTTCCGAAGTACCGCCTTTTCGCCAACCTTCTAAAATCCTTCACCCTCTAACGTTCCCAATACATTCTGCCCTACTCAATTCCCAATTCCAAGCTCCGAATCTCTCTATCTCAACCTCAAGGACACAATCTTACTAGAAATCTCAACGACATCCTTGCCTAGCTACCAACCTTTCCTCGAAGGCTCATCTCACATCCTCAAATACCTCAATAGCCATAATAACCTCTACTCATAAATCCCGATTCATTCCCTATGCTAAAATCCCCCAACAACGCATCTAGAAATCCTTCACTCATAAATTCTCGAAGCACTACCAATTCTATCCAAACATTTCTCAAATACTCATCACACGTACAATCCTGATGTGAACAACCTAATATTCAAGGTCGATAATTTCACAAACAACCTCATACTACTCATCCTTAGCACTTCCTCAATCTCATCCTTTACCAAAACCGTCCCCAAATCACCACACACACAATCTATTCCCAAGTCCTACGATTTCTTAGACGTTCCTTAATTGCTCATCAATAATGTTGCCCACAATCCGATCCTGGACTACCTAGACACTCTCCCCTGGGCACACTAACCCGATCCCCTCCTAGCTCACTCATCCACCTCTAGAACTACACTACCCGCACACGTTGTTGCCTTACTCTACCTCTACGAAGACCTCTCCCTCGGAAATCTCACTATACTTACTCCACTCCTCACCTAAGACCTACCCGGAAGCTCATCTGAAAATCCTAATAACTCCTATCCCCTACAGATACCAAACTCACTCGGCTTCACCTAAGCTAACGCATTTTCCTTGCACAACCAACGACCGAATACAAAGACCTCAAACTCACCTGCCACTTCTCGACCTAGCTTACCGAAGAAACTCACGACTCAAGCCCAAGAGGAAAACACCACCACCTAAATAACCCATAACCGAATTACTAGCAGGTCAGTACACTCAAGTATCAAGATACATCATCGCAAGCACAAGTTAGTCATGCAATCATTCATTACTAGTTTAATATATTCGTCATCACACATCCAATTATGTCAATTCTAGGTCTATTGCACAACATTAATTCCGATTAATATAGAAGGATTCATGATTTGAATTAAGAATGCTCTTCTTCGAGTCAGCTGGGGGAATCATGTTCACGACTGGCGTCTTTGAAGCATATTTGCCTTTTTGTCATCGGTGACATCGTCCTTGGAGTCTATGGGCCATGGACCCACCACGGTTCCGTTGCGCCGTTCCGGTGCCACTTGGTCGTCAGCTCTTCCTTCTGTGTCGATGTTCATCAGGGGATCGCAAGGGTTAGAAGTCACGGGGATAGGGGAGAGACAAGGGAAGATGACACACGCCCTCAAGGATTTCAGACATGCACCAGAACTAGGGACGACGAGATCGAAGATAGAATCCCAACCCGCGGATTACAACAATGTCCTTAAGGTATTTCATGAGGTTATAATTGTGGCACACAAACACATAACAATCGCGAATATCTCAACAACATTATTCCACACTAGCATGTACCTATCTCAAGGAATAACGATCTATGAAACCACAACACGTTCATCAAATCAAATTTTTCATGCGCGCGGAACAAGCAAGTACCCTACCATTTCATTTATCAGTCATGCCTGACATATTAAGATCATTTATACCTGGACCGACAATGGACATATGCAACACAAGTGATGCAAGATCTAGCGAGCATCAGAGAATATAACATGTATGATTAATCACTCACCTTAGGTACACACATAAGCAGATCAAGATAATGTGGGATCAATGCAAGCATGTTAATTAAGATGCATTCTAATCATCCTACCACGGGTATAGTCAAGTCATGCAGGGGCGGTGTAGGAGCTATCACATCATATGCACTCATATTCACATAGTAAGACAAGGATGGTGCATAGTCATACGAGGGCCTATAATGGGGAGGTGTATGTCCTACATAATACTAGCAACACTCATCAAGCAAGTACACCGTCAAAGAAGGTCCAACTAGATCAATTTAGCATGCTAAGACATTCATTTCTCATATTAAACATACAACGAGGGTCGATCACACGATCATGGACCTAATTCATGGGAAGATAATAATCCTAGAAGTTTCATACATATGGCACAAATATCTCCTCATAGGAGCAACCATGCAAGTTATCAAGCAAGTCATGATGGAATACATCAACATATCATGTCATGAAGTCATAAAGGAGGCTATCATTATAACCAGACAGAATTCTCTAAGGGAAATCACTGACTCATCACCCCGTTTCCCCGTGGGACGCTAGTATGACTCACTAGGTAAGACACAATGACATTCACACTGTTTCCGAGAGGTGAGGGTAGAACTTGTGCTTAGACTCTTGCGGTAAGAAGACATGATTGACCATTACGAGAATTGAATGGGATGACTCCTTGAGATAACTCATTCCCAACTCGAAACTACTACAATCATCACCCCCACTAACATGCTCAGGTGACCCTCATATCCGACATGATTTCCAAAGGCATTAGTTGACCAACCCAAATTTTCCCGTGGAAGACACCAACCTAAGGTTCGAGACTCGATAGAAGCATTGATGATGGGATACAAAATAGGACTCAAAACAGGGAGAGCGGATGCTCTTCGACCCTTGCTATAACATGCCTAAATGTTTTGGTGGGACGGTTGATGGAGTCAGAATCATCAGTGGTTTGAGTTATGGAAGAGCTATTCCGACAAGACAGGAGTTCCAATGACATAAGAACAAGGTATTCTCCCACTATCCCGTTTGCACAATTATTCAATATATGATTCAAGTCAAGGCATACGGATTAGTTCTATATCCTAAGCACAATAGCACTCAGCATAGAAGCAATCAACGGGATTAATATGATCCTCTTTGAGGAGGATCGCCCTCGGGCCCAGTTGGATATAATCACCAAGACGATCTATGCCGTCCTTCGAGGGACGGCTGACAAGAGGGGCAAATACCTCAAGGCCTCCTAACCCATGTCACTCCAACCTTCGGGTTCCTTGGAGTCTTCAAGTCCACCTGTAAAAGAAAAAGCTATATTTTGCCTACCCGTTCCCAACTACATCCAATAGGGATGGTCTTGCGCCTTTACTACCTCTTCGTTTCCCTTTGCTTGATTACCAGATTTATTGAGTCAAGTTTATGTTTAGTCAATTTGAGTTAGCCATATTAAATTCATTTTGCCCTTTAAAAAAATATATATATATTTGAAAAACCATTTGAAAACCTTGGGCCATTTTCAAAACCACTTCAACCTATCATACTCGGTTTGCATAACCTGAGCTCTGATACCATCTTTGTAACGGCCTGAGATTATGATTCCCGGGTTACGTTTCGAGGGATGAAACCCCTCGTTAGGATCTTGCGCCCCGAGTACAGGTTGAAGGTTTGAAATTCTATCCTAATATTTTAAAGTGGGATTTCATACCCAAAATTCGAAGGGATCATTGGAATCCCCGGGGAAGTCCCCTGTACCTGTCATAAGTCTAAGCGTGAAAAGCCAACGGTAATGCAAATAGTAGAATCAATGTGTAATACAAGAGGGTGACACGGCAGAGCCGAGTCAAAACCAAATCAATAAGCGTATTTATCGAAATTTAATATACAATGTTAGTGGAGTTAAACCATTTCTTTGAGATCGCCCAAGAGAGTTCCCACGTCACGGAAACAAGGAATAGTCATGCTACAAAACAACCTAAAAAAAATTTATGCGGGGCGGTGTCAGATCGAAGCCCTATGCAATATAATCCCAAACAAGCAGACATATACACACGCTAGTCCTAATAAAGATGCTTCTAGATGCAAGGCGGAATATTAACACACTAGCATGGTCCTAAGATCAAGTGCATAAATATAATAAGGCCTTAGCACCGAATACCAAGTGGTATATCCCTCTCCTACCTCCACCCCCTTCCGATAGGGCGGAGACTGGCCAGCTCGTGAATGCATTCCATATAATCAGGTGGCACGCATGCCCAACCCGTATCCACAATAAAACCCGCAGGCATCTCATAATATAAGGAAGTTCATGACTCGGTTGACTCAGGACGGGACCTGATGAGACTAGGTCGTCCTATAACCCTAGCAATGACTCTAGTTACTTCACAGATAACGGCCGTTCTGTTTACAAAAGCAATGAGTAAACGAATGCTCAATCATTAGTGCAATCCTAGCAGGATACTACATGGCATGCTGTATTATGAATGCAAGCACCTAGTATGCACATGGCTACAAGCAGGGAGATCTCTTTTTCGAATCTGAGTGAACTCATATAGGAACTCACCTGGCAGTGCAGAACAGCAAGGTAAGCGTTATGATAGATTAAAGATCACCTAGATACATATCAGGACACATATATAAGTCTATGTCTAATCATTCAAGCACTCAAAGCATACATCATTCAATAGAATTAACCACGTCGTAATCATCATTCCATCGAGTTCAACCATTCATCTCATTGCCACGTTCTGTAAGACCACATCATTCTCATCATATCTCGAAAGCATAAATTAACGATACACAAGTCTAACACTTCATCATGCCATTAGTCAATCAATCATGCCATTAGTACACACCAATCATGATATTAGTCAACCATTCATATCAACCATGCTAGTTAGTCACTGATCACATAACTCTCGAGTTAGTTCTGAAACCGCTGTGAAATCCGAATCAACTAGTTAGAAATTCCGATCCTTGAAAATGCTCATCAAATTCCTTTTTCGATTTAATCCCGATGATATACTTTTAAATCTCCAAGTCTCAATAATAATATTATTATATAATATTTTAAATATCATTTTCCTTTAAACACTCCCATAAAATATTTGCAAGTCCCTTAAAAATCCCAACCATTTCTATCTCATAAAATCAGCCATTTGAAATTGACAAAACCGACCCCTTTATTTTGTAAAATACCAAATCCGAGCCCTTAATTCATTTTACTCAAACCGAGTTCAACTTGTGAAAAATGTCCCATCTATTTGAATAAACAAGCCCAATCTTTTATTCCATTTAAAACACAATTGATGGCCCAAATAAAAATTAGGCCCAAATGACCATTCTATTCAATTCCTCCATCTAAACCGGAGCTGGGAATTTAGAAAAAGAAGGGGCCCCATGCCATGTGGCTGCCAAGGTGGAGGCGCGGGACCCAGTCTCCTTTCTTTAACCCATTTCCCAAAAGCTGATAGAAAGAATACAGAGGAGCCGATGGCAGTTTGCAACGAAGGAAAGGAGAAGGAGAGAGGGAGGCTCGCCGGCGCCGATTTCGAGCTCCGATCATCCAACCCGACACCAAGCAATAGAGAATCGACAAGAAAGGAGAGAGAGAGAGAGAGAGAGAGAGAGAGAGAGAGAGAGAGAGAGAGAGAGAAAAGGAGGGCTCACTGAGGGAGTCGTTCGCCGGAAATGGAGCTCGGGGAGGCGGCGTCTGGGTACGTCGAGGCGGATTCTTCAATCGAACGTGCTGGGGAGAGACATGGAAGGTCAAAGGCGGAAGCTTTCAAGCTGATAAGAGGTGAAGGAGAGAGAACGAGCGGAATCGAATCTTACCGAAGCGGAACGTAAAACAGGGAGAGCTCGGCGTCGGCGGTGGCTCCGGCTGCGGTTGGTGGTCGTCGAAAAGCAGAGGTGGAAGGGGGAGGATGCATGGTCTGCGACCTGGAGGAGGGGGAGAAAGAGTTGTCAATGGGCTGCTCGTTGTGGCTCGCGGGAAGCAGGGCTCAGAGTTCCAGGGTGCTCATCTGGTGCTCGGGAGTGCTCGGTAGTGCTCAAGGGTGGCTCGGGTTGTGCTCGGAGATGTGGATCCGGCCTGCTGCTGCTGGTAGAGCTGGCAACGTCAGGGATTGGTGGTGTTGGCTATGCAAAGGAGGCCAAGAGGGCTGCTTACCTGATGATCCGAGGAGGAGCTTGGACTTGGAAATGGGAAAGAGAGGTTGGGTTTAATTTCTTTCAAACGGGAAGACAGGGAGAGGAAAAAAGGGTCAAGTGTTTGAAGGATAACAAGAAATGGAGAGTGAAGAAACGTGAGGGGAGGTTGTGTCTCTTTTGAAATCAGAATGGCAGAGGGGGAAATTGGGTTTTGCAGCTTTGCTTAAGGCATGGGAGCTGCTTTTCAAGGGTCAGTTTGGCAGCATGCTAAAATGGGAGATTCAACAAAGGGATGAAGGAGGGAGTGTGGGAGATGTTGTGCTTGATTTGGGAATGAAACACAAAGAGGTGAGCTGGAGGTATAGGGGTTGCATGTGAGTCCGAATGGGGAGAGAAGGGAGTGGTCCCTAGGATAATTCAAAGTTTACCAATAATAATAATAATAATAATAATAATAATAAATTCTGAAACCTCTCTCTCGACCTTATCACGACTCGATCAAATCAATGTTTCAAAATCACGAGAATACGGGCATCCGAAGTTAATTTCAATCCCGAGGTGAAAGGGCAGAATTGTCCTTCAAAAGTTCAAAATTGGGCAGGAATTCGCTTTAAGAGTCCCAAATTCGATTTATTAAATTCAGGACGAGTTTCCTTTGAAATACCCGAATTAAATCCGTTTTAAATTTCATTTTTAATTTTCCTTTTCCGAAAATTAGGATTTAAGAAATCCGAGCCTTTACAATCGGAATGCTTAACAGGGGTGCACTTTCGTAGGGGGGGCTTTCCCTTTGCGAAAGATAATTTATACTCAGTGTCAAGATCCATGAACCTCATTTCAAAGGTCGTGAACTGAACAGTAGAACACATATAACGGATCATATATTTGGTTAGTATCTTTTTAGGTATTTGATCAAATATTTTTTTTAAAAGGAATTTTAAATTTCTTTACTTTATTGTTACCTATTCGGGAAAATCCTTTTTATTGCATGTTATCCGATTATATTTTTATTTGTGGAAATTTTTTAAATCGGATAAACATCTCTTGCCTTAATCGTCAAAGGTCTTGTCTTTCATCAAGGGGGAGATTGATAACTCCACTCCCTTGATGAAAATCGGAAATGGTTTCAAAGGCTCTGACACACAGCTTGCGTCAAAGGTCTTGAAGCTACAACTGTGTTGATGAAACACAAAACCTATATTATTTACATATTATTTCCGGATGTTATTATATGTTATTATTATATATATTTCCAGATATTATTATATATACTATGCACTAACAATGCAGCAAGAATTTCGAATGAAATCTCCTTATTTAAGCTAAAAGACATAAAAATCGAATCTGGTGGATCATGGCTTCAGAGTTTTCCAGAATAGAAGATTGTGAAGATTGTCGTGATCTGTTCTAGCCATTGGGTGAAGATTCTTCCTTCAATTGGCACCGATTTGATCAAGTATAAAAGGAGATGAAGAAAAGAGAGAGGACTGACGGACACTTATGAATATCGACGCTCTACATTGCACACTCAACCCTCATTTTACGATCTCTCTTCAGCGTGTTCTCTCTGCTTGTTCTTAAGAGTCTTATATTTTGTTTCAAAGCATTTGAGAGTTACATAGTGAGCTTATAGGATATTGATGTAAGCCTAATTTGCCATGTTTTACACTATCTTTTATATCGATTTCTGTATACATTTCATGCATTTGGGTTAGAATAGTACAGATTCTATGTAGTTTACACTTATTTGCAATATATGGAGGTCTACACAAGTTTTTATTATATTTCGCAGAAATCGGACGCACTTTGGAGCTTAAAGGAAAGTCATGAAGAAGCTAATGATGGTGCAGCTGGAGAAAAGGCCATTTTTCGGCATTCATCATTCTAATCAAGCTTTAATGTCTTCACGAGAGTTGTAGTCCTCAAAAAGAGCTTTCCAACGCAGGGTCATATGCGTCAATCCGAAGAACGAGGACTCGGGATAGTGCGTTTCAAGAACGGAGCAGAATGTTGAAAGCCGACAGAGTTACTCGAAATCGACCAAATTCTACTCGACTTTTGCTCCAGAGGACGAGATCGAGCACGAGCTGAGAAGGAGCCACTCAAGGAGACACACTTAGTCGACGTCGACCAAATTTGGTCGATGTCGAGGAAACTCGACGAGCCCAGACGATAGCCAAGATCGAGTACAATCCGAGAAGTGAAGACCTTACTCGACGTCGAGGAACTTACTCGATGTCGAGAAAAATTCCAAAAAGTCCGAGTCGAGTACGAGTGGAGTCCGAGTGATGGAAGTTACTTGCAAGCCAAGATTAAAGATATTCTATCAAGATATATCAAGTTCTATCAAGGAGAAGGAAGATCTATCCACTTTAGTCTTATTTCCTTTTAGATTTAATTATTTATTTCCATCTTTTATCTTTATGTTATTAGATAGATAAAATTAGATATAGATATAGTTTTTTTCATAGAATAGCTAGGGAATGAAGCCTATAAATAAAGCCCTAGGGGGCTGATTTTCATTCATTCAAGTCAAGTCGTCTTCGGGCGCAAGGAGAGAAGAGAGAGAAGAGAGGAGGCGAGAGAGAGGAAGGAGACGAACGGTTGTAAGTTTTAGTTTATTTTATGGTAAAGTTAATTTCTTTTATTATGGTTTGTTTCTAATTTCCTTCTTCTAGGGTTGGGGTGATCCCAACATATATATGTTTGTTTGATTTATGAATTCATAATTTTGTATGTCTTTATTATCATCTACCTATGTGCTTAATCCTTTACGAGAGTTGAGGAAATTCCTTATTCATGGTATTGAAGTGAAAGTGATCTTATTATGAATTTGGATAGTAATTAGGGTTTATTTGCGAGAGTCAACTAATCCTAATTAAGAATAGGTAGAAACAAATTAGGTTTTTATGCGAGAGCCTCTATCACCTAAATTGTTGGAATTTGCGAAAGTCGATTCTTTGATATAAAGCATGCATCTTTATCTGATTTATAATCTACACATATGTTTATTGTTGTGGTGATCCCTAACCTTGGAAGTTTGCATCTTTATTTGTTTTATTTTATTATTTTTATTCGGCACATATTTTACTCGATATCAAACCACCATTCTCTCTCCATTCATCGACATCGACAGCAACCTCCTACCTTTTCCCGCTATCCCTGAACCCCAAAACACATTAAACCTAGAACCGCTGACTTCTCTCCTGAGGACGAACCTGACTCCACTATCCTATAGCGGGGTCTTGACTATAAATTTATTTGGTCGAGAAGACCTCTTGTCAGATATATTTCGAGTGAGTGTTATACTCGAGAGTTTGTAACTCAGGAAGTGGACACTAGGCGATTGATTCACTAAGTGTAAGAGGATTGTACTAGATAGCTGAGAGAGGTGGGGCTCTTCTAGATTGGTCTAGGACTCCAAGGGAACGTGAGTTGACTAGATTACAATTGTATAGGAGAGAGGCTTCTCGGTGAGCTATTAGGATCCTAAGTCTTGTGAATCAATAAAAGCAGGTTGAATCATCGGGTTGTGGAAGAACCCTAGGCGGGGACGTAGGCCAAGTTCGTGTCGAACCTCGTTAATAATTCGTTGCGTCCTTTACTTATTGTTTTAGCATATTTCCGCACTTGTTTCGAATTGTATAACTCTTTTGTGATTCAGGTTTTCCAGAGGAAAAGAATTACATCTAATCTCAACGGGTTTTGCAAGCATTTCAAAAGTCTTCAGATTATCAAAGAAAAGTTGGCATGCTCTATTAAACCCCCTCTTCTAGAATATCTTTATACTATTACTTTGTTGTACTTTATCCAACCTTCAAGAATGAAAATAAAGCGGTGGAGAGGAAAGGTTGCATAATACACCAAGGAAAAGACTGGAGTAAAAAAGGCTGCAACCATAGAAAGGGAATACCAAAAAACCCTATACAATAGAATGAAAGGGGAGGGTAAAATAGGAATTAGACTTGATGAATATTAAGTCCATCTCAAACTTTTATATAGTACAGTAAGATATACTGTGTTTTGCACGCCTCTAGCTAGTTGCAGTAAACAATACGGAGTATGAAATACTTGAGTAGCTCAAGTATTTCATACTCCGTATTGTTTACTGCTATTATTTGTTACATACTCCGTATTGTTTACTGCTATTAGTTGCAGTAAACAATACGGAGTATTATTTGTTCGTAGTTCATCACACGTACTATTATTTGTTAATGTAATTGTTGCTCAAGTTGAGCAACAATTACATTAACAAATAATAGTACTTGTGATGAACTACGAACAAAAGAAGGCACACCCTCGGGCCATCTATGAGCCTTAAGACGGTTCGATATCTTTGGCTGATGGTTCACCGGGTGAAGATCTTCCTAGATCGATGTGTAGAGTCTTGGAGCCGTCGATTGGAGATGAAATTGATGAATTATAGGAGTCGTTGGAGGCTGATTTTAGTCATTTTTTCTTCTTCACTTTTTTTGAAGCCAACCCGAAGACTTGGATGTGCATGTGCAATTAGTGTAAAAGTCTCAAAACATTTTTATACATGGGTTTTTGTTTAGAGAATGAACTAAACTAGTACTTTTCCCTAACCATGTTTGAGTTTTTTCAGTATATTTTCGATCGAACATCAATTTTCAACTAATATACTTCTCACCTTGTTTTTCTTCAAAATCTATGAATGTCATTGTGAATTCTTTTATCTAGACAACTGATATTCTAAATTTGACAAAGAATAGTAGACCAACCGCTTTCACACCTCTTCTAACATGCGCTCTATTTGGAAGCAAAGAAAAAAGAGTATTATAGTTCTTGACCTAAGAAAATTGAGTCCGGATTCTCAATGTCACTTTCAATGTTACATAACATATCATACCTCTCAAATTGGCCTAAATTATAAAACAATTTGAGAAAAAAATAGCATATATTTAAATGTATAAACCCTATGAAGCAAAAGTACTATTTTTATAATGTTGTAGTCCCACAATTAGAAAAAAGATAATTGTATGTTTAAACAACCCTTTAAATCAAGAGAAAATGTAAACTTAATTTTTATTTTTATTTTTTATTAGACAAGAATTCGAGTTTAGACATATCTGAAACTCGATGGTCGACTGTTGTGAGCCGAATCTGCCATGTTTGTTTCTTGCTAGTACATTAATTACTTGGGACCTAAGGAGGATAAAATTCATTTAGGGGTAAAAGTTAAAGAAAATCATTTGATATAGCATGAATGAAAAAAAAAAAGAAAAAAGGAATAAGTTGAGTATGGTTTGTAAAGTTTATGCTTGAGATTGGTATTGTTTGACATTGAAGAGTTATGGTATGATGAGTTTATGAGTGGTATGATGATTTGGTTGCTTTCTTAGTTCCCGGATTATGAGCACCACATGGCCTAAATTGTTCAATACCTTATATTTTCTATCTTGACCCCATTACAACCCAATTGAAAGGCCTCATGATTTTTGTTGTGTGTAGAGTCACCAGCGGTGGAGAATTAGAACACTAGTGCAATACTATTATAGCTAAGCTTTTGAAGATTGAGTTTTGAGCGTAAACATTTAACCCTAAACACTTGAGCGAGAGTGAAACAGATATTCCCTGTGAGGTCTAGAATGGATATGGTTGCCTGATTTCATTGATTATTGCAATTTTGTGCTATGATGTTGTTAATCTATTGTGTTTGCTAGTTTTTCATGCACTTAAAGAATATTGAGGTGTGGATACATGAATTGCTATTCTGTGGGGCTGCAGAGTTAAGTTTTCTATTGCTTGAGGACAAGCAAAGGTTCAAGTGTGGGGGAATTTGATAGAGCATGATTAGTATTGCATAATAGATTACATTTAGCATAGTTTAGTTGTGAATAATGCATATTTTAGTTACAATTACATGTTTACCTGTGGTGTTGGTAGAGTCGGAATCTATGCAATTTTATGGTTAATTTAAGGTAGATGTGGATCCGGCGAGGAATGAGGAGACTCTTGGATGAAGGAAGATTCAAGTTGAGGAAGAAAAGTGAAGAGCACGAGAGCGGAGTTGAATTTCGAGAGCCTAAGTGAAAAACAAGTCAGCAGAAGTTGTCGCCAGACAAGCTGAATTTGTTTCGCAATTTCTTGAGGCCTCGGTGGTCCGATTGACTATTATAACCATGTGTTGGAAAGCTCTCTTCGAGATCTACAACTTTCGTGTTGACATCGAGACCAAATTTCGAAACTGAAAAATCAATGTGAACAGTAAAATTCGCCCCGCGGCACGAACCTCTGACGAGCGACTTCGCTGATCGCCGGCCGCCTCGCGGCCTGGGTTGGCTGCCATGCGGCCCGCACAGAAACGCAACATTCAATGTCGGTCTTTAGTTAGGGTTTTAGTTTATTTATTTGGCCGACTTTCTAAGTACTATATAAGGCTTTTCTAGTTTATTCTACCACGAATCTTATGCACATTATTCCATTGTTGAGAGCGCCGTTGAGCATGAGCAACTAAACTCTCAAGGTTTCGCCTACAATTTGGATCTTTGATTGTTGAATTGTGAGTTTCTTAATCTAGTTCTTATTCCTATTCCAATGTTTTGACTTCTTTGTGCTTAATTGCTTGATTGTGTTTTATTCTCTCTGGCCTGATCAACTAGTTAGAGTAGATTCATGTTGTTGCAGGAGGATGGTCAAGTATGAAAGAAATATAAAATAAAGTTCAGACTGACTTCCCTGTCTCAGCAAATAAATACAAGACTTCCTCCCGTTGTAGTAGAAGGTTGTCAGGATCGAATCCACGAGGAAGCACGTCAGCAGTTCTTAGGTAGCAACAGATTCTCACAGACAAGCAGCAGAAAAGACAGAAACAAAGAAATAAAAGCAGAAAATAACAAATAAAAGCAACGAACAAAACGAAGACAGAAAAGACAAAGCAAAGCAGAAAATAAAACAAAGCAGCAGGCGTACTCGATCTCGACGAAACCCTACTCGAGATCGACAAGGGACAGTAAAAACAGAATCTTTCCACTCGACGACAGAAGCAGAAACTCAACTCAACATAGAATAAAGCCAACTCGACATCGACTAAGGTCCTACTCGATATCGACAAACTGCTCCTCTGTATCGACTAGAAAACTCAGAAAACTTAAATTGCAAATTTCGAACCAAAACTCAGATTTTTCGACAGAAATAAATCAATATAATAAAAGACTTCCAAGACCAGGGTATCAACACCACAACGATAACCATGCAAAGTAACACATAAAGGCATAAAAGATCATGCTTTCCATCAAAATAACTTTCGTTATTAACAAATAGGCATATAGAGGCTTTCGCATAAACCCTAATTGTTACTAACCCTTTTCACATAACTAACCCAAGTTGCATTAAGATCACTTTCGCTTCAATAATACAAACAAGGATCACTTTCAACTCTCGCAAAAGAATCATGCTCATAGGGACAGAAGACGAATTGCATAAAAAGATCTTACCTTTACTGCATCATCTCACATGACCACCGTCGGGCTCACCCCAGCCCCAGAAGTGGGTGGACTACTCACGCCTCATCGCAATCGCAGACATTGATGTATAAAAAGAAACTTGCATTAAACTATATTCAAAGCCTTTACAATCCCGGCAATCAACTTTCGCAGAATGCCAAAACCCTAAAAACTTTAGAACTTCTAAAACTTCTCTGTGGAACTACTTCTCTCTCCCTACTCCTCCTTACTTCTCTCTGAAATTGAATATGGAAATTATGAAAAACCAGCCCCTAGGGCTTTATTTATAGCCTTCTAATCCTTGCTAATCAAGGATAGAATCTTTGATCTATATCTAAAACTATATCTAAAATGCTTAAGGATAAATAAAAGCAATAATGGAATTAAATCTAAAATGGAAAAGATAAATCTAAACTATGTAAGTTTCTTCATGTTGATAGATTCCCCCTTCCATCGATAGAACTTGATGTATCTCGGCAATCTCGGATTTCTTCGGCCCCAAGGATTCCCAACTCTACTCGGACTGCTCACGTCGACGCGTTTCCAGAAGCTGGTCTACTCGACATCGACATGGGCTCGTCGACATCGACAAGGGCTCGTCGACATCGACTAGGATTCGTCGTCGACTGGTGTTCTCTGGTGACTGGTGCTCGACAAGGCTCGGACATGGCTCGGAGGTCTAGTCGATCTCGAGTAGCCCTACTCTGTATCGAGTAGGAGTGGTCTGCGTCTTCGTCCTCGGCTTCTCGATCAGCTCTTTCTCGACCAGGCTCTCCTCGATCTCGAGTAGAGTGTACTCGATCTCGAGTAAAGATTTCTCAGCTTTCTGCTCTGTTCTTAAAACGCACTTTCCCGAGTCCTCGTTCGTCGGATTGACGCATATGACCATGCGTTGGAAAGATCTTTTCGAGGGCTATAACTCTCATGAAGACATCAAAGCTTTATTCAGAATGAAGAATGGTGAAAAATGGCCTTTTCTCCAGCTGCACCATTCTTAGCCTCTCCATGAGTTTCCTTTAAGCTCCAAAGTGCGTCCGATTTCTGCCAAATATAACAAAAACTTGTGTAGACCTCCATATATTGCAAATAAACATAACTTACACAGATTCTGTATTATTTTAGCCCAAATGTATGTAATCTATGCAGAAAACGATATAAAAGTTACTGTAAAACATGACAGATTCAGCTCACAACAAACACCCCATACTTAAGCTTGCTTGTCCTCAAGCAATACCTTTAATTGTCATTCAGGGGAAGAAATCAAAACTCTCAACATCTTAGATTCATTCTCATATAACCCTGCAATCAATTACCATCATAAGAAAGGTACTAGTGTCACAAATCCATGCATGTGCAATTTAAAGAGCAACATCTACTCACAAAAGGAGGGTTATGCAAAAAACATTCATAAGTGACAAAACATTGATAATCAAGAGGACTTCAATTTAAGCTCAAATAAGGAGTAGATTTGGTAAAAGGCTAAAGGTGGGCAATTTTTGGCAATGTGGTGTCAATGATCCGGGGAAATGGAGTATTTCCAAACTTGAATTTCCACATTCCTTCTCATAAGATTCATCACCTTTCCTAATGCTTTTTCTCAATAATAATGCTTTTACCTCTCTGACCTTAGCACTGCCTTCTCGCGAGTCGCAAACATGGGTGTCATGAATGGCCCCGGATACTTAGTGCTTTGGACTCCTCACAATGTGTCCCATCTCTCCAAACTATTATCTCAGAGAGCAGGGTCAATCTACCTTTATCTCCTGAGGTAATTGGATTTTCTTTCACTCATTAAATTTTCCATATATTTCAAACATTTTCCTTCCAAACTCCAATAAATGACAATAATCACAAACACCATATAACATCTCCATAATGTAACATCATTCTCAACATAATCCCCGGATAAGGTAAAGAATGGAAAATATTTAGGTCATGTGAAGCGATAATTGAAATAAGGCATAATATGGCTTTTGTGATGCATAAGCATAGGTAAGGCTAGGATTTCAAACAATGAGCATTATATGGAAATATAAAGTCCTCCATCATCTTATCATGCAACATGTCAAAAGCAACTTCAAATTTTACCTCCTTCAATGGTTTTCACAAAATATGCACTTCATTGTGACTTCCCTTTACTAGGCAATTTCATGCTATATCTCTAATGAATCCAATTTTGCATCGTCGAGTTCAATATAAGCTTCCATGACATTATTCAAAATTTTCAATGGGGGTCTATTTTCTCAAATTTTTGGAAAACATTCATATAAGCACATAATTCAATAATGCATTTCCAAAATAGCCATGTAGCAATTCAAAGAAATAAATTCTAAACATGCACAAATAATTTCAAATATGGCAAATATGCACAAAGTAAGCCCTTCCTCCACCCCATACTTAAACATTACAGTGTCCTCACTGTATAAAAACAAGGGTAAAGAAAGAAACTCACTAGACAGGTGTGCCGATCGTCTTAATTTCGAATGGAAGCACCTCCTGGGCCGAGTATGAATGTTGATATAGCTTGCCTCTATCCATGGACCTGAAAAGTGTAGAAGACATATACCCACAATAGAAAAACTAAAAGTGTTCAAAACCAAAAACAAAAATAAAGTCTCAAAAGTCCTAAAAAGTCTATGTACAAGCTCTAGATTTTATAGTCGCTAGGCCGACTTTTCCATTTAGCTCAAGGTGGCATTTGCAGGGCCCATGTAGCTTGGGCCTCAAATAAGACTCCATTCTTGTCCATCAGCTGTAATCCTCCAGAATGGATCTTGTTCACCACGAAAGGTCCCATCCGCTTCTTGTTGAATTTGTTAGGGAACCAATGATCCTTTGATTTAGAGACATAGAGCTTGTCTCCAACTTCATACTCCTTGGGCTCATCATTGGATATCCTACATAAGCGCACATACCAAGGCAAACCTCTCCCATGTATAGATAGATCTTTAATGGAAATAGGAGAAGAAAGATCCATACCTTGTCGATCTCGACTAGGGCTAGTCGATCTCGACGAGTCTGCAGATTCTGGTGGTGGGCTGCTCGAGGATGCAGAAGTCGACGAAGAGGGCTTGTCGACATCGAGTGGACTACTCGATGTCGAGTAGGGTTGTGCTCCTGGTGGCTGCAGCGTCGAGGAAGCAGGAGCTGGGAGCCTGGTGGTGGTCGATCTCGACAAGCTTAGTCGAGATCGAGGAGCCTGGTTCGTCTGGTGGAGTCAGCGTCGAAGAAGGCGAAGTCGAGGAAACCGAGTGGTGGTCGATGTCGAGTAGCTTACTTGATGTCGAGTAGCCCTCAGCTTTTGTGTTGCTACTCGATGACGCTGGTGCTGGTAGAGGCTTCTGTGTCTTGTCGAGATCGACTAGGGTCCTCGATGTCGCGGAGTCTTGGTCGATCTTGACCCCATACTTAGTTCCGGTCAAGGCATCCGAAAAATAATTAATCCATAACGACGTACCTTCATTTGTGTCGATTGGATTTTCTGCGTCCTCCTTTAGGATTGCCATGATCTCCTCCACCTGGGCCTCCATGTTCCTTTTTTCCAGCTCCTCAGGAGTCATATTTCTGACCTTGGGTTCCCCGCAGGTGATGTAGCCAGCTGAGATAGATTTGACCTCTTCCATTGGACATGTATGCCTTTCAGTTTTATTAAAGGAATACTCAATTACCTCATCGCTGATGTTGAAGGTGAGCACTCCTTTCCTTACGCTTATGTTGGCATCCACCGTCGCCAAGAAGGGTCTCCCTAGAATAATTGGACAAGCAGGATCTTCTTGCATATCAATAACTAGGAAATCAGCAGAGACAAAGAATTTACCTACTTGTACTAGCACATTGTCCACCATGCCTGTTGGGATGACCACAGTATTGTTGGCCATATATAGTCTAGCATCCACAGGCTCCAGGGCACCTATCTTAATCTTGGACCAAATTGTTAAAGGCATTATACTCACACTAGCCCCAAGATCACATAAATCATTAATTTTGTATGGACCAAATCCAATGGTTATAGCAAACTTACCTGGATCTGGCCTCTTTTCCAGTATGTCCAAATGGCTGCATTCCTCTGTAATTTCAGCCATCGATCGCTTTTTGCTCAGTATCTCCTTTAGGAACTTGACATATGAGGGCATTTCATTGAGAGCTTCTGTGAAGGGGATGGTGACATTGAGTTTCTGAAGCATCTTGATGAAGCGCTGAAATTTCTTTTCTGCTGGGTCCTTTGGAGATTTTATGGGAAAAGGCAGCTTCTTTTTCGGATTCGGAGCCAGAACAGATGTCAGAGATGCTGCAGCTTTCTCGACGTCGACAAGATCCTCCTCGATGTCGAGTACACCCTTGTCGATATCGACCAGATTGGGTGCTGTCGAGTTGTTGTGTGGTGCAGACGAAGGTTTCTGAAGTTTCTTCTCTACATCGACTAGGCCCTCCTCGATGTCGACTACAGTGTTGTCGATGTCGAGTTGCTGTTCTTCGTTGTTCTGCTGCTTTCCGACCTCTGGCTCTTGTAATTGATGTCCGCTTCTGAGTTTTACAGCAGCGATGTGCCCAGTCTTTCCCTTAGGATTTGGTTCTGAAGACCCAAGGAGCGCACCTGACTGTCTGGGGATTCCTGCTGCCAGCTGACCAATCTATGTATCAACTGATTTTCGCCATATATCAATCTCCCCAAGCCTAGAGTTGACCCCTTGCATCTGAGTGTAGACGTAGTTGAAGGAATGCCTAGTTTCTGAGTGATTCCTCCGTATTTCCTCTAGGACTGTCTGTATATCATCCTTTTTCTGGTCCCTTTCCGGATGTCCTGGAGCTCTATAGGGCGGGGGTTCCTAGGGACACCTTGGTTCCATTGTGGTTGCTGAAACCTTTGGTCCCCTATGTAGCGATTGGGACCCCCTGCGTAAGCTACTTCCTCGTGGTGCTCTGCCAGCCTGACTTGCTCTGTGTGTGGGCACTCAGGAGTGGTGTGCCGTTGCGATCCGCATTCAATGCAAGGCTGGTTGACAGAAAGATACTTTACTTGCTTAAGGAGCTTCTTGTTCTGATCTCTGTAGTACTATTCCCTTACATCCGGATCAATCTCCTTAGGAGGCTCATAGAGGGGCATGGATGGTGCTAGCCTGGCGTATGGGTTTTCTTCATAAGTTGCAGTAGACCCATACTTGTTGTCGTAGTTGGTGAGCTTATCTAGCACCCCCCATGCGTCACTTGGCGGTATTGTCAGATACTCATAGCGAGTATAAGGGTTGATTCTGTCCTTAGTGACTTGATCAAGAGAGTTGAAGAAGATCTCTTGAATGACGTAGGGTGGCTGTCCATGAGTAGGGCAAGATCGCAGAAGTTCTTTGTAGCGCTCCCATGCCTTTGCCAGCGGTTCCCCTTGCTTCTGTTTGAAGGCGGTGATTTTCTGGCGGAGATGTGCTGTTTTGGTGGGTGGGAAGAATTTGTTCAGAAACTCTTGCTCTACTTGGGCCCATGTTGTCAGTGATCTTGGTTTCAGCCCTTCAAGCCACTTCAGTGCAGGTCCAGCCAGCGACCAGCGGAAATACTTCATCTTGACATATTCCAGAGTTGTACCTCAGCAAGAGTACGGCACATGTCAGAAAAGTTCGTAATATGTTCAAGAGGACACTCATTAAATCTACCAAAAAAAGCATTATTTTTAAGCTCTATAAGAAATTGAGTGCGAATTTCAAAAGAGTTTTCAGGGATAAGAATCGCCGATTCAGGCACGACGAGGGTTGGATGCATATAATCCTCAGCAGTAGTTAGATATTGGGCAAGCTCAGCTTCTGCTTGCCTTGCGCGCTCAGCTTCTTGTTCCCTCGCTGCCCTTTCATTGGCTATAGTGGTATCTTTTTGCGGCTAGCTCTCTTGTAAGCCTGGCAATTAGTTGTTCTTGTGTTTCAGCGGCCGCCATGATCCTTTTGAGTTTAGAATGGATGTGTAGGTAACGCTCTGGTTCGTCTAACCTGTCAAACTCGGGTGGTAGACCAAAACGGCGCATACACCTGAAAAGTAACTCAAAGTAGACGTGAGATTTAACTACCTAAGGCGCGAATGATTGCTTCCCCGGCAACGGCGCCAATTTGTTGTTGCAAGAGGATGGTCAAGTATGAAAGAAATATAAAATAAAGTTCAGACTGACTTCCCTGTCTCAGCAAATAAATACAAGACTTCCTCCCGTTGTAGTAGAAGGTTGTCAGGATCGAATCCACGAGGAAGCACGTCAGCAGTTCTTAGGTAGCAACAGATTCTCACAGACAAGCAGCAGAAAAGACAGAAACAAAGAAATAAAAGCAGAAAATAACAAATAAAAGCAACGAACAAAACGAAGACAGAAAAGACAAAGCAAAGCAGAAAATAAAACAAAGCAGCAGGCGTACTCGATCTCGACGAAACCCTACTCGAGATCGACAAGGGACAGTAAAAACAGAATCTTTCCACTCGACGACAGAAGCAGAAACTCAACTCAACATAGAATAAAGCCAACTCGACATCGACTAAGGTCCTACTCGATATCGACAAACTGCTCCTCTGTATCGACTAGAAAACTCAGAAAACTTAAATTGCAAATTTCGAACCAAAACTCAGATTTTTCGACAGAAATAAATCAATATAATAAAAGACTTCCAAGACCAGGGTATCAACACCACAACGATAACCATGCAAAGTAACACATAAAGGCATAAAAGATCATGCTTTCCATCAAAATAACTTTCGTTATTAACAAATAGGCATATAGAGGCTTTCGCATAAACCCTAATTGTTACTAACCCTTTTCACATAACTAACCCAAGTTGCATTAAGATCACTTTCGCTTCAATAATACAAACAAGGATCACTTTCAACTCTCGCAAAAGAATCATGCTCATAGGGACAGAAGACGAATTGCATAAAAAGATCTTACCTTTACTGCATCATCTCACATGACCACCGTCGGGCTCACCCCAGCCCCAGAAGTGGGTGGACTACTCACGCCTCATCGCAATCGCAGACATTGATGTATAAAAAGAAACTTGCATTAAACTATATTCAAAGCCTTTACAATCCCGGCAATCAACTTTCGCAGAATGCCAAAACCCTAAAAACTTTAGAACTTCTAAAACTTCTCTGTGGAACTACTTCTCTCTCCCTACTCCTCCTTACTTCTCTCTGAAATTGAATATGGAAATTATGAAAAACCAGCCCCTAGGGCTTTATTTATAGCCTTCTAATCCTTGCTAATCAAGGATAGAATCTTTGATCTATATCTAAAACTATATCTAAAATGCTTAAGGATAAATAAAAGCAATAATGGAATTAAATCTAAAATGGAAAAGATAAATCTAAACTATGTAAGTTTCTTCATGTTGATAGATTCCCCCTTCCATCGATAGAACTTGATGTATCTCGGCAATCTCGGATTTCTTCGGCCCCAAGGATTCCCAACTCTACTCGGACTGCTCACGTCGACGCGTTTCCAGAAGCTGGTCTACTCGACATCGACTAGGATTCGTCGTCGACTGGTGTTCTCTGGTGATTGGTGCTCGACAAGGCTCGGACATGGCTCGGAGGTCTAGTCGATCTCGAGTAGCCCTACTCTGTATCGAGTAGGAGTGGTCTGCGTCTTCGTCCTCGGCTTCTCGATCAGCTCTTTCTCGACCAGGCTCTCCTCGATCTCGAGTAGAGTGTACTCGATCTCGAGTAAAGATTTCTCAGCTTTCTGCTCTGTTCTTAAAATGCACTTTCCCGAGTCCTCGTTCATCGGATTGACGCATATGACCATGCGTTGGAAAGCTCTTTTCGAGGGCTACAACTCTTATGAAGACATCAAAGCTTGATTCAGAATGAAGAATGGTGAAAATGGCCTTTTCTCCGGCTGCACCATTCTTAGCCTCTCCATGAGTTTCCTTTAAGCTCCAAAGTGCGTCCGATTTCTGCCAAATATAACAAAAACTTGTGTAGACCTCCATATATTGCAAATAAACATAACTTACACAGATTCTGTATTATTTTAGCCCAAATGTATGTAATGTATGCAGAAAACGATATAAAAGTTACTGTAAAATATGACAGATTCAGCTCACAACAATTCATTCAATTGCTAGGGTTTTGCAGATTCCTCTTAGCGAACCTTAACCCAAGTGGCAATCATATCCCTTTAGGATTCGTAGGACTAATTGGATGTGTAGGAAGTTGAATACATGTTGAATATCGAACCTTAACCCAAGTGGCAATCATGTACCTTGGTTAATTCATAATCTTAATGCGATCAGACTAATTCGTAGCCAACAAAATCATTAATCAACAACAAACTCAAAGCTATCAGATCTGAAAGGGAGAAATGGTGGATTACTAGATTGGGAACGAACCAAACAAGGGCCGAAGGCTATCAGACAGCGTCGGAGAGCAACACCGAACGAAAATGGAGAGCAACAACTCTTCCTCTCCTCTGCAAATGGAAACACATATGAGATCTGAAATGGAAACGCAAATGGAGAGCGCTGGACAATCGAACGAAAATGGAGAGCAACAACTCTTTCTTACCTCCAGAGTCCGGACATTACTTTTGAAGGGAGAGCAACACCGGTGACGACTACGCTGGAGGGTGACTGAAGACGGCTTCGCTGGAGGGTGACAGAAGACGGCTTCACTGTACCAAGCGCGGGACAGTCGAACGAAAATGGAGAGCAACACCGTGACAGAAGATGGCTTCGCTGGAGGGTGACCGGTGACGGCTACGGTTCGCGGGACTGGACTCTAGAGGCAGTGGAGAACTGGAGGCCAGGGTGAGGCCGTGAGGCGGTGAGGGTGACGGATTTAGGGTTTCTGTCGCGCGGAAGCGGAATGGGGATGAGTGGATGACGGGGTCAGGGCTGTGAAACAAATTGCTTGTAATTGGGGGGTAATTTCGTCAATTCAAGTATATACCGAGTTGTCGAGCTACTCGAGCTCGAGCTCGATCTCGATCTCGGCTCGAGCTTGAATCGAGCTCATTTACAGGCTCGAACTCGACTCATTTATTATTCGAGCGATCCCGAGTCGATTTTTTATCGAGCCGAGCCCGAGTCGATCCCGAGCTACTCGGCTCACGTATCAGCCATACTTGGAAGTCTTTAGTTTATTGAATTAATTCATCAAAATCTGTGTTCTGCGGTTGTGATTCTAAGTTTCTGTTTTTTGTCGATCTCGAGGAGTTTTAGTCGATATCGAGGATTGTGTTGTCGATATCGAGTTGGAGTTTGTTGAGATTGAGTTTCTGTGTCTGAGTTTGCTTTCTGTTGGTCGATTTTAGTTTCTGATGTCGATATAGTTAGTCGATATCGAGGACTTTTTAGTCGATATCGAGTAGTTTTTGTGCTTTGTCTTCGTTTTTCTTTTATTTGTTATTTTCTGTCGGTGAGATTTACGGCTACCTGAGATCCGCTGACGTGCTTCCTCGAGGATCGATCCTGACTTCCCGCTGCTACATCAGGAGGAGGTCTTGTAATTATTTGCGTGGGCACGAATCTGGTTTGATTTATATTTCTATATTTTAAACTCGATTTCCTCCTACTAACAAATTGGCGCAGTTGCCGGGGAAGCAATCATTTTCGCCTTAGGTAGTTAAATCTCACGTTTTTCTTGAGTTACTTTGCAGGTGTATGCGTCGTTCTAGTCAAACACCTGAGTTTGACGCCTTAGACGAACCGGAACGCCTTATACACATCCAAGCTAAATTAAAAAGAGCCATGGCGGCCGCAGAAACACAAGAATAGTTGATTGAGAGGCTTCAGAGGGAATTAGCCGCCAAAGATACTGCTCTCACCACTGAGAGAGCACGCACTACACAGGAAGTTGCGCGAAGGAGGCAATTGGAAGATGAGCTTGCACAATACCCTACCACTGCAGAGGATTACATGCACCCGACTCTCGTCGTACCTTAATCGGTTATTCTAATCCCTGAGAATAACTATGAAATTCGCACTCCTTTCCTGATTGAAATTAAACATAATGCTTTTCATGGTAGATTTAATGAATGCCCTCTTCAACATATTACCAACTTTACTGATATGTGTTGTACTCTTGTTGAAGGTACCACCTTGGAATATATCTTGATGAAGGCTTTTCGTTGGTCTCTAACTGGTCAAACATTAAAGTGGTTTGAGGGTCTCCGTCCACGATCCCTCACTACATGGGCTCAATTAAAGCAGGAATTTCTCAATAAATTCGTTCCCATGCCTTTGTTAGCGGCTCTCCTGGCCGTTATTTGAAAGATGTAATCTTCTGGCGGAGGAGCGCTGTCTTGGCAGGAGGAAAGAATTCGGAGAAATCGATGTATGAAGGAAATCAATTGATACACAGATTGGCCAGCTAGCAGCAAGCGTCCCCAGACAGTCATGAACACTCCCTGGATCTTCAGAACCCAATCCCAAGGGGAAAACCGGACACATAGCTTCTGTAAAACTCAGGAGCGGGCATCAACTACGCGAGCCAGAGGTCGGAAAACAGCAGGGCGAAGAAGCTGAGAAACAACTCGATGTCCACCAGCAACAAGTCGATATCGACCAACATTTAGTCGATATCGAGCAGAGTCAACTCGACATCGAGGAACAACTTGGCCACGATTCATCTGCACAACACATCCACTCGACATCGAAGAAAGTGGTCGATATCGAGAAGAATCTTGTCGATGTCGAGGAGAATCAAGTCGACATCGAGAAAGCTGCAACACCTCCGACATCTGTTCTGGCTCTGAACCAGAAAAGAAGTTGTCTTTCCCAACAACACCTCCAAAGAACCCAACAAAGAAGAAATTTCAGCGTTTCATCAAGATGTTTCAGAAGTTCAACGTCACCATACCTTTCACAGAGGCTCTTAATGGAATGTCATCATACATCAAATTCCTCAAGGAGATTCTAAGCAAAAAGCGGTCAATGGCTGAGATTACAGAGAAGTGCAGCCATATGGACATACTTGAGAAAAGGCCAGATCCAGGTAAGTTTGCTATAACCATTGGATTTGGTCAATATAAATTTAATGCTTTATTTATGATCTTGGAGCTAGTGTGAGTATAATGCCTTTAACGATATGGTCCAAGATTAAGATAGGTGCCCGCCTGTAGATGCCAAGCTTTATATGGCAAACAACACGGTGGTTATCCCAACAGGCATGGTGGACAATGTGCTAGTACAAGTAGGTAAGTTCTTCGTCCCTGCTGATTTCTTAGTTATTGATATGGCGGAAGACCCTGCTTGTCCAATTATTCTAGGAAGGCCTTTCTTGGCGACGGTGGATGCCAACATAAGCGTAAGGAAGGGAGTACTCACTTTCAACATCAGCGATGAGGTAATTGAGTATTCCTTTAATAAAACTGAAAGGCATACAAGTCTCATGGAAGAGGTAAAGTTTATAGCAGCTGGTTACATCACTTGCGGGGAGCCTAAAGTAAGAAATATGACGCTTGAGGAGCTGGAAAAGAGGGATATGGAAGCCCAGGTGGAGAAGATCATGGCCATCCTAAACGACGACACAGAGGATCTGCTCGACATCGACCAAGGTAAGTCAAAGTCGACTAACTATTTTTCGGATGCCTTGACAGGATGCAAGTATGGGGTCGAAGTCGACCAGTATCACTCGACATCGAGTAAATTGGTCGACATCGACCAAAATCAGAACCCTCCACCGGCAGCAGCTTCGTCAAGAAATCCAACCAAGGCCGAGGACTACTCGATATCAAGGAAATTGGTCGATATCGACCAAAATCCTTCTGCCTCGACTTCGCCATCATCGACAAGCAATACATTAGAAGCCGGGAACTACTCGATATCGACCAAATTGGTCGATATCGAAAAAAAGTCTACGTCCCTGACTTCTCCTCCCTCGGCCAGCAAACCACCAAACGAGCCGAGTTCATCGATATCGACTAAATTGGTCAATGTCGACCAAGTACTGCCTTCCTCGACTCCAGCATCCTCGAGCAGCAGCCCGCCAGAAGCAGAAAACTTCTCAATATCGAGTAAATTTACTCGAGATCGACCAAAACCAGAGGTCCCTGAATCCGATTCTGCAAAGGTAAGCCAAGGTATGGATCTTTTCTCTCCTATTTCCATTAAAGATTTATCTATACATGGGAGAGGTTTGCCTTGGTATGTGCGATTATGTAGGATTTCCAATGATGAGCCGAAGGAGTATGAGTTGGAGACAAGCTCTATGTTTCCAAATCAAAGGATCATTGGTTTCCTAACAAATTCACCAAGAAGAAGATGGGGCCCTTCACTCTGAACAAGATCCATTCAGGAGGATTATAGCTGATGGACAAGAATGGAGTCCTGTTTGAATCTCAAGCTACATGGGCCTTGCAAATGCCCCCTTAAGCTTAATGGAGAAAGTCGGTCTAGCGACTATAAAATCTAGAGCTTGTAAATAGACATTTATTTTTGGGACTTTTGAACATTGTTGCTTTTGTTTGTTTTTTGTTTTTGAACTTATAGTTTTTCTATTGTGGGTATTTCTCTTCTACATTTTTCAGGTCCATGGGGATAGAAGAAGCAAGCTAAATCGGACTCGACCCGGGCATCTTCACTCGATATTATGAAGCCCTGCACACCTGTCTAGTGAGTTTCTTTCTTCACCCTTGTTTTTATACAGTGAGGACACTGTAATGTTTAAGTATGGGGTGGGGGAAGGGCTTACCTTATGCATATTTGATATATTTGACAATATTTGTGCATTATTTCTTGAATTGCTTATACATGGCTATTTTGGAATTCATTATTGATTGATGTGCTTACATGCATGTTTTCCAAAGTTTATAAAAATGACCCCCATTGAATTTTTTTTGATTAAATGTCATGGAAGCTTTATTGAACTCGACGATGCAAAATTGGATTCATTAGAGATATAGCATGAATTTGCCTAGTAAAGGGAAGTCGCAATGAAGTGCATTATTTTCTTGAAAACCATGAAAGGAGGTAAAATTTGATGTTGCTTTTGACATGTTGCATGATAACAGGATGGAGGACTTTATATTTCCATATAATGGTCATATTTTCATAATCTTAGCCTTACCTATGCTTATGCATCACAAAAGTCATATTATGCCTTATTTTATATTTGCTCCACATGTTCCAAATATTGTCATTCTTTACCTTATTTCCTATCCGGGGACTATGTTGAGAATGATGTTTCATTGGAGATATTATATGGTGTTTGTGTTGTTATATATCATATATGGAGTTTGGTAGGAAATTGTTTGAAATTATGAAAAATTTAATGAGTGAAAGAAAATCCAATCACCTCAGGAGATAAAGGTAGATTGACCCTGCTCTCTGAGATAATAGTTTGGAGAGATGGGACACATTGTGAGGAGTCCAAAGCACTAAGTATCCGGGGCCATTCATGACACCCATGTTTGCGACTCGCTAGAAGGTAGTGCTGAGGTTAGAGAGGTAAAAGCATTATTATTGATAAAAGTATTATGAAAGGTGATGAATCAAAAGAAGAAGGAATGTGGAAATTCAGTTTGGAAATACTCCATTTCCCCGGATTGTTAGCACCACATTGTCAAAATTTGCCCACCTTTAGCCTTTTACCAATCTATTCCTTATTGAGCTTAAATTAAAGTCCTCTTGATTATTAATGTTTTGTCACTTATAAATGTTTTACATAACCCTCCTTTTGTGAGTAGATGTTGCTTTTTAATTGCACAAGCATGGATTTGTGGCACAAGTATCTTTTCGATGATGGTAATTGATTGCAGGGTTATATAAGAATGAATCTAAGATGTTGAGAGTTTTTATTTCTTCCCCTGAATGAAAAATAAAAGTATTGCTTGAGAACAAGCAAGCTTAAGTATGGGGTGTTTGTTGTGAGCCGAATCTGCCATGTTTTATATTATCTTTTATATCGTTTTCTGCATACATTCATACATTTGGGTTAGAATAGTACATAATCTATGTAGTTTATGCTTATTTACCAAATTATGGAATCTACACTAGTTTCTGTTTAAATTCGCAGAATTCGAGGCAATTTACAGCAGTTTTGAGAAAGGAAGAAAAGCTCGAAAATCAACTACAGAAGTCCAAGGTCAAAGAGCAGCGGAACCAGGGCAAATCGAGCTGGACACAAGGAAATCTACTCGACAACACTTTGGTCGATATCGACTACACCTTGTCGATATCGAGTAAATCTAAGTCGATTTCCAGCAAAGCTAACCAGAATTGAGCAAGGCTAGAAGCCAGGAGCACAGCTTACTCGATATCGAGGAATCTACTCGATATCGAGGAAAGCCCAAATCGATTTCCACCTCTGGAGCCGAGATCGAGAAGCTGAGTGGACAAGACAACTCGAGTGCAGAACTTTACTCGATATCGAGTAAATAACTCGATATCGACCAAGACTTGAAGACACACATGTACTCGAGGAAGCAACACCTGATCGAGAAGACGAAGAGAAGACACACTGAGCACAACTTTACTCGATATCGAGGAATTTATTTGATGTCGAGTAAACCTGCAGGGCATGTCCGACCCAGTTCCGAGGAAGAGTTACTCGAGAATCCCAGTAAAGCCCAGTCGACGACAAAGTTACTCGATGTCGAGTAAACTTACTCGATATCGAGGAAAAGTCTCATGGGCCGCGCGTTGTTGTTGGGCTGTCCGAGTCGAATTGGGCTTGTTTGGATTTCGAGAAGTCCGAGTCTATCAACTTCCATCAAGACCTATCAAGATCTATCTATGGAGAGAGATTTATCCACACTTTTAGACATTTAATTATTTCCCATTAGAATTAATGTTTTCTCTTTATTTAATTCTATCTTTAGGAAATAGATATAATTTCTTTCCTTGATTAGCAAGGATTGGAAGCCTATAAATAAGGCCTTAGGGGCTGATTTTTATTCATTCAATTCCAGTTACAATTAGTCACATAGAGAGAGTAGAGGAGAGAGCTTGTAGCGAGAGAAGTTGGAAAGGCGAAAGCGGATTTGGATTCTTTAGCGAAAGTTGAAGGTGATCCTTGTTTGTATTATTGAAGCGAAAGTGATCTTAATACAACTTGGGTTAATTATGTGAAAAGGGTTAGTAACAATTAGGGTTTATGCGAAAGCCTCTATATTCCTATTTGTTAATAACGAAAGTTATTTGATGAAAAACATGATCTTTTATGCCTTTATGTGTTACTTTGCATGGTTATCGTTGTGGTGTTGATACCCTAGCCTTGGAAGTCTTTAGTTTATTGA
Source organism: Persicaria tinctoria (assembly GCA_037127255.1). NCBI lineage: Eukaryota > Viridiplantae > Streptophyta > Magnoliopsida > Caryophyllales > Polygonaceae > Persicaria > Persicaria tinctoria. The sequence goes on along the minus strand of JBANSL010000013.1, from coordinate 7,318,353 downwards.
ATTAATTCATCAAAATATGTGTTCTGCGATTGCGGTTCTAAGTTTCTGTTTTTTTTTGTCGATCTCGAGGTGTTTCAGTCGATATCGAGGACTTTGTTATTGATATCGAGTTGGAGTTTGTCGAGATCGAGTTATTGTGTCTGAGTTTGCTTTCTATTGGTCGATTTCAGTTTTTGGTGTCGATATTGTTAGTCGATATCGAGGACTTATTAGTCGATATCGAGTAGTTTTTGTGCTTTGTCTTCGTTTTTGCTTTTATTTGTTATTTTCTGTCTTTCTGTCTGCTTTTCTGTCGGTGAGATTTACAGCTACTTGAGATCCGCTGACGTGCTTCCTCGAGGATCGATCCTGACTTCCCGTTGCTTCATTAGGAGGAGGTCTTGTAATTATTTGCGTGGGCACGAATCTGGTTTGATTTATATTTCTATATTTTAAACTCGATTTCCTCCTACTAACATCGACCAAGTCGGAAAAAACCATGACATACAATAATACATAACGGTGTAAATTCAGACAAACACACTCTACATGAATCCATCTGAATCGTCAAATGCTTAAGAAACTGAATGAAAGGTTGTTACGAGCATACCTTTCCAGCCCCAATGCTGCTCGGGATAATGTTGGTGGAGGCGGCCCTTCTGCCCCTCCAATCCTTGTTTGATGGTCCATCAACCGTCTTCTGTGTAGCTGTATTACAATTTGCAGGATTAAACACCCGTGTCAAAGAATATAACATTGCTTATCCATATTCATACTTATAAATGAAGGTGGTATGAGCTCATGGGTTAAAGCTGAGAATCTCAGTCCATGGGTGTCATATCAAACTTTGTACACACAACATATGAACTATAAGCTGAATTTTTGACATAACAAAGACTCAAAAGAGGGCATGAAATTACCAGTAGTGGCATGTACAGTGATTATAAGGCCCTCGATGATGCCAAATAGGTCATTGATGACCTTGGCAAGAGGGGCAAGACAGTTGGTGGTGCAGCTAGCATTGGAGACGATGTCGAGTTCCGGCTTGTAGTCTTTCTCATTGACACCCATAACAAACATGGGTGCATCTTTGCTTGGTACAGAGATTACCACTTTCTTTGCACCACCTTGAATTTTTTTTGTTTAATACTACCTCCGTTCCAAAATACATGGGTTTTTTCTTTTTGACACGTTTTTTAAGGAGCGGAAAACTCTATGAGATATTATTTTTTTAATTAAATTTTTTATACAATTTGACACTTATTAGTAATAAGTATCAAATTATATAAAAAAAATTAACTAAAAAATAATATTTTATAGAGTTTTTCGCTTCTTAAAAAATGTGTCGAAAACCAAAAGCCCATGTATTTTGGAACGGAGGGAGTAATTCAATCAAACTAATCAGCATTGCACAAAAACTCTTATGACAGTAGATGTTTTTTTTATTAATAAGAGTATATATAATATACCTTCAAATGGGCAGTAGCTTTTGCCTTATCAGTGAACACTCCACTGGATTCAACAACAAATTCAGCACCAACCTCACCCCATGGGATCTCTTCCGGGTTCCTAATCAATTGCAAAGAGGATGACATCTTCGGAAATAGTCAAGTAAATCAAATATACAAGCAATTGATGAAACTCAAGTGTTTAGGGATTTTGATGGTTTATAAATTATACCTAAATTCAAAAAAAGAAACAGCTTTTTCTCTAAAGAGAAGGGTTTGATCATCCTTAACCCTGACACCATGATGCTTCCCTTGTCCATGTACACTATCATACTTGAACATGTAAGTCTGCACAATACCCAATTCAACTCAACTTTCGGTGAAATTTTCTCCTTTCTATGAAAAAGGTGCAAATTGCAACAATTAGTCCCAATCTGAGACAAACCATGTACTCAGTGAAAACCAGTGGTTAATAAACTTGGCAACAGAGGAATTAAGGAGAGTAGTATTATACCATTGATGCCAATCTTGATCTTCTTGTTAGAGGCTGTTGAAAAGCAAGAAAACAACGAATCCATGAGGGAAAAACTCTAAGAAAAATCATACCTTTTTTTTTTTGTATATAATGAAATTTAGGATCCAACATAGGAACTTTTTTTTTCTCTCTCTTTTATTTATCAATGTATTTTTCAACATAGGAATCGTGTATAAACTGGGGAGAAAGTTGCACGTATGACATGCTTGTCTTTTTTTTTTTCAATTACTTAGAGTTATAAGGTTATCGATTAATTTTATAAGTCTGAAAACCATTTTTTTTTTAATTTTCCCCACAGTTCAGGAGCATAAATGTTTTTAAATAAAATAAAGGCATTTGGGTAAGAACTGAGAAATCTTTAATATTGAAAATGTGTTTGTTGGTCATTAGCTCCCTCAGCACCAAATTCACACTTTGGAACCTTCTTTAAAGAAGTGGACAATTCAAAGTTTGTAACTTTGTATGTGTAATTTTAGAAATTTGGCTTTCTGTGATGCTCTGGACAGTAAAAAAAAATATTTCCCCTTGAAAAACTCCAAACCTAGGAATTACAATGTGTAATGCAGGCTGATCAAATTTGGTTGAACACCTCTCTACAGTGCAGCAATTAATCCCAATTTGAGGACATTTTCCACAACTAAACTGATGTTAAGGCTATTTCTCATAATTTGACCAAATTAAAAAAGGGAAATTTAGCAAAAAGTTTTGATACAAACCATGTACGGAGTGCTTGATGAAAGGGTCATTGATAGCAACAATTACGTTGATCTTATAAGCTTTCCATTTCACAATTGAATGAGAATGTTACTTTTGTAGGTTTTTCATCTACAAGTATATTTATTATGCACCCGCCAAGGTGCTATAAAACTACACGAACTCTGTTCCAACCTAGAGAAACTTAAAAAAGGTGGTAATCGCAAACCCATTTCCCCAGCATGTAAATGATAAGGCAAAATTATAATAATAGTTGATACTAAAATTTTCATGATAATCCCCCAGATTATCATGCAAGCTTTTGATGGGGATTCAAAAGGAAATTCAACACATATGTGTTGATATATCAATTTGAAGTCAAGCTATTATCCTAATTGTAAACTCATCATGAAAATCAAATTGAAGGAAAGTCAAAGGCAGATTAAGCCATTGGAATTGTTGAAAGCACTAAAGTCAAAGGCAGATTAAGCCATTGGAATTGTTGAAAGCACTAACCTGCTCATCTGAAAGCTTCTTTGAATGTGATGACATTGAACCCGAACTGAACATTTCATCACCGCCAAAGCTATCTCAATCTCAGCAATTGCGCAATTCCTCCTACCAATAGAAAATTCAGGCTTCAGAATTGAACATTTCATCAAGCGACAACCATATTACACTCAAACTGATTTTTATATAATTATAAACTAGTATAATTCCCGCTCCATGGCACGATTTTTGATAAATAAAATAATGAAGGTAGACTTGAAATCTTTAAGAAAATGGTAAAAATATTAACCATAATATGAGGCTCCATAAATAGATTTTTAAATTAAGATATTATATTGATATAGATTATTAGTATTGTAATGTACAAAGATTTAAATATAGATTAATAGTAGACATTAGATTTAATCCAATATTTTGATTTAAACCCAATGGTTAATAAATGGATAAAAATTAAAAGCGGAAAAAATATAAATGTATGAAAAAAAGATAAGGAGAAAAAAGAAAAATAATAATAAAAGAAAATTGTGATTAATTAGTTTAAAAAATTTAAATGAAGGAGTTGTTGACATATCATCAAAAATATTATAAATTAAGATATTATATCGATAAATATTTTGAATTAAACCCAATGGTTAGTAAATGGGTAAAAATGAAAATTAAAAGAAAAAACGTGATTGGCTAGAAGGGAGTGGAATAAGGAGAGCGCACCACGTCAGCGGAAAGTATACGAAATTAAGTAATTACTAGAGTAATACCAGCGCCATGGCGCGGTTGCGATGGATAAAAAAATGAAAATATATAATATATAATATTTATTATAAGGAATAACCAAATAAAATATAAACAAATATTTGGAAAGTCTAAAACAACAACATTATTATTGAATGACATAGGTGTTTAGAAAAGGCACGGATCGAGTTGGTGATGTAGGCTTCATCCATGCAAATCCTGGAGAAAAAAAAATATTGATGAATACAAAGGGATGAATTTGTATGATAGAGATCATTAATAGGTTAATAATAAATGATATACAAATTAAAATGTAAATATAAAAAGTTTAATAATGAACCAAAATTTGTAACTTACATAGGAAGACAAATCAGTTATTATTTAGAATGTCACCATGTTACCCCAACTAATAGAGAAGGTCATCGGCTTGATTAATGAAAGCAATAGGATCAACATCAGTATAAGATATAAAAAAAATAAGCATATTATGAGATGATTTCAAATGCAGGTCACATTATTGCAGCAAAAATAGAACAATTAGTTAGTAATTTCAAGCAAAAGCTTCCTATCATCATCATATTCAACCGAGCATGGAAAAATATAAAGGGAAATTGAGTTGTGGATAAAAGAGAACCGGAGATCGAAAGACAAATTTTAGATGCTTCCATAAAAATACATAGCAAATAACAAACAGTTGCCTAGATATAGCAGATAAACAATTGTTATTTCATCACCCCTACCACTGTGAAACTAAGGTTTGTACTTTTAAGCAGGAAAGAAATTGAAAGCTCATCATACCCACGGGCCATGGAGAAACCCAAACTATAATACCTTGTGTTAAATTTCTCAAACCATGGTACTTTTAAGTGGGAATGTTTGCAAAAAAAAATCCAATAATTTTCATAAACGGTACTGTCAAGATTGAGAAATGGACATATCAACAGACGGTGAGATATAAAAAAGCCAATGCAACTGTATCATTAACCTAACGAATTATTGAAGCACTTCTTAGAAATGATGGAGAATTAGTGTCCCCAAATATTTATCGGTTAAAAAAAACAATCTTTTGCAGGGATGAGATGGACAAATAACTCATGAAGCAAGGAAGGAGGCCACGGATTGCGAAGTTTGATGACTGAACATGAATGATTTATTACCATTAAGTACAGTAATTGCTAAAAATATAAACCAAAAATACGTAGTCCACCCATCATTTGCAGCGGAAAAAAGGATAAGACATTGAAAAAAATAAAGGAAAGTACCTGGTCTTGATTATGCAAGCATGACCATTGCAAACAAAATCAAGACCTAAATCAACAACTTTTGGCCGCCCAAGTTTCATCTATTCTAAACCACGGACAAGTTGGGTAAAATCAATTATTCATACAAGTTGTAGGAGACAACAGAAATCAGTCCCAATTGCTCAGACTTCTAATGAAGAACACAAAACCCTAATTGTAATTAACAAAGAACACATAACCCATGATTGAAAAAAAAAAAAACTAAGCCACGAAAGGTAAGATAGAACAATTAGTTAGTAATTTCAAGCAAAAGCTTCCTATCATCATCACTCCCAAAAATGCTGCTCAAGTATTCAACAGGGCATGAGAAAATTTTAATCTATAACCCTAAATCCAAAATTTTAATCCAATCAAATTCCCAAAGCAACCCACGAAATCCCCAAATCCAAATCCTAAATCCTAAATTTTGGAAAATTGAAATGAAAAATAGGACAAATAACTCAGGAGTCTCGCACGAGAAAGGATGAAACTCAAAAGCGAGGGATTTATGGCTTACAATCGTCGAGGGTCGAGATCAGGACAGAGCATTTGACGGCGTCAACCGGCCTCCAATCGCCGGCGTGGTCATCGAGGGTGACGATCTTGAAGCCGGAGTGGGAGTTGCAGGTCCCAGTGGGAGGATAAGGACGCAAGGTCCATCTGGCAAGAGGATTGATGGGTTGAAGTACAGAGAAGAGTAATTAGAGATAGGAGGGAGAAAGAACGGGAGAAGAAAGAAGAGTATGGAGGAAGAATCTAATCTAATTAGAGTAATTTTGATTGGAAAGTGAAAAAAAAACGACGTGGAAAAATGAAAAATCGTAATTGGATATAAGGGAGTAAAAGGAGGAGAGCGTGACACGTCAACATAAAGTATTCTGTTTTAAATAGTTATATAAATATAAATATAAATATAGATATGGTTAGTAATTGGGTAAAAAATGAAAATTAAAAGAAAAAATGTGATTGGTTAGAAGGGAGTGGAATAAGGAGAACGAGTCACGTTAACGGAAAGTATACGAAATTAAGTAATTATGGTTATTAAATGGGTAAAAATAAAAATTAAAAGTAAAAATGTGATTGGTTAGAAGGGAATGGAATAAGGAGAGTGCGCCACGTCAGCGGAAAGTATACGAAATTAAGTAATTATATATATATAGTTAGTAATGGGTAAAAAAATAAAAATTAAAAGAAAAAACGTGATTGGTTAGAAGGGAGTGGAATAAGGAGGGAGCGCTACGTCAGCGGAAAGTATACGAAATTAAGTAATTAAGGTTAGTAAATGGGTAAAAAATGAAAATTAAAAGAAAAAACGTGATTGGTTAGAAGGGAGTGGAATAAGGAGAACGCGCCACGTCAGCAGAAAGTATACGAAATTAAGTAATTACTAGTATAGTCCACGCGCCATGACGCGTATTTAACCAATATTATTTTTTGTTAAAATAGAAAAACAAAAAATTTGATAAATAAATGGGTGTTTTTGCTGACTAGCCTATTTTGAACATATTATTAGGTGATTAGCACCCAAACTAATTTAATTAGTTTGGGTTAGCACCCTTCTTAAATGGTCAATGGTCGATTGACCATTGACCGGTCAACGTTGACCGTTGACCAACTCCATCAGATTTGAAGTAGAGAGACTTGGGTATAAGTAGAGAGAGATGATGGAGTGATGGGACGTGTTTAGAGTTCCAAGGGAGGGTAATGATATCATTGCCAAGATTTGAAGAGTTTCCAATTCAAAATTCAAATGTTTCCATTAAAATCGGACTGAAAAACTGAAGGATTTAGTTCCAAAATTAAAAATATCTTAACGGTTAAGAATATAACATAAATAGGCAATTTTGAAATCCGATAAAAATATAATTGATTAAATATCTAAAAATATATTAACCAAAAATATGTGATCCGATATATGTAATCCACCATTTAGTTCACACACCTTGACATAGTTCTCAAGGGTCTTGACACTAAGTAGATTTTATCTTTCGTAAAGGGGATGCTCCCCCTACGAAAGTGCATCCTTGTTAAGCATCCCAATCTCTCGTCTTATAAAGGTGAACCTGTCCTCTGCCAAAGGCTTAGTAAAAATGTCCTCTGCCAAAGGCTTAGTAAAAATGGACACATCACCTTTTTCAATATGGTCTCTAATGAAATGATGTCTTACATCAATATGTTTGGTCCTTGAATGCTGAACAGGATTCTTAGTGATGGAGATGGCACTTGTATTGTCACACTTAATTGGAATGCCTTTGAGGTTGATGCCAAGATCTCGCATTTGTTGAGCTATCCACAGGATTTGGTAGCAACATGCTCCAGCTGCAATGTATTCGGCTTCTGCAGTGGATAGAGCGACTGAGTTTTGTTTCTTTGAGTGCCAACTGATCAAGGATGCTCCTAGGAAGTGGCAACATCCTGATGTGCTCTTCCTATCCACCTTATAGCCTGCAAAATCTGCATCAGAATATCCAATTAATGTGAAATCCTTTTGCTTTGGGTACCATAGTCCAAGCTCCTTAGTGCCATTGAGATATCGAAAGATCCTTTTCACAGCCACGAGGTGAGATTCTTTAGGATCAGCTTGAAACCTAGCACACATGCAAACACTAAACATGATGTCAGGTCTACTAGCCATGAGATATAATAAAGATCCAATCATTCCTCGATACTCCTTCTGATTGACACTTATTCCAGTCTTGTCTTGATCTAGAGACAATGTTGAGCTCATGGGAGTCTTGGCTGCTTTGGATTGATCCATCTTGAACTTCTTCAAGAGATCCTTAGTGTACTTGCTTTAGTTGACAAAGATCCCTTTCTTGGATTGATGAACTTGTAATCCCAAAAAGAAGTTGAGTTCACCCATCAAGCTCATCTCGAATTCACTGCACATGATGTCAGAAAATTCCTTGCACAAAGATGTGTTAGTAGCACCAAATAAAATATCATCAACATAAATTTGAATAACCAAAATGTCCTTTCCTTTGGTCTTGATAAAAAGAGTCTTGTCGATCAACCCCCTTTTAAAATCATTTTCTAAAAGATATTTTGACAAGCGCTCATACCAAGCTCTTGGGGCTTGTTTCAAACCATAAAGCGCTTTGTCAAGTTTATAAACATGATTGGGAAATTCTGAACTTTCAAAACCTGGGGGTTGAGCCACATATACTTCTTCCTCTAAGAAACCATTAAGAAAAGCACACTTGACATCCATCTGATGTAACTTTATGCTCATAAAAGATGCAAATGCCAATAGAATGCGAATAGCTTCAAGCCTGGCTACGGGAGCAAAGGTCTCCTCGTAGTCAATACCTTCCTCTTGATTGTAGTCTTGAGCAACAAACCTTGCCTTGTTTCTTACGATCTTACCATTCTCATCTAGCTTGTTTCGAAAGACCCATCGTGTGCCAATAACGGATTGATGCTTTGGCCTAGGCTTCAAGGTCCAGACTTTATTTCTTTCAAATTCGTTGAGCTCACTTTGCATAGAAATGATCCAGTCTGGCTCCTGAAGTACCTCATCTACCTTCTTTGGCTCAATAAGAGAAACAAACGCGTGAAAAGCACAAAGATCTTTAAGTTTAGAACGAGTTTGAACACTAGAAGTAGGGTCAGAAATGATATCCTTTAATGAGTGTGATGAGGAGTATTTGAATTTCCTTTTGCTAGTCTCAGCTCCTTGATTCGTCACACCAGTAGGATTGACTTGTGGTACATTTGACTCCGTGGTCCTGTTAGGTTCAGTTATAGCAGTTTCTGACGTCTCAACACTGTTGGATTGGACACCAAGGGCTTTGGACGAATCTTCAACACCTTGGGCCAATTCTTCAGTGTTAAGAATTAGTTCATGCATGTTCCTCTTCTCTGTGTTCTTGGTAGCAGCATCATCACCTTCCTCGTTCTCTTCATGGATGTTACGATCTATATCTGCAACACTTTCACTCAAAGCACCGTCATTGCATTCATCAAAAATAATATGTATACTTTCTTCAACTACCTGGGTCCTTTTATTGAAGATTCTATAAGCTTTGTGACGAAGGATTTTCAGTCGCCTTAAATCCTATCAAATATAACCGACTTGCCTAACTAATGTAGTTTGGCAAGCACGGGTCGATCCCATAGAGAGTCTATGATCCATATGCAAATCAGAGTGCGTCAGCAAGAACAAGAAATAAAGGGGGGGTTTTGATAGTTTGAACTAACTAAGCAACAATAGTAAGCAAAACAATAAGTAAAACAGATTAAGTGAATGAATATGAGAGAATAGCTCAGGTCAATCAATCTCAGCAATCAGGTTTGTTCATTGATCATCAAAATCAAATAGATAACTTCCTCTCGAATACTTTGTTGTGGAAAGACTAGGTCTTTTGAATCCAATTCCTTATCGAATCTAGTTAACAGGACAACCAGTCCCTGAAATCCCTAATTATCAAACAATCTTGAAACTATCAAGACATCAGTTGATCAGACTAACGGAAATTCACGACAACCCTAAACAATTTAAGCAAAGAATTGATAATATTCAAAGAAGAGTATTAAGAACGGAAATCTCACAATGAAATAGAAAACCTGAAGCTTCGATTAAATTCCCCGAGCTAAAGAGTTTAGTTGTTCATAATCGATAAAATTAACAAAAGCAAGAAATGAAAATCTACGTACCAACCTGTTCGTGCTTCCTCTGTTTGATTCAAAAACAAAACCAAAAAAACCCAGTACAAGACTCTCTATCGTTTCATGTTCTGCCTAACAATTAAAATTAGAAATAAGGTAACAGCTGTTCTTGAAGGCGGAAGAAAACTCGGGATGGCCATGAAACTCGGCCGAGTTTCTTCTTGTTCCACCCGAGTTTCTCTGAATCCACAAGCTCGGTTTCCTTCATAAAACTCGGCTGAGTTCCCTTGCATTTCGGCCCGAGTTTCTTCCCAAACTCAACAACTCGGTTCTCTTCAATGGACTCGACCGAGTTTCATGCAATCTTGGCCCGAGTTCTTTACAGTTCCATTTGTTTGCACTTGTTCAGCTCCTCTCTTTGGCTCTCTTGCTCAAGTCTCCGATTTCCATCTCATCTTCTATCATTTATACGAGCTCAGCTCCACCTTTCCACAATCACCTGAAATCATGCACAAAACTTGTAGATTCCGACTCTAATTGAAACATAATAAAAATATGAAAACTACTCTAAACTCATGCATTTTACCCTACCTAAACTCATCTAAATGCCTATATTAATACTACCTAAATGTGCATGATCAAACTCCCCCACACTTGAACCATTCTTGTCCTCAAGAAAGCAAAACCAATCCAATCAAACATCCCACAAACACACCATTCATGCATTCACCTCGTCAAAACACAATCCAAACCAAATAGGAGACATAAGACAATAATCAACATCATCACATTATTTGAGCAACTCAAAGGCTTAGGCACATTTCAATCCAACCTCACCGGGTACATAAAGTGTTTCACTCATCGCTCTTGTGTTTAGGCTAATTCAATTCCGCTCAAACTCAATCCAATGCAACTAAGCTCCATGAAAATTGAAATCCACATCAAAATGTTCACCGTGAGTGACATTACAAGCAATAATCATCATGAGGTCTTGTAAGGGTTGTAATGGGGCTCGGTGAGAAAATTACGGTAGATGATGTTTTTGGCTTGTGGTGCTCATAATCCGGGAACTAAGCTCCTAGCAACCAATTACAAGCTCAACCAAAACTTATCACAAACCATCAAATTCAAGCCTCAAGCACAACACAATACAAGAACTTTCTTTAGAGCAAACAATACTCCCAAATCATTTCTAAAGATGATGAAGAATGGTTCTTTTTATTGAAACTCTTCTTTTTTTTTCTCTTTTTTTTTCTTTCTTTCTCGACTTTTACTCCTAAGTGAATTTAATTCTCCTTAGGCCCCGAGAATACAAATATATACATAAATTCATAGAACCAATAATCATAATAAGCGCCCAATGATTCAACACAATACATCAATCCCATTCTCAAAGCACTCACTCAACTCAAACCATCATTTTACCAATTCTAATCCTAATTCCCGGATGGTTAGGCTACAATTGGCTAGGGATAATTTTTGTAGAGCTACAAAGATAGGCTAATAGGCTCAGTTTGGCTTCAAACAATGGATAATATGCAAGGGAAGATAGGGAATATCATGGCTCAGTAACAATCATGCCTCAATCATGCGAAAATCACAAGTAATGATCACAATATACAACCTTGACTTTGATATCAATCTCAATTCTCAGAGGTAGTCACATTGGAGAGTACCACACACAAGAAGCAAAGAGGACATCCATAAAGCATAGTCCCAATAAGGCTAACAAAAACTCACAAGGTAAATTTTTGTTGGATTTCAATGCCACCTAAAATGTAAGAGTTATACATGCTCAATCAATCCATTATCTCATGCTCCAATAGATCAAACAAACTCGACGAGGATCAACAATTCAAGCATATCATGGGACTTATAATAAGATTAAGGAGACAAGCGGTGCAGATGGGGTTATCTGAATGATCCTAAATCTAGAATGACATGTATGCTGATTTTTTTTTTAAAATGATTTTTCTGTTTTTTTCTGTTTTTTTTTATATATGCAAGACTAAGAAAAATAATCATGCAATGCAAAAACAAGAAAGACATAAATACAATGCAATCTAGATATATACAATGCAATCTAAATGCAAACATGTAAATGTTCCCTCCCCCACACATAATTCACACATTGTCCTCAATGTGAAAAATAAAAGAGAAAGGAGGAAAACACTTACAGAGTCATCTACATGTCAGGCGAAGGTGGAGGTGGAAATCCATGTTGCCAACCATAAGGGTTCCAAGCATCAAATCTGGTGTTCAGCAACTGGAACTGTTCCTGCATTTGACGGAATTGCTCATCTTGTCTCTCACCCAGCAGGCGAAATTGGTCATCCATATGAGATCTCAAACCCGACACTGATTCCATCACAGTGTCAAACCTGGAATCAAAGTAAACATTGCTCTGCTGGCCCCTCTCCTCAGGGATGGAATCCATATTTTCCGCCGCCTCTTCCTCATCACCATCATTTCTTTCTTCTTCCTCATCCCCTTCTTCGTCCGACACTTCTTGACTTTGCTCTTTATGCCGAGGCCTCTTACGAATAGCTATATCATCAAGGCGAAGATCATTCCTCCTCACTGAAATTGACCAGTCGGCCTCCGTTGTCAAAGAAGTACGACTGACATCCGGAAGGCGCATTAACCTCTTCGAGCTTCCAATGAGCCAACAGTAGTCCCCTCTTAGCTGATAAATAATCCTCATATGGTGTAGAGCGTTGAAATCTAATGGAGTGGACTCGATATCAGCAGGTCTAGTGAGCGGAATCTGATAATGGTGGGCAAATTTGGTGACAATCCCACCTATACCAATACCACCCTTACCTCGATGGCTTACTGTTGCTAAATGATGCATTAGAAAACCCGCTGAGTTGACTGGCCTCCTTGACAAAGCAGCTGCTATCATCACTAACTCCTTCCTCGGGAAATTGTTTTCCCCATCTGCTCGCCCGAAGATAGTGTGGGCCATGAATCGCTGGAAGATCCGAATCACCGGATTAGTGATGCAGGAGGCCTTTGATGATGAAGGGTTGTAGTTAGGTCCTGTAGCAAGCTTATCCCAAAAATTGTTCGAGCACCAAATAGCTCGGCTTTCACATCTCGCGACATCATCATTCACCACTGGGAAACCAAAAATTTGGTTGATTTCATTCAAAGTGAGTGTCCGCTTATGTCCTCCAAGCTGAAATGTGCATATTCCTTCTGCTACTTCCGGACCTCCACGAGTCTGTACATCAAGTGTGCTCAAGAACTCCAGCGTGAGTCCTTTGTAAGTAGGCTCACTAAAAGATAGGAATTCATCCCATCCTAAAGCACTTGCCAATCGCTCTACATCAGTCCGAATGCCCAACTCAGAAAGTAAATAAAAGTCCAGGTGGCGTGTACCCTTCCACTCCTTTTCTTTCAACTGGTGGAAAGTTGTCAGATGTGCGGGATCCCTCAGACGGAACCCAAACGACTCCGGAGTCAACTCCCCTACTCTAGTGGGAGGCTCATGAGCTACAGATCTTCGAGACGAGGAAGATGATGCATCCTTCTTTCTCTTTTGGAATATTCTCGGCGGCATGACGAATTGATACCCCTGCACACCCTACACAACAAACACCCACAAAGCACAAAAATTGTTGTCCCGGCAAGGACAACGCTCACAACAATGCAATGGTGATATATCAACCCACACAACCACAACCAAACCTCAAATCTTCAAAGCTAATGCAAGTTAACAAGAAGCACGCCAAAATCCATCAATGTCAATGTCAATAAGCTCAACAAGATAACCAAATCAAAGTTTATAGCATAGATGAAAATCAACTGAATGCTTAACCTCAATAAACCCCACTTTGCACATTCACCTCCAACATGACATCTCAAACAACAAAATCAAGACAAGTTCCAAACTTAATCCCCTTCCCTCAATAAATATAGCACAAATAAGGTGTAATTTCACCCAAACAACTCCTAAATTAGACAAATTTATGCAATTTGATAAAACCTAGAAATTGGGGGTTTTTGAAAACTTACCTTAACACCTTCAATGGAGGAGAGAGAGGAGAGAAAGGGGCGGCGCTGTGGCGGAACTCGGGACCGGAAGTGGCTGGCGAGGTCGGCTCAGGGCGGCTGTGGCGGCTGTGGTGGCTGGGGGCGGAATGGAGAAGGAACTCGGGAGAGAGAGCAGAACTCGGGAGAGAGAGCCGAGGTTCTTCAGGTTTTCTTCTCCCTCTCTTGTTTTTTTTAATTGGGGACGCGAAATAACTCGGGTGGAGCATACAAAACTCGACCGAGTTTTCTGTACTCCTACCCAAGTTTTTTTCTTGAGATCTGTTGGAAACTCGGGTTGGCCAAGAGCTCGGCCGAGCTTTTCACCCGAGTAACCTACTGGATTTTTCTTGCTTTTTTGCCCAGAATTTGACGATTTTTTTTTTGAATGAATGGAAAACCTGAAATTGACAACTAAAATGACAAAAACAAATGAAAAATGCAAATCTAAACTACTCACCTTGGGTTGCCTCCCAAGAAGCGCTTGGTTATGGTCGTTAGCTCGACCCAATTCATGCTCACTCTTTTGATTCCGGCTCCCTAAGAGCCAACTCTTCAATGACTTCTTCACTAGCTCCCTCATGGTACAATTTCAAGCGTTGTCTATTGACTTTGAAAGTTTTGTGTGTGGCAACCTCATAAATCTCTACAACTCCATACGGAAACACTTGAGCAACCACATAAAGACCAGACCAACGGGAGCGGAGCTTACCAGGAAAGAGGCGCATGCGTGATTGAAATAGGAGGACCTTATCCCCCACCTTGAAATCCTTTCTCAAAATGTTCCTATCATGCCAAGCTCTTGTCTTTTCCTTGTAAATTGATGCATTATCATAAGCCTCAAGACAGAGCTCCTCTAACTCTTGTAGTTGTAGCTTCCGGCCCTTGCCAGCTTCGTCAAAATCCATGTTGAAGCTCTTTACTGCCCAATATGCTCGGTGCTCTAGCTCCACGGGAAGATGACATGCCTTCCCAAACACCAACCGATATGGTGACATACCAATCGGTGTTTTATAGGCTGTTCTGTAAGCCCATAATGCATCATCTAACCTTATACTCCAATCTTTTCTATTCGGAGCAATTGTCTTCTCAAGAATGGATTTGACCTCTCTGTTAGACACTTCCGCTTGGCCATTTGTTTGTGGATGGTAAGCCGTGGACACTCGGTGTGTGACATGATACTTTTTCAACAAAGCACTCACAGTTCGGTTACAGAAATGCGTTCCCCGATCACTGATCAAAGCTCTTGGGATCCCAAACCTTGCAAAAATATTCTTCTTCAAGAAATCTGCCACCACCTTAGAATCATCAGTTTTGGTGGGCTTCGCTTCCACCCATTTGGAAACGTAGTCCACCTCTAACAAGATGTAAAGATTACCGAAGAAGTTTGGAAACGGTCCCATGAAGTCAATGCCCCAGACGTCAAATATTTCACAAAAAATCATGGGAGCTTGAGGCATCTCATTCCTCCGGGATATGTTTCCAACTCTTTGGCATCTGTCACAAGACTTACAAAAACCATATGCATCTCTAAAAAGAGTAGGCCAATAGAATCCAAAGTCTAATACCTTTCTCGCTGTCTTTTTGGGTCCAAAGTGTCCCCCACATGCATAAGAATAACAGAAGGCTAAGACAGACGTTACCTCATTATCAGGAAGGCAACGACAGACGACTTGATCAGAGCAGTGCTTCCACAGATATAGGTCATCCCATACATAATACCTCAATTCACTGCGTAGCCTATCCTTTTGAGCCTTGGAGAAAGCAGGAGGAGTCTCACCTGTTGCAAGAAAGTTCACAATGTGGGCATACCATGGCTTCAGAGCTCGGACGACGAACAGTGTATCGCCGGGGAATGTTCCTTGAATAGGTTCTTGCCGCCGGCCCTTGTCATCCTCCTGGATGAGCCTACTGAGATGATCTACTACCAAGTTCTCGGCGCCTTTCTTATCCTTGATCTCAATGTTGAACTCGCTCAATAGCAAGATCCACCTGATCAACCTTGGCTTTGCCTCCTTCTTCGTCAATAGATAACGAAGAGCTGCATGGTCTGTATACAGTATCACCTTTGTGCCAAGCGAATAGGACCTGAACTTCTCTAATGAGAAAACCACTGCTAGGAGCTCTTTTTCTGTTGTGGAGTAGTTCCTCTGCGCACCATTCAGAGTCATGGACGCATAATGTATCACATGAGATGTTCTCCCATTCTTTTGCCCCAGAACAGCCCCAATAGCGTAGTCACTCGCATCGCACATGATCTCAAATGGTAGAGACCAATCTGGTGCCTGGATGATCGGGGCACTAACCAGACGCTTCTTCAGCTCATCAAATGCCTTCTTGCACTCTCCATTAAAGTCAAACACCACATCCTTTTTCAGCAGCTCACAGAGAGGAGAGGAAATCTTGGAGAAATCTTTAATAAACATGCGATAAAAACCTGCATGGCCTAGAAAAGAGCGGACTTCGCGCACGTTAGTTGGATAGGGTAGGGACTGAATGACATCAACCTTGGCCCTATCGACCTCAATTCCTCTCGCAGACACTATATGACCTAGTACTATACCCTGTTCGACCATAAAATGGCACTTTTTGGAGTTTAATACTAGGTTGGTATCCATACACCTTTTTAGCACAAGTGTAAGGTGTTCTAAGCATGACTCAAAATTGTCTCCATGGACTGTAAAGTCGTCCATAAAGACTTCTATGAAGTGCTCAACATAGTCAGAGAAAATACTTACCATGCACCTTTGAAATGTTGCCGGCGCATTACACAGCCCGAATGGCATTCGGCGATAAGCAAATGTCCCAAACGGACATGTAAACGTCGTCTTCTCCTGATCTTCTGGTGTGTTGTGAGCTGAATTTGCCATATTTTATAGTAACTTTAATATCGTTTTCTGCATACTTTGCATACATTTGGGTTAGATAGTACAGAATCTATGTAGTTTATGTTTATTTGCCAAATTGTGGAATCTACACCAATTTCTGTTTAAATTCACAGAATTCGAGACGTTTTACAGCAACTCTAAGGAAGGTCAGAAAAGCTCGGAAAACCACTACAGAAGTCCAAGGTCAAAGAAACAACGGAACCAGTCGAATCAAGACGAGAGCCCACGCTACTCGATCTCGAGTAGACCTTACTCGATCTAGACGAGCATGTCCGAGCACAGGCCTTATCGACTAGAAGCAATGTCGAGAGCCAGACCAACCCAGCTCCGGAGCCCTACTCGATCTCGACAAGCCCTAGTCGAGATCGACGACGCCTCAGCGCCATGCCCGGAGTTGACGAGAAGAAGAGCTGGTCGACAAGCCGAGGACGACCAGGCGACACTCGCTACCAGCGACTCGACTCGCTGCAGCGGACCGCTGCCAGCGGGATGCACCAAGCCGATGGAGAAGCCAACTCGCTCCAGCGGAAATGGGTTCTCGCACCCACGGATCAACGCTCTCGCTGCAGCGAAAGAAGCGACTCGCTCCAGCAGAAGGGAAGTACGTAGTCGATGTAGACGAAGCCATGTCGAAGTCGACGACGCCCAGGAGCCTTTTCCGAGTCTTGTCGAGCAGAGTCACCCGAGGAGTCCAGTCGACGACGAATCCTAGTCGATGTCGACGAGCCCTTGTCGATGTCGAGTAGAACAGCTTCTGGAATCGCGTCGACGTGAGCAGTCCGAGTAGAGTTGGGATTCCTTGGAAGCCGAGAAGACCAAAATTTATCTGATTTTATCTACATCTATCATGGAAGAGAGTTTTATCCACTTTAAGACATTTAGATATATTTAGATTTAATTTCTTTATTGCTTTTATTTATCCTTAAGCATTTTAGATATAGTTTTAGATATAGATATAGATATTCTATCCTTAATTAGCAAGGAGTAGAAGGCTATAAATAAAGCCCTAGGGGCTGGTTTTTCAGATATACCATCAACGATTCAGTTTCAGAGGTAGAGAAGTAGTTCCATAGAGACAGTTTAGGGGTTCTAAGGTTTTTAGGGTTTTGGCTTTCTGCGAAAGTTGATTGCCGGGATTGTAAAGGCTTTTGAATATAGTTTAATGCAAATTTCTTTTCATCAATCAATGTCTGCGATTGCAATGAGGCGTGAGTAGTCCACCCACTTCTGGGGCTGGGGTGAGCCCGACGGTGGCCATGTGATATGACGCAGTAAAGGTCAGATCTTTTTATGCAATTCGTCTTCTATCCCTTTGAGCATGATTCTTTTGCGAGAGTTGAAGGTGATCCTTGTTTGTATTATTGAAGCGAAAGTGATCTTAATGCAACTTGGATTAATTATGTGAAAAGGGTTAGTAACAATTAGGGTTTATGCGAAAGCCTCTATATGCCTATTTGTTAACAATGAAAGTTGTTTGATGGAAAGCATGATCTTTTATGCCTTTATGTGTTACTTTGCATGGTTATCGTTGTGGTGTCGATAACCTGGCCTTGGAAGTCTTTTATTATATTGATTTATTTCTGTCAAAAATCTGAGTTCTGTGTTCGAATTTGCAATTTAAAGTTTCTGTCTTTCTTGTCGATACAGAGGAGAGCCTTGTCGATCTCGAGTAGGACCCTAGTCGACATCGAGTAGAGTCTTGTCTAGGTCGAGTTGAGATTTCTTCTGTTGTCGTCGATTTTTAGTTTCTGTTTTCGATTTTTGACTTACTGTTGTCGATTTCGACTAGGCTTGTCGAGATCGAGTAAAGTTGCTGCCTTGCTTTGTTCTTTACTTTCGTTTGCTTTTGTTCTTTACTTTCTTTCGTTATTTTCTGTCTTTGCTTTTGTTTCTGTTTTGCTTTGTCTTTTCTGTTTTTATTTCTGTCTTTCTGCTGCTTGTCTATGAGAATCTGTTCCTACCTAAGAACTGCTGACGTGCTTCCTCGTGGATTAGATCCTGACAACCTTCTACTACAACGGGAGGAAGTCTTGTATTTATTTGCTGAGACAGGGAAGTCAGTCTGAACTTTATTTTATATTTATTTCATACTTGACCATCCTCCCGCAACAACAAAATTGGCGCCGTTGCCGGGGAGGCAATCATTCGCGCCTTAGGTAGTTAAATCTCACGTCTACTTTGAGTTACTTTTCATGTGTATGCGCCGTTCTGGTCTACCACCCGAGTTTGACAGCTTAGATGAACCAGAGCCTTACCTGCACATCCACTCTAAACTCAAAAGGATCATGGCGGCCGCTGAAACACAAGAACAGCTGATTGCCAGGCTTACAAGGGAGCTAGCCGCAAAGGATACCACTATAGCCAATGAAAGGGCAGCGAGGGAACAAGAAGCTGAGCGCGCAAGGCAAGCAGAAGCTAAGCTTGCCCAATATCCAACTACTGCTGAGGATTATATGCATCCAACCCTCGTCGTGCCTGAATCGGCGATTCTTATCCCTGAAAACTCTTTTGAAATTCGCACTCAATTTCTTATAGAGCTTAAAAATAATGCCTTTTTTGGTAGATTTAATGAGTGTCTTCTTGAACATATTACGAACTTTTCTGACATGTGCCGTACTTTTGCTGAAGGTACAACTCTGGAATATGTCAAGATGAAGTCTTTCCGCTGGTCGCTGGCTGGACCTGCACTGAAGTGGCTTGAAGGGCTGAAACCAAGATCACTGACAACATGGGCCCAAGTAGAGCAAGAGTTTCTGAACAAATTCTTCCCACCCGCCAAAACAGCACATCTCCGCCAGAAAATCACCGCCTTCAAACAGAAGCAAGGGGAACCGCTGGCAAAGGCATGGGAGCGCTACAAGGAACTTCTGCGATCTTGCCCTACTCATGGATAGCCACCCTACGTCATTCAGGAGATCTTCTTCAACTCTTTTGATCAAGTCACTAAGGACAGAATCAACCACTATACTCGTTATGAGTATCTGACAATGCCGCCAAGTGACGCATGGGGTGTGCTAGAGAAGCTCACCAACTACGACAACAAGTATGGGTCTACTGCAACTTATGAAGAGAACCCATACGCCAGGCCAGCACCTTCCATGCCCCTCTATGAGCCTCCTAAGGAAATTGATCCGGATGTAAGGGAACAGTACTACAGAGATCAGAACAAGAAGCTCATAAAGCAAGTAAAGTATCTTTCTGTCAACCAGCCTTGCATTGAATGCGGATCGCAGCGGCACACCACTCCTGAGTGCCCACACACAGAGCAAGTCAGGATGGCAGAACACCACGAGGAGGTAGCTTACGCAGGGGGTCCCAATCGCTACATAGGGGACCAAAGGTTTCAACAACCACAATGGAACCAAGGTGTCCCTAGGAATCCCCCGCCCTATAGAGCTCTAGGACATCCGGAAAGAGACCAGAAAAAGGATGATATACAGACAGTCCCGGAGGAAATACGGAGGAATCACTCAGAAACTAGGCATTCCTTCAACTCCGTCTATAATCAGATGCAAGGGGTCAACTCTAGGCTTGGGGAGATTGATATATGGCGAAAATCAGTTGATACACAGATTGGTCAGCTGGCAGCAGGAATCCCCAGACAGTCGGGTGCGCTCCCTAGGTCTTCAGAACCAAATCCTAAGGGAAAGACTGGGCACATCGCTGCTGTAAAACTCAGAAGCGGACATCAACTGCAAGAGCCAGAGGTTGGAAAGCAGCAGAACGACGAAGAACAGCAAGTCGACATCGACAACACTGTAGTCGACATCGAGGAGGGCCTAGTCGACGTAGAGGAGAAACTTCAGAAACCTTCGTCTGCACTAAACAGCAACTCGACAACGCCCAATCTAGTCGAGATCGACAAGGAACTAGTCGATGTCGAGGAGCCCCTAGTCAAAGTCGACAAAGCTGCAGCCCCTCCGACGTCTGTTCCAAATCGGAAAAAGAGGCTGCCTTTCCCCACAAAATCTCCAAAGGACCCGGCAGAAAAGAAATTTCAGCGCTTCATCAAGATGCTTCAGAAACTCAACGTCATCATCCCCTTCACAGAAGCTATCAATGAAATGCCATCCTATGTCAAGTTCCTAAAGGAGATACTGAGCAAAAAGCAATCAATGGCTGAAATTACAGAGGAATGCAGCCATTTGGACATACTGGAGAAGAGGCCGGATCCAGGTAAGTTTGCTATAACCATTGGATTTGGTCCATACAAAATTAATGCTTTATGTGATCTTGGAGCTAGTGTGAGTATAATGCCTTTAACAATTTGGTCCAAGATTAAGATAGGTGCCCTAGAGCCTGTGGATGCTAGACTTTATATGGCCAACAACACGGTGGTCATTCCAACAGGCATGGTGGACAATGTGCCAGTACAAGTAGGTAAATTCTTTGTCCCTGCTGATTTCTTAGTTATTGATATGCAAGAAGATCCTGCTTGTCCAATTATTCTAGGGAGACCCTTCTTGGCGATGGTGGATGCCAACATAAGCGTAAGGAAAGGAGTGCTCACCTTCAACATTAGCGATGAGGTAATTGAGTATTCCTTTAATAAAACTGAAAGGCATACAGGTCAAATGGAAGAGGTGAAATCTATCTCAGCTGGCTACATCACCTGCGGGGAACCCAAGGTCAGAAATATGACCCCTGAGGAGCTGGAAAAGAGGGACATGGAGGCCCAGGTGGAGGAGATCATGGCAATCCTAAAGGAGGACGCAGAAAATCCAATCGATACAAATGAAGGTACGTCGTTATGGATTAATTATTTTTCGGATGCCTTGACAGGAACTAAGTATGGGGTCAAGATCGACCAAGACTCCTCGACATCGAGGACCCTAGTCGATCTCAACAAGACACAGAAGCCTCCACCAGCACCAGCATCATCGAGCAACAACACAGAAGCTGAGGGCTACTCGACATCGACTAGGCTTGTCGAGATCGACCAGCACCAGGCTCCACCAGCTCCTGCTTCCTCGACGCTGCAGCCACCAGGAGCAGAACCCTACTCGACATCGAGTAGGCCACTCGATGTCGACAAGCCCTCGACTTCACCAGCTCCTGCATTCTCGAGCAGCCCACCACCAGAACCTGCAGACTCGTCGAGATCGACTAACCCTAGTCGAGATCGACCAAACACTGTGGTCCCCGATTCCGTCGCTGCAAAGGTAAGCCAAGGTATGGATCTCCCTTCTCCTATTTCCATTAAAGATCTATCTATACATGGGAGAGGTTTGCCTTGGTATGTGCGCTTATGTAGGATATCCAATGATGAGCCCAAGGAGTATGAAGTTGGAGACAAGCTCTATGTCTCTAAATCAAAGGATCATTGGTTCCCTAACAAATTCAACAAGAAGCGGATGGGACCTTTCATGGTGAACAAGATCCATTCTGGAGGATTACAGCTGATGGACAAGAATGGAGTCTTATTTGAGGCCCAGGCTACATGGGCCCTGCAAATGCCACCTCGAGCTAAATGGAAAGTCGGCCTAGCGACTATAAAATCTAGAGCTTGTACATAAACTTTTTAGGACTTTTTGAGACTTTGTTTTTGGTTTGAAACACTTTTAGTTTTGCTATTGTGGGTATATGTCTTCTACACTTTTCAGGTCCATGGATAGAGGCAAGCTATATCAACATTCATACTCAGCCCAGGAGATGCTTCCATTCGCAATTTAGAGGCCCTGCACATCAGTCTAGTGAATTTCTTTCTTTACCCTTGTTTTTATACAGTGAGGACACTGTAATGTTTAAGTATGGGGTGGGGGAAGGGCTTACTTTGTGCATATTTGCCATATTTGACATTATTTGTGCATATTTAGAATTTATTTCTTTGGATTGCTACATGTCTATTTTGGAATGCATTATTTATCTATGTGCTTATATGCATGATTTCCAAAAGTTTGAAAAATGACCCCCATTTTAAATTTTGAATAATGTCATGGAAGCTTATATTAAACTCGACGATGCAAAATTAGATTCATCAGAGATATAGCATGAAATTGCCTAGTAAAGGGAAGTCATAATGAAGTGCATATTTTTATGAAAACCATAGAAGGAGGTAAAATTTGAAGTTGCTTTTGACATGTTGCATGATAAGATGATGGAGGACTTTATATTTCCATATAATGCTCATTGTTTGAAATCCTAGCCTTACCTATGCTTATGCATCACAAAAGCCATAATATGCCTTATTTCAATTATCGCTCCACATGATCTAAATATTTGCCATTCTTTACCTTATCCGGGGATTATGTTGAGAATGATGTTACATTATGAAGATGTTATATGGTGTTTGTGATTATTATCATGTTTGGAGTTTGGAAGGAAATTGTTTGAAATATATGGAAAATTTAATGAGTGAAAGAAAATCCAATCACCTCAGGGAATAAAGGTAGATTGACCCTGCTCTCTGAGATAATAGTTTGGAGAGATGGGACACATTGTGAGGAGTCCAAAGCACTAAGTATCCGGGGCCATTCATGACACCCATGTTTGCGACTCGCGAGAAGGCAGTGCTGAGGTCAGAGAGGTAAAAGCATTATTATTGAAAAAAGCATTATGAAAGGTGATGAATCTTATGAAAAGGAATGTGGAAATTCAAGTTTGGAAATACTCCATTTCCCCAGATCATTAGCACCACATTGCCAGAAATTGCCCACCTTTTAGCCTTTTACCAAATCTACTCCTTGTTTGAGCTTAAATTGAAATCTTCTTGATTATCAATGCTTTGTCACTTTTGAATGTTTTTTTTGCATAACCCTCCTTTTGTGAGTAGATGTTGCTTTGATATAATTGCACATGCATGGATTTGTGACACTAGTACCTTTTCGAGGATGGTAATTGGCTGTTGGGTTATATAAGAATGAATCTGATATGTTGAGAGTTTTTGATTTCTTCCCCTGAATGACAAATAAAAGTATTGCTTGAGGACAAGCAAGCTTAAGTATGGGGTGTTTTTTGTGAGCTGAATTTTCCATATTTTACAGTAACTTTAATATCGTTTTCTGCATACTTTGCATACATTTGGGTTAGATAGTACAGAATCTATGTAGTTTATGTTTATTTGCCAAATTGTGGAATCTACACCAGTTTCTGTTTAAATTCGCAGAATTCGAGACGTTTTACAGCAACTCTAAGGAAGGTCAGAAAAGCTCGGAAAACCACTACAGAAGTCCAAGGTCAAAGAAACAGCGGAACCAGTCGAATCAAGACGAGAGCCCAGGCTAATCGATCTCGAGTAGATCTTACTCGATCTAGACGAGCATGTCCGAGCACAGGCCTTGTCGACTAGAAGCAATGTCGAGAGCCAGACCAACCCAGCTTCGGAGCCCCACTCGATCTCGACAAGCCCTAGTCGAGATCGACTACGCCTCAGCGCCACGCCCGGAGTTGACGAGAAGAAGAGTTGGTCGACAAGCCGAGGACGACCAGGCGGCACTCGTTGCCAGCGACTCGACTCGCTGCAGCGGACCGCTCGCTGCCGCGGAAAAACTCGCTGCCAGCGGGATGCACCAAGCCGACGGAGAAGCCAACTCGCTCCAGCGGAAATGGGTTCTCGCACCCGCGGATCAACGCTCTCGCTGCAGCGGAAGAAGCGACTCGCTCCAGCGGAAGGGAAGTACGTAGTCGATGTAGACGAAGCCTTGTCGAAGTCGACGACGCCCAGGAGCCTTGTCCGAGTCTTGTCGAGCAGAGTCACCCGAGGAGTCCAGTCGACGACGAATCCTAGTCGATGTCGACGAGCCCTTGTCGATGTCGAGTAGAACAACTTCTGGAATCGCGTCGACGTGAGCAGTCCGAGTAG
This sequence comes from Persicaria tinctoria, assembly GCA_037127255.1. Lineage (NCBI taxonomy): Eukaryota > Viridiplantae > Streptophyta > Magnoliopsida > Caryophyllales > Polygonaceae > Persicaria > Persicaria tinctoria. Next base: position 7,293,847 of record JBANSL010000013.1, on the reverse strand, counting down.
AGTTGGGATTCCTTGGAAGCCGAGAAGACCAAAATTTATCCGATTTTATCTACATCTATCATGGAAGAGAGTTTTATCCACTTTAAGACATTTAGATATATTTAGATTTAATTTCTTTATTGATTTTATTTATCCTTAAGCATTTTAGATATAGTTTTAGATATAGATATAGATATAGATACTCTATCCTTGATTAGCAAGGAATAGAAGGCTATAAATAAAGCCCTAGGGTCTGGTTTTTCAGATATACCATCAACGATTCAATTTCAGAGGTAGAGAAGTAGTTCCACAGAGACAGTTTAGGGGTTCTAAGGTTTTTAGGGTTTTGGCTTTCTGCGAAAGTTGATTGTCGGGATTGTAAAGGCTTTTGAATATAGTTTAATGCAAGTTTCTTTTCATCAATCAATGTCTGCGATTGCAATGAGGCGTGAGTAGTCCACCCACTTCTGGGGCTGGGGTGAGCCCGACGGTGGCAATGTGAGATGACGCAGTAAAGGTCAGATCTTTTTATGCAATTCGTCTTCTATCCCTTTGAGCATGATTCTTTTGCGAGAGTTGAAGGTGATCCTTGTTTGTATTATTGAAGCGAAAGTGATCTTAATGCAACTTGGATTAATTATGTGAAAAGGGTTAGTAACAATTAGGGTTTATGCGAAAGCCTCTATATGCCTATTTGTTAACAATGAAAGTTGTTTGATGGAAAGCATGATCTTTTATGCCTTTATGTGTTACTTTGCATGGTTATCGTTGTGGTGTCGATACCCTGTCCCTGGAAGTCTTTTATTATATTGATTTATTTCTGTCAAAAATCTGAGTTCTGTGTTCGAATTTGCAATTTAAAGTTTCTGTCTTTCTTGTCGATACAGAGGAGAGCCTTGTCGATCTCGAGTAGGACCCTAGTCGACATCGAGTAGAGTCTTGTCTAGGTCGAGTTGAGATTTCTTCTGTTGTCGTCGATTTTTAGTTTCTGTTTTCGATTTTTGACTTACTGTTGTCGATTTCGACTAGGCTTGTCGAGATCGAGTAAAGTTGCTGCCTTGCTTTGTTCTTTACTTTCGTTTGCTTTTGTTCTTTACTTTCTTTCGTTATTTTCTGTCTTTGCTTTTGTTTCTGTTTTGCTTTGTCTTTTCTGTTTTTATTTCTGTCTTTCTGCTGCTTGTCTGTGAGAATCTGTTCCTACCTAAGAACTGCTGACGTGCTTCCTCGTGGATTCGATCCTGACAAGCGTCTACTACAATGGGAGGAAGTCTTGTATTTATTTTCTGAGACAGGGAAGTCAGTCTGAACTTTATTTTATATTTATTTCATACTTGACTATCCTCCTGCAACAACATGGTGCAATAGCCACCTGAAAATAACATGAATACCCATCTAGGAAACAATAGAAAGCACGACCTGCAAGTCGCTCCAGCATTTGGTCAATGAATGGCAAAGGGAAGTGATCTTTCCTAGTTACCGCATTCAATTTGCGGTAGTCTATACAAACACGCCATCCAGTTTGTGTCCTAGTGGGAACTAGTTTACCCTGTTTGTTCTCAACGACGGTAATCCCACCCTTTTTAGGAACAACTTGGGTGGGACTCACCCATGCACTATCAGAGATAGGGTAAATCATACCTGCTTGGAGAAGTTTCAGGACTTCCTTCTTCACCACCTCCATCATAGGTGGGTTGAGCCTCCTTTGAGGTTGTCTGGATGGCTTTGCTTCGTCCTCCAATAAGATCCTATGCATACATGTCGAGGGGCTAATCCCCTTAATGTCTGCAATAGTCCATCCAATAGCCGCTTTGTGTTCCTTGAGGACCGCTACTAGCTCCCCTTCTTGCTCCTTAGAAAGTTTGCTTGAGATGATGACTGGTAGTGTTTCTTCTTCTCCTAGAAAGACATACTTGAGATGACTAGGAAGTTGCTTTAGCTCTACCTCCGGTGCCTGAACAATAGAGGGCAAAAGCTTCTCGCTAGGCGAGGTTAGTAGCATGGGTTTTGAGCCCAATGGAGAGAGAGGTAGCTTAGAATAAGCATCTAACTCCATCACAACTTCCTGCAGGTTAGTGCACAATCCATAATCCATAGAAATGTCCTCTAGAGGAGCTTCTAAAGCAACTTGAACATCATCCACACAATTCAATTCAAAGATATCTTGCACTAGTGGCTCAAGAACATCAACGAAGCACAAAGAATGATCATCAGAGGGATATTTCATAGCATCATAAATGTTATACTCGACCCTCTCACCATCAAATTCCATTGTTAATGACCCCGAATACACATCAATTTTGGTTTTCGTGGTCCTTAAAAATGGTCTTCCTAAAAGAATAGGAGCTTCATGACTACCTTGTCCCATATCCAAGACGAAAAAATCAGCAGGAAAGACCATCTTATCCACCATCACAAGAACATCCTCTATCACTCCTTTAGGGTACACATTAGAGCGATCGGCCAACTGAATCACTACCCTAGTTTCAAGCAAAGGACCAAGTCCTAAAGATTCATACAAAGAGTAAGGTAACACATTGATAGATGCACCCAAATCCAACATTGCCCTTTCGATTCGAGTTTCACCTATCACACAAGGTATAGTAAACATGCCAGGGTCGCTACATTTCTTAGGAAGGCGCTTCTGAAATACAACAGACACATGTTCACTAACCCTAATATTTTGCTTTCCCTTAGATTTTTTATTCCTCTTAATTGTACACAATTCTTTCAGAAATTTTGCATAGCGAGGAATACTCTTAATCAGATTAAGTAAAGGGATGTTTACCTCACATTTGCTGAATGTTTCGAAGATTTCCTTTTCACTCTCTGGCCTGCGAGTATCTCTCAATGCATCAGGAAAGGGAGGGCTTGGTTTGTATGAACTCTGTGGTGGCATGTCCGGCTTGCTCACCACCTTCGTGGTCTCTTCGTCTTTCTCTTGAGATTCTTTAGGGCTCTCTGCAGCTTGAGAGTCATCTACCACCATCTCTTCCTCCTCATCATCTATGAGGACTGTGTTCTCATCCCGGCTCTCTAAGTTCTTACCACTCCTTAGAGTCATAGCACTCACATTATGTTTTGGATTCAACTCAGTCTGAGATGGAAACTTACCAGAATCCTTAGCCTCCAGCTTGCCCAAAGCACCAGCAATCTGTCCAACCTGATTCTCCAAGTTCTGAATGCTAGACTTTGTTTCCTGTTGGAATTGCACCATGTTGTTCTGCATTGTAGTCACATTCTATGTCAGAGCTTTGATCATGTCCTCAGCTGACATGGATGAGCTCGAACTCTGCCCTTGAGGTCTAGGTCCATACTGTTGTCTGAATGGTGGAGCTCCTTGCTGATTAAACTGCTGCTGTTGAGGATTCCCATACCTAAAGTTCGGATGATCTCTCCAGCCAAGGTTATAGCTATTAGAGTAAGGGTCATGCCTCGGCCTTTGTGGTACAAAGCCACCCACTGCATTCAATTCAACATTCGGCTCCTGAAGGAATGGGCATGCATCGGTGGGATGCTGAAAATCTTGGCAGATTCCACATGCTTTTACCTGCTGCTGATTCCCATTGAGCATGAATTTTCGCATCATCTCTTTCAACTCATTCACATCTGTCTGGAGTGATGAGTCTACTTCTGCCGAGCTCACAGTTTTAAAGGATGTCTTCCTGAATTGCCTTGCCCCCTCTGCAAGCTCAGAAAACATCTCAAATGCTCCAGCAGGAGTCTTATTCAAGATGTTACCACCACATGCAGCATTAACCATTCTTCTCTCATCATCTAATAGACCTTCATGTAAGTAGAGAACGAGGTCCTGATTCGAATAGCCATGATAAGGGCAGCTGGCCACTAGCTTCTTATACCTCTCATAGTAGTCATACAAGTTCTCTGTAGCATGTTGCTGATGCTCTTTTTGAGACTGTTCAATTTTGTTGCTGGAAAGTATTTCTCCAAGAAGGCTTTCTGCATCTGAGCCCATGTATTTATGCTCCCTGGAGTGAGGTAATAGAGCCAGTCACTAGCTGAATCCCTCAAAGAGAAAGGAAAGGCTCTTAACTTGATTTGATCATCCGTTACATTCCTCGACTTCATGCCTGTGCAGACAGCATGAAACTCTGCTAGGTGCTTGACGGAGGGAAAGTCGTTGATTTCCCTCGCCAAAAATTATTCCCAAACAAACAAACTAGTATAGTATGCAAGTAAGGGGTCGAACCCTAGAGAATCAAGTATTTCTAAATATTGTGTATTTATCAATATAAAAGAAACGATTTTTATGAATGAAAATAAAAGAAAAGAATATTGACAAAAGCAAATAAAGGATAGAAGAAAAGTGTTTCCACCTACAAGTTCTCGACTTTGGTTGGTTTTATTGATCATCGAATCCTTTTCAAGTTATTATCTTTTCCTACGAATTCCTCCCGTCTTGGTTTATATAGATTAAAAGTCCTACGAGTCCAATTAATCCCTTACACCTCAATGCAACCTTAACACGGTCAAGATTTAACAAAGAGATAGCACAACGTCCCAAGAACTTGAGCATATAAATAACACCAATTAAACACGGTAAATCAATGTTTAAGATATATGTCAACTTCCTACATAATCATGCTTCAAACACGGAATCCACAATCTTATGCGTGCTACTACGGAAATAACACAAATACGAAAGTATTAAATCCTAGCATGAAATCAATATTATCAAAGTAGCTAATCAAGATAACACCAATAACATAATCAATATCACACAAAGAAGTTGAAAGAATTAAAGAGGAAAAATAACTTAAATTAGAAACTCACAAACCACCAACCAAGTCTCGAAAGTGTAGGCGGAAACTACAAAATTAACCAAACATGGCTTACCTAAACTTTCTTCTCTTCAATGGTGATTTCTCTACTTGGAATTAATTAAACTAACCCTAGAACATCCTATTTATAAGCCTAATGTCTTCCATAAATAAGGTAAAAGATAGATAAACTAGATAGAAACTTCCTAAACAAACTAGATAGAAGATAGAACTTTCCTAATTTAACTCAGCGTCGGATTCCGTTGGCAGCGAAAATTTCCGCTGGCAGCAAATGGCCTCAATCAAGCTCCTGTTGGATTTTCGCTACCACACTCGCTGGAAGCGAATGCCCATGCCTTAGAAACTTTTTCAAGCCTCCACAGGTCCTTCCTTTCCGCTTCCGCGAGTCTCTATTTCCGCTGCCGCGAGAGCTCCAACTCGCTGGAGCGAGTTCGGCCATCCGCTGGCAGCGACTCCATTCGCTGGCAGCGAGTTTCCTTTCGCTGGCAATGAGTCATGCTGCTCCTGGCCATGCTGTCGCTGAATCCACTCGCTGGCAGCGAGATCCCATTTGCTGGCAGCGACTCATGCTCAAACACTTGCTCAGACTTGATTCGATGACTTGATCCGCTGCAACGGAAATCCATTCGCTGTCAGAGAAAATCCAGCAGAACATCATCATGTAGATCTTCGAAAGAGCTTTCCAACGCATGCTCATATGCGTCGATCGGACATTCGAGGCCTCTGGACAGTGTGTTACAAGTTCAGCTCGCCGAGCGGACAGCTTTCGCGACTCGCCCTCGTTTTCACTCTTAGACCTCGATTTCGTGCTCCGTTGCTCCTTAGGTTGTTCCATTCTCTTTGGGACTTCTTTCTTAAGCTCTCCCAAGACTCGCCTTAGCCTTACTTAGCTCCGTTCCTCGTGTTCTTTGCCTCGGATCTACGAATCTACATAAAACCATCGAAATAGCGTAGATTCCGAACTTTCCCACAAAATAAATGCTAATCTAATTAACACTAAAACATGATTATATAACAATGAAATGCAACTAAACTAACCTATAATGCCTATTGGAAACATGCCTTATCAGTGCTTATTAGGGTCTTCTCCACTAAGACCATGAAACTTCGGCAGCAAATGTATCAGTCCAGATAGAATGTAAATAAAATAAGGCAAACCAGATTCCCCGGCAACGGCACCAATTTGTTGTTAGGAGGAAATCGAGTTGCAAAATAGAATGTAAATAAAATAAGGCAAACCAGATTCCGTCCCTTGCAAATAATTACAAGACCTCCTCCTGATGCAGCAACGGGAAGTCAGGATCGATCCACGAGGAAGCATGTCAGCGGATCCTAGGCAGCAAAGAAATCTCACGAACGTCGACAACAGTGGTACTCGACCTCGACTAAGGGTTAGTCGACAGGGGTCAGGCACAGTCGAACACAGCGCAGCAGCATTTACAGGAGCTCGTCGATGTCGACAAGGTCTACTCGATGTCGAGTAGAGTCTTCGTCGACTTCGCTTCGTCTCGTCGAGTACCTGCACACAGAAGCTACAGCGACTTTGGGTCGAAGATCAGTAGTCGAGATCGAGTAGTGCTATTCGATCTCGAGTAAGAAAGGGACTAAAACGAAATAAAATAATTGCAAAGGCTTCTGTGATTTCGAACTAAACTTAATTTAAAAGGCTTCCATGATTGGGGTTTGCAACAACGATAACCAAGCATGCATAAGGCAGAACCAAACAAATTATCATGTAAATCGCATCAAAGGACTAAGCTTTCGCCTTTTCCAACAATTAGACAACTCTTTCAAGAAACCCTAATTGTCTCTACTAATTTTATGTTTATAATCCAAGTTGTTAGCATGGATCTCCATTAGACGGGTAATAAACACATAAACAAGTAGGAAAATGCTCAAAACATGATAAAGGTCGGATCTTTACCTCAAACGCGCTTGCCTATCGTTGGGCTCGCCCCAACCCTAGAAGTGGGTGGACTACTCACGCCTCATCGCAAACTCAGACATTGATTGAAAGGAAATAACAACTTGCATTAACTAAATTCAAAGCCTTTACAATCCTGGCAATCAACTCTCGTAAACTGCCAAAACCTTAAAACCTCTAAACTCCCTAAACCGTCTCTGTGGAACTCCCTCTCTAACTGAAATTCCATTCATAAAACTGAGCCCCATGGGCTTTATTTATAGCCTTCTATTCCTTGCTAATCAAGGATAGAATATCTATATCTATATCTAAAACTATATCTAAAATGCTTAATGATAAATAAAAGCAACAAAGAAATTAAATCTAAATAGGAAATTATATCTAAAGTGTCTCAAGTGGATAAAACTCTCTTCTTCATGATAGATGTAGATAATTCGGATAGACTAGGCTATCCTCGGCTCCAAGGACTCCAACTCCGAGTAGGATTGCATCAATGCGTCACGCGGCTTCGGAAATCTTCGTCGATCTCGAGTACGACGTACTCGATGTCGAGTAGGAAAGTCGTCGACTGGGCCTGGCTTGTCGTCTCGGCTAGCAGGTCCTCGAGGTGGCTCGGTCATGGCTCCTGGCCTTAGTCGATCTCGACTAGGACTCGTCGACTTCGACTAGGGTACTTCCTTTCCGCTTTCGCGAGCCGCTTCTTCCGCTGCAGAGAGTTCGTCGATCCGCAGGTGCGAGAGACCCCTTCCGCTGGAGCGAGTTGGCGAGCTCCGTCGTCTTGGTGCATCCCGCTGGCAGCGAGGACTTCCGCGGCAGCGAGTGGCTCGCTGCAGCGAGTCTAGTCGCTGGCAGCGAATGCTGCCTGGTCGTCTTCGTCCTCGGCTTGTCGATCAGCTCCTCTTCTCGTCGACTCCGGGTGTGGCGCTGAGGTGTCGTCGATCTCGACTAGTGGTCCTCGAGATCGAGTAGGGCTCCGGAGTTGGGTGTGTCTGGCTCTCGACACTGCTCCTAGTCGACAAGGTCTGGCTCGGACATGTTCATCTGGATCGAGTAAGGCTTACTCGAGATCGAGTAGCCTGGGCTCTCATCTTGATTCGATAGGTTCCGCTGCTTCTTTGACCTTGGACTTCTGTAATGGTTTTCCGAGCTTTTCTGACATTCCTTAGAGTTGCTGTAAAACCTCTCGAATTCTGCGAATTTAAACAAAAACTGGTGTAGATTCAATAATTTGACAAACAAACATAAACTACATAGCTGTTGTACTATCTAACCCAAATGTATCCAAAGTATGCAGAAAGCGATATTAAAGTTACTGTAAAATATGGCAGATTTAGCTCACAACAAACACCCTATACTTAAGCTTTCCTGTCCTCAAGCAATACTTTTATCTGTCATTCAGGGGAAGAAATCAAAACTCTCAACATATCAGATTCATTCTTATATAACCTAGCAGTCAATTACCATCCTTGAAAAGGTACTAGTGTCACAAATCCATGCATGTGCAATTATATCAAAGCAACATCTACTCACAAAGGGAGGGTTAAGCAAAAACATTCATTAGTGACAAAGCATTGATAATCAAGACGACTTCAATTTAAGCTCAAAGAAGGAGTAGATTTGGTAAAAGGCTCAAAGGTGGGCAGTTTCTGGCAATGTGGTGTTAATGATCCGGGGAAATGGAGTATTTCCAAATTGAATTTTCCACATTCCTTCTCCATAATATTCATCACCTTTCATATTTCTTTTATTAATAATAATGCTTTTACCTCTCTAACCTCAGCACTGCCTTCTCGCGAGTCGCAAACATGGGTGTCATGAATGGCCCCGGATACTTAGTGCTTTGGACTCCTTACCATGTGTCCCATCTCTCCAAACTATTATCTTAGAGAGCAGGGTCAATCTACCTTTATCTCCTGAGGTGGTTGGATTTTCTTTCACTCATTAAATTTTCCATATATTTCAAACAATTCCCTTCCAAACTCCAATAATGATAATAATCACAACACAAACACCATATGATAATCTCCATAATGTAACATCATTCTCAACATAATCCCCGGATAAGGTAACGAATGGCAAATATTTAGGTCATGTGGAGCAATAATTGAAATAAGGCATATTATGGTTTTGTGTAATGCATAAGCATAGGTAAGGCTAGGAATTGAAACAATGAATATTATATGGAAATATAAAGTCCTCCATCATCTTATCATGCAACATGTCAAAAGCAACTTCAAATTTTACCTCCTTCTATGGTTTTCAAGAAAATAATGCACTTTTTTGTGACTTCCCTTTACTAGGCAATTTCATGCTATATCTCTAATGAATCCAATCTTGCATCGTTGAGTTCAATATATGCTTCCATGACATTATTCAAAAAAAATCAGTGGGGGTCATTTTTCAAATTTTTGGAAAACATGCATATAAGCTCATAAATCAATAATGCATTCCAAAATAGCCATGTAGCAATTTAAAGAAATAATGCACATATAATGTCAAATAAAGTAAATATGCATAAAGTAAGCCCTTCCCCCACCCCATACTTAAAATTTACAGTGTCCCCACTGTATAAAATCAAATAGAAACAAGAGTAAAGGAAGGAACTCACAGGATAAAACATCGAGGAAGGCAGATCAGTGCATGTCGAGTAGAGGTAGGCTTGTCGATCTCGAGTATAGGGTAGTCGATCTCGAGGAGCCTCGTCTGCGTCTAGTGGTTTTCTAAAGTCGAGGAGCATCTGAGCTTGTCGATGTCGAGTTGGCCTACTCGAGATCGAGTAGTGTCTGGGCTGCTCCTCCTTGTCGCCGTCGACTTGGCTTTCGTCGATTTTGACTGTTTTTCAGGGACTTCTTATTCCACTTTTCGCGATCCTTTTATGCTTGCCGACCTAAAAGTGTTAGATTGCACACAAAACAAGACTATCCACATAAAACATTCTAAAAGACATAAAACCCCAAAACCAAAAACAAAAACCAAAAACAAAAAGTTCAAAAGTCCCAAAAATCATAAAGTTTTATATACATGCTCTAGATTTTAGAGTCGCTAGGCCGACTTCTCCATTTGCACTCAAGGACCATTATTGTGGGGCCCGCTCATGCTTGGCCCTTCTCCTGGATCATCTAGGTCCGGATGGTAGTATGCAAGCTCAGCTGATAGGTCGTTGCTTGCATCATCTCCCTTCTCTTTCTTCTTCTTCCTTCCAGCTCTCAGTTTTCGCAGATTCTCTTGCCACGGTGTCTTATCTCCCCTTAAATCATTGATAATTTTCTTTATGGACTGAGGAGGAGTAGGATTCATACCTGAACTTACCTTTTCGGACCCAAAACAGGAATCTTTGGGCTTGGGGCTAGTCGACATCGAGTATAGCTGGTCGACTTCTAGTACAGGGACCCCATACTTAGGATCTTGGCAAGTTTCTGGCACTGTAGTGTTTGTCGACATCGACGAAGGCTTGTCGAGATCGAGTAGGTCTCTTGTCGAGGTCGAGTTGGTCTTGTCGATCTCGAGTACAACGTCAGCACCTTCCCTCGATGTTTGCTTGGTCCCGTGGTTGCTGATGCTTTTCACCTCCAGCCATGAAATTTCCTCCTTTGCAGGGCCAAAAGAGAAATCCAAAACCTCATCGCCTATGGTGAAGGTGAGCGATCTATTCTTGACAGTTATTTTGGCATCTGCAGTAGCTAAGAATGGTCTACCAAGAATAATAGGGCTAGTAGGATCTTCAGCACAATCTATGATAAGGAAATCAGCTGGAACAAAGAATTTACCAACCTGGACAGGGACGTTCTCAACTATACTTGTAGGGATGACTACTGTATTGTTTGCCATGTATAGCTTGGCATCCACAGGTTCTATGCATCCTATCTTTACTTTCCGCCAGATTGATAAAGGCATGATGCTCACACTTGCTCCTAAATCGCATAGAGAATCATATTTATATTGTCCAAAACCCACAGTAACAGAAAAGTTACCAGGGTCAGGTCTCTTTTCAGGGAAGTGGAGTACTTTGCATTCGCCTGCGATCTCTGAGATGGATCGCTTCTTGCTTAGGATTTCCTTGAGAAATTTGACATATCCAGGCATCTCTTGCAGGGCTTCTGTAAAAGGAATAGAAACATTCAGTTCTTGCAGCATATTAAAAAATCTGGTAAACCTACCTACAGTGGGATCTTTCTGTGCTTTTGAAGGGAAAGGCAGTGGCTTTTTCAGTTTCGGAGCCTGATTAGCCGTCGAAGGTGCTACGGAGTCGTCGACGTCGGCCAGATGCTGCTCCTCGACCTCGACCACGGGCTCCTCGACATCGAGTAGGGTGATCGACCTGGAGTTGCTGGTCTACGCAACGGAGTTCGAGCTCAGCTTCTGGTCTGTGTCGAGTAGCGGCTTGTCGACATCGAGTACACCCTCCTCGAGATCGAGTTGCTGCTCTGCCTTGCTTTGCTGTTTTCCGACCTCTGGCTCGTGTAATTGATGTCCACTCCTGAGTTTGATAGCTGCGACAAGTCCGGTCTTCCCCTTAGGATTTGGTTCTGTTTGTCCAGGGAGTTGTCCGGACGGTCGTGGGATCTGTGCAGCGATTTGACCCATCTGCGTCTCTATTCCCCTTTTCCAGATGTCTAATTCTCCAAATTTTGTAGTGATGTTCTGGAATTGGTTGTTGATGGTGCCCTGATTCCGACGCATCTCCTCAAGGATCAGCTGCAGATCATCCTTCTTTTGATCCCTTTCTGGATGTCCTGGAGCTCTGTAGGGTGGGGGACTCCTAGGAGGACCTTGGTTCCACTGTGGCTGATAGAACCTTTGGTCTCCCATGTGTCGATTTGGACCCCCAGCGTAGGCTGCCTCTTCATGTGTTTCTGCCATCTTGACTTGCTCAGTGTGTGGGCACTCAGTAGTGGTGTGCCTCTGTGATCCGCATTCAATGCAAGGCTGATTGACAGATAGGTATTTGACTTGCTTGAGGAGCTTGCGATTTTGGTCTCTGTAGAACTGCTCCCTGACATCTGGGTCAAACTCCTTTGCTGGCTCATAGAGTGGCATTGATGGTGCTGGCCTGGCGTAGGAGTTCTCCTCATAGTTTGTAGGAGCCCCATATTTGTTGTCGTAGTTAGTGAGCTTTTCTAGCACACCCCATGCGTCGCTTGGTGGCATCGTCAGATACTCATAGCGATTATAATGGTTAATCCTGTCCTTGGTGATTTGATCAAGAGAGTTGAAGAAGATCTCCTGAATGACGTAGGGTGGCTGTCCATGAGTAGGGCAAGATCGCAGTAGTTCTTTGTAGCGTTCCCATGCCTTTGCCAGCGGTTCCCCTTGCTTCTGTTTGAAGGCGGTGATTTTCTGACAAAGAAGTGTTGTTTTGGCGGGTGGGAAGTATTTGTTCAGGAACTCTTGCTCTACTTGGGCCCAGGTGGTGAGAAATCTCGGCTTTAGCCCTTCAAGCCACTTCAGTGCAGGTCCAGCGAGCGACCAGCGAAAAGATTTCATCTTGACATATTCCAGAGTTGTACCTTCAGCAAGAGTACGACACATATCATGAAAGTTAGTAATATGTTCAAGAGGGCACTCATTAAATTTGCCATAAAAAGCATTATTTTTAAGCTCTATAAAAAATTGAGTACGAATTTCAAAAGAGTTATCAGGGATTAGAATCGCCGATTCAGGCACGACGAGAGCTGGATGCATATAATCCTCAGCAGTAGTTGGATATTGGGCAAGCTCAGCTTCTGCTTGCCTTGCGCGCTCAGCTTCTTGTTCCCTCGCTGCCCTTTCATTGGCGATAGTGGTATCCTTTGCGACTAGTTCCCTTGTAAGCCTTTCGATCATTTGCTCTTGTGTTTCGACGGCCGCCATTATCCTTTTGAGTTTAGAGTGGATGTGTAGGTAACGCTCCGGTTCGTCTAAGGCGTCAAACTCATGTGGTAGACCAGAACGACGCATACACCTGCGAAGTAATCTCAAAAGAAATGTGAGACTTCACTACCTAAAGCGCGAATGATTGCTTCCCCGGCAACGGCACCAATTTGTTGTTAGGAGGAAATCGAGTTGCAAAATAGAATGTAAATAAAATAAGGCAAACCAGATTTCGTCCCTTGCAAATAATTACAAGACCTCCTCCTGGTGCAGCAACGGGAAGTCAGGATCGATCCACGAGGAAGCGTGGCGGATCCTAGGTAGCGAAGAAATCTCACGAACGTCGACAACAGTGGTACTCGACCTCGACTAAGGGTTAGTCGACAGGGGTCAGGCACAGTCGAACACAGCACAACAGCATTTACAGGAGCTCGTCGATGTCGACAAGGCCTACTCGATGTCGAGTAGAGTCTTCGTCGACTTCGCTTCGTCTCGTCGAGTACCTGCACACAGAAGCTACAGCGACTTTGGGTCGAAGATCAGTAGTCGAGATCGAGTAGTGCTATTCGATCTCGAGTAAGACAGGGACTAAAATGAAATAAAATAAATGCAAAGGCTTTTGTGATTTCGAACTAAACTTAATTTAAAAGGCTTCCATGATTGGGGTTTGCAACAACGATAACCAAGCATGCATAAGGCAGAACCAAACAAATTATCATGTAAATCGCATCAAAGGACTAAGCTTTCGCCTTTTCCAACAATTAGACAACTCTTTCAAGAAACCCTAATTGTCTCTACTAATTTTATGTTTATAATCCAAGTTGTTAGCATGGATCTCCATTAGACGGGTAATAAACACATAAACAAGTAGGAAAATGCTCAAAACATGATAAAGGTCGGATCTTTACCTCAAACGCGCTTGCCTATCGTTGGGCTCGCCCCAACCCTAGAAGTGGGTGGACTACTCACACCTCATCGCAAACTCAGACATTGATTGAAAGGAAATAACAACTTGCATTAACTAAATTCAAAGCCTTTACAATCCTGGCAATCAACTCTCGTAAACTGCCAAAACCTTAAAACCTCTAAACTCCCTAAACCGTCTCTGTGGAACTCCCTCTCTAACTGAAATTCCATTCATAAAACTGAGCCCCATGGGCTTTATTTATAGCCTTCTATTCCTTGCTAATCAAGGATAGAATATCTATATCTATATCTAAAACTATATCTAAAATGCTTAATGATAAATAAAAGCAACAAAGAAATTAAATCTAAATAGGAAATTATATCTAAAGTGTCTCAAGTGGATAAAACTCTCTTCTTCATGATAGATGTAGATAATTCGGATAGACTAGGCTATCCTCGGCTCCAAGGACTCCAACTCCGAGTAGGATTGCATCAATGCGTCACGCGGCTTCGGAAATCTTCGTCGATCTCGAGTACGACGTACTCGATGTCGAGTAGGAAAGTCGTCGACTGGGCCTGGCTTGTCGTCTCGGCTAGCAGGTCCTCGAGGTGGCTCGGTCATGGCTCCTGGCCTTAGTCGATCTCGACTAGGACTCGTCAACTTCGACTAGGGTACTTCCTTTTCGCTTTCGCGAGCCGCTTCTTCCGCTGCAGAGATTTCGTCGATCCGCAGGTGCGAGAGACCCCTTCCGCTGGAGCGAGTCGGCGAGCTCCGTCGTCTTGGTGCATCCCGCTGGCAGCGAGGACTTCCACGGCAGCGAGTGGCTCGCTGCAGCGAGTCTAGTCGCTGGCAGCGAATGCTGCCTGGTCGTCTTCGTCCTCGGCTTGTCGATCAGCTCCTCTTCTCGTCGACTCCGGGTGTGGCGCTGAGGTGTCGTCGATCTCAACTAGTGGTCCTCGAGATCGAGTAGGGCTCCGGAGCTGGGTTGGTCTGGCTCTCGACACTGCTCCTAGTCGACAAGGTCTGGCTCGGACATGTTCGTCTAGATCGAGTAAGGCTTACTCGAGATCGAGTAGCCTGGGCTCTCAGCTTGATTCGATAGGTTCCGCTGCTTCTTTGACCTTGGACTTCTGTAATGGTTTTCCGAGCTTTTCTGACCTTCCTTAGAGTTGCTGTAAAACCTCTCGAATTCTGCGAATTTAAACAGAAACTGGTGTAGATTCCATAATTTGACAAATAAACATAAACTACATAGTTGTTGTACTATCTAACCCAGATGTATGCAAAGTATGCAGAAAATGATATTAAAGTTACTGTAAAATATGGCAGATTTAGCTCACAACAAGAGTCTATGATCCGTATGCAAATCAGAGTGCGTCAACAAGAACAAGAAATAAAGGGGGGGTTTTGATGGTTTGAACTAACTAAGCAACAATAGTAAGCAAAACAATAAGTAAAACAGATTAAGTGAATGAATATGAGAGAATAGCTCAGGTCAATCAATCTCAGCAATCAGGTTTGTTCATTGATCATCGAAATCAAATAGATAACTTCCTCTCGAATACTTTGTTGTGGAAAGAGTAGGTCTTTTGAATCCAATTCCTAATTGAATCTAGTTAACAGGACAACCAGTCCCTGAAAACCCTAATTATCAAACAATCTTGAAACTATCAAGATTCAATTCAATAATTGATTAAGCTTAAAGGAAATCAACAAAGACAATCGATACGCACAACCAGTTATTGCATCAATTGCAAGTCAATTCTCTATACAAATACCTAAATCAACCAGTTTCAGGGATTTATACTTTGCTACTCAGGGATATAGATAACTCAACCAGTAATCACCTATATCTAGCTATAGATTATCATGAAAAGGCATCAGTTGATCAGACTAATGGAAATTCACGACAACCCTAAACAATCTAAGCAAAGAATTGATAATATTCAAAGAAGAGTATTAAGAACGGAAATCTCACAATGAAATAGAAAACCTGAAGCTTCGATTAAATTCCCCGAGCTAAAGAGTTTAGTTGTTCATAATCGATAAAATTAACAAAAGCAAGAAATGAAAATCTACGTACCAACCTGTTCGTGCTTCCTCTGTTTGATTCAAAAACAAAACCAAAAAAACCCAGTACAAGACTCTCTATCGTTTCATGTTCTGCCTAACAATTAAAATTAGAAATAACGTAACAGTTGTTCTTGAAGACGGAAGAAAACTCGGGATGGCCAAGAAACTCGGCCGAGTTTCTTCTTGTTCCACCCGAGTTTCTCTGAATCCACAAGCTCGGTTTCCTTCACAAAACTCGGCCGAGTTCCCTTGCATTTCGGCCCGAGTTTCTTCCTAAACTCAACAACTCGATTCTCTTCAATGGACTCGGCCGAGTTTCATGCAATCTTGGCCCGAGTTCTTTACAGTTCCATTCGTTTGCACTTGTTCAGCTCCTCTCTTTGGCTCTCTTGCTCAAGTCTCCGATTTCCGTCTCATCTTCTATCATTTATACGATCTAAGCTCCACCTTTCCATAATCACCTGAAATCATGCACAAAACTTGTAGATTCCGACTCTAATTGAAACATAATAAAAACATGAAAACTACTCTAAACTCATGCATTTTACCCTACCTAAACTCATCTAAATGCCTATATTAATACTACCTAAATGTGCATGATCACTTTGCTACTTGTGGAGTAGCCAAGAAATATACCTTCATCACTACGCGCATCAAATTTCCCAAGGTTATCTTTTTCATTGTTATGAACAAAACAAGTACAACCAAAGGGTTTAAAGTAAGATATAAGTGGTTTGCGGCCTTTGAAAAGTTCATAAGGAGTTTTCTTTAAGATGGAACGAATAAGACAATGATTCAAAATGTAGTTAGCTGTGTTAACAGCTTCAGCCCAATAGGTTTTAGGTAATGCATTTTCTAAAAGCATAGTCCTAGCCATATCCTCTAAGGTGCGGTTCTTGCATTCCACAACCCCGTTTTGTTGAGGTGTCCTAGGAGCAGAAAAGTTATGGGAGATGCCATATTTAGCACAAAACAAATCAAACTGAAGTTGATCAAACTCCCTACCATGATCACTCTGAATTGACACTATCGGCTCATTTCTTAAAGTTTGCAACTCCTTATAAAATTTTGAAAACTCAAATAAGGCCTCTGATTTTTCTTTTAAAAATGCAACCCAAGTATATCTAGAAAAATCATCAACAACAACTAGCATGTACTTTTTACCATTGGGAGATTTGACTCGCATAGGACCACATAAATCCATATGTAAAAGTTCAAGGGGTCTAGAAGAACTTACAACCTTTTTGGGTTTGAACGAGCTACGTGTTTGTTTACCTCGTGTACAAGCCTTGCACATATCAATACCTTTGAAGTCCATTTCAGGTAGCCCTCTTACAAGTCATTTGGTCACAAGCTTCTGAAGTGTGTGTGGACTCACATGACCGAGTCTCCTATGCCAGAGCTTTGGATCGTCCGTCAAAGCCTTTAGACAGGTTAAGCTTCCTTGTGCCACTTGATCAGCATTTACGGCGTATATATTGTTGTAGCGATATGCAGTCAAAATAACTTCACCTGTATCGTCTCTGCACACTATACATCTTTTCTTGTTAAATTTGACATTGTTACCACTATCACATAATTGAGAGACACTAAACAGATTATACTTCTAACCATTAACAAGATAGACATCTTTAATACTATGGCTGGAATCGCTTCCAACACTACCAATACCAACGATGTCGCATTTTCTTTTGTCACCAGGAGTGATTGTTCCCGTGGATTGCTCCTTTAGATCATGAAAGAGAGAACTCTTCCCACTCATATGCCTCGAGCATCCACTATCAATAATCCATTTGTGTTCTTTCACCTTGGTGATCTCCTGCAAGACAAACATCAACCTTTTTGGCTAGACCAATAAGCAAATTTGGATCCATTGTTGGGGTAAACCATATTTGGTAAAATAGTGCCTTTTGGAACCCAAACTTGTGTTATCCGTTTTTTTCTCAAATGAACAGGAAATGTATTGCGAATAATATATGGATTCTTTCTTCTATAGGGGCAGGTCTCTTTTACATGTTCCTTTCTAGCACAATGGTGACATATAAGAGAGGTTCTGCTTCCTTTTGCCTTTACGAAAGTGGTAATGTGTTGCTTCTTTAAAAACCTTGGATTGTAACCAATACCACTTTTGTTTAGAGAGCTTTGTTGCTCACTCAACATCCTATCGAGAGTACCTTTGGATTTGGTAAAACTTATGAGGGTTGTCTGTTGGTCTTGAATCTTATTATTCAGGTAGATCTTCTCGTTCTCTAAGTCATGATGCTCATTTCTTAGAGATGAGAGATCTTGCTTGAGTTCAGATTTCTCTGAGTCAAGCGTCTTGACTTTAATGTCAAGACCTGAATAAGAAGCTTCAAGACCTTTGACCCTCATAGACAGATCCTCAATAGTTCTTTCCTGGTCCACAGTTCTCTTAATAAGAATGTTAGTTTGGGCAATAAGTTTCTCTTCATTGGCAATCATATTGGAAAGGAATTCCGATAATACCTCTTTTGGACTTGCCATAAGTTCTCTTACAGTAGCTTCAAGCTTCTCATCGTGGGATTCATCTTCTGAGGCCATAAGACAAATATTGGCCTTCTCATTATCGGAGTCAGAGTCAGAATCGCTCCAAGTTGCCACCATGGCTTTTTTCTTCCACTTGTCACCCTTCTTGGACTGGCTCTTTGTCTTTTGAGGGCAGTCCTTCACAAGATGATCTGTTTCACCACATTCAAAACAAGACAACGGTTTAGTCTTCTTTTCATATTTTTTGTATTGAGGCTTACCTCGAAATTTCGAAGACTCTGATCCATCCTTATTGTTGAATTGCTTCTTCATTTTGAGAATTCGAGCAAGGCCTCTTGTGATAAGAGCAAAAGGATCATCCTCATCGTCATTCTCATCTTCGGAATCAGATCCATCTTTAGGCTCATCCTTCTTAGACTTGAGTGCCAAGTTCTTAGTGCTAGCTGGAAGTTCTCCATCGTCTTCATTAAGGATCATCTCATGCGTGATCAGCTTCCCAAGAAGGTCATCAAGGGGTAGAGTGGTGAGGTCCTGTGCTTCCTCAATAGCTGTTACTTTTGGACCCCATTTCTCTTTTGGGATGCACCTCAGTATCTTCCTTACTTTCTCAACGTTGGTAAAGCTCTTGCCGAGAGAGTCAAGGTTGTTGGTGATTTCTGTGAATCATGTGAACATGGCCTTGATTGAGTCGTCAGACTTCATCTTGAAGAGCTCATACTTTCGAAGAAAGATGCTGATCTTGGTGTCTTTCACTTGGCTCGTTCCTTCATAGGTGACGACCAGTTTGTCCTAAATCTCTTTAGCTGGCCTACAAGATGAAATACGGTTAAACTCATCAGTGCTAAGACCACAGTAAAGTAAGTTAATAGCCCTGTAGTTTTTGGAGACGATTTCAAGATCGGCTTGGTTGTATTCAGACTCATTCTTTGCAACTTTGGTATCATTTGGTCCATCTTTCTCTGGAATCTTCGGACCATTCTCTATAATGTTCCAAAGCTCTAGATCTTGGTCTATGATGAACATTTTCATCAAAGATCTCCAGTGGACAAAGTTGTTTCCTACAAAGAGTGGTGGTCTGCTCGTGGACCTTCCATGTGCAAATCCTCCGCTTGCTTCACCAGACATGATCGAAAACTCACAAGATTGTTAGATCAAAAACAGTGAGTAAAGCTCTGATACCAATTGAATGTTCGATAATGTAAAACAATGTAATAAGAAATACTCTAGAAGGGGGGGTTGAATAGAGTATGCCCGTTTTTCGCAGAAAGTCTCAAGACTTTTGGAGCTCGTATAAAACCCTTTGAGATAAACCTGAATCACAAAGTTAGACGATCGAACCAAGTGCGGAAATAAGGTAAAGCAATAGATAAAGGACACGAGTAATTGATTACGAGGTTCGGCACGAACTTGGCCTACGTCCCCGCCTAGGGTTCTTCCACAACCCTAGGATTCAAAAGGCTTTATTGATTCGCTTAGCTTAGGATCCTAATAGCTCACCGAGAAGCCTCTCTCCTATACAATTGCAATCTAGTCAACTCACGTTCCCTTGGAGTCCTAGACCAATCTAGAAGAGCCTCACCTCTCTCAGCTATCTAGTACAATCCTCTTACTCTCATAAATCAATAGCCTAGTGCAACTTCCCGAGTTATAAACTCTCGAGTAACACTATAAAAGAATATATCCTATAAGCTCACAGTGACTCTCAAAGGCTTTGAAATAAACAACAAACTCTTGAGCGCTAGCAGAGAGTACACTTGGAAGACAGATCTCGCTTGAATGAATGAAAGCTTGTGTAGCACTCGTGTTATTCTGTCTTCATCTTCCTTCTCTATTTATTGAGACAAATCGGCGCCAGGAATCTTCTCCAACGGCTATTCCAGATCATGGCCATCTTTAAGATCTTCTAAACTTCGAACAAATGAAGCCATAATCTATTCGATTTGGACCTTCTCAACACTTGTCGCGAGGAAGGAAATAATTCGAAAAACTTCCTGAAAGATTAGTCAAGCATATATATATAATATAAAGGAAGTATATAATAATATTAAATAATATTCGGACTTATAAAAAAGGTTTTGTATTTCATCAACTGTTAATGCTCCAAGACCTTTGACACAAACATCCTGTCAAGGCCTTTGAAACATTTATTCCGATTTTTATCAAGGGAGGGAGTTATCACACATAATTGATAAAATAAGGATTACTTAAAGCAGGAAAGAATCAAGCAAACAGAATCATATGTTTGATATTAATTGCTGAAATTACAGATTAAGTTGTCCTGTGTTGGATGGGAAGCATATTTTATATCGAAAGAATATGTCACCACATAATAAGATCCAAGAAGCAAATAGCAATTATATAGCATTTGACTTATCTTAGAAAAATGGAAGTAGGAATGAAGAAAAAACAAAAAATGGCAATCATGTCTAAAAAATAAGTCCATGAATAAATAGAGAGAAGGGCCATACACGTGTGATGTATGCATCAGGAGCATTTTACAGACTGCATGGCACTTTAGTGTGCTGGTATTGAATGCAATCTATCCTGCAAAGAATCATGTCTCCATGAGATGAAATTGCAAAAAAAAGTGGGATCATTTCTTATAGCTTATGTTTCTTGGTTTGATAAGAAGGTGAAAGTGGGACCATCACCGAGGCCAAACCCGCCAAGAAGGCCTGATGTATTGTTGAAGATAAGCAAGAAATGGCAGGAAGGTAATATTTAGATATGCTTGACCAAGGAAGGGAAGATAAACACACAAAAACTTAATTACATAAGTGGATTTTGTAACAATATTATAAATCAGAAATGATTCAAGTTTTCTATGGCACAGAATGAAGGAAGACGGGGGAATGACTCGAGATAATAAATTGGAATGGAATAAAGAAGAAATTTGAATATCCTGAATACTATAAACAGAATGAAGGAAGACAGAAAAATATCTTAGTTATAAGGAACGAGTGAAGAAACCCCTCAGAGAAGGCATGACCCAAGGAGGCAGCGGGATTCCTTTAAGACAATTCACGCCCAGAAAAACACAGAAAATCCAAACTTTAAGACAATTCAACAAAGAAACGAACTCAAATTGATAAAACAAAGCCAAACCCTAATTTTTAATAACAAAAAGAACATGAGAAAGGATGAAGCTCAATACAAAATAGGAAATTGAGTTACACAAACACAAATCTTAATAGATGAACAAACCAATTTATATTCGAATATTTAAAATATGATTTGAAGACACTGAATACAAAATTGGGCAGAAATGAAGAAGAATTTTGAAGATTCTGAATATTAGAAGCAGAATGAAGGATGACAGAGAAATTAGGGACAAATCTTAGGTTTAGGGCTCGACTGAAGCAACCCCTCAGAGTAGGCATGACCCAAAGAGGTAGCGGTATTCCTTTAAGACAATTGACGCCCAGAGAAACACAGAAAATCCAAACTGTAAGACAATTCAAAAAAGATACAAACTAAAACTGATCAAACAAAGGCAAACCCTAATTTTTAGATATAATGATCAATTAATCATAACTTTTTAAGTCTATCGACAACTTTTTACCTGATCCAGCACAACATCAATGATCAAGTCATTACCAACATCCCTAGACTCTATGATGCACACGAGCTCCTCAGTGACCCACTTCCTACTGCCCTAGGGCAGTGACGCCATCAAATTAGCATACCTCTGGAGATCAATCAACTCCTTTTGCATTGCCTTAATTTGTCATATTTACACTAAACAACACTGTTATAAACCCTAGAAATCAGATCCTGCCTGCTCTTGAGCTCCATTGTAGCCTTCAAACCCTGGAAGTACTGCCTACCACTGCCGTTCGCGAGAAAAAAAAATTAGGCAAAAATCGAAGACAATTCAACAAAGAAATTTGGCAAAAATTGTAAGACAATTTAACCTAGCCAACCAGCAATGTAATCTTCGATCTAACCCGTCAACATTCAATAGGGCATGAATCCAATCGACTGCTATTTGTTATTGGAGAAATTCGGCAAAAATTACTCATATGAGAAAGATGGAGAGAAAGAGACGGCTGAACCTCGGCGGAGGAAGAGCCATGAAACCGGAATCCGAAAAATGTCATAAAATCCATGAAACTGAGGTTCAGAAACGAAGAAGGATGGAGGAGAGGAGGGGATCGAACCTCAACGGAAGAGGAAGATGAAGTCATCGAATCGGCAGAGGGGAGGAAGATCTCAGATCGGCGGAGTCCCGTGGAATCAAATCGCCATACGTGGGGAGGCAGGAATTAGGCGGAGCCGCGGAGGAGGTCTCAAATCTCAACCCTAGGCGTAGGATGGGTGAAAAATGGGAAAAAAAATAAAATAAAAGGAAGAATTAAAAAGAAATAACCTAATTGGTTGAAAATGCGAAAGAGATGGAGAGAGCGACACGTGGAGCAAAACTCTTTTCTTTTAAGTTATTATATATATATAAAAGTGGTTAGTAAATGGGTAAAAAAATGAAAATTAAAAGAAAAAACGTGATTGGTTAGAAGGGAGTGGAATAAGGAGAGCGCGCCACGTCAGCGGAAAGTATACGAAATTAAGTAATTAAAGTTAGTAAATGGGTAAAAAATGAAAATTAAAAGAAAAAACGTGATTGGTTAGAAGGGAGTGGAATAAGGAGAACGCGTCACGTCAGCGGAAAGTATACGAAATTAAGTAATTATATGATTAGTAAATGGGTAAAAATTGAAAATTAAAATAAAAAACATGATTGGTTAGAAAGGAGTGGAATAAGGAGAGCGTGCCACGTCAGCGGAAAGTATACGAAATTAAGTAATTATGGTTAGTAAATGGGTAAAAAATGAAAATTAAAAGAAAAAACGTGATTAGTTAGAAGGGAGTGGAATAAGAAGAGCGCGCCACGTCAGCGGAAAGTATACAAAATTAAGTAATTATATAGATATAGATATAGATATAGATGGTTAGTAAATGGGTAAAAAATGAAAATTAAAAGAAAAAACATGATTGGTTAGAAGAGAGTGGAATAAGGAGAGTGTGCCACATCAGCGGAAAGTATACGAAATTAAGTAATTATATAATATAATATATATAATTATATGGTTAGTAAATGGGTAAAAAATGAAAATTAAAAGAAAAAACGTGATTGGTTAGAAGGGAGTGGAATAAGGAGAGCGCGCCATGTCAGCGGAAAGTATACGAAATTAAGTAATTATATATATATATATATATATATATATATATATATATATATATATATATAATTATATGGTTAGTAAATAGGTAAAAAATGAAAATTAAAAGAAAAAACGTGATTGGTTAGAAGGGAGTGGAATAAGGAGAGCGCGTCACGTCAGCGGAAAGTATACGAAATTAAGTAATTATATATATATATATATATATATATATATATATATATATATATATATATATATATATATATATATATATATATATATATATATATATATATATATATATATATATGGTTAGTAAATGGGTAAAAAATGAAAATTAAAAGAAAAAACGTGATTGGTTAGAAGGGAGAAGAAAAAAGAGAGTGCGCCACGTCAGCGGTAAGTATACGAAATTAAGAAATTATATAGACATTATCATACCCATTGGACCTCCAATAAAATCAATGTTTCCTTTTAATTCTGTCATTTTTATAAACATGGCGCCGAGTGATTTTCATCCTCAGTATTCACAATATCATGGCGATGAGCCTCCGCCCTCTTGCTCTGAGAACTTGAAGTCTCCACGCCGCGAATTCAAAACTTGCATCCCTCTTCTCGTCTTTCCGCCGCCCTTTTCTCCGGCAGACTTGAGACTCCCCCCTCTTTTCTCCGGTAGACCAGAGGCCCAGTGCCCCTCTCCCTACTAGCAATGCCTCCTATTGAACAAGTTTGGACTGTTTCTGTTTAGCTTAGCTACTGTTGAATTGTGTTCTCATCTCAGTTTAAGCTTGTGCTGCAATCTTTTTTCTTTTGTTGTTCTTGAAATATGTTTAATTGTTACCTATAGAACATAAATTTCGCCAGCAACTATTGTAATAGGAAATCTAGAGAACACAAATAAAAATAAAATTTGGCTAAAACCTCCGCTCGCAACAATTACAAACCCTATTTTCCCATGTTCTCTCCATAAATCTGTGAGTCTAAAAAAGACATAAGAGCAAATTACATAAAAGATGAAAGGGGAAACTGACAGAACAAACAACAAATCCATAAGCGCGTAAAAATTAGAGACGATGACAATCCAAATAACAGCGACGAATAGGGGAAAAGAAAACCTAAAACGACTGAAATATGCAAAAGACCCTAAGCATCAATAAAAGCGAGAAAAGTTTCGTTACCTGGAGCGTCTGAGATCGAGAGGAGATGAGAGAACCTGTCATGGGGTGAATCGTTCTCGATCCGGCAAATGCAGTTGAATCGAGATCACGAGGAGGACCTGCCGCGGTGAGCTCGCGCGTCCCCATCGTCCTCTCCTCATCCCGGTGACTGCGTCCTCTCCTCATCCCGCCGATGTGGGAAACAACGACCTTGGTAGCCGTGAGAAAATTGGGATTCAGGAAAATCGAGGAACGAAGAAGAGAGGAAATACAATTACAGTTGTGATTTGCGGGGACAGGAGAATTTCATATGTGAGAGTGAAGGGGATTTGTGAGCAGTTGAAAGAAGGTGGTTGAGGAAGAAAGAAAGTGGATTCTTAAATTGCTCAAAGTTTGACACGTGGCTCAATTTTTTATGAAGACATTGCTTCTGAATCTATAAGTATAAGAGGTGGATGTGAAGAGACTAAAAGTTTCTCACATGGATAATATGAACAAAAAAACTTTAATATATAAGCTAGTGGATTACTTCACCTATTACCAATTGATTTTTGGGCTATTACTACGATGTCCAAATTTTTGGGCTTTATTAAGAAAATGTCCACCACCCTCTCCATATTAGCAAAATGTCCACCCCTAAAAAAAAGTTGTTGAAATTGAGTTTTTTTTCCCCGCGAAATTGAGTTTTTTTCCCCGCGTTGCTGAAACTATTAAAACCGAAGTTGCTAAAATTGAGTTTTTTTTCCCGCGAGATTGATTTTTTTTTTCCGCGTTGCCTAAATTGTAAAAACTGAAATTGAGTTTTTTTTCGCGTTTCCAGAGTTGCTGAAACCCTTGTGCCACCCTTTGTTTCAGCAGTTTTTTTTTCATTTTTTTTTTCGCGTTTCCAGAGTTGCTGAAACCCCTGTGCCACCCTATGTTTCAACAGTTTTTTTTCTCGTTGCCAAAACCCCGATTTCAGTACTGTTGTTGATGGGTTTCGGCAACATTGTTGATGCTGAAATGGTTATTGCTGACACTGCTGAAAATGTTATACATATAAGCTACTAAAATACTGAAATACTGAAATACTGAATTGTTGAAAGGTTGAAATGCTGTCATATATGCTTGTAAGATATATATAGCTCATGCAATTTTATAAGAATCAATTTCACCAAGGTAATTTTTTTTTTGCTGAAACTGCCAATATCGAAACTCTCATTAGCTAATTAAGAACATTAGCTCTACCGGCCTTTGACATTAGCTAATTAAGAACATTGGCTCTACCTGCTGAAATACTGAAACCGGGGTTCACCGTGCTCTCTTTGTTCTTCCTAGCTCTACCGATGTTGCTGAAATGCTGAAACCGAGGTTCTATAACTCATCAAACAAGCTGATGAGCATAATAAAAGATGCATCACAATCATAATCAACTTCTATAACTAATCAAACAAGTTGCGCAAGTAGTTCAACAATAATTTCTCCTCCTCCTTAATTTCAGCAGATCGTCAAAAATCAAATAAGGTTGAACGGGGAATGTAAAAATCAAACAAGTGCAGGAGAGAGAATCTCATGGTATTTAATGGTTTCGACATCAACAAATTAAGTTCTATCCTACCATTTCAGCAAGAAAAATACTCACCAGACACTTATATCAAAGGCTTAGATCAGAGAGTTTGTTGAAACTGAAGATGCTGAAACCGGAGTATTTCAGCAGCAACCATTAATATTCCATTTGAATTTCATTTAAATCGTTTAATTCAAACAAAAACAATTGTTTAATTCAAACAAAAACAATTTCAGCAACAATTATTTAATTCGAACAAAAAACAATGGAATTTCATTTGTTAAAAAATTTCAGCACAATTGTTAAAAAATATGTCTGGGCCATATAAAATCTTCTACCTAATGAGTTTCAATTCCAATATTAACGAACAATTTCTAGGAGACAAATTTAGAAATTACAAATCTAGAAAAATGAAACGCACCTCTTGAAAACGAGAAATGGAAGACCTGCTGAAACGAGAATGGAGGCAGCGCGTACAAACGAGAATGGAGGACTTGTTGAACAGATCCGGCAGAGGAATGGAGTCAGTGAACAAGGGCGAGAGAGGAATGGAGGAATGGAGTACAAACCAACACCAGTTCGTGCTAAACAGATCCGACAAAGGAATGGAGGCAGTGAACAGATCTGACCTGCTGAAACGACAGAGGAATGGAGGAATGGAGTACAACGCCCAGATCTGGACCTGCTAAAACGAGAGAGGAATGGAGGGCGAGAGCGGCTCTCATCTTAGGCTTGGAATTGGATCGGACGTAATAGGCAATGCCATTGTCGAGCCTGCCGTATTCGACGCCGAACGGCTCCTGGCCTAGTGGCTACTCCTTAAATCCGACTACGGAGCGGCCATCGACAGCCACGAGGCCGTGATCCCCCTCAACAACGCCCGGATCTAGGAAGCCAGTTGCAAATCGATGGCTCGGAGCGCGGATCGGAGGAGCCAAATCGTAGGAGGAGGCGACATGGCGAATCGGAGGAGGCGGCGAATCGGAGGAGGCGAATCGGAGGAGGAGGTTGAGATGATGGGGGTTATGGTGGTCGCCGACGGTGGATGGTGGTGGCGGCAACGATGGAGGATGCGGTGGGGTGGTGAGCGTGATAACGGAGGAGCGAGAGGGAGGCGATGATGAACCGACGAGGAAGAGGGATGGAGAGAATGAGACATGAGATTAGGTTAGGGGAATTTTGTCTAGAAAATTTTAGGTGGACAAAACCCCAATTTGCCATATTCAGAGGACACTCCCTCAATATGGTCAAAA
The DNA here is from genome assembly GCA_037127255.1 of Persicaria tinctoria. Classification (NCBI taxonomy): domain Eukaryota; kingdom Viridiplantae; phylum Streptophyta; class Magnoliopsida; order Caryophyllales; family Polygonaceae; genus Persicaria; species Persicaria tinctoria. Next base: position 7,266,692 of record JBANSL010000013.1, on the reverse strand, counting down.
ATTTGCGCCTTCGGCGTAAATTTTCTCTTTACTAAATAAGTGAGTTTGAGTAAATTCTCAAGCTTAATCCAAATTAAGGTTTGGCTCCACTCAAACTTGAATAACTCAAATTATGTGGAATTTGTGTAATTTCTGCTATTAAGCAAGTAGAGTTGATCTATGCTAAAGGAAAAAAAAGTTTAGTTGAAGCTCATTTATTTTCTAAACAAATTGAGTATAAACACATCTTTAAGCTTGATTCAAATTTAGACTCGGTCAATTTTGTGGAAATTACAATTTTTCAGAGTTGCACTATGTTCAAAAAAAACTTAGCACGAGTTCGTACATTTATTAAATGAGTCGGGTTTGAGCAAATTTTCAAGCTCAATTCAAATTGAGGCTCAGCTTGACTCAAGTTCGGATAAATTGAATTTTGTGGAATTTTAAAAAATTTCCCCTAACGAGCAAGAAGAGTTGCTCTATCTTTGGAAAAAAAAAAACTTGGTTCGAGCTCGTTCATGTATTAAATAAGCTAAGTTATGCTAAAATTTTAAGCTCAATTCAAATTTAGACTCGGTTCAACTCCAACTCCTTAAGCTCGAATTTTATGAAATTCATAAAATTTCAAAGTTGCTCTATACTCGAAAAAAGCTCATCTCGAGTTCGTAAATTTACTAAACGAGTCATGTTTGAGTAAATTTTCATGCTCGATTCAAATTGAGGTTCGGTTTGACTCAAGCTTGAATAACTTGAATTTTTTAAATTTGTAAAATTCCCCTCAATGAACGAGTAGAGTTCTCCTATGCTCGAAAAAAAAATTGGTTCAAACTCGTTCATTTACTAAACTAAATAAGTATGAACATGATATTATCATATTTTACGTGTTATAAGATATTGTATGGTTATAGTCAGTTTTAAGTCCTTATATGGTTTGCATATCTTTTATATAGTTTTTTATTTCATTTTTAGAATAGATGTCTATACTCGTGCTTTATGTGTTTTTACTTTTTAATTAGGTAATTTGGAATTTGTTCAATGTCATTTTCGAATCATGATGGAATAAGATTCATGGAACTTAAGTTTGAGATGTTCACGGACGCGGGAAGAGCATTGTACATCGATCTGATCATGTGCTAACAATCAAACTAATAAGAGCTTATTGTCTAGCCGTCGGTTTCTGGATAGTTCATTCTTAGAGACGTCTCGGTAAAATGAGTCGTTTGAGCACCACGAAATTTGGATCGAGTTATTCTATAGCTTGTTGGAAATATAATTCAAAGACCTACAACTTTAATGTTAAGAATTTTTTAAAATTCGGCCTGCAAAATAGAGAAATCGAGCTAAGAAATTGATGTAGACTCAATATTCAGACCCGGTAACTATATATTCCGACCCGGAATCACGAAAATTTGAAAGTTACAAAGTTCCGGATCGACATCATGAAATTTCGGATCGGAATACGTCTAATCCGAAATGACGAAGCTAACTTTCAGGTCGATATTCGAGTCCCTTATGGGGTCGGAATGTTCTTTTTGGGGATGTCGCCCTGAAATCCTAACATTTCGACCGGGAACTATAAACTTCCAACCTGGAACCTTTGGGGGATCTTTCATTTTTTCAATCCAGACATGTGTTTTATCTTTATTTTTCATATTTTTTATTTTGCTTGTAAATTAGTTGAAGTTATACAGCTGATATCCACACAGTCCTCGTAAATTTGACACTTCATATACTACATTTGACGCCGTACACTTGCGGGGTGGGGTTTTAGACCGATTAGAACACATTTTTAAGCTCAGTTCAAATTCTGACTTGTCTCGATCCCGACTCAATTTTAAACGGACTGAATATTAACCACCAATACTAAGTTTGTTTAGTTGAAATATATTTGTTCTATATAAAAGGAAGGCTTTGTATACTGAATGTGTGTGTACGTATATATATACCTCAACCAAATAAGATTACAATATTACCTTGTATCAAAAAAAAAAAAAAAAGGATTACAGTTTGAACATATACAAAACTCTATGCATTCTTATTGTAAATGTTGCAATATCATACAAAAATCAAATCCGAAAGGAATGAACAAATGCTTCACAATAGGTTAAAAATAGATAGATCACTTGGTATAGTTTTGCGTTGCCTAGAGCTCCTATTTGTTGTTTGTTCCCTTCTATCTCTTTTGGAAGTTGAATGCCTTGATGGAGACGGCGAAGGGGAAGGCGAAGAGGACGGCAAAACCGGCAACCACCCCAGCAACAACTCCTAGGAAATCATGCTTGAAACCCAAGTGAGATTGAAAATACTCCTTGATCGTCGTGCTTCGAGTTTGGATCTGGTTGACCGGCTGTGTGGGGTTAGGTGATGGGACGGGGGCAGGAGGTGGCAGGATAGGTTGTGGTGGGGGAGGGTTAGGTGCCCGGGCCGGAGATTTAATAGCATTCGGAGAGGAAGAGGGATATAGTTGATGAAGAAGATGGGGTGTAGGGTAGTCATCAGAAGGGGGCGGGGTGTTTGGGGGTGTAGGGGGGCTAAAAAAAGGGAATGTGGTCTCATCAAAGGTGACATGGCGAGAGAAGATGACATGTTTGGTAATGGGATCAAAACACCTATACTCTCTATGATTGGAGGGGTAGCCGAGGAAAACACAAGGTGTGGATCGAGGAGCAAGTTTATGAGGGGCAATAGATGCTTGGTTGGGGCAACACCGGCAGCCAAACACACAGAGGTGGTCATATTTATGAGTGACTCGGAATAATATCTCAATAGGGCACCAATTTTGGATGGTTGTGGAAGGATTGATGTTGATAAGATAGCATGCCGATTCAATAGCATATGGCCAATACTGCAGGGGGACATGCCCATGGATAAGGAGAGTCCTCATGTAAGTGGTAAGGGTGTGAATGCTCCGTTCGGCTTTCCCATTCTGGGAGGAGGTGTGGGGACAAGAGAAGCGGAATTGAATGTCATGAGTAGCGAAGAAGGATGCAAGGGCATTGTTGTAGAACTCACCGCCCATGTCACATTGAAAGGATTTAATAGGGAGGTTGAATTGGGTGCGGACGAAGCTATGGAAGATCATAAGGTGTGTAACAACTTCAGATTTGTACTTTAGGGGAAACACCCAAAAATAATGGGAGAATGCATCAACGAGAACAAGTGCATAGCGGAAACTATCATGGCTGATTATAGGAGATGTCCATAGATCAGCATGAATGATGTCAAATGGAGCGTGCACCTGAGTATAAGACGTGGCAAAGGGCAATCTGGTGTGTTTGCCAAGCTGGCACCCCGGGCAACTAGTGGAGGGAGGGGCTTTATTTGATGAGACCCGAGGACCGAGATCAACTAAGGCTCGAGCTTTCGAACACTCTTTTTGTGGGGCTAATTTTTGTGGTTTATGAAAATTGAAAACTGAAAAGAAGGGATATGTGGAGCAAGATTCGCAGGCCTCTCACCCTTGAATCCCCTACACTCGATCTCAATCCTCTCGAAATCGCACTCCGAGGATCTCGACTCTTTGACACCTTCTCCTCTCACTAGGGTGTCACCCTCGGCCCCTCACCAAAGGGTTCGCTCTTAGCCTCTCACTAAGAACTCGATCCTTAACCCGGAATCATAGGAAGCTATTTAGTGCCTTATACTTTAACTCAATTAAACTTGACTTGATGTAAAATGAAAACTCAACTAAACTTGACTTGATTTAAAATGAAATTTTTACAAGCAATATATAGGATGAAAATATAGCCCTCCAAGCATCTATAATCGATGTGGGATCGATCTATTTGATAGAAATAAAAGCATGGAAAAAACGTCCAGATTGAAGCTACTGGAAAGAATGTCCAATTCAAGCATCTTCGAGGCTGATTTAGGAGAAGTGCCTTTCATAGAAGTTGTATCCACTTAAAATAGCTTTCCAAAAAGTGCTCATTGTCTTCAATCGGAATTTTATGCAGCCCGAAAGAGCCAAAATATCACGGTGTCGTCATGCTGTTTTCTCAAATGAGGGTTGATGTTCGTCCCCGGCAACATAGCTTTGTAAGATAAAGGATTCGGGCTCATTGATGACTAGGATCACATCATCCTTCTTTCCTTGAAAAGGATTCGTCCTTGAATCCGTGATGGAAACAAGTGACTCCTTCGGACATGTTTCTTCTTCCTTAAATGGATCTTGAATCCCCTCTCCTTCTTGAATCGTGAAAGGCAAGCAAGATGGAATGAATGGGTCGCATCCGACCACTTAGTTGACATGGAATTCGAAAAGATAGGTACCTTGGCTAGCGTCCGTTTCTCATTCATGGAAAGCGCAATATTAGGAAGTTGGATAATTTCCTCGTCTTTCTTAAGCGCAGGCATGACCTTTGTAGTTTCAATCGGAACATCCTTGGACTTACCTTCCTTGATCTCAAGTATCACACCCATGTCCATAGAGGATATCGTTGTTGAAGAGGGAGGGGGTGGTATGGTGGGCTTTGATAGCTTCGACTCCAATGAGATGATGACTTTTCGCATTTCTTGTACTTGTTGCATTGAGTCTTCAGCGAGCTTGTGGATCTCTTGCCAAGGTGGTTCAACCTTCTTCTTTCGTCGAGCCTCATCCCCTCGAACCCTTCTCTTTCGATATCTCATCAGGAGCTCTTGATCAACTACATCATATGTAGCACCATCCATGTCGCTCCAACGAAGATACCCATCATCAAAGGCTCGAATGGCCCTCTTAGGACAAAGGCTTGGAAATCGTCTTCTTGAACATTTTGACTATGAAGAAACAACTCGGGTATCGAAAGCTCGATGGACTCGAGTCGATTAGCTCTGATATCACTTGATGAGACCCGAGGACCGGGATCGACCAAGGCTCGAGCTTTCAAACACTCTTTTTGTGGGGCTAATTTTTATGGTTTATGAAAACTGAAAAGAAGGGATATGTGGAGCAAGATTCGCAAGCCTCTCACCCATGAATCCCCTACACTCGATCTCAATCCTCTCGGAATCGCACTCCGAGGATCTCGACCCTTTAACACCTTCGCCTCTCACTAGGGTGTCACCCCCGGCCTCTCACCAAAGGGTTCGCTCTTAACCTCTCACCAAGAACTCAATCCTTAACCCGGAATCATAGGAAGTTAGTGGCTTATACTTTAACTTAACTAAACTTGACTTGATTTAAAATGAAATTTTTATAAGCAATATATAGGATGAAAATATAGCCCCCCAAGCATCTATAATCGATGTGGTATCGATCTATTTGATAGAAATAAAAGCATGGAAAAAACGTCCAGATTGGAGCTGCTGGAAAGAACATCCAATTCAAGCATCTTTGAGACTGATTTAGGAAAGTGTTATTCATAGAAGTTGTAGCCACTTAAAATAGCTTTCCAACAAGTGCTCATTGGCTAATTTCCAACGAGTGTTAGGTCGAGAGAGATGACCGGCGGTGGGGGAGGGCCAACGGTGATCAGTCAGGGGGTGGGATCGAAAGGAAGAAAAATTAGGGTTGATTTTGATGAAACTTGAGAGGCTCAGATACCATGTCAGAGTGAATAATCCCCGGTGGGGTTGCCTTCGTTATCATTATAATATATATATATATGAGTACAAGATAGTTAACCCTAATTGGGCCTATACATATATTCTATCTAACAAAACCTTTGGGAGATCTTTCCATTTTCAATTCAGATATGTGTTTTATCTTTATTTTTTATAAATTTTTTATTTGGCTTAGTAAACTGGTTGAGATTATACAATTGATATTCACACTGTTCCCGTAAATTTGACACTCAATATACTATAATCGACACCGTATGTTTGCAGAGTGTTAGTTTTAGACCAACCAGAACACATTTTTAAGCTCAAATCAAATTTATAATTCACTCGATCTCGACTCATTTCTAAACAGATGGAATATTAACCGCCAATATTCAGCTCATTTAGCTCATATATCTTTGTTCTATATAAAGTGAACCACTAGTCACAAGATTTGTATACTGAACGTGTGCGTGTATATATATACCTTTGTTGAGTCTATCTTGATGTTATATTATATGTATTTGATGTATGATGGAAGACAAAGAAATATAGTATTTATTTTATGCAAATATCAATTAGATTATTTATTGGGATTTATATTTAATTAGTTGTTGGAGATTTTGTGCAGGATTTGATTTGGTTATTGAAGATTTGGGGTTGACTTTCTAAAAGCCTCTTTGAGGATTTTGTGAAGCAATCTTCAAGTTCAAAAGGTTGTTGGTTTGTTGAGATCTTCAAGAGATTTGGTTAAACCTAGTGGTGGGCACAAATCCCGCAAATCCCGTCCCGTCCGGCATCCCGTCCTGATCCCGGTGAGATTTAGGGAAAAAAAAATTCAATCCCGTCCCGCAAAAATTTCCCGGGACGGGACACGGGACGAAGAGTTTACATCCCGCAAATCCCGTCCCGTCCCGCATATATATCAATATTTATATATATTTATATATAATTAAAATTAATAAAAATATCTAAGAATATATTTATATTAAACCCTAATATTTATTTTAAACCAAAATTTAAATTTCAAAATAATAATACAAAATTAAAAACATACTCAAATACTCTTGTTGGCTTGCTAAGTTGCTACTGAGCCTACTGTTGGCTTGCAAAAGAAACTAGAAAAGCAACTTATTGTTGGAGTGTTGGTAGCTGTATATATACTCGGAGGAAAACATCCCATTTTAGGCTACTTGCTACTGTAATATAACTTCTAAGTTTAATTTGTAATGTGATTATGTAGGACTTTAATTTTCACCTTTGTTAGTTGATATATTTGGAGTTAATTGAGTTATTTTTTAATCTTTTTTTTTTACGAGGGATAAATCCCGTCCCGTCCCGATCCCGTCCCGTCCCGTGAGGGATAAGACCCAGCAGGATTTGGAAAAAAAAATGTCAATCCCGTCCCGATCCCGTCCCGTAAAAAATACGAGGGATGGGACGCGGGATTACCCTAATCCCGTCCCGTCCCGTCCCATGCCCACCCTTAGTTAAACCAATCTCCAAGTTGCTTTCAACGTTTTAAAACAAACCATCAATACCAAAACAGTTTCAAGACCTTACCGCCAGAGATAAGGTCTTACCAACAGTGGCTCAAGTTTTACATGACATTACTTAGAAACAATATGTTATTGAGCCTAAATGATTAGGAGCAATATGTTATTGGGCCTAAGCTTTATAGTGGGCCACCTTTGGATTTCAATTTCGGAAATCAGTGATGGATTATATCCTACCGATGTTTTATATTCTATTTTATTTAATCCACTCATGCTAGATTTGGTTGTTGAGAATCTCCAGGATTTGATTGAATGTGCTTTCAACGTCATATTTTAAATAGCTCATATCGCAGGAAAAGATCCGTGTGTATCCATAAGACGCTCCTGGAACGTCTTTCAAAAGGTTGAAGATCTCTCCCAGTCAGATATCTCGCAACGTATCTCAAGAAACGTCTTCAACAAACATTCAAACGTTTGAATTCTTTCAAATTGGAAGAGCCGGTCTATAAAAGGAGAAGTGGAAGATTGCATAACACAACAAGACAACAAGCGCATAACGTCTCCTTGCTATCAAGTCTCCTGCGAAGCATTCGATCTCACATCTCTCCATTGGTTTAAGTGTTTATTTCTTTGAGAGTTTGTGAGGTTTACATTGAGCTTTATCGTACAATTCATTTAGGGTTATACTAAGGGTACATCTCTACCCAAACGTATAGATACTTCGGTATCGGTAGGACTTTGTTTCACTGGTGTTTGGGTTGCTAGATAGGAAGTAGTCTAGAAGAGGGAAGGTCTTCTAGAGGTTGTATCTAGGGCTCATAAGATAGAGTGAAATAAAGTTGTTGAATCCTACGGGTTGGATAACCCTAGGCGGGGACGTAGGCGGTTGTGCTAAACCTCGTTAACAAGTATCGTGTGCTTTACTTTCCGTTCTTTTCATTCGTGCTTGTGTTTGCTTTGCTTCCTATTCGTTATTCTTGCTTAACTAGTTACTGTTTTGCAGATAAGGACTTATCTCCACTGATAAGGTCTTACCAGTTTCATTTAGGGTTATTCTTGCTTAACTAGTTAGTTTTAGACCAACCAGAACACATTTTTAAGCTCGAATCAAATTTATAATTGACTCGATCTCGACTCATTTCTAAACAAACGGAATATAAACCGCCAATATTCAGCTCATTTAGCTCATATATCTTTATTCTATATAAAGTGAACCCACTAGTCAGAAGATTTGTATACTGAACGTGTGCGTGTATATATATACCTTGACCAAATAAGATTACAGTTTGAACATACAAAATTCTATGCGTTCTTATGGTAAATGTTGTAATATCATACAAAATCAATTTCGAAAGCAATGAATAAATGCTTCACAACAGGTTAAAAATAGATAGATCACTTGGCATAGTTTTGTGTTGCCTAGAGCTCATCTTTGTTGTTTGTTCCCTTCTACCTCTTTTGGAAGTTGAATGCCTTGATGGAGACGGCAAAGGTGAAGGCGAAGAGGATGGCAAAACCGGCAACCACCCCACCAACAACTCCTAGGAAATCATGCTTGAAACCCAAGTGAGATTGAACATACTCCTTGACCGTCGACGAACCATCGTGGAATTGCTGGTCTACGTCTCCGAATTGCGACACAACCAACCCGTACAAGGTCCATGCAACAGGGCAGGTCCAGTAGTACCACCTCCACCAGATGGGGATTCTCTGCAATGATCAAACACAATGATATGAGATCATGATCGGTGTTGATACGAAACCATGTAAGGAATTGAATAGAGAATATGTCTCACCGGTCTTGGGATGAGGAATCCGGAGAAGAGATTCCAAATAGAGTAGAAGGCAGCGGCGACAATGGAGGCGATGTGGTGGTTTGGTGTGACGGCCACAGACATCATCCCGTAGAAAGTGAAGTACATAAGGGTGAAGAACATGAAGAAGAGGTACCATAAGAACTTGGCTACTGTCCAGTCGAATCCGATCATGGCATACACAATCACTCCGTAGACTAAGGCTTGTGCGAAGATGTATGGTATCTCAATCAAAACCTAAGAATCCCAAAGTATATTGCAAGTTAGAACACATAAAGAAAATAGGAGCACTTGGAAAAACTATTAGACATATGAGATTCTTATAGTACCTGAGCAAGTGCATATGGCATAGCAGAGTACATCCCGGCGGCTTTTTCTCTATAGAAAACGGTTCTTTCAATCGACACAACGGGTTGGACTGACGAAGAGTTTTGGACACCGATAAAGAGGACAGCAGCGTACATGGAACCCATGGCGTTGATCAAGTCTTGTTTCTTGTCACTGGAAGGAGATGAGAAGGGAAATTATGTCAATATAATGGGGGGTAATTTTTTTGGCATAGGTATGGATTGAATCATTGAATAGAGTTATAAGGGAGCTTACAATTTCTTTCCGAGATCCCAGAAAATGGATCCGAACAAAAGGGCAATCCCAATGGTGAAGAGCATCCTCACTGCGGTGTAGGGTGGGTTTCGCCAGTACGACAAGTGTTGCTTCCAAAGGGTGGCCATGATCTGCACTTGGAAGGGTTGTGCAAACTGGGTGGCGAAGTGGAGGTCTTGTGAGCCAGGGCGCGGTACGCCTAACTCTTGAATGAGAGCCTTGTTTCTCCTGTCAAATCATCAGCTAAATGAGATCCTTGCAAGGTTTTGTTAACAAGTAAGTTGCAAATTAAGGGTTTAAAGACTTGTGTTGTTTTTACCTGCATAAATCTGAGTTTTTGTATAAATCGGTGAAGTCTACGCCTAAGGCAAGTTCTTGTGCAGGAGTTGTGACCTCCAACATCCATGTAGCAGGGTTGTAACCGTCCTTGATTTTCGGTACCCCGGGAATGCTCTGATGAGGTGAAATTCGGTATGTTAATCAAGGAATCATGCATTTGAAAACACTTTTTTTATATGAAGATCTGAGTTCAAAAATTCACCTCAAAGTACTTGATAAGATGACAAGAGTTGTGACCCAATGGACCGACGTATATCTCTTGCCCTCCTCTCTTCAACAAGAACAACTGCATATATAGAAAGAGTCGTCTTAGATACAAGCTCAAAAAAATTTCAAGTATGTGTGATTGGGAGTTTTGAATGAATTTTACCTCATCGAAAGCCTCGAATATGTCGATGCTAGGCTGGTGAATGGTGCACACAACGGTTCTTCCTGTGTCGACAGTGTTCCTCACTGTCCTCATCACAATAGCTGCAGCTCTAGCATCCAGTCCAGAAGTGGGTTCGTCCATGAATATGATTGACGGGTTGGCCACTAGCTCAACCGCGATGGTAAGCCTCTTTCTCTGCTCTGTCGATAGACCAGTCACACCCGGTAGCCCAACCAATGCTCCTCTTAGTGTTTTCAGTTCCACAAGCTCCATAACCTCTTCCACAAACATCTGAAAAAACAACATCACAAACCCAAGTAAGAAACACAAGAACATCGTTCGATCATATATATATGTTGTTTTGAGTTACGAAAGTATAAGACACGAACACGAACCTTTCTGGTTGCGGTATCAACATCAGGAGACAACCTCAACCAAGCTGAGTAGATCAAGGATTCATAGACAGTGACATGAGGAGAGTGGATATCATTCTGTTCACAGTATCCGGCTATCCTAGCGAAGGTCTCTTGCTTCTTCGGGTAACCAGAAACCTTTATGTCACCGGTGATGTACCCTCCGGTTTTCCTACCAGCTAGAACATCCATGAGAGTGGTCTTACCAGCTCCACTGACACCCATAAGAGCAGTCAAGACGCCGGGTCTAAAAGCTCCACTGATCCCCTTGAGAAGCTCTAGCTTGTCATCGGTCACACCTTGTGCTCTGATTTCCTATAATGTATGATTCATACACATATCGGATTTATTGATTTTGAAGCTCCTAAAAAGCTTAATAGACAAACAATCCACTGAGAGAGCTTACCTCTGGCATGTCAACAGCGTATCTAACTTCGTCAAAGGTGATAGAGTGTTGATCAAAAGGAAGAACCATCCCTCTCTGTACCGGAGCATCATTGTTTTGGCCGCGTTGTGACAGCTCAATAGCTCCAGCCCTTTCCTTTTCGTCATCATCTTCTGTAAGAACTTGGGCTTGATGCTTCTCTAGTGCTGCAAGCAAATTGCAAATGCGCGCAGAGTTTAAGTACTTGGAATCCTCACGAAAAATGCGACACAAATAGTATTTGATGATCAAACTACTTACGGTCAAGGAAGGTGAGAGCCATAGTGTAGAGGAAGTTGAAAAGGAATACGTATCCAACCAATGCCCCCGCGCCAAGCCAGTACCAATACGCGTGTGGGAATATTCCACCATTTTGCAAGGTTTGTACACCTATGGGTGTTACTGTATCACCGGTTGCACTGAACTGTAAGAAATGAAGAAACCAAGAAAGATATCAAGATTCGAGTATGGTTATTTGGCATGATCTTCAAGATCCAATGAGGAGAAACTAATGGACTTACCTTATGCCAGCTATGGCCAAGGAACTCATTTACATTTATGGCATTTTGCGCATACATCATTGGCGACGTCCAGTAGCCCCAACGCCACCACTTCTTCACACTCTCTACACACACACACATATATATATATATAAGAAGGCGAAAAACTAATGTCACTCTAAACTTGTTTCAATAAATCTTGCAATGAAATCATAGTTTGCCAAGTGTTGTTGTTACCTCTTGTTAAGACGAATCCTCCCAAGGCGAAGAGCACCATTAGTGCAAAGGAACCAAATGTGCTAGCAACAATCATATTCCTCCCAGTGGCTCCAATCAATCGAAACAAACCAGACGACATCTGGTTAACGATTGCGAGCAAAAGGATCTGTTTGAACATCCTTCCAACATTCGGATCGTATCCAATGACATAGTAGGTCAAGCAGACCCATGTTATAACTTCCACAAAGGTCAAGGGTATCTTCAAGAGCCAAGTGGGGAGAGCATAAGCCCATGCAGGGAAGAATCGAAGATCTCGTTGTTTGTAGAACACCGGGAGCTTCGAAATGGTCATAGAAATCTCAGCCATACCAACGAACATGAGCATACTCACTGCGAAGAACAAAGAGCCCGAAAGGATGGGGCCATTGTCGAGGTTCTTGTGGAACTTAGTCCTGAAGAAAACAGTCATCGCGATACATCCCACAACTGCAAGCTGAACATAGACAAAAATACACAAGGTGAGATTGTTGTTTAATTAAGCCTATAAGAAAACTTAGGTTAAGTGTAATATATATATGAGGGAAAAGGGAATTACTTGGCAAACTTTGAAGATGTAGACAAAAGAACTTCTCTTCATAAGCAACCACTCCCTTGAGAGAGTTGCTTTAAAGATCTCTTTCGTACCGATACCATACTTATCAGTAGTCAAGGCTGCTGGATGGCTTTTGCTCCGGTCATAGGGAGTGGAGAGGGCTTCAGCTAGCCTTCTTCCGACATGGAATGAGTGGAAGGCCTCGGCAAACTCCTTGGAAGGGATGAACCGGTATGGCTCATTTGTTCGGTACCAGTATTGCTCTTGATCTTTTTGTGAAGTCACCTCTTGCAGGAAATCTGCAACTCCTTTCCTATCAGGGCACTTGAAGCCCATGTGTTCGAAGAACTCCAGCACATTTTCACGAGGACCTTGGTACACAACCATGCCATCGGAAAGAAGGATGATATCATCAAAGAGATCATATGTCTCAGGGGCCGGTTGTAGAAGGGAGATCACAGCTGTCCCATTGAGGATGTGCACAGTTTGCCTCAAAGAATTGACAATTTGGTATGTTGTTGAACTGTCCAAACCAGTTGAGATCTCATCCATGAACAAAGCCCTTGATGGTCCTACAAGCATCTCACCTACACCATCCGAAACTCCATTTAATTAGTCGTAATCCAACGAATATAGTCAAATTGATTTGAGGCTAACTAACTTACCAGTTGTGACACGCTTCTTTTGCCCTCCAGAGATACCTCGGATCATTTGATCTCCGACCATCGTATCAGCACATACATCTAGGCCTAAAATCTTTATAATGTAGTCGGTAACCAGGTTCTCCTTTTGCCCTTCTGCAGCTGCGGCCTAAAGCATTATGGAAAAACCAAAGGTAATTAAAGACCACGAAGATCGATTTCAACTATGCAAATCTTGTTCTTCGTATCGATTTCTTACCTTCATGAAGAGATCAAGATCAGGATCAGGCTTAATGTTGGCTTGTTTCTCACGCCTTGCTAACTCCGCTAACATCTCTGCAGATTGATAATGAAATGAGATTCGATTCAAACATCTTGAATTATGCCTACTCGAAAGGACTAAACTGAAACAACGCGCAAAATTTACCATATCGGTGTCCAACTCCTTGGAACCTTGCAGAGTAGGACAAGGTCTCCCTAACAGTCAATTCTCCCAAATGAACATCATGTTGGCTGATATACGCAGCTGTTCTCTGCGGAACAAACTCGTGCATCTCATGACCGTTGTATGTCACCTTTCCTTGGCACTACGATTACATAAAGCAATCAGTAATTGCAATGTCAATTTAAACAAATCTGGGAATCAAATTGAGTAATGAATCGATCAGCTTCTCTATGTATATATATATATAGATACCTTTAGTTCTTTGTCGAGTTTCCCCGACAAGGCCAGCAATAGTGTGGTCTTCCCTGAGCTCGGAGGACCCAAAAGCAATGTCATTCTGCATAGTTGAAATTACTATAGTTATGATGCAAATGCCTCCTATATCAAACTAGTGTGTGTAACGGATCGATCAAGATTTTTCGGTACCTGTTAGGCTTGATGACTCCGCTAACATCATGGAGGATATTGATGTGTTTCTTCCTGTTTCTTGATAAGTGTACAATACTCAATAACCCTTCGCCCAATTCTATTATGTAGTTGAGGAATGAAGGCAAAGCCCTGCTCCCAACATGAGCCTCTGCCTCGATGTCTAAGTGCTCGAACCTCACTTCAATAGTCGGCATATCAATCCCGACTCTGTTCGACCCAAAAAGCTAAATCTTAGATTTTGACAGTATTCACCTTTCTAAAACAAAAGCTTAAGAGACCGAGTAATTAATGTACCTGTCGATTCTGTTCTTGAGCTTCAGCAAGAACTTCTCGTTATCTTCCTCGGTGACGCGGATGAGCTTATCGAGAAGAGACTGCCTCTGGGGGAGGCCCAGCTCCTCGACGTCGACCTCGTTGCCGGGGCCGCGGGATCCCATGAGGATCCCCTTGCGGAGACGGTCGTAGGTGGGGAGCTTCTCGAGGGAGGCCCACTTGAGGGCGTCCTCGTCGTCCTCCTCCCTCGTCGAGCTGGAGAAGGCGTCGACGCCTGTGCTCCGCCACACCGAAGTCGAGCCGCTCCTCAAGCTGCCCGCTGGCCGGATGCTGCCCGAAGCCCTCATGCTGCTCCTCATGCTGCCGCTCAGCTTGTATAGGTCAAGCCCGGTGTCCTGCATAGCTGCTGCCCGGCGGTGTACACTATTATCTGATTTAGTCGATCAGTTATGTATTTACTGTTTAATTTCTTTGGGTTTTTTGTTGCTGTTTGTCTAAAGGAGATCGAATTGGGAAACAAAGAATGAATGAATGAATTGATGAAAAATGGGAGGGAGGGGGGAGAGGTTTTATACATGATCAATTACTAAGGCCGAGTCGGGTATCTGTCAATTTGTGTGACTTTTTGACGTTAGAAAATTCAATTGAGGGGTTTTCTTGGGGCCTTCCATTTATTTATCTTTATCTTTTATATTTTTAATAAGATGAAGGTTCTAATTTTCTTTTTCCTTTTTTCCTATTGTGAGTTGTGACCCGTGGTGGGGGTTTTTCTTTATTGGCTGCCGAAGCTTTACCGTGATTTGTAAGCATTTCTCAAATCCTCTAATGATTCGGTTCAACTTGTACAAATTATCCAAATAATTAAAGAAAAGTGGCCCTAATTATTTAAAATGTGTACTGTATAGATTAAAAGAGTGAAAAGACAGCTTTCTTTCTTTTAATTATTTTGAATATAGTAGTATTAGAATCAATTATCCAAATAATTAAAGATTTCAGGATTAGATCAGAAATAAAATCAATTATATTTGAAATCAAATAGGAAATTGGATTGAATTAAGCATTCTCGATTTGAAAAGAACTTAATAAACTTAAATAGATAAATCCTAAAAATATATTTTAAAACTACCGTAAAAATAAATCAATTATAGGAGTGTTTCTTTCCCTTTAATAAGAAGGGTAAATTGCAGAAAACCACCCTTAAAATGTACTCTTTTGCACAAAATCACCCGTTAAATCCATATTTGCAGTAAACTACCCTCTAAACCCCTTCAGTTAGCAAAGTCACACCCCAATTCAACTTCCGTCTAGGTTCTGTTAAATTATCGTAATTACCATTATACCCTTTATTTTTTTAAATCAAATTTATGAGTACATCACTCTTTTTTTTTCTTTTTTTTTTTAACAAAAGTGTTTTCATCTTCCTTCATCTTTGAAATCCCCTGCAGGTGTATGAAATCACCAAATTGATTTCTAGTTGGCTTGCTTGGGTTGATTCTATACTATCGTGATTCCTATTGAAGGTCGCATAAGTCATGGAATTTGGTGCCAAATGTTGTTCAGCTTGTTTGCCCTCTTTTGATTTTGCTTAGGGATTTGGCAAGAGCAAGCGACGTTGGTTTGGATGTCGAATTCGAACAGATTGAAATTCGAAATTTGTTTGCTTTGAGGAGCTTTGGATTTGGAGCATGTTGATCATTCTTGTCAGACTTTGGTTAGGCTTGAATTGCTGGATTCACAAATTAGGGTTCTTCGTTTTTTGCCCAGCTCGACACTCAAGATCTCGAATTCTCAACCAACCTAGTTCAAATTGGGCGTGGAGACTTATGAACTCAGGACTTAGAATAAAAAATCCACCAGAATCATAATGTTTTTTTGCTCTTTCATTTATCTTCTTCGTTGGGTCTCAGGGTCTTAGATCTGAAATATATGTCGATGACTAGGGTTCTACAGCTAGGTTCTTGGATGTCGTTTGATGAAGATAAAGAAGATGAGAGAGGATAAAGGAGTAAGGAGAAAAGAAAGAAAAAGAAGTCGCCTTTGTTCGGACTTGGGCGGATGAGATTGATCGGAGACCAAGTACGGAGGTGAGAGGTAGAAGAAAGAAGACTACTACTGTAGTGTTATTTTGTTTCTTTCTACTTTTTTTTTCTCATTAAATTTGATTAAAAAAAGGTTTGTTAGTTACAATAATTTAACAGAATCTAGACGGAAATTGAATTGGGGTGTGACTTTGCTAACGGAAGGGGTTTAGAGGGTGGTTTACTGCAAATATGGATTTAACGGGTGATTTTGTACAAAAGGGTATATTTTAAGGGTGATTTCCTGCAATTTACCCTAATAAGAAAGCATTTGAATGTGTGACCATTTATCAACAAAGTTAATAAGATCTTACTAAAAAATGATATTAGAGTCGTTTGGTATATAATTTGAAAAGGTAAATAGAAATGAGGTGAATATAATCTATTTGTAATCCGAGGTATATTGTTTAAAATTTTAATCATTACTTCCATCTCCTAATTTTTCATACAAAATTTGGCTTGTTTTTCTCTTTTCAATCATCTATTTGAGTAAGAGGTAATCATTTCTTCTATATAAGTACTCCTGTAACCATTACTCTTTTTATCTTATTTTTATGAAAAAATGAGCATTAATTCTTTGCTTCATCTAAGAGTCCAGACTAACAAAATTTCTCTACAATATATTTTCCTATATAAAATTTATTTTTATTCTATTTACCTGACACGTGTTTGCCTCTCGTTAACGGCCCGTCGGATATTTTCCAATATTCTTATATACTATATTTGATATATCTAGACGTATTCAACTAGCTTTTTGCATTGTTCTACTAAAGATATCCTTTCAAATTTGTTTGGAGAAGAAATAAAATGAATTAGATTAGATACTTGATTGGAGTAAACCATGACGTACATCATGATCCATGTATAGAATAAATGAAGTTAGTTATGAGTTGGATTTTCAACTCTTTTTTTTTTTGTCTAACTGAGAATTAAAAAAAGCCACAGAAAGAAATGATTTATACTGTAGTGTACTGCCAGTCTGCCACCATCGTTGAATGAATTAAAAAATTGTTTTATTTCTTGTCCTCCATCACTACCTCCGGCCTTACCACTGTTGATATTTCTCCCGTTACATGCTATCTTTAATTTTATTATTCATTAAAATTATATACCACAGTATATATAGCATCAATGTTTTCTTTGAAGGGTTGAAATTTCACCTTTTATAAGCTGACTTTCAGTTCTTTAAACTTTAAACAGCAGCTTCACTTTATTACTAAGAATTGTTGTTATTAATAAATGAATTCTTGCTTTCATTTAATTTGATTTATACACCTTGTTTAATTCTTGCTCACTATAGTGAGTAAAAATATGTTATTTTATGATGTATTTTTAATCAAATAAAAAAATTGTTTGAGATATTTTATTGTTTAATTTATACAACGTTGTTTTTTTTCATTATAATTAGTAGATTATTAGTTATATATATTTTTTTTTTTTTAAATGTGTAATAAATAAAACTCTACTTGTATAATTTTTATTTAAAATAAAGTGAATAACTTGTTGAGCAGAAATTAAAACGTGTGGTCAAACTGGTCAATGGTCATGATCAGACTTTCTAGAGAGCTTCAACTTATTTTGTTTATTTGGAGGCCGACCGGGTTCGAACTTGGAACCATTTGCACTTGCACCCGTTAAACCCGGGGAGATATATCGCCTTCTAGAAGCAAATACAAAAAAGGGTATATTACATACATGGAGTATCTCAATCTTTAAAAAAGTTTATGTTTATATCCTAAAATGTACGGATTTTGTAGAATACCCTTTTTTTTTTTTTTTATCCTTTCCAGTTCAAGTGGGCTTAGCCCAATCTACATCTGGATCGGGTTACTATAGGCCCATTTAAAGGGTTGACCCTCCCACTCACAAGCGTCTCCATATTTCCACAGGGATTCGAACTTCGAACCTCAAGACATGAGATGTAGGCCCATAACCACTACACCAACTTGAATATCCTAATTTTTGTATTAATTAAGTTGCGACCCTCTATAAGTAAATCTTTATAGTTTAATGTACGGTCTTTCTATCCTATACCTAAAGGCATAGGATAAAAAATCCAATTGGAAAAGATTCTCTACCAAATAAGATAAAGCATCGACCCTAAAAAATTAATTTTTAAAAAAGTTAAAATAATTAAATTAAGGTTAATCATTCGTAATTAGGCTTCTTATCATATGTCTTGGGGCGTAGCATAGAAAATCCGTTTAATATATCTGAAATATAATATAGAAAGTTGTCAGAAAGATATTACTTGAGTATTTTTTTAGTGTATTTAAAGCAGAAAAAATTAGAGAAAATTTGCGTTTTTGGACATCTACAAGGTTTTAATTAGGTCATTAGCTAATTTAAATATTTTTTTAGGAGTTTTGACCATCCTCGAATGTTTTTTAGGTCAGTTAAAACCGCCTCCTCTCCGCCTGACCTTCCTGACGTTCCTGTACCTCCTCCCCCTCCGATAGCCCTTCGTTCTCCTCGGCTGCTCCTTCTCCGACCGAGAAACCCTCGGCGTCCTCGTGGCCGTCACCGTCTTCGTCAACCCGAAACTCCCTGGCGCCTTGCTCACTCTTGCTCTCTCCGTTCCGGCCTGAGACCCAAAGTCTCTCCCTGTCTTTCAGATCCGAATATGCCAACAACGGGGAAGAAAATTGGGGACTGCCACCGTATAACCGACGCCAGATGATGCCGCTTCCGTATCGCTAGTGTAAGTTTTCTTCTCCGACCAAATCTCTTTATCGGATTCTAATTTTGCTTCCTGCTTTTCGTTGATTTTTGCATCACCATGGCCGATGGATGTCGTGGTTTGAGTATTACCTCCATCTTTCTCCTTTTTTTGCCTCTTTGTATTGTCATCGTGTAATCGATCACCTCTGCGAGCTTCAATTTGAAACTAGTAGTAATTTTGAAGCGGATGTGTTCGCCTCTTGCTGTCTCTTCGAGAATGCGTTCTCAACAAGGTGAACATAATCTCTCTCTTGGATCTCAATTCCACTTTGTGTTTGGTAACAGGTTTTGCTTGATCCCTAATTTGGTGTTCTGCACTATTTCTCAAATCAATTGAATTTTTGGTTGCTTGTTCAAAGATTGGAGCATATTGATAACTCAGATTACAACTGTTTGGTTTGATGAAATTGTCTTGTCTCCGATTACAACTGTTTTCGATTCCGTCTTGATTTTGTTGGGTGCTGAAACTATCTTGTCTGCCAACTATTCGATAAAATGCCCCAGTGAAATGTTTACTATTGAGGCTAATGTTCGTCACTTTTTTTGCGATTGAATTTGTTCAAATTTCACTTTTTTTTACATTTAACATCTTAAACTAATCTAGAAGCTTCTAGTTTTACATTGACATTCACTCATACTAATTTGTTTAGATTTAGAGTGCAGAGCGAGAACTGATTTGGTTAGAATATTGGATTCAGAAATTGCAATTGGTTTTGACTCTCGTTTGGATTGAATTAGAGAACTGATTTGGTTAGATTATTAGATTGAGAAACTGCAATTGGTTTTTACTCTCATTTGGATTGAATTGAAGTGTTAATTGTGGTTTCGAGTCCTTAGACTCGTTGATTTTGTTTGATTTAGATTGGTACTACGTATTATTTTCTAATTTGCTTTTTTTTAGGTTTGGTTTTGATTTAGATTGGCTCTCGTTTGGATTGAATTGAAGTGTCAATAGGGAAGGTTACATTATGTGTCTTTGATACTAAGCTCAATGTCACTGATGAAAAATCAGCTTTAAGCCATATTGCAGATTCCAAATGAGACTTGGGAAGTCCATCTTCCTGTAGAAGAGTCCACCTAAGATTCCTGAAATAGCTTTATGCATTAACTTTGCTAGAGAGAAGGATTGGTCATCACTAGTTGCAGTCCGTGGTGATTCATGGTTGTTGTATGTTGCATTTTAATTTGGTGCTTGCTTTTGTTTTGGAAGCATGAGAGGTACTTTCTTCTTTCTTTGATTGCACTGTGTAGAGTAATATTACAGATTATGTTGCTATGTCATTCTACAAGTTTGAAAATGCATGTATTTCTTCTAAAACACATGAGATGAAAGAGTTATCATTGTATATTGAAACTTGATATCTCTATTGTCATCTCTATGCAAAACCACTTTGAGTGATGGTTTATTTTTCAGCTTTAGTGAGAGCATTGGATGATTGCTTCATTTCTTCTGGACATTTAGCTTATTTTAGGGCCAATCCGCTCCTATATTGTTCGTGTATTTGTGGCTGCAAACCGTAGCGCGTTATGATTCTTTAATTGTACTAGCTAGGTGATAACATGTTTTTAACTTCGCTTGTGTTTGGTACACAACCGGTCCCAAGCCCGGAAAAAAGAAGGAGGGGAGACATGTTATGTGGTATTTCATATTATAAGATTCTTAAATGTCATCAATAAAAATATCATCAATGAAGTGTAATCACATTTTATGCCCTTATGTCATCAATCGTATAAAAATGTTATCAATTGTATAAATACAAATGTCATCAACCAAAAATGTCATCACAAATGATTGAGATCAATAAAGTGTAATCACAAATGTCATCAATGAATAAAAATGTAATAAACATGTCACCACAAGTGATTGCATCAATGAAATGTAATCACAAACGTTTCAATAGTGAATAAAAGTAGAATCGATGAAAATTTATCGATATACAATTGATTAAATTAAAAAAAAAATGACATCAAACGATTCGATTAAAAAAGTAGCATTAAATAATTACATTAGAAAAATGGCATCAAAACACTAATTTGAAAAAGTTGCATCACATTAAAGAAAAAAAAGTCATCAAAACAGTACTTGGAAAAATATGGCATCACGGTAAAAAAAATATATAATAAAAAAATTGACTTTAAAAAAGTGTCATCGGTAGTAAAAATTGACTTTAAAAAATTGGCATCTATGATCGGCATGGCATCACAGTACACAAAAAATGTCATCAAAGTTTGAAAAAAATGTCATTAAAATGTGGCATCAAAGCGAAAGTAAAATGTAATAAAAAATTGAATCAAAACGGCAAAAAAATGGCATCATAAAAATGTCATCACTAAAAACTAAAAAAAAATCACATGAGTTGGTTAACGTTGACCGGTCAACGCTGACCAGTCAACGGTTAACTCATTGACCATTGACTTTAATACCCCATTTGGGGAATGGACTACCCAATCTAATTAAATAAGTTTCTTATCTAATTAGCTAATTGAAGATTCTAAATAGCCTAATTACCTAAATCACCCAAGAAATTATAATAGAAATTTATTGTTGGTATTTTCCATATTATTTGTATATTTTCTATCGTCATCTTTATGGTTGAGTTCGATTCAATTCCTACTTTATATCTCATCTAAATAGTCAAATTTATTCATAGAAAATAAAGATTCAATATATCCCAAATATTAATTGGAGTCTTTTGCAGCTATTTCCCCTCAAATATTGGAGTACTAGTATTTTTTTTTACATTTTGCTAACCAATTATATTTATAATTATATCCCATAAGAATAATTACTCTTTTTATATCCTTATTATATATTTTATTACTTATTTGTCTAATAAAAAAGCATATAATAAAATAAAATATCTTTATTTTATTTATTATTTAAAAATAAAAAATATAAATATCACAATAAAATATGCATCATTTTAACCTAATTGTTAAAAAATAATGCACATTTATTAAAAGTAATACGCATTTTATATTTTATTTCGCATCAATCATTTAGACCAAAAACAATACACATTTTTTTATTTTTCGTGGGCATCTATCATTTTGGCCAAAACGACCCACGACATATATATATATATATATATATATATATATATATATATATATATATATATATATATATATATATATATATATATATATATATAATATACATCATTTTAATTATATCCATTAATTTTCTGAAAATGTGCGTCATCCTCACTCACACCTTCACCACAGCCTCCATATATGATATACATATATAATAATAAAAAAATAAAAAAATCTCATTTCAATTTGTTCACGTGTTATAATTAATATAGATTCCTAGTGTACATGGTTGAACAAAGATATAGGAGACATTAATATATTCAACTTATCATATATTCAAGGAGTTAGTTGAAAATTGATGGAATGTAGTAAATAGAGGAGCACATCAAAATCAACTAGAAGCGGTCAACATCTAGAACGTTGGAAAGTTGTCTAAATTGTCACGGGTCATACATGGATGTTGGATCCGAGTGGCTGCTTTCCTGTTCATCAATTTTGGATCTTAATTTCTCATTCATTCAATTTACTTAATCAATTTCTACGATTTAGTTCCACGAAACTTGAATTGCGTACTAAGACTTTAACTTCATTAATTGATGTTGATATTTCACAATATTATTTGTGATCGATATGTCCTAATTAGTTGTTGTTTTTTGCTGTGTTAGAAAGATCAACTATATATGGCGCGATTAGAAGTGCCCATTAAAAAAAAAATTGATTGATATTTTCGAACTCGATTCTTGATTCTCTGCATCATTACTAGTCAATATGCGCCCGCCCCATTTTTTAAAAAAATAAATAAATATTAGCTAAAAAATAATAAAATATTATGTATTTGTTTATTTGAATAATGTTATTGAAAATTATATGTAAATGAAAAATTTAGTCTATTTAACCCATTCAAATTTTAATGTCTGATTTTATCTGAATAATGTTTTTGTGTTTCTCAAATGCCTTAGAGGTGTGTACATGTTTTACTAGTTCAAGAGGAAGAAAAAAAAAAGGCTTCAAGGAGCTTGACTATCTAGAAGAAGAACAAGGAAAAGTAAGAAATGATATATAATACTGTAGTATTGGCCTAAGTCCTACATTAAGAAATTCATAATAAAATGGAATAAATTAGGTCAATAAGTTTCAATTAGTGGACTGTTCTCTTCCTGTCCCTTTCCTATATAAATGAGGTAGCTAATGACCTGTCAATTCAATTGAGCGCATTGGATTACCCTGTTACTCTGTTAGTTTGGGTTGTATTCAGATCAGGTAAGATTAATTAATTATTATGCATATAAAACTGAGTTTGGATTACACTTTTATACTGTATTTATTATTCTTGTAGAATTTAAATACTTTGGCCATGATATTTTATTATTTTGAAGTGTTGGCCTGGTCTGGTGTGTTAGATTTCAAATAATTTGAGATTAGATGAATTTGTATTTCAATAATTTCAAATTCCAAACATGAGCCCTTGTATAATTTGTAAGCATATGCATTATTCGGTGGCTTTAACCGAGATACATTTAGGGTTCGTTTGATTCAATTTTTAGAAAAGCAAAGGAAAATAAAATTAATATAATTATTAAAAAATTTAATCACTAATCTCTTCTTCCAAAAAATAACATTGCCCCTCTTATATTTTATTTTCATACAAAAAATAGCATTATTTTATCATCTAGATATATTTTCCTATACAAAATTTGTTTTCATTCCGTTTATTTTACATGCTTATACTAAACGAGCCCTTAATAAGAATGGTATATTCACATGATTTAATATGAGTTGAATATCTAATTAAGGATAGGGAATTGTCAATAAAGTACGTTACTTATTATAGGCATTCTCATTAGAATAGGGATTGAGCATAAGTATATACCCAATGTATTATAGATATACTACATGGCATGGTATAATACATCCATAAATATAATCATATACCTAGGGGTGGGCACAAATTCCGCAAATCCCGGGTCTATTCCAGTCCCGTCCCGATCCCGATCCCGGTGGGAGTTGAAAAAAAAAAGTGAATCCCGTCCCGCAAAATTTACGCGGGACGGAGATTCTTCATTGTTCGAATTTATGAGATTGAATCTGAGAATTGATTTGAGAGAAGAGAGATTATGGAATGGAGGGTAGAAGATGAATTTTTGTATGTGTGTATTGCTTGAATCCGAGTCTGTTACAACGAGTGTTTATATGGTTAGACAATACAGATTTGGGCCTTATAACAGAAACTACAAAATAGGCCCAACAACTAACAGCTCTAGTTTGTTGAGTTTGTTGTAACAAACCCAGAAGCAGCGTCGGAAGCTTCTTCTTCCTCCAACATTCATCCCGCAAATCTCGTCCCGTCCCGCATATATATATTATATATTTTTTATATTAATATATTATATACGTAAATACAGTATATCTAAGTATATATATACATATCATATATGCAGTGTATATATGTTAATATATATCCAGTATCAATGTATATATCGAATTATCGATGTATATCATGTAGCTTATATATGCAGTATATATCATACAGTGTGTCAATGCAGTGTATACATAAGTATATATCATATATTCTATCAAAAAAAAAGTATATATCATATATTTAGTGTATATATATAATACACTGTAAGGAACTATAAACTATACAAATATTATAAATTTATAAGTGTTATGCCTTTTAGAAATTGGAAAATATTAGAGAATTTAAAATATTTTTTTTATTTGAGGAACAAGGCCCGTCTCGTCCCGTGAGGGATAGGACCCACGCGGGATTGAAAAAAAAAATAGAGAATCCCGTCCCAGAAAAATTACGCGGGACGGGACGCGGGACGACCCCCATCCCGTCCCGTCCCGTCCCGCGTCCACCCCTACATATGGAATGACCTCCTCCTCTCACAATCTCCGTTGTACCGGGGTGAGGGGCGCTCGAGATGAGCGGTTTCATCTTTTGGAGCATATAGCTATTGACCTCTTGATTAAGCGCATTGGATTAAGGTAAGGTAAGACTAATTAATTATGTATATAAGTATATAACTAAGTTCATTAGTTTCGATACAATTTTGTTTTTTTATATGTGTAATTATTGTAGAATTTAAATATTTTGTCCGAGATTATATTATTTTGAGTGTTGTGTGTCCTAGATTTCAAATAATGTGGGGTTAAGTTAGATTATTTTTGTGTTTCAATAATTTGAGATTCCAAATTAACACATGTCTTAATTTGTAAGCAGATGCATTGGGGATTAGTGAATGAGCATAAATGACACGATACATTAATTATAGATACCACATGGATTGGTCCTACATTCATAATGCCTCTTCATAAATCTAATATTTACATATTTGGGTATTTAAAGTTCACTACCTTTTTAGTTGGAAGCAATGTGATGTTCAACCTTTAGTTCCCGGCTCAAATTTATATTACAATGTGCTTTTTTAATAGTGAATCTTGATATAGAATTAAAAAAATGTTTATATAATTGTCATCCTAACTCTTTTTTTTTTTTTTTTTTTTGTTGGTCTTATTCATTAGTTTTTTGTAAATCCAATTTGACATCTAGTTCACATAATATCTTATTCAAATTCGAATATTGCAGATATACAAAGGAAGGCGAGTCATACGACATGTCCATTTTGAGATTACAAGGTCTCACTCCACTCAAATCTTCGACATAAACCCTTCAATTTTGTGATTAAAAAGGGGGGAAGGAGGGGATCATCACATAATAACTGGGCTAGTTGGACCCTATATGATGTGCAATTTATGAGAAGAGGCCCAAGTCCAACGTTTTATATTGGGCCGAACATTGTGCAATACATCAAACAACATAACCAACCTTACTTGGCCCACCATGCTGTTTTATCTTCAAAACGGTTTATTGATGGAGCTTCAAGCTTGTTAGGGAGAGGCTCCAAGACTACTAGGAAGATCTTCAAATCTATTATAGTTGTAGTTTTGAAGGTTTGTTTTTGAATTTTGACAGAAATTCATATATATTCAACTACTCTTTTAGATTTAAAGTTAGTTTAAATCTAACTAAAGTTCATACATTTTATTTGGATAGATAATACTATTATTTCTAGGGATTTACATTTATATATATATATATATATATATATATATATATATATATATATATATATATATATATATATATATATATATATAATTTGGTATTGATAGCAGTATTGGTTAATTAAAAATAGATTGGTGGAATGGTGGTGTTGATTTGCAATTTGACATCATTTTTTTTTCAATCATTTCAAGATTTTCATAAATTTAATTGCTTTTATGAAAGAACAAGTTTTAAAACAGTCTCTCTACACAAATATAAAAATCTCCAACATTGTTTAATTTTGTTTTATTGAATGGAGACCTCTCATATTAGAAATATCATTTATGGATATAGTTTAAAAAATCTTAACCATTTACTGAATATTTAATTGTTTAGATTTTTTTTTTTGTTTTACATTTTTTTTAGGATTTAATATTTTATATTAGTCTAACTACTAGAGTAACTCTATTATGAAAATAAGATTACTCATTTTAACATTCAATTATTAAAAACTCTCACAATAATTTTGAACAAGAACATGGTAAGGATCCAAAGCTGGTGCTACCAAAAAGTATGGGGGGCCTGGGCCAGTAGTAAGCTTGGCTCAAACGGTCGAACGGTGTGTATTGACTAATGACTATTGAGAGAGTTTGGACAGTTGAGCTTTGAATGAATGAATTAAGAAAGAGACCTTTTTTCTTAGGATTCCTTGTGTTTCTCCCTCTTTTTTATCTTGTGGTTTAATTATATAGTTAAGACACTTTGACCTACAAATTTCACCTAGGTAAAGGAAAACTCTAGGTGTAACCATCTAGTAACCGAGCGGTTATCCTTAAGGGGTCGTTTCGTATTAATATCTAGATATCAGATATCAGCCCCGATATATAATATCTAGTGTTTGGTATAGACAAATATCGATATCACTTAATATGATATACGATATCTAGTGTTTGATATAGACAGATATTGATATCACTTGATATCTAGATATCAAATTTGGGCATATTTGATATACTGATTTTGAGGGGTATATCAGTATATCACTTGATATCGAGATATCAACATATGTCGATATCGTGATATCACCGATATAGCGGAGCCATAGTTTTCCAGTAGACATATAGGATAGGCCCTCTTTGCCTCCAGCAAGTCATCGTTATACCTTCTTTAACTTCGTATTTGACATTTAAGTGAAAAGTTTTAAATGTTTTAAAATTTGATTTACAATAACCATGTTATGTCTCTTAATAAATTTAGAATGTTATTATATTTTAGTTAACTTGATATTCTCATGTCATAAATTGACATATATAATATCGGTACAAGTACAATATATAGATACACATAAACAAATGACAATATTTGTGGGTCCACACATTCGACCACTGAGCGCATCATGCGCATCGGAACCGAGCACACAAGACCAGTGGGATTTCATTTTAAAACCAATTAGCAATATGAGAAGTAGCCCACTGATTTATATATAAGGCTTAGATTCTTGTATTTTTCGATATGGGACAAACATCCTTCACATCACAATACTAATTTACCCGTAGAATAGTCTAAACCACATGTCCAAATTTTATATCCTTTAAAATTTTTATGCGTCTTCGTCTCCTAATGTACCGCTGACCTGTGGTGTTGCTTTTGGGTAGCGCTTGGCTTCGTTCGTCGTCTATGTCCGCATCTCTTCTGGTTTAGTTGGACTTAGTTTCGCTTTATAGAGCTCTTTCGCCTGTATCTTACACCTTCGTTGTATTTTTGTTTCGTTATCAGATACTGGTCTCGAATTTTTTCCTAATTAAAAAAAAAAAACTTATAGCCACAATTTGTCAGCAATCTAAATAAAAAAAAACATAGGTTAAATTAGAGTTATGACTTTACGAGTTATGACTACTTTCAAAAGCTTGGCCCCACCAATTAATCTAGCCGTTACACACTCCGCGTTTCAAAAACAGAGACTGAACCGTTGGGCAATTTCTTCCCCAGCAAAACACCTCATCTTCTCCATTCTCAAGCATTCACGCACTTCCACAGAAACAAACAAATCAAATAAACAATGGCGTCTCTATACAGATTCTCTGACGACGAGATGAAGGTGGACGAGGGGCTTGGCTACCCAAGAGCTTACGCTAAGCTCTGTAGGGATAGAAGCCTCAGTCCGTACAGCCATGGCCCTCCTTTCACCTTCACGCCGTTCCCTCTCCAGCCTCAAATGGTAGTCTTTTATTCCCTGATAAGTTCCAGCTTGCTGCAGTTTGTTTATTTAAGTTCGATTTTGTGTGGCTACGTTCGGATTAGGGTTTTCAAATTATGATGATCCGAAAATTTCCTTTGGGGGATTTGGGCGCTCGAAATTTAGGGATTTCATGGATTTTAAGCTATTCAGCTTGTTCAAAGTATCGATCTTTATTAATATAGTGAAGAACTTTAAATTTGAATTTGAATTGATGAGAAAATGGCCCTCTGTGGATCGTTTAGTTACTCAAATATCAGTTTCAGCACTCAGAATTAGGGTTTCAGTTCATGATGATCTGGAATTTTCCTTTTTAGGAATTTCAGGGCTATTCAACTTGTTCGATGTGTTGATCTTTATCGATCTGCAATGGATTTCCAAATATGAATTTGAATTGAATAGAAATTGTCCTTCTATCGATCATTTAGTGACCCAATTTATGTTTTAACTCAAAATTAGGGTTTCATTGTTTGCGCTTCATGTTATTATGGTCTTTTGCAGGCATTGAGAGAGCAGGAATTGGACGAAATGTTTCCGATCATTGACCTTCACGCAAAACCAACTGCGAAACCCAGAATCTTCCTCGGATTGCTCTGGAAGCAGCTCAATCATCTCGGGTAACTAATGCTGTCAGATGAACCCATTAAGCTCTCATATTTTGTGATATGGTTGCAATCAAATTACTGTTTATACTTCGAAGTGTTAGCTTCTAGAAATTGAATTGGGATGTTTTTGAAAAGATCCCTGTGATGGATCAGATATTCAGATTCAATATTTTAAATAAACCAATCAAAAGGAAGAAACTTTAATGGCAAATTAAACATTGTATAATTCCTGATCTATTGATTTCTAGAAATGCTGGGTTTGATCCTGCCATGTTTCGGGTTGACCCGTATGGAAATGTTCTCTACTACCATGCTGATTCAGCTTCTCCTCTTGCCTGGGAGATTGATCATTGGTTTCCTTGCTCAAGTAAGTCCATATTCATACCTCTTTATCTGCAGCTGTTGTTGGAATATTCCTGAATTTTGGTTTTTGTACTGTATATTCACTATCATATTGTCCTCAAATGCGGCGTGAGATTCAGTTCAATTATAGTTTTGCACTGCAAACGTTGCAGGAGGAGGATTGACAGCACCTAGCAACTTAAGAATTCTTCAATGGCAAGTCTTTAAACGGAAGCACAACAAGCTCGAAATCTTAGTGCCATGGTGGGATCTGCAACTGGGTATTTCCATTAACCAGTTCTTGTCCATCTTTGCTGCCACCAACAGTGATTTCAGGTCTGCGTTTCCCTTGTCAATTTTAAACAATCACAAGTAGTTAACACCTTAGATGCTAATCTGTTGAGCATATACCTTGCAGGCACAGGGCATTCTCGCTGCTGTTCAAAGAAGGGCCATGTGAAGAGCTAAACGAGACACAATCTGTTGATTCGCATAACTTTCCTCAGCCGTTTGTTGAATCAAAAGAGAGAATTGGCCTGGCCCCAGCTGCTGTTGTTGTTACGCGGAAGGATCCTTATGATGCTATGAAACCAAGGCTTAGCACACCCATCATAGGTAGCATTTTAAATAAATGGAATTACAGTTTCATTGGTCATCAACAATGTTGATTCTAAGTTACAAATTTTTCTGTTGACAGCTACAACAAAATCAAATCATGGCCATGTGCTGAGAGAGAATGAGCACCTGGATATGACGACAAACCCATATCAGGCCATAGTGATGGCCCGGGATTCCTTGAAGCAAAGGGGGGAAACTTCAAAGATGAAGGCAGAAATTCGTAGGCTGGATGAGGAAGTGATTGGAATGAAGCAAAGGAATGAAGAGGAGAAGGTAACCATTCAGGACTTGGAGATGGAGCTGATCAAGCGTAGAAGACGGGTTGAGAAGTGTCACCGACTGGCTGAGACACAGTCTTCTTATAGAGCTATGCTTGAGAAAATGATCCGAGATGCAATGCATCAGTAAGACTCCAATATCCTCTTTTCTTATGATGTTTAGCCTTTGTGATGGACAAGGTCTTGATTTTATAATGAAATGACATTTTCTTCTTTGGCTTTTGACAGGAGTGTGGTTTACAAGGAACAAGTTAGACTAAACCAAGCTGCAGCTAGTGCTTTAATGGCAAGGCTCGAAGCGCAAAAGGCCATCTGTGACTCTGCTGAGAAACAGCTCCACAGGAAATTTAAACAGAAAGAAGATCTTGAGAAACAGATACAGCCTGATTCAGAGCAGGCAAGGAAGAGGTCAAGGATAGATGAAACTCTGCGAGAAGACTGTAACGCATTGCTTTGTTTGCCTGCTCCTTCTTCAGCTCACAAGGAACTAAGGAAGTTCCTTGAAGAGGAGCAGAAGTTGTCTGAAGCAAGGCTCTTGCTTACTGATCAAAGTAACCCAGGGGAGATTGAAGAACTGGCTGATGATTCTGATGGAGCAATCAAAGTTGAAAATCAGGTTGATGGAATGGGAGAATCGAAGAAGTTCAATATCCGGCTTCCCTTTGTTCATGAGCCAGAGATCGGGGAGGAGGAGGATGAAGAAACCCGAAAGGAGAAGGGCAAGGGAAATGTAGAGAAATGGCTCCAGATGCTGTTGGGAGACAATGGCACACAAGAATTTGATCAGCTTAATACTGAATCGACCAAGGAACCACCTAAAGAGACAAAAGTTCCGGAGCCTCTTGGACCAAGATCAGTTAGCACCCCAAGGAGGATCTCTGTGTCAAGCCAGCAAGCTAATGAAGCCAACAGATTCAGAGGAGGATACGAGAAGAGGA
Organism: Persicaria tinctoria; assembly: GCA_037127255.1. Taxonomy (NCBI): domain Eukaryota; kingdom Viridiplantae; phylum Streptophyta; class Magnoliopsida; order Caryophyllales; family Polygonaceae; genus Persicaria; species Persicaria tinctoria. The sequence goes on along the minus strand of JBANSL010000013.1, from coordinate 7,235,729 downwards.
AGAGCTTTGAAGCGAAAGAGAGGCCCGAAAAAGGTGCAAAAGAAAAGGGGATAGCGAGGAGTGAGAGCGCAAGGGCGTTCAGGCCAATCCCATCTTCTCCTTCAATGATCTTGGGGATGAGAAAGGGAGTTGATTGCATAAGGAAGAAGCCATTGGTGGTTGGTGATGAAGAGAGTGATCAGGAAAACATCCCAACTAACAACAGATTCTTCAGGTCTCCCTTCAAGTCTACCAACAAGAAATCAGCAAGAATATGAGTTCATATCAAATTGCAATTTGTTACATTTGTTAAATTATTTCTCTTGAGCCTTTCTTTCACTGCTTGAGAGTGTGTAACATAAGCTAAATTGCCCCTTTTAGCTGAATAATCGTGTATTCGTGTGTGCCCTTTGGAGTGTATTCTGTGATTAAAAGAGTGATTGCTTGTAAGCAAATGTGATTTGCTCCTAGTTTGTTTGAGATACAATCATATTGAAACTTTGCAGAGTCCTTGTTCAGAACTTTTAGCAGATCATAGAAAAGATGTTTCCGAACAACAGAACAAGCGTCTGTGTCTTTCGTGGCTAACCATTTTCGGATGGATCAGCTCGTAAAAAGACTCTTACAAAGCCAGAGTCTTGCTAACGAAATGAGCTCGAAAAAACAGATCCGAAAACCATTAGATATTTTAGGCTCAAATTGCTTCAAATGCAACCAACAGTGGTGGGCATCGCTTTAATGGGAAGACAAAGTTAAGGAATCATTGAATATTTGCATACCATTTTAGACAGTGACTTGTGAGGCGATGCAGCAGACACACAGGTAATCACGAGGGAGATGTGATTCGAAATCCGTCGACTTCAGTCACTGATTTATAAACAAGTTGAAATTGAAAAATGAGTTTTATCGCAATAACAAGAGATACAACAAACACCTTTTTGTGTATACAATAAATGAATCACCAACCAACCAAACACAAGAAAAAGGAAATCCTGAACTGATCCTGAAGTACCAAACATCTAGACTTTTGAAAGCACCAATTTTAGGGTCTTCTACAAGATTACACCAAACCAAAGATGGGCAAACTTTGACAGACATTTGCGTTCTTGGGTGTGTAAAACACCACAGCCATTTGCCTTAACCATTTAGCTAAAGCTGATTATTCCCTTTTTAGACCAAAACCCTACAAATGAACAAATTCCCCACGAACCCGAGCCCGAACCCCGCCGCCTTCTCTACATTTTTTCAGGACATGAGGTCCCGTGATGACGGTTTCGGGGAGTCGCCATAGGCCGGGTTGAAGCTGGGGCCACCGGTAAGAGGGCCGTTCCCGGAGTTGTCAGACACGATCGGGATCTTGACGGCCGCTCTCTCCATCTCCTTCTCGAGCTCCTCCTCCTTTCGGAGCTCGGTGAACTGCTTGTCCAATGATCTAGCGGCTGCAAGCCAGGCGGTGACGATGAGCATGAGGATCCCTCCGAGGTAAGGGGTCGAGTTTGCGAGTGATCCGAAGGTCAGGATCATGAATTGCTGGATCAGAGCCCCTCCGGATTTGCCGAGGGGGTTGCACACCACGTCGATGGCTGCTTTCCCCTTGAGCTGAAAAAGGTTATATAGCAGTGTGGAATTTAAAATGAGATGCGTAGCAAGGAAGGTGCAGTCGAGAATTCGAAATGAATAGGGTAAATGAGTTCAGTGACAGGTGGTAGAATGCAAACCTTGGTTTCCTCATCCAATGGAATATACGCCATCTCTTTGCAAGGGTCGAAAAGACTGTACTTGGCACTCTTACTGAAGATGTTCTGCAAGGCACCAACATATACGGCTGCAAGGAGAGGAGTCATTCCAAACTGGGCGAGCATAGGAGCAATCGGTCCACCGAATAAGATCAATGAGAAGAATCCGACTCCGGTAAGGAGGAGGACAGTGGGCGTGATGCTAGCAGCGACACCCCAGCCATACTTGTCGAAAATGAACTGACTGACCAACATCATTGTGAAAGTTGCTATTCCAGTTGCTGTTGAGAAATCGCCCATGAAAGAAGAGTACTCGTTGGGGCTCGGGAACTGAAATGTTTAAAGGGGAATTAGATCAGATTTTCACCAGATTGGAAACTGAAAGGCATGTAATTAATGACACATAGGAAGACACTAGATCAAAAGGACAGCATCTGAAATGCAAACTTACCTGGGCCTTGAGCTTCGACTTCCATGTGACCTCCACAAGGTTAATGGAAATACCGTAAGCCACGACCAAGAGTGCAAGATCTCTAATATACTTAGAGGACACCAAAAACTTCATACTCTCCATGGTTCCCATCTTCACCTTCTCCTGTTAAAGAAAGTAATTCACAATAAGTCACATTTCAGGTCAATTTGCACAAAACCACCCTTTATTAATAAAGTTGCACTTAAACACCTGAATACCATTTTACACTTTGTAAAATCTTAAGAGCACACAAAACGTCCAAACTAGCTAGTGTTTACACATACTTAATGATCTTTGTTACATTTTGAAAGTTAAGACGGTGTTCCTAATATTTTGAATAGGGTAAATAGATATGGGTGTTGAATAGCTAATGAAGTATCAGCAATGGGTGATTAAATATAGTTTTGTTTATAATTATAATGGGTCGTTTTCTGCAAGAATCAAAGACATGCTCACAAGTACTGATAGTTGAATCAGTCCTCAAATGTCAAAATAGAATTATCATATTGCACTTTTACAAGAGATTTACCTTCTTCTTCTTGCTACGGGTTGGGAGAGGAACGTATCTGTTGACCCACCAGTAAATCAAACAGATAGCACCGCCCATCGCCACCACAATGCTCATCATTCCTCTGAGGGAGACAGCCCAACCATCTACACCCGGTCCTAAGTTTTGCCTCATTTGGGAGAAGTATTTCACTGTCCTCCCTGAGAAAATGAGAGCAACATTCGCTCCAAGACCAAAGAGCGGGTAGAACCTCTTTGCCTCCTCAACTGTTGTGATCTGCAACACAGATTTAGATCGATTAGCAAGACCCGCATAACGTGAAAATGAATGCTCAAGCAGACATTTAACCTTAATCCGAATTTTTTTTCTTTCACAATAATAAGATCTTTGCTTTCACAAAGACCGATTACAACAAGGGGTGTTACTTCTTGAAATTCAGTAGTGATGCCATTCAATCAAACTACAAGGCATTTTACTTAAGAAGGGCCAAAAACCGAAAAATTGGAGAAGTAGACAAACAAGTAATACTGCCAAAAGGATTTTACAGCCCGGAGTAACCTTGAAAGGTACTTTTACAAGCCAGAAAACAACAGCAAACAGACTGGAAAATATCTCAAAAGGAAATCCATCCCATTTTCATGAATTTCACATTGATGTATTTGCAAGTTCAATCATAGATGATAAAAAAGGACACACAACAATACAAAACACAAGCTCTCAACGAAACTGTGTCAAGAGTCTAGAAAAACCTGCAATGGTCATTGGTAAACATACACTTGTAAAATTTCAGACTGCAACATGATAACATCAGGGAAGTACAAAGGGCAGGAGCAAGATCAGAAATATATATATAACCACACAGGCACAAACTTGACAGAACATAATCTACTCTAATCTAATCTCATTAGTTTAATCTTGCAGATTAAAAAAATTCAAAGATTGACCAACACAAGAATCTCAAGATGTAGTATAGTATATCCTAATTAAGATACACCACATCAAGATTTCAGAATAAAGAACAGAAAGTAAAAACTCAATCCACAACAGATTTAATAGTATCTGAGTGAAAATTCACCTGATTGGCAAATCCCCAAAAGAGAACAGAGATGACCACACTCCCCCAAAGCTCAGCCATGACATAGAACAAGCAAAAACTCCAGATCCTCATGATAGCAAGGGGGCCAAGAAACCTTGGGCCCAGGGTTGCAAGGAGCTTATCAGCAAGAGCTGTGGGATGGAAATAGTGGCTCATGGGATAAAGAACAAACCCAAAAGCCCCAAAGAAGGCAATGAAGGGAACAATTGTGGTGTAAAACAAGGCCTTCTTGGACAAGACATTGGCCAATTTGGTGTACAACAGCATGAATCCAACAGCCATGGGGAGATTCACCCATGTCTTCAAAAAGGGGATAATCTCAGCACTTGAGCCCTTAGCTGTGACAACCAAAACATCTTTTGTATCCCTCAGGATGGTGTAATTGAAAAGGATACAAAAGAACATCAGCCCAAGTGGGACAATCTTCTTCATGGTATTCAATTCAATACCCAGAAATTTGGGGGACTCACTCTCCCCCAAAAGGGGCTGCCCATCTGAAGGGGAGGCAGCAGCTGCAGCCTCAGCCCTACAAATCAAAGGGCTTTTGGGGCTTTGATTTTTCTGCAAAACCCCATTGAATTTCTGGAACCCATTTGAATGGAGGGCCAGTTTTCCGGGCAAGGCATGGGGGTTTATGAGGTTGGTGGCTGAAAGCCGCTGCCTCAGGCCATGGGAAGATGGGTTTACAGCTTTGAGCCTAGGGTTTGTCGGAAAAGACAGAAGCCCCTTTGCTTGCAAAACACCCTGCATCATCTTCCCCGACTCTGTTTATTGCAAATTCAATTGAAGTATCTGAAAAAGAATGGATTTTTCAAGCAGAGGGCATAGGAAAAGGGGGCCAAAACACAAGAGGGAAATGGTTTTGGTGGTGGGTTTTGGCTGAAGGGAGTGAAAGATAAGGTGGGTGGGTGTGGAGAGGAGAGGATTTGATTCCTTCCTCCTCCTGATAGAGTGAAGATGTGCTTGTAAGAAATGGAAACCCTCAATTAAAAGAAGAAGAAATTGTGGCAAAAGAGGGTTTTTGAGGCGTTGCAATTTGCAAATTGGAATTCCCTTTTTATCTTTTCTGACACGGAAGAAGAGGAAAACCCGGAACAAAATATCCCATGTCAGATGGCAAAAAGAAGTTTACAGTAATAAATTAATTTAATTAATTTAATTCAAACAAAATTAATGTGGTAAATATGATTATTTTTAGGATGGGAAGTAGTCAAGTAAGAGAAATTCTTGCAAGTTTATCAACAAATTAAAATAATTTTGATTATAAATTTTCACAATACATGTTTCTCATGTTTTGAGTCGTGTTATTTACATTTTAAAAGGATGAATTTTACGATGCATTTAGTTGTTCAAATGTGGAACCGACTTACGTGTATCAATAGAAGATGTTTTAGAAACTTTTTTTAATATATATATATATATATATATATATATTTCAATATTTATATTTGTTTGAGCTCATACCTAATTTTGTAAATTAGTGTGAGCTTTTTATGCACTTTTATGCTGTTTTTTGTGGTGCACATCCATTAGGGTGTGTTAAACCATGTGAGAATGGCTTGCTGTGAAAACTACCTTTGGGTGTGAAAGTTTGTGATTGGAACCGTCAAGTTGTGGGGAAAATATCCCATTTTGATAGATTTTGAATGACACGTTCTATATTTGTTTTCTTTTAATTAGGTGAATGTAAGATTTTATTTATTTATTGTTGGCCTAAGAACATTAATTTATAGAGTTTAAGAGTCAAAATGAAAATGAAAATGAACATTAGCAAATGAGGATATTTCTATGGGCAAAGCGTTGGACGAAACTAAGCCCACGAAAAAGTTGGTAAACATAAGCCACCGAAATATAGCTTAAGAATCACTTATTTTGGGGACCAAAAAAAAAAGAATCGCTTATTTTACTTGCTTGTGCTTCTTTAGCAAAAAAAAATTAACCAAAAAAAAAAAGCAAAAAATTTAAGGTTCATATTTATTCACGAATTAATTCATAAAAGTGTTCACAAATGTTTTTTTGTTTTTAAAGCAAGATAAGAATTCAGTTATCTAGACAAGCCTAGAGAAACCGAGAGGTCGGACAAGTCGGTAGATGGACTAATCATTATGTATAACCAAAATAAAAACAGAAGCAAATGACATAAATAAAATAACAGAAACAAATGACAGAAATGAAATGCGAAAATAAAACAAATGTGCCAGCAATCCTACATCATAAGACAAAGCCATCAAGCGAAACGAACAATCAGCCAACGGAGGATGCACACAGAGAACTCTGGTGACACTGGCGGATATCTCAGATTATGGACTCCGAAGAGCCATCAGATATCGATCGCAAATCCACGATGTCTTCGGATACAGCTAATCAAACACCGTTCAGATAAAGCTTGCATCATAACAAGAACAACACAACACACCAAACCGCAAATCGAACCCCAAGCCAAAAGATATAAATTTATAAAAGCATGAAACTTGCATATCATAGTTTTTTTCAACACGAAAAGTTAATAGAAATTAGTAACATTTTTTAAACATATACGGTGTATAAGACAGATCCAATGTAAATACATGTTACAACATAAACTAAGAATAGATTTGAGTATTCGATGCATATGATTATTTGTACGAGGTAATTTAATTATTTGTATGAATTCATAATTTTTTTACTATACAAATTATTTATATGTAGCAACATAATTATTCATACTAGTTACGTAAAAATAATAAATTATTTTGTTGTATACGAATAATTTTGGTGTTCAAATGATATAGATATACGACTTTCAAATGTGGATTTATATATATAAATAATTGAATTTGGGTTGTAGGATTTTATAGTTTACACACAAGTACTTGTTTGCACGGATTGGTTTCATACATGTTGTACTAGGGAAATTGGTCTATAGTTTTGTTGCTTGAAGGAAAACAATTTAGATTTGGAGTATATTGAGCTCATGAGGCTTGTCTCTATGTGGTTAGACGTGCAAATTGAATTAGAAGCTTCAAGTTATGTTTGAATAGTATGTCAAGTTCATTTGATCTACACATTGGGTGCGGGGACGGATGCAAGACTCCAGACCGCTCCATTTTTTTATAAATTATTTTTTAATGATGCATATGTTTCGTTTTGATGTAATCGCTGCCATTTAGATTTTTACGATATCTAACTCATATTCGAACTGAATAGCAAAGACCAATAAAAATGTTAGCTAGAATTAATTTGGGTTTTGAGATTGAAAACTATTATAATACTCCATATTAGCAAAATGGGCTTTTTTTTTTAGAAAAAAAATAGTTGGGTTAGGTGAAGCGAAAATTAGCATTCTCTAACAATATTTTAAGTTGATTTATTTCATTATATATAAATTAAATGAAAAATCCTTTTGAGAGGGTAAATTTTTTTTCTTTTCCAAAACAGACCAATTAGAGATATTTTTTATTTTTTCTGTAACAGTTTAATTAAAGATATTCCAATATTTATAAACATTGCATTTGGCCTTTGATATGTAACCAAGTCTTATACCATTAACCTATCCACCAAATTACCAAGAACGCATGTATTTAACACATATCATGGATGCACTTATTTAAAAAATGGCAGAAGTACAGACACTTTTGTGATTATTTTCCCTCTTTGATTTAATTATGAAATAGATAAACCAAAAATAAATATAGTGGCAAAAGGGTGTATTTGAGTAATTGCAAACTGGGATTTATATACCCGTTAATTAAATAAATTTAAACAAAATCAGTGTAGAAATTTATGTGGAAATTGTATAGTTTACTACAGTGGTTGTTAGGGTGAGATCGAATTAGTCAAATTACGAAGAGATCTCAATTTCTCTTTGATTTTGATAAATAGAAAGCGCGTGGTTATCCGAGTCGACCCGATGACGTTCGGATAATACCCTAAGATTCTTTCCGGTTTGACCACCCCGCACCGACATTGTTAGATCTTAATTTCTCAACCAATCAGTAAAAAATTATATTTATATTTAATTTTCTCATTATTCCGTGCATGGTACGAACTATCGGAAACGAGAGTCGTGTCGAGTTTATTTTATTTTGATTAAAATTTCAGAATCTATTATTTTAACACAAAAAATTAAACCAATATGTATAAAAACTTCATCATTTTTTAAATTTTGGTATTTCATTTCACTTCATAATCAATTTGGGATCAAAATACCTTTTAGTGAAGTTTGTTGGATGTGAAACTGACTTACTCGCACGAATAGACGATATCCTTAAAACTTTTTTTACACTTTTGAGCGGGTTTTAATTTTGCAGACAAAAGGTTTGGAGGTGATCAAAATTCGGTTCAAATCGAAAATTTGGACCGAAGCGAGCCAATCAAATCGGACTCAAACTGAATCTAAGAGATTAAGTTCGGTTTTTTGTTCGCAATTTCTAAAATTTGGTTTTAGATTTGGTTCGGTTCAAACCCAACTTTTATTAAATTAATTAAAAAAAATATTATTTGAAACTGGTTTATGTTGAATCAACTCTCATAATAAAAAAATTTATAACCCATCATAAGATATTGCGTGTATTTTAAATAAATTTTCTATAACATATTTTTTTTATAAAATTAAACATTTTTTTATAATTAATTGTCAATTAGGTCCATTTAGATTCGAAACCTGAACTGAACCTAAAGTGTTAGGTTCGGTTTTCGATTTACAATTTATGAAAAGGATGATTTGCACCAATATACCAAATCAAACCCAACTTTGCAAAAATAACCATGGGGGTAATTTGCATAGGAATGACAAAATGTCATTTTTGTAAAAAATTTGGGCACCTTCCCAACCGGTTGAAGGTAACCAAGGGGGAGAGAGGGAGACCCAATTTAATTGTTTTAAAATAATTATTGGCCATTTTTATTTGTTAAAATTAAAAAATAAATTTATTTTTGAACTTAATTTAATTTTATCTATCTATAGACACCCACTTTATATATGTTTATGTAAAAAAATATTTCGAAGTAAGGTTGGGTCTACATCGTATCTTGATCTCAATTTACGATTTACGCATACTGGCTAGTAACTACTGTTGTCTAGCCAATAACTATTGTTGTCTAGCCACTGACTATGATCTCTTAGCCAATATAAGACTAACCCCTATTCAACCCTCCACTGTTCAACCCTCCGCTTCACCTTGGTGTCCGGCGAGGCAAAGAGCTGTCGTGGCCGGAGTGAACCCCCTCCATCCATCTCTACCACCCTTCCTCCACAAATCTCCCTCCATCTCCACAAATCCGACCGACCTCCACACATTTCCATTTCCCCTTTCACAAAATCCAAAAAAAAAAAAAAAAAGAGAAGAGGAAGAGCCACCACAATCGCCGCCCTCCACCCCGCCGCCGTCGGCCTCAGGCCTCCACTTCCCCTTCTTCCTTCTCCTGTTCGACTGTTGTGAACTCTCTCTCTCCCTCACGCTCCCTCCTTTTCTTTGCCTTAAATCCCGCCCAAACACATCTCCAAAATTTCAAACTCCCGCCAAAAAAAAAATGTTACGATTTACGCTTACTAGCCAGTAACTATTGTTTCCTAGCCACTGACTACGATCTCATAGCCAATATAAGACTAACCCTTGTTCAACCCTCCGCTTCACCTTGGTGTCCGGCGAGGCAAAGAGCCGATGTGACCGGAATGAACCCCCTCCATCCATCTCTACCATCCTTCATCCACAAATCTCCCTCCATCTCCACAAATCCGCCCAACCTCCACACATTTCCATTTCCCCTTTCACAAAATCAAAAAAGAGAGAGAGAGAGAGAGAGAGAGGAAGAGCCACCACAAACACCGCCCTCCACCCCGCTGTCGTCAGCCTTAGGCCTCCACTTCCCCTTCTTCCTTCTCCTGTTCGGTTGTTGTGAACTCTCTCTCTCTCTCTCTCCCTCCCTTACTTTGCCTTAAATCCCGCCCAAACACACCTCCAAAATTTTAAACTCCCGCCAAAAATTTTAACCCACTATAATGGGTAAGGGTGACTTCACTGACTTGTTATTTTTGCAAATAAATATTGCTTTTTGACATTTAACTAATTTTGTATGAGAGAGAGACATTTTTGCAAAGGGTTAACATTTTTGGTATATTGAGTACAAATTTCTCATATGAAAATTCAATTTTAGGTTCAGTTCGGTTTGATTTAATTTTGAACCATTGAGCAACCTTAGGTTTGTGCATACATATAACTTACCTATTTGACTCCCTAAACAAGTAAACATCAAACATAGATGCCTCATCAACAAAGCAAGAGACATATTTTGATGAATCCATTATTCTCATTTGATGTGTGTATGTACATATATGGACCATATTATTGCAAGTTGCAATAAAATTTTTAACCCACTATAGTGGGTAAGGGTGACTTCACTGACTTGTTATTTTTGCAAATAAATGTTGCCTTTTGACATTTAACTAATTTTGTATGGGAGAGAGACATTTTTGCAAAGGGTTAACTTTTTTGGTATATTGAGTACAAATTTCTCTTATGAAAATTCAATTTTAGGTTCAGTTCGGTTTGATTCAATTTTGAACCATTGAGCAACCTTAGGTTTGTGCTAGGGGTGTGCATAACCGGGTACCCGACACGAACCGGTTAATCATGTCGGGTACCCGGAACCGTTAAGGCCAAATCCTCCGAACCGTACACGAACCATATAAACCCGGGTACCCGACACGATTAGGGTATTCGGTTCCGTGTCGGATACCCGGGTACCCGACACGATCCGGATGTTTTTTTTTTAAAAAAAAAATTGGCTACGTTAGTGTCTTTCTTCTATGATTCTCTCTATGTAATACTGTATTACAGCTTCAAGAACAACTCTTGTATTACAGCAGTAGCACCGTTTGTAGTTGTAGGCGCCTGTACAATGACATGAACTTAACCCTAATCGGAAATTCGAAACATCATACAAACCAATTTAACCCTAATCGAATTTTCGAAGACCCAAGAGCACTAATGGCGAAAAAGATAGGACTTACCATGTTCTTGAACGGTTCGTGTCAGGTATCGCTGTGGTTCTGTGTTGTGTTGTGCGAACTGCGAAGTGCGAAGCCAATGTGTGCGATAAAAAAAAAGTTAGGGTTAGGAAGGAAACACTGAAACAGTCAAACAGGAAACTTAATTCAGTCTATAAAAACAAATTAAAAGGGAAGGGAGGAGATTCAAACCCGGGTTCCATTGTAAGAGTTCAAAGGATGCAACCAATTGGGCTAGCGGAGTTATTTGTTACAAAGAGCATTCTATTTATACTAATATTATTATACCCAACATAAAAATAAAAATAAAATTAAACGGTTCGTGTCGGGTACCCGACAAGGCAATTTGCCCGACCCGAACACGAAACATTTAAAGCCGTGTTTTCTCGGTTCGTGTCATTATCGTGTCGTGTTTTTTTGGTTTCGGATTTTCCATGTCGTATTGTCGTGTTTTCGGTTTCGGATTTTTCTGCACATCCCTAGTTTGTGCATACATATAACTTACCTATTCGACTCCCTAAACAAGTAAACATCAAATATAGATGCCTCATCAACAAAGCAAGAGACATATTTTGATGAATCCATTATTCTGATTTGATGTGTGTATATACATATCATCATATGGACCATATTATTGCAAGTTGCAATAATAGAGGGAAAATTTGATCAAAAATTACGCGGAAATTAATCAAAACTAATGAAACCATTAAAGAAATGATAAATGTCTCACATCATAAAGTACTGAAATTAACTCTTAATCTATTATGTAAATGTATGTGTATATATGGGTTGTTTTGTTAGTCTATTGCTATTTGTTTTAAGATGTATGGAACCTCAATAGATTGATGTGTTAATGATAGATTACACAGGTCTCCTATTGTATAGTGGGCTTTCAGCCCGTTAAGGTCCAATACCTTTGTAACCTATATATATGTTATATCAATGAATGGAAACTCTCAAGGGAGGACTTTACATCAATTCTATTATTCTACATGGTATCACAGCCTTTTCTTTCTCACGGAACCTTAATTTGATCCTCCTGCCTCCCCTCTTCTCTTACCGGCCTCCCCGTATTTTTCTCCTTCTCCGCCGGTCATTCCACCGACTCCCGTCGTCGGCCTCGCTCTTGCCTTCCCTCGACCTGCAGCCACGGTCACCATTCACCACCGCGCCGTCCTCTCTCGCGCGTCTCCGATCCGGCCTCCACGAGCCCTGCAACCTCGCTCTCGCTGTCCTCCCTCGCACTCTCGCGTCTGTGCTCCGTGTCTGTCCTATTCCAACGAAGAAGGAAGTTGCGCTCTTTGCAATTTCGTTTCAAGTATTCACATCATCGCCCTTGTTTTATAATATTCTCGCTTTTGGCCCTGAGTTAATTATTTATTAATTCAGGCGGCCAATATTTCATAAAAAAAAAAAATGCACCGATACTCTGGACATCCCGCCCCTCGACATGCCGGTCCTCAGGCCTCTCTGACATCGCCTGACCCAGGCTATGTTCCGTCAGCTCTGCATCACGCCTTCTCCTCTACGCAACCGACATCTTCAGACTCTTCTTGGTACATGGACACTGGTGCCACCTCCCACTTGACGAACTCCTCAGGTAACCTCTCATCTATTTCTTTTAAGGGCCCTGCCCACTCTATTATCGTCGGAAATGGTGGTCATCTTGCTACTTCGGGAATTGGCCATGCTAAATTACAGACCCCGACCCACCCACTACACCTCAACAATGTCCTTATTGCCCCAAAGATTGTCAAAAACCTTATCTCTGTCCGTCAGTTCACTACTGACAACAACGTTTCCCTTACGTTTGATCCCTATGGTTTCTCTGTGAACGATCTTACTACGGGGGTTACTCGCATGAGATGTAACAGCACCGGGGAGCTCTACCCTGTCACACCACCTCCTGCGTCGAGTCAGTCGTATCCGGTCGCCCTCTCGGCATCATCGTCCAGCCTGTGGCATGCACGCCTGGGCCATCCCAGCGCTGCCGTTCTAGATGTCCTCCGTTCCCAGAACCTGGTCACCTGTACTAAAGACCCACGCTCTGGTTTATGTTCTTCCTGCCAACTAGGCAAACATGCCAGACTGCCGTTCCAACGGTCTTTGACCTCTACCCTTGCTCCCTTTGATATCATTCACAGCGACATTTGGACCTCTCCCGTGCCTAGCAAGGAGGGTCACAAGTACTACCTCTTGTTTCTGGATGATTACACTCATTACTTATGGGTCTTCCCGTTGCATTTCAAGTCCCAAGTGTTTCCTATTTTTGCCAGATTCCATACCTACATCAAAACATAATTCCACATGTCCATCAAATGTTTCCAATATGACAATGGTCGTGAATTTGACAACAAAGACTTTCACTCCTTCTTTGCCGCAAATGGGATCTCATATCGCTTGTCTTGCCCCTATACTTCTCAGCAGAATGGCAAGGCAGAAAGAATCATCAGAACCATTACCAACATGATGCGCTCTCTCCTCTTCCACGCATCTATTCCCCTTCCCTATTGGCCTCACGCCTTATCCACCACATGTTATCTCCTAAACATTCTCCCTTCCACTACCCTACACAATCGCTCGCCAGCTCAGACACTTTATTACGCCGAGCCTAGGTATGATCACCTTCGCACCTTCGGGTGCTTGTGTTTCCCAAACCAGTCATCCACAGCCCTGCACAAGCTTCACCCGCGCTCCACTCCATGTGTCTTCCTAGGCTATCCGTCTGATCATCGCGGTTACATTTGCCTCGATATCAAGACCCACAAGATCATTCTCTCACGTCATGTCACCTTTGATGAGTCGCGGTTTCCCTTTGCGTCTCCCACACCCCTTGTGTCTCCGTCAGAGTCTGAGTCACCATTCCCTCACTTCCTTTTTCCCCAAAGCTCTCCCGGTGCTCCTGCTTTTCCCCCTACACCACCACCACCACCCCCCACCACCAGACCACACACCCGCAGCGTCTTCGGCGTCTTCCGACCCCGTCAGATCGTCTCCATGACCACCGCCCATCACCCCGCTATCCACCTCCCATCACCCCGCCAAACAACCTCGCCTCACCTACGTGCGACGGCCGCCTCATGTCATGCGGCACCCGCCGCAACCCCAAATGCTGCGCCCGCCGCCCATAACCCCTCCCTGGCGGCGCCCGCCGCAGGTCATGCGGCGCCCGCTCGCCGCATTTGATCCGCCCGCCGCCTCTTCCCCTTGCTTAGCCCCTCTTACCCCCGTCCTTCCCGACTCCCGTTCACCCTCTGCCTCCACCCAGACCTCCCTCTCCCCCATTCCCACCTCCCACAAAACAGCCCTCCTCGACCCGAATTGGCAGGCGGCTATGCTCGACGAATACAGGGCCCTTACGAAGAATGGTACTTGAATTCTTGTTCCTCGCCCTCCTGAGGCGAACGTCATTCGCTGTATGTGGCTCTTTCGTCACAAGTTCCGCTCTGATGGGACGTTGGAGCGCTACAAGGCCCGTCTTGTGGTGAACGGTAGATCTCAGCAGGCAGGTATTGATTGTGATGAGACCTTCAGCCCTGTGGTCAAGCCTGCCACTATCCGAGTAGTCCTGAGTCTGGCTTTGTCGCGCAACTGGGCCATCCATCAGTTAGATGTCAAGAACGCCTTTCTGCATGGTCATCTGAACGAGACAGTTTACATGTTTCAGCCGCCGGGGTTTGCTGATGCTGAGCGTCCAAAGCATGTCTGTCTCCTCAAGCGCTCTCTTTATGGTCTGAAACAGGCTCCACGGGCATGGTTCCATCGTTTTGCCTCTCATCTGCTCCGTTTGGGTTTCACTGGCAGCCGTTCCGATACGTCTCTGTTTATCTATCGCAGAGGCTCAAACTTGGCATTCTTGCTCCTTTATGTCGACGACATCATTCTCACCGCCTCTTCTGATGCTCTTCGGATGTCCATAATCTCACAGTTGAGTGCGGAATTCGCCATGTCTGATCTGGGTCAGCTGTCTTACTTCTTGGGAGTTGCTGTTCAGCGGCATGCGTCTGGTCTGTTTCTCTCACAGAGTAAGTATGCTGCTGAGATTGTTGCTCGGGCTAAGATGGTCAACTGCAATCCCGTCGCCACCCCAGTCGATACATCCAACAAGCTCAGTGCTCATTCTGGTCCTTTGGTTGACGATCCAACCCTGTACAGGAGCCTCGCTGGTGCTCTTCAGTATCTCACTTTCACTAGGCCTGATATCAGTTACGCCGTCCAGCAGATCTGCTTGTTCATGCATGCCCCTAGGGAAACCCACTTTCAGGCTTTGAAGCAGATCATTCGGTACATCAGCGGCACCCTCGAGCTCGGCACTACCATCACTCCTTCCTCTAAGCTTGATCTTGTGGCGTACACTGATGCGGAATGGGGTGGTTGTCCAGACACACGTCGCTCCACGTCTGGTTACTGTGTCTTCCTCAATGACACTCTTGTGTCTTGGTCAGCCAAGCGTCAGTCCGTCGTGTCTCGCTCCAGCGCTGAAGCCGAATACAGGGGTGTTGCCAATGTTGTCTCCGAGTGCTCTTGGCTCCGCAATCTCCTGCTTGAGCTACGGTGCCCCTTACAGAAGGCCACTCTGGTCTACACGGACAACGTCTCCGCCGTCTACCTGGCTAGCAACCCAGTCCAGCATCAACGCACGAAGCACATTGAGCTTGATCTCCACTTCGTCAGGGACAAGGTTGCCATTGGACATGTCCGCGTTCTCCATGTCCCGTCCTCTTATCAGTACGCTGATATATTCACCAAGGGTTCACCTAGACAGTTATTCATTGATTTTCGTTCCAGTCTCACTGTACGGACCCCTCCCGTTTCGACTGCGGGGGTTTGATAGATTACACAGGTCTTCTATTGTATAGTGGGCTGAAAGCCCGTTAAGGCCCAATACCTTTGTAACCTATATATATGTTATATCAATAAATGAAAACCCTCAAGGGAGGACTTTACATCAATTCTATCATTCTACAGTTAACCTTCCAAATCCAATACATGCACATCGATAAACATGATCCCAATTATATATTAGAGTGTTTGGATTCCATTATATTATATTTATCATAATGCACTTATATGTTGTTGGACTCCTACAAGTTATATACGTACAATATATACATTAATTTTATTTTATATATTTTAATTTAATTAAATACATCGTAGTATGTGCTATATAATCAAATACATCGATCCTTTCTAATTTGCATTATAATCGTAATGCAATTGGAATCCAAACATACCTACTTTGATGATTATGAGCTATAAAACCTTTATAGACCTGTTGGAATACGGAGTTGTCCTACATTGAAAATATTGGAATGTCTTAAACAACATAGGCTTAGCGCACAAGCTACTCCTCTCATTGTCAAATGGTTTTGAGATGACTTGACAATTCCAAGTAAAATTGGTCTAATTCATTATATTTTCAACATTTATAGGAGTGCATATATGTTTCTGCTTTATGAATATGTAATTAGGTCGGTGAAAATTGTGAAATATGATTGCTAAAACAACGGTCGATGCTTAGTTTGTAAAGAAGTAAAATACTCCATCCGTCTCGAAAAACAAGTCGTTTTAGACTAGTTGAGTTGTATCAAAATACATGTCGTTTTAGGTTTTCTAGGTAGGGGATAGTAATGATTTGTATTGGTTTTCGTGTTGTTGACTTTTTAAAAGAGTTTGATTGGTTAAAAAATATAGTGGGTATTTAAAAATAATAAAATTAATGAAAAAAGTTAGTGGAATGATGATGTTGATTGATAGGTGAGTGTTTTATTAAAACTAGTGCACAATGCTAAAACGACTTGTTTTTCGAGACGGAGGGAGTATAACTTATAATCATACATATATATTTAAAAAATAATAATTTATTTGAAACCAGTGTAATATTATGGATTCTGGTTGGCCCATCCATCGGAAATTAGAAAGAAGCCACCGGAAGACTCGGTTGGTCAAAACTCAAAACCATATGAGTTGATCTTTCAACGATGGTGAGAATATGTGGGCCGCTGCCGGTACATATGTCATATGTCCCTTCTTAGTAGGAAACCATTTTCTCACATTTTAAATATGTTTTACAAATATTACTACTCGTATTTCAAAATAACCCATTTTCTAATCTACTACTACGTATATTTTAAGAACATATGTTGAATTTGAAAATATTTTAATTAATTGATTTAGACATATATATATATATATATATATAGGGTTATTTATCAATTTTCTGTTATGGTTTTTTTTTTCTTGATAAAATATCTTTTTTCTATACTCGTATGATACACAATAAACAACCGATTCAGATGATACACAATAAACAAACTGTCAAAATAACTAATCTTTTTTAGTTTAAAATTGTGTCTTAAAATATCATTTCTCTTACTTATTAATTTCTTACCTTTTCAATTTCCAATATTGTGAACCTCAATTTAAAAATAATTAAAGGTACTTTTAATAAAGGAGAAAAAACCTTTTACTAAGATTATACTTCGTACTCCGTATTATTTATAAAAAGCCTATATATTTTAAGGATGAAGTAACAATGTATTATATTCCATCTCTCGATCCTAGGTAGTTCCGACTCCGACTATCAAAACCCCAACGAAGATCGCCTAGAGTCTAGATGCACCAAAGCAAAGTCACACGCTGCCAGAGCAAACCGCACCACTAAGGATCGGTTGAAAACGGTTCGGTCAAGCCCTATCGGATTTAATTCAACTCTTTCAAGCGGGATTTCAAGTTCTTATGGGATTTGTTGAGTTGTTGATTCAAACCCTTTCGGAATTTATTTTAAGTCATTTCGACCGGAATTTCAAACCCTTACCGGATTTAACACATGTTTGGGTGTGTGTGTGTGTGTGTGTAGGGCTGGGTTCCGGTCTGGACCGGATTTCTCGGAAACTTGGACCGCGGATCGGATCGGGACCGATTATTCCTTGAATTGGAAGCGAGGAATAATCGGTCCTGATCCGATCCGCGGTCCAAGTTTCCGAGAAATCCGGTCCAGACCGGAACCCCAGCCCTACACACACACCCAAACATGTGTTAAATCCGGTAAGGGTTTGAAATTCCGGTCGAAATGACTTAAAATAAATTCCGGTCGAGAAATCGGGACCGATTATTCCTCTAACCCTTTTTTTGTTTTTTAAAAAATAAAATTTAAAGACACAATAGCCTTAAATTTTTGTTACAGTAGTTGTATTTTACATCAATATACAAGCATTAATTACAACTTCCTCCGAATCATCGTTGGATGATTTTTCAAATGTTAATCAGTTCCAACAAATAGAGCTCAGATTAGGGACGGAATATTACAACTTGCTACTTATCATCTTGGCCATTAGCATACTAAGGCATATAGAGCTCAGATTCAAGAAGAACACGAACAAATGTTCTTTAATGTCTAAAACCCTAAATTTGAAATCGACATTAATTTCTAAAAATAATCAAAATAAACTTAAGACAAACCTACTAACATAGATCTAAAAGGGAAAAGAGAGGGAGGAGGAAGAAAAACTGAAGAACGCATGCTTCGGGACAGAGAACCTTCACTTTGGGACAAAGAGCCGAGAGGGAAGAAGAACGGAGGGAGGAGGGCCGATTGAGAGCGGAGCGGATTCAGGACGGAGGGACTGAGGGAGGAGAGAGCTGAAAGCGCTGGTGGACAGAGCCGAGAGGGGTGGTCTCGGCCTGGAGGCGTGTGGCTTCTGGTGAGGGAGGTTTGAGCGAGGGCCGACGGGAGAGTAGGTGGTGTTGTGGTGGTGAACAGAGAGGCTAAGGCTAGCGGGCGGCGGCTAACGAGAGCAGGGAAGAACCTAGAAAGAAAGTGATGAGTGTGAAACGCGTTTAAGGTTGGGCTTTTCTTCAGTGCTTTTTTTTTAATTTTAAATATGGGTTCCGGTCCAGTTCCGGCCCAGACCGGAAATTCTGGTCTGGTCCCGAGTTTGGACCGAAACCCGGAAATTAAAAAATCTTGGACCGTGGACAAGAGCGTAATATTCCGGTCCGATCCAAAGACCGTAAATTTTCACACACACCAATGTTTTTTAATTAAACTTTGGTACTTGGCGTGCAAGGCCCAAGTTGCAGCTTGCACGCCAAGTGAAGAGTCAGATTGCCGGAATAGCCCCAACCAGCAAAATCGACGGCGAGACCCGAGCAGCATTGAAGGCCACAGGACTAGGCCGACGCCGCTGAGGAAAACCGGATCGAGGAAGTTGACTGCGTGAAGCCGAGACAAGCCCACAACAAGGAGGAAAACCCCGACTGAAAAAACCAGAAGCAAAAGCCCGACGAGTGGAAACGCAAAGACTGCGAAGGAGCCACACCACACTCACGCCACCTACGACTACTCAGGAATGACACAAACAGACCGGATGGAGGAGAGCCACGCTCAGCCCAACGCAAACCAATTTGACAAATGAAAAGCCCCAAATCGGGAGTCAAAAAAAGAACGACAACCCAAAAACAGCAAAAATCAGCCACAATACTCGAGGGGAAGACAGATAGAAGGTGATGGATCCAATAAGGCAAAACGCTCTAGTTTGTGTTTGGAGGTGCTGATTTGGCCAAATCTTGATTGATTTTGGGAGGATAACAAGAAATGGATAGATATAGATATGAGGATTTCTATAGAACACATTTGTGGCTAAAGTTGAAAATGGGATATTTCCTCGTTTTCTAATGTTGCTATTTTATTTTATTTTTTTAATTAGGAAATAATTCGAAGTCGGACACATCCGGAACCTCGAGAGGCCGACATAGTCGGCAGACGGTAAACTGTCTAAGCAAACATAAAATACAAAGAAGATGCAAAGAACATGCCGAAACTCTACAAAAGCGAAACAAAACACGACTAAACCGAACAAGACGAGGACGTAGACGAAAGACGAAGTCAAGCACAACTCTGAAGCGCGCAGCACCATAGGTCAGCGACACATCAGGAGTCACCTGTGGACAGTGAAGACGCACCTCAAATGAACCATTCTTCCGGATAAAGGAGACGCTTCGATACACACTACCACAACCCCAACATATCCCGACTCCGATTGTCAGAACCCCATCAACTTGTCTACAAAATCATATTATGGGCCCACTTTGATGGGTACGGTATATTTCAGTCCCATGAGAATTAAACCCACAAATTGATGTTAACAAATGAAGTGAAAAATGTCCAATCATGTCCGCATAAAAAGGTGAGTGTAATCCATCTTTGTAGATTTCATAACATTATTTTTAATTTTTTTTTTTAATAATTTAAGTAAGTACTCCATCGTTTTCTTCTAATTGACTTTTTACTATTTAAGATGTAAAAAATTATATAAAATAATAATACTCCCTCCGTTCAAAAATACATGGACTTTTACTATTTATGTACGCTTTTTTAGGAGTTAAAACTATATAAAATATTAACTTTTTTATTAATTTTTTTTAATAATTACAAACTTATTATCAATAAGTTTGTAATTATTAAAAAAAATTAATATTTTATATAGTTTTTACCTCCTTAAAAAAGTGTGCGTGAATAGTAAAGTCCATGTATTTTTGGACGGAGGTAGTATTAATTTATTTTTTTTCAATAACATCATACTTATTAGTGATAAGTATAATATTCTTTTAAAAAAATTATTAAAATATCAATATTGAATATAATTTTTACCGTTCTAAAACTACACGCTTGATTTGAAAAAGTCAATTAAAAGAAAAACGGAGAGAGTAATAAGCATCATTAAAAGTACATGAATAGTAAATGACTTATAAAACTATAAATTACAATTAATAAACTATATAAAATATCCCCCCCCCCCCCCCCCCCAATAAAAACTAGAAGCATCATTAATTCTATTTTAAAGGTTAAATGCTTAGAAAAAAAATCATAATATATTTTTTGTGTTTTGTACTGTAATTACTATCATGATTAAATTACGAGCCCGTGAATCTACGAAGTTCATAGTGTTAGCCTAATCAAAGCATATCAATAAATCTTATTTTTTTTGAGGAAAAATTCACTTTAGATTGAGCAATTTATACTTTGATTTATTAAGATTAATATTATGTTTTTCTCGTCAAACATGTTCATGAATATTACCATGGACCAAATAATACAAACAATCACAGAAAGAGAACGGTCATTAGATAGGAAAACCAAAAAAAAGACTTCTTTAGTCTTAATTTTGACATTGATAAAGTTGTGTATAAAGTTGCATCTGCATATTTTGTGATACACAATAGATATGGGAGAGTGCTAGCCTACGACGGATATAGAAGAGCATTCATTGGTGTTGTAAGAGTAAAGGCTTGTGGTTCGGATTAAAAAAAAAAGAGTAAAGGCTTGAGACCGAGGATGACTAGTTGTTTGACGATTATCAACAATATCAATGTTGTCTATAAAAGTCATTGAGAGATCGAAGTGCTGGTTTCTGATGCGCATGCGCTTTTTCTGCTTTGATCTTTTGAGAAAATCTCAAAAATTTGAAAACATTAAAAACTGAAATGTTTTAAACATAAATTTTTTGCCCAAAATATAAAATGGGTATTATGGGGGGGAAAATACAACATTAGCACGTGACATAAAAATCTTTGGTAAGATATTTGTTTGATAGAAAAAATAGTCCGTAGGAGTGAAGAGCGTGAAAGAGCAAATAAACAAGCAACAAATTGGAAAATAAAAATGAACGGTGTGAAATGAGGAGACAACTCAACACTGCACAATTTAGAAGGCATATTCTCAATCTCCAAAAATGGACGATGGAGAGAGGAGCACGGTGGTCCCCACGAAAACGTACGTGCGAGGATAGTCCACGTGTCAGGGGCCCCACTGGGCAGTGAGGTGTGGGCATGGGTTTCATAAATCTAACGACTCACATTTCACGATCTTCCTCTTTCTAATCAAAGTTTGGGTGAGTGTTCCAACAACGTGATCATATCTAACGCCTTGGCGACAAATGTCATCACCAAAATATATTTTAATTCACAATGTTTTTGCTAGAGAGTTTATGTTATGTGATTTATTTTTAGAGAGGGTATATATTGATTTGTCTGATGTGTTTTTCCCTGGAGTTCCGTCTTCACTTTCTACAGGATTTCATGTTCTAATGTACCTATTCAGTGTAAATCTCGTTTTATATATTTTTACTATTTGATCTGTTGAATTTTTTCAATCTTTCGATTTATCAGATAATGGTTTATCTGGTTTTCCGAATTCATATATTTATCCAAAAAAAATATATTGAGATATAAAAAAATTGACAAATCATTTTGTTAAAAAATCAAGGGTTAGAGCATATAGAGAAAAAATTTAATGGAAAACACAAGCATCATTTCACCGTTCAGAGGGCGATCGCGGAGTTACTGAATGAAGTACTCTGTTTCTTTTGGAGGTGCTGACCCGCACCGAAGCAGAGATAACTAAAAATGAAGACACTATCAAACCAGAGAAGAATACGAAGACAACTCTTTTTGTTGAAAGGGAACATGTTTGATCCAAAGAACTTGTGGATAGTACCCAAAGTTCTTCGGTTCGAACCCCGAATGACCGCTCTTTATTTACAAATTCAAGGAACTTGTTATGTTAAAATGTCAAAATTTGATAAAAAAAAACAGACTAATCATCATTTTAAAAAGAAATATCATATGATTGGAGACATACGGAGAAAAATCAAAGAAATGAGGCATCATTCCGATCAAATAAGATACTATCAAAGCAAATAAGGTGGCTAGGACAATTCGAGGTATATTGATAGATAGATAGGTGGTACATTATCATTCTTATAGAAAATGGAAAAGCCCAGCCCAATATAGGTAATAAGCCAAGCCCAACAGCAGTTTTGGATGGGCCAATACTTGGGCTGGGCTTTTACTGTAGGCTGAATGATGGAACATCTTAAATTACTCAACAACATATATACAATACAAATTATACAACTATACAAGCTGTACACACACACAAGGAAAGATTCCATTAGAAAAATGATTTTCCTTTCTTCAAGGGCACTAAACTCTAGATTTAATGTATTGAAATTAGGGTTCTATTTTATTTTGTGAGTTTTTAACGTGTGTCCGTAAGTTTACGTTAGAAAAACCGTTTTAATCAATCATAAGCAGGTTTAGTGATTGTAGGGTTACATCTTATGTCAAAAGGTTCAAGAGTCATTTGTGAGTGAATGAGTTCCCATAAATAAATTATGCAATTTTAGATTCAGAAGTGAAATGGGCGAGCAACTCTGATAAAATAGACTACTCCCTCCGTTCACGAAAACTTGTCATTTTAGAGGGTTAATTTTGTTCAACAAAACATGTCATTTTAGGTATTTTAACCCCTACTTTACAAAAATACCCTTGTAATGATTAATAGATTGTTAGTTGTAATTTTCGATAAAGTAAAAAAGTAGTGTAATAAAATAGACTACTCCCTCCGTTCGCGAAAACTTGTCATTTTAGAGGGTTAATTTTGTTCAACAAAACATGTCATTTTAGGTATTTTAACCCCTACTTTACAAAAATACCCTTGTAATGATTAATAGATTGTTAGTTGTAATTTTCGATAAAGTAAAAAAGTAGTGTAATAAATGAGGGTATAAAAGTATATTTGTTTATTTTCTTAAAACTTGTGAAAGAAGGTAGGATGACCAGTATTAAAAAAAATAGCTTTAACAATACCCCAAAATATTTGGGCCCAAGGCCCATTTATATGGGAATTTCTCTAAAATATAGTTTTTTTTAGCAAAATATAAATTTGTAGGCTTATTTGTGTGCTTTGTATTACTAAAGTTGTAGGCTTGTAATTTTAGTTTTTAATTGCGCAATTTATCTCCATATATTGGGTCTAGTTGAACCAACAAAATGAATCTCTAAATTTGTTTGAATCGAAACCATCGATTCTGACGACTCCATTGCCATTCAGCTTCTGATGACTCCGATGGCTCATTCGTAAGAGCCAATGCTTTTCGATGTGGAGTTTGTCCAACAATTGTTGTAGATCGAGTTGTGGGTGATGTTTCATAAGATCTAGATAGCTAGAGTAGAGACATGGGAGTGACGAGAATCTTTATCGAGATGGACTAACTTACCGTTTACAACCTAATGATCGAGCGCAGGTCAGTGTATGCTCATCACATTAATGTCGCGAGCTGATTTGAGATTTGAGAAACACAATGGGAGGTTTCATAACATTTTTCACGAAGATCAGACGTCTCTGGGAGGAGGAAAGAGCCTGACTATTTGTTCCTGCAATGCGAATGCTGCAATTCGCAAGGAAGCTGAAGAGCAGAAGCTAATCCAATTGCTCATGGCTCTCAACGATAGCTATGCAGGAGTACGAGCTACTATATTGATGATGAACTCGGTGCCTTCAGTTGCAGAAGCTTATGCCATGATTAATCAAGACTATCAAAATAGAATATATACAATAATTTACTAGCTTTTACATAGTAGCAAGTAGTCACTCGCATTGGTTGAATGATAAAT
The DNA here is from genome assembly GCA_037127255.1 of Persicaria tinctoria. Lineage (NCBI taxonomy): Eukaryota > Viridiplantae > Streptophyta > Magnoliopsida > Caryophyllales > Polygonaceae > Persicaria > Persicaria tinctoria. The sequence continues at coordinate 7,211,492 of JBANSL010000013.1, read as the reverse complement.
AAATTTAGGGAGAGTCTTAATATACTTTTTTTAATATATATTTTTTCATATGTATATGAGTATATCAGTATGTACATAAAAAAAATTAAATCTATAATCGCCTTGATAATTTAAACATCCAATCAGTACGGATTAAACAAAATAAAATTTATAATTTATGAATCCTTTAGCAATATCCCAATCATACAAACGAATCCTAACGAGAGTGAGGTGCTTCTTTATGTCTCACTACCTTAAGACTAAGGGTTCAAATTTCACTATTAGCAAATTATGTTAGAGTGGGTACTCATGTCTTGGTTTGTTTTGACTGGTTTGTTTTAACATGAGTTTGAGTTTGTCTTGTGATTTGCCAAACAATGTTTTTTAGACCAGTTTTCGACCTGTAAAGGATTAGTCGATAGATCTCATAACTTCCATGTTATTACAAAAATCAAGAGATTATATAGAATTTTCACATTTAATTGAACATGAACTATACAATTAGAATAGTTGATAAGCAAAGTAGCACTCGTATACAGTTACGTCACCAAAACCAATACTTAGCGCATGTTTGACGGTAGATTAATTTTATGTAGATTAAGGGGATTTTTGTAGATGTAAGAAGATGGAGGTAGATGGATATTAAAATTTGTAGATTATTGAGATTCTGTAGATGGAGATTTTATTTGACGGAAATCTCGAAAAGGTGTTTGGTGGGTTGAAGATTGTATTGTATTTGAAACAAAGGAAATGACAATTATAACCCCGACCCATGCCCCTCCACAAATTCGGTGAGCTTCCTCCTCTGTCAAGCAGTATCGAAATTGGAGAGCTTCATCAGGCGACGCGAAGACGAAGCACCGACCCTGCGAAGGCAAGAGGCGTCGATTCCAACACCACTACCGGCCCGAGACTACCCACTCCTCGTCACCGGCAAGAAGGCGGTCATCATCTGTTGGTGGGACGAAGCCGCGGGTTCCTCTATAGCTCAATCGGGAAAATCGCCGGCAAAAGGTATGTGCGATCCGGCAACCTTTTCCGTTTTGTAGGGTTTGGTTACAGTTTCCGCATGTAGGACCTTTAGATTTTGTTGATTTGTTTGTGTTCTGTGGTAAGATCTTCAACCCTAGAATTCGAAATTGGGGCAAATTAATCATTCGGCAGTTATAAAACCCTAGATGTCAATTTGGGGAAAAATCGAAATCGGGTGTTTTTATGTCATTGTCGGTATGAATTTGTTTGTTCCCTTGGTTGATCCTCATTAGTCGATCACTGTGGCTGCTGTATTGGTTCCATAATTTTGTTCTTGTGTTTTACCGATTCGACTGTCCCTCGGGATATCGATTGTCCCCGACAGAATTTATGGCATCGAGTAGCAAGGCAAACATTCAATTGCACTCATTGACACACACAGTCATGGAATCAATTTCGTTCGATCGAAATCAGGAAAGGCCATTACCAATGATGTAAGGGAGTACAAGGCAAACAGACAGTACATGACTCTTTCACCCTCATTGAATATAACTCATTCGATCGAAACTCATCCAAATCCACACTCATATTCATGTCAGTACAAGGGAAACAAACATTCAATCCCTCATGGACACTCATGCTGTGAAACTAATCCACATCAATTACCAATTTCATGCTAGTAAGAAGGGAAATATTGATTTACACACAGGAAGTCATACACATTCAACAAAACTCAGCACGAAATTGCGAAAAGGTTTCCTCCCAAAAATTGGGGCTTCGAAACAGAAGAGGACTGGGTGCCTACTCACTTACCCAGGTGGGTCAGCCGCGTAGGAGCAGCCGGCAAAGGCGGAGCTGCACCTCGGAGGGTGGCTACTCACCGTCGCCCTTGCCACTGCACTGTGGAGAATCCCCAAATGAGGGGATTATCTCTAACCTAGGGTTCCGCCCTCGGCTCCGGTTCGTCGGTGAGGACGTTGGCCGAAGGAACCGTAGCGGAGTGGTGGGTGCGTGGCCTCCGACCGCCGTCCCCATTGCAATGGGGACGAACGGCGCCCATTCCGACCGGAAAACCTTCTCTTGAGAAAGGGTTCGCCGCCGCCACACCTCCTCCTGGCCACCGCCTTCGCCAGGACACACACCGCAACCGGAGAGAGCATGAGTAGGGAGAGCTTACCTTGCAGTCGTCGACGACGGTGACGAGGATTCCTCTTCAAGGGTGGAGCGCTCTTCCAGATCTGGAAACCAAAGTGAAATGAGGGGAATAGGAGGGCATATGTGTGATTTTTAGAATACAATCCGCAAGAATACGCAAGAATCTTAGGGGGGAGATTGCATTTTCACCGAACATGCGCTTATACATGTTGGCACATTTTCTCTTCGTTTAGTTTCGGTTACCAACTAACTTGTGTAATACAGTTGTCATTATCAGTTGAATTGACAAATAGGGGGAGTGAGGTGGCCTTAACTGTTATGTCCATTAAATTTAAAGTTTGGGTATCTGGAAATGAAATGGAAAAAATCAAAATTTGTGACCCCACAAGTGTGGATAATTGACAACCAATGCCCATTAAAATACACCTTCTCCATCACTAATCACTAAAGTTTTGATATATCCAAAATTCAAAATATGCATGCTTTGTGGGTGGCATGAGCCTTAAATCAGCTGTAAAGTTGACTGTCTCATATTTTAATTCATATACCCCATCAACTGAAATAACATACATAATGGCCTTTTTTTTAAAGAATTAATTTAAGCCATCAAAACTTATATATGCATAAGATGGTGTCACAAGAGACCATGCATGATGCATCCCAATGGAGATTGGAGAATATCTTATAGGGTTGGATCAATGTATTATGTATATTGCTTCACTCCTCTCATAATTTGTTTCGTTTCACTTTTTAACACGATTTTTAATAAGTTTAAACTTTTTTAATAAAATATTAACCTTTTTTATAAATTAATATTTTATACTGGACAAATTATAAAGGAAAATTACCTCATATATACACTAAGTCAAGTTGGGGAAAAAAAGTTGGAAGTACTAGTAACATGATAATACTAGTAAGGCAGTTTAATTAAAAATAAGATAAATCGAGTTTCTGTAGCATATACCAAAAGTTTGTATACTGTAAAAAAAAAAGATAATACACGTTTGATTCATTTTTGTGGTAGATTATAATTTTTTATGGTGTGGTGGTTATGAGATTATCAATTAATCTTTTACAGGTGTTGCTCTTCCGTTTGATGTCGATCTCCACTGCATGTAGTTGTGTTTAGTTCCAGAGGAGATTCAGTCTCGGGCGCCCTGTCCATCGAGTTGATTTTGGAAGTGTTCGTGGTTTTTGAAGATCTCTCATCTAGGTGACGGGAATATCGGTGATCCACACTTCTCTATGTCATGACCTCTCTTTCCCTTGGTGGGCTTCTGTTCTTGTCTCCCCGGCGTCAAGACACCGTGTTAGTCCATAAACTCTCCCGTGCTCTCGGCATTCACAGTCTATACCCGGGCCTCCTCGACTTCTGTGCTGGTAGGGCTGGCAAATGGTAGGTAAATTACCATACCAACCACGTACCAACCACAAACCGACTATGTTAGTAACCACACTTGTGGTAACCAACATGGTGGTAGCCACGTGAATGTGGTACGGTAATGGTAATGAAATCTGAATACCATGGTTACCAAGTATATATATTAATTTTTTTATTTAATGTTTTGTTGTTATAAACTTTATTTTTTAAGTTTTTAATTTATATTTTGTGTTTTGATTTTGACCTAAATTGGTAATTTTTACTTTTTTCTACTAGAAACAATAGGAACATTTTGAATGTTTGAAAACTTTGAACTTGTTTTGTTTGAACATGCAGGAACATTTTGAATGTTTGAACAATTGAACTTGGTTTGTTTCAAGACTTTGAACTTTGTTGCTTTGAATTGGTTTGTACTTTAGGTTGTGAACTTGATTTATTTGATTTTTTTAATAGGTGGTAGCCATATTATTTTTGGTAACCATATTTTTTCGTTCGATAACTTTGACTTGTGGTTGGTACGTAGTATGAAAATTTACGTATCACCAGTTTGTGGTTGGTATGTGGGAATCACCATTTTTTGGTGGTTATTGTACCATGCCAACCCTATGCGCTGGTTGGGCTGATTTTTTGTGATCAGTTGTGAGCGGGTTCTTCTTTTTTGGTTTATTATATTTTTGGCTTCATTGTTGTATCATGACAGTTAGTTAGTCTGTTATTTTTCGCCTCTCGATTCACCGAGCCTATCGGGTACGTTAAATTCTTTCCATTTCAAAAATAAAAAATCTATTAATGGAATTTATAGAGTACCGCTAAGACAAACTGGAGGGAAGTCGTGTGTGCGGGCTCACATACGGGAGATTCGAACAACACATAAACCCGAACGGTGTTGCATCTCAAAACCAATTAACAATGAGAGGAGTAGCCCTTCAACCTTATATGTTGTTAAAGCATTTTAAAGGGGACCATGGATTGCAACCTTTTGGCATTGGGCAGGGTGAAAGACAGCTTTATTATCCCTAGCTACCTTCTATAGACTATAGACAGGTGATTTTCATAAAAGAAAGCAACATGTATGTAATTGTAATGTAACGCCCCCACAACTTGTTTGTAATATGCATTGTTTTTGAGTTAATGGGATTGGGGAAAGCCAAAGCATATATTCCCCTGTTATCTTAACTGCACGCCGATGGTTCATCCCATCTACTCTGCCCCTCTTTGTTTTTTGGGGTTGGAATCTACGTTGGGCTCCATTTATAGTTTAAAATTAAATAACATCTTTTTTTAATTTCCTTCATTCTTTTTGTTCCATCGATGGATTAATTATTAATTCGCCCTTTTTTGTGGGCTTTGTTTCTCCTATTTTAGGCCCAGTCAAGCCGCCCTCCCTCATTTTTCACTTTTTGGTGGCTCCATAAAATGTATCTCACTAAAACACCCATCGATTTAGACCATCCACAACCATAGGGTAACCTATTTTCTCTTTTTTTTTTCCATCTTCCTATCATAATTTTACAATTCATTTATTTTGTTGTTTAAAATGATTTTCACCTTTTTCTACCTCTTTCTAAAAGGTTTTTTTTTTTTGAAGAGGATTTCTAAAAAAGTTTTCTCTACAACCACGAGAGCATCTTTATCCATGATACTCAATTTAAATATCATATCTTACATTTTTTCTTACCATATCATTTTAAGATACTTGAATACACAACCATGATACTCACAAAAGTATCTTAATATATATTTTATTTTATTTTTAAATCTTTGTAAGGGTAGAAAAAAAAAAGTGGTTCCCACATGTTATTGTTCATTGGATAAAACTTATGATATTGTGTAAGAGTGAGTATCATCTAAATAATATTCACTTGTAATGATTGTCTTGATTCCCACCCCAACTCTTATATTTATTTTTATTTTTTATTTAAAAAAAGGGCTATCGTACTCCAAGTACCACCATTAAAGATGCTCTGATAAACCTCTTTTACCTTTTTTCAAATTTATTTTCACTTTTTCTTTTCATTTATATCTTTCCCTTTATTATATGTGTATCATCATATATTATTGTGAATTATTTTTATTTTTATTTTTATAAATAAATAAAAATAGTAAGTAGTTAATATAAATATATTTTATTACATCTAGATTGAAATAAAAAAAGTTAAAAACATTATAACATACGTAAATACTAATCGAACTACCTATAAATTTGGATCATAGCCTTGGCATTGGTTCCACAAGTGCTCAACCAAATCATTCGGATCATAGCCTTGAACACCCAGAGAATGCTCAAAGTGTTGTTGGTTTGGAAAAAAAAGAGGATTGTACACATTGGTAGGATTATGTGGGTTATAATTTGGATATTCAGGTGTTGGAGAATTGTTAAGCATTTGTAACATCACTTGAAATTGGGGATTTTTTAGAAGATTTGGATCAAAAGACATATTTGGAATGGATGGAGTATTTGGATTATTGTGATCCGTGGTTAAGAAAATAGGTGCAACTACAATAGATCAAGATGGGGTATATGTAGGGTAAAATTAGGCTCAAATTATAGAAAAAAATAAAATTAAACCAATGAGATATTTTATTTAAAAAAAATAATGAATAATAAATATATTTTTATTTTATTTTAAATCCTATTATAACTAATAAATTTAAATGGAAAAGATATCATCCTACTTTATCATAAAAAAAAATAGAAAATGGAAGAGGTTACCTCTCTCTACCAAGGTAACCCCTTCCCACCTCTTACCTTAAAGTAAAAGCCACAATTATGGGCTTACCTTTTAGCAACCTTAGAGCATCCACAATGGGGGTGCCTTAACAAAAAAATAAGGAACCAATTAATAAAAAATTGAAGAAGAGGGGGAAGTGGTTTAGGAATGATTTGATAGGTTTTCTAGTAAGAAACCTTTAAACACCAAGAAGAGAAAGAAAAAGGAGAGGAGGTGGGCCAACATAAGGAGAGAGAGTGAGAGGAAAAAAAGAGGTGGGTCTCGATAAAAAAACAAAATAGGGTTTTAAAGGGTTTTAGGGATGTGGTTGAAAAATTGTATTGAGTTTTTTAAGGAGAGAGAAATATAAAAAGTGGAGTTAAGGAACCCGGATGGTTTCACGAATGCGGATGCTCTTAAGGTAAGTAAAATCCATGGTTGTTCATGCTCTCAGAGGGTTTCTTTTTTGACGTCATTATACATAGGATTTTTTTTAATCAAAATGTAAAGATTTACTTTTAAAATATAACTTTTTTTTAATTTTTAATGTATTGAATTTTAGCTAGGGTCAATTTCGACAAGAAAAAAGCTTTTATTTTTAAATAATACGGAGTAACACATTAATTAGAAACTTAAAGAAAATACTTTTTATTTCAATAATAATTTATTTTATTTTTAAATAATAATCCAATAACCGATCTGTATATACATACCCATGATCCTTCTCTAGTTTAGATTGATGTTTATCATTCATAATTACAATTCAATCATATTCGAGTTAGACCATGTACACAGCCTTTATTTGACGTAGTTGCTAAATATGATTTTCTTATAGATTAATTGTAACAAAAAATCTAAAATAATACCGGTAAAGATCATAATCCAGAAAAGAACAGGAAGGAAAAAAGAGACAGGACAGGAGGCATGACATTGAGACGGAGACAGGAGCCAACTTGGAGGGCACCAAACCCATTCCTCAGTCCCCACCCACCAGCGTTACCCGGTAGCTCAGTCGCCGGCACAGTCCAGTGGGCCACCTTTAACCTCACATTGATATCGTAATGTTAGATAGATAATCACATCCACATTTTTTTTCTTTTAATATATATATTTTTTTAATAAATCAGAAATGGTTGACAAGTCGACGGAAGAAAAGTTTTATTTTTTTTTGATACAAGATAAGAGTTTGGATGGAGTCAGGCCCTGCTGACCCACCACCCAAGGGCGTCCTTTCGAATAAGAGTTGAAGAAAAAAACAATATTTATTTTTTTAATAATTTTTTTCAATAATCTCATACTTATTAGTATTAAGTTTAATATTATTAACAAAAATTGAAGAAAAAAATAATATTTATATAGTTTTTACCTTTCTAAAAACCCGTGCCCGCTTTAAAAGTGTCAAATATAAAGAAACGGAGGGAGTATTTTTTTTTTAATAAATCAGAAATGGTTGACAAGTCGACGGAAGAAAAAATGTCAAAACTTACAACATAAACCTTAAAAAATGCTACCGTCTGTTTTTTTTTTTTTTATACAAGATAAGAGTTTGGGTGGAGTCAGACCCTACTGACCCACCACCCAAGGGCGTCCTTTCGAACAAGAACCTGGAGCTCGGGATCAGAAACGGGGGGGGGGGGGGGGGGGGGGGGGGCGGGTCGTGATGGAGACGTAGAAGTGTCAAAGGTGCGCCACTTTGTCCACAACCATATTAACCTCCCTGAACACATGGACGCAAGAGAAGGAATGAAAGGCCTGAATCAGCTTCCGAGCGTCTGCCATGATGATCTCAATTTCCCAATGACAGATCCAAACATTATTGATAACATTGATGACTGCTAGACAATCGCCTTTAACCTCGAGCCTCGAAATCCCGAGCTGGCGAGCTGCAATCAAACCCTAGTGCAAAGCCAAAGCCTCCAACTTGAGAGCAGATGAATCCCCACAAAGCGAACTATGGAAGCAGACAATAGAGCCCCAGTGGTCTCGAATTACAATCCCCGTAGTTGCCACACCAGAAGAACTGACAGCCGCATCAAAATATTATTTTGGATTCTTTCCACTGTGTTAATTGATACCTCGTATATTGTTCTTGCTTTTGTTTGTTTTTAAAGTTTTGGTCATTCTCAAAGATAATCTTGTTTCTGATTGTCCAGATGCACCACCGGATCGTGGCAGGCAGTAGCACTTATACATACACTATGTTCAATTTTCCTTTCCCTTTGTTATACTGTTATACATATAATATTTTATTTTTCTTTGAGAGTTTAGTTGTGAAGGTTGGGGAGACGAGTTTTGATGACATGCGATATATATGAAGATATTCCCATAGGATTTAGATTGGGATACTCGGATTACGGGTCATTTGAGTTTTGAGTAATAATCTATTCATTTGGATTGAATCAAGTTTATGGTCATGTTATCAATTTTAATTGATTCAAGTTTGATTCATTTTTGTTTGTATTAGTTTAAACTATTGGTTATTCGAATCAAGGTCAAAAGGGTAAATAATTTGATACTTAACATTGACTTAAAACGTGGTCCTGCTATCGGCACGGTGAGATATCGTTATATGCACGATACCGACTTGAGAAGTCGATGTCAGTGAGGCTACCGACCTATACGTAAGCTGCCGACACAGGACATGTGTATCTCCACTGAGTACAATACTGTCGACCTAGAGAGTTGGTGTCAGTAGAAATACAAATTCAGAAAGGCGATATCAACAATGTGTGAATAGCGATAATTTTATCGTGCATATCTATATACATATACTAAAATCGATGCATTGTTGCCTACGTGGCGGTGCGTGAGTGTATCTTCCTACGTGGCGGCACGTGAGTGCATCTCGCAAAACTTTTTCCCGTTAAAAAGGAAATCTAATAAAAATAATTTGTATAATTAGATAGTTCTAACCTATATAATTTGATAGATGAAATATCTTATAAAAGGGTAAATATTATATAAGGAAAAACTTTATCAATATAATTAAACGTAGTAGTAGTAATAATAATAATAAATCTCCCACCAAAAAAAATTGTCATAGTTATACTTACCAAAAATATTAATAGATAAATATGTAGTATTTGATAAGTGTTATTTTATTTACATCTAGATTATTTTTTGGTGGAAAGAATTATTTATACCACAATTGATTATTTAATACTAACTTTTATTTTATTTATAACTATATTATTTAAAATATTATGTTGCCACATTCCATTTGTGCATAGATATTTTAGTAAAGCTAACGTAATAAATGTATAATATATATTGAATAAAAAAGAGTATCACAATACTTTTAAAAATCAGTTATCTATTAAATTATATGAGATTCAATTAATGATAGATTAGAAGAAAAAATCTTTTACTATATAAATGTGAATTTTATTTATATTTTGAGCTAACATAAATAAAGATATTTAGATTAAACATAATATATATGTCAAACTAATTTTATTTATATCTATATTGTTTTTTGGTGGAAAAAATTATTTATATTTAGATTATTTTTTTAAAAATCTATCTAAATTACTTATAATATTGTATTAATATATTCTCCGTACATGGGACGGAGCCTACACTCGTATAACTATATAAGAGCCCCTTCAAACGTTAATGCCCAAACAACAAATTTAATACTCTTGTTTAGATTAAAAATAAGTTGGTAGGACACACACAATATTTGCACAGGTATTTGATTTGGAAAGCAAGATCTGACCGTTGTATGCAGTTGCAGGGTTGCAATGCAGATGGACTGGCAGGTTGGGGCCTACTACCCTCCTACACGTGGTGGGCCCAAAGTGCGACTTCAGGGAACCAGCCTCGCCCCTAGGCCCTAGGTAACCGTCTCTTGGTCCCGCGCCCTCCCGCCTATTTACCATCTCATGATTTTTTTTTTTCCAATTACATATTTCATTAAATTTAGGATAAATTACGTTACTAGTCCTAACGTTTCGTTTTTTTTTTCTTGTTAGTCTCTAACCTTTCATTCATTCCATTCACGTCTCTAACCTTTTATACCTATTTCATATTAGCCCTTAAACTTCTATTCATTTCATTCAAGTTCCTAACCTATTGAATTTGTTGCACTATTAGTTTAAGATATTTTTTAAATTGAAAAATAAAATTAGATTATAAATAATTTAGACTAAATTTTAATTTTCAGTTGAATCTTTAAGATTGGTTAAGAAAAATAGAAAAATTAACTAAAAGTGATCTATATTTTTATTAAATAAAATTAACCACACTATAAAGTGAACTTATTTTATTTATTTATTATTATTATATTTAGAAGTTTATGAAATACTCCGTATTATTTAATTAATATTTTAATATTTTTCTTAACCAATCTTAAACATTCACCTAAAAATGTACAATTTAGTATATATTATTTTTAAAATAAAATCTTTCTTTTTCAATTTTAAAAATAACTTAGACTAATAGTGCAACAAATTCAATAGATTAGGGACTTGAATGGAATGAATAAAAGTTTAAGGGCTAATATGAAATAGGTATAAAAGGTTAGGAATTTAAATGGAATGAATGAAAGGTTAGGGACTAACAAGAAAAAAGTATGAAACGTTGGGGACTAGTGACGTAATTTACCCTTAAATTTATCCTTCATCATTTTCTATTTTTTGATCTTAAATTGGGTTAATTATCAAAGCTATGGGTGTGTATGGTTGCATTTTTAACTACTAAAAAAGTAGTAAGAAAGATGGCATGGACTAAAGGCTTCAAAGTGGACAAGTGCACGAGACTACAAGGCCACAGTTAGGAATTCAATTAAAATTTTCATTACCCATTGTTGTAAGCATACTAAGAAATACATGAATTATCAAAGGAATGTGAATTACTATGTATGTAAGCTTTTGTTTAAATGTTCTGATGAGATTCATAATAAAGCTGGTGACTATGGCAATCATTTATATGATTAATATAGCATATTGGAATGTCAGGGGTACCAAAAGGCCACTCTTGTGGCAAGAGATCATCCAGGTCATAAGTCAGGGCATCAAAGACTGGACTATGGTGGATCAACAAAACACGGAACAACATCCAAACATAAGAAGAAGGGTGAGAGCCAAATGGACCAGACCACCCAGAATTATCTACAAAATTAATGTAGATGGTTCTTTTATCCAATCTGGCAAATGCCGAACTGGGGGAATCATTTGTGATTCTGAAGGTAATATTATTGACATATTTTCTGAATAAGTCAATGTTGGATCAGCTATCCAAACAGAAGCCTCTACAATGATTCTAGGTCTTCAAAGAGCGAGACGATTGGGTTTAAGGAAGATTATTCTGGAGAGTGACAATCAAACTCTGGTCAAAGCAGCAAACAGAGGGCAGTTGCCGAGATGGGAAATTCTACCTCAAACTGAGGAAATCCAAAGTCTTACAGCAGAATTCATATCAGTGGAAATCCAGCATATATTTAGAGAAGCAAATCGCACAACGGACTACATAGCTAAATCAGGTGTCATCTGTAATTTAGTCTCTATTCCCCACCTTAGGGATCTATATAAAATCATCCTTCAGGATGATCCGTGAGTTAGGTTGCTTTATTAGCAATTGCTCCCAATGTTTGCCTACTGTAAAAAAAACAAAAAAAAAACTACTAAAAAAGTAGTAGAATTAGGTAGTTTAAATTATAAGCTTCGTATGGTAATTATTTTTAGCTAGTTTATAGTTAAAATTGGGGGTTAAAAAAAAGCTTGTTTTTGAAGGTTTTTTTTGGGTTTGGGGGTTTATTTGATTTGAAAAGACAAGTATACCCCTAATAACAACCAAATAAACTCCACTTTTTACAAATAAGCACTTTTTCGTCCCATACAGAGTTTATATTTTTTCATAAATTTTTAACTACTTTTTACCAACAGTTTGTAAATTTTATCATGTTTATAATTTTAGTCAGTTTATTAACTCCATCCCATACGAACCCATATAGTCTCTCTGATGAAAAAAAGAAGAAGTTATTTGACTTTTTAATATAGTACTTCCTCCGTAACAAAATAATTGGCCCTTTGGGGGTTTTCACACTTCTTAAGAAACCTAAAATTAGAATGTGGAAAAAAATGGACCAATGAAAAAAAACAGTATGAGAAATTGGAGTATCAATAGAATATCTTGGAAATCAAATACAATTGATGAGATGAATTTATAAAATTAGAAATTTTTGTCATTAATTAGGTTCAAATAGACAAATATTTTGTTACAAGAAAAAGTTGTCAAAAGGACAATTATTTCATTACGGATGGAGTATATATTTTAAGGAGATATAAAAAAAATATATATACTCCGTAAGATGTTAAATTATTATTGTTATTTTATAATTTAATACTTACTACGTATTATTTATAAACAATAAGTATTCATTTTTATTTGTTCATAAAAAAGGAACTCTCAATTGGGTTAATTATCAAAATTCATACGGAGTACTTTAAATTTAATAAAGTAAGAACTATATTTACAATTTAATACGTTGGTACTTACTACGTATTAGTTATAACTAATACAGTAAGTATTAGGTTGTAAAAAAAATTATTTAAAAAGTGACACTTTGTATATTTTTTTACCTCCTTAAAAAATATATATATGTATAAAAGTAAAAAAAGTTATATTTTACATTAATAGGGAAATGTACGACTCTTAGTATCATACGAATAATCTTATTGACCCTCGTTAGTATTACCATAAAAAAATACCTACCAATTTCATATTACATAAATCTCAAAGGGATTCCATATGGAAGAAGAATTGAGGTTATATAATAGGTTTAATAATTAAGGTTTTCGTGGAAAAAGAGACGAGTGTGATAAACCGTAAGAATAGAGAAGAGATGCGCAGAGAAGAGAGGAGAAACTCATGTGTTATTGGGGGTTTTCAGGACCCTTTATATAGGAGTTTACATAGGGAATTAGGGTTTACTAGGGTTTATCCATCCCTAATATAATAGTATCATAACAATGAGAGATTTTTTTTATTGATATACTTATTTATTTATGGTTAGTAATAGTAACATTAGTAGTATGTTATAGAATTCTTTAGTGAAAATTTGAGAGAAAATACTTTTTTCAAGTTTTTTTTGGGTAGTTATACCCTCTAGTTTTTCTTTTTACTATCTATACCTTTTTAGGGTGGTTTTTACCTAAATACCTTTAAATTAATAATTTTTCTTTTTAGAATTAAAAGAATGAATAGATATTGATAAGATTTGCGTAGGGTTTGTCAAAGGAGACGCTACTTCACCCGTCAGTTTTACGCTTTGAAAAGGGAAGACTCTACTTCATCTATCAAATATTAACCTAATTATCCCAATTCTTTATACTTCCCTACTGATGTATGAAAAAAAATTTAGAATTACCAGTGATAAATAAAAATTAAAAAATACATTTTTTAGTATTTCTTAAGTTCAATTCATACATACGTAGCTATGGAATTATAAAGCAGTACTTGATTAATGTAAAATACACTAGAAAAAAACGCTCTCTTTTCAGAAAGCTCATCGAAAACCTCTTCGGAGGTCGGAAGCCCTCTTCGGAGGCCAGAATCCCCTCTTCGGAGGCCAGAATTTCCTCTTCGGAGGCTACCATCTACGCCTGATTCTAACCTTTCTCCTACCCCGATCCTTCTGGTTTCGAGCGGAGTTTACTGCCGTGGTGGTCGTATCGGGGGGACCTTTGTTACTTCAAAGCGCCTCCTTCGTCCCTCCGGCTCCTCCCTCTTCCTCGTCACCTCGTCGCCGCCGTCTGCGGTGGCTATTGCTGATACTTTCGATGGTCTGTCCTTGTCCTCGGATAGTTATCCCGCCTTGCTTTTCGCCTGAATTTTATCCTCCGACTTGGGCTCGGCACTCCCAACTTTCATTGCCTATTTAATCGGCCTTTTCGCCCTTTCAGATCTGGGGGTTCTGTTCGGACCCTTTTCGATCTAACACTGGGATTGCTCTCGGTGGCTTCCTATTTCTCGTGCCCACTCCTCTCTGATCATCCGAGGCTTCAGGCTTGCCTCCCACCTGCCGCCTGGCCGTCGCTTCGTGTGCTGAGCAAGCCTGACTCCTTCTTTCCTTGGCTGCGGCGGCGTGTTGGCTGAGCAATTACCCTAGGCTGTCTTCTTCCTTCCCGGGCCTTCCTTCGGGCTTGCCTTGGGCCCTAAGTTGGCCCGGGTTTGGTGGTCTCAGTCTCGGACTGTGTACTCTTGTGTGTTTCGGGCTTTTCTTTGGGCCCAAGGTTATGCCTTGGACCCGGGGTTGGCCCGGAATGTAGGGAAAATACACATTTAAAATATATATATAATTTCTTTTATATATATTTACATTTATGGATGGTTTTATTAAATTCGGAATCCTCTTGCGCTCTTTGCCCTCTCGCGGTCGTGCTTCATTTTCTCGAGTTTGGTTGGAGCTCTGTTTGTTGGTTCGTGGTTAGTTCCGGTTGAGGAGCAGTTCTGCGGCCCTGGTTGATCGAAGTGATCGTATTGGTGGTGTTCGTGGTCTCTGAAGATCCTTCATCTAGGTGGAGGGAACCAGTGGCGGATCTGTGGGGGGGCTCGAGGTGGCTGAAGCCCCCCCCCCCCCCCCCCCCCCTAAAATAAGGTTCTAGGTATATTTATACATCTGTTAGTTGTAATATATAAAAAGTAAAGTAGAATCAACACAAGAGTGCGTCTTGGCTCAGCGGTTATGACACGGGTAGGATATCCTTAGGAATGCCAGTCAAGGCAGGTTCGATTCCCATTTTTCACCCTTTTTGCATCTGTTTTTTTTTTTAAAACATCCAAACCCCTTTTTTTTTTTGACAGGCAGAACATTTCATAGAGCGAATCTCGAGTCGTCCCGAGTGGTTTCGTCCCGCACAGGAGCACAACCGGCCGCCTCTTCAATGGAGCGCACTCCCGCACCTCCGGCCGGCGACCACCGCAAACCCAGCCGGAAGCCCCTCTACTGTCCCTCACCGGCGCTCTCCCGCACAGGCGCACAACCGGCCGCTCTTCAATCTCCATTGTTCTCCTTCTTCATGTTGAATATTGGTGTAGAATAACACACGTTCTATTGATTTGTGCAAGGAAATATATAAAGCTTACAATCAGGAGAGAGGAGAAGATAATGGGGAGAGATTATCTCTAACCACTTTGACTAATTCCTAAATAATAGAAATAAATAATCTAACTACATTATAATAATATAAATAGATATTATTTTCCTAATATTCCCCCGCAGTTAAAGCGAGAGATACCGAAAGCTTAGAACTGGATAAATATGAAATAAACCATAAATATTTTTTTTTAAAAAAATTGTTGCCCATAATCCCGCACATCAAGGGCAAGCCACGGACGTCGCAGGAAATTTCGATAGGTTTGGTGACGGACTAGTGGGGAGGTTGATGTCGTGGACTACTCCTTCTGATCGGCTGGTACGGAGGCTACAATTTGGTTGACCCATGTGGTGATTGTTTGGCAACGATGGTGGCTTCGGCCGTCGACAGGGATGGCAACGCAGCGACAGAAGCAGCCGACAGCGGTGGTCTTCTCCGACAGACCAATGTTTGAATGCGGCGGAGACCGCGGCGAGCACAGGCAGTGATGGGGCTTTGCAGGGAGTCCGGTGCAGGTCCTTGGTGGCAGATACAACGGCTGGGTGACGAGGCTTGGGTTGACTTTGCATCCAATCTGTAATCGTGGATGTGATCTCTTAGTAACTGAAATTTCATTCCCTTCCTTTTATCAACTAAGCTAGACTTTCAAGTTAGTTAGTTTTCTTCCTTTTAATTTGATTGTTTCTAAGTTCAATTGATTGAATCAATTTAGATTAGAATTAATTTGAGAATCAATTTGGAGAAATTTCGATTAGGGTTTATGATTTGTGAGAAATAAAGTTGTGGTTTGTGATTTGAAATTGTGGTTTATGGCTATGGTTAGAAATGAATTTATGAATTTTGGTTTGTTATTTGAAATTGAGGGTTGCAGATTTGTGAGTTTTGCCCCTCCACCTTTTAATTGGATTGTTTTTAAGTACAATTCGTTGAGATGACAATCAATTTAGATTAGAATTTGTAAATTTGAGAAACAATTTGGGTAAATTTCAATTAGGGATTGTGATTTTGCTAAGAAATTTGTGGATTTAAGAATCAATTTGAGGTAAATTTATGGATTTGAGAATCAATTGTAGATTGAGTATGAAGTTTTAAGTTGAATTTTATATATTGATAGAGTTTAATTTGAATGATTTGTTGGATTTGGAAAATAATATTACTTTTAATGACTTATTTGATTCATAGGGACTCTTTTTTGTGAAGTTGTGTTCAAGATGCAAACATGTATTGTGTTATTTTTCAAGTAATGTAGGTGTTCTGCTACCATATTTGTGTAAATCTGACTGATTCGTGTACATTCAATATTAGGAGTGAATGTTCTGTCCCAATATAATTCATAATTCAATTTCAATGACTTTGAGTGACCAAAAAATTAGGGTAAATTTGATGTAAAAATTAGCATCAAATTTACCTCATATCTAAGTTTTTAGGCCATTTACCTCCGAAATTGCCCATAAGATTAATAGGTAAAACATCTACCCTATTTAGCCTCGAATGTAGCTTTGAAAAGCTTTGATGCTAGTTTGATGAGATCGATCATATTTAATAAGAAGTAGCGATCCTATCGTCCTTTGTAGTTTTGAGCCCCCCTCTGATAAAAATCCTGGATCTGCCACTGGAGGGAACGTCGTGTGATCCACACTTCCCCAGGAGTCGTCTTTGCCCTATCTAGATTTCTGCTTTCCGTCTTTTCGACGGCGAGACATCGTGTTAGTTGTGTTGTCCCATGCGCTCGCTATCCACTTCACCACGTCGGGTCTCTTTCTTCTCGTTGTTGTGTCCGCTTGTTTAATTTGGTTAGGGTTTGGGGTTTTCCAGGTTTGCTTAGTGTAGTTTCTTTTGTTGTATTAGGTTATTGTTTTCTGTTGTATTTCTTTTGTTATGTTGTATGTTTAGACGGCTTATCGTCTGCCGACTTTGTCGGCCTCTCGAGGTCCGGACCTGTCCGGTTTCTAATTATTTCCTTATAATTTTTTTTTTACATACGTAGCTATGATAATTGATCGGTGTGTATAACCTCACGGTCAATGGGTGCTAAATCTTCAGTCGACCTCCCTTTTTGTCCCCTCTTTCGCTTCATCCTTTTAAATCCTTATTTAAAAATAAAAATAAAATTATTAGGGTAATATGGAGTATGGTTTTTTATGAGAAATATTTCAGATCATGTAAAAAAAGTTGAGGACACAAATTATCTTGTACCGTTGTACGTAACTCGAATAATTATATATAAGACGCACAAAGTTTAGAAAAAAATGATTTTTAAAAAATTATATTTTGGTTATTGTGAAAAGAAGAAATTAATTGATTTAAATGAAATATCACTCAAATTACACGACTAATTTGAAGTCAGAACGAGTTGGCAATATAAAAAAGCCAACTTAATAAGGAGTACAACATTTTTTATTTTATTTTATTATTGGTCGAAAAGGAGTACAGTATTATTATATATACAACCACACGTAAGTAGTCAGGCATTAATATTTTTTCAAATCATACATATTTATACTCAAAATATTTAAAATATTCTCCTAATAATAATAATAATACAGAGTAATACTCCAATAAAAGTCGAATAATGAGAACAATGCATACTCAGCGACAACACGGAAAGGACAACGACAGATGGACTTGTACTAACTTTATTCTGTGTTTTTACAGGTAATTAAATTAGGTTCTTAATTACACTATAAATTTAATACTCCGTATTAATTGATTTGCACAATTTAATATTACGGAGTATATATTTTACAATTTATGTGATTTTAAATATTATATTGTAAAATGGATTGACCAAATAATATTAAAATATTTATCTTTATAAGTATATCTATTATTATATATTATATATAATATAGGAAAAGTCGTCAGAGACACATGACTATATGCATAAGATAAAATTTCATTATGACTCTATTTAATCAATATATATCTATGTGTGAATAACATAAAATTTGACCCAATTTGATTAGATATGAATATATTTTCAGAAGATATTAAATAATTTTAAAATATATGCATAAGATAAATTTTTATTCTAACTATATCTAATTAATGTATCTATATATACATAAGATAAAATTTGACCCAATTTGATTAGATATGGATATATTTTTAGAAGATATTAACTAATTATAAAGTATATTATATAAGATAATTTTTTACCTATTTTCCCTATATATGAACATATTTTTAGAAGATAACTTTATCAATATATTACAGGTTGTACTAATTAAATAACTTTATCAATACCTTCATCAATGTGAACATATTTTTAGAAGATAAAAAGTTTTGACGAAAGAGGAAAGGGTACTAACTACACCAAAAATTGGGCCTATTTGCACAATTAGACCATAAGGTAAAAAAATGAGCTAAAATGCCCCTTCTACCCCTAAGCAAATAAAAACGCCGGTTTTTTGGCACTGTTGGGAACCTGTTGTAGCAGGTAAGCAGTGCGGTAAGGGATGAGTTGCAAATCGCCCTATCTGACACCCTTGTCACCGCGTATACCATGACCCTATCTCTCCCTCTTCTCCCCACTCCTACCGGACTCGCCCCCGCCCGCTCCCCCCTTGCCTGAGACGGATTCGAATTACGGAGATGATTTGTTTGGCGAGATCGATAAGGTGATTGCGATGAAGAGGAAGGAGTTCGTGAAGCAGGGGCTGTTGAAGCCTAATCCTCCTAAGGCTGCGACGGCGGTGGACGGTGGTGGTGTCAATGGGGCTTCGGAGGAGATTGAGGAGTTGGAGGCGGAGGAAGTTGTTGATTTGGAGGAGATTGATGAATTGGCGGGATTGAGAGTTGTCTCTGCTGATTCGGAGGGGGAAGATGAAGAGAGAGGTTCCGATTTCGACGACGATGAAGATTCAAGTGAGTTTGGGGGTAAGGTTAACTCCAAATCTGATCCATTTGGTTCTGATTTGAGTCTCGATTTCGACGCATTCGGTAAACCTAAAGTTAGAATTGGTGATTTATTGAACCCGATTTGGTTTTTGCTTAATTTTGATTGGTTTTGTGGAATTGATGTGAGGATATTTATTGCTAAATCAGGGTAGATGATTGATTTTGTATGTCTTGATTTCGCACTCGCCAACCCGTGCTTCTTTGTTTCGTGATTGCAACTTGGTTGTTCTTTGGTTGATTTCGTGATTGCAACCTGTGCTTCTTTGATTGAGCAGGAATCTGACTGTGATCCTAAATGGATTTAGCGGAACTGTTAGCTAGGAAGTCAAGTTCGAATTTCTGGCCCTCGTTTAGCGGAACTAACAGTTTATCTTGTAGTGTACATGATGATTTTGAAGTAGCAAGCTGTGAAGGTTTTCAATCAATCCTTTAGGTTTTACACGAAATTGTCTAAGATTATGAGATATATGGTGTATCAGATCTTGCATAATTTATTATGTGTTTTTTTGACATTTCCATTTTTGTGTGTTGGAAGATATGGAAGGATGCGGGATTAGGAAAGTGAGTTCTCATTACTCAATCGATGAAATGGAGGACTTCGACGTTTCTAAGCTTCTCGAGAAGCGGAGGTTGAAAGTCGCCGATCGGCTGAAATCCTGTGATGAACGATTGTTCACTGAGATGACGAATGCAATGAACAGGGAGAATTTCGAGAACACGCAATGTCCAGGGACTAGGTCTGGTTTTGATACCCCACCTTCATCTGCCAGGAATTATTTCGAGGCCAATCCCATGGCTGCAGAGGCATGGGAAGCTCTCAGAAGATCTTTGGTCGATTTCAGAGGTCAACCTGTTGGCACAATTTCCGCTTATGACCATGCTTACGAGGAAGTCTTGAACTATGATTAGGTAAAACTAAAGACATAACTCAGATCTGCAGTATGTGTTTCCATAATCGAGTTCAATTAATAAAATGTGTTAAATTTGTCATCTATAGGTTTTTGTCCGAGATTTCGTTCCCAGTGCTTTGGCTTTCCTGATGAATGGCGATCCTGACATTGTGAAGAACTTCCTCTTGAAGACACTGCAACTTCAGGACTGGGAGAAGAAAATTGACAGGTTAAGCTAGGAGAAGGGGCAATGCCAGCAAGCTTCAAAGTGCTCCATGATCCTATCCGGGAGACTGATACCATAGTTGCAGACTTTGGTGAGAGTGCCATTGGAAGAGTTGCTCCTGTCGACTCAGGTTTTTGGTGGATTATTCTTCTTCGTGCATATACAAAGTCGACTGGCGACATGACACTAGAAGAGTCACCTGCCAGGAAAAGAGCTCCGAAGAAAAACGTTGTGAGCCTAGATGATACCGATGAGGAGAAGGATGACCCTGATATGGTAGAGGTTGCCCCAGCAAAAGGGAGAGGCAGAGGCAGAGGGAAAGCCGCAACGACGACCACTAAAACGACAATTGGAGCTGCACCAGCGAAGAAGAGGGGGGCAACTGGAGGGAAGCAATCTCAACGCATTGGCCAGAAGCTGATAACGGAAGTGCTGAAGCCATCGTCTTCAGAGTCATCTGTTGTGTCGCCTAAGAAGAAGGTGAGTTCAAATTTATGTTGCTATGCCAAGACTTTTTTCCACCGATGACAATCTATGACATTGAAGGTGGCAATACCTTGTTCACTTTATAAATGCATCAGTTAATTTGCCCATTCAAATCTCTTATGCAAGTTCTAGCTATTATATTGGTCTTCATGGTGTGTAAAACTGAAAGTTTACTACTAAACAGGTTGAAAATATGTATTTCATTTGGGATTAAGGAACAAATGAACAATGGTCATGTATCAAAGGGCTTTATGTACTCATCTTTGGGCAAGTTTGAGATGTCACTGGTCATGTATCAAAGGGCTTTATGTATATTGGAATATTCATATGGTTTGTACTGATCTTAATATGCATTCATAATGAAGATGGATGGAAAATAGCCTATTAGCTCAATTGGTAGAGCGTTGTGTTTGCACACAAAGATGTGAGTTCGACTCTCACATAGGCTAATACAGAGTATGCGTTCATATCTCTATGGACTTATACGATTTAACATGGTAGGAAATATATACACTAACGGCAGGACAAATTTATGAATCTGGTATGACAAATTTATGAATTATGAATATCTCTGAACTTATAAAATTATGAACTTGGTAGAAAATATATAGACTAGTGGTAAGACAAATTTGTGAATCTGGTAGGATATATATACGATATTGGTATGATAAAAATGTAATCACCGAAATTCTTAAGTGTATAACTTGACACTAATGGTAGGATAGATGTACACGAATGGTAAGATATATTTGTACTATTGGCAAAGAAGTAGAATTAATATTGACTAATCCACAAATCCCAGACTAGTAATCATTGAGGGGTGAATTGACCATAATCTCAATCTCAATTACCAATCCATAAATCCAAATATCAACCCAATTTCTATCAATCAAAATTCATGAATCCAATCTAATTCAATGCTAGAACGACTGAATTAGAGCCTCTACCCTTGGATATAATGTTAATTAGGTTTCCTTCACCTTCTGTTGTAGATTGGAAACCCTCTACCCTTGGTTGTTTTTTGTGAAAAATGTGGAACATAATTTGCTACGTTTTCTAGCTTGATTTTCCTTGAAAGCTATTTAAATTGGTATGATAGATGCACAAAAATGGTAGGATAGATGAAAACTAATGGTAGGAGAAAACAACGATATCGGTAGGATCAGAATGGTAGGATTGACGGACACTAATGGTAGGGGAAAACAACGATATTGGTAGGATCATAATGGAAACCCAGTAATTCCCGTATAAATTGACACTAATGGTAGGATAGATGCACATTGATGGTACGCTATATTTATATTGTTGGAAAAATGTAAATGCATAATTGACTTTACGAAAAAAATTTACTTCCACATGAATCTCAGAAAAGCAAAAGGAAAAGGCAGGCTCCACATGCAGAGACTGAAGTTATATGAACCACAGATGCAAAAGCTATACATGGATATATCATGTGTGATGATGAATCTCAAGCTATGGTCCCTATCCTGAATAAAGTTAGTGCTGCACTGAAAGACAAGATCCAAGTAGTGAATATTGACACTCAAAAGGTAAAGCCGATTTACCCATCGCTGCCACTGCCACCAACAATTGTAAAGACCGGAATTTAATTAATATTTATAAAATATCCGTAGGATAATCCGAATATTATCCTCCCTTATAATTATGAAAACCCGGAAAATTTAAAATTTTTATGCCTAGCTTTACATGGATTCAATGATGGGGAAAAATATACCCAAGCTACTTTTCTCGTATCTTATAAACGTAACGGATTTTAACGCTTCGCGAGCTCGGATTTTACATTATGTTAAAGAGGTCATCCACCCAAATTGCCTAACATTGAGCCACCAAACCCTTGACTTGTGGCTAGCTTGCTTGTGAATGTAGACATTCAACCACTCCCATCACTTCCTTCCCATCACACCCATGCTTTGACTCATGAAGTCAACCACCCCTCTCCTCTATAAGCCTGACCCCAACACTCATGTGGAGCTCATCCAAAGAAGCCCCACCTTCACTTGAGAGGAGAGAGAGAGAAGGAGAGCCTTGCTCCATTTTAGGTCCATTTTGGACAGCCTTCACAAGAAATAGCATAACTCCCTCCACACTCATCCAAATTGAGAAAACTCGGTGGCCATGGATCCGTATTGAATCCCGCTTTCCCTACATATCTCAAACACAAAAATCCAAGGTCATTTACCCAGCCAAAATCGTCCATCTTTGGAGCTGCAGAAAACTGTTTTTGAAGGGTCTTGAGAGTTTGACTTGATTTCTTGGTAAGAACCCTTCCTTTCTTCCAAAACTGAGTTCTAACATGTGTTTTAACTCATTTTATTCAACTTTGAGTAAGAATCTAAATCATGTTTTGGGATTTTTGGTGACAAAATGGCAAGGTGTTCCGAAGGACTCCCGAGGGTGTTCTTGAGTCGTTTGTGTGGGATTCTTCAAAGGTAATCCCTCATCCGCCTCCCCCTATCTAGGAATAAATCTTTTGTGCTTGGAAAGGGCTTAGGAAGTGGAGCCTCTATGTGTTTTTGGTTGCGTTTTGTAGCAAATGTCAAGAAACAAAATGGATATATGTGCCTCTGTAATTTGGACTTTATTTCCAATCCAACGGTATAATTTGGCTGAAATCTTAATATGATGTTCAAGGAAATGTTATCTAACCTCCCTTCAAATATTACGGAAATCCAACGGTTGGATCAAGAGTTATTATAATTTTAGTAACCAGTATTTATAATGACTCGGTTAGAAAACTTGGTTAACCGAATGCTAAGAATATGGTTAAATATATGATGGCATCACCGAAACTTAGAGCATATAAAATACAGAAATGAGGTATACCCATAACTTGACTTATGATCCAATAAGAAGAAAATCGATTATGTGATAATACGATATAGATTATAACTGGTTAAGTCCGGATCACTTAACCAAAGTGCGTAATCTATAGAATCGTGAACCTCATGTGGATATATGTTGATTATTAGGTTGGGTACCATGCATTAGAATACCACCTAATAAAAGCTTAATGAAA
The DNA here is from genome assembly GCA_037127255.1 of Persicaria tinctoria. Classification (NCBI taxonomy): domain Eukaryota; kingdom Viridiplantae; phylum Streptophyta; class Magnoliopsida; order Caryophyllales; family Polygonaceae; genus Persicaria; species Persicaria tinctoria. Next base: position 7,187,657 of record JBANSL010000013.1, on the reverse strand, counting down.
TTAATAGGCTCTTGTTGATTGGATCCTTGGTTGTGCACTTTATTGCTTGCTTATTCTCCGGACTCCAGGTAAGTCCCCTGGACTTACTCATGATGGATTTATGTGATACTCTTTGTCTTATCGAGAGTCTTCATGCATCATGCGACCTAGTAACATGTTTAGGAATATAAACCGGTAATATGACGTAGGATGAACTTAGTAAATCCAACGATTCATATGTATGCTATGTGTCTATGGTAGGACGACCGTCAAAATCTGAATAAATGACTTATACTCGATGGAACACGAATGAAATGATGAAAGACTTATGATGAGAAAAAATGAGTATGTTTGAGAAGGATGAGTATGTTTGAGAAGGATGAGTACGTTTGAGAAGATATTATGATATGACGGTGATGATGATGATTATGATGATGATACGGGCCCTTGTGTGTTTATTTCGCATTTATATATATCTATATACTTGCTTATGTGTTACATTTTAACATTCATGTAGTTTAAGTATGCCTCTTTATATGGCATTGAGTGTGTATATTTCCGATGATTGACCCCGATATATTTCTTGTTTTTTAGATTTAGGTACCCCTTACCCGATATGACTTGCTTATGTGGATGGTTTTCGGGACAAACCTTTTGGACGATTAGAGTGAGGGAGGCGCTTGACATTCGTACTCTTTTGCTCATACGTTCTATCGTTTTGACCCGGCGCGGCCGTGGCATTTTGTTGTATTTATGATTTCCGCTTTTATTTCTGTTCGAAACGTTTTCGCGATAGTCTAGGACAGGTAAAGCCTCCAACGGGCTTACGACCTTTTCAGGGTTCACAATCCCCATCTTTTGACAACTAAATCTTCCGCTTAAATGAACCTAATAATAACTCGTACTCGGTCGTAAGATCCAAAGCTCACGGGAGAAGATCAAACTTCTCCTATAATGTTCCCCGATAATCTAGTATTCCGAACCTTATTTACCTTCTAAGTAGGTTTATGGAGGTTAATTCGAGTACTTAAATTTTGGGTCGTTACAAAGTTGGTATCAGAGCCAAGGCTCTTCGACCTGAGTACGCACGAGTTAAAAAAATTAATTTTCAAAACCCGCCCACCGTTTTGGAAATTTTCAAGGATTTCGAAGTGTTTAAAGGGCAAAGATGAAAACCCTTTGGAAAATGAAAATGGTTAGGATCTTTATAGACGAGAGACAGGATCGACGGGTAGAGACAAGGTGATAGGCATCCTTAGAGATGTAGAAGGGTTCGGGTAGACTGCCTAGCTTTTCCTTACAAACGGGCCTGGAAGACTCCAAGGGAGCAACCAAGGTGGTTGGAGCAGGATAGGATTTAGAGGCGGGCTCGCCAAGCTATCCCTCTAAGGATAGCTATCTAGTTAGCTTTTGTGCCATATAAAATTGTGCTTGCGGGCCATCCCCTTAAAGGGATGTAATTATGTGAGATGAATGTGCCTGAGGGCCGTCTTCCTTGAAGAAGGCGTTTTATTTAGTTGTATATTGAGTACACTTAAATGTCTAGTTGTCATCATGGTCGACACCGAGATTAGTAGAGGACGCGGGAGACCACGTGGCCGAGGTCGTGGCCGCATTCCTGAGATAGAGACTGAGACTGAGACTGAGACCGACGCTGAGGTCGAGATCCCCGGACAGCAGGGATCGGCTAATAGGAAGCAGCAGGGATCAGCGATAGAGAGGGCATTACTCGCGTTGCTGGAGCGAGAGAGATCAGTTGGCGTCACCGACTAGGTGAAAAGACTATCACAGAGTAGCCCGCCTATCTTCCAGGCCGGACCCAAAGAGGATATCGAGCAATTCTTCAGAGGACTCGAGGGAGTTTTCAGCTTGATTGGAGTACCCGATGCGGAGAGACAGAGACTTGCAACTGGGTAGCTTCGAGGAGATGCTTTTGACAGATGACTTGTCTAACGTGATGATCGTACTGCATGGACCTACGAGGAGTTCAGGAAGTTGATGTTGAGTGAGTACTGTCCATCTGGGACACATGCAGCACAAGAGGTTGCGTTCTTCAGCACCCGCTACGACCCACGACTATCTATCTCCGAGATCGTTTGCCAGTTCAAGAAGGAGCTCGTTTATTGTGGAGGGGTATGTAACACCGACGAGATGCGCATCTGCATGCTTTCTATGAGGCTTCCGCCAGACGTTCTTCTGATATCTACCAGCATGGAGGAAATGACATATGACAGATTTATAGAGATGATCCTCCGCTATGATCAGTAGCTACGTCTGACAGCTGCCACGTCTTCAGCTTTTCGCACTCCATCTGGAGGAAAGAGGCCACGACCCGCGGAGCCCAGATCTGCGCCGTTCGAGCGACGAGACTTCTAGACCAAGGATGTACGAGCTACTGGTGTTACGCTTTAGAGGTGGATCGCGAGCGACCCAACCTGACAGATGTCCCCGTTGTTAGCGAGTTTGCTGACGTTTTCCCAAACGAGCTACCAGGACTTCCGCCACAGCGAGATGTTGATTTCTCTATACAGTTGGAGCCGGGCACCAGGCCGATTTCGAGGGTCCCGTGCAGGATGGCGCCAACAGAGATGGCCGAGCTGAAGGCACAGTTGGAGGAGCTAACCGGGAAGGGCTACATCAGGCCGAGTGCTTCGCCGTGGGGAGCACCAGTGTTATTCGTGAAGAAGAAGGATGGGTCGTTGAGGCTATGCATAGATTACAGAGAGTTGAACCGGGCTACAGTGAAGAACCGTTACCCGTTGCCAAGAATAGGCGACTTGATGGATCAGCTGCAGGGAGCTGTCGTCTTCTCGAAGATAGATTTGCGTTCGGGTTATCACCAGCTGAGGGTGAAGGCAGAGGACATCCCGAAGACGGCCTTCAGGAATAGATACGGACACTACGAGTTTGTGGTTATGCCGTTCGGGCTAACCAACGCGCCAACCGTCTTCATGGAGTTGATGAACAGGGTGTTCATCGATTTTCTTGACAGCTTCATGGTGGTATTTATCGACGACATCTTGATCTACTCGAGGAGCAGAGAGAAGCATGCTGAGCACCTGAGGATTGTGTTGAGGATTCTGCAGAAGCATAAACTGTTCGGGAAGTTTAGCAAGTGTGAGTTCTGGCTCTCCGAGGTGATGTTTCTTGGTCATGTTATATCCGCAATAGGGATATCAGTGGACGCATCGAAGGTTGATGCTATCGTTGCTTGGGAGGTCCCTAAGAACGTCAGAGACATCAGGTCTTTTCTAGGTTTGGCTAGCTATTACCGACGATTCGTCGAGGGCTTCTCCATCATAGCTAGGCCGATGACACAACTGACGAAGAAGGGAGTACCTTTCGAGTTGGAGATTGAGTATCACCCGGGGAAGGCCAATGTGGTGGCTAGCGCCTTGAGTCGGAAGACTCGTCAAAAGATTGTTTTGTCCAGATTGATGGCTCGACCTGAGTTGCAGCGGGATCTGATCAGTTGTGGGATAGAGGTCTGGTCACAATGAGAGAGTGGACAATTGAGTTTCCTGGAGGTTAAGTCAAAATTGATGGATGAGATCCGACGAGCGCAGACAAAGTGTCCGTAGATTGCCGATATCCGACAGCGCATGGCCCAGGGCCACTGTAGGTCTTTTACCGTCCGAGATGATGGGATCCTGATGTTGCAGGGATGAGTTGCTGTGCCTGATGTGCACAACCTGAAGCAGAAGATCATGATAGAGGCACATTCCACTCCTTATTCGATTCGGTCCATCCGGGATCGAATAAGATGTATCAGGACTTGAGGAGGACGTTCTGGTGGCGCATGATGAAGACTGACTTCGCTTTGTTTGTAGCGCGATGTCAGGTCTCCCAGCAGGTGCGGACAGAGCACCAGAAGCCCGGAGGGATGACACGATCACTTCCCGACCCTGTGTGGAAGTGGACGGATATCACGATGGACTTTGTGACAGGATTGAGGAGAGATGTACGAGGCTTTGATGCGATTTGGGTGGTGGTCGACAGGTTGACCAAGACCGCCCATTTCATTCCGATTCAGGAGACATGGCCCGTGTCTCATTTAGTCTGAGCTTTTATACAGCATATAGTGAGGTTGCAAGGGGTTCCCGAGAGGATAGTATCTGATAGAGATGGCCACTTCACTTAGAGATTCTGGAGGCAGGTGCACGAGGCTCTAGGGAGCAAGTTGCATTTCAGCAGGGTCTATCACCCGCAGACGGACGGGCAGAGCGAGAGGACGATTCAGACACTGGAGGATATGCTGAGGGCTTGTGTTTTGGAGTGGGGGAACCTGTGGGTTCGACATCTTCCCCTAGTAGAGTTCTCGTACAACAACAGCTATCATTCATCGATCAGGATGGCTTCTTTTGAGGCGTTGTACGGGAGGCGATGCAAGTCGCCTATTTGCTGGGATGAGCCTGCAGACCGAGTGGGGACACTACCACAGTACGTGCAGGAGGCGACAGATCAGGTCAGACGGATCCGAGAGCATCTGAGGGTTGCGCACGACCGACAGAAGAAGTATGCTGATAGGCGCAGAACTGAGTTGGCCTTTGAGGTTGGAGATCATGTCTGGTTGCGAGTGTCACCGACGAGAGGGATCCGACGATTTGGGATGAAGGGCAAGCTGAGCTCTAGATATGTGGGCCCCTTTGAGATCCTCGAGCGAGTAGGAGAGGTAGCTTACAGAGTTGCTTTACCGCCCCATTTGGCTGGTATACACAATGTCTTCCACGTGTCACAGCTGAGGAAGTACGAGCCAGATCCGAGTCACAGATTAGACTACTCCGGATTAGAGATAGCACCTGACCATACATTCGTGGAGCATCCGATTGCTGTTCTTGACCGCCGGGTCAAGAAGCTGAGGCGCAGAGAGGTACCGTTGGTACTTATACAGTGGGCTAGGAGGAGCCCCAATGAGGCTACTTGGGAGACAGAGGAGAGTATACAGGTGAGCTATGGAGATGTATTAGATGAGTTGCTAGCGTCGTATGTACAGCCACGGGCACATATAGTTTCGACTGCGTGAGTGGCCGGTAAGTACCTGGGAGGGGGAACCTTAGCCGTACTATGTGTGATTGGGTGTTTACCTCTGTGATTGAGTGTAAATTTTCTGTTATTGATATGCGTGGTGGGGCCCATGAGCGGTCCTACATGATGTGATTATCATTGATGTGTGATACTTTATGATATATGACTGATATGATATCATTATGATTATGTGATTGTTGTGAGTATGGTTGATAAATGATGATATGTCGGAATGTTGAACCTAGGAAAAGGAATAAGGCTTAGCCTTAGAGGTGGATGTTAGTCCACCCTCTTGTTTGAGGAATAGATCATAGTGAGATCGTGTGTTTGATCCTTAGAGGTGGATAACCACCTCCCGAGAGGGAGATGCTCTTCATAAATGCTCCCCCCTTCCCCCCAGTGAAGAACCCCGTTTTGGCGCCAAAATTACACTGACAACCCACCAAAACAGCTACGGTCAATCCGTTCCAAATTTCTCCAAAATTTTCAGGTATGGTAAGACATGTTAAGCCTATTGGTAAGATAACTATATGCTATTGGTAAGATAAATGTACCATATTGGTCAGACAGATACTCTCCCTCTTCCCCCAATGAAGAACCCTGTTTTGGCACCAAAATTACACGGACATCCCGCCAAAACTGCTACGGACAATCCCCTCCATATTATCTCCAAAATTTCCATGTATGGTAGGACATGTTTGGCCTATTGGTAAGACGAATGTCTTCTATTGGTAAGCCAAACGTGTCCAGTTCCCAGAAATGAAGGTGATGCTTTGTCATCACCTTTCCACTCGTCTTCTATGTTGGCTCTCTTTTTTGCATAGCATTTAATAAGGAATGACACCCATCAATCAAGATTTTATAAGGGTTGATCGACACCCTTAATTCCAATTATTTAAATTTCTCCTCATAAATGCCCTCTCTTATTTCCCTACTTTATTGGAGCCACACCTCAATTCCTCTCACATGTCCAGCACCTCCCCCCTCCTGATTTCTCTTGGCTAAAAGATGGAGCTACAGTGCTCAACTCACCTTCACCTGCTACCTCCTCTCCCGGTGGTATTTTTGCATTTGCAAAAATATACCACTTTCTACCCCTAGCCAATAAAAAGGGTACATGTCTAGTTTAGCAAAATGACCCATTTTTGGTCTAGTTATGCAAAAGGGCCTTGACGAAATTGAAATAATACTTAGCATAGTCATACTAATTAAATATTCAATTTTCGAACGAATTTAACTAAGTTGGTTGTAGATAGATGAAGAGATCACACAATATTCAATTCCCGAACGAATTTAACTAAGTCATGCACCAAAAAGATATTTTTTAATCATAAAAGTTAAATTAAAAACTATACTACTCCATCCGTTAATTAAAACTTGTTATTTTAGAAATCTACCAATTTATTAAAAAAACAAATAAAAATACACGTAGACGGTATATCCCTAATTATTACTTTTTTTTTTTTAATTTTCTCAAAAATTACAACCAACAACTATCTAATTATTACAAGTGCAATTCCATAAATTAGATAGCAAAATACCTAAAAAATGACAATTTTTTTTAACAAGATTTATTTACTAAAACGACAAGTTTTAATTAATGGAGTGAGTATCATCATTTATTGTAATTGTAACAAGATATAACAAGCATTGAATTGTTTTTTCTTTAATACTTTATGATAATATATGATTTTCAATTTAGCAAGATTATTATTTTAAAAATAAAAATTAGACCCCCTCCCCCCCCCCCCCCCCCCAAAAAAAAATAAAAATAAAATCCTGGCTTATTTCTATCACCAATTCACCAAACAGCCAATTTACAGCCGAATCGGTTTTGGATTGACCGTAATAAACTGGGAAAAGATTCGATCCGTTGTCAAATTTTCAAAAATTAAATAAACCACAAAGACAAAATTTAAAATATTTTTTAAAAAATATCAAACGGTGTAGAGAGAAACCTGAAATAAAAAAAAAAAAGAAAAAAAAACAGTAGAGAGAGAAAGCGAGAGAGGATAAAAACGAAGAGAAAGCTGAAATAGCGAAACGCACCACCCTCTCCCTCTTCGGCTCCCGACTCTCTCTCTTTCTCTTCGATCCCGGAAGAAGAAAGGGAGAGTTTTATGTGGACCTTCATCAAACCCTAGCTATGTCGGAGCATCTTTCTTCCATCTCCTTCCAGTCTCTACTAGTAAATTGCTGATTTCCTCGACAGCAAAAAAATCCGTCAAATTCAGGCTGCTGGTTGATCCGTCAACCGGTCTTCGTAATCTGTTATTCGTCGCTGTGCATTCCGATTTCTGCTCGATTCCTGGAATCTCGGGGTGTCTGTGGTCGCAATCGCATGGATGTTAGAAGAATCTGCGGCGACATTGTACGGGCCAAGGTTTCATTCCGTCCGCGATCGGAGATCTCCAGGGCGATTGGATATCTTTTGGTGCTGGAGGCGACCTCGGATTTGTGTTAATTTTGTTACGATTGTGATTTTTTTCGGTTGTTGTAGGGTTTGAGGAAAGGGCAATGGCGGTGGGAGGAGGGAAGGGAGGAGGGTGGTGGTATGAGAGGCTTAAGAGGGCGGGGCGGACGGCGTTCTTTATGGTTGCGATGGTTGCTTCCTTGCTGGTTCAGTACTTTCCGGTGCTGGTTGCAGTAGGAGATGTGGTGGTGCCTTGCATTTTGATCTCCAACTTCACGTGTATAAAGTGCTATGGATTCAGGGAGCATTTGAGCAGATACTCGTTTAAGAGCTCGTTGGTTGACATCCCTTTGGTTTCTGTTGTCAGATCTCTCATTATTGCCTGTATGTACAAAAATTCCATGATTTATGTTTAGATTTTGCTGATCTCTGTGTTTGCTTATTTTCTTCCTTTGTTCCTACTTCCTAATTTGTGCCCTTTTCAGAATTTTTTTGGGGGTAAATTTCGAAAGCAAATGGGGAATTGAGAAATTGTGGGCCTGTTTCTAAAAGCATCCAGATAAATGCAAGCAAGATTTGATTGTATGCAAATGGGGAAAATGCTTCAATAATTTCGGATAACTGAAGACATTGTTGAAGCTTTCCATTTTTATGTCAGACGTAGAGAGCTTGATGTTTAAGCATCTTTATGATAAGAGGCATTAGTAAAATGGAAACAAAAGATAACCAGGGTTGAACATTTTAGGAAAATTCCATACATTTCTCTTTGTTGATTGATCAATGTTGAAGTTATTTCTAATTTTAGTTTGGTTAGATTACTGCATTACAGACCTCTTCTACTTTTCTCCTTTTTGTGATAAGCTAGAATCTCTTATAAAGATTCCTTTTTATAGAAGGAGTTCAGCTTATATATACTCTGTGACAATCTCTTATAAACTGCTTCATAAATGCAGGTGTTTATACCATATGTGATGCCCCTGCTCTCTCGCACGGGCCATATCTTGGAAGTGTGACCATTTGCTCCATTTCTTCAATCATTCTACTTTCTATCAAGGCTTGTGTCTTCTCAGTTCATTCTCAACTAGAAGCTGAAGCCTCGTACTCTCCCTCGAAGCGGAGACTCCATATTAAGAAGTCATGGGGAATGCCTGTCTTGTTTCTCCCTTCAGTAATTTTTGCCCTCGGTCATATGGTTATAGCTTACCGCACAAGCTGCAGAGCTAGGAGGAAACTTCTATTTCATCGAGTGGATCCTGATGTTGTATGTTTCTCAATACTTCTTTTATTAACTATATGTTCAAGTGTTCAATATCTGACTTCCAAAGTTAATCCTTTGCTACATGTCCTTGAGATTCTGCTCAAAATTGCATTTCAATATCTAACATGGTGAAACTTTTTTTGGGTATTAAGTTTGTGAAAGTAGCTTTAAAGAGTTGAACGCCCAAAAAAGATTACATCTATTTGTTAACAGGGGGCCTTGCTTTGATGTTCATCACATGAATGATTAAATTTTGGTTGATTGTTGTTCTCCATATGACAGGTGCTTTCAAGTAAAAGCTTATTGTCAGCCTTCCAGAAGGCGCCACGGTCTCCTATTCCCATGGTGAAAGTGCCTAAAACAGACTGTGATTTGAAGAAAAAACTTTTTGGATCGGCCCATGGTATAAGTGCATTGCCTGTCAGATTACTTGCTGACAGTGATAGCTTATTCATTAACTGTCTAGGTTATACTCTGCATTACAAGCTCAGCAAGCCTAGCTCTCCGTCTTGCTCTTTATCTTCCTCTACATTTGTCGAAAGCAACAGTAGCTCCAACTCTCCAACAGGAACCGGAAGGCTGAAACACGATTGGCCATCATCAAAGAACCAACGAAGTCTACACAGAAGCTGTAGCAATCAATTCCACAGCTCTTCTTTATACGATCCGTTGCTAGAGGGTTCCAATAGCTCTGCACATTTTTCTAATGAAATTCCTGCCTTTAGCCTCAATGATGTTGGCGAGAAGGATAGTGCCTCCGAGTTTAGCCCTTCTGTAGTAGACCTCGAGGCAAATGGCAACTGTGGCATTGTCTTGGTCCATGGGTTTGGAGGAGGTGTCTTCTCATGGAGGAATGTCATGGGGACACTTGCAAGGCAAGTTGGTTGTATGGTAGCAGCTTTTGATAGGCCTGGCTGGGGTTTAACTCCTAGGATACTAAGAAAGGATTGGGAAGAAAAAGAATTGCCTAATCCTTACAAGCTTGAGACTCAGGTACCCTTTGTATTTTTCGTCTAGCTCCTTTAATCTTTAATTTCTTTTAAAATGAAGCAACAATGCAGCAATTTTCCTCACTACCTTATTGATGTAGGACTGCTTAATATTTTGTTAGTTGATCAACCTTGGTTGTAAAACTCAATCTGCATAAACTTGCTGTCCCCAAATTCGAATGCCATGTCATCTTTGAGGTCATGGGTATTGATCTCTGCTACTTCTTACCATGTATTGTAGCATTATAATGGACGGTGTATTTTGTATTAATACACCTAGATCATTGCTGTGCTCTTTTTTCATATACAATTTGGCTATATCTTTCGTGATTATCTGTGTTTCTAATCTTTCACTAATTGACACAAATTGAAATCTTGTTGAAGCACATATATAGATTACTGACTTTTTTGCCTCTAAATTCTCCTAGGTTGACTTGCTGCTCTCATTTTGTTTGGAGATGGGATTTTCGTCTGTGATACTTGTCTGTCATGATGATGGTGGCATTCTTGCTTTAAAAGCAGCGGAACGGGTGCAGAGATCTGGTTGTTCTTCCAATGTGAGTATACCGTCACCAAAAGTTTTTCACGCATGGAATATTTGAAAGAGCAGACAACTGTAAATTCATATCTTGTTTCACTAGGATAAATTAGAAACAAGATCTAGTATCTATTGCAAATGAGTATCTGAGCAGTCAGTTGTAAATTCATATCTGTGACCCGTTATGCAGCTCTCTGCATCATCATGCATAAGGTTGGAAGTTTGTCCAACTTCACCATTTATTGGTGGTTGATGGAGTTTCTGTTTCTCTTGGCTATGGCCCCAACTTGGGGTCAAAATAGTGTAACTTTCTTTGTAGGCCAGTTAGTTTGGTTAGAATGGGTATTCGAAATACTTGCTAATTCACTTTCCTCTTGGCTCTTGCTAATCTGAGATTGTCACAGAGCTGTGCTGAAACCTTATATCGAGAATGAAGGAGCATAGGTTATTTCATTTACAAGTTTACTCTTGTGCACAACAGGCTAAGAAAACTGCATAAGGCATCATATCACTTGGTTAGGAAGGTTTCACCAAATTTATCTTTGAATGGCAGGGATAGGGGATATTTGAAGTCTTAACCATTAATTGATTGTTCACAAAAAAAACATTCATGCTTAATCATCCATCTCAGATTCTCAATCGTACAGATTGGAAAGTATTGTCAGCTACTTTATCTTTTTACAAAGATGCTAATTTTTTTTGTGGCCTTTTCTTTATTGCTTTCAGGTAAATATTAAAGCTGTGGTATTGGTAGGTTCAGGATTGTCAAGGGAAGTGATCCCCAGCTTTGCAAGAATACTCCTACGCACATCATTAGGAAAGAAGCACTTGGTCCGCCCCCTCCTGCGAACAGAAATCACGCAAGTTGTTAACCGACGTTCATGGCATGATGCTACAAAGATGACAACCGAAGTCTTAAGCCTGTACAAGGTAAATGACGTATCATGTCAAGAAGAATCTATGAGAAAATGTTCCAAGTGACAATAGCGTAATATTATTCTTTTGGCATCTTTGGTTCATGAACTTCAGGCCCCACTATATGTAGAAGGTTGGGATGATGCACTTTATGAAATCAGCAAGCTATCTTGTGAGACAGTCCTCTCACCTCAAGCTGCCACGCTGTTGCTAAAAGCCGTTGAGCACTTGCCAGTGTTGGTCGTAGCAGGAGCTGAGGATGAGCTCGTATCACTACAATCTGCTCAATCAATGGCTTCCAAACTTGTAAATTCTGTAAGTATTTTGCAGACAAAAACTAAACTCCTACTCGCCCTTTTGGTAGAAATTCTCATCTTCCGAAACTATATTATTTATGCAGAGACTCGTCGCAGTGTCCGGATGTGGCCACCTTCCTCACGAGGAGTGTCCAAAGGCACTACTCGCAGCCATGTCTCCTTTCATAAGCAGATTGTTTGAGGACTCCTTTTTGCAAGATAAGTGTAGCTAGGTTGTTGAGTTTGATCTTGCACAACAGATCTGATTAATTTAGGTTAGGGCTGTTCTGTTGCAGAGGGCAAGTTTCTTTTTGTTTGATCTCTCTCTCTCCCCTTGTTTATAATTCTTGAGTTCAATTAGGAAGAAGAGGATGGAATGTTCTCTCTTCTTTTTGGGTTAGTTTCGTTAAATATTAGGCGAAAATTTCTTTTCCCCTAGTGTTTTTTTTCCCTTTCAGGCTTATAGTTTGTGTGCTCAAAGTTTTTGGACAATTTGTTTTTCCCCATCTATAGACGTGCAGTAATGTATTTGTACATCACACTCGAATGCAGGCCTTTAGGAAGTTGCTTTACTGACCTTGTGCTGTTTCTCTTTCGATGTTGTTTGTAAGGGATTCCATCTCGTGCTCAATGTTACCGACCTCGTGCTGTTTTTCTTCAGATGGTCTTGTTTTACCTTCCATTTCCACCATTTGAAACTCGCCTAAACTTGCAAGGGCATTCGAATCACTTCACATCGGAGAGGAACATTGACATAAACTTGCAGATTAATCCTTTTGAGAATTGATTGGTATTTTATTTGCTCATATGATCCTACAAAATGCAACAGATCATGTGAAGAAATGGTGGATATGGTCCTCTCCTTCCGGCCCCAACTCCAATCCATATACTAGATTGGAGTTGGGGCTTTATTTGCGCCAAACAGGGTTGGTTGCGTCGCAATGTGGGGTCTCGGGTTAAGACGGTGAAATATTACAAGGGCGATTTCTCGAGGCCGGTTGCAGGTGCTGCGGTTGGAGTGACAGTGGTGAGGGCGATTTCTCGAGGCCGGTTGCAGGTGCTGCGGTTGGAGTGACAGTGGTGAGAGTAGCGAACTCGTTGAGCGGCTTAGCACACTCGAGTTCGTCGTATAGGCTGGAGTCGTTCAATCGAAATGTTCGCTTTGATCGCTTGTGACACCAAATTAACGATGGCTTGAATGGATTCACCGCCCATCAAGAGTCACTAGTTATAGAATGGATTCACCGCCCATCAAGAGTCACTAGTTATAGTGTGAAATTCTGAGAAATCCTGGTCGGGTCTTACGAAAGCGGGAGTCATGTCGGGTTTATTTTTGTTTTTGATTATAAGGTCGGGATCCACCATTCTAACACAAAAGCTTAAGCCATCATTATATTTTTGTTTATGGTTTTTTTCGATCTCAAGGGTTGATGTTAAGCACTTCAATTATCATCCTTTAGTTTTCTTCTGTCAGGGTCTGTTTGGCAATGCATGTAGCTTTTCGGAGCTTTTGGATTTTCAACATCAACTAACTGCAAGCTTTTTAGAATTCTATTCATTTTCTCTTTTCTGATCAGCTAGTTTGTATCATCTACTCTATCAGCAGGGTTACCAAACACCTTACTAGCTTATGGAAACTCCAATTTAACATATATTTAACACATTTAATCCATCAGCTTCAGCTACCTCATCAGCTCCGTGACCAAACTGAAACTCAAGTTCTCGAGGGGTGCTCAAAACATGCTGAATAAACTGTAATATTAAGGAACAATAATTTCCTTACCATCATAAATTTGATCATAGATCAGGCCCATTATTTACAGTTGTAAGGCTTAAATGTTACCTTTGTGGCTTTGTCCATATTTTGTTTACAGCTGAAGGGTTTTTCACTTTTTTGTAACACATACTGTATCTTTTTGCATTCCTCTACCTACGGTTCTTCCCATTTTTGTTACAACTATATTCGTTATTTTAATTTTGAAATTGTCAATTCAGAACTAAAATGTTAAAGCTACCAAAAAAAAAAAAAACTTTCTTTTAGTTCTGATAAAAAATAAGATTCTGAACAATTTTAAATAATTCTCATTTATTTTTTTTTATAAAATATCAAACTATCATTAGATGATCTAAGCTTGCATGATTTTTCTTCCAGTTACTTGAAGATGTTTGTTCAAGAGGTTATGGATCTGATCGAATTGACCCCATTTAGTGGAGCCCTGGTTGGTCTTCCTGGAGTTAATGGTATATCACCAGATCAACGAAAAAGGCTTACAGTTGCAGTCGAGTGATAAGAACTGTGACGAAAACTGTGGATACTGGAGTTAATGGTATCCACAATTTTCCTGGAGTTAATGGTATATCACTAGAGCCCTGGCTGTTTCCACAATCCACCAACCCAGCATGGAAATTTGAGATGAATATCACAATGTGAAACATAATTTATGGTGTTTTGACATCATGAATGACCAAATTATCAATCACTGGCAATTAAAAATCTGTTCAAATTGACTAGATATCGAAAACAACTAATCATGTAACTGTCAATTATTTCCAAAAAAACAGAGCAATCTCTTCTCTGATAGCTTACTTTCACTTTGTTTTTTTTTTCAATTTTCTTTAAATTCTGGTTTATATGACCAAATCAGCGACATAGGTTTTTTTTTTTCCAATTTCTATCTGTTCCTTCTGGGTTCAATTGGGTATGTAATCTGATCTCAATGTTTATCACTTTATCGATATGGAGTTGGTGATGGAATTTGGAACAGATTGAAATCTCTCCTATTAATGTTTTTATCAGATCTACATCGAATTTCTATCCGTTCCTTATGGGTTCAATTGGGTATGGAATCTTGATTTTGATTGTCAAAAAACTGATATGGGTTCTTCTGTTCGATCTGTTTCTTCTGATGTGCAGCACACGAGCATGGGGAGTGGTCAAGGTGAGTGGACCAAAGTTTCCGAGAATTTCGAGTCCAATGGCGGAAGCAGGAGGAGTAGGGAAGAGGAACATGAGAGCAGATCTAGGAGTGATAACATGGAGGGAGGTGCCTCTGGTGATGATCAAGATGGTCCTGACAACCCACCTAATAATAAGAAGAGATACCACCGACACACCCCTCAACAAATTCAAGAGCTTGAAGCGTATGGATTTGTTTTCTTAGCAGTTAATTGAAGATTTATTTGAATTTGAATGATTGTTTTACGGTTACATTTATGGTTGATTTGTAGTGTGTTCAAAGAGTGCCCTCGCCCAGAGAAACAAAGATTGGAGCTGAGCAAGAGGCTATGCTTGGAAACCAGGCAGGTTAAGTTTTGGTTTCAAAATCGTCGAACCCAGATGAAGGTACTGATTGATTGATTGTTTTGATTCAGATTTTGATTGATGTTTATGAGTGGATTGCTGAAATTTTGATGCTTATTGGCTGCTGATCAGACCCAATTAGAAAGGCATGGGAATTCGATTTCGAGGCAAAAGAATGACAAAATCCAATCCGAAAACCTGTCCATTAGAGAGTCAATGACAAACTCGATGTGCACCAACTGTGGCGGTCCGGCCATCATGGGCTACATCTCTTTAGAAGAGCAGCATATAACGATCGAGAATGCTCGATTGAAGGATGAATTAGACTGCGTGTGTGACCTCGCAAGCAAGTTCTTAGGCCAGCCGTTGTCGTCGTTCTCAACGCTATCCACACTTTCTAGCTCCTTGGCACCTCCTATGCCTAGCTCAGCCTTGGAACTCGGGGTCAGTAGCAATGGCTTTGCTGGGTTGATCTCGGTGGTAACGAGCTTGCCCTTAGCTCCCGAATTTGGAAGTAGCATCATCTCTTGTGCCTTGCCTGTAATCTCTCCGAGCAAATCAACATCCAAAGGGGAATTGTCACATTTAGAGTTTATGAAAAAACCTGAAGCAGTTTAGTCATTTAGTCATTAACATGGATTCGGGCCCTGTTTAGGACATCAAGATGGATTCAGGCTCCAGTCCAAAGAGTATCCTTTGATGTTGGACTCCCTCTGTTTAGGAAATTCCTATTTTGCTTGAAGAGTTGCTTCTTTGATTATAGTATGTGCACTCACAGCTTAAGTGTACGTATGATCCAATTCTTTGTTGCCTATTTTTTATGACCCTAGATATTGAAAAATTCCCCTTTTTTTTTGCCTTGGACAACATCCTGCATTTGAATCATTTCATCTCAATCTGCATCTCTATATGGGAGCCGGTTGCCAATGTTTCATTAATTTTGAGATATGTGATTTCATGAATTCATTATATGGAGTACAAGTTAAAAGCTTTTCTTACCAAAAACAATAAAAAGAAATACAAATTGTTTTCAACTCCTTCGCATGCAGGGTGTGAAATATATTATGGTGATGAAAATTTGTTTTCAATATTAAATAAGATAGGAATAACCAAATACCAAAAATGAAAAATATCTAAAAAGAATAGTCTATTAGAGGGTAAAACGGAGTAATTGGGTTTCGATTAAAATACATACGACCTTAAGACGAGTAAAAACATAAATGATTCATTTTCTACAGCCCATTTCACAAGCCCAGTGTGAAATCTATTATGGTTATGAAAATTGATTTTCAATATTAAATACAATGAAAAAAAATACAAAAATATTCGATGTACTCAGCCTATCATATATATTTAAGCCTGGAGCTTTGACATGGGTTTCAAGATATTTTTGTTGGAATATTTTTTGGGCAAATATTTAGATAACAATGCATAAATTGTTTACTCCATTGATGAAATTTGTGAAATTGAAGATTATAAATTATTGATCAAATTTCCCGTAAGATATTGGTGCTATTCAAGTGAAATAGATGGTTATAAATTGTGACTTGATGGGTTTAATCATCACCCATAAGGTGTTCGATGAAATGCATCTAAGTATCTAATATTTCAAATATGGAAATGAATTAAATTTTTTTTTTAAATATTTTGGCCTTTTAGGGTTCATACTTAAACATAGATCACCTCTTTCTAATTAAAGGTCTAAGACATTATAAAAAACACACATAAAATATCAATTTTTTTTTTATTCTTTAGCTATATAGGGTTTCATTTCAACTTAAGGTTTCTTTATCAAATCGGTTTATAATTTTGACCAAATTGAAAGGTGTGACTTGATGTGTGTAATAGAGAAAGTATCTTATAGGATTCAAACTCAATCTTCTTAAACAAAAAACTATAAGGTTTCTTTTCTTTGCTTTCAATTAGGACGGATGTTAGGAGAAGTGTGAAAACGGCTGATTTACCATTCTTTGTTAAATTTGAAGTATCGATATCCCAAGAAAAGAAAATTTCGAAGAACATCATGACAAGAAGTATAAGCAATATGTTAGTACAAAATTGACGTGTCGAAATTTTTGTTTAATACGTCAAACTCGATCAAAAATATTATGAAAAAATCCGAACAAGGTTCGGGAAAAGAACTAGTTGACTAGATATCGAAACCAACTAATCATATAACTGTCAATTAGTTCCAAAAAAACAGAGCAATGTGCAGCAAAAGACCTGTTAAAAATCTTCAAACTATATACTATAAAATAAAAAACTAGATATAGAAAACTATACTATAGATATCCTATTCTGTTGTTCAAACTGCCAGAAGAGCCAAGCTTGCAAGCACAGACACCATTGAAACTGAAAGCACACCAGCCCCAGAGTGCTTCACTTCAGTGGTGGGCGCGGGTGCAGGTGCGGTGTTTGTCGACTCAGGGAAGATGTCAGCGAGCAGCCAATGAGCCAGGTTCCTATACGCCTCTTGGGTGAGATGAACTCCGTCCCAATTGATCCTCTTCTCCGGGTCCGAGCAAACCCCAACTCCATTGCCTCCGCAGAAATGGACCACATCACCACAGCAAGGCGTAAGAGCTTCCTCCTTAACGAATCCAAGGGACGGCGCGTTCCTCAAAATCGATCTTAGCCCGTTGTAGTAGTCTCCGTAGTGGATGGTCACATTTGGGTACTGCCTTTGCAGATCTCTGATAGCTTGCTTCAGCTGATTGTTGTGGAGAGTAGCGAACTCGTTGAGCGGCCTAACACACCCGAGTTCGTCGTACAGACTCGAGTCGTTCGATCGAAAATTTGTTAGATAGGCAGGCATACATCCTATAGCAAAGTTCCCCGGCACAATAAGTTCGACAGCGCCGCGGCCAATCACTTCAGTAACCGCATCGGTGATGGCTTTGATCACCTGCGGCACCAAACCGACCATGGCTTGAACGGATCCGCCGCCCATCAAGAGTGCGTAGTTATAGTCATTGCCTCCCACTTCACCCATTATAAACAGTGTCCTCTTGAACTTGTGCTTGCATTCTTCCGGAGTGGTGGTGGAGGGAGGGCAAACCGACTCGAGATGAGTCCGGAACCATCCAAGCTGGACGTCGAGAGAGCTGTTGGTGACCGCAGTTGGGTAGCGAGTACCGCTGAGCGCAGTGGCTCCTGCAACTGCGAAGTTGATACCGTGACTGAAGTCGGCGTCCTTCTTCAGGGAGGGCTCCAGGAGAGGCAAGTTGAATCGTCTCGCTGCATATTTTTCATAAAATTATTGAACTTATGATGGAATTATTGAATAGGAATATATATGTAAAGAAAGTTTATAGATACGTACCGAAAAAATCGATCATGAGAAGACCATCGGAACAACGACCAGACTTGGGAAGCGAAGTAAGGCCATAGGGAGAGATGGCGCAGAAGGAGGTGTTGGACTCCATCATAAGGTTGCCAGTGTCGGAGAGGGAGTCTCCGAACTGATAGATGGAATCGAAGCCGATAGAATTCGTACTGGCGGTATGAGATGCGATGAAGACGAACAAGAAGAAGAAGGCGAATCCTCTGAGAGCAGCCATGGTGTTGATGGGTGAAGGACTAAAGGAGGATTGATTGATGAGGGGTACGTTGTGAGGATGTGTAATTTATTTATAGACAACGAGCTATTGTAATCCTAATAGAATTCCTTCTATCTAATATTATATCTTTTATCTTTTATTATCTATATAAGTTAAAAAAAAAAAAAAAAAAGATAGCAACAATGTTGTGTATATTTTAGTTCGATCTATTTGCTAAAACAACTACTATCCAAAAGCGAATGATATTGTATCTTTTAATTTGCACCCTAAAAAAATATCTTTAATTAATTTTGGTAAAACCCTAGCTAATAAGATAAAGGGCAATATGTAAAATATCCAAAAAAATTACTGTAATTAGAGGAGTGTCCTACAATTTGAAAAAAGTGCAAAAGTGTCCATTATCTTCTAACGGAACTTTCAAACGGTAGTGAACGCTGACATAAATCGATCTCCACCTTCTCCGCCGCCTTCCACCTCCTCTGATCCCCGTCCGGAAGCCTCCACCATGTATTTGCAGATCAATTCCTCACTGAACCATGGCCAAGGGCGTCCCCAAATCACATCTTCTTCGACCTCCGCCTCTGCAGATCTTCCGTCCCAGCCTTCAATCCGACCTTCTTGCCCTCTCTCGGTATTTTTGGTCTAGATTGGTTTTAATTTCGCAGATCTTCCGCCCTAGCCTTCAATCTGACCTGGTCGGGGTCGGTTGAACTCCCCTCGGTGATTTTCGGTTTCGATTCGGGGTCTGGGTGTATCCCTAACCTTGAACCTCCACCCTATTCTACTTTCGGCTTGAATTTTGACTGTTGGGGCTCTAAGACCTTGATTTCGTCGATTCGAGGCTCGTTGGCGGTGGTGTGGTGTTCGCTGCAAACCTGGGTCCTCATCCTCCTGTTCTCAATTCCCCCTCCTCCCGGTGGACGGCTGTCAGCACCGTCTTCCAGAGGCGTTTCCGTAGGCAGTGGCGGATGCACAAGCTTCCTCCTCCTCTGCTCTCTCCTTCCCGACGCCGAATCTGCTCTTGATATGGCGCCCGCTTCTTCCAGCACGACAAAGGTGAAGTTGAGGAGTTTGCTCCTCTCTCCATCCTCTGCTCCTCCTGGTATCATCATCTTCTTCTTCTCCTTTACCCTAATCTCTTTCTATTTCTCAATTGAAGTTTGTTTGTTATTGATGGTGTCTAGGGTGTTTGTTTCTAATGTGTAGTTCTTGAATCCTTTGCTGCAAATCTATGGATACTTTTATTAACTGACTTCAGTAGATAATGTATTATGAGCAGAGCACCTTGATGAACTGAACTGCAATGATTATTGTTTTGTTGAGATATTGTTCCCCTTCCATTAACAAATTTATAGTAATGGGTTCTTCCTCTCTTTTCTGTTTGTATAGTTTTGCATATAAAAGAGAGATGCTTTCCTGAAAAACATTGTGAAATTTAGACTGTATACAGTGTGTGAAATTAAGTATATGTGAAATTAAGAGATGAATATTGAGGGGAAAGGGAAACCAAACCAGTCTGGATGCAACATCAACATTGCGGATTGTAAGAGATCAATTTAGGACACTCATGAGATCTTACCTTTTTTTTTTGAAGCTTTTCTTTGTTCTTACAGCTGCTCAATTTAGGAATACTCATGGATATATGTTGATTTCTTTTGCATTTATCCATTCCAGAGCTCTGAGGAGCCTATTTTTCTTCTCCTCTAAATTAGTTTTCTCTAAGCTGTAATTCTAAATTTGTCAGCAGCTATTGAGTATTATGCAAATATTTCCAATGTTTTTGTCCTTAGAAACTGAATCCTCGTCAAATTGTATTTATTTATTCTTTGTTATGTAGTTTGCGTAAAAGTTTGGATCTATTATGGAATTATCTGTGTACTTTTTTCTATGTACTTCCTATGTTCATATTCAGTGGAGTTTTATGCAGGTATCTCAGCAATGTGTTATTGTGCCTCAAGTTGATGTTTGAGTGCAATGTGAGTGCTGTCATCTGATGCTTGCCTTGGAAAGGTTATATTCCACGTTGATATGGAGAGGAGTAGTTCTAGTGTAGTCTATAAGCACTTTAGCGATGAACTGAAACAAAAAATGGTATGACCAGTCTATGAGCATATTCTTTGATTACTTGTGAAGTTTTGGTGATGTGGAAACTGGAAAGGTTATATTATATATTTCTTGGGTTATTTTTCAATTCATCAGCACCATACTACCTATAGTTCCTACTGTTTGAATAACCAAGAAGGTTGTAAAAGTTCAAAGGGGGAAATGTAGAGGCCAAGCAAACTCTAAAAAGGAGCAGCTAAATTCAGAAATCACACCCACTAAATTCAGAAATTACACATATGAATTACTACTTTATTTATTGGATTTTGACATCATATTTGTGTTTCTTAATATTAGCAGTAGATAATAGCATTCCTTCACCTTTAGAAATTAAGTTACAACCACTACGGGAAATGAATATGCAACATGGCTACATATTACTATTATTATCAAATACATATATAGTCAAACCTATAAGCGTTTCATACTAGTTGGATTTAAGGCCCTACCCTTTTCCTATTCTTTTTCTATTTTCCTTGACCCGGGCACGTTTAATTGTCTCATTTTGAGTTTTGGCAGTGCCTTGTTGTACACATCTGATTATTTTTATTTCCTTTACATTGGTTAAGGATCCTCCACGTAAAGAGGTCCGTCAAGCAATTGAGGACTGCAGAGCTGCAGGCATTAGAGTCATGGTTATCACTGGTGATAACAAGAACACAGCAGAAGCCATTTGTCGTGAAATAGGTGTATTTGGACATCATGAGGACATTAAATCCCAAAGCTTGACTGTAAGAGAATTTATGGAAAAGCGTGATCAGAAAACGCATTTGAGACAAACTGGAGGACTCCTGTTTTCTAGAGCTGAGCCTAGGCACAAACAAGAGATAGTGAGGTTGCTTAAAGAAGATGGAGAAGTTATTGCCATGACTGGTGATGGAGTTAATGATGCACCTGCTCTTAAGTTGGCTGATATTGGCATTGCAATGGGCATTTCAGGGACAGAGGTATTTTTATTCATCTCTTACCTAATCTCTTTATAGTGCTATACTACAAACTTGTGTGCTTACTGAGAGGAGTAAGAGTGAAATTATATGGATTTTAGATACTACATATCCAGCTGTCTATATAGAAAACTAAAAGAAAATTAGTGAAGTGACTTAGCCACTTCCTTTCCTTCACAACATAGTGTTTCTTCCTCCTTTTCAACACAAACCTGGTGACCGTGTTCTGCTTTAAAGGAATCAAAGTTTTCCTAGCATATGAATTTGCCAGTTTGCTAACTTAAATGATACTGTGTTGCTTCTACTAGGTCGCAAAAGAAGCCTCTGACATGGTCCTAGCTGATGATAACTTCAGCACCATAGTTTCCGCTGTATCTGAAGGTAGATCAATTTACAACAAGATGAAGGCATTTATCAGGTATCTCTTTATTCTTC
Source organism: Persicaria tinctoria (assembly GCA_037127255.1). Classification (NCBI taxonomy): domain Eukaryota; kingdom Viridiplantae; phylum Streptophyta; class Magnoliopsida; order Caryophyllales; family Polygonaceae; genus Persicaria; species Persicaria tinctoria. The sequence continues at coordinate 7,165,901 of JBANSL010000013.1, read as the reverse complement.
AACTTATCTTCTGTAATGTCCCCTTTTTCCCCTCCCGTATTTCCATTTTTTTATTAAGATGGGTCATGATTCAAGTGCTCCAAGGATTAGTGTTTCTTGTTGCCTTCCTATTGGTTCCCATTGTTTATGTTCTATCTGATGTGTTGACTAGGTTAATCCTTGGTTTGAATTTTGATGCTTTTTATACTAATTGAGAATTCTATGGTTAATCCTTGGTTTGAATTTTGAGCTTTTGTGGATTGGAAATTGAGATTGGGATGGGGAAATACATGCCTTCTAGGTATTCGATAAAATGTCTAGGAGATAAAATGGCTAGGATATTGAAATGGGGAAGTACTGCAGGGGATTCATTGGCCAGACCAACCTTCAAATTTGGTGGTTTTGGCTGCTGACATGTCTCAAGCAATTATTATAAGAGTAATTGAAAGTGGAGAATTGAATGAACTTTTATCTGTTAGGGATTGCTCATGAGTATTTGATATCTAAATGGATGGATGGATTCCAAATTTTGTGAATTTGGTTGATTACTTGATTGTTTGAATTTCCATGATTCATGATAATGTTGCTATTTATGCCTTATTAAAATTCTATACTGAATTTGAATTGGTTTTTGCCCTTTCTATAGATTAGTGGTGAAGCCTCCAATTTGGTCTCAATCTAACCAAAATGCACAGCATTGTCATTCAAATGAACTTTTGAACTTATTATTAGGTTGTGTCTTTCATGAAAGCTTTCTTATTTATATATATTGAATAGGTTAATAGAGATTCTGCATCTAGTGAAATGACTAATGTGTCAGCAGCTCAAGTGCATGCAAACAGAAGTGATGATGCAACAGCTATAATTTATTTCTATTATAGGTTGATTCATTTTTTTTAACTACATGTTCTGTTCTAGTATGGGTTATATCTTACAAAGTTCTACCTTCTAAGCTGTTTTCTGCTTTTTTCTCTCTTGAATTCTTGTCAACTCTTCTAAGCTGTTTTAGGTTTCTTGGCTTTGTACTGTAATTTGTATTGCTTTAGTTCTTTTTGTTTCAGATTATGGAGCTAGAGCGGGAGAAATCTTTAAGCCACCAGGACCTTAGTGATGTTTATGAGTTAGCTAAACAACAAAATATGCAAGTTAAGGAGGAGCATGAGAGGGTACTCTTTCTTTGAACTCAATGATGTTTTTCCTGAAGTCTGCTGATAGTAGAATTAGAACTGCCAACTGCTGGCTGTAAACAAATGTACCATAAACAAATGTACTCATTCTACCTTGTTGCTTAATGTGCTGATTGTGGAGTTAAATAAAAAAATCAAGTGTGAAGTTTATTCTCTTTAAATCTTGTGTTGGACTCTACAACATCAAATAAAAATGATCAGAGGGAGTAGCATTTTGTGGGTATTTTGCACAAAGATATGAAGCTGACATGTGTTTTTGTATTTTTTGTCATAGCTCGAGGATGAAGACAAATTCCATCTTATTCCTATGGATGAAGATGAGGAAGACTAGTGCATTCGTCTGCTATCTATTGCACAAAGCATAAGCCACCCTCTAATGATTGTCCAAACCTTGATGGACGGATTGAGCATATTCCATGTCAGTCTTACTGTCCCTGGTGTACTGTTTGGGGCTGTTTTGATGACTTTCGGTGCCCGTGGATCGACCCTCCTTTGCTGCTGTCTTATTGTCTCTTTGTAATCTTCCATTGCTTTTGTTGTTAAATCTTATTTGTTATTTTAGAGCATATAGAATGACGGATTAGTTTGTTAATCAGTAGCTTAGTTGTAGTTAGTTGTAAAGAATAAAGGTGATGTCATCATCTTAACAAACTCGGCTATACATACTTGCTCCCACTGTGTACAGAAGTGAGTTTTGGTGAATAAGAAAGAAGGTGCATAGTTCCACAAATCTGGTTTTCCCTTTTCCTTTCTCTCTCTTTCCTTGCTCTGGTTTATGAATTCTCTTCAATTTCCTCCGTAGCTGTCATAGATCATGGTCACATAGATTATGAAATGTTTGTAGTTGTGCACAAATTCAGTTTGATTGCTGAATCTTGACAGTTATCTTTCAATTGACCCACTTGTTGTTGGATTCGGTGCTGAGCACGAGTTTCTGAAGAAACAACACATAGAAGAGTGAGTTTTTTGGTGCTGTGTTAGTTCATGAAAAGGCAAAAAAGCCTTTGATTTCTCATGATAGATTCAAGCAAACATAAGTATCAACAATATGAATCTCTATGACAGTAGCTGCTAATTGGCCATATATATCAAAAGCCTTTGATTTCTCTCAAGTTTAATTAATTAGCTTTGAAAAAGGAAGCAAGTCATTGCTACTGAATCTTCCTCTGGTCTTGCACATGTATACATACATGTGACAAAATCTCTTTTTTACCTTAAAAATACAAATTTCAATATCCTCTTCAATAAGCCAGCAGCTCTAACCATTCACAATTGGATTTCAACATTGAGCTACTTGCTTGTTTAAACAAAAAAAAATTATCGAACCCAATTAAGGCTAAATAGACGGATACTTAACCTCAATGAATCACCTCTTAGGGTGAACGGGTTCCCCAGACGACGCCAATGAAGATTCTCAGTTCTCGTATGGTCCACCCTCGATTGACTACCGGCTCTCCATATATGGTATGATTCACGCAATTCGGTACAAATCCGCTTTGGGAAAGACCGAAAAGTACAATTTTATAAATTTATATTTGAACAACATAAACTTATATTTGCACAACACAATATTATATTGTTAAAGTATGATATGCAAATATAAATTGATGATATGCAAATATAAGATTAAAATATGCATAAATCAATTAACGTTGTGCAAATATAAGATTATTGATATCTAATATATACTTAGATTTTAATTTTTAATAAATAAAAATAAGTTGGGAAAATACAAATCGATATTGTGCAAATGTATGATTATAATATGCAAATATAAATTGATGTTGTACAAATGTAAAAGTATGATATGCAATTATAAATTGATGATATGCAAATATAAGATTAAAATATGCATAAATTAATTCACGTTGTACATATGTAAGATTATTGATATCTAATACTTAGATTTTAATTTTTAATAAATAAAAATAAGTTGGGAAAATACAAATTAATGTTGTGCAAATGTATGATTATAATATGCAAATATAAATTGATGTTGTGCAAATGTAAAAGTATGATATGCAATTATAAATTGATGATATGCAAATATAAGATTAAAATATGCATAAATTAATTCATGTTGTACATATATAAGATTATTGATATCTAATACTTAGATTTTAACTTTTAGTAAATAAAAATAAGTTGGGGAAATACAAATTGATGTTGTGAAAATGTATGATTATAATATGCAAATATAAATTGATGTTGTGCAAATGTAAAAGTATGATATGCAATTATAAATTGATGATATGCAAATATAAGATTAAAATATGCATAAATTAATTCACGTTGTACATATGTAAGATTATTGATATCTAATACTTAGATTTTAACTTTTAATAAATAAAAATAAGTTGGGAAAATACAAATTAATGTTGTGCAAATGTATGATTATAATATGCAAATATAAATTGATGTTGTGCAAATGTAAAAGTATGATATGCAATTATAAATTGATGATATGCAAATATAAGATTAAAATATGCATAAATTAATTCACGTTGTACATATGTAAGATTATTGATATCTAATACTTAGATTTTAACTTTTAATAAATAAAAATAAGTTGGGAAAATACAAATTAATGTTGTGCAAATGTATGATTATAATATGCAAATATAAATTGATGTTGTGCAAATGTAAAAGTATGATATGCAATTATAAATTGATGATATGCAAATATAAGATTAAAATATGCATAAATTAATTCACGTTGTACATATGTAAGATTATTGATATCTAATACTTAGATTTTAACTTTTAATAAATAAAAATAAGTTGGGAAAATACAAATTAATGTTGTGCAAATGTATGATTATAATATGCAAATATAAATTGATGTTGTGCAAATGTAAAAGTATGATATGCAATTATAAATTGATGATATGCAAATATAAGATTAAAATATGCATAAATTAATTCATGTTGTACATATATAAGATTATTGATATCTAATACTTAGATTTTAACTTTTAGTAAATAAAAATAAGTTGGGGAAATACAAATTGATGTTGTGAAAATGTCAAAGTATAATATGCAATTATAAATTGATGATATGCAAATATAAGATTAAAATATGCATAAATTAATTCACGTTGGGCAAATATAAGATTATTGATATCTACTACTTAGATTTTAATTTTTTAGTAAATAAATATAAGTTGTGAAAATACAAATTGATTTTGTGCAGATGTATGATTATATTATGCAAATATAAAAATGTAAAAGTATGATATGCAATTATAAATTGATGATATGCAAATATATAATTATGATATGCAAATATTTACGTACCCTTTAATTATCAATATTATAATATTTTAGTTACTTGTTATTTTAAATTTGGTAACTTCCATACAGTAAGGTAATTTGGTGAATCAAAGTTGTATAATTTTATTATAAAGTATTGCTTATATCAATATTTTCAAGATCAACCTCATGCTCAAGCTCATAGGGAATTAATATATATATTTCGTGAAGCTGAGTAGGTGTTGGACGTAGAAAAGCTATGCCTTCAGATCATTTCTACTAAGATTGAGTTAGAAAATGAAGTGGCCACTTCAGCAGGTGATCTTGTGGATTCAGAAGTGCGGCCTTCGAGTGATTTAATGCCCAAATTTGTTGAGGCCGATCAGACGTTGGATGCAGAACAACGATACGATCAGTGCACTGTTAATGGAGTTGAAATGGAAAATGAAATGCTTGATTCAGAAAGTAAATCTGTAATATATATTAAAATCTGTAATATAAGATCAATAATAGTCCAATACCATATATTATGAAATCTGTAATATATATTAAAATCTGTAAGCTGACATCTGTACAAAAATCTTTAAACTTCAAACTGAATTAAATCTGAAATTTGTAATCTGAAATCTGTATAAGCTGAAATCTGTACAAAATCAAATTTTGAAACCGATTCAAACAAAATCTAATTTTGAAAGCCTGAGTTCCAAGTCAAGGGTCGAAAGGTACACAACCTAAGACCCCCACACTTGCAATGCAGCAGGCAAGCAAGAGTGTATTGCACATCAGAACGGATGGCATAGCCGAAGGTTTTGATGTTCAGTCAACCCTCTACATGCGTGTCCGACTTCTGATGGCCATGGCCTGAGGAGATAACAAGCACAAATATGATCAAAGATTTTATCAAGATCAACAATATGAAATAACCCAAGTCTGGAAAGGCATGTGTAGGTATATAGTACAATCAAAAGTAGCAAAGGCATGCACAATTTAGGACTGAAAAGTAGAAAAGGCATGGATTAAGGACTACTCCATCTGTGATGACAGCAGAAACACGTACCAACGATTCAATCCAGTGAATCAAACAAACAGCACTGCTGAAATGGAGTTCAATCTTCCCCTTCCTCTTCCTATTATACATCTTCCCCTTCAGGATGACACTAAATGAGATTTATATTAACATTTGAAGAATTTCTGGAAACAATTAGATTTAAGCTTAAAAAGTAAAAGTGGCAATAGAAGAGGCAATTTTGTGAACTAAGCAGAAAAGAGAGGGTAAAAATCATTCAGGTGAAAACACTATTTCGTAAATACCTCCATATCATCTTAGTATCGCTATCAGCTTCTGCACCACAGTAGCTCCAGACCAACAGGTGCAAAACATCCATTAGTCTTGAGATCCAAAATGATAGGGCTCTTCAAGGGAATAGGCTAGTGCTTTCATAAAATCAAAGGAACAAGTTCAGATTTCAGAACACGCTCATCATCATTAGTCAATCAACCAAGGAGTCATCCAAACACTCTCAAGAAGGCATAAGCAAAGCAAAACAATAAATGGCTAAGGCAAGTACAGGCACTGAGTTTTTAAAAATGTTCATCCTTCCGAACCAGAAACACACTTATCCCGAAAAATTTACTTATATATGATGATGACAAGTAACCCTACCAAGACAACAATGAAGTTCGGAAACAGGCTCTGATATAGCCAAAAAGACTAGTGCACTTTTGTGCATCACCATGAATAAAGCTCTCTAAATTCAGCATCTTTTAACCCACCCCTAATCCCGACAACAACACAAAAATCACTCCCGAGTCCCAATAAAGCTCCAAAACAGCCCCTAATCCACCCCTTGAACTATCATTTATTCTGCAAACTTGAATTGTCATTTAAACACTTAAGAATTATTTGATTCTTTCACTTGCAACAGAAGGATGTATACATCTGAACCTTGATTTTACTGGCATCAGAAGGTAATTAAGCCAAGCATATGAGCATAAGAGTGCTAGTAAGAAATTTTACTGCACAAAATTTCTGAGTTCATAGACGTTCTATATCTTTAATAGTTAAATTAACACACTAAAACAACATGTTCGCATAATTTCCATACACACAATGTGCAACATCAAGCTTACACCTTAATGACTTCCTTAAACATGGAAAATCAGGAGATGGTACATAACAACAACCATAACAACAAATGTCAGCAGTAACCAAAACAGCAACCATAACAGCAAATGTCAACACATAAACTCAGAAATTTCTCAAAAGATATGAAAGCCTTTTGAGACTGAGAATTAAACCCAATATTACCAACACTAAAGTCCCAATATAACACTATTAAGGAGTAAAATCATCAATAATTCAGCATCAGTTTGCACCACAAACAGTACAAGGCAAAACCCTCAATGATTTAGTGACAAAGCCCGGAAAACAAAAAAACAAAGAAGGCACGAAGGATAAGAGTCCAGTAAGAATGCTGCAGTTCACCCTAAAATATGAGATTCGCATAACGAAAAGGATGCACATGCACTATACCAACAAGAAGAGTTGCTATATTTCATATGTCAGAACTAAATCACAAGCCCGAGCACTGGTAGCACTGAAATGAGTAGTATTCATGCCTTTTTATGTTCTTACCTATGCACTTTGGACTTTGGAGTATTATTCAAGCACCTTATATTTCATAGGGATATACATACACCGCTGACATGTGAGTATGTAGACTGCTGACATAAAGCCAGATGCATGTCTCAAATATGAACAATTACTGTTTTTTGCATCATTTGGAGAGGACAAGCCAACACCAAATAAGTCAAAGCATCATTGACACAAAAACTACCAAAGAAATAGAGTAACTTCATAACAAAACTACCAAAAAAAAACAACATTAAAAAGAATCAAGCTAGAACTTTGTAGGTTAAATAAATGAGCAAAGATTTTGGACTAGAACTTTAAGGGTGTGTTTTTATTATGAATAAAATCAGCTTGCCATTGATCCCGCTATTATTATGAATCTAGTACAACCTAAGATAATAGATCAGCATCACCAGCCTGACATGTTTCCTCTTGTGCTGACAGAGGTTGCTTTACAACGTCCGAACAGCAACACACAGCCTCCAAATTCAGTATAGAATTGTAATAATCAACAAAGTAAAAATATGAGAAAAGCACTAATATGTACAAATACATGCTGGGAAAGCTTCTACGCAATATTTTTTTTATATTTACGATTCAATTTTGATTGAAATTGTTTCACAATTAGCTAACCAAGATGAACAAATGCAAGCACCCAAAGATAGTGTCAGAAACGTCAACATTCAGAGACAAAGACCTTCCATCTCTAAGCAATAAGTTCATTCAAGCATTTTATCAAACATCTGGTGAGCAATCACTGACCTAACTCTACAATCATGACAGATAATCGAACAAAAGATCAGTAGGGTAAGAATCGAACTACAAGGAACCTGCTTTTCCATGCTTTGTAGCTCATCATGAACCTGATTTTGTTACGGCCGGCTCCATCTGCGAATTCATGAGGCGACATGAGGAAGATGGAGGCGGCAGGAAACCTCCTCTTCTTCGATTCCGAGATCCATCGGCTGGAATCCTCCTCTTCTCAGCCTCACTGGCTTTCAATTGATGCTCGGATCCGCCGCTCGCCGATAAAGGAGAAGACCGCTCGCCGAGAAGAAGAAGAGGAGGCCATAGAAACGGAGTGAGGGAGAAAGGATAAGGGCGTTCAGTGTTCGGTCCAGTTCCTCTCACTGTTGATTTCGCCGGCGTTCAGTGTTCTAAGCGACGATGGAGAGCGATGGAGGGCGATGGAGAGCAATCGAGATCCGAGGATCAGAGATTAGAGGTGAGAGAGCGAGAGGAGATATGAGATTAGGGGAGTGCTGACAAGTATGTATTATTAGATTAATAGGAACGGACACTCTTGCAATTTTTTTAATTAGGATACTCTTAGAGCAAAAATTTGTGCCTTCCGCACAAATTTTCTCTAAGATAAAACATAGCTAATTGGCATCATAGTAGAACTACGATAAAGATAAATTATATATAATTACACTATCAAATATAATTATCAGTTATTCAATAATCATTAGAGTAATTCACCTTAGTTTTTTTTTAAAAAAAAAATCATGAGTAAGAGATAAAAAAAAATTACATTAGATTACTACTTAAGGAATAAGGAATTAAAAGGCACGCGCATAATATGTTAGGCAATTAATGTGGGTAAGATATGAAAAAAAAATTGTCTTTTAATTGATTTTTTTTTCAATGGCTAAAATTTTGATGTGTATAGATATATAGATTATTTACTTATTATAATATTCTGTTTGTCCAATCTATAATATGTATATTCTAATTATTTTAATACCTCTAAGTAAATAATCTATATATCTCAAAATTTTATCTATGCCATTAAGACAATTTGATAGGAGGGAAACAACAATGGATATATAGGATTAAACCAAGGATTTTTTTTTTATTTTTAAAACGTGCAAAAGAATACCATTACTTGGGTGATATATAAATAAATTAAAATTAAAATTGAGGTATTTTAATTTCTAAATAAAAATATAATGTACATGAACTCTTGTATATCTTGAAATAACTCAACCATGTTTGATCATTCTTCTTGGTAGTTGATATGGCTGTTATTTGAGGTGAACGAATCGAGTATTGTTTGTTCATATTTAGAACGAGTCGAATACAAACTTAAAAATGTGCTCATACTTGACTCGTTTAGAAAACTAATGAGCTCCAGTCGAGCTTTTTTTCGAGCATTAAACATCCCTATTTGCTCACAATATAGTAATTTTAAAAGAAATATTAGAAATTTTACAAAGTTCGAGCTATTCAAACTTAAATCGAGCAAGTTGAGCTTTGAATTGAGCTTAAAAATTTGCTCATACTCGGCTTATTTAGAAAATAAACGAGCTCGAGCCGAGCTTTTATCGAGTCAAGTCCGAGCTACTCGGCTCATGTAACACCCTTACTTCTTGATGCAACTATTGTCCGAATTTATGATCTAACTTTATGGATGAGAGCTCTACATTAATTTTGGATGAGCGACGATTGAATTATCATCTATCGAGAAACCTAGAGAAATTGCTTTGTTAGCCATTATTGATATTTTTGAAATTCCTTAACAGAATCTAATAGATTTTTGGGTTGGATAGTGCTTTCTATACAAAATTTTGGGTTTTAATAGGTGATTTACTGCAATTATATATTTAAGAGGTGGTCTTATTTATTTTTTTATTAGGAAAGGATTCGGGCGAGCAAGCTCTACCCGACAGCATCCTTGCGGATGAGGTCTAAAAGACCTAAATCGTTGTGAATATCGACTCCCCGGGCATAGTGGCAAACGTGTACAACCTAATCAGCCACTCTATTGCCCAAACTGGGCACATGAAAAAATGAAACTTTCAAAGGACATTTAGTTTTTCTGTTTAAGTGGTCAATGATTATACTAGGATCGCCTTCAATGTGGATTTTGTCAATATTGAGTTGAAAAACGTGTTGGATTCCCATTTTAAGAGCAAATGCTTCCGCTTTGAGAAGGGCTTTGTTTACCAAGTTTTTTCTTTTTTTGATCCAATGTTTACCAAGTTTTTTATAACACTTTCGTATTGGTTGACCATTCCAGTCCCGAATTATGGAAGAGGTGATCTTATTTTATGCAATTTGGCCTATTTTTTTTCATTTAAGATAATCCCATTTCATGATCGAAGGGAAAGGTCCAAGCTCAAGCCTAAGCCCAATACTTGATACGTCCGGGTGACTAGTGAAGCGGGTGAATCTTTGAAATATATTGATGGCAATGGTTGACTGCATGCTATATATAGGAACATTGCAGATCGATGGCATGCATGTTAAGGTAGATCAATGGGGGAGATCAGCCCTTCACCAAGAGACTACTTAATTAATGAATAGGAATAGGATGGATCATTTACTAATTAATCAACCAGGTTGTATATGGTGAGGGTCGTTTTCAATTTGGTCAAATTCAAAACACAAGTTCCTCAGCCCTTCCTATCTCTAATCTCTGCTTAGCTAATATTCACGTTAAGTGGCGAATCTTGAAGCGTTTAGTTGAGGAGGCGAAAAATTGATCTCTATTTTTTTATCAAAAAAATCATCAATATTTAAAACTTTCGGGTTTAATTATAGTATTAAGTTATGAAGTTTAACAAATGATGAGTATGATAGAAGTGTATTAATTTGGTAAATGATGTGAAAAAATAATTTATATTGCTTCAGTTTTGAAACGTTTATAATTTTTTACTCAGTTATCGGATTTGAGCTTGTAATATATCAAATCGAAGCTATCGAAGAGAGGAATATGTATATTAAATTTCATTTCTGATTGGGGGGCGACTGCCACCCCCGGTCCTTTAAAGGATCCGCCCCTGTTCACATCCCTCCAAGCCATGGAAATTGGCTTATATTTAATGATTGATTCTGGTCAATAATACCCCTGGCTGCCCCCATGTGAATATGTGATGTTTTTATCAATTAACCTCCTCCAGAAGATCCCCAAAATCCTGTCTTCTTCTATCTTATTCCAATCAATCAAAGCAATTAACCCCGCCCAATTTGTTATCAATATATATAATATGAAGGATCTCCCATGGAATGTAAATAAAGATATGGTTGATCGTTGAAATTGGTATTTAGATTAAAAATAACATTTGATTTGATTTATTTGTTGGTTTTGTTGCACATTTGATCGTGATAAATTCTAACAGATCAATAATAACATGAGATTTACACGTCTGTATGAGTGTATAATATTCTAGCACATAAACTCAATAAAGTACTCTTAAAATCGATCCAACGATAATAAAATAAGCAGTTCACCAACCTAATATATTAGGCTTGAGATTTGGATATTTTTTTTCTTTCACGTCTTAATTTAATATATGATATCGAGTATCGACTATATAATATGTCAAGCAGTAACACGAAATAAATAAAGGTGACTATTAGATTCGATTACCCTCTTATTTCTGTCTATTGATCAACTTAAAGCATATTTTCGAATGAGAAATAATTGTAGTCATGTGACTAAACTACAAATTGTCACTGTTGGTAGCATAGAATATCGATCTAAATTTATGTAGTTTGGTTTGATTATGTATTTATTTTAACTTTGTAAATTATAATACATGTGAAAATTATAATAATGTCTTTACATATATGTCCAAATTATTTATGGTCCATTAAACTAATTCCAACTTTGACATACAAACAACCAACATATGCTGCATCTACTTCTATGGATCCATTTTTCTCACTATTGAGTAATTCGATCGCATTGTTTTCTTATATTTTATTACCAATAATTGGTATTATTCTAATTTTTATTTTTATTTGATGTTGATTATGCACGTCAACCTTCTGACAGAGGCACGGCGCATGTGCTATTAATTGCCTCCTGAACCGACGTCGTTTCACAACACCTTGAAGCACATATATAAAGGCTTCACACCCCTCCTCCATTTCCTACCACCAAAAACTTTGAATATAGTATATAATTAATCTCATCTTCTCTCTCAAAATCAATAAGAAATCAATGAAGACACATTTTGGAGTATTGTTTGTTCTTGCTACATCATTCATCAACTTCTCTTTTGGAGGTGATTAATTTAATTTTCATTTTATTGATTTGTTTCAAATGCTACATTTACCTTCTTTTTTTTTTCATATATCAAATTCGTTTTTATTTTCTTTGTAGGTTTGCTTCCAAATGGCGACTTTGAGTCTCCTCCCAACCCATCTCAGCTAAGCGGAACAAGAGTGGATGGAGTGAACTCCATCCCAGGCTGGGTAACCAGAGGCTTTGTAGAGTACATCAACTCGGGTTACAAGCAAGATGATATGTTGCTTATAGTGCCCCAAGGGGAGCACGCGGTGAGACTAGGAAATGACGCGTCCATAAGGCAAAAAGTAAAGATGGAAAAGGGTCAATTCTATGCTCTCACTTTCAGCTTCGCTAGGACTTGTGCCCAAGACGAAAAGCTCAATGTATCGGTTTCGCCTACATCTGAGCCATTCGACTGGGGAGTCTTGCCCCTACAAACCATGTATAGTAGCGTAGGGTACGATTGCTACGCGTGGGGATTCTTGGCCGAGAAGGAGGAGGTTGAGATCACATTGCACCACCCGGGGAAGAGCGAAGATCCCGCTTGTGGTCCTCTCATTGACACCATCGCCATCAACATCTTGAACCCTCCAAATTTTACTAAGGGTATGTATTCATGATTGGCAGCAAGTTTTTTTTTTTAATAAAAAATGAAAAATCTCAATCGTCGATCTACTAAGATAAAGTATCATATCACTTTAAGTTAAGCTAGTTTCTTTTTTGTTTATTTGGTAGTATATAAATCCCAAGCTCGATCTCTTAATTAATTAATAATAGGTTCCGAATTAAATATTATTACCACTAATCGTTGGTATGAAAAAAAAAATTAAATATGTCTAGGTGATGCATTGTGGACATTTTATGTTTTTTATATTTTACTAAACTATTTCTTCAATATGTCTAAGGTAGTTTGATCTGATTTTTGGAAAAGTTTTTTCTTAATGAAATTTTTTTCTTAAAAATATATTATATTTGTGATTTAAATAATAATTTTTAACTAAAAAAAAAGAGAAATAAATTCTCAAAGCATTTGAATTATACTCACTCTTAAACCTGCTTTACAATAACCAAACTAAACATGCTTTACAATTTATTACTTGTTTATTTCTAAAATTAGTAAAATATATAAACAAAACACTTATAATTTTATTTTCTTTCGAGTCGAATCCCCCCGCTATCCCGCGATATGTATATATAGGTTATATTTCATTGAGAATGAATATTAGATCCAATATTAAAAATGCATATCAACTTATATTTATCAGTTTTTCTATCCTATATCTTAGGATAAAATCCCTAGCTAATTTAGAATTATATTTTAAATTTTAATTAGTTTAGATTTATTTTTAAAATTAGATTTCTAGTATCTATTATTTTTTTTATTAGAAAGATTTTCCAATTTAGATTTTTATCATATACGCCCCAAGAGCATTGGATAATAAGACAATATATTTATAAATTTAATAGTGATACATATTAAATAAGTTGTGATTCAAATATAATAATTAAAATGTAGGTAACTTGGTGAAGAACGGGAACTTTGAAGAAGGGCCCTATGTCTTCCACAACTCCTCATCAGGAGTCCTGATCCCACCAAACATAGAGGATGATCACTCTCCGTTACCGGCCTGGATGATCGACTCCATCAAGGGCGTCAAGTACATTTCTTCGGCTGAGTTCTTTGTTCCGGCAGGCAAGAGGGCTGTTGAGCTCGTCGCAGGGAGAGAAAGCATCCTTGCCCAAAACATTAGGACCATACCGGACAAGACATACGTCCTAACGTTCCTCATTGGGGACTCGAGATGTGGCTGCGTTGGCTCCATGGAGGTGGAGGCCTTTGCAGGCAGCGAGAGAGTTCGAGTGACATACGAATCCAAGGGGAAAGGTGGGTTTGTGAAGGCGAAACTACAATTTAAGGCGAAGAAGGAGAGGACGAGGATCGGGTTTTTGAGCGGGTTTTACACTATGACTGTGGATGGGTCGCTTTGTGGACCGGTTATTGATGATGTGAATGTGTTTAGTATACGCTTACCTCGCCCTCTTATGTAGGGAGATCGAAGTTCATTGATTCCTCTTGTTTATGTATGCATTTTGCACAAAGAAATGATGTTAAACACTTAAACCTGATTGATTTATTTTATTTTTGGATATAAGGTTGAGCGGCCCTCCTAACACAAAAGTAGAGGTTTTTATCATTTTTATATTTTGGTATTTAGTTTATCCTCAAACATTTTCTTTGACTTTCCTCTCGCCGTTTCTTATTACTCATAAGATAGGGCGAGAGGAAAGTCAAAGAAGATCAAACATGGACATCGAAGTCTAAAAACACCGACAACAAATAATGTAATTTCTATCATTTATCGATTGTTTAAATGCGATGTACTGCTAAACAGACTTCACATAATTTATATAAAAAAAAAATTACATCATTCGCCCTGTTGAGAGATGTGAATGAAACCAGAGTGCCACATCGAAAGTTGAGCATAACTAATGAGATATATCATAGTTCAAACATTTGGGTTATTTATGTAATTTAATGTTAAGGGTCATATTCTGTACGTAATTAAAGGGAAAATGGGCTTATGTCTATAAATAACTAGACCTGAGCATAGGTCGGGCTGAGTGGGCTTGAGTCGGGCCCGATTTTTAGGCCTAGTGCCTTATCCAAGCCTGCCATCATTGTCAGGTCGGGCCACCCAGCGGGCCTAGCGTATAAAATTCGTTTTCTATCCTAAATTGAACTAAAAAAGAGGCATATCACAACATTATACCAATACTTTCAAATGTAAGGCAAATCTGGACAATATTAGCTTACTAACAAATGCAAATCAACGTTATATTGTACCAATGCTTTTAGGCAACATTCGGGCTATGCGAGAGAGAGCATTTTGAAGATGAGAGCGTTTAAGATTAAGAATAGTTAGCACTTAGCAGTAGTATGACACTCGTAGTATAGTTATAAATTATACAAATTATGTGTATATTCTTATTATGTTAATAATATATATACGTGTTGGCTATATACACCCCAAATCATGCACGTCTTTAGGGACATGCATGGTTAAAAGGGGTTAATTAATTTTTTTCAAAGTTAATTAGTCACAAGGCTTGCACGTCCTTAAGGACGTGCATTTTCAGCCTTTGGATTTGTGGTGTATATAGTCACACCCTATATATAATACGATATATATAACTTATATAATTATAATATTAATATTAATATAAAACCGGGTTAGGCCTGTCGGTCAACTTGGGCCAACTACTTTGTCCAAGCTCGCATATTTTCTCAGGTGAATTAGGCAGACCGGGCGGGTTGGCCCATGTTTGCTCAGGTCTATAGATAACAAACCCCGTCACTTCTTCTTTCTCCTCTCGATTAGTTTCAGTTTTGATTTTCAATCTTTCTCATAGTATCAGAGTGACGAGCTCGTAGTTGTTCGAGAGGTTGATGTAAATCTTTGGTTTATGTTTCCGATGTGTTGTTTTGGTTGATTGCTTAGTGCAATTTTAGTTTTTTTGGTAATTTCTTGGTGGATCTGTATGATTTGAAGTTGAAGATGTCTACTAGGTAAGGCTGTTGATTCGCAATCGACGATAGGTTCGCATTGGAGTGTGAATGATCCACTCACTCTGGCAAATTCTGACAACCCAGGAGAGTAGTTGGCCATTTGGTATCATTTCAGTTCTCAAGGACGAACTTCTTGGGTTGAAGTCGCGGAGTTAAGCTTGCGCTGGGTGGGAAAAACAAACTGGGCTTCATTGACGGGTCTTGCATGATGCCAGAGCCAGGTTCGGTGGATGCTTAGAGATGGATGCACGCGGATTATATGGTAAGATACTAGATCTTGAACTCGATGGTGAATACTATTTTTGAGAGTTTCATGCATGTTGATTCGGCAAGAAGTTTGTGAATTGAGCTGACTGAAAGATACAGACAAACTAATGTGCCTTTGATTTTCCAACTTAAGAGGGAATTGAACACAATTTCTAGAAATGGCCGGAAAGTCAATTGGTGAGTATTTTGCAAAGTTAAAGAGGGTGTGCGATGAATTAAATAGTGTGTGGAAGGTTTTCCTGAATGTGTTTGTGGTGTGTTAATTAGCTTCTTGTTCATGTCAATTGGTCAAGAAAGTGTATGATGTAGAGGCGAGAAATCGATTGATGCAGTTCTTGATGGAGTTAGGGGAAGATTATGAAACTGTGTGCCATAGTATTAATCTTGCCTTGGATCCCTCACCTTTGGTGAATCGCGCTTGCTATTTAGTTCCGCAATTTGAGAGTGGGAAAGGGGCGTCTTATGGTGATAATGTTTCACATTCATCTCAGTCAAATAATATGGCTTTGGTTGCTGCCATGAAAGGGCATCATGGAGACAAGAAAGATTTTAAGAAGGTGGCCGATCGTGACAAGATTTGTTATCATTGTCGTGGGAAAGGTCAATATTATGGAACATATCAAGTTACATGGATTTCTTGAATGGTACCTGGAGATGGTAAAAGGAGATCTTTTGTGAACAATGGTTTTGATGTTTCTGAAAAGGGTAAACTGCATAAAACCACCCCTAAGATAAGATATATTGTTCAAAATCACCACTTAAATTCAATATTGTAGAAAACCACCCTTTATACAACTTTTGTTTACAAAAAACCACCCCGCCTCTATGTACCGTTAGAGTTTCGTTAAATGTCTTTGAAAAAACCAAAATTGCCCCTATACATATCTGTTGTAGGAGACAATTAATCATCCTAGGTAGATAGATAAATTGGATTGGGGCCCAAGTCAATTTATCTATAACAAGTTTTATCTATATATGGTTTTATATATAGGTGGTTTTATCTATAATAGGTTCTAGATAAGGTAGGTTTTATCTATATCTGGGTTTATCTATAGGGTTATCTATAGGAGATTCTCTATTATAAATAGAGGGTGTAGGGTTGAATTATGAAGTGCATGTGTATCCATCAAAGTATCACAATAATAAGAAACCATAGCTGCAGAGAGGTTTTTCTCTGCAGGGTGTTCTGCGCGGTTCTTGCCAGAACACAGAAATCCTTTGTGTCCTATTGTTCATTCTCCTTCTCTTTTCTAGTATTCACTCGGGGAAATTCACAACAATCATTTTTGTAAAGGCCCGGATTTTAAATCCTAAATTTCGTGAAAAGAAATTAAAAATAAATTTAAATCGGATTATGTAAAATCTCTTAAAATGAATTCCGGCATGATTTTAACGGATTTTTCCGACGGATTTCAATTCCGCTATTTTGACTTGAGATTTTGGAATACGAGCGAGATTTTATCGGATTAATTAATTCGGTTTTGAAAAATTTAATAGGAATTTTGATCGAGTCGGGATTAGATCGAGAGAGCGGTTTCGAAATTTGTAGTATCCTTTGACCAAACTTAGGACCACTACCTTATTCTTTTGTTCCCCCTTTTTCCTTCCCCAGTTCGATCAGTGCATTCTGAATTCAAACAAACCAAGACAACCTTCCCCTGTGTTTTTAGACAAACACCCACTTTGACCCCTTCTTTCCTCTCTGTGTGCACCCTATACCTGGAAAAAAATGAAAAGAAAACAAAGGCTATTCTGCATCTGATCAGCCTAACCCTATAGCTCATCCTACCCTATTCTAATTTCTAAAGCTAATCTATCTTTCATTACCACAAGACACAAAATCCCCAAAACCTCTCCTGCATTCTTGCCCAACCCCTTCTGATTTCCTTTGCCGCCGGCCACCCACACAACCACCACAACAGTCACCATGATCCATCGACAGCAGCAGCCAGGAACCGCCGGAAAATCCCTCGGCGAGCCACTCCTCTTCACCTTCTTCCCCTGTTTATCTTCACATTCCCGCTAGCTCCCAAGCTGCGACCCTTCCTCACCAGCGCTGGCGAGTCGAGCAGCCGCCGGATTAGCCCAGCGGTTCCCCGGAGGCCGAGAACATCCCCGTCGCAACCGTATTCGCCCCTCGCCTCCCCTGCTTCATCCCAAGAGGTCGGATTCCCTCTTTTCGTTTTCTTTTGACTCAAAACCTCGTAAAGGCATACCTTTATGACCCCTTCCTTTGTCCCAGGCCAAGAACAAGGTGAAACCGCTTCCAATCGAGCCAGATCGAACTCCGACGACCCTCCTTCCGGCGGAAGCTCCAAATCTCGGTGAGCCTTCTCTTTCCCCTTCCTCTTTACTCTCGTTCGGTCTCGTCGGGTCCGGGGTGGTCGGGATTGGTGTTCGGTAAGGGTGTGCGAGTCTCGGGTCGAAAGGCGCCGCCGCCGGAGCTGGGCTGCTTCTTTCTTCTCTTCCGTTTCCGAACCCCAGATCGGCAGAGGTTGAAGGAGGGTTCATGAACCCATTTCCCCTCTTTGTTTTGTTTTATTTTCGGTCCGGTTCAGGCATAATAAATTTTAATCCGGTTCGGTTCATTAAAGGGAAAGCTGATGGGTTTGAGGGTTGGGCTGGAGTATGGGCCGGGCTCCTTTCTCCTTTCTGTTCTACTGAGTTCGGGTTGGGCTGAGTTGGGCTGCTGGGTGGGTTGTTGTTATTGTCAATTGTTTTATTGCTATAAGATAGGTGGGTTTTATATAAGTTATATTATATGATCTATTGTTGTAGTTATTATTATTACTATATATTATAAAATGGTTTAAAAGATAAATTAATTGGAATATGTATTTAGTGATGTTATAAATTATGATTTTAGGAATTTGAAATGAATTATGAGTTTTGATATATAAATATGATTTGTGAAAATAGAATCGTTTGGGTGATTTAATGTCGGAGTTTATTTATATAATGATTGTGAAAATAAAAATGCCGGAATTATTTTAATGGTATGAAATTGTAAGTTGATTAAAGATTTAATGTTTATAAAGGGATTTTGGCCAGACATGATTTGAGAATTGTTTTGAATATGAGTTGACTTAAATTGGGATTTAAGAGTTTGGAAAATATGGTTGGTACGATCTTATCGATGGGTTTTGTTTGGAAATGAAATGATTTTGGTTGATGATGATTATATCGGAAAGGTTTTGGAAAACAGTTTCACTATCAGTTGGTTTTGAGTATGTCGGGAACTTGGGTTTCATATGTATGAATATCGGTCTGGTAGCTTATGGAAATGGCTTGATGATAGGTGTGTATTGCTTTGGACTTGCAATTGGGCCCTTGCTTGTGTTATATTGCTGTTCTGCATCTTCAGGTAAGTCTCTTCGGAGCTTACTCAGATTGAATAGAGTGATTCCCTGCTATAGGTGCATGATATACTAGGTGTTGCATTCATAATCAGCATGCCATGTAGTACCATGCTAGGTTGCATCGATCGTTGAGCATTCTCTATTTCTCTATGCGTATGTAAACAGAACGGCCGTATCTGTGATAGTCCTAGAGTCTTTGCTAGGGTCATAGGGTAGCCCAGCCTCATCGGGTACCCTGAGTCAATCGAGTACTTCCTTATATTATGATATGCCTGCGGGCTTTATTGTGGAGCGGGTTAGGCATGCGTGCCGCCCTATTATGAATGAATGCATTCACGAGCTGGCCAGTCTCCGCCTGTCGGAAGGGGTGGAGGTAGGAGAGGGATATGCCACTTGGCATTGTCTTGGGCCCTTTACAGTATTCTGCACATTATTATGAACTAGGAGCATGCTAGTGTGTTTGAATTTCGTACTGCATTAGAGCATCTTTATTAGGTATAGCGTATATGTGTGCTTATGGTTGGGATGCAGAGTAAGTGGGCATCGATCTGATCCCGCCCCAAATCAATTTTTTTAGGAATTATTTATGTTCATCCTATCGGTGCTGTTTGCTTATTGCGCGGGTCATTTTGTCGGCGGAGAGTGAGCGTTGGAGTTATAGACTTCACGAGACTCTGATTATACTGTTTTGGATTTATACTTTGACTCTGTTTTGACCCGGCTCCGCCGTGGCACTTGTATCTGTAATTTACTTCCGCTTTACTTCCGTTTGAAATGGTTTCCGCGACATAGTCTTAGGACAGGTTAAGGGTACCCAACGGCCCTTCGATGTTTTTAGGGTTTGAAATCCCTCTTTCTAATAACCTTAAAATGAGTTGAAACCTCGACCCGTACCTGGATTGCAAGATCCGAACAAGGGTTTTCATCCCTTGAAACGTAACCCGGAAATCATAATTCTGGGCCGTTACAAAGTTGGTATCAGAGCCGAGGTTGTGCAATTCGGGTACACAAGGGTCGAGTGTATGTTTTGGAAAACCGCCCATGAATTTCAAAGGATTTAAAAGGATTTTAAAAGGGGCAAAATGAACTTAAGATGCCTAACCGAAATTGGACTAAATAATGAACTTGACTTGTAATAAAAGAGGAAAACCGACCAAACGGGGACGTGAGTGGGTAGTAAAGGCGCTAGACCACCCTTATTGTGTGTAGTTGGGAACGGTAGGCAAAATACTAGCTTGCTCTTTACAGATTGGGTTGGGAAACTCCAAGGAGGTCATTATAAGTGTCACTAACTGATTCTGTGTTGAGTGCTTGCTATGCCAGATATCTGATTGGTCTGCCTAACAATTAAATGTGTATTGACTGATCTGTGAAAATGGGATAGTGGGAGTACCCTTGTTTCTGTATGGTCAAGCCCAGCTTGTGTGAAACAGCCCCTTCAACTATGTTCTATCGAGTCTTCCTCCCAGGTGTCAGTGTCTTCCACGGGGAAATTGGGTCGGTAAACACATTGTGTCGGGAATCATGTAAGGATATGAAGGTTGTCTGAGTGCGTATTGGAAGGTGGTTCTTGATGTCACTTTTGAGTCAAAAGTAAGGTGTCCTCGGGACTGTCTTTCTTGATTCTTATGATGATCACCCAGTGCTTTCTTACCACAAAAAGTCGTACCAAGTCCCACTGTAATTGGGGGTGATGAGTTAGTTGGGGAAGGTCAATGGTTGCCCTTAGGGATCCCTGTTCGGTTGTGATGGTGACTCTCTCTGAACTATATGACATGATCTTATAGCCTCCTGCATATACCTTGCGAATGACTATTAGTACTATTACCTATGTGATTGCTTAGATTGCTTCAGTCTCGTGTTGTGTTTGGCCTTCTATCATGATTGCATGTTTTTATAGCATGTTTGCTTGGTCTATTGACCGTATGATCGATTGGAAGCATAAACCACATGATATGAACCAATATGCTTTTTGTTTTCGCCTGGGTTAGGTCCATAATAGTGTGATAAACTCTTCTCTGTACAATTTCTTGGAAATGATCTCCTTAGCATGCTAGATGATGATGTGTCGATGCTCCTTATTCCTTTTGTGACAAGAATCTATCGCATGTCCATCCATTTTGTATTCGTCAAATTGAATAGTGCTGATGATTTTGCAAGTTGATATTGTTGTGTGTTACTTGCGTGGAATGGAGAATATGAGGTTTAATTGAGTCTTGGTGAATGAATGTTTCATCCTAGTGTGTGCTGATTTGAACTCATGTTCCCGTATTCTAGTCATATTGCTCTATACTTAGACTCGTGTTATACATCGTAAAAACCTTCCTCATGTTTCTAGATTGCTTGAATGTGATTGAAGTGATTTCTTACGTGTCGCCATGATTAGTTGCATGTATGTATCGCGTGTTATGTTGAGCTTTTAGCATCGTGTAGGATCCTCGGTTGTGACTTGTGCGAACTTGTATCTTGCCTACGCTGTTGCTGATTCTCCCTTGGGCTAGGTCCCTGGTAGTGTGATTCTCCTTTTTCATATCTTCTTAGGTGTTTTACTCATGATTAGACCGATGTTGAATTCGATGAGCAACTTGCTTTTCGTGATGGTTATCTTGGCATGCTTACATGTTACCTCTTGGTAGTGATTCCCTATTACCCTATGATATTCTCTCGTGCCTGCATGAACGTATGACTGGACACCTCGCATGATCACACACCACGCTATATCATGATTTCGCATACGCATGATGCACGAATGTTAGAATGGATTTAATCGAGTTACCTTGACTGTGTTAATGATTGATAAGTGCTAGTAGTGTCTGGTAGGGCTCATGATTTCCAATATAACTAACCAAAGGGATCACTTGTTGCACTTGTCCTATGATGTGATGACTATTGTACGATATATGTGCTCTATGATGGTTCGCTCTTAACATGATTATAATATGTCGCCAATGATGCCCTTCTTGTTATTTTGATGATGCCTCATGTTTCGTGAATATTATGTTGAGCTCCTCTTAATGACTCTTGACTATGCTTGTATTACATCATGTATCGCTAGTATCGTGTGGGACTCATGATTTCTAAATGTATCTCGTCATATGATTACGTGCCATGATTGACCTATTATATGATCATTGTGTTAGATGAGGTGGTTACTATGTTGCTATTATATGTTCTCGTATGGTGCATACACCAAGCTCGTGCATTGTTCATATATGTGATAATTGTGATGCTCAATAAATCCCACGTATCCTGTTTAAAGTTGCTGAGCATATCTGTTTCCATGGAATCACATACTACTAGTTTATCTCGCATGCATCCGTGTAGGACTTGATTGTGTCTTTTGGAATGAATACGCATGTTCTTTTCCCTTGAGATAGGTACATGTTAGTGTGGGTTAGTGAAATTGATATGCTCCATGATGAATTAGTGTTACTTGTCGCGATTATAACCTAATAGACTTCCATAAGGGCATTGTGTTATTCTCGGGTCAGAGTCTAGTCCCTAGTCTTGTCAATCTTAGCTTTATTCGTGGTTGTTTCCGAGAGGAACATCGGGTTATCTTCTCTTGTCACTCCCCTATCTCCGCTTACTTGGACTCTTGCGCGATACGTTGGGCGAGCGACCACTTGGAAGAGAGAACGAAAAGTCGCGTAGCGATAGAGCAGTGCAGCAGAAGCGTGGGCCCATAACCCACGGGCCTCAGGATCGATGATGTCGGCGGGGCAAGCAGGTATCGAGGAATGTGGTTACTGAGTGCGATAAGACTTGCAAGCGAGAGGGCTATCCGTTCGAATTGCTAACCCTTTGAATTTGGTGACGACGATATTGCACTGACCTAGCGATGAGGTTTACGTGTTGATGTGCTGACTTGATGATGACTATTGCCTGATTGTCTGTCGTCTATGATGATATGATGTGATGTCTTATGAATCTAATGTACCATGATGTTGTGACGTGTTGCTACTCTAAGTTGCTAAGCATGATTTGAATTCCTTTGCCTGTAAGATGTGAACTACATATGCTAAGAGACCTGAGTTGTATCTGATAAGGTCATAGTGCAACATGTTAGCTTGACTTCAGTATGTTCATATATGATGTTTGCAATGATTATTGAGCATGATGATAAATTGAGACTTGTTGAACCCATGATGTTACGTTATAAATGCTAGTTGACATGATGTAGACCTTGTGTTTGATGATTTTAATTATTGCTTCTTCCTTAAACCTGTGGATGAGGTCGTTGGTAGCGTGGTAGAAGGGTGGTGAAAGAGCTTGAGTGGTTAGGATGATCGGGGATGTTATGAGATAAGTCGCAAGAGGGAGATGTTGGTTTAGGTAAGATTGAGTGAGCTTTAGGATTTTTGCAAGGCATGATGCTGGTGATATCTTGGGAAGTGTGGGAAGTGTAAGAAATGGCCTTAAGAGAAGTGAGGATATAGTATGAGAGGGTACTCGGGTGTGGAGTTAGAGATAGGAGTTGGATTCTTAGAGGTGGATGGTGTGTGTGAGTGATTGGCGGAAAGAGGGGGCGAGATTTGAGCATTGAGATGAATTGGGATTCTTTGGGGAATTTTTGTCTGAGTTGACGTTGGCGAGTTTAGAAGAGGATTAGTCTTGACTTGAGAGTGGAGATGGGCGAGTGGGGATTCTGTTTTATTTTGACTGGTATGATGTGAGGATTTTCTTGATGATGTGATTTATTTATATTTGTTGGCATGATGTTAGATAATAACCATGATGCATCTGATATGGAATGATATTACATGTTGTTATGCAATACTGGAATCTAATTGGTAGTGACTAGTGTTATCATGATATATTGATGTTTTGCTATCCTGTTAAGTTGTTTTAGAAGCATGTTAGGATGTGTTGTGATATGATAATATATGAGATCATGATGTGTTATTATGTGAAAGCATGGTGTTATATTATGTGGTGGTAAACATGATGTTATGTTGTGTTGTAGTAATCATGATGTTGTATTATATGGTTGACAAGCATGACTATTGAGATGTTAAATGATGAGTATGACTTGGAATGTGAATATGATTTGTATATGTATATGAGATAATGGTGCATTATTACTAAATGATCGTTATATGACATTGTGATGAGTAAGATGATTTCTAGAAGAGCATGTTGTCATTTTGATGGCGATATACTTCTTGATCTTCCCTTTTTATTGAATCTTAATGGCATGACCTTGACTGTATTGATGTGTTGACAAGTAGTTTTGTTCCGTTGACTTATGATGAAATTTCGTTGTGGCTAACTTTGCAAGTACCAATGATTGACGTGATAAAAATATTATGCTAATGCTAGATAGAAATGGATAGGATGACTGTGTGAATTTATGCGTTAAATGATATCCCTTGTTGTGACTGACCCTACTATGATTGCGGTGTTGATATGCGATAGTGAGATACCTTTTATGATTTATGGTGTGATGTCGAGACGTTGTTGTGATTTGGATATGTTGCTGAGATGCACATTATAACCTTTAGTGTGATTTGGGGATGCTTGATGTAATCTTGTGGCACTGTGTGGGTACATGGTTGAGACTTGTCGTATGATGTGTTGGTTGGGGATTGATTGGTTTAAGCTGTTATGCATTTCTTATGGCGTATGAATCTTGCTTGAATGGAGATTGATGGATTGATTTGATTCTTGAAACTAGGAAGAGAATATGGGATTAGCCCTTAGAGGTGGATGATTCCACCTTCTGATTTCTGAATTTGATTGATTGATGTGCGGGAAATTGATCTGGTGGTTGGAAGATTTTGACGAAATCTTGATTTGGAAGGATTTGACTTGGTTTGGTGAAAGGCTGCTTGGTTAGATATGGGATTTGAAGATTTTGAACGATTCTGGAAAAAAAAAAAAAAAAAAAAAAAAAAAAAAAAAAAAACCAACTTTGATTGTAAAAGAATGAACGATATCGAGAATTTTGAGGCTAATCTTTATTTTCAATTACGGAATCTCTTTAGAAACTTTTCAAACCCGGGCAACTCTATGATACTTCACGAAGTGGATACAAGCATTCTATGAGGGCGCTTGTAGGGTGCTTGCTAAGACCTAGTGATGACATTGTAGAACTTTTAGAGTTGTGATACTTCCGAAAAGTCGAAGCGAGTATGTGATAGGGGCGCCTATCGCATACTTGTCAAGGCCAATTGGAGATGTCACGACCGTGACTAGAATGTTGTGAGAATCCCGGAAGACGCAACCGAGATGATTACAAGATTCTAGACATGGTCCTCGGACTCATCAATTTCAAACTTCATCCCCTACTTTATTTTGGTTTTAGTCTCGGGGACGAGACTTGTTTTTAGAGGTGGATGATGTAAAGGCCCGGATTTTAAATCCTAAATTTCGTGAAAAGAAATTAAAAATAAATTTAAATCGGATTATGTAAAATCTCTTAA
Organism: Persicaria tinctoria; assembly: GCA_037127255.1. NCBI lineage: Eukaryota > Viridiplantae > Streptophyta > Magnoliopsida > Caryophyllales > Polygonaceae > Persicaria > Persicaria tinctoria. The sequence goes on along the minus strand of JBANSL010000013.1, from coordinate 7,140,212 downwards.
AATGAATTCCGGCATGATTTTAACGGATTTTTCCGACGGATTTCAATTCCGCTATTTTGACTTGAGATTTTGGAATACGAGCGAGATTTTATCGGATTAATTAATTCGGTTTTGAAAAATTTAATAGGAATTTTGATCGAGTCGGGATTAGATCGAGAGAGCGGTTTCGAAATTTGTAGTATCCTTTGACCAAACTTAGGACCACTACCTTATTCTTTTGTTCCCCCTTTTTCCTTCCCCAGTTCGATCAGTGCATTCTGAATTCAAACAAACCAAGACAACCTTCCCCTGTGTTTTTAGACAAACACCCACTTTGACCCCTTCTTTCCTCTCTGTGTGCACCCTATACCTGGAAAAAAATGAAAAGAAAACAAAGGCTATTCTGCATCTGATCAGCCTAACCCTATAGCTCATCCTACCCTATTCTAATTTCTAAAGCTAATCTATCTTTCATTACCACAAGACACAAAATCCCCAAAACCTCTCCTGCATTCTTGCCCAACCCCTTCTGATTTCCTTTGCCGCCGGCCACCCACACAACCACCACAACAGTCACCATGATCCATCGACAGCAGCAGCCAGGAACCGCCGGAAAATCCCTCGGCGAGCCACTCCTCTTCACCTTCTTCCCCTGTTTATCTTCACATTCCCGCTAGCTCCCAAGCTGCGACCCTTCCTCACCAGCGCTGGCGAGTCGAGCAGCCGCCGGATTAGCCCAGCGGTTCCCCGGAGGCCGAGAACATCCCCGTCGCAACCGTATTCGCCCCTCGCCTCCCCTGCTTCATCCCAAGAGGTCGGATTCCCTCTTTTCGTTTTCTTTTGACTCAAAACCTCGTAAAGGCATACCTTTATGACCCCTTCCTTTGTCCCAGGCCAAGAACAAGGTGAAACCGCTTCCAATCGAGCCAGATCGAACTCCGACGACCCTCCTTCCGGCGGAAGCTCCAAATCTCGGTGAGCCTTCTCTTTCCCCTTCCTCTTTACTCTCGTTCGGTCTCGTCGGGTCCGGGGTGGTCGGGATTGGTGTTCGGTAAGGGTGTGCGAGTCTCGGGTCGAAAGGCGCCGCCGCCGGAGCTGGGCTGCTTCTTTCTTCTCTTCCGTTTCCGAACCCCAGATCGGCAGAGGTTGAAGGAGGGTTCATGAACCCATTTCCCCTCTTTGTTTTGTTTTATTTTCGGTCCGGTTCAGGCATAATAAATTTTAATCCGGTTCGGTTCATTAAAGGGAAAGCTGATGGGTTTGAGGGTTGGGCTGGAGTATGGGCCGGGCTCCTTTCTCCTTTCTGTTCTACTGAGTTCGGGTTGGGCTGAGTTGGGCTGCTGGGTGGGTTGTTGTTATTGTCAATTGTTTTATTGCTATAAGATAGGTGGGTTTTATATAAGTTATATTATATGATCTATTGTTGTAGTTATTATTATTACTATATATTATAAAATGGTTTAAAAGATAAATTAATTGGAATATGTATTTAGTGATGTTATAAATTATGATTTTAGGAATTTGAAATGAATTATGAGTTTTGATATATAAATATGATTTGTGAAAATAGAATCGTTTGGGTGATTTAATGTCGGAGTTTATTTATATAATGATTGTGAAAATAAAAATGCCGGAATTATTTTAATGGTATGAAATTGTAAGTTGATTAAAGATTTAATGTTTATAAAGGGATTTTGGCCAGACATGATTTGAGAATTGTTTTGAATATGAGTTGACTTAAATTGGGATTTAAGAGTTTGGAAAATATGGTTGGTACGATCTTATCGATGGGTTTTGTTTGGAAATGAAATGATTTTGGTTGATGATGATTATATCGGAAAGGTTTTGGAAAACAGTTTCACTATCAGTTGGTTTTGAGTATGTCGGGAACTTGGGTTTCATATGTATGAATATCGGTCTGGTAGCTTATGGAAATGGCTTGATGATAGGTGTGTATTGCTTTGGACTTGCAATTGGGCCCTTGCTTGTGTTATATTGCTGTTCTGCATCTTCAGGTAAGTCTCTTCGGAGCTTACTCAGATTGAATAGAGTGATTCCCTGCTATAGGTGCATGATATACTAGGTGTTGCATTCATAATCAGCATGCCATGTAGTACCATGCTAGGTTGCATCGATCGTTGAGCATTCTCTATTTCTCTATGCGTATGTAAACAGAACGGCCGTATCTGTGATAGTCCTAGAGTCTTTGCTAGGGTCATAGGGTAGCCCAGCCTCATCGGGTACCCTGAGTCAATCGAGTACTTCCTTATATTATGATATGCCTGCGGGCTTTATTGTGGAGCGGGTTAGGCATGCGTGCCGCCCTATTATGAATGAATGCATTCACGAGCTGGCCAGTCTCCGCCTGTCGGAAGGGGTGGAGGTAGGAGAGGGATATGCCACTTGGCATTGTCTTGGGCCCTTTACAGTATTCTGCACATTATTATGAACTAGGAGCATGCTAGTGTGTTTGAATTTCGTACTGCATTAGAGCATCTTTATTAGGTATAGCGTATATGTGTGCTTATGGTTGGGATGCAGAGTAAGTGGGCATCGATCTGATCCCGCCCCAAATCAATTTTTTTAGGAATTATTTATGTTCATCCTATCGGTGCTGTTTGCTTATTGCGCGGGTCATTTTGTCGGCGGAGAGTGAGCGTTGGAGTTATAGACTTCACGAGACTCTGATTATACTGTTTTGGATTTATACTTTGACTCTGTTTTGACCCGGCTCCGCCGTGGCACTTGTATCTGTAATTTACTTCCGCTTTACTTCCGTTTGAAATGGTTTCCGCGACATAGTCTTAGGACAGGTTAAGGGTACCCAACGGCCCTTCGATGTTTTTAGGGTTTGAAATCCCTCTTTCTAATAACCTTAAAATGAGTTGAAACCTCGACCCGTACCTGGATTGCAAGATCCGAACAAGGGTTTTCATCCCTTGAAACGTAACCCGGAAATCATAATTCTGGGCCGTTACAATTTTCTTGTCATCACTCACTCTCCGCCTATTTTTCTGTACATATGTATCGTCCTATACTACTAATACTAGGCCCCCTTATGTACAACTCCATACACACTTTGTCGGCTGAGATAACCGTGCATTTGACGAGATATCGTCGTGTGGATAGTAAGAACGACGTTTATGGGCACATATTGACCTCACTCAACTTCCGTACTAGTCATACACACGTACGACACGACTACCGATCATGAATCCTAATTACGGACTTCAGTAGGGAGACCATAAGAAGGAAACCGGACACCTCCAAAATTAAAGCAAGGTCAAGAATCAATATGAGTATATGGCATTAATTTGTGCATAAAATGTGGTGATGGTTTAGAAAGAAAGGAGCTAGCAGAGGTTGTATATGGTGAGGGTCGTTTTGGTGAGCTAAGTTCCTCTATCAGTCCATTGAATTTGCATTAAATATGATTGATATGTTCAATAATTATAACCCTAGCGGCTGGTTGCCCCTTACATGTGATGTTTGAGGTTCTCTTTGTTTGATGAACTCACCGGTCGATCATTTAACCTCCTCCAGAAAACCCCAAATCTTGCAAATTGTATGATAATGCAAGCAAGCAACAAATTCATTTCAGCACTTGCCACCACACATTTTTTTTTTTTTAATTAGGAAATAATTCGAGACCAGGCAAACCTGGACCTCGAAGACCGACAAGTCGGCAGACGGAAATCGTCAAAAAGAGACAAAAATACAACGAGGATGCAAGAAACAAGCACAAAAGTTCTACAAAAAAGAAACTAAGCCCTACTAAATCGGACGAGATGCGGACGTAGACGAACGAACGAAGCCAAGTGCTACCAATAGCAACACCGCAGGCCAGCGGTCAGGGACGGAGCCATAAATTTATCGAGGGGGGGGGCGAAGTTTTATACAAAATGTTGATTCACTATTCGATAGATTTTTTTATGTACGTCTAGCGAACCAAAACTATGATATTTTAGATTAAACAATGATATTTTAGTTTAAACAACGTTTTTTAAGTTCAAAACACAATGCTTTTTTGTTCAAAACAGCGATGTTTTAATTTAAAATTATATCAGTAGTTGTTATATATATAATATTTTTTTCTCTTTAAATGAAAAAATGATGTCGTTTTAATTGATAACAACATTTTTTTTCGTCTAAAAAATATATCTTTTGAAACCTACAAAGTTAATATGCAACTTGTTATTCTATTAGCATGCAATAACGTGTAACAACATATACAAACTTTAAACTTGCATAATTTCTTATATAATTATCGAATTTAGTAATATAACCTCTTCTTTCGAAGCTCTTTGGTTGAATTATATTGCCGAAATATCAAATTAAGTAAAATATAAAAGAATCATGCTTTATTAAAAGACATTTGAAATAATTAATCTGTGTTTAACTTTCAAACGGGCATAACTTTTTACTCGTTTATCGGATTCAGGCTTATAATATGTCAAAACGAAGCTATCGACGCGTAGAACAAATATAGGTGATTCGTCGGATGAAAGAGGGGGTGTATGCTCCCGCTTGCCCCCGCCTAGATCCATCTATACCAGCGGTACATCAGGAAGCACCTGTGGGCAGTGAAGACGAACCTCCAAAGAAGCAGCATTCCGGGAAGAGGAGACGCCTCGATACACACTGCAACCACCCCAGCCTGACCCGACTCCGAACAGCCAGAACCACATCAACCGAAGAAGAAAAGTCAATCCCCCAAACCACACATTCACTCACACTAGCTAGCTACGCATATATAAATTATGTGCTGCTTTTCTTTAAATTTTTAATGACAAACGTACACAAACTTGCTACTAATTATATAATTTTATATGATGTATTTATATTTTGGTATTTTAGTGAAAAAATTACTTATATCTCAAAAAATAAAAGAAAATGATAAATATATGATATATACAAATTAAAGATATAAAGATATTGACCCTTTTTTGTTACAAATTAATTATATTTTGATATAAAAAAAATCATTTTTTTTCTTTTAATATAAAAATCTTGAGATATTAATAATTAAGGCTTTTTTATATCCTCTTAACCAGAGTTTTGAGGTTCGAGATGGAGTACTTTCTTGTGAGGGAGCACTTTAATCTTCTTATTGGGTCTATCCGATGCGAGGTGGATTAAACCATTGGTTTCGAAAAAAAAGTAAATTTTTTTAAAAATATATTTTGGTATTTTTACATGGTAATTGATGTGGGAAACTTGTGTGTATCCCAACATATATTTGCCTTTATGCCAATCTTACAATAACAATTATATCTCACAATGTAGGGTCTAGGGGTCAGAGGCGGATCTACGGGGGGCTCGAGGTGGCTGAAGCCCCCCCCCCCCCCCCCCTCCCTCCCTCCCAATCCAAAATAGAGCTATATGTATATTTATATCTGTTAGTTTATACTCCCTCCGTTCAACAAAACTTATCGTTTACTATTCACGCACGCTTTTTTAGAATGATAAAAACTATATAAAATATTCATTTTTTAAAAAAAAAATTTTAACAAGTTTGTACTTATTAATAATAACTACGAAATTGTTACAAAAAATTATTTAAAAAGTCGATATTTTATATAGTTTTTAGCTCCTAAAAAAGCGTGCATAAATAGTAAAACGTCAAGTTTTGTTGAACGGAGGGAGTAATATATATAAATAAAGTGGATAGAAAACACAAAGTCATGTTGACTCAATGGTAAGGGCGCGGGACTGATTTAACTTGGAAGCACTGCAACCCAGGTTCGATTCCTACCTTTACATATTTTATTTTATTTTCAAAACATCAAAATCCCTAGAAAAATTTTACAACACCAAACAGTTTTTTTTTTTATAGCCGAACAGCGAACTCGATTTCAATTTCTGGACACCCAGCGAAGGCAAAACCCCGAGTCCCCCGAGCCGGCCGCCGCCGCCAGCTCCACCTCCGGCCAATCTTGTCGGCTCCTCCTCCACCGAACCCGCTTCCGGCTCCTCGCCTGCTCCTCCATCGGACTGTGTCCGGCCTGTGCCCTCCTGGCTCCTGTACCGAATGCAGCACTACAACAACCAGCAACTTCTTCTTCCCTTCCCAATCCCAGATCCGAATTCGCTAAATTGAAAAGGTTAGGTTTTTTACATTCTTTCTGATTTGAGATTCAATTTGTAAATAGGATATGAGAATTTGGTTTGGGTTTTGATTTTAGGAATCAATTTGTGAAATTAGGGTTTATGATTTGGAGAATCAATTTTGTGAAATTCAGATTAAGGCTTGTGATTTTGAGAACCAATTTTTTCATTTCATTATTGTATTTAATTGACATTGTGATGTAACATCTAATGCAGAAAAAATAATCTCGAAGTTCGAAACTGCAGTTCATAGTAAATAGAGAAAATAGATTGCATTGTAAAGAAGATGCAAATTGTGAAGATATAGTTCTTGCTAGGGAAAACAATGTTCTACCAAAAGAAAACATTGCAACAGAAAAAAAAAAAAATTAATATCTCACACAATGTCAATAGAAATCAACCCCAAATGAAATTGGGTTTTGATTTTAGGAATCAATTTGTGAAATTAGGGTTTGTGATTTGAAGAATCAATTTTGTGAAATTCAGATTAAGGCTTATGATTTTGAGAACCAATTTTTTCATTTCATTATTGTATTTAATTGACATTGTGATGTAACATCTAATGCAGAAAAAATAATCTCGAAGTTCGAAACTACAGTTCATAGTAACTAGAGAAAATAGATTGCATTGTAAAGAAGATGCAAATTGTGAAGATATAGTTCTTGCTAGGCAAAACAATGTTCTACCAAAAGAAAACATTGCAAAAGAAAAAAAAGAAATTAATATCTCACACAATGTCAATAGAAATCAACCCCAAATGAAAGGGATCGGTATTGTAGAACTTTGCTTATATTTACAAAGGCATTAAGCTAGATGAATAACATATCAATTAGATATTTTTAGGTGACTCATGACATTTAAAAGGTAGACATCAACTAAAAAAAAAGAATTAATATCTCACACAATGTAGAGAAAGTTAGGCAAAGTATGTATTCACCTTGTAAAACATCTTGGTTTAGCAAGTCAAGTGCACACATTTTATATAAAACTATGCTATGAAAGAATTCAAATTAGAAGGATAGTTTTCTCATCAAAATCACCATTAAATTTGGTCAATTGAAAAATGGAAGCAAATAATTGAAAAAAAAAAAGAACATAAAAACTCGTAAGATGAATTTATCTCCTCTACCGTACCGTCAAAGTGAACTTGGTTATAGCATTGAATTTATTTGTAGTCTTGAACATGTTTGTAGTATTAAACTCCCAAGATAAATTTTATTATCGTTCTTTTAGTTTTCAGCCCCCCTAGGCGAAAATCCTGGATCCGCCACTGCTAGGGGTTCTAGTTCAGTATCCATATAAATACAGTCATGTAAAAATATTTATAATTAAATGTTTATATGTGAAAAATATAATGTCATGAGATCGGCATATGCATGTCCACAATGATTTTTATTTTGGTACGTACACCTTAGAAATAAGTTACATAATCTACCTTCTAGACTTCTATTGAATCCATTTTCCCCACTTTTGAGCAATTCGGATTGCTTAATTTTTTGTATTTTATTACTACTACGTATTATTTTAAATAATATTCCATGTTATTTGGATTATCTCTAATAATTGCCCTTATTCTAATTTTCGTAGATGTTGATTCTGCACGTCAACTCTCTGACAGAGGCACGGTGCATGTGCTATTAATTGCCTCATGAAGCGACGTCGTTTCACAACACCTTTGAAGCCCATATATAATGACTTCTCAACCCTAGTTAGTTGCCTCCCACCAAAAACGTTGTAATAACTAATAATCTTACAATGCCATCCTCTCTCTCAAAATTACTCAACAATCAATTCAATGGAGACATATTTTGGAGTATTGTTTGTTCTAGCTGCATTATTCATCAACTTCTCTTTTGGAGGTGACTTTCATTTTATTAATTTCTTTCAAATGCTACTTATATGTGTATTTTAAGTTTTTAACATATACTTCCTCCGTTCAACAAAACTTGTTGTTTACTATTCATGCACGCTTTTTTAGAATGATAAAAACTATATAAAATATTCATTTTTTTAAAAAAATTTTTTAACAAGTTTGTACTTATTAATAATAACTACGAAATTGTTAAAAAAAATTATTTAAAAAGTCGATATTTTATATAGCTTTTAGCTCCTAAAAAGCGTGCATGAATAGTAAAACGTCAAGTTATGTTGAACGGAGGGAGTACTATATATCATTCTTCAAAACTATTCAAGATTTAATTTGGTTTTTCTATTGTAGGGTATGCTTCCAAACGGCGATTTTGAGTCCCCTCCCAACCCATCTCAACTAAGCGACAGGCCCGTACTTAAGCATGTTCAGGTGGTTTAATGGAACAGGCCCCTAAATTTTGAGGGCCCAATAAATCAGGGACCAGAGTATTTAAATATAAAAAATTTCTTCCTGCCACCAATACAGAGAAAAGACAATAGCTTAGTGGTATAAGCTCGCGCGCGTCCCCCTTAGTCCCAAGTTCGACTCCCCACATTCAGGTCGCTGAAATTTAATTTTTTTTAAACACTCCGTAGCCTATGTTGTGGAATTTTGGCAGTTTCATTTATTTTTATTTTTCACACTCCGTAACCCGTATATAGAAACGAAGGGCCAGGGAGCCTTCTAATTATTTTTTATGGATTCCACTATGTTACTGCAATTATATAATTGGTAATTTCCTTGTTTTTTTAATGGATTTCATTATGTTTACGGTGCAATTATATAATTATATCAATATAAATATTTTGAAAGTATTTATTTACCATTAGTGTGTATCATGTTCCATTCACGGAAATGTGTTAACATAATATTCTTAAATTACATCTATTATCTATAAAAGAAACCTATTAAAAATAATAAATCTGTATTAGAATTAAACTAATAATAATTAAAGTGTGCGAAAATATTAAATAAAAATTAATCTAGATATATGTATATATAATTCATTCTACTAAAATAACAGATATCTTATAATTAATTTCAATATAAACAATTATAAATTTAGAAAAAAAAAATTAATTAATATGATTAATTTTAATTTCGAACAGGGCCCTCAAAATGATTGGCACGGCCCTGCTAAGCGGTATGAGGGTGGATGGAGAAAACTCTATTCCAAGCTGGATAATCAAAGGCTTTGTAGAGTACGTTAACTCGGGTTCCGTGCAAGACGAAATGTTGCTTGTTGTCCCCCAAGGCGAGAGTAAGACTAGGAAACGACGCGTCTATAAGGCAAAAGGTGAAGATGGAAAAGGGTCAATTCTATACCCTAACTTTCAGCTTCGCTAGGACTTGCACCCAAGACGAAAAGCTTAATGTATCTGTGACCCCTAACTCTGAGCCATTCGACTGGGGAGTCTTACCCTTACAAACCATGTATAGTAGCGTAGGGTACGATTGCTACGCGTGGGGATTCCTCGCAGAGGAGGAGGAGGTTGAGATCACACTACACCACCCGGGGAAGAACGAAGATCCCGCTTGTGGACCTCTCATTGACACCGTCGCTATTAACATCTTGAATCCTCCTCATCTTACTAAGGGTATGTCAATAGTTGATCCTATATTAGCTGAAATGCATATATATAGATATCCGTCAACACGAGGAGGCCAATATACTATTGGCCTCCTCGTGTTGCGTGTCCATCTTCAACGAAAATAACATAGATGTTCAATATTTTGAACTAAATGTAGGTAACTTGGTGAAGAACGGAGATTTCGAAGACGGCCCTTATGTCTTCCACAACTCTTCATCAGGAGTCTTAATACCACGAAACATAGAGGATGATCACTCTCCATTACCTGGATGGATGATCGATTCCATCAAGGCCGTCAAGTACATTTCTTCGGCCGAGTTCTTTGTCCCGGCAGGCAAGAGAGCTATTGAGCTCGTCGCAGGGAGAGAAAGCATGCTAGCTCAAATCATTAGGACCATACCGGGCAAGACATATGTCCTAACGTTTCTCGTTGGGGACTCGAGATGTGGTTGCATTGGCCCCATGGAGGTGGAGGCCTTTGCTGGTGGCGAAAGAGTTCGAGTAACATACGAATCTAAGGGGAAAGGCGGGTTTGTGAAGGCGGAACTACGATTCAAGCCAAAGAAGGAAAGAACGAGGATAGGGTTTTTGAGTAATTTTTACACTATGACTATGTATGGGTCGCTTTGTGGTCCGGTTATTGATGATGTGAAGGTGTTTAGTGCACACTTACCTCATCCTCTTATGTAAGTTGATTGTGTATTGATTGCATTAAGAAAAGTTCTACAAGATGTTGTTTGCCAAAACACAACAAGTTCTTTCTCTTCCATTTCTTATTTGTAGATCGATGCCATGGGGAAAACTGATTAGGAAAAAAAAAAGAGACATTGCAATTCATGGGAGAGAGATATTATCAATTCACGGGAGAGAGACATTGCAATTCATAGGGAAAGCTGAGTCGAGCTCATGTTCGGCTCGTTTGGAAACAAATTGGGTTTGAATTGAACCTAAACTTGAATTTGAGTTTCAAAATCGACTCATTTAAATTTTTATAGAGGATATGGGATAAGGGTAGTTTGGTAGTTCGATTGTAACAAAATAGGGGCATTTTAGTCCTTGCAATTATGTGGGCTTGGGCTATAAATGTATGAACCGGGTGAGTTTGTTGCATAACAATTCATTTCCAAAATTCTGTTTTCTCCCTCCTTCCTCTTCGTTCAATTTCAGATCTCCGAGCATAGCTTCCATGGCGAATTAGTCGAAGATCCTTGATTAGCTCAAGGTTCTTTACATGGTATCAGAGCTGACGGTGTTCGATCATCGTTTGGAAGCTGTTTGAAGATAGAGATCGAAGGAGATGGAAGAGAACACAGAACCAAGGAATCCTATAGTACGTTGGAGAGGTTGGATCTGGTGTGGTCAACATGAATGATCCGCTGAATCTCTCCAGCTCTGGTCATCCGGGAGCACAATTGGTGGTTAGCACCTTCAATGGACTCAATTTCCGAAGCTGGAGCCGAGGGATAAAGATGGCGCTCGGAGCAAAGTACAAGACAACGTTCATAGATGGAAGCTCAGATCCGGAATCGATTCCGCCGGTGGACATTCCGAGGTGGAGGCAATGCGATTTTATGGTCAGATGTTGGATACTGAACTCCATGAGCAAGGAGATCGCTGAAGGTTTCATGTACACTAATTCTACAAGAGAGCTTTGGCAGGAGATTGTAGATCGATATGCGCAGACGAACGGTCCTATGCTCTATCAACTGAGGAAGAGCTTGTGCAATCAGACTCAAGGAAATCTGAGTGTTGCAGATTATTTCAATAAGATCAAGAAGCTCTGGGATGAGATTCTTACTCTTGAAGGAGTGTCAAAATGTACTTGTGAAGTTAGATTTAGATGTACTTGTGGTCTGTCCAAGAAGCTAGAAGAATCTGATAATCACAACAAACTTCTCCAGTTCTTGATGGGACGAGGGGACACGTATGATAGTATGAGGAACCAGATCCTCTCCACTGATCCATTGCCGACAGTAAATAGAGCTTATTATCTGGTTAAGCAGGTGGAAGCAACATTAGTGAGTCCTCACAAGATGGAAGTGCTTTTGCTGCCGGGAAAACTAATGGATCTAAGAAATCAGTCAAGAAGGATAAATTTGATAAGGTTTGCAGTCATTATGGAATAACAGGCCATACTGTGGTTGGTTGCTTCAAGAAGGATAAATCTGATAAGGATCCAAAGGGCAAGAAAGCTGCTAAGGCATCTGCAAATATGGCAGGGATATTTGATTCTCCATTGGATGACAATGATGAAGATATAGCAGAAGAAGGCACATGGTTTGATAGGGCCTTGGTTAATGTTGTTTTCCAGGAGGTCTTGAAGGCCACGAAGGGCAAAGGAAAAGCACAAGGATCATCAAACTGTGCAGGTACATCTCTTGCTATGTTTTCTTCTAAGAATAGACTATGAATGCCTTAGCATGGATCATTGATTCCAGAGCTACTGATCACATGATATATGATGAGAATTTGCTGCAACATAAAAGAGTTTTGAATCGGCCCATTAAAGTTTGCCTTCTTGATGGGACAATTAGACAAGTTAAAGATATTGGGGATATCAAACTTGCTTCTGGAATTGTGTTGAAAAATGTCTTTCATGTGCCTGATTTTAAAACCAACTTGATGTCAGTTGGAAAGATAGTTGATGACACTGATCTTGATGTGAATTTTAAGAGAACCAAGTGTGTGTTTCAGGACCCGAAGAGTGGTCAAGAGGTACTCAGTGCAGCAAGACTAACTGGAGATTATTCAAGGCTACTTTGCATACTGAAGATAGTTCATACATTCATTACAGTACTGCTCATGTGGTTTCTAAACCACCTAAGTCTAGTTCCTTTTCAAATAAAAATGTTTCTAGCCAAGTGTGGCATGCTAGGCTAGGACACATTTCTTTTTCTAAACTCAAGCATGTTCAGGGATGTCTAGTTTCAGGCAGTGATGATCTGTTTTGTGAAGCCTGTATTATGGCTAAGCGCCATTCCATTCCATTCACTGTAAGCAAGACTATAGCTAATGCAAAGTTTGATTTGATTCACATTGATTTGTGGGAGCCTTACAAAGTTCAATGTAGATCTGGGGCTCGATATTTTGTGACCATTTTGGATGATCATACTAGAGCTGTATGGACATTTTTTATCACTGCTAAACATCAGGTTGCTTAGATTGCCATTGATTTTGTTGCTCTTATCAAGAATCAGTTTGACATCACTATCAAAGTAGTAAGAACTGATCATGGATCTGAATTTTTCAAGTGTAAAGATTATTTTTCTCATAATGGTATTGTTCATCAACAATCAGTACCCTATGTGCCTCAACAAAATGGTCGTGTTGAGCGCAAACATAGGCATCTGATAGAAACAGCTAGAGCAATCAGATTATTTGCTCACCTTCTCTTGATGTTTTGGGGAGGTTGTGTGCTTGCAGCCACACACTTAATTAACTTGATGCCGTCTTTTACCTTGCATTGGGTCACACCCTTTGAGAAATTGATGGGGGGTTAAGCCTGATTACAACAGACTAAAGATCATAGGATGCTTATGTTTTGCCCTTGCCAGAGGTAATGTAAGGGACAAATTTGCTTCCAAAACTAGGGTAGTTTGGTAATTCGGTTGTAACAAAATCGGGGCATTTTAGTCCTTGCAATTGTGTGGTCTTGGGCTATAAATGTATGAACTGGGTGAGTTTGTTGCATAACAAATCATTTCCAAAATTCTGTTTTCTCCCTCCTTCCTCTTCGTTCAATTTCAGATCTCCGAGCATAACTTCCATGGCGAATTAGTCGAAGATCCTTGATTAACTCAATGTTCTTTACAATTTTACAATAAGTTAAATGAATGAGTTTGAATCAATATTTATCGCAAGCTCGAGCTATACTTGCTCATAAAATTCGAGTTTGAATCAAACCTTAATTTGAATTCAACTTCAAAATATGTTCATATTTACTTGCGTCTAAGGTTATATTTGGTATAAGGGTAGCCGAAGCTAATGGATTATTTTGGTTAAATATATATTAATTATTAACAAGCTAATATGATGTTTATTAGACCTATCTGTTATAACAGATAGTTGATGAAAACTTGTGAATAGAAAATAAAAAACTCAAAAAAAAAACTTTAAGTGAGTAGTTATTGAAAATTTATTATTCTAAAAAAATTTATATTTTTTATTTGAAATTATATAATATAAAACTACCTTACAACGTAAATGAACTTGTCCAGTTCTAGTCTGCATTTATAGTCCCTTCTATAGACCACATTTTTTTATTGGTTGAAAATAATTATAAAACTACATCATTTATCAACAAAAATAATAAAATAATTCAGCACATCCAATTAAGCGATACAGACTATATAATGGACTGTAACTGCGGACTAGAGGTGATCTCAATCTGAACTAGCTGATGGAGTAGCTGAAGCCGATAGGGTAGCTGATGGATTAAATGTGTTAAATACAGTATATGTTAAATTAGATTATTCGTAAGTTAGTAAGATGTTTCGAAACCCAGCTGATAGATTAGTTGATACAAACTAGCTGATGAATAGTTGTTGAAAATCCATTTTCAAAAACTACTTAAATTAAAATATTATATTTAATTTATTTAAACTATATAATATTAAAATCAAAATCTTCGAGAAGCATTGCCAAACGCACCCCTAGTCTGTTCTAACTGTACGTGGAAATTTGAACGACGACGTGGCGCCATTCTAGTCAGTCATTCTTCAAACAAAAACCGCCTTTCCCAAAACCTTCCCTCCAACTCTCTCTCCCTCTCACTCTCACTCTGATGCGCCTTCTTCGTCTTCCTCTCCGCAACCGTCTCCAAGCCATTTCCTTCCCCAAAATGGACCTTCATCAATCGGGTCGGGTTTCTCTCATGTGGTTCCGCAAGGGTCTCCGGATCCACGACAACCCCGCCCTTCACCACGCCGCCAAAGACTCCGCCTTTCTCTACCCACTCTTCATCATCGACCCGCATTACATGGATCCCGACCCCACCGCGTTCTCCCCCGGATCCTCCAGGGCCGGGCTGAACCGGATCCGGTTCTTGCTCGAGAGCCTCTCGGACCTCGACGAAACCCTAAGGAAGATTGGCTCGCGCTTGCTGATTTTAAAGGGCGAGCCCGGCGAGGTTCTCTTTCGCTGCCTGAAAGAGGCAAGTAAATCAAATCAATTTGAATTATATACCTAATTTGTCCATTTTAGTAAGAAATTGAAAAGCTGCAATTTGAAGATTTGATGTTTCATGAACGGTGGATTGTTGAATGAAGATTAAGTCCAAGTAATTGGGGGTTTTTGCGTGGATTTTGTAACTAAAACCTAACTGTTATTTGCTATTGTTGTCATGGAAATGTAATGTGAGTTGTTTAGAGGGTTCATATAGTGGGCGTCTGAAGCTGTTTGTCAAAAGTAAATCATATATGAGAAAACAAGCATATATGATTCCTTTGAATGTTATTTTTGCAGCACTTGTGCTTATAATGTGAGCGGCGATGGTTTAGATTGCACGCACAGATTAGGAAGATGAGTTGGAAATTTGGGGTTTAATGAACATTTTATATTCCATTATGGTGACAATGGTATAGGTGTGGGCCGTGTGGCTGGTGAAATTTGTTCTCTGGTTATTGGTTCAATGTTGCCATATTTACTTTGCTCAGTTTCTTGCTATTTTTACAGTGGAATGTGAAAAGCCTTTGCTTCGAGCATGATACAGATCCGTACTATCAAGCTTTGGATGCTAGAGTCAAGGTGAACTTTTACTCAGTTTTGATTTGGATATAGATATATAAGTATATTGGTAGACCCACTCTACAACCAAGGCTGACGAGATTTGCATTTCAAGCTCTATTTGGGAAAGTATGACTGTGGCTTAGATTTTGGCCTTATGTAATTGGCTCCTTTTTTCGGCTATGTTAATGAATGCTTATTAAGTGCCAAACTTTGATTTATAAACATGACATTTATGTAAAATGCGCTTGATTACTATATTACGCAGAAATATGCATCTAATGCTGGAATTGAGGTCTTTTCCCCTGTGAGTCACACACTTTTCAATCCTGAAGATATCATCCAAAAGGTAACACAAATACTTGGAATGTTCTTTGTAAATGTAATGTGCTCTTATGAGTAACTTGAATTGCATTGCATAAGAGAAAACATCTTTCTCATACTGTTTTGCCTGATTAAAATTTGAGGGCTCAGCTGCATTTTATGTTGACTGCATGAGTTTATCTTGCCTCACTACTTTTATAAATCTACAGAATAAGGGTAAGCCGCCTGTTACATATCAGTCATTTCTAAAGCTTGCTGGGGAGCCCTCATGGGCATCATCTCCAGTGTCAACTGGAATATCTTGCCTTCCTCCTGTCAGAAATGTTGGAAATATCAAGATTTCAGATGTTCCTACATTGGCTGAGCTTGGATATGGAGATCATGAACAGGTCTGATATTGCTTAATGTTTTACTCATTAGGGAAAATCCTTTTTGAAGTTATTTGTAACTCAATCAGAGGAGTTTCTTGCAGGATGAATCTTCTCCCTTCAAAGGCGGTGAATCAGAAGCTCTTAAGAGATTGAAAAAATCCCTTGAGAACAAGGTATGCTGCTGATTCATCATAAAAAATTGCAGACTTACTAAAACGTTGTTAGGGACCTTCTTATTTATACCTCTGCCTTTATTTTTACAGGATTGGGTTGCGAATTTCGAGAAGCCAAAGGGGAACCCATCTTTGTTTCTGAACCCTGCTACTACTGTTCTATCACCTTATTTGAAGGTATGAAATGTGTTGATTACCAGCATTTCCTTGTGCGCTTTTCGTTGTGGTGACAAGGAGCAACTCACAGCCTTTTGATGTTTTCTTGGCAGTTCGGTTGTTTATCTTCCAGATACTTTTACCAATGCATCAAAGAAGTTTACAGGAGTGTCAAACGCCACACATCACCCCCAGTTTCACTTCTTGGACAGGTTTGTTCTTTCTCTGACTTCCATATTCGCATTGTGCATTGATGAGGAGAGGAGATGATATGATTAATTGAAATTCAACAGTTGATGTGGCGGGATTTCTTTTACACTGTGGCTTTTGGTACACCAAATTTCGACCAGATGAAGGGTAATGGTATATGCAAGCAGGTAGTGCAACTATGTATGATATGGCTACAAAATATTGTTTAGAATTTGGCTAAAATCTGCCCATTACAGATCCCTTGGAACGAAGATGACGAACTTCTGGCTGCCTGGAGGGATGGTAAAACTGGCTTCCCTTGGATTGATGCCATTATGGTCCAGGCAAGCCTCATATTTAACGAGTTTTGGATATACAATGTAACCATATTGCATTTATCTGAAGCGTATCCTTCTCTGCAGCTTCGAAAGTGGGGTTGGATGCACCATTTAGCCAGGCATAGTGTTGCTTGTTTCCTCACACGCGGTGATCTGGTATGCAACATTCCTTAAGCTTGTTTGGATATTTTTTTGTTGCATCTTTCTAAATAATTTTCCATCAATCTTCATCTCCTCCTCACAGTTTGTTCATTGGGAGAGAGGTCGTGATGTTTTCGAGAGGCTCTTGATCGATTCAGACTGGGCTATAAACAATGGAAACTGGCTTTGGCTGTCTTGTTCTTCATTCTTCTACGAGGTATTCTTCTAGAACTTCATTTGCACAAGTTTCTTGCTTTCATATGGTTGGACATGTGATACTTGTACGTGACAGTACCACAGGATCTACTCACCGATCTCTTTTGGGAAGAAGTATGATCCAAATGGCGATTTTATTAGACATTTTCTGCCAGTTCTGCGAGGTATGGTGGATCTGAGATTGAGGGGCTTCATTTTCTTGTTCATCACCTGATTGTTTCTTCAACTAAACATGATTTGCGCAATGCTGGTTATACTGTGATCAGATATGCCGAAGCAGTATATTTACGAACCATGGACTGCCCCCAAAAGCGTTCAAGTCAAAGCAAAGTGCATAATTGGAAAAGATTATCCACATCCAGGTAACATAATATGAGCACCTTACACGGATAAGAATTAAGCGCGAGCAATATGAATCCACGCAACTTTTGAAAAGAAATTTTAATGTCACATTGGCATATATGTTACTTGTGCTACAACTCCAGTGGTTTCCCATGAGCTAGCGAGCAAAGAGTGCAAGAGGAGGCTGGCAGAATCATATGCACTAAACAAGAAGCTGAACGGGTTGGTCCACGAGGAGGATCTAAGAAACCTGAGACGGAAATTGGAGGAAGATTCGACCCAAGAAACAAAACCCAAGAGGCAGAAGAAGCAAATTAGCTGATCAAGGAAGACAATAACCAAATTCTACAAATTTTATGGCAATGGTGAATTTTCAATGACCATACTTAGATCTTATATTTCAGTTTAGGCGTGCTTCGACGAGTCATAGGCTAACAACCTTGTTGTAGTTGGACTGTCACATTGTGTATATAACTATAGGGAACTAGTTTTCTTCTGTTGGTTTTTTATGGTGTTTTGTATCATTTCATTTAGCAAATTTGTAATGTAAAAGAGGCAAGTTGAGCACTGCTATGAATTACAATGAAAAAGGGTATCATACTTTGAAGTTTAAATTGGAGGTTTTAAGCTATTCAAGGCCATCTACTGACTCATCTTGCATCTTATTCTTTCATTTTACAACTTTGCACTTGTGTTTTAGCCTTCCATTTTATTTTCTGTCAATCAGAATTCAAATTCCCTCTTTCATTTTATTTTTTTGAGTGAGAAAAAGGAGGTATAAAATCCTACTTTCATTGAGTGGCGTTAAGTGGTTTAAGCTAGTGAAAATCAAAATTAACCACATGATAGTGTGATGAAATAAATTCATGTGACAGTTTTTGATAAAGAATTAGAATAAGTTGTAACAAATATTTGTTGTCAAATAAAAGCTTGGTACAAAATTACCTTCAAAAGCGTTGAAGATCTTCTACTATATGAAATGAATTATCAATGTGGACTAGATGCTCTATACTTCTTAAAAAAGAGTGGTTTTTGTGCAATATACCCAAATTCGTACACTTAATTTGAAAATTTTCGCCACTTAATGGCACCATTTTTAAGATACCTTGTCAAAAATAAAAGGGTTGTTATCCGGACGGCTAAATTCTCGTCATGGGGAGTTGGCATATATATTTCACCGAATTTGGCCACCCCAGCGGGTACATACTCCGCTGGCACCGACTTTCGAAGTCAGCAGAAGTGGAGTGCAGTCCGTGACTATATTCCCTTGCAATTGGCGCCACCAGTTATGACATAATTTCGGAAATCCGAGCTCTCATCTGTATGAAATACGGAGTATAAGCTTGAACAGGATGTGCTTCATCCTCAATTGTGCTTTCATATGGTAGCTGAGATTTGCAGAACTCCAACAAAGTGCACATAGACTGCCGACTTAGGATGTCGGCAACGGTAGGATTGGCTGCCATATCTCACCGACTTGGGAGGCCGAGATCGGAAAAATGTTTACCGACACAGGAGAGCGGAGTCAACACCGTGCGATTGGCGATATACAACCGTGTCAATAGCATATCTGAAAATAAACGACATAAGAATCTAATTTAAAACTTGGCTAATACATTTTAATTAAGGATATATTTCTTTCTAAAACAGAAATCTTAGAATAGAAAAACCGGTTTTCGTTTATCTCTCGCTCGGTTCGATTGGCCGAAGTCAATCTATGTCCATATTGAATGTTGTAGAAACCCTTTGATAAAAACAACCCTCCCAATTCAGTCATTCCATACACAACACTTAATTTTAGTTTTTAAACCTTTTATATCAATATCACCAGATTAAAATTCAAGTTATTTACCTTCATTTTTAATTTATTTTTTGGGTTCCATTTCTGTTGAGAGAATGAAAGATGTGGAGAGACCAAAAGAGTCTCACATCGATAATATGAACAAAGAAGTCTTAGTATATAAGCTAGTGGGTTACTCCTCCTATTGCCAATTGGTTTTAGGATGGAATCCCGTTCGGCTTATGTGTTAGGCTATTAGCGTAAGGGTGCACGTATGCACACGACTCCCGATCCCGAGTCCTAACGGACTTCAGTATGGTATCAGAGCGGAAAAGTCAAACAGCCCGACTCTCGATCCTGGGCTAGCTAAAAAGAGAATGAGATGCTAGACCCGTTGTCTAAGTGTCAACTAGAGGCAAAAAAGACCCTAGTTGCACTTGCGGGGGCGTGTTGAGAGAATGAAAGACGTGGAGAGACCAAAAGAGTCCCACATTGATAATATGAACAAAGAAGTCTTAGTATATAAGCTAGTGGGTTACTCCTCCTATTGCCAATTGGTTTTAGGATGGAACCCCGTTCGGCTTATGTCCCTATTAGCGCATTTCCACCAAAGTGAGGATTTTCTACTCCATTCCCTACAACACCAAATTTATTTAACATTTATTTATTTTTTTTAAAAAAAATTTAAAAAATATTTATATTCCTAACATCTATTTTTATATATTTATAAAATTTTATTTTGAAAAATCATGTTTTAAATTTTTTAATAATTATATTTTGTAAAATATTATCTTTTTAAATTTTAAAAAAGGATTTTTTAAAATAAAATTTTATAAATATATAAAAATAGATGTTAGGAATATAAATATAATTTTTAAAAAAATTTAAGATTAAATAAATGTTGAAATAAATTAATGTGGTAGGGAGTGAAGTAGGAAAAGTGGAGTAACAAATGAGCTTTTTATCCCATATTTAGCCTACATTGAGACAACGAGGCGAATCATTGATTTACTTAGATTTTTTTTTTTTTTACCTCTTTTTGGTCAGAATTGATTTGATTTGTTTGTTTGTTTGTTTTTACCTTGGTAAAGTAAGCAATGTTGTGAAGATACAGTACATGCTTAGCTGTCGTAGTTCTATTGATTGAGCCAAAGAAGGAATTGTTTTTGACAATCCAATTGAGTTAATGTCAAAATCTATAAGTACATGTTATGTTATTCGGTACACCATTATTCCTTTCCTTGTGAATGCATCAAAAAGTTAGCAATGAGAACCCTTCTTTCGATCTAAGTATCGAAACCAGTGTGCTAAAGTTGTCAAGCATTTCCATATGTGTTGTACGTTTCTCGATGTTACATCTTTTTTATTTTTATTATTATTATTTGTAATAGTAGACAAGTTTATATGTGGAAGTAACATAACATTCATAATCAAGACCCCAAAAAAATATAATCTCCCTTAAAGATTTGGATCCACCCATTCGAAAAAACATACTCCCTCCAATCGGAAATATTTGATATTTTAGGAGGTGAAATTTAATCAACAATATTTGATGTTTTAGAAGTAATAATTACATTTTTTTTTTAACTTTTGCACTAATATCAATATAAGTTGTACTTTTTTTGTTGCTTAACCAATTACATTTGTGCTTAATAAATGAGCGCTTGTGCACGGACGCTAGTTGTCAAGCACATAAGTCAAGTGATATTCCATTCTAAAACTAATTGGCAATAGGAGGGTTAACTAGGGGTGTGCATGATTCAGTCCAAACCAAATTTTTGGGCCGAACCAACACAAACCGAACCGAATTTTTTCGGTTCGGCTTTCGGTTCGGCTTTCGGTTCGAGAATTTTCATTTTTAGGTTTCGGTTCGGTTTGTGTTCGGTTTGTGTTAAACCGAATTTTTTTATACACTACATAACTACATTATATATATATACACACATACTATATATATTTGTAATTTTGTATACAATGTATATATAATTATACTGTATTTGTATAAACATTGTATATATTTGTAATTTTATATACAATGTTTATATATATATTGGTACAAATACAGTATGTATATAACATACTGTATTTGGAATACGTGTATATATTTGTACAGATACAATGTGTATATATGTACAAATACATACATATTTGTACAAATACAGTATGTATATAAACATTCCATATATACACATACTATATTTGTATACAATGTTTATATACACACATATATTTGTAATTTTATATACAGTGTTTATATATATTTATATACTGTATTTGTATATTTTATATTGGAATATGTGTATATATACTATATTTTTTTATACTTTTAATATTTTTTTTATAGAAATTCGGTTCGATTTTGTTAAAACCGAACCGAACACCAACCAAACCGGCAAATAACCTAACCGAACCTAATGCTTTCGGTTCGGCTTTCAGTTTGAAAATTTGAGATTTTTGGTTCGGTTCGGTTAGGTTTTAGACCGATGCACAATCCTATTTTCGCATGAGAAGAAAATCAAACTCTTACACATTCCAATTACACAAATACAAAGACGATTCAATTCATCATTTATTCAATTATCCCCAAATGGTGGCCTCCGCAACTGCTTCACCTCCGACTTGCCCGAAAAGCTCCGTGTCGGCCTCGACCCTGAATTCCCCTATGAGCTTCACATCTCCAAAACCTCTGGCTTGACTTTAGGTCAATCTCCCTCTCTCTCACTTTTCCACCATTTGGAGATAATTGAATGAATGATAAATTGAATCGTCTTTGTATTTGTGTAATTGGAATCTTACGTCTTTGTATTTGTGTAATTGGAATGTGTAAGATTTTGATTTTCTTCTCAGGCGAAAAGGAATACTATGAAAGGCAATTTGAAACCCTCAAATCCTTCGATGAGGTCGATCGGATTGTGCAAGCGGATGCAGATGAAGAGGAATTGGAAAATGAAGAGCAACGACAAGCTGAAAGAGCTATGAATATCTCCAATTATGCAAATACCGTCCTCTTGGCTTTTAAGGTCACACATTTTCCCCCTTTTTGGAATGAAATGAAATTCACCTTTAAGGGCGTGTTTGGTTGGAAATGAGATTCACAACTTTTACACAAGAGGTCATGTCGATTCCTTATTCCAAATTCCGATCTTTATTGGATGCATTTTTATGGATCAAAATGGTTGGTGGAATGCAGATCTATGCTACGGTAAAGTCCGGGTCGATAGCCATTGTTGCATCGACACTTGATTCTTTGCTTGATCTTATGGTTGGGCTTATCCTATGGTTTTCTCACCTGTCCATGAAGAATGTGAACATTTACAAATACCCAATTGGGAAATTGAGAGTTCAGCTTGTGGGAATCATCATCTTTGCTGCTATCATGGCTACTCTAGGTGTGTTTAATTGCTTACCCAGATACTGGTTCTCGAAAATTGACATCAATCTCATCATCTGAACATTGCTCCAATTGCAGGACTCCAAATTCTGATTCAAGCTGTGGATGAGCTAATCAAGGGCGGTACATATGACCTCTCAAAGAGCCAGCTGATATGGATGTGCTCCATTATGGCAAGTGCAACTGTGGCGAAGCTCGAGCTGTTCCTTTACTGCAGATCCTCGGGGAACAGTATCGTCCGAGTCTATGCCAAGGTATGAATATCATAAGCAGATTAGATTGGCTTCTGGTTGATCATTTTCCTTTGGGAACTTGACATGGTTGATTTGTGCAATGTAACATTCAGGAGCATTACTTTGATGTGATAACGAATGTGGTCGGGTTAGCGGCTGCTCTTCTTAGAGATGAGTTCTCTTTGCTAGGTGTGCAGCTCACGTGATTGGGGCTATATAAAGCCTTGAGATGTTGCATCATAGGTTAAGGGTTTTAGGATTGGAGTTTACCTAATAGGGCCATTGGCCGCCAGGAATGGAAACAAAGGGGATTGACATCATACACTGATTTAGTCCTGCATTTCACCTTCACTGTTACATCAGTGTGTCCAAGATCATTTTTGGTTTGTTTTCTTCACATGGGTTGTGTGTACGGATGCTTGTGCACCAATCGTCAAACACATAAGTCAAGTGAAGTTCAATTTCATCATAAAATCAATTGGCAATAGAAGAAGTAGTCCACCGACATAATATACACTAAAGTAGGTTTCTTATGCTCGATCAACTTTAGATTTGAGATTCTTTTTCTCTTATTCACATCTCTTAACAAGATATGCTCCAGAAAAATCAACTCTATCTTTTTATTATTATTATTATTATTAGATCGATCAACTCTATCTTTTAGTTATGAGATCCAAAACTATAAATTATTGTAGCCCCAATGTATTACACAAGTGTATTAATAAGATACATAAATATACATATATTCGCATATACATATACACATAATTTTATTTATTTATTTAATGTAAAATATAAATTAATAAAAAAATTCATTTTCAATCAGTCACGATTTTTTTTAATAACAACCATGGTATTAAAGATGGGACGGTTACATTAATAACACATATACACATATAATTTTATTTATTTAATAACAACTATGGAGTTGTGAACAACTAATATATATACACATATAATTTTAATAACATATACACATATATATACACACATATACATATAATTTTAATACCAACCATGAAGTTGTGAACAACTAATACATATACACATATAATTTTATTTAGATATTTAATGTAAAATATATAAAAAAAAATCATTTTCATTCAGTCACAATTTTTTAACAACAATCATGATCTTATCCATGATTGTGGTGGTAAGTCGGGGTGTGACGATTACAACAATAAAGGGGCAGTTATAACAATAGGGTAGTTAATTAGTGGGATAGTGGGGTTATAGAGTAAGGTAGTGGGTGATGTGACAGATGGCCTGAACTAATTTATACCTATGATCTTTTTTAGTGGTTTTAATTAGTGATGGAAAAGTAAATGGTTGACGTAGCATGTTCTAAACTTCTGCTGATGCCACATAGGATTGATTTGCTTCAGGTTTAATAATAGTAATAAATAACAAAGTTTATAATTTGTGTAAAGTAACAATACCATCTAACTGTGATTTAGCTTAAGTGCCCTAACTTAATTAACACCGTACGTACCATACAGATTTCTATCATGCACTAACAATAGGTATACAAACTACCGTTAAAATGATCATGATGGGATGCTATGAATAAACTATCCCTATCGTATAACTGTGATGTGAGAAGATGCTCTTGCAACCATTCTCATCGCTCTATACAAATATCTATTTAATCTCCATAGTATATTTTTGTCTTTTACGCGCATATTTATTTTTGTAAATGAACTTTTCGAATCGCGAACAACCAAGTGACCTAGAATATATTTATATATAGATATTAAAAAAATTAGAAAAAAGAGAGACACATAATGTTAAAATTTATGAATATGTGACAAGGGGATGGAATTGATTCTTGAAACAACCATCAAAATCTTACCAATAATGAGAAAGGAACATTTCATATATGCTTTCTATTTCATGGAAAATGTACAAAACAATTAGGAGAAAAAGGCACATTGCACTATGTTCCTATCTTCCTAATCCCTTCTACCTTACACTTCTTAATGTTCTCACATTTTATACATATTTTATATATATATATATATATATATGTATGTATTTGTTCATTAGCTTTTTGTATGTTATATATTATTTATTTAATTTGTTGGGTTTTCAGCTTGTTTTTCCTAGACCTTTTTTTTTACATATGGAGTACACAATATTTTTTTACGGTACATTCCATAGACAAAAGCTAAGTGGTGTGAAGGAACATCTAACTCAATAGATTCTGCCTAGCTAACATCTTTTTAGAGAACCTTCTTTGGTGAAAATCACTTCAAGGGTCAGGGTTGTTCGATCAGAGCCATTCACCGTATGTGTTATATATGTAGATACAATCGATGTAGAGAGAATAAAATCGATCAACCATTTACTGTATGAAATGCCCCAACCTTTTTCCGTCACCTAACCTATGTTTTTGTTCATATATTCCATACGATCCATCCATCATCTGCAACATACATATGTTTCGCGAATATTAACCTAAGCTATATATATCACTATACTTAACCTTTTTCCACTTCGCCAAATCCATACAAGTGAATTAACTTACAAAGAATTCGATATCAATGGAAAACTAATTAAAAATTGTATAAAAAACTATTATTTTATATAACTTTATGCTTATTATACAATTTTATGCTTATTATTTAATAAATATAAAATTGTATAAAAAACTAATTAAAAATTATAATTTATATAGACTTTAACTATAAAATTGTATAAAAACTAATTAAAAATTATTATTTTATATAACTTTTAACTTATTAAAAAGCATGACAAAAAATAAAATGTTGTATCGGCAAATGGAGGAGGGAGTATATAGTGAGAAAATGTGGATCACAATTGAGTAATTGACGCATCTTCACAAGTAAAAATGAAATATTTATTTAATTATAAAGTTTTTTTTAATTTAGTTTGTAGATTCGTATATATTTATCTCTTCTACGCGAAAAATAAAATAAAATCAAAATTTTGAACAATGTGATTTGAAAAGATTTTCATGGAGACATTTTTTTTGTAAAGTTAAATGGAATTTTCAGTTTATGTTTGTGAAATTTTGAATAACTGCATATATGAGATTAAATGGATTTTTGTAAAGTTAAATGGAGTATTAACTGTATTATGCAAGTTAAATGGAGTTTTCTATTAAAAAAATCATACGTAGTATTTTTTAAACGAAAAAGCTGTGAGCTTTTTTTTTTAGCTTTTAATGTGCGTAAAGGTATAACGGAAAATGAAATCTACGTGTGAATAAACTTTAATTATCACTTAGTGTTTTTTAAACTTGTATTTTGTAATACTCTAAATTATAGTATAAATGCAACCCCAACTTTTTAAATATTCCGTTTTGTATTTTTAACCTACCCAAAAAGATGTACCTTTTTTTAGTGCAAAACTGAAGGATTTCTATAGGTTTATTCTCTATCAACTTTTATTATAAAAAAACCTTATATTTCACAAATTAATTAGCAAATGTTCACATCATATTGTCATGACTGCTAGCATAAATTAAATCCTCATATGGAAAAGAAAATGAAATGATGTAGAGTTTAGGAAATAAAATCTTAAAATTGTGAGGAGTAAAAGTAGTATTTCTTCAAGAGAAATATTGAACTTTTGGATCTCCTGTCAATCCTGAAAACCATATGATGGATTCTTTGCTTAATTATAAGTAGACCTGAGAAAATATGGGGTACTCCGCCCGGCCCGTCCAACTTGCCCTGTAAAATATGCGGATTTGGGTAAGGCAATTAGCCCAAGTGGGCCGACAGGCCCGACTCGGTTGGGCCATAGGGTCGGGCTTGGGCGAAGGGTTAAGCCCAAGCGGGCCGGTAGGTCCGGCCCGTCTATATATATATATTACTTATATTTTTTTATATTTGTATTAAAATACTACGGAGCATATATATTGATTATATAATATCTAAACTTTTACATCTAACACTTTATAAATACTAATAATATTTACATCACATATAAATTAAGGAACACAATAGTACTAAATAAATTATTTTCAAGATTTTTTCATTGAAATGAACCTACATAAAGATTGTAGTGTGTAATTTCACATTTGTGTAACTTGTATACCTTTGTTTTGTATAAAATTTCAATCTTTCGAGATACTTAGCACATTTGTGTAGTTTGAAATCAAACGCAAAAATAATAAAATAAAAATAATATTTTATGAAATTATAATGGGCGGCCCGGTGGGCTACCCGGTCCGCCCAGGTGGGCGGGCTTGGGCAAGAGAGTTGGGCCAAGAACCGGGTCTAGCCCAAGCCCGGCCCGCAAAATGGGTCAATATATTCTCATAGACCCGGCCCAAGCCCTTAGGTCTAATTATAAGGGATTCCAAACAACAATTAGAAAAATAAACACTTAATTTTTTAATAATCACTCTTTTTCTATTTTCTTTGAGGATGAGGGTTCATTTGATTAGCAATTGAAAAACTCGGAAAGTAGAAAAACTCAGGAAGTAGATAAATTAAATATATGTGTTTAATTGGATTTTTTTGTCGCATGAAAACTTAGGAAACTCGGGAATTTAAATTTCTGGAAGTTAAATTCCCACGAATCTAAATTCCTCCATTTTAAATAAATTTAACTTACCTACCTTTGTCTAGGTAAATTATAATTCCACCTTTAATAATTAGAAATTTCCAGTTTCTTTATTTTAGTTCCTACCATCTAAAATCCAATCAAAGATATTTTTATAATTTCCGAAAAGTGCAATTCGTGGAAATTCAATTCTCGAGAAGTAACTTCCCGGGAATTGTTCTTCACGTACGTGTTAAACCAAACAAGGCATGAATGACTAGTTTTTTTTTTTTTTTTTTATTATTCAACCTTTGAATTCTGATTTATTTTGATCTTGGTGGGTGAGTCTTTTTAGTTGAAATTGTCCTTGATTCTTTAGTGAGGGATTGTTTCAGATGAGATGGTAATCATCCATGCATGTCTTATTGATCGCATTGATTGTAGTTGTGTTCGAGTTCTTCAAGATCTTCCATCTAAGGGAATATTTATAAAAATAACTCATGATATAATGATAGATTTTGTTATTACTTAAGATATGAGATAGACACATTGAATGACATGTGAATAAAAATATAGATGAGGTCAATGTCTAACGTAGGTTAAATATATTGTATCATAATTAATAAATATGTCAAAAAACCAATGTCATTTTACGCCAGAAAATGACACATAAGTGAATTGCACTAGAGGAGATTTAGAGCCTGTTTGACACAGGCTTATTAGAGCTATTTAAAGTGGTGTGACAAAAACATTTCGTGATTTTCAAAAAAAAAAGTTTTACTTTCACTCTAGATTTTTTCATGTCAGCCAAACGAGAATTCCCTCTTTTAATCTATTTATAAAGGCTAAAATTTTGATAAATTTCTAAAATTTCATCTATATTTAATTACTTTTAAGTTAAATTAATCTTTCATACGCCAAACAACGTTTTAATATATTATATATATAAGATAATAGATAGATTAATAGTATTAAACTAAACAAAGTGGGTTATCTTGAATCTAGCTAGCTAGTTTTATCATCTTAAAAGCTATGCAAAGACTTGCAATAAAAGTGTAAGATACCTTTCAAACAAAATGAAAACAAGATAACTTTTATCATGAACTATAATTCAACCACATACATATAATTTACCTATATCCTTTTTTTTTTCTTGGCATGTAATTAAACATCCTCTAATCCATTAAATAGTGTGAAGAAGTATAATTTGTGAAGAAGTATAATTAGTAGTGCCAACAGCATATGTTGTCCTCTACTATAAGTTGATTAAAAATTCCCCTATTAATTAATTATTAGTGAAAAAAATATGCATTACCAATAGATTCTCACTCCATTAGCGTTGATGGGCTAACTACAAGTTGACATATATATCAAATTCAACGAACGTAAATTTTTCCAACGTACCCTTACCCTAAAAAGAAAGTGATGCTAAAGTGTTGACCTTGGTTACCAATTAAAGTATGCCACGTCATTTCCATTAGTTGTGAATTTTAAAGTCAACGGTATATTTTTTTTTTTAAAAAGAACGGTATAGTTTTTGTGTTGGCATACATTAGATAAAAAAAAGTAAAAATTTATTTTTTAAATCATAAAAGAAATTCGATTATCTAGAAAAGCATGGATGAACCGAGAGATGAGACAAGTTAATAGATGGACTAACCATCATGTACAATCAGAAATGCATAAGTAGCAAGCACCATTGAAGAGGCCACTGAATAACATAAAAAAAATAGAAGGAAAATTACAAAACTTTAAAACCAGGGAGGGACAACATGTCAACAAACCCTCAATCCTTGATAATAAATGAAAATTTTCAATCGGAATGAATTAAGATTAAGTATCAACTTATATTAAAAAAGAGAGAAAATTTTGATACTTATTAGTAATAAATATCAAATTATGTTTTTTCTTTGGTAAAATATCCTTATCTATATCAACCACATGTTCCTCATTCCCTATATATATCTTACACAAATTAAATTCCGCATATTTTCTTTTCATGCTACTCGACTAAAGCCTTTGTCTTTAAGGGCTCGTTTGATATAAACATGTAAGGTAAACGAAATGAAAACAAATTTTATATAGGAAAATATACCTAGATGAGAGAAGAATGCTATTTTTTGTATGAAAAATAAGATAGCAGGGGTAATGATTAGAGTTGTGTAGGGGATATGGTTAGTGGTTACCCATTGTTTAAATGAGTGATTGAAATGAGGGAAAACAAAACCAATTTTGTATGAAGAGTGGGAGAAGAGGATAATGATTAAATTTTTTAACAATGTATCTTAGACTATAAATGGACTATATTCATCACCTTTCCAGAATTTAAACCAAACGAGTCGTACATGTGTTTCTCAGAGCTCCAACTTACTACATATTAACCCCAACTTTCATCTCATTATTCCGACAAAACAGAAAACCTTCATCTCATTAAAATATGGTCATTTGCAATATCATACACCACAAGGCTCCATCCTAAATCTCTCCCACGTACATCCATCCAAGCACGGAAGGAGGGATGGGCTGAGCTTTGCTGCAGCCCACCCCATTGTTTCACAGAATATATATTATAAAGATGAAATACCGATCACAACGTAAAATTGGCCCAGTGGCCAGTGGTATATTCATTGCCCTTTAACCCCCAAATCATAGGTTCGAATCCTACCCTTGACAACCACACAATCAATTGCCTTTTTTCTTTTATCAATAACACCTAAATCTAATTCTATCTATTTTGTGACTATATATCTCTATTTTCGTCCAAAATTTTCACAATAGTTATTTTTACTATGTACCCAATAAATTATATACGAGATAGTAAATCTAATTCTATCAATTTCATTACTATATTTCTCTATTTTTATTCAATTTTTTCAACAATAATTTTTCTTTATGACATAAGAAAATCTAGCACACCAAAACTTTTATTCCTGGTTCCGTCCCTGAATCCATCACTACAACAAAGAGAAATAGACTTATATTAAGGCCGACCTCTAGTGCAAACCCACCTTTAACGAAAAGTACCCAATCAATGTCTCCACTCGATATAACTACATTAGTAAAAACTCTGTCATACATGTCAGTAATGATCGATCCTGAAGTAAGATTCTGACACCTCCTTTGCTTCCAAGCACTCCCACAATAGCTCATTTAACCCTTGGTTATATGCTTTTATCTTAACAAACTGTCTGACAACTCAATAGACCGATGAATCGACAGATTAATCAACTGTCAGCATACAAAAACTTGATAACACAAAATAAGTAGGTGTAAGTCTTCCTGTTGTGTTGTGATTTTTCTTCTGTAACTAAAATATGAACTACAATTATATATTGTTACTTTTGATGGATGCCATAACTTTCTACCTTTGTGCTTTACATTAAGTTACATTAGACAATAGAAGTAGCATGTTTCAGTATTTACAGAAAACAACATAGCCATAATTTCTCTCTTCACAAAAGGGCAGCCTCTAATATAGTAATTTACTTAAATGGGTTGTCCATTTTATCATATCCAATCATCAGGATTATTCTTTAAAATTAAAAAAAAAAAAACCATTTTTTTTGAATTTTTTTATTTTGGAAGTGGAAAACCATTTCTACGACAAAATTTGCAATGTTCTTCCTCGTTTTCATAATAATATTCCTTTCATCTGCTGCTCTGTTTTCGTATTTTTATTTGCCACTGCTCGCAAAGCATAGATTCTTCACTCCCTTTTTCCGAAATAAAAAAGCTATTTTCAAATAACATCACTTTAAAAAAAAACACAATTAGTAAAAACATCAATAAATAAAACTACTGAAAAATACCCACAAATTTAATTTTGTTTCAAAAATTACCCAACATCTTTTTATGATTAAAAAATGTTAACTTATCACTTTCTTCCCCCTAAATATTATGGTTAATTTCTTTTATAACAACATTGAAAATATCATCTAAACGGGAATTCAGCATTTTAAAATATATTCAAAGCACAAAATGTGTCATGTCATGTGGTCCTTTGAAAGGAAAAAAAAATTGGCTTTTCTTGTTAATAATAATTTCTTTATTTTTTGGGCGATCATGTGAAAAACCTTACATTTTAAAAGTAATTTTATACTACAGTACTAAACCCCAAAAAAAATTTAGGTTGATCAGCTCTTCTAATCTAATCTCTTGAATTTTAAACTTTGAAATTCAACACATGCCGTTTAAAAACTCCATTAAATTATACTCCTACCATCTTAATTAATTAATTTGTATTCTTTTTTACGTTTTTAAAAATGACCAAAATTATACAAAAAAGCATTTTTTTTAAAATTAAAATTTATTTATAATTTCATACTTATACTAATAAGTATAAAATTATTTTTAAAAAATATTTTATAAAGTTTTAAAATTCTTAAAAAATGTATGAAAAAATCAAATATCAATTATTTTCAATAAAAAAGATACATTTTTTTTATTAAGGAAATCAATAAGACTGTAATTTTAATGTAATAAAACAAGTTAAAATGATCAAAATTAATAAAAAATATATTTTTTAATTAAATTTTATTTATAATTTCATACTTATACTAATAAGTATAAAATTATTAAATTTTTTTTTATAAAGTTTAAAAATTCTTCAAAAATGTATCAAAATATCAAATATCAATTGTATTTTTTATAAAAAAAAGATACATTTTCTCTTAAGGAAATCAACAAGACTGTAATTTTAATGTAAACAATTTTACAATGAACACCTCGAGAGTTAAGAATCTTAAGATTGATCAAAACAGTAAAACACTCCGTACTATTTTTTGAAATTTAAGAAAACGTGAAATAAATTTGATTATATCTATGCAAAATGTTCAGTGAGGCAGAGCTCAGCTGCCCCCCAGCTGGAGGATGAAGGTGCTCTGTATTCTCTGTTTTGATTCTCCATTTTCCTTTTTTCCTTTCCCAGTAAAAGATCACCAGCTTTTGTCCTTGTCTTCAACTCTCTTTCCATGGGTGCTCTTTCTCTCTCAATTTCGACGGACGTGTGTGTATATGTGTGTGTGCAGCTGGTTTTCACAATCTCAGCGATTGCATATTCATATGTTCTTTTATTCCTTTTCCCCTCTCTCTCCCACCATACACCGCCATTTTTGGGTATAAATAGGGACTCCCATTTGCTTTCTTTATCACTGCAATCACTTGTCATAGTTGGGCATCTGAGCTGATCTCATTCAATTACTTGCAATTTGTTTTTTGGAGGAGGACAACAAGATGAGTTATGCTAATTACTCGACTGGCTCTGGTTAGTTTCATTTTTTTTTCTTCTCATTCTCATTGCCCACCATGTGTTTGTGAAAATGCCTCTTAGGTTTTTTTTTTTTTCTTTATTTGCCTTGTTTGTTTGGATTTGAATCTCTGTTTATTTAGTTCTGTTTCTAGTTTAACTGATGCTTGAGTTCCTCAGGTAGGAGGAACCTTGAGTTTGGAAGGACACATGTTGTGAGGCCGAAGGGGCGACATCTAGCAACCATTGTTTGGCTGCATGGACTCGGCGATAATGGATCAAGGTCTGGTTTTCTTGCCATTGATTGTGTCTTCAATGATTCCCTTGATTGTATTGTATCTTTGAAGCTTTGCCTTTGTTGTTTTCTTTTTGCAACTCCTAGGAGGTGTTTGCATACAGTACAAGTAAACTTTGATTCTTGGTCTTGTACTACTTAGTTATATAACTTGAACTTTTTAGACTAACCTTGCAGCTCTCATTTACATATTAGCCTTGAGAATCTTAAGTACTAGGAACAAAATCTCGCTTTTCCAAATTAAATCTCAACGCAGCACTTTGGACGCTGTATAGATTCTGCCGTGCTAAGCTTTCAGGAGTTGGCCGTTGATGGATATTGATTATTGCCACAAAATTCTTTAGTTCTGCCATTCCATGCCCATGATATAAAGTGATGCTTTCCACTATTGAGGGGATTAAGGGCTAAGTTGTGTTCAAATTTCCCTTTACCATAGATTATGCAGATTAAGAAGGTAAAGTAGAGAGGAAACACATAGATAACTTGGCACAAACATTACAATCTTGGGACCTTCCTCTAATGTTCAAGGCATTCATATTTCTAACAAGCCTAGATTTTTGTTTTTAATTCTCATTGGATGTCAAATGATTGTTAGATTCCCTGAAGTGAAGTACTATCTTTCGTAGTTTTTTTGCCTTTTCTTCCCTCTTATAGTGTTGTCTGCATCTTTCGTGATGCTTGAATAAGGGGCTGGTTGGTCTTTTCCTGCATACTCAAGAAGTAGTGCACAACTTATTTTTCATGAAGAAGGAAAAGGGAGTAAAACTTGTTGTCATTTTTTAGGGATACATGATAATCAAGGTATTTTAAGGACCACTGACGATTGCAAATCCATAATTAATCATTGTTATTTTTTCTCTTTTCATAGCTTAGTCACTTGCCATCTATCATATTTCATTTTCATCTTGTTTGTTTCTGTTTATCCATATCTGATCGCGCTTTCAACCATTTCTTGTATTCTTCCTGATGTTTTTACTTGGTCTTTTTGCAGCTCATCCCAGCTCGTGGAGGCACTTCCTCTCCCAAATGTAAGCATGAAATGTTAATTTTATTGCACCATTTGGATGTTATATAAGCTATGGGACTGTCTAGTTCAAGAATAGGCGTGCCTTGGATTCTCACCAGTATTATTGATTGTCATCGAATGCAGATTAAGTGGATATGTCCTACAGCTCCCACTCGTCCCGTGCAACTGCTTGGTGGATTCACCTGCACAGCATGTGAGATTGATTCTATCTCCTCCTTTTCACTTCATAAATGTGTTTACTCATTTCCAGAAAAAGAACCTTATTAACATTAATGCACTCGTCTTTCAGGGTTTGATGTCGCTGACATATCAGAGGATACTCCTGCTGACGCTGAAGGGTTGGATGCTTCAGCTGCACACGTTGCAAACTTGCTGTCAGCGGAACCTGCTGATGGTAAGTCACCAAATAAGTCGAATGCATTGATTTTGGAATATTTGAGCAGTTCTAGTTTGTTGACAATCGGCATTTTTCTGTTATCTTGATCAATCAGTTAAACTTGGTATTGGGGGCTTCAGCATGGGGGCTGCCACAGCTCTCTACTCAGCTACTTGCTATGCTCAGGGAAGGTACGGAAACAGAAACAGTTACCCAATCAACTTAAAAGCAGTTGTTGGTCTTAGTGGATGGCTCCCTTGTGCAAGGTACTTACATTTCCTCGGTATTTTGACCATATCATGAAAAGCTGATTAAGACCCTGATTGGATTTGTTCTGACGCTTCGCTTGGTGCGCATCAAAACACGTAGGAGCCTGAGGAGCAAGATAGAAGGTTCGTACGAAGCTGCTAGACGAGCTGGATGTCTACCCATTTTGCTTTGTCATGGAAAAAGTATGTTTCTTTAAATCCTAGTACTTTCCTTGAGAAGAATATCTTTTTAGTGGCAGAAATATCATCCACTAGCCTGTTAGGCGCGCAGCATTTATCATAGACCACAGACTTCTTCGCTTTTACCCTGTCGTCTAGTTGAATATATTCTCCAAAGGATAGCTTTGCAACACTAAAGAGATCAAAGATTGAAATGAAGAATAAGCACTTGACATTGATCTCTTTCTCTTCAATTGACATTGCAGGCGATGAAGTAGTGGCCTATAAATATGGAGAGAAGTCAGCACAAGCTTTGCTATCATCCGGTTTCCAGAATCTCGCATTCAACTTTTATGACGGGTAAATTCCCTTCCCCTTCCAAGCATAGTTGTTCCGTTAATTACAGACAATCTGATGAATTTGGTTGACAATGTACCGTGCAGGCTGGGGCACTTCACGGTCCCTAAAGAGATGAACGAGGTCTGCAACTGGCTGACTGCAAGACTGGGCCTTGACGGATACCGTTAAATCATCAAGCTGGCGCAGATACTGACAATGAGGCCGGTAACAAAGTATCCATCTTGTGGATGATCATCTCGCTCTCTCGGAGAAGAACTTATATGAAGAATAAGAACAAGAAATATGGGAATTGTCTTTTTGATTTGGTTTGGTTTGTAGGGTTGGGGTGGTACAGTATATCTACACTAACACTTTGCTTTATATGTTTTCGGCTTGTTGCCTGTCCTACAATAAGGTTTGTTATATGCAGTATCATATATGTAGTATGCCTACATTTTTTTTTTTTTTCTCTACTAGATGCCTAACTAGGTGAAGTTGGTTCAATTGGTGTAAGTGTATTGGGCATTTTTGTATAATTAATCTTATATATAAAGTATCAATATTTATGTATCATTTAGTCTGTTGCTAAATTCCAATAGCTTTGCTCATACAAACACCAAGAAAAAAAATAACTTATGAAAAATAAATTATATGTTAGTTTTGGCTGTTACATTATGATTTATAAACTGACTAAAATTATAAACTGTTGGTAATAAACTGACTAAAATTTATAAACTGTTGGACTGGGATTAATAAACTGTTGGTAATAAACTGACTAAAATAAACTGACTAAAATTTATAAATTATATGTTAGTTTTGGCGGTTACATTATGATTTATAAACTATTTGTAATAAACTGACTAAAAATTATATGTTAGTTTTGGCGGTTACATTCCAATAGCTTTACTCCTATGGGACGGGGTTAATAAACTAACTAAAACTATAAACAGGGTAAAAATTTATAAATGTTGGTAAAAGTAGTTAAAAATTTATGAAAAAATATAGTATAACTTAAAGACCAATTTGCTAAACTAGACCAAAAAATGGGCCTAATTGCTAAACTAGACTAGTAGCCCAAAAATTGGCCCAAACTAACCTCTCTACCCCCATGCCAATTAAAGTGCCGGTTTTTTTTAACTGTTCATAATCGGTTGTAGTGGGTGAGTAATTGGGAAATTAAAAGGAGGAGGGAGGGAGAGAGACGGTTACATGTTCTCAAAACCGAAAGGAGGAGGCGACGAAGACAGATAGAGAGGAGGCGAAAGGAGGAGGCGGCAGAGAGAGAGGAGGCGACATGCAGAGAGACGGAGAACCGGTTGAAGAAGAAGGCCACCAGTCACAGCCAGGGAGGAGAAGGTTGAAGACCTTGACAAAAGTAAGCAACTGTGGAGTTTTTTCTTGAAGTTGCGAAATTGGGGTAATGGGGGTGCGGTTTTCTGAAGGATTTGAGACGAATTTGGGGTAGATGCATAGCAGTAGAGGATGAATGAAGTAGGAGGGGTTATGGGTGCCATTGTGAGTCGATTTTGGGGAGGCGGGTTCGATTAGGGTTTGAGGGTGTCGGGAAAAGGATTGGGGTAGCAGATTTCGTAGGACCGGGTAACGAAATTGGCACGATAAAATTGAACATCTGGTATGCCGAGTGGGATGAAGGAATTTTTGGTTGATTGGTTTTTAATGTTGAAACCGTAAGCGCCCACCAAGTGTTTGATGAAATGCCTAAAAATAAGATGAATAAATGGTGATTTGGTTTTGGTTAATCTCATTGCCTATATGCTGTGTTGTTAAAGACGTAAAATGAAGAAAACAAGTAAGACATGTTGGTATGACAGAGTAGGTGTTTGCCTATATGTTTGAAACTTAATGTGTGAATTACTTGTTGGTTAAATGCCTAGATGTATGATGAATTGTTGGTCCTTTGCTGTTGGTGTTGGTGAATTACTTTGGCTATCTCTTAGGTTGGGAAAGAGGTAAAATGAACCAAACTTGCATGAAATTCGAAAATGGTAGGACAGAAAAATATAGCAGAGTTGGTAGGAAAATAATAATCTATTGGTAGGAAACAAATACACTGTTGGTAAGATAAAAGTTGGTGATCTGAATGTCTGAATGCATGTGTGTGGTGATTGTGTTGCAGGTAACCTTTGTGCAACAACCATAAAAAATGACAAAGGCCGGGAAGAGGAAAGTAAAGGCAGGACCAAGCAGCCAGGGGGTAAGGACACTGAGAAAGTTCCCTTGTTTTGGTAGTTATGCTTGGGAAAAAAATTTCGAACCTAAGAGTGTTACATGTGTTGCAGGCTGTCTTAGCTATGGCGGAGAAGGACCACTTCAGTGGCAGGGCGCTATCACATGGCAGTTTAGACCTCCTGGACGGTCTTGACTTAGCCATCGACCGTGATGATGTGAAGGCCCTGACGAAGAGCCAATTCGGAGGCATAGTGAGTATGGGGTCGAGGAACAAGTTCGCCGCACAACTGGTGCACTTTTGCCTCCTGTGGCAGCTGAAGACCCGAAAGCAACACGAGACGTGGTACTCCATCCAGGGGCATCACGTGCAATTCTCGCTCCACGAGTTCACGTTGATAACGGGGCTAAACTGCGCACCACCCCCTAGGGATGTGATGGAGGGGGATCACAAAGACGCCATATACCAGCTGTTCAAGAAAGAGAAGGTAAGTCTGAAGGATTTGGAGAGAGCTTGGGAGCACGAAAAACAGACGGACTCGGGCTCCCTAATGAAGAAGTACAAGCTTGCCCTCCTAGTCATTGTGGAGGGCATTCTTTTCGGATTGGAGAAGAAGACACAAATTAGAGGGTGGGTGGTTAAGCTGCTGTTGGAGGACACGACGCGATTTCTGGAATTTCCTTGGGGACTCCTTGTGTACGAGAGGCTACACGAGAGCCTGGCCGGGACGTTGAAGGACTTGGTGGCTGCAAAAGCTCACCTGAAAGATAGGCCAACGTACGCGCTCTACGGGTTCCCCATGGCATTCTAGGTTAGTCAAGTTCTGAAAAAAGGCTCAACCCCTTGCCATTTCAGATTATGTGTGACTGTGTGGAATGCCAATAAGGCAATTATATCATGCCAATAATATGTGTCTATCTTACCAGAGATATGAAGTTGACATGGAAACTGTGTATTTCTATCTTACCAAATCTATGAAGTTGTCATGCAAACTGTGCAATAATAGCTTACCCAAATTTATCATATTGTATTTGCAGTTGTGGGTGTACGAGACCTTCCCTGAGATTGGTAATCATTTTGGCCGCAACATCGACGACACCATCATCCCTAGGTGTCTGAGATGGGAAACGCCAAACTCGCACATACGATACGAGAATGTGAAGTCCTTCCTCAGCCTGGACGCCCCCGCCAACAACCCAATTGATGAACACGTTCTGCTGGCGACGCCAGAGCCCATCCTGCACCCCACCCATAAGGAAAAAGATGCGTACCCCCACTCATCGTACAAGAAAGACGCTCTAGACGTCTTCTTTGATCAGATTGTGGGCGACCACATGAGGGCACGCAAAGATAAGCGGAGAGGTGAGGATGCCACTGCTGGACCCAGTCAGGGCACCAGCCAGTCCGGGTCAGACGCGTCGAGCGTCGGTTTGGAGGCCCGGATTATGGCTAAGGTTGAGGCTCTATTGAAGGGCATGATGGTAGAGATGGGGACCAGGTTCAGGGAGCTTGAGGAGAAGGTCACTGAAGTTTCGAGAGAATGCAAGCAGGTGTTATCAGAGAGGACCGGCAAGGGAAAGGTATGTGCTTCATTGTTCATCATATGTGCAATTGGTAGGATAATATTTTTGTGTTGGTAAACCATTCTAAGCCTTATGGTATGACATACATGTATAATTGGTAGGATCCTGTTGATGTATTTGATGACGATGTTGAGAAGGTTGTTGAGAGAGATTTGGACAAGGTTGTGGCCGACGTGGTTGAAAAGGCTGAGAAGGTTGAGGAAAGGGCGGAGGAGAAGGAAGAGATGACTGCTGATGACCAGGGGTCGGTCAAGCAGGGACAGAACGTTGAGGATAACACGGCGGAGAAAGAAGAGCTGAACTCTGATCTGAAGGGGCAGGGCATGTGCACTGGTGAGGACGTTGAGGAAAAGGCAGTTGTAGAGGAGGCAAAGGAGGGTGACGAGGGCAAGGACGATGGAGAGAAGGTGGTGCAGGCTGAGGAACAGATTAAGAAGGGCAAGGAGCATGTAAAAGAAGCTGCAGGGGAGGGTTCCAAGGGTGAGTCTGATGCGGACGATGCGGAGGAAAAGGTAAACCTTACTTATTGGTAGGATAGTCTGACCCTGTTGGTAAGACAAAAGGTGAGTTTTGGTATGATAAAAAAGGCAGTTGTATTTTGGTCAGATATAATAACCCAATTGGTAGGATATATTTACCGTTTTGGTATAATATTGAATCTGTTTTGGTAGGATAATGAAAGCTGTTTGAACATAACTCGGGTGTGTTTGACTGTTAGGAGACAAAGCTGGAGCCTAGGAGAGGCAAGCGTGACAGGAAGATCACATCAAAGCTAGGGGACTGCGTGGTTACTCAACCCGCTAAGCGGGCCAAGAAGGGGGCAAAGACATCGTGTCCAACAACCGACGCAGCTGCGGAGGGGATGGTCACTGATAAACAAAGAGACGACTTCTTGGCCTGGCTCCTGAAGTTCCCCGCGCAGGTTAAGGGCCCAGACGGGTCCCAATTGAACAAGGAGTTCTTCAACAACCTAATATCACCCGGCGTATGGCTTTCCACCGAGGTACGCAAACTTCTGTCCTGTAACGCATGTTTCCTTATTCACTTACGTCATGGGACAAGCCCTCACGGGAATTTGGAACGTACCTCTTAACGCAGCACCTCCAGCAGTCACTGGTCTTAGTCCAGAAAGCATTGGACGCCCGGAAGGGTGACAACAAGTCCGGTGTCGTCGTGGTGGACCCATACTGGCAGGAAGCCGTGGTGAAGCAGTTGGACACTGTTTCCGGCGATGTCAGCCGCATTAACCAGCGCAATGTGTCCAAGGTGCTTCTGAGGTACTTCTCGGGGACACTGCCGGACCCCCACGGGAGGACATGGTCGGTGGCCAACGCGAAGATATTAGCTCCTTGGTTGTACAAGGCGAAGCACTGGATTGGGCTCGTCATCAACCTCGTAAAGTGGAACATAGAAGTGCTCGACTGTGATTGGTACCAGATAAAGGAGAAGGATCTTCAAGCCCACCTCGAGCCTGTTGCGAAGCTGATACCGGTGCTGATGCAATTTTCTGCCGAGCTCCGGGTCAAGCACACAGTGGATGTCCCCAACCCATTCACCATAACTCGAACCGCCAAGATCCCTAGGAACGAAACCTCGTAAGTTTCTCTTTACTATTGGGTTATGTACGTCTACTAATATTGGTAGGATACAATAGGCCTATTGGTAGGATATATTACACTGAATGGTAGGATAAAATGACATAAGTGGTAAGACGTAAATAACTTATGCTGATTGTTACTTCCTTCACGTGCAGAGGTGACTGTGGGGCATACGTTATCAGGACTATCCAGCTGGTGGCAGAGGGCGTGGAGACATTCGAGACCGTCAACGACAAATATATTGCCCCCTACCGCCAGTACTTGGGGCTCTCCATCCAGCGCCACGAATTGTAGGTCTCTCATGTTTGTTAAGACATGCTCTCCTGTTTGTAAATACATTCTCTCATGGTTTGGAAACTTCTGTTCTGTTCTAAGTACACTTTTGGCTGTTTGGACACTTGTGTTAGTTTCAAAACTTATGTTGTTTGTAGTTTCAAAACTTATGTTGTTCCCGGTTGGTAGGATGTTTTGTGATTGTAATGGTTAAAACTGGTATTTATGGTTCACGTTAATTAGTTCCTGCTCACACCCAAGGTTCATTCTTGTATTATATTGCGGGTAAGTTTACGTTTGCATGACTGTTATAAGTGGTAAGATTATACGACACTTTTGACATGATATAACTAAACATTGTTGAGGATGTCAATTGCAGTTAAGTTGAGAATGAATTGGTAAGATAAAGAAAATGTGTTGGTCGGATAGGTTTTAACTATTGGGTAGATAAATAGAGGATAGTGGTAGGACGACATGAGAAATACTTAACAGATCCGATAATTCATCTGACTGTGCCCAAAACATGCGAAATCCCAAAGATTGCATCACAATTAGCCCCCTAGGAACACGAAAATACGAGACACGTGCAAAAAACATACTAGCAGAATCCACACTCTAGTCGACGGCGATCAATGCCCAAAATAAACCCGTCAGCTGACTTGAGCGTCCACCAAACATACTGGCAGAATCCACACTCTGTTCTGTTCTAAGTACACTACTGTCGATGGCGCTTTGGACCCCTGTATTCGCCCTTCGACGGATAGCGCTTCGTCTTCGGCCTTCCCGGCGCACGCTTCACCACCGTGGGCAAGCAAATCCTGGCATCTATTTCAGCAGGCACCACCCATGTCTCACGAGGTGGCACTGGGTACACAACATTGACGTAGCAGGCGCGCCATGCCTCAGCCTTGTATAGAGGATGGACGAGGGAGTATGGGTCGATCCGACGTACCTTGGCCGCGGCGAGGGCATGTGGACATGGAATCTGGTCAATTTCAAAGTGCTTACATGTGCAACTCCGAGCGGAAAGGTTGACCAGCCAGGCGGACAGCCCCTTACGTACGTCATACTCGTGTTCGCTCAAAGGCCTCACCTGAAGACATATAGCCTGCATGGCGTTTTTCCTCAAAACGGCGTCCACATGGTCGGTGACAACCTTCTCGAGATTAGAACTTAGC
This sequence comes from Persicaria tinctoria, assembly GCA_037127255.1. Classification (NCBI taxonomy): domain Eukaryota; kingdom Viridiplantae; phylum Streptophyta; class Magnoliopsida; order Caryophyllales; family Polygonaceae; genus Persicaria; species Persicaria tinctoria. The sequence goes on along the minus strand of JBANSL010000013.1, from coordinate 7,098,201 downwards.
TCCCGGCGCTTCACGAACCACTCACCCACTTTGTCGAGTATGCTGTCCATCAGGGAGGTCACGGGCAAGTCATGAGGTTCAAGAAATACCGAGTTCAAGCACTCGGCATGGTTTGTGGTGGTGACGTTGAACCGATTGGCGGGATAGAAAGCCCGAGCCCAATTGGAGAACCCGGCCATCTTAATGTACTCAGCACCAGTGGGAGACTTCTCTGTGAAAGCTGTGAAGTGGCCATTGAACTCCACAACGGTGTACACGTTTATCATTAGGAAGAACATATTTTGTAGCCAACCCGCCTTGTGATATGCCTTCACATTCTGAAATAGATGGTAAGTGCAACGGCCATGCTTTGCGAAGTCGTAACTCGCTCGAATCCCCTTGCCGATGCTCATGTGCCTGTCGCTTACCCACACCACATTGGGCTCATCCGGGACCACGCGTTTCATTTGACGGAAAAAGAAACCCCACGATGCGTCATTCTCCCCGTCGACAATGGCAAATGCAATGGGGTATATGTTGTGGTTTGGGTCTTGGGCAGTCGCAAACATCAAGCAACCCCGATACTTCCCCTTCAAGAAACTTCCATCCACCGAGAATACCTGTCAATGTCACAGTTTAAACAGTCGGCTAACATAACACTATTGGTATGACAGAAGGAGACAATTGGTAGGATACATGGAGACAGTTGGTATGATCGTAAAGGGTGGGATGGTCTGTGCCTATTGGTAATACATGAATTGGAATGACAAATATACACATATGGTAAGATGATATCTACCATTTGGTAGGATTATAAAGTTGCGCGGGCGTACCTGTCTGAGGTGTGGGATGGCTGTCCGCCAAACACCCAAGCTTACGAACGCATACTTGAATTGCTGGTTATCATCACGGACTAATGTGGTTATGGTCCCGGGGTTTGCTCGCTCAAGCATGTAAAGGTATGAGGCCATACGATCATAGCTCGCTTCGTAGGTCCCGTGCAAGCCCTCCCTTGCGGCTCCCTGCGCCATGCGTGCCTTCCAATAGCTGCAGTCCACGCCCAACCGAGACTTCATCATCGTACTGATCTGACGGGGAACTAGCTCCTTCCCTGACCCAGTAAAACTACAAAGACGCGAAGATAAGAGTTAAACCAAAAAAAATCCACCAACACAGTACATAGACGGGGAACAAGACGCCGGTTTAGAAACTTACTCGGACACCAAACTCTGCCCCATCAGCTTGTAATTGGCGTTGCGCTGGTAGTTGCTGGCGACACTAACCTTGCAACTGTGTATGTCAACGAACTTACGAACCACCCACTTCTTAGTTTCCCGATACGTTGACGCCCGACAGTACCATGAGCAGTTCAATTCGGGACAAACAACCACGTACGCCTTTGTTGTCGATCGCTTCACTTGGACCGCGAAGCACCCGCGCAAAGCTTCCCACTTCACTATAGACCGAATGGCAGCCTTCGTATCGAACATCTCCCCCTCACGTAACTCCTTCACACTCTCCCGAGGGTCTCCGACTAGAGGAATGAACTGAGCCACGTCCTCTTCCACTTTCTCCAACGTCGGCAAAGGTTGTTTGTGTCCTTTGTACGCTCGCTCTATCTCTCTCACCGCTGCCTCAGCCTCCTCATCCCATGATTCAGATATCTCGTTCGACCTTCCACCTTCCACTTTCACGGGGAAACCACAACCGATCATTTCATCGTCGGAGCTTCCTACGTCTATTATGTCCTCCATTCCGTGGGGGGGGGGGGGGGTAGGTCATCCACATCATCATCGGTGTCCACGATCACCACTTGCTTTCCGCGTCGAATGGCATCGGACCTGCTCACGTCACCACCCTTCTCTATTTCATCCTTTTCGTGAAGCTGTCCCACATCATCGCTCTGTCCTACCATTATGTTGTCATCCATCCTACCAACTCCGTCCTCCTGTCCAACCATTTTGTTGTCATCCATCCTACCAACTCCGTCTAAATCTATACCGCTCCCAGCAAGCTCATCCTGCATCCCACTGACGCTGTCCTTTGCAGTGGGACAACACTCTCCCTCCCCCGCTACACACTCATCACACAGGCAGGTGCCTCCAGTTTCGCTGCTAAGGTCGTCCAACTTCCCTTTCTCCTCGATGGAGCCTCGAACCTTCTCATCCGCCCCTCCACCTCCATCAAGACCATCCTCGAAGTCTTCCTGCGTGGTGGGAGGCCCGGTTAGGAGTATTTCCCCTGGGGTGGGAGACGACAGGTCCTCAGCCCATGAGTCGGAGTTCTCCGACTCATGTTCTTTGGATGTTGTGGAAGGGGTTGTCATTTTCATCCTTAAGGTGGTGTGCAGTGCGATTGGCCATGCTCGTGCACCGGATTCAGTGTTGTAGAACTTGTAGGCTTCTAGGTCAACGTCGTCCTTGACCCGAATCGGAGTGGCCCGCCCCATCGAAGGAGGGAAGTAGGTGAACTCAATGTCGTACAATACCATGTCCACGTCGAATTTGGAAACAATTTTCTCCTTCAATTGGGCGTAACCAATATTCTGTGCCACCACCATAGCTGCAGTACGTGCCTCTCCCTTGAACACCAAGCTCCCACTCCCGGGAGCCCACCAACCGCCGCACACGACGTTTATACATACCCTATCACCTGGGGTACGCCACGGGAATAGAGGATCAGCCTAGGGGGTAGTTCTGATATAGGAAAGAGGAACAACTACAAAGGAAAGGTACAAGATGACTTACCCATCGCTGCCACTGCCACTCACAAGATTGCTGCACTTTTCTTGGAATGGAAAGACAGTTGAACACTGTTGGTAGTCCAGACCTGTACTTTTGGTAGGATGACAACTGTATCGTTTCCTAGGATCCACGTGTGCCTTTTCCCCCGTCCTTTCCGCCTCTCTCCTGCTCTTCCTCACTTTTTGTAGGGCATGTTGGGGTGTTTGAGATCCTCCTCTCAAGCTTATATATGTGCTTGGGGAACACCCATCAATGCAATGATTCATTTCCCCCTCATAAATGCTCCCCCCTTCCCCCAAATGAAGAACCCCGTTTTGGCGCCAAAATTACACTGACAACCCGCCAAAACAGGTTCGGTCAATCCGTTCCAAATTTCTCCAAATTTTCAGGTATGGTAAGATATTTTAAGCCTATTGGTAGGATAACTATATGCTATTGGTTAGATAACTGTACCATATTGGTCAGACAGATGCTCTCCCTCTCCCCCCCAATGAAGAACCCTGTTTTGGCGCCAAAATTACACGGACATCCCGCCAAAATCGCTATGGACATCCCCCTCCATATTATCTCCAAAATTTCAATGTATGGTAAGATAAGTTTGTCCTATCGGTAAGACACATGTATTCTATTGGTAAGATATTTGTCCTCTATTGGTAAGCCAACCGTTTCCAATTCCCAAAAATGAAGGTGATGCTTTGCCCTCAACTTTCCACTCGTCTCCTATGTTGGCTCCCTTTTTTGCAGAGCATTTAATAAGGAATGACACCCATCAATCAAGATTTTCTAAGGGTTGATTGACACCCTTAATTCAATCATTGAAATTTCCCCTCATAAATGCCCCCCCCCCCATTTTCCTACTTTATTTGAGCCACACACCATGTCCAGCACCTCCCCCTCCTGATTTCTGTTTTTTCAAATGATGGAGCTACAGTGCTCAACTCTCCTTCACCTGCTACCTCCACTGCCGGTTGGATTTTTGGATTTGCAAAAATACACCACTTTCTACCCCTAGCCAATTTTTTAGGTACATATCTAGTTTAGCCGACAGACCCATTTTTTAGTCTAATCACTACCATTTCCTCTAACTTAAAAAACTATTCATTGATACAAGAGTTTGAATCCAAACACAAGATGGGCCTATAATCTACAGCATAAAGGTTCACTATAGAGGAGAAACAAGATGGGCCATACATAGTATTGAATCTGTTTGACTGAGCCAATTTACCGTCAACAACATATCCCACGATTAAGCAACGTCTAGGAGGTCAAGATGTACGCAATCTTTTATCGAACAAGTCGAGAGAGTGTTTCAGATGGATCCAAAACAATAGGACACAAGAACCATATGGTAGCAGATAACACAGAAGGAAAAAGAGTCAATAAAGAAGCATAAAAGAAGTCAGAACAGAAGCATAGACAAAAGGACACAACACCGTATCCCAAAATCCTAAATACCGAGAACCTGAATGCACCTTCTCCAGTAGTCTCTATTTAAGTCATATCTTCCGAAAGGTTCAGATGATTGAGGTCATGTCGGATGACCTCCATCCAACTCTTCTTCGATCTCCCTCTCTCCCTACAACGGATAGCTCCAAGATCCAAGCTCTCACACCTACAAACTGGTGCCGAACTAGGTCTCCTATGAATGTGCCCAAACCAACGCACTCGCCACTCCAACCTTACTCCTAATGTCAACATTCTGATTTTGTCAAGTCTCGTGTATCCACTCATTCATCACAACATTCTCATCTCGATCAGTTACTAATAACTTCTATTCTTCAGCTTTAATAATTGTCAAAACTTAAAAATTAGAGCTTGGTTGAATCGAACCGAACCTTAGTTGTACGTGCTCATAAACAAACGAGTTCGAACTCGAGCTAATTATAATAATGATCACCAATAAATATATACACTACAGTCTGCAGGAGCTTCAATTTGAATGGAGTTTAAACTAGGGGAGAATTAAGTAGTTAAAAGCAACAGAGAAAATTTTATAAAAATAATGATCACCAATTAATATATACACTACTACGGAGTATATTAACAAGATTGTGATCCAACCACACCTTATTTCATAGCACCAGTGTAGACAGTGAGTCAGTGACAGTAAATCTGCCATTTGCTAAAACGGCATGATAGAATCCAATAGATTTACTACTTAAAAATTTACAAATTTTGCAAAAACTTGCAAAAATCTTCAAAGCAGAGCTATCATTAGGTGCAGTTCCTTGCCTTGTTTTGCTTCTTGATTAAGCTTGTTACACCAGCTGCTGCATCTGCTGCTGTTGCTGCATCTGCAAGTTTACCAGAGAGCAAGACCGAGGCATTTCGCCTGCCAGTGGGATCACGGGGAGATTGTCGCAGTTGCATATCTCGATCATGAATCCGTCTGGGTCATGGAAGAAGAGCTGGGCCACGGAGATCCCGCTTTCTTCCACCTGAGCTCGCTTGTACTTGATCTCCATCTCCTCCAGCTTCTTCTCCACCGCTCCCATGCTCTCACACTGTCATTACAGTATCAATACATTGTGTCAGAAGTTATGTTTGTATCGTCCAAGAAACTAACAATAATCTAACTAAGACACCAAAGCAAGATCGATTTTTTTCCTAATGGGTCCAGCTATCACTGTCACAGGGAGGCAAAAAACGAATCCAATTGAGTGTCCGTTTTGGCCTCTTTGCCCAATTGATAACAAAGAACAAGTTAACTATCACTTTCATGACTATGAATTGTGCGATTTGAAAAGAGCAAAGAAACAAAGGTGAGTTATAGAGTTCGTGTTTTTTTGTATACCTGCGAAACCCATCCATCCCAGCTGATTCCATCAACATCCAACATTAAGGGAAAGGTCAAGATCAGATGACTGGAGTGATAGATACTCTACACCTACTTGATCTATTATGAGGCGTTTCTACGAGCAACCAACCTAGGACGATGTCGACCCTACTTAACAATGACTAGAAACAAACAAACATATTTGAATATGATTGATGCTGGTGTTGCCCATTAGACAAGTTGTTTTGGTTCATTTTGATTTCCGGTTGTTAAGACTTCAGATTATTCGGAATATGCAAACATCAAGGCGTGTTTAATCGGCTCTGTTCTTGACAATCTGATTAACTGATAGATCATTATATTAAACTAAAAGTGGCAATTTTGATCTCCTAAAAGCATGGAGGATTTTATAAACAACAAATTGTTAAGGGAAAGACGGAAATTTGGATTTTATGAATGCAATGTGTTAACATTTCCAATTTCTTATATGATTACAATTAAAAAACTTATGAATCATTTTTATGCATATATTATGACAGTACTGCAAAATCAGATTCTTTGAATTTCAAGGGATTGTAATTGAGGTTTTTGTTTATTGTAAAGCCAATGTACTTGATTAATCAATAATCATACCAAAAGAACACAGCGAAGGATCAGATCAAACAAATGCATCATCTAAGGACGAATTAAAAAAAAAAGGATTATTTATATTTATTTCAGAAGATCACCTGGAAAGAAATGTGGTTGTCCTTGGGGTCGATCTCATCTTTCTTCGGCAAGTTTTCAGGATCATCCGATTGTAACAAATGAATCCCTACTCCAAATCCAACCAGCCTACAAATCAAAATCCAAATGAAATTTCTGATTGATTGATCAATATCAGAAATCAATTGAACAAAACCAAAACAAGAGCGATGAGAGAAATCAAGAATAGGTAGGTACCAAGCGCCTGAGAAATTGAAGGAGCAAGGTCTTCGAACAGGAGCGAAGCCGAGAACATTCTGGTAGAAATTGATGGATTCGTCGACGGATCTGCAAACCATGGAGATGTGGTTGAGATTTTTCAGGTGGAGCGGATTTTCCTTGGCGCTCTTCATCGTCGCACGAAAGAAAATTAAAATTAGATTCAAATCCCTAATTAATCCACAGCCGGTCGATCGCTTCGCTTTGCAAGATTTTGGGGATCAATTTGTGGCTTTCCGAGTGGAAGAGGATCCGGATGGATTCGGATTTTCAAGGAAGAGAGGAGTGAAATTCGCAGGGGGATAACTTGGCGGTTGAGGATTGCGAAAATGGTGGCACTGCGGCGGGTTTATATAGGCCGGTTCAACGTATCTATTTAATTTTTTTATTTTTATTTTTAAAAAAGAATTTGAATTGAATATGTGTTGTGAAATCCTATTGTTATTGTTGATATTACTTGGAAATGTAAAGTAAACAGCTAGAGGCGCGTCAAGGGAGCAACACGTATATACACGTGGATCCGATTGTACTTACCTTAATCGATCGGCTTAATGTAAATAAATGTACGTATGGATAAACGTTGACGCCAAACTTAAAGCTTTCTTTCTAGTATATTTGAATAATTGAATCTGTTCGAGAATCGATTACATGGAAATTTTATGTTAGGGATCTTTGACCGGGGTCAAACATTCTTTCCCAAATCCTCCGTCAGGGATAAGAATGGTGGTCTCCAAAGTAATCCACGGTTGCTTGTTGGCAATGTTATAAATAACGTGTGTTCGACGGTAGAGTAGGGTTAAGGACTTACGATTTAGATGAATACTTATTGGTGATAAAATTTATGTAACCTCTTTCCAATGAATGAATTCAACCAGTTCTGTCAAACTATTAAAAATCACCAAATCATATTTTTGCTCAAATGTGCTTCGCTTTAATTTTAAGGTGTTCCACCCTGCTGGCTTGATAAAATGAGCCCCTCTAATTCTATTGCTTTGGGTTCTTGCTCCTTCGTCTGAGGAGTCTAGGTGTACGTTCTTTCATGGAGAAGAGTACCACCATAGGTGTTAATGCTAGACGTGAGACCAAGACAGCCAACTTGGAAGCCTCTAATGATGATGTTGATGTGAAGGGAGGTGATGATTCAAATGATGTTAATAAGTGTGGTGTGAACCCCCGGGCTGGTGCTAATGATCGTCCCAACAAGAGGAAAGGCAAGAGAGTGGTTAGTATCAACGAAACATCTTTTAATCTTTATTTGGTTTCGGAAAACTCCTAAATGAAATCTCTTAATCTTGTTTGTTTGAATATCTCGTTTCTTTCTCACCATCCGTCACAACAAGTATAAATGTATATAATCAACAAATAACAATGTACTGATTTTTCTAGCTGTTACTTAACACATGTGGGTTCCTTTCATTTTCTGTTGCAAGAAAATCTGGTCTATATATGTAACTACGAACCCCTTTCATCGTCCATTAATGCTTCCTCTTCAGTCCTTCGAAGCTACAACAAACAGCCCCAATGCCCCTATCAATATATACTGCAACAAGCACCAAATTTGCAGTTAGCCATGACATAGTTTTGATCTGTGAACACTGAATATATGACCACAAAGATATAGTTCAAGACCTTAATGATCGGCTTTTCTGTCATGATAATGGTGGCCCATCCAACATATGGTACAAACCTGCATATACAAAGCCCCAAACACCACTGTGTTCATTCTTAAATCAATCAATCAAGGATGATGATCGATATCGCGGTAACTGGCTTACCCTATGGCCCTTCCCATGATATGGCTCCGGCGAAGCCATAGCTGGCCAGGAGCATACAAGATTATGTCGTCTTCTGGGTTGCTGTCTCCTGAAGTATGGATCCAAACATCAGCAAGGAGTTGAATCCCGAAACATGTATGATCGGTTGTGATAGGTACTACTTACTAGTTAGTACCTTTAGTTAGTACATCAACCTCCCCGGTATCTTTGTGTTCATGAACCTTAATAACACGGTGAACAATTGGAATGTCACGCCCCTACGATAGAACCCCGTCGATCATCACACAAGTTTCATCATAGAAATCAACACTAAGGTGACTAAGGGGAAAACAAAATTTGCAGATATGCACATACATCAACATTGAACACGACGATTTCACCAGCGCGGATGGGATCCTTACTGTCATGTAAGAACAAGATGTCTCCCTAAAGCCGAAAATCGAAGGCACATGTTCAATTGAATGTATTAAAATCAACTACTCATAGGAACAAAAACCCTAATTTCACACATCAATACACAAGAAAGAGGGGTTAATTACTCTCTTGAAGCCGGGTTCCATGCTCCCGGAAAGAACGACAACAACAGGTGATTCGCTACCAGTGATGCAGATCAACGCCTTCCACAGTATCAGTGCAGAGGTAACAATCATACCTGACAGAGTAATTAACACAGGAAGTGAATGGTTTCAGCTGCAATTAAGAGCCGAATTTGAAGGGCAAAGCAACTCATTCAGCAGATTTAAGCTTAATTTGTGAGTAACAAAGAAGGAAACTTTCGGAACACGTCGTCGGAAAGTGGAAGGAGAGAAACGAACCGAAGGTGAGGACTTGGGTGAGCAGCTGCCTGGTCTGAATCGATTTGATCGAAGCGATTGAGTCTCCGATAATAGTCATTCTCGCTAAGGAATCGAATTTTTTTACTTACTAGTTTTTTTTTGTGTGTAAATACTGAAATTCCGCCCAATATAGGTGACGTTCTAACGACCTTTCTAATCCATCTGTTACGGAGTACTAAAAGATTAAAGGAATGGTAAACTCTGATGAAAATATAATGGAGCTGGTAAGAGTTGAACGGTGACCACCATGGATTGGAATTTTGACTTTTACTTATCAGAGAGATTATATGATGAGAGGGAGGGAAGCTGGACTGTTATGGTGTGCCGTGCAACTGTGCAAGCAGGGGCAGAGGACCACTAATTCAAACTCCCCTATTTTTGCCTTTATTTGTAATTTGTAAGAATATGGACCCAATTTTATAAATTGATCTGGTTTTGGGATGGTGTCTCAAATCCAACAAGATTTCCCCAACAAACTATCAAAATCCGACTCGGACAGATGACTGGGGGTCGTGTGAACGAGCGCACATGCGCTAGTAGCCTAGCACACAAGCCGAATAAGGTTCCATTCTAAAACCAATTAACAATAGAAGGAGTAGCCCATCGACTCATATACTAGAGCTTGTTATGTTGAACTTTCCAATGTGGCACACTTTTGATCTCATTTACATCTCAACACTTTCAACATCCATAGCTGCGGCTGGTTTCGTGATTAGAGACCATCATGACAATGTACGTTCGGGCTTGCAAACGCCTCACTTTGTGGATCAGTTTCAGCATTGATAGCAGAAGCTTTGGCTCTCCATATGAGGTTGACAACGACATTACATATGGATTTCTCACGGATTGAGGTTGAAGAAGACTGTCTGACGGTCACCAATTCTTTGAAAGGCCTATGGAAGTGTCCATGAGAAATCAAAATGGTGATATCTGACGCTCTTCACTTGCTCCAGTCCTTTTAAATTTCTTCTTTTGTCCACGTGTTCCATGAAGTCAACCAGGTGGCGGACAAAGTGGTTCATCTCCGCTTATCGCTTTAAGGGTCATTTTTTGCTTCACATCCAGAGCTCCTTACTCTCGTCCGAAACAACGTTATTGGGTGGGTCAACATAGTCTGATATCGCCCAAATACTTGCCTTATTTTAAAAAAAAAAACAAAAAAGAAGAAATGCGACTCTTTCATTTTCTCACATTAATCGAAATTTTTCTCAAAATAAATAATGAAAATGGTGAGGGGTTCGTATGTGCATGCCGGGGTAAAAAATGGACTAAAATTATAAACAGGTAGAAATTGAAAAATTATGTGAAATAAAAATTGAAATATTATGAAATAATATAAACTTCGTATGAGCAAAAAAATAGTTTATTTGTAGAAAGTGAAATTTATTTGGTTATTATTAAGAATATTATGGTAACTTCAAACCACATAAACAAAGTAAACTAAAAAAATACAAAAAAGCTACAAATATTAGCTTTTTTCTTTAGAGAGAATTGGATGATTAAGACCCTATTCAATAATTTTAGTAGTTTATAAACCCTACATATTAATTTTTTAAGTAAATAGACCTCTTTAATAGGATCCATAAACTACTAACTTTATTGAAAAGGCTATGAAGGGGCCTCCTCATTTCCTCCTCGCTCAACCTCTCATTCTCGTACTCGTTTCGGGTGTGCTGATCATCAATCCATCTGCTCAAACTGAGCCTATTATTCCGATTCTCCTACCTTGGACTCGGTTGCTGCCCATCGGCCTCGCTCTGCAATTGCTATCGCCGTGGTATTGCGGTGGCGTCGCTGGCTCCCGTGGGTGTTTAGTGGTTGTCGCCGCTCGCCTTCGGTTGATGCATAACCTCCCTTATATTTCGGTTTCGGGGAGACCCTCTTCTGACGATGGCCTGGTTCGTGGGCGCTTATCGTCGGTGCCGCCCATTCCTCTACTCCTCCTCCCTCAACTGCTCCGGGTTCGGATTAGGGTAGCTACCCTCTTCCGTTTTCTCCGGGGTGGTTCGAATCGGAGTCCCCGTCCCTCCGCCTGGCTGCCTCCGGGTACGATTTGGTCCTTGGGGCGGCGGCTGATCGTTGTCCTGAAGAAGTTCTAGTGTTAGTGTTGCTTCAACCCTTGGGCCCGAATTGTGTTCTTTGGGCCCAAGGCTTTTGCCTTAGGCCCAAAGCTGGTCCATTAATCCAAAAAAAAAGTATATATATATATATATGAAGACTTTCCGGTGAAGACATTCCTTACCGTGAAACAAGTGGACAATTATGGACCATTGGATTTGAAAAGATCAATGGCTACAAAATAAATTGAAAAAATTATTTAATTAACAAAGAAAACTAAAAAAAGGTAACCGTTTTTTTTGGTGGAAAAAAAAGTAACTGCTTTTTCATTGAAAATTTTGTTTTAAAAAATTCCGTATCTTTTTTTCTCCTATATCTTTTTTTTCCTCCTAAATGGTCAACTATTCATAATTAGTAGTAATTTATTCATATTTAAATTGACTAATATTCATATTTAATTTGGCAAATATTCATTTAAAAATGAAGAAATGTAGTAGAATAGACCTTTTTGAGAATGTTGTTAGGTATTTAGCACCTTTAAAATATTAATGAGCCGTGCCAGCCCCCACAAAAAACAATTAGCCGGTTAGCTTCTTACCCTACCTCCTGCCTCCTCGCTCTCTTGCTCTCCCTTTCTTCATTTCAGATCTCTCTCCGTCAGCCCTTCGACCTCCGACCTTCGTTCCCTTCTCCTCTCTCGCCTTCATCGCCCTCGCCAACTCGTCCCCTCTCTCTCCATCTATGTCTCGCCTTTGTCACTGCTCACCTCTTTCCACATCTCGGCTCGCCTGTCTCGCAGCCAAACTTGTCTCGCCTCTTGTCACTTGAATCCTCAAATCGATTCCAAGCTTGAATCCTCTCATTGTCTCGCTTCCAAAGTTGAATCCTCAAATCGCTTCCAAACTCAATCGAATCTGCTTGAATCTGCTGGCTGATTGGGATTATCGATTGAACAAGGCCAATCCAACGTTCAATTGAGGATTTAGATGCGGTCTGACAACATCAGTTTTATATTTCATCTTTCAATTTCATTTCTCATTACAAAAGAGAGGAAGATCCAATGTTCAAGGTGTTCGATGAAATGCCTATAGATGAATTGAGTCCGTTTTTTTTATAACTGGAAAAGATTTTTGTAATATAGGGTCTCATTACAAAAGAGAGGCAGAATTTGGATCCTACATCGGCTCCCTTTGCTAGAAACCCTGCTGAGAATGATGGACTCGATCAGGGAGGCGCTACTCTTCTTGAAGTGGTAAACATTTGCTTCTTTGCTTATTGGTAAGTATGGTGCGCGCCTAATTATCTATACGATGAAGTTGTAGGACAGATTCAAATGGGGCTTTATTTTTTTTTTTTTGATTAGGTAAAAATTCGAAGGTCAGACAGACCTGACTCATCGAGAGGCCGACTCAGACGGCGAACCGTCTAACAGAGCAACCTAAAAACAGAAATACAAATAACAAGCGTAGTGAACCAAACAGTAATAAACTCTACTACAAACGTTCCAAGAAGACCAAGCACCCGAAAAGCTGAGGAAGCCACCGAAGAACGCAGCCAAGCACCACCGAACAGTAGCACCGCGGGCCAGTAGTACAACAGGACTCTAACTCCTGTGGGTAGTGCAGACGAACTCCAAGGAAACTCTATCCCGAATACGGAGTCGCCTTGAGCGCGCCACCTCGACTCCAGCCAGACCCGACTACAGACTCCACGCCCCCCAACCAAGTAGAAGATCTCCTAGAAACATCGGAAGCAGAGCCGCAAACTGCTCGAACAAAACGCCATCAAGCTTTCAAATGGGGCTTTATATGTGTGATTGTGTGTGTGTTTTTTTTTTCCCTTTAAAATTGTGATTTTGATACTGCTGATACATTTTTTACTAGGAAAAGGTGTTGTTTCATTGTTTGGAATCAAATATGGGTTGAATTTGCTTTCAAATAGCAACATATCCTTAAAGCTGGAACGATGATACAATTCCTAGTTAAGAGGTGAGGAGCTTTTCTTGGTGTGATTATCCTTTAGCAATTGATCATCTGTTACACATATATAGAAACTAGACCTCTTATGGATGGTATCCGGTTAGTGTAATTTGAGGCTTGTTACCTAGGGGGCTATGCTTGTATTCATACGGTACCCTAAGTTTATGTGTGTGATTCCGATTTTGTTACCTTCATCATCACTAATTTGTTTTTTCTAGCAGTTCCTTTTCCCTGGAGTTACATTGCATGAACAAATTGGAAATGTAGGAAGCAGGAGCAATTTGTGATAGTCTTGATTGTCACAGCACAAAATGAAGTAGCTGACAATGTAAACGACTGCTTATAAAATGTCGTTTTGCATTTGATGTTTTCTTAAGCATACTTTACTAAGAAATTTTCTACTGCAGTTTTCTTAAGCATACTTTACTAAGAAATTTTCTAATACTAGAAAGTCTGGAAGCATTCGATGGTTGGATAGTAATTTGGAAAAATCCTTCAGTGTAAACAGTTTGAAGCTATAGTGATTAAGGGACTTTGTTCAAGTTCTAAAGAGTAGCTGTTTGAGAAAGTATTTCTAATACAATATAAAAATATGCAGGATCTCTAAGAAACGGATGGAAAGTGAGGGAAAGAGAGACACATGGGAACTTATTAGTGATTTAGTTTACAATGGAACACTTTCTGCTAATAGCCGTGTAGTCAAGAAACCTAAGAGAAGAAAGAGTGAAGAAGCACATTGAAGAATCTATTGTTAATGGTAATCTTTTCTTTCATGTCACGTTAATAGAAGCCTGAAAATCATTTAGTCACTTCTGCTTTTAAATATGTTTAGTTTATTATACAACATAGCGAGAATTGTATCAGCAATTTGTATAACCTCTTTTATTCTCTTGTTTTCTCATACAAATTGTTTTCTCTATTTATGATTGCAGGACTAAGAACTTGCATTACAGAATTTATAATGGAATTTACCTTATTCTAGAGATGCTGTTTAATGAAACACCTAGGCAAGGAAACAATGGCTCAGAATTTGTGGAACGCAATCCTCCCATGGAAGAAGTTGTACATCTTGGTGTTGTTCCTTGTTTTGTTAAATTCCTCGTTTGGTGACACTATTTTAATTTTATATTATATACTTACGTTGAATCATTTTTGAGTTTTTTTTTAACAGTAGACAATAATTGATGCATGTTTTTTAGTTGATGACATGTTATAATAAGTGTTTATATATGTGCAATAAGGTGACAATATTTTGATTTCACGTTTTATGCTCTTATGTCATCAATTATATAAAATTGTCATCATAAACAATGGTGATTAATGAAGCGTAATAACAAATGTCATCCATGAATAAAAATTTAATGAACATGTCACCACAAGTGATTGCATCAATAAAGAGTAATCGCAAACGTGTCATCAATGAATGAAAGTATAATCGATGAAAATAAATCGATATACAATTGATTAAATTAAAAACATGTGGCATCAATCGATTTAATTAAAAAGTGGCATCAAATAATTACATTATAAAAATGACATCAAAACACCATTTTGAAAAAGTTGTATCACAATAAAGAAAATAATGTCATCAAAATACTACTTTGAAAAAAATATCATAAAAAATATGGCATCACGGTAAAAAAAAATATCATCAAAAAATTGACATAAAAAAAAGTGGCATCAGTCATTAACAGTAAAAAAATGGCATCAATAATCAACGTGACATTACTGTAAACAAAAAATGTCATCAAGGTTTAAAAAAAGTGACATTAAAAAAGTGTCATCCAATCATTTCATTAGAAAAGTGGCATCAAAGTGAAAATAAAATATAGTAAAATTTTGGCATCAAAACGGTAAAATATGGCATCACTAAATAAAAAAAAAAAAAAAAAAAAAAAAAAAATTGGCATCAAAATGGGTTGGTCAACGTTGACCGGTCAATGGTAAACCGTTGACCGGTCAATGGTCAAACGGTTGACCATTGACTAACCCACTCTATTGGGAAGGGGGTTTAGGGCAAAACTAATTAAATTGATTTAGGGCCTAAGTGCCCAATTGAATATTCAAAAAAGGTCATCTACCAAAATCACCCTTTAAAAATAGTGTAAATTATCTATATTTATATTGTCAGATATCCATGTTAGAAAATATGTGGTGATTTATTCATATTTAGATTGTCAAATATTCACATTGAAATGGTTAAATATCTATATAAACTCTTAATTTAGAAGAGTTTAGGATGATGTGTCAAGCTTTGAGGAATTTTAGGAGTCTCGACCAATCATTTTTTTTTGCCATTTTTCTTTGATTTTCTTTAATTCTATTTTTTCCCTTTAATTCTCTATTTTCTTTAATTTTACCAACTATCTATATCTATATCTATATAAAGTCTTAATTTAGAAGAGTTTAGGATGATGTGTCAAGCTTAGAGGAATTTTAGGGGTCTCGACCAATCATTTTTTTTTTTGCCATTTTTCTTTGATTTTCTTTAATTCTATTTTTTTTTCTTTTTCCTTTAATTCTTTTTTTTATATATAATTTTAACAACTATCTATATAAACTCTTAATTTAGAAGAGTTTAGGATGATGTGTCAAGCTTAGAGGAATTTTAATAGTCTCGACCAATCATTTTTTTTTTATCCATTTTTCTTTGATTTTCTTTAATTCTATTTTTTTTTGTTTTTCCTTTAATTCTCTTTTTTCTTTAATTTTACCAACTATCTATAACTATATCTATCTATATACATATACTAAAACCGATGCATTGTTGCCTGCATGGCGGCGTGTGAGTACATCTGCTTACGTGGCGGCACGTGAGTGCATCTCGCAAAACTTTCTCTCCTCAAAAAGAAAATCTAATAAAAATAATAAGATAGTTCTAATCTATAAAATTAAAAATAATTATTTTATTTTACCATTAACTAATATAATTGAATAAATGGAATATCTTATAAAAGAGTAAATATTATATATGGAAATAACTATATTAATATAATTAAATGCAATAATAGTAATAAATTTGGCATATACTGATATACAAATTGCCATATAAGTGTATCTCCATCTAGATTATAAATAATATATCCAATGGACGATTTATATCTAAATTACACTATATGGACGGGGCCTAAAAAAGAAATTAGGTTCGCCCAATTGCCATATAGACGAATTTTATGCCGGGTCTTAGGAGTCTAGGCGGGTCTTGGTGAACTTGAAGGCCTTGGCGGAAGGGTGAGGTAAGGGGTTTGGGAGGGGTCTAGGCGGGCCTTGAAGGGTTTTTTTAGAACAGTGATCATAATTACCAAAAATATTAATAGATACATTGTAGCAAATATTTGATATGTGTTATTTATTTATATATCTATTATTTTTGTGGAAAAAAATATTTATATCAAAATTAATTATTTCATAGTTATTTTATTTATATCTATATTATTTTTTTAGGAGAATAAGTTATTTAGATCTAGATTAATTTTAATCTTCTATTTCCAGTTATTATTTTAATTATCATAATTTAATTCATATTTTTTTATAGATAATAAATGTAATTTTATAATATTGTGTTAACATATTCCCGTGCAGGGGACGGGGCATACACTAGTATAATACTAAAATACTTGCAAAATGGGACACGTGGCGGCCATACATTTAAAGTTAGAAATTTAGGATAAATCCCCAATTACTTCTCCAATTGTTTAAAAATCAATATTTAAGATAAATCTCTAATTGATTCTCCAATTGTTTAAAAATCAAAATTTAGGATAAATTATCAATTACTTCTCCAATTGTTTAAAACTCTTTTATTTATAACATTTATAAATTTTTTTTGCAACGCTGCATCTCGACATTGAACCTGAATCCAATTAATCATGATCGATACTAAAATTGAATGAATGATCAACTACAACAATGGCTTCCCGCTCTCAAAGGTTCATTCTATCCAATTTGAAACGCCATCAATGCACCTGAAATGCATTTACGTGCACAAAATATGACATTTATAATTTCACAAATTTCCTGTTGCACACTACAAACACTAAAAATACAAATATGAAATCTCTCACGGGTTCTCCTTCAACCTTTTCTAGGCGTGTATGCAGTCCATGAACGTTTCCTGGGCGTGTGGGCAGTCAATGAAAGCCTCTTGATTATCGTGACAATAGCCTAAGGTGATAACTTATCCCCATATGCTTCCTTTCCATTTGCCTCATGGTGTGCGATGATCCTCCCATTCATAGTGTCCGCTCCTTTCCATTGATTTCATCATCGAGGAACATCCCATGGATCTCAAAACCTAAGGACACAACGCTTCGTCTAACAAAATCAGTTTTTGTACATAAAACACTAAATAAAACACCCTAAATATAAAAAAAATCACAAAAATATAATCACAAATTCAGATATACCCTCCTTCATAAATTCAACCATAAATAAAAACAAAAAAAATACAAATTTCAGATCTGCAGAGATTTGATTTCAGGCCTTATTTAACTTCTTGATTTGCTTCACATCCCTATTTCATATTTGTTTTTAATTACATGGTATCCAAATCTTTGATCCAATAAATCTTTTTAAGTTTATGACCAAGTTCTGCTCCAATTTTACTCTTATTGCTATAAAATGTAACATGTTTTTTAGAATTTTTTTAATAGGTGATTAAATCTAAATTGGTTGATGAATAATGAGATCTATTTTCTAAGTTCATTGGTCATAGAGTTGGTTAATTGATTTTTTTTTTTGCATTTACAATAGTTGTTTGATTTGGAGAACACTAACTCAAACCTCAAGAGTGAGTTAAATAATATTGAAACGATATAATATAAGCATTTCCAGTAGTTGTTTCATTTCTGTTACTTTTTTTAAAGTTCCATCCGTTATTACTCCAATTACCCAATTAACCAATGTTTATCTCTTTTATTTAACCAAAAGATTACACATTTATCCTAATTTCATATATGTAGAGATTTTTTAAATTTAGTTTAAACCGCTTTATTTAAAATAATTAAACTTTACAGATTAGCAGAGATTTTTAAACCAATTACAAAACATTCTGTTAGTTTTTGTTAAAATAATTAAAATTTTCAGATCTGTTGGGATTTTTTAACCAATTACAAACCATTCTGTTACTGTTATTTTTTTAAGTTCCATCCGTTATTACTTCAATTAACCAAATTAACCAATGTTTATCTCTTTTATTTAACCAAAAAAATACACATTTATCCTATTTTCAGATCTGCAGATATTTTTTAAATTATTAAAAACCAATCGATATTAGTTTATTTTTTAAGTTATATCCGCTATTAATTTCAGATCTGCAGAGATTTGTTTTACCGTTTACTCTCATTCACCCTAACCTAGCTGTCAACACTATTCTATATATAATTAGAATCGAATATAACAGAGAACTCACTTCTCCTCCTTCCTCTTCCACCGGTCATGGGACGGTCCTCTCATCTGGAATTCAATAGTGTATACAACCAACATAAAAAAATCTAAATAAAATCATCAATGTTTATCTCATTTCTAACCAAAAGATTACAAATCTATCCTCTAAAAAGGGATTTAGACGGTTTATAATTGCTGCACAGGTTCGTATCGATCCTAACTAATTAATAGTCAACAGTAATCTATATCTCATTTCTCATTCCAAACTAAAAGATTTAATATCTACTATAAATCTTCTAGAAAAAAAAACAGAAAATAAAAATAAAATCAGCTGCTGCAGACGTAAAAACTCATATAAAAACAGGAAATTCATCAATGTTTATCTATTTTTTAACCAAAAGATTACAAATCTATTGTCTAAAAAAGGATTTAAAATGTTTATTCATATCTATCTATCTATTTCTATTATTATTCTATTATCTCTCCTATCTTAATACAACGAAAGGAGCCATACAAACCATAATGTGTTTGATATTACAAATAAAATACAATTCCACATAAATAATCCAATATTAATAAGATAATTCAATTTAGCAGACAACACCCACATAAATAATCTCATTGCACAAAATTCCAATCCAAATTCGATTTCGACATTCTCATTGCACAAAACCCCCAATTCAAATCCCATTGTTATTCAACAACCACTGTTATTCCAATCCCATTGCACAAAATTCCAATCCAAATTCGATTTCAACATTCTCACTACACAAAAATCCCCAATTCGATTCCCATTATTATTTGAATCCAAAATTCCAATCCTATTGCACAAAACCCCCAATTTGATTTCAACATTCCAATCCAAATTCCAATCCAAATAAATCAACCCTAGATCATTGTTATTTGTTAAACCAAACCGGTGAAAATTGAAATGAGATTATGGGACTTAGGAGTTGGGAGTGGTACCTGAGAAAGGAGGCCGGACAGAAGACGGTGCGACAACAACAGCAAGGAGGTCGAACAAAGGAGATGAGTCGCCTGGGCTACTTGAGTAGGGAGTGGCGCCTGGGCTCGCCGGTGACGACGATAGAGAGCAAGCGGGGCAGCCGAGGTCCGGGCTAGGCTGGAGGTTGACGGTGAGGTGATTGAGCAAATGGAGGTCGAAGGAGTGGGCGATGGTGCTCCGAAGGGAGTTAGGACTTAGGAGCAGTAAACGGGTATTTGATTTTTAGGGTTTTTCTCAAAACGATGCCGTTTTAATTTTTTTTACTAGCTAATTATTGCTAAGAGGGTAAATCCTTATTTATTGTGAAAAAAATATTTTTAACCCATTATTTTACAATGTTTCATTATAAATAATTGATCTAAATGATATTTACTCCATTTACATACTTTATATTACAATAGTCTATGTAATATGAATTGTTTCTTTTTTTTTAAGATGTCATTCTCAACTTTGTTAAGATAGAAAACAGCATTGAGTGCGGAGTCATATGACGATAAATTTCACAAAAGACTCGAAATTCATATCCAAAACACTAGATAATATATTCATATAGTTTGACAATAAACTTCACATAATATGAATTATTTCAAATAATTACATTATAGTTTGACAATAAACTTCACATAATATGAATTATTTCAAATAATTACATTATAGTTTGATTATTTCAAATAATTACAGTATATTTAATGACAAATTGCTATATTCTTATGCCTTACAATACACTATTTTTATATTTTGTTATTAATATTATTAATTAAATATTGTATACGAAATATCTACAAATTTTGCTCATATTCTCGCATCTCTAAATTTACTTATCACAAAAAAAAAACAAAACTAATAAGAATATATTAACATGGTAGATAACAACAAAATAATAAATAGCTATGCTGTTTTTATATTATTATAATAGTATAATACATCTAATAAATAATGTAAATAAGTTATGGCAATATATTCTATAAAATATAATATACTTTACAAATCACGTGCGTTACGCACGGGCACTACGCTAGTATCTATATAAACTCTTAATTTAGAAGAGTTTAGGATGATGTGTCAAGCTTAGAGGAATTTTAGTAGTCTCGACCAATCATTTTTTTTTATCCATTTTTCTTTGATTTTCTTTCATTCTATTTTTTTCGATCTTTTTCCTTGAATTCTCTTTTTTTCTTTAATTTTACCAACTATTGGGCTTAATTCAAAACATTGATCTTTGCCTAAATTATAATTTTAGTAGTTTTTTTCTCTAAAAAAACAATGGGATTAATTCAAAACATAAAATTAATAATAAGAAAATATAAAATTAATATTAGTAATCTACATCTATATATATATATATATATATATACTACTTTAATCGTTTTCTCAACCCATGAGTTTAATTCAAAATATTTAATTATTTGAACTTTTACAATTATGTTATAGTAATATTAATTTAATATATTAGTAAGATTTTATTTATAAAAAATCGCGACATGGCGCGGGGATCATACTAGTTCTTATTTAAATGCATAAATGTTCATTTAAAAACGGTTAACTCTTTTTTACATTTAACGTGCATCAAATAACTGTCTGCAAATTTGATTTTTTTTAAATTTAAAAATGAAAATTGTCTTTTAATTGTAGTCATTAGATTGTAGTTAATCTAAAGGCCTACATCACTCCCCTCGTTTCATAGTAAGGAGTGTCCTCACCCGAAAATCCCCCTATATATATATATTTGATAGTAAATTAAGTATATATATAATAAAAAATAAAATAAAATAAAGTAAAAAATAAAATAACTTGTGCAAATTTTTTCCAGAGTTTTCTTGCGCTCTTCGTCCTCTCGCGGTTGTGCTTCACTTTCTCGGGCTGGTTGGAGTTCTGTCTGTTGGATTCGTGGTTAGTTTCGTTTGAGGAGCAGCTCTGCGGCCCTGGTTGATCGAAGTGTTCGTGTTGGTGGTGTTCGTGGTCTCCGAAGATCCTTCATCTAGATGGAGGGAACGTCGTGTGATCCACACTTCCCCAGGAGTCGTCTTTGCCTACGTGTATTTCTGCTTTCCGTCTTTCCGGCGGCGAGACATCGTGTCAGTTATGCTGTCTCATGCGCTCGCTATCCACTTCTCCATGTCGAGTCTCCTTCTTCTCGCTGCTGTGTCCGCTTGTGTGCTTAGGGTGTGGGGTTTTCCGGGTTTATTTTGTGTAGTTATTTTGTTGTATTAGGTGACTGTATTCTGTTTCCTTGTTGTATTTTCTTTTGCTATGTTTTGACGGCTTGCCGTCTGCCGACTTTGTCGGCCTCTCGAGGTCCGGGCCTGTCCGGTCTCGAATTATTTCCTAATCAAAAAAAAAAAATTATTGAAAAGGGTCTTAATCATCCAATTTTCTCTAATGAATTTTGTAAAAATGATTTTTTGTAAAAAAAAATTAATAGAATTAAATAATAAATTTTGAAAATGTTTATACAAAATATTTAAAGATAAGATTATGATAAAAGAAGTTATCTTCAATCCCTAATTATAGGCTTTTAAAAATTTTCGATCTTTTGCCGCGCCGTCATTTGGCTCCTCTCAACATCTGCACTTTTCTTTACTAGTTATGGATGCGTTCTTCGCACGCGCGCTCTACTTTTGCAATCCCACCATAATGATACATCTTTGTTGCTTCAAAGTAGCATTTTGCTACAGCAGACCAGTTTCCTTGTTCAATACAACGGTTTTGATTTATTTCCAGTATCTTGCAAGATCCCCAAGTTGAACTGAAAGGCGATGGCACATAAGTCGGCATCTATGCAACTTTGCATGCTCAATTGAGCAGGATATACCATCAACGTGACTATGATAGAACAGATCTAGGTCCTTGAAGCCGTAATGTTTCTTGAATTTATGGATCATCTCTTGGTAAAATCTAGAGGATTCTTCCACAAATAACTTGAACCTTTTATGGATATTCTCAGGACCACGAGATGTTTGTTTGCAAAACTCATCGATTTGCTTATAATGAAGCTTCCATAGAGAATATCCAGCTTCTTGGAGTTCCTCTAGCTCATTTTTCCCAAGGAAGATTTTCTCGTATAACCCACATGCCTTACGATAAATATTTCGGACATTGGCTTTCAATAGCCCCTTGGACTGCACAGAGGTCCACATCCTTCTTTCCACATTGGAGACCTGGAAATGAATAAGTTGTTTAGTGTGCTTAACTCTGACAATCAAACAGTACAATAGAACACAATGCCTTAAGAGGCTAAGATTATTATCGGCCTCGGCCAGAGAATTGCAATTTTCATTATGACTTCTGACAGCAATGGAGGACTCGGCCAGAAGCATCTTTTCCACGATTGTCTTTCACCATCTCAACACTCGGGTACAAAGTGGGGGTAGAAAAAGGGACGGGAGAATCGACGGAACCAAAAGTCGGGCTCAGAAAGAAAGGAATCGGAGAAGAGTCGGAAAGTGTGTCAGAGAAATGGGGCCCGCACGCCTATTTATAATGGGCCCCATCCGCGGTTAAAAGCCACCGCATGGGTATGCGGTGGCTTGTTACATAATCTTTTCAAATTGTCACAACCCACCGCATAGGTATGCGGTGGGTTTCGGATATCTTCGAACCAATCGGATTTATGTATAACGGACTCCGTTGTACCCTACCTCACCGCATATACATGCGATGGGTTGCCATACGGTCAACGCACCCACCGCATGTATATGCGGTGGGTTAGTGAAAAATTTGATTACGCCACCGTATCGGTATGCGGTGGCTTTGCGGTGTAAATAGTAAAAATTAGCGGTGAACTTATCATCACCAATTCATAATATACTATCAAATTTCATACCAAATTCATAAAACCCTAAAAAACCTCAAACTCAACACTTTCCATGGAGATGAAGAATTTGGAAAAATTAAAGTGCTGGAGACATTCCTATAATCATTTTGAGTTCAAAGATACCCAAAAAATCTTGTTTTCGTACCGATTTCACTCTTCAATCGCTGCCCTTGACTCACAATGTCGATCATCCCGCCGAACGCCGCTACAGAACTCCAATGTTGCTGCCTCAACTCCCTGTTTTTCGCGAACCACCGTCTCGTTCTCCTCTTTCATGAACAACCGCCTACTTCCCCATCCTCTCTTTGTTGATCAAGCAATTGATCTGCCTCTTCGTTGTTGCTGTTTGTGAGGATGTGAGATAGCAACATTGCAAAATGGCATTTTGTAATTTTTAGAATTTTTAGGGGTAAAATTACATTGTTCTAAAAAGGAAAAATGGGTGCTCTAAAAAGCAAGGCCCCTTTTTTTTGATAAGGAAATAATTCGAGGCCAGACAAACCTGGACCTCGAGGGTCGACAAGTCGGCAGACGGAGACCGTCAAAAAGATATAAAATACAACGAAGGTGCAAGAAACAAGTACAAGCTCTACAAAGAGAAACAAAGCCTAACTAAACCGGAGGAGATGCGGACGTAGACGAACGAACGAAGCCAAGCGCTACCAGCACCAACACCGCAGGCCAGCGGTACATCAGGAGACACCTGTGGGCAGTGAAGACGAACCTCCAAGGAAGCAGCCTTCCGGGAAAAGGAGACGCCTTGATACACACTGCCACGACCCTAGCCTGACCCGACTCCGAACAGTCAGAACCCCATCAACCGAAGAAGAAAGTCAGTCCCCCAAACCGCAAAGCAACACAACCTGAATCGAAACACACCATAAACCCGAACGGGAGATAAACTGGCCCAATCCGGAGATTATTTAAATATATATATATATATATATATATATATATATATATATATATATATATATATATATATATATATATATATATATATATATATATATATATATGTATGTATGTATAGAATATTTTATTTTTAATTTTAATTCCCCATACTTTCAGGCCGCCCCGGGCCCAAGGCTCCAAAGACATAGCCCGAAAAGGCTAATGAGTAGCCACAGGGGCAACGACTACGGGGCTACCCTGCAAGCCGTCGGAGAGAACAGGCCCGAGGCAAAACCACGGAGCCGGAGAACCCTCCGGAAGAGAGGACGCCTGCACGACAACCCCCCCAGAAGAAAGGAAGGGTGTTTGATGAAGCCCAAGACGAAGGCAGTATACGACGCAACCAGCAAGACCCGGCCGTAGCGGCCACCCCGTCGGAACCACCTGGAAGCCAACCGCTTGAGCCGAGGTGAGACAGGGAGGAACGGTGAGGAAGCGGATGGCAGGGGAGAGGAGACCAACCCACACCAAGATCTCAGCCCCAAACCACCAAGGATCTAATAGAAAATGGAAGGGGGAGTTCAATCAACACAAGCAGAAGTGTAGTTCATGCTTAGTTAGGAGCAAAATTGGGGAGAGGGAGGGCAACAAGGCATAAGCTCCAAACTGATTGTAGGAGCCGACGACGGAGGGGGAAGCTAGAGGAAAACCCACCAGCCCGACGACGAATAAAATTGGGTTTTAATTTTGAAGAAATCAGATTGGGGGTAATTCAAGTTTTATTCTTGAGCAAGCCGCCGGAACAGGCACACAGCAGCAACCCAAGAAGGCAGCCAACGACGGCGCCGATGTCGAGCGAGAGGCCCGCCACAGGCAACAACACGAGATCAGTGGTGGACGGGGTCCGATGGGGTGCGTTTGGGAGCCGCCAAACGCCGGCAGAAGGACCAGACAGAAGGCCAAGGCGGAGCGGAGGACCACTATTAGAGGTCGATTTCAGAGAGGGACGAAGAGAAGAACCGTCCCCCCCAAAGAACGGGAGAAGAAGATAAGGCTGGAGCAACCTCATGAGTCGAACACTCTCTGATCAGAGGAGTTGGGGCTCTCCGAAGAGAGATTTAAGCACTCCGAGGAGTATGATTTGACCAACGATTAGCCGGAGTGGTTGTTCAACCGACCGGAAAAGAAGAACACCGGTGGCGGCGGGGGTGAATGGAATTCATGTTCGCAAGGCCCTTTTTAAATTGTTGTAGATAGTTGAATTGGATTTAAATACTGATTTTTAGTTATCTATAATATATATATCTAGTAAAAGTTGTGTTCAGCCCCCCATAAATGCTATAATTGTGTTTTCGGTTATCCGCTTAACCGGTTATCCGCACAGTAACCTTGCTATAAAATATTTTGTAATCACTAGCTACTTTGCTATAATATTTTTGTCTCACATTCAAAATGTGGAGAATATTATATGTTTTTTGTTTATATGTAATGTTTTAAAAAAAAACTTTGAGTTTTTTTAATAAAAATTTGTCGTATATAGTTTATATTATACGAATGTGTGGATGGGATAATTTATTATACCATCATCATAATCTTTTTATTACTATTTATTTTCAACTAATTTCAAAATATTATCTTTGTGCCCATTCTGTATAGAATATATTATGATCTTAATCATACAAGATATTATATTTTAATTTGATTAAATTTCTTTTCTCTCATATATTAATGGTATAATTTTTCTTATGTAACATGTATAGTTTATAAAGAGTAAACAACCAATAACATAAAAAAGTAACTCCAACAAACATTGAATACAAAAAATGTAACACCTTTAGCCTATTTAATTTGAAATTTATTTTCCTTAAATAATAAGTAAAAAATTCAAACTCCTAATTCAATTAAAGTATGCTTATGCTATATAAAGACACACCTCATCTTTTTACAATCAAATCAACTCTTTCTTTTTCTTTCATTCTCATATTATGTCAAAATAGATTTTTTGATATAATATTGAATTTCTATTATCCTAATCTATCGTTTGTTGATTGATATTGTTTTCAACTTTCATACTAATATTTTCTTTTTGTTTATTGTATTTTTTATAGTGTTATTGGTGAAAAAGAAGAAGTACATATTGAGAAGTTTCATTGGTGAAAAAGAAGAAGCTCATATTGATAAATAAAATCTAAGATGAGTGGTTGTAATACAATCTTTTACTTGAACTTTTATTTTCTTTATTTTTAGTTTTGTTGGAATTTATTTTATTTTAAAATTTTTTTTTGTGGAATCTCTTCTTTTTAGTTTTGAGTTGTGGTTAAGGTGTTTTAGACTCCTATTTTTATATATACAAAAATTCTATATTGTCTATGTTTTCCCTATCACTTAAACTTTCCCCTATTTTTGTTTATTTGTTTGGTTTAATTTATTTATTTATTTATTGTAATTTCTTGATTATTTATATATGATTATATTTTTCAATTGTTTTTTCGTTACTTTATATCATTTTATTATTTCTTAATTTTTAATTATTCTTCAATTATTATTTTTCCCTAATAATTGTTATCTTTTTGACCGAAAATAAAATATAATAATGACAAAGTTTTGATTATATTTGTCTCATAATTTTATATTAATGCCACCCAACTTTTTTTTATGTCAAATAAAAAATGACTATAATGGTCAAACAATGCTTTAAATAGGGCAATCAAATGGGTGGAAGTTTTTTGTGTCAAATGAATAATGCATCACATTAATTTTACTTTTTAAAGATGATAAATAGGAAATTAAAGTGGGTTAGTCCAAAGGTTGGGAGTTTTTATTTGGTTAAATGATAGATTTTTCTTATAAATAGTCAATTGTTTCAATGTTCCTCAAACAAATGAGAGAGAAATCATATATTGTTAGGTGACACTTTTGTTCATCACTTTTTTTTTCTTCCAATTTTTATTTATTTATGGCTTTAATATATTATTCAATGCACTTTCTTATTTCTATTATGATATTAGGCATGATTTTATTTTTCATTTTTTATGATGTTACTTTATATCATATTTTATTTTGCATTTCTTATTTGTTGAAATAATATATGATTTTTAATTTTCTCTAATTCCTATTAGGTTTTGATGAACCATTGTTGCAAGAAGACTCATATTTGGAGGTTTTATTCATCATTTATTTATTTTTCCCCTATTTTGACTTTTTTTTCTTTAATTAATTTATTATTTATTGCACTTTCTTATTTATATAGTAGATTATATATGATTTTATTTTTCAAGTGTTTTTGTTGTTACTTTATATCATATTTCTTATTTGATTAAATATTCTTTAATTATTATTTTCCTGTAATAATTATTTTCTCTTTGACAAAAAATACAATATAATAATGATAAATTTTTTATTATATTTCTCTCATATTTTTATATTAATGTTTACCCAAATTTTTTATTTCAAATAAAAAATTACTATAATTGTCAATCAATGCTTTAAATAGGGTAGTCAAAGGGGTGGAAGTTTTTTTTTGTTAAATGAAACATACATCGCATTAATTTTACTTTTTAGAGATGATAAATAGGAAATTAAAATGGGTTAGTCCAAAGGTTGAGAGTTTTTCTTTGGTTAAATGTTGGATTTTTCTTATAAATAGTCAATTGTATCAATGTTATCTTCTAAAACTTAATTTTTTTGCAAACAAATAAGAGATGAATCATATATTGTTAGGTGGCATTTTCTATTCCTTTTTTTCTTACAATTTTTTTTATTATTTATTGCTTTAATATATTGTTTCATTGTACTTTCTTATTTCTATTATGATATTATGCATGATTTTATTTTTCAGTTTTTATGTTGTTACTTTATACTATCATATTTTATTTTGCATTTCTTAATTTTTTTATAATAATATAGGGTTTTTAGTTTTCTTTAATTGCTATTAAGCTTTTATGAACCATTGTTGCAAGAAGAATCATATTTGGAGGTTTTATTCATCATTTATTTGTTTTCCCCTATTTTTGTTTATTTTGTTCTATAATTAATTTATTTTTTTGTTGCACTTTCTTATTTATATAGTAGATTATATATGATTTTATTTTCCTTTTTTGTTATTTTATATCATATATTATTTCTTATTTGTTTAAATAATCTTTAATTATTATTTTTCTCTATTTTGATTTCTTTTTTTTTTTGTTGATATATGGAAAAACTTACAACCATGCACCATTGTTGAAAGAAGAATCATATTCACCATGGCGGGATCTTAACGAGAAATAAATATATTAATGGACCTCTCTCTCTCTCTCTCTCTATTCAATTTATATTAATATGTCACCTTTAGTTTAATGAGTGTGGTTGTAGTTGTAGTGCGTTGAAATATATGTATAAACAGAGGTATATATAAAGTAAAAAAAAAAAATACATGGAGTAGTTATGTACCTTATTTATTTACATTTTTCCTTCTATATACTTGCATAGAGATGCATACTTGCAAAATCTTTCACTTCATGATTGGAAGAGAAGAACTCAAAATGTTAAGCTTATTTATAAATATATTATGGATGACTATAAATAATACTGAGCTTTCTTCTTAAATCTATATAAACCAAATATATTCATAATAAATTCAATTCCATGTAGTTTAACTATATATAATTATTTCTTTGATATAATTTCCGCTAATAAGAACCAATCATATAAAACTTTAAGACCATATGATTTGATAAATTTTAATACCATATGATTTGATCTGATTAAATTATGTCCCGTGCGTATGCACGGGCATGCCCCTAGTTTCTTTAAAATTTAAAACTTCAATTAAATAAATCTAACAACGTTATTTATTAAAGTCTAATATAAAAGATAAATTAAATCTTAATTATAAACTCCCAATTTTGTAATCTTATATCTTAGTTTCAATACGGGACAATCACCACTTAAATTATAAGGCTTTCTAATTACATTCACAAGTTGAGCTCAATTAATTTCAAAAGTCTATTTGTATCTAAGCAATTTGTCAATTAATTTTATTTTTCAAATATGTAGAAAAATGTTTTTTATGTTTAGCGACATTTAAATCTTTTTCAAATATTTTAATTAGCTTTAACAGGGAAAAATGTGGTGTCTTTTGTAAACAAAAACCCTTCTAACGTCGTCGGCTGCGACTCTTGGTGTTCTTCACATTCTTTTTCTTAATTGGGTCTCTGATGTCCGATGTCGAGTTTGGTTGAGATCTAGACAGTGTGTATTGAGGCGACTCCATTATCCGGATATTTCCTAGGAGAATCGTCTTCACTGTCCACAGAGAGTCCTGATGTAGATGTCATTGATTGGTGATGCTTGACGTCGGATTTTAGTGTATGTTGTCCCTAGCGTATTAGGATTATGTTCGTTTGTTCGCTTGGATTCGTTAGCTTTTCACCTTTTGCACTGCCTCCTTTTATTTTATATTGTATGTTTACAATTGATGGTTAATCCTCTGCCGACTTTATCAACCACTCGATGTATCAGGTTTGTCTGACGATCCAATTCTTCCTTAATCAAAAACAAAACAAAAAACTTCTGACGGGTGATTTCTTTTAAATTTCCCTAGAGTTTGTATTTTTGCATTTTCTCCCAAACCCCCAAAGTCCCATCCGGGCTATAAATCACCATCCATTGCCCTTCACTCTTCTCTCTCTCGCGTCCCCTGTTTCTCAACTCTCTCACTCTCCGCCCTCCAACAAAACTCTCTCTGCAAAGACCGCCATGTCTCCCGTGCTGATGAGCTCACATAGCATTATCTTAGCTGCCACCATGGCCGTCTCCGGTGCCGCCATCTTCCTCTCCTTCGCCCGCCCCAAGCTCACTCCAACCCCCCGTGATCGTCCTCTCCGTTCCTGCCTCTCTTCCGGTACCCCACTCTTCAATCTTCCCCTGTTTTATCCTCCAAATTTTATCTATCTATTTATTTGCAAAATTGGTTGCAGATGAGAGGAGGAGAGACAAGAAGAAGAAGGAGGAGAAAAAGAAAGTTAGGTTCTCCGACGAGGTGAAGGTCTTCGAACTGACGCGATCTCAGCCGTCGATCAAGAAATCCGCCCGCCGTGATAACTACATTCTCAAGATGAAAACGAAAGAGAAGCTGCGCTGGGATGAAATCGTGGCCGTTGATCAGAGAACGCCGGCGAATCGTGTGGTTCTGTATCACGGGGTGTTGAGAGATCGGGCTCACGTTCCTCCCATGGAGTGCTCTTGCTGATTTTCCCCCCTTTTTGTTTTTGTGTTGTCTTTTGTTCACAGCTTCACAATTTCTTTTTAATTTTTTGTAAATATTAATGAAAATGAGAAAAATCTAAATTAAAGCTAGTAGATTTTATTACAACCGCATATTAGATTTCTTTGCGTCCTGGTAATGTTGAACAAGGCCAATTAGTTGATAGATAGGTATGGGTGAGTTTGGTTGTTTTCTTATGAAGAGTACACTACAAGGTTGTGGTTAAAACACACTAATGTTTGTGCACCATACTAAATACTCTATTTTTTTTATATTTTAAAAAACATTAATCTATTTATCATTGATCAAACATTCAAACCTTAATCAAAGTCAAACAAATTTCTTCAAACTTAATTTCGACAGATTCACGAATGGAGGGGCGTTGTTTGGTTACGTGATCAAAGATTATCGAGCTAATGCGGTGATGGGCGTATATTGCATAAAAGTCTTTCTTAACGTTAAAGAAATCGAAATTGAATGAGACATTTGTTAGTTAACAACGCATTGAGGAGCGATTAAACCACATATTTGGATTAACTAAAGTGCAAATCCAATACTAGCCAATGGTCCCTTAGCCTTGTGATAAGGAGAGGTGCCTTGTGCCTCTCACCAAGAGGTTACGAGTTTGAATCTCATTGGTAGTAATTGTGATTTGCAACATATTTGTAGTTTCATATGAGTTAATAACCTCGAAACTCTCACATTATCAGCAAAGGAGGAAAAAGTTTAAATCCAATATAGAAATACCTTTTCAACCAACCAATACTAGTATACTACCATAACATCTGATTTTTTTTTTTTTAAAAAAAACTAGCATAACATCATAATCGTTCAATTTTTCTCGTAGAATAGTAAAAAAAATTATAAATTTTGGTTGAATTTAAACCTCAAAAAATTTCAAAATCTTCGATTATATTGGATGGGCCCACTCAGCCCAATCCAAATGCAAACTGCCGTAGTCCAGCCCAATAGAAGGCCCTTTTGTCCAGCTGGAGAGGGTGGGCCCATAACGTCCACCTGTAAATTCTTATCTTCCGTGCACCACTCTCTCTCATTGTTTTATTTTTGTTTGTAATTTCCAAACAATTTCCACAGCGGATGTAACAGACTGAAGAAACCCAAGGAGCTCAAGTAAAATTTTCTCCCGTTCGGTCCACAAATCCCTTCGATTCCCGCAGAATCTGGTAACCCTAGAACCTGCTCGATTTTCCGAATTCCATTTTTCTTTTGCTTTGCCGGAGCGTTTTCGATTGCATTGAATTGAATGAAATTGGGGAAATCCCAG
This sequence comes from Persicaria tinctoria, assembly GCA_037127255.1. Taxonomy (NCBI): domain Eukaryota; kingdom Viridiplantae; phylum Streptophyta; class Magnoliopsida; order Caryophyllales; family Polygonaceae; genus Persicaria; species Persicaria tinctoria. The sequence continues at coordinate 7,066,460 of JBANSL010000013.1, read as the reverse complement.
GGTTCTGTGTCTGACTACTTTCTGGTTTCGGTGTTTTGAGCGATCTCGGTCCTCCCTGGCTCTTCTACTGTTGATTAATATTGCATTGATGGGGTAAGGTTCCTGATTTCCCCCATTGCTTGTTTTATTTTCCGATTTCTATTGTGTCGTGATTTGGATTTTTGGATTAGGGTTCCTGTTTCTCTTAATTGTGTGGTACTGTTCCTCTTTGTTCTTTTTATTGTGTTCCCGATTGAATTTGCTTTCGATCGCTTGGTAAAATTTGATTCAGGAGATATATTTTTGGTTGTTTCGTGTGGATTTTGTTTTTCATTTGACTTTGTTGCGATTTGAGAATGTGATGAAATTTGGGAATTCATTCCTGTTTATTCGATAAATGAAAGTGAAAATCATGGCTTGTGAGTTTACCACCTAATTCATGCTTGTTCAGTGCTGATGAGTGTATTTATTTGTCGGGAAATTAACTCTGTTAACCATTTTTTCAATCTGATAATATCAATTCACTCTAGTCAATGAATCACGATCTTAAGTGATTACTGATTAACACCTCTTAGAGAAAGATAAATACTCCTTCCAGTTCCATCTAGAATGTATATTTGCAATGCTTACTGTGTTTTTCAGAGATATGAAGAGGTTATGGTTTTTCTTTTTGTTGTAGTAATTTCTCAGCAAGATGGGGGAACTAATGCATAATAAGTCAATAACAGTTTAATCTCATTTGTAACAGTACAGTGGTTGTCTTGCATGCGGTGTTCGGCATGAACTAATACCTGTCTCAGAAGAAGGGAATAAAGGATTGGTCTACGAAGGTGGTACTGAAAAAACACTTAGCATATCAGGGGATTTTTGGACGACAAGTACCCGGGACATGGATAATAGTGCCGTGCAGTCACAAGCAAGTGTATCATCAATCAGTACATCAGCCCTTGAAGCAAATGGTGGTGTTGGGAGTGCAAATTCACCTATGGAGTTTGTGAATCATGGCAAGTCATATTTTGTCATGAGGGCTGCTATTGTATACAATTTGTTTTAGGATAGATTTTCTTGATTTATCCGTTTACCACTCTTTTCTCAGCTACTTTTGCTGTTTAATAGTTGAAAGTTATAGACATCATATTTGACTTCATAACAACCTCTCTTCCTGTAACAGCATTCCTTTCAAAAGTTTCCTTTGTTGACTGTTTTGGAATAATATTCATTTTTCTTTCGTATTACTACAGGTCTGCTGCTGTGGAACCAGACCAGGCAGCGATGGGTAGGTAACGGTTCAGCTAATCAAGAAGAGCAGCAGGTGCAAGAACCCAAATTAAGGTATGTACACATGTGTGTATTCTAAAATGTATGAAGCTAAATGCTTTGATAATTTCTGGAACTTGCTCCACTTCTCTATATAGCAAGTAGAGCTGTTAGGTCCAAGGTAAAGGTTGATATTAGACTGCAGGAGCTAAAGTTTAATTCTTGCCTTTAGCTGCTTATCCTTTTGAGTCTTAGTCCTTAAAAAGGACCAAAAAGGCTAGGTTGGTCGAAGCCTGTGCAATTGAGAAAAATTAATAGTGTCATGGACTAAACCATAGAACAGTTCATTGGGTAGAGAATTGTTACCGAGTCAACAACTGCGGCAGTAGAAGGTCCCCAAATTCTAGAATCATGTAGTCTCAGTCCTCAACCCTAACAATGGTCCCCAAAATTTGAGCCGGAGATAGCGAGACTCTAAATTTGTGGCTATCGCATATAGGATGTACAAAGACTTGGATACCGTACAACAAAATAGTCTAGGAATATGCAAAATATGTGTATTTAGAAGCACTATCTTGATAAAATCTGCTTGAAGCTACATATGGCATCAGCACTTTTATATGCTCCTACTAGATGTTTTGGAGTATTCTCTGATGTTTTAGCCACGTGCCATGATAATTTAACTTGTATCAAAGTTGGTTTAAACATTAAACTTCTTTCTAATCAATTGATATTTACCTAGAAGGGATGGGATACTAAACCCATTTAGTTAGTCTTCCTCAACTTGATTTCGCATTCACTGTGTTTCATTCCTCAAGCCTAAAATGAGTATCAAGATGTATGGAATTGGTTAATTTTCCCTCGTATTTTAGACAAATCAAACTATGATCTAATGAGATTCTCATGAACAATGCAGTATTCACGTTCTCCTTCCCTATGGTCATGTCATGCCTTGTATTTTCTTGACATGGCTCATTTTTTTTTTGGCTTTGCAGTTGGAATGCAACCTATGAGAGTTTGCTTGGGAGCAACAAGCCATTTGCCCAGCCAATCCCTCTTGCTGTATGCTATTTTTGCAAAGTTTCACATTGCTTGTTTTTCTCTTGACAGCTAAACCTGTATGACCTAACTTTTATCTCTCTCTTCCTAATGTCCAGGAAATGGTAGATTTTCTCGTGGACGTTTGGGAGCAGGAAGGGATGTATGATTAAAGAACTACAGGGAATTTGAGGTTTAGTCATGCACCAGAGCAAATTGTAACTTCTCTGGTTCAGTCCTTGGTTTCATGATCAAACTTGGAGTCAGCGTCTCACAAGGATGAGTTTGTATATCTACTGGGACTGTCTTGTTAATCTACTTGTTGCTTTCATTGCTTTGCTCCTCCTTTCAACTTCTGTACCGATGTTGGCAACATTATTGTTGAAGTTCTCTTTGATTGAAAATTGCATCCCTCATCAGGATTTTGATTAGGGTTTGATAATGTGCTTTCTGTGTCCAAAATGTGCCCAAATTGAACAAACCAAAATCTTGCAAAACAGTTTACTTCGTTTGATTGTGTTTCTTGAAGCTTTTACTTTTCATCTCGACTAATGATTTTACTCTGCTGAATCGAAAATGTGAAATCTTAACGTTGAGTGATCAGTTGATCGAAGCTTCCTATCCCTATCTATGCAATGCAATGGCATTGATGATGTTGGAATGAACAATAGGAGTAAAACGGGCCTTTAGTGGGCCATGCTTCTCCTACATTTGAAGGCCCATTAATAAATCGGCCCAATTAAAACCCATTACAATAAATATTTATTTATTATTTATATCGAATTTCTTTTGCCAATTGAGAGAAAATATCCGGAGGGACAGACCTCCACGGCTCCGCCTCCCTGTGAAGATGGAGTCTCTCTCCTCCACATACGCTTCCAATTACCGCCGATGGCCATCACCGCCATGGCTGCGGCCACCAAATTCGCACTCCGATACTTCTACATCAACACGTCCTGCTTTCTTCTTCTCCTCCATGAGCTCAAACCCCCAATTCCGTTATTCCTCTAGTTGGTCTACTGGTTTCCCGATTCGCCTCCGGCGTTCGTTTGCAGATTCGATTGCGCGATTGGACCGTCGGCATCAGTGTTTCCGTGACGGAAGTTCCGATTCAACGCCTTCTCCTATGCCGCCGTCCGATCCTCCTCCAATTCGCGAAGGAGAAACGATTTCAGGAGGTAATAATCCATCGTAGGTACCAGTTTTGTGTCCACTTTTGGTTGCATGACTAGATATAGATGGCTTACCTGTGGATAGAGTGATGGGAGCTTCATATCTGAAAGAAGATGAAATTTGTGTTAATCTAAGTGGTGTATAAATTGAGTAGTGATGTTCGGATCTATCGCTTTTGATTTTACTGTTGTTTTCTTCAAATCCGTAATCATGTGTGCTAAATTGCTATTGCTAATTCTTACTCGTATTATGTTTGCCACTTCTTGAGATCAAACGACATTTATGGAACAGAAAGTGACGAACTTTTTGCAACGGTTTATGGTTGTTGCTTTCTCGTGCTCATCTTTCAATTTGAGCCGCAAATTGACCCTTTACTCACAAGTTTTCAAGTTAATATATGTTTAATTTGAAAAGATTCAAGATGCTGTGTCTGTGACTATATGTACCTTTGGCATGTTTCGTTAAGTTTATATGTACTCAAATCGATAGGGAACATGGAGTCTGTATAGCGACTTTGATTTCATTTTCCTGAACCTCTTCTGTTTAACCCTGATTCATGCTTATTATGATTCATCTTTGATTTCCTTTTTGTTCCTCATTGGTGCAGCTCTATCCAGGATCCAAGACACAGTTAGGATTTTCTTGGCAGTTTTCTTCTGGATGGGTCTGTTTTTCTGGGCATCTGCTTGGGACGGTAGGAATGGTGGTAAACGTAACAAGGGAACCCGCTTTAAATGATGAACACTCGAAACACTTGTTCAAACATTGATAAAGGGGGTAATTGTTCAGATATGTAATCCTACATGATATTAGTTCTGTCATCAAAATGTTCATCTTGAATTGATGACCTTTGCTTTTTAGTCGCCCAATTACTGTTTTAGATGCTCTAATTGGGATTTGGCTGTGACATTTGATATAGTAGAGGGTCTCTGTGTAGGTTCTCAGTTATTTCACCTGTTAAATGAATTGATGTAGGAGAAAGCAGGGTACATCAGTAAGGAATTTGTTTACACAGACCATTTGATTTGCTCATTATTTGAAGCTCGAGCTATTACAGACTTGCAGTAACTTTAAAGATGGATCTATAAATTAATATAGATTGTATGTATCTCTTGTAGCTAGGTGCATTTTCATATATGCTGGTACCTCTTACTTCATAGAAGTGATTTTTAAACGAATGAAAAGCAAAGCACTTTACTACTTGTAGTCTTATATGATGTAAATGTGAATTAAGTTTTAATGTATAAATCTTAGAAAAATCATTTTTTAAAGTGGTTAAAATGATTAAAATTTGAAAGTATTTTCAGATTTAATCTCTTACCATGTTTTTGACCAAGGTATAGGTTAGAATTAGGCCTGTCCACGGACACCCGTGACCCGGCGGGTTTGACGGGTCAAGGGTCATAGTGGGTTAGGGTTAGGGTCGAAGGCTTTGTGAAAGTCACCCGCCGGGTCCGACCCGTGGACAGGCCTAGTTAGAACGAATGGTAGATTTTGATCCTGTTTTGTAGGAGTGTAGTTTGATCCTGTATGGTAAAAGTCTGGTTGTGTTGTGGTTGTTGGTGGTTGTGATTTATTGGTGTTTGATAGTTGAGGCTTTGTGGGTTTTAATTCGGTTTGTTATATGCACAATTTTATATTGCCAAGTGTGTGTGGCTTCTTGTGTCGGTGAATTTTTCTTTTACTTATAAATAGCTTGTCAACATTGGCTTTTTGTATTGATAAAATATCTGTCAATTTTGCTTGCAAATAGCTTGTCGACATTGGATTTTTGTGCTGGTAAAATTTCCGTCGATTGAAAAATTGGTAGTGTAAGGGAGACCAATTTTTAGCGAAGTTGAGCATCCGTATTAGTTCGGGTTTCTTGAGTTTCTTAACCTCTTTTATCACATCCTCTCTCCTTAAAAACCCAATTTATTTTTTTACCCACATCCATAAAACCCCCTATTTGTCATTTATATACTTGTAAATAATAGCAGGACTGCATGAGTCTCACCTTCCCTTTTGTCCCACCAATTCCCACCCTCTCTCTCTCCTCCCTTCTCTCTATCTCCCTCTTTAATTTGGGTTTTTAGTTCCTATCAACTCAAAATTGGGTTTTTAAGACATGGTGGTGACTTCAACTCCTCAACTACTACACGGGACACCTCAAACTCTAAAGTTGCCTCCAATGACATGTTGTTTTTGTCGTTGTTGTTATAAAGCCAATCTCAAAATCAAAATAATATTTAAATGCAAACACTATGTTTCAGTTCGAAATCGAGTTGTCACATTAACAGTAATATACAATTATCGAATTCTTCTAAAAAACAAATTATCTACTTCTCCTCACAAGTGTCGATCCTTGTGACAAGCAAGCAACCTTACTACTAATAAGTGGCCTTTTCTGTAGTTTTTTTTTTACTTTCTTTCTTATGATTGTGTGTGATCATGTAACTATTATCAGAGGGACATTACATGAATAGTCAGACACGGATTTAGGGGTGGGCGGGCTTTATTGTAGCCCACCCCAAAAATCCAGAACATAATTATATTATGGTACTCTTTTAACAAAAAGAGCCAGTAGCCCAGTTGATTTTTAGCTATATTATGGTACTCTTTTAACAAAAAGATGGTACTCTTTTAACAAAAAGACACAGTAGCCCAATTGGTTTTTAGCTTATCAAGTTTTCAACTGATTCCAGCCTACCCTACTTTTAAATCCTGATTCCGTCACTGTGAACAGTCACAGTTGATTCTTGATTGATGTCCAAATTAAATGGATAGAATTTATTTTTTATAAAAGAAGAGCATATGAAGAAAGATCGGGCTTCTATGAATGAACCTATGCTATAATTTTGATCAATTACAGGCTCATGAGAATGTTTTTATCCTTTTTGACGAAGAAAAGTATTTCATTCGACCAAGTTTGAGTAATGGAAAAAAAAAGAAGGGGTTTCCTCAGCCGTTCCGTTATAGCATACATAGACCGCCACCCGCCTGCTACTTACATTCCCCAGGCTGAGCTTAGGCTTTGTTGGCTTCTTTATAAAAAAAAAAATCAATATAATGACTGTAAGAAATATTACCGGATTTTGTAGGATTAAGATCACGTAGTCCACGATCACGGTCTATTTTATGCTCCGTATCGGGTGATTGGTTGTGCCGAGTTATTTTATTATTTTTCTTAATAAATAGGGTAGTATTATAATTGATTTCAACCAATAAAAAAAGAGGGACTATAGAATGAATTATAAATGCGGACAAGATGATCCTTACCGGATTTTATAAGGGGCATGACCGTCAGGAATCTTTTTATCCCAAACACTCCGGAGAGGAGTATCAGAAAATTGAATTTAAAATGCCTTTTTATCTTTTTGGGACATAAAAGGGGACAGGTGGCAGGTAATCCTCAAAAGTTTGGTGGCTCCTCACAATTTCAGCATCTCAACTGATCCCATTTAACTCCCAAATCATAACCCCGTTAACATTTCAACCCCTCCCGGTCTTTTCGCTTCAGATAACCCCCAGGTTGAAGAAAAAAATCTCGAGCTACTTCAACGGTTCGTCCCCTTTTCTCCTCAATTTCTTACAATCCGAGGGTTGTTGGTGGATCCGTGTTGTCTGTTTACTGTTTTTTCCTCTCAATTTCTATTCTAATTTCAATTTTGTTTGTCGGTGTGGTGGTTGGGATTTTGCAGGGTGTACCAAAAATGGCGAATTCAGCTGAAAAGGAGGTTTTTTCAGTTGAGCTCTCTGCACCGCCGACCTGGAAGAAATTGGTATCTCTCTTTCTCTCTCTATCCACCTAATAAAGCGTTTTCCTTTTCTGATTGCAGTGATTTTTTTTTTTGGTTCGGCTTTTTGGGAAGTTGATTGACTTTACCTCCCGTGGTAATTTGAATCAATTTAAGTACTGTTTTCACTGATTTTCAGGTTTTTGTTTGGTTAATTCTTCAATGCGAATTGTCAATTTTGGTTTGTAGTTTTTTCGTAGTCTATGGATCGCTGGCTTTCGTTTCCCCCAAAACGTGGCCTAGGGTTTGTGGGTCTCTGTTCTGTTTTCTGCTTTAGGCTTGATAATCTTCTGATTGTTGATTTCTCGAACAAATTGACAATCGTTGGAGTTGTTAAAGAGTGTTTATGCTGGTCAATTGTTGATTTCTAATCGAAAATCAATGATCTGAGGATTGGGTTTAAACTTTGATGCTCAGAAATGTAAGAGTTAGATGAAGTAAGCTTTATTTTTGGCCAAGTTTTATAGTCTGTGGTAGACTATGAAAGCTTTAAAATCGCATCAAATGGTTCTGTTATCAGTTTCTATGGTAGTCCATTCAGTGTTGAGCAGGACAATCTTATGAATACCCGATGTTCTTTGGTGTAATATCTTCGGAAGATCATGTGGCCGTCTTTGGTATTCAACCATAAAGCATATGAAGTTGTTCCATTTTGCTAACTATATGTAACTCGAGTTTCAATGGGATGTACGCCGTAGAAGCTGTTAAAGGAAAGCTCAATTAGCTCGTATGGCCCGCCAATTGACTGGACAAACTAATGATTCAGGAGGAAATGTACTTTAGCTTCTCATTAATTATCCGATTGTAGTTCCTTCTTTGTGTAAGCATTGTGAGGTGTCTTATGTTTGGCCTTTAACTGCTTCAGCAACCTGGACCGTCACCTTTCCGGTGACAAATTTGCAACCATTACTGATATTTTTGCTCTCTTTATCTACCGAGTGTTGCTACATTATCTACTGACTGTTTAAATCTGTTGGCAACACGTACCGTCTACTTGTGTTTTCCCTAGATTCAGTTACTGTCTTAGTGATGATTTGATTACATTTGTTTTCTGCTTCTTGTATAGTACACCCCAAAGAGAGTTGGCACGCCTAGAAAGCCAGAGATTGTGTTTGTTGCTCCAACTGGGGAAGAGATTAGTACTCGAAAACAGCTAGAGCAATACCTAAAAGCACACCCTGGAAATCCCGCATTGTCGGATTTTGATTGGAGTACTGGCGAAACACCTAGAAGGTCAGCTAGAATTAGTGAAAAAGCTAAATCAACGCCACCGCCATCTGAAAGTGAGCCCTTAAAGAAACGTAGGAGAAAATCATCTACACCAAAAGATGGGAAGGAGAAAGAGGTTGCTGCTGACCAGCCTGATCACAAGGATGATACTGAAACGAAAAATGACGACAAACCAGCTGATAAGACAGAAGATTCAGAAATTCACGGTAAGACGGATGCTGAACTGAAACCGAATGCTGCTGAAAAGGAGGATAAGGATCATGGCACAATTTGTGAGGAGGATAAGGCTGACAGTGGGCTTGAGAAGAAAGAAAATGAAGAAATTCAGGGTAAGCCGGAAGCTGCTGAAAAGGATGATAAAGAGCAAGGTGTCCTTGGTGAGGAGGACAAGGTTGAGAGTGGGCTTGAAAGCCATCAAAAGGAAGATTCAGCTGTTCCCATGGAAGAAACTCCTGTTGAAGAAACAAAAGTCGCAAATGAGGAGGAAAACCAAACTGATGCAGACAGGACCAAGACTGAAGCTGCCAGTGCTGCAGAAACGGAAGAGAAGAAGAACAACATCTCTGAGAAGAAAATGGGATGTGAAGTGGAAGAAAAAGCAAATGATACCGACGCTGCCAATCAAGAATCTGCCGAAGATCCAGAAAAGGATTCAACTGATCAGAAAAATAACACAGAGGAGGCAGAGGTCAAGGAAATTGATAATGAAGCAGACAAAGGGCAGTTTAATGGAGTAGCACCTCCATCCGAACAAGTACAGAGCGAGCAGCTCAGTTCATCATCAGTGCAGGAATCCGACAAGGCAGGGATGGGGACTGAGAAGGTTATACCTCAACATCAAGCACGCTCTGCGGTTAGCTGTTAACTGATTCCCACTGTACCAACCTTCCATCAGGCCGTTGCATGACATATTTGTCGTAGCGATTGCTTTCAGACTCTTTAGCTCCCATGTAGTAGTAATGAATAATGAACACCAATATGTTCAGCCATGGTGTTTGCCTACTAATGTTGTAAGTTATGAGTGACCTTCTACAATGACCTGAGTTAGCTGTTGTCATTTTAAACTACTTGTGAGTTGTGACTAGAGATTTACTTGTATGATGATATGATCAGACTTAATCTAGGACTCATGTTACAGTGCCCCTGTGTTGTTACTTTGCCCTTGTTCCATCCATGTAAAAATATTGTTTTGCCTCAACTGCTCACTCAGATGCCTGTGTTTGGACTTAGATGCCTGAGTCCAAGTTAAACTTGTTTTAGATCCGAGTGGAACTCTAGCTGCTCAGCTTGTATAACAGCCATCAAGCACGTAACTAGGGGCGGACCGAGGTCCGCTCCAACCCGCCTCATTCTTTTTAAAAAAATAGTTAAAAAAAGGAAAAATTAATAAAAGATGCATTTTTATTAGAATAAAAGCATTGTTAATAAAAATTATGAATATATGAAAAATTTTGTCTATCTAGCCTACTCAAATTTTATTCTCTGGTTCCGTACTGACAGTGACTGAGATGAGAATGTTGTGTTGGATGAGTGGGCACATGAGATTTGACAAAATAAGAAACGAAGACATTAGGAGCAAGGTCGGAGTTGCGAGTATAGTGGACAAACTGCGGGGAGTCTAGATTGCGTTGATTTGGGCCCGTGCATAGTAGACCTTCTTCGGCTCCAGTTCGTCGGTGTGAGAGCTTGAATCTTGGCGATATCCGCAGGGGGAGAGGTAGACCGAAGAAGAGGTGCATTCGGACTGCTGAGGTATAAAGTTTTGGGCCTTGATGTTGTGTCCTTGTCCTTTGCTCTTTTCTGACTTCTACTCTCCTTCTTTTCTGATTCTGTTTCCCTTCTGTGAGACCTGCTTTCATGAAGTTCAAGTATCCTATTGTTTTGGGTCTATCGAAAACACTTTGTTCGGGAAAATAATGTGTACATCCCGACCCCTAGACCCTGCTTTTCGCGGGATATACTGAGTTATTGTTGTTGGTTCCGTACTGACCGTGATAATCATAAACCAGGATTATCGGATAAAAAATCATTAGGATTATCTAACAAATTTTAGATGGAAAAAAACTTGCTTATTCCATATTGTTGTCTCTACACACGCCAAGTGAGGTTCCATCTAAAAACAATTGACATTAGAAAGAGTAACCGACCAAGTTATATGATCAGACTTGTTTGTTCATCTTAAAAGCAATTGGGACTCTTTGGTTCTATTCACATTCTCTCACCAATCATCCTTGATCGATCATTATTATATGCTCAGCTAAAACCTACACAAATCACGGCGTTTCACGAAGTGGCAGCTCCGCCGCAGCCGCCTTACCGCCAGTAAGCTGGTCGAGGACAAGAACGAGGGCCATGGCGAAGGTGGCGTCAAAGCCGGGCTTGACTCAGAGGACAAAGACGTCCTTGTCGAGCACCACATTGGAGCAGGAGTCCACCTTCCGCCGGATCTCGGCCAGAGGCGCCCGGCTAGAGGCGTGGTAGACGGTGCAGCTGCGGTGTGCGAATGAACCCCCGATCTGGTACTCGTCGCCCGGAGGACTCAACATCTCGACGGTGACTTCAGAGGATCCGAGCATGGACGATCTCCGGACGCTGAAGATGGGGGTGGATGAACCGTCCTTGAACTCGCCGGCGTAGCCCTCCCACCTGTGGTGAAGACTCGGCCGCTGTTGAATTACATTTAAAGTAATTAGTTATTAAAATCAGGATGTTTAAAGGATAGATTTAAGCATCTCCAACATATGTTTGAGATTTAATCTCAACGTGAAAATAGGAGAAAAGGTGCATACATATATTCAGACTTCTGATTAGAAACTAAATTATTTCCCAAAACTAAATTATTGATATAAAATCTTTCTCAATTTGCTAAATGGTTTTTTCAATTAGCTCCGTTTGACAATAGGTAGCTTTTCGGAGTTGTTTTGATATTATATAGTTTCAAATGAAATAAAAATAAGATTTTAGTTTAATTAGCTTTCGAAATCTAAAATTTTCAACAACTACTCACACAAGCTTTTCGTAGCTTTTGGTTTTTTACTCACAAGTTTTCATCAGTTATCCTAACCGCTAGCTTTATCCAAATACCATACTAGCTTATTAACCTATATTTAACACAAATAATGCATTAGCTTCAGCTACCCCGTCAGCTTCAACTATCTATGAGCTACTTTTTTTTTTTGGTCAAACATAGCATATGTTAAACAGATATTATTTTTAGGGTCGATGTTTTATTTGGTAGAAAATCTTTCTCAATTAGGTTTCTTTTTATGCCGGATTAGAAAGAGTATCCTTTAACTTCAAGTAGATTTCCTATCCCAATGTAGAAGTTGATGAAAGAGAAAGCAAAATTAATCAACAACTTTCTCCATAGTTTAGGGAATGATTTGGGAATCATCTTAAAATCTACAAAGTGGATCTTTTAGAGTTCCATAGAAGTAAAATTGGTATCATTAATGAATATATTTAAAATAGATTTTATGTAGAATTATTCCAAAAATTGAAGTAGAGGTGCATTTTGAAAGACATATAATATGCAAGCAATTCAAAACAGCTTCAAACTAAAATACTTGAAGTTTCAAATATGTCTTAAAAATAAGAAATTGTCAAAATGGAAAATGCATTAGAGATAGACAAGGGATCATGTGGAACCTTGGGGCGGAGGGTGAAGAGACAGCGGCCGCGGGGGTCCATGAGCACGAGCTCTCGGTGGCCCCCGCTGTAGGAGTCGACGCGGAAGCTAGGCGAGGCGAGTGTCGGAGTCGTAGACGGAGAAGCCGTCACCGGGGAAGAAGAGAGATGTCTTCATGACGGTGAAGAGGGTGTCATCTTCACACTTCACTTCCTCTGCCTTTCCCATATATCCTTGTTTAAAGCAATAGAAGATGTTTTGTGTTGTGTTGTATACTTGTATGAATAATAATGTGTTGATTGTAGGAGTATAATTATATGTATATATACTACTCAAGTTCGTTACTTTACTTGTCATAGTTTCACAATGTCCTTTTTTTAATCAATACGGAATATTTTTTTTTTCCGTCTCGAGATTTTGGAAGATGTGAAATGAACCTCTCATATTGATAATATAAGGAATTCAAGCTTTGCATATAACTCGATGTGCTACTTCTCTAAATGTCAATTGATTTTATGATGAAACCCCACTAATCTTGTGTGTTTAACTTGATCATATAATCATATGGTATACTTCACTTTTTAGCATGTTTTTTAAAAACTAAAAACTATATAAAATAAAAAAAAATATTTTACAGTTTTTTTTTACTTTTTAGAAAACGCGTTAAAAAGTTAAATAACTTTAATATAAATACATGTCTTATATTTTTCACATTGAATATTATGTATTATAAATTACAAGATTAACATAAATATATAATCAAACTAAACTACAAATTTAGATCGATATTCTTGTAAGCGTTTGGAGAACTGAGTCCTTAACCGGATCTCAGAGGCCTACTCCTGTGTATATATCAATGAGTGAAAACCCTGAGGGTACAATCGTAACTGTACATGATATGGACACATATAAATAATATAATGCTAACATCCTCCCTCAGTCGCAGCTAGAGGTGAGCGAATAGCAAGACTGGAACGAAAAGAAGTAAAAAGAGGAGTAGGTAATCCTTTTGTGAAAATGTCCGCATACTGATGTGCGGAAGGGACATGAAGAACTTGGACCTGGCCTAGGGCGGCCTTCTCTGTGACGAAATGGATGTCAATCTCGATATGCTTCGTCCGCTGGTGCTGAACCGGGTTCGACGACAGATAAACAGCGGAGACATTGTCGTAGTAGACCAGTGTAGCCAATCGAAGGGGAACCCGGAGCTCGCAGAGAAGGTTGCGGAGCCAGCAGGTCTCAGCCACAGCGTTGGCAACACCACGATACTCAGCCTCGACACTCGAGCGGGAGATGGTGGCCTGACGCTTGGAGGACCACGAGACTAGATTGTCGCCAAGGTACACTGCGAAACCAGATGTGGAGCGGCGAGTTTCAGGACAACCCGCCCAGTCAGCGTCAGAATAGGCGATGAGAGAGTCAAAACTGCTACGACCGAGATGCAATCCCATGTCAGAGGTGCCCTTGATGTACCGGATTATCCTCTTGAGCGCCTGAAGATGGTGCTCGCGGGGATCATGCATGTATAAGCAGATCTGTTGGACGACGAAGGCAATGTCTGGCCTGGTGAATGTCAGATACTGGAGAGCACCGGCCAGCCTGCGGTAGGCTGTAGGATCCTCAACCTTAGGACTGGAGGCAGCGTCGAGCTTGGGCTTGCAGTCGACAGGGGTGGTGGCGGGCTTGCAAGACGTCATGTCGGCTTTGTCGACGATCTCAAGAGCATACTTTTGCTGATGAAGAAACGGTGCAGAAGGAGTGCGTGACACAGAGACGCCAAGGAAGTAGCTCAGGGAACCGAGATCAGTCATGACAAACTCTGAACGTAGCAAGGCCATCAGCCTAGCCAGGAGGGATGTAGAGGAAGCGGTGAGCACAATGTCATCAACGTACATGAGAAGATAGGCGGTGTCAGACCCTGAGTGGAACAGAAAGAGAGAGTGATCAGACTGACTGCCCTGAAATCCAATGCAGTGAGGTACGTGGCGAATCACTGATACCAAGCGCCTCGCGCCTGTTTCAACCCATAGAGAGACTTCCGGAGAAGGTAGACGTGAGATGGGCGGGTGCGATCATAGAAGCCTGGCGGCTGATGCATATACACAGTCTCCTGAAGGTTGTCGTGAAGGAAGGCATTCTTGACGTGAAGCTGATGGATAGACCAATCATTGGTAAGGGCGATACTCAGAACTGTGCGGATGGTAGCCGGTTTGACGACCGGGCTGAAAGTCTCATCACAGTCAACCCCGACCTCCTGCGACCTTCCGTTGACCACATGCAGTTAATGATATTAGTGTCCCGAGGCCTTGGAACGAGGTCCCATGTGCCGTTTTTAATAAGAGCACTAAACTCATCCATCATGGCGGCGTGCCAGTTCGGGTCCTGTAAGGCCTTGTGGGGTGATTTGGGGAGAGGGGATATGTCGGGGGATGGAGTGAGAAGGTTGTATTTGGGGTTAGGTTTGAAGATCCCGGACTGAGACCGGGTCTTCATGGATTGGGCAGGGGGTGCAAGCGGAGGCGGGGGTTAAGTAGGGCTACCTGGGGGGGGGGGGGGAAGGAGAGGGGCGTGGTTTGCAGCGGGCTGTGCTGCGGGCGCCGCCAGGGGAGGAGACCCCGCAGCATGGGGTGCTGCGCCCGCCGCCAATCAAAATGGGTGGGGGGTTCGTTTGCTACGGGCATTGTTCCGGATGAAGCTTGTTGAAATAGGTGGCGTATGAGGGGTGGGAATTCGTCAGAATTGGGTGGTGTGGATGGGTTGGGAACAACATGGGTGGGTGGTGTGGCGAAAGGGAAGGTCTGTTCGTCGAAAATCACATGGCGTGAAGTGACAACCCGACTGGTATCCAAGCGAAGACAACGGTAGCCTTGATGGTGTGGGGAGATGCCCAAGAAGACACATTTGGTGGAACGTGGAGATAGCTTGTGAGGGGCGGTGGCACTCATGTTGGGGAAACAAAGACATCCAAACACTCTAATGTGATCGTAGGAAGGGTAGCGCTTGTAGAGTGCCAAGGTCGGGATGGAGTTGTCAATGGCTTTGGATGGAAGGGTATTGTGGAGATAGGTGGCCATGTGAAGCGCCTCAACCCAAAAGGGGAGGGGAAGAGAGGCGTGATGTAGGAGTGTTCTAGTTTTGTCATTGAGAGTGCGGAGAATGTGTTCCGCTTTGCCATTTTGTGGAGAGGTTTGGGGGCAAGAGAAGCGGAGTGATATCCCATTTTGTTGACAAAATGAGCGGACAAAATTGTTGTCAAACTCTCCTCCCATGTCACACTGAATAGCCTTGATGGGCAAAGTAAATTAAGTGCAGACAAATGTGTGAAAATTGACAAGGTGACTTTGTGTTTCCGATTTTTGATGGAGGGGAAAAACCGAAACAAAATTGGTGAAATCATTAAGGACAACCAAATAGTATCGAAAGCCACTAGAACTTGAAATAGGAGATGTCCACAAATCACAATGTATAAGATCAAAAGGTGCGAATGTAATGGAATGAGAAATGCTAAAATGGAGACGCTTGCTCTTGGCGATTTCACAGGAAATGCAAACGCAGAGGCTTTATTACAAGAAATTAAATTGCTAGTGCGGAGACATTGAAGCACGTGGTCGCCAGGATGACCAAGACGAGCGTGCCACAAGTCAGAGCGATGGGCGACGAAGGCGGTGGAGGCGGTGGGAGACGTTTGGCAAGCAGTGGTGATGGGGTAGAGGTCGCATGATTGGGGTCCCCGTACGAAGATCCTTCACAAGAAAACCAAACGAGTCAAATTGGAAGCCACGTGATTATCGACGGTAAATTGACGAACAGAAATGAGGTTTTTAACCAGGTCAGGGGCAAGCAGGACTTTGTTGAGGCGAAGGGGTGGGGCATTGGGAAGGGTTGTGTTCCCGAACCGACAATTTTAAGAGATTCGCCGTTTCCGACAAAGACAGACGGTAAAGTGCTAGAATTAAAAACAGTGTGTAGGTTACCTGGAGCGTTCGTCATGTGAGAGGAGGCCCCGGTATCCATGTACCAGTTGTCGTCCGACTGCTGAAGTCCCATGGTGGAGAAAGCAGCGGAGAGGTTGGTGTGCATGGGGTTCGGTGGGGGCTGCTTTAAGACGCGTACATCGCCGGAGAAGGGGCCGGCTGCTGTGGCTGATGCTGGGGGAAGACCAAGCCTGTTGGGGGGTATCCCGCCCACGTCGGATAAGGGCAGGGCGGCGGAGCGGGGGACCAGGGCTGCTGCGGGTGCTGTGGGTACCAGCTCCCTAGCGGCGCCCGCGGCATGTTGCTGTGGCCGCGGCCGCGACGCCCACCGTTGTTGCCGCCTCTGTCGCGTCCTCCGCGCTGTTGGGGTGGTCTGGGTTGGGTTCGGGGAATTGGGTCCAGAGCTATGAAATCCTTGGAGGAAACAAGGACATGGGAAGGACCCTAGGGGCGTCCCTAACGGCTCTCCTCCCTAGAGAGCATGCTGCGAGCCACCATGAAAGTCGGAAGTGGCGCTGTGTTGCTGATCATGCCACCGACGACATCAAATTTGGTGGAGAGGCCGTTGATAAGTTGAAGGACAAGGCGTTCTTCGCTAACCTTGTGTCCAACATCGCCTAGTTGATCAACGATGGCTTTTATGGCGAGGCAGTAGTCAGAGACGGTGGAGAAGCTTTCTTGACGGGTGTTGATGAACTTACCCTCAAGATCCGCTGTCCTAGCGAATTGATTGTCATGGAAGAGGCCCTTTATGCGAAGCCAGACATCTCGAGCGGTGGAGTCTGGTTGGAGGACGGTAATCAGGACGTCCTCAGAGATGGTGGCATAGATCCATCCAAGAACGATGGAGTCAAGGCGGTTCCAGAGGGGCTCAGGGACATCAGTCGGACGACCAGAGCCGTCGATGTGGGTGATGACGTCGTGAGCCTTAAATGCGGTTTGGAAAAGCTCCGCCCATATGTGGTATTGGACCTTCTTGAGATCAAGGGTGAGGGGAATTTGATTTTTGATGTTGGTGACGGATTGAGCGGAGTGAAAGGGGTTTTGTGGTGGTGCTGGTGGTGGTGGTGGTGGTGGGGGGGGGGGGGGGGGGTTAGGGTTGGGTGGAGGTGGGTTAGGGTTAAGCAGGTTTCCATCCTCGACGGTAGACATCGAAAAGAAAGAGATGCGGCGGAAAAAGGGGGTGGGTGAGAGGCGGCGACGACTACAAGGAGATGGGCGGCGGTGGCGGTGGCTGGGGGTAGCGGCGGCAGGAAGGGGGTGCGGCGGCGGCAAAGGATCGTAGGTGTGAAACAAGGAAAAAATTAGGGTTTCACAAGGAGGCGTGATACCATGTAAGCGTTTGGAGAACTGAGTCCTTAACCGGATCTCAGAGACCTACTTCTGTATATATATCAATGGGTGAAAACCCTGAGGGTACAATCGTAACTGTACATGATATAGACACATATAAATAATATAATGCTAACAATTATTTTGTTATCAATAGTTATAAATTGTAGTTCCGCCGACTATAATTATTTCTCATTCGAAAATATGCTTTAGGTTCATCAATAGACAGAACTAATATAGGTAACCGAACCTAATAATTACCTTTCTATTGTGTTATTGCTTGACATATTATATAGTCGAGATCAATCCGTTGTTGAGGATGTGAAAGGAAAAAAAAAATCCGAATCTAGAACCTAATATATATAAGATTAGTAAACTTGGGTACATTGACGCATGATACACTCATACATACTCAAATGTTATTTATCTAAATACCAATTAGTAGCGAAAGAATTTCAACTATCAACAAAAATCTTTATTTACATTTCCATGGAGAATGTTGATTCAATTGAACATTCTATTTTTATATAGGTGTGGACCGTGGACTGTATTATTTGTTTCAGTTTATGATTAGTTTAGCAAAACAATTTCAACTTTTGTAAAAGATGAGATTATGTTCGATCTTGTTTTAGCCCAGCCCATTTTGGTTGTGTTTTTTTTTAAAAAAAAAAAAATTTTGGGTCAGCATTTTGATTGATAATTATTGCCCATATATATTATATATTTAGAAGGATTTGATTTGAATCCGTATTCTATATTCGTTGTGTCATTTCTCAAAATACACATCCTTTCCCCCTTTATATTAATTAATTAATTAATAGTGCATGTGGTGTACTATTATATAGTTACGAACTACGTACTTATTAGCTTATGACCTTGTATAAATATAAATATATAAATATATTACTAAATCAATTGACAACTTTTGATAAATGTGTCGCAAGTGATATATAAAGGGGAAAGCATGAATCGAAACTTGTGATTTAATTGGTGAGGGTACTTTAATTAAAGTCGCAATATATATTTGTTAATGCATTCATACGTACCTATAGTATATTATTTATATGGTATATGATACAAATTTAAACACAGGGAGCTCGTGATATGTATAAGATATATATACATACAATTTATATGAAATTTGGAATCATTCTTATCTTTCCTCGCAACTCAACCCCCTGAGCGGAGATCTCTTGCTTGATCTTGACTGACATACTTTTACATCTTTTTTTTTTTAATCCAACGGGGTTTAGCCCATAGTATTAATATATAAATTGAGAGTTTTAACACCGACTAAAGTCGGAATGTCCAACAAAGAGGAGGAGTGGTGGCTAAACTAAGAGCCCAGTTCGCCAGAGAGTCAGCTGCTTTATTCGCTTGTCTTCTACTATGGGTGATTCACGAGATAAAAATCTCGGTGTGGAGTAGTGTGGATTGTACTCCCTGGCCGGTGCGCAGGGCCTCACAGACTCTACTCGCATCGGTCTCCGCTAGAAGCCACGTTCATCCCGACTCCGAGGCAATATGCAGTCCATGGAAGATTGCCCAGAGCTCTGAAGTAGATGCCGAGCACACACAATAAAATATTAATATTTTTTTTAAATTTAATGCTTATTAGAAATAAATATTATTTCTTAAAAAATTAATATTTTATATAATTTTTAGAAAAAATTATAAAAAATAATACCAAGTATCGATACTGAACAAAAAATAGTACAATTTTTTGTGTTATATTGAAATTTCTTTGCAATTGAAAATGGTTTTTCTGTTCCTTTCTTTGCAATTTTTTGTGTTATAAAATTGAAATATCTGAGTTATAGATTTTAGATATTGCTTTGTTACTGTAGTCGATCGATTGAGCTTCTATGATTTCTTCTTGGTTATATTGATGTGGACGGGTGATGGGGTTGGAGACGAGGTTGATTTGAAGTCCTCGATCGTGGAATGGGTGTACATTGCTAATCGGGGATCGATGGGATCGAACCCGCCCCGTTGTCATCCCTATCATGGACCCAATTCCTTTACCCCCAGGCTAGAAATCCTGTTCATTGTTCTTTCTTTTCAGTTGGCTGTTTGACCTTACTTGTCATATGTGTTGTTTTCGAGTCAATTTGGATGCTTACAAATGAGATTATTGTTGTTGTCGTCGTCGTTGTCATTCACATTCTCATCATCGTCTAATAAAAATGGAAAAAATTCAAGTGCATCTCTTGTTGCCCTCTCAAGAGTCAAGATGAGAATTAAATGATTTAATGACTGCATATTGTCTTTTCAAATTTCAATGAAGTATTGCTTCCCAGAAGATGCTGATAATGTTGCATTGCAGGGCAACGAAGCAAAATATTTCCTTGATATCTAGCGATATCAAACACAGATATCAGATATACCAAACACATCAATAGCAAACGGGCCAAGGATTTCCTTTGAGGGTCGTGTGGAAACTTTTTGAGAACCATTGCAACTTCTATTGTACGGTATATGATTGTTAAATTAGCCTACGTAAGTTTAGGTGTCATTCAAGGTGTGGGGTAGATTTTCGAACTGCTTCTTGTGTTCAATTTCTATCCAATGCACTCAAGGCAAGCCTAAAGTAGAGCCAACGACAAATCCACAACCGAGCCCAGCTCACAACCATTAGGAAACCATTCCGAACCTTCCTGATGATGAGTTGTACAGACATGTATATTCCTATTGTTAAATAACGGTGGGTCATATACGACGTAGGGGGGGCAACGTATTAGGATTGGGCCTATTTCTGTATTGGGCTATGTTAGCTCGGTTTTATACAATAGGCCCAACTCTTTCTCTTCATTGTATAAAGCTACAGAACCAATGTTCTGAAACTCAATCAATTCATTCAACACATTTCATTCCCTCTCTTTCTCTCTCGTTTCTGTTCGTTCAAGAACACAAAAGTTGTTACAACTGAAAATCCTTCATGGTATCAGAGCTAGATCTCTGATTCTTGAAGCATTCATCGGAGATCGAGGAAGAACAGATTACTTCAATTCACTCGGATCTGTTGCTTCCCAGCTGCAACAATGGCAAACAATGAAGTTCCAATTGTTCCTGCAATTGCACCGATTATCGATCACAACGATCCTCTATTTCTCCATCCAAGTGATAATCCGGGATTGATGCTTGTCACGCCGGCGTTTGATGGCCGAAACTTTGGCGAGTGGAGGCGTTCAATTTTGATCGCCTTGTCGGCAAAGAACAAGCTCGAGTTCTTGAATGGAGATGCAACACAACCAGATCCAGGGACGCCGAGATTTCAGATATGGAAGAGGTGCAATGACATGGTCATTGCCTGGATTTTGAACAGCGTTAGCGCCGAGATCAAACGAAGCGTGATCTATAACGAATCTGCTCAAGCGATCTGGCGCGCTTTGGAATCAAGGTTCGGAAAGCTTGGAGGTACGCAACTGTTCTCGATTAAACGCGAGATTAGTCGAGCAGAGCAAGGTACCACTCCCTTTTCCACCTATTTCACTAAGATCAAGGGGTTATGGGATGAATTAGATAGTGCTCGCAAGCTACCTGTGTGTACATGTGGTGCTGCTAGTGAAATGGTTAAGTTTGCTGAAACTGAAAGGCTAATTGAGCTCCTTATGGGCTTGAATGATTCGTTTCTGAATGCTAGAGGTTCAATTCTTATGATGGATCCCTTGCCTAACATAGATCGTGTGTATTCCCTCATGACTGAAGAGGAGAATCAAAGGGAGACTAAGCACAACACTGGCTCTGTTGATGGACTGTCGTCTCATGTTAGTGCTCAGTCCTCTCCCAAAGCAGGATCGATTGCAGGAGATGGAGTGTCCATGTATCTCAAGTCACAAGGATCTACAAAGAACAATGGTGTTCAATCTTCTAGCAGCTCGCAGGGCAACACACAGAGAGGATCTTCTTCTTCAGAGAGGAAGCCCTTGTTCTGCACAAATTGCAGGAAAACCAATCACACAGTTGACAGATGCTTCTTCTTGATTGGTTTCCCTGCAGGCTATGGCAAAGATAAAGACAAGAAACCGGCTGGTGATGGCAAGTTTGCAGGGCAGGTCTCTCAAACCTCACCTTCAGACTTCTCTCCATCTCAGCTAGCTCAGATTATGAGTTTGCTTCAAAACGCTGGAGTTGGTTCACAAAGCAAGCAACCATCTGCAGACGACTTTGCTGGCTTTTCAGGTAGCTCCTTGTCATCTCAAATACTCAATGGAGTCACCTGGATTGTGGATAGTGGGGCAAGTGGCCACATGTGTGGAGAGGCTTCCATGTTCACGTCCTTGTACTCCCTGTCCCATCCTTTTGTGGTCACATTACCCACTGCTCAAACTACAACTGTCACCAAGGCTGGGACAGTTGAGGTTATGAAGGGCTTGAAACTGGACAATGTTTTGCTTATTCCCAGTTTCAAATGTAATCCGATCTTAGTGGGCAAATTGATCAAAGACCTACAGTGCTTTGTTTTGTTCACTCCAAAAGGGTGTTTTGTGCAGGGTCCTTTGATGAAGGGTACTTTGAAGATTGGAGAATGCATTAGAGATCTGTTTCTTTTGCAATCTTCCACCAGTCAACCATCAGATTTCAGTTCTGTTAGGCATAAGTGTGCAGCTGCAATGGATGCTGAAGTATGTCACAAAAGGTTGGGTCACTTGCCAACTTATAAACTTCAACAATTTCCTTTTATTTCCATGGATTTTAATTGTAATAAGAGCATTCAAGCATGTGATGTGTGTGCTAAGGCTCGGCAAACTAGACTCCCATTTCCAGAGAGCAGTATTTCTACTATGAATTGCTTTGATTTGGTTCATTGTGATGTATGGGGTCCATACAACACTCCAACTCGTGATGCCAACAGGTTCTTCATCACCTTGGTGGATGATTTTAGTAGATTTACATGGGTTAAGCTATTGCCCAAGAAGGGATTTGCCTTCACTGTCATCCAACAGTTCATGGCTTTTGTTGAAAGGCAATTTGGCAAGCATGTTAAAGTTCTTAGGACTGATAATGCCTATGCGTTAGGGTGCACTCATGAGTACTCTAAGTGGTTGTTAGACAAGGGAGTGATTCACCAAACCTCTTGTGTGGCCACACCCCAGCAGAATGGGGTTGTAGAAAGGAAGCACAGACATCTCCTAGAGGTGGCTAGGGGACTGATGTTTGAGTCTAATTTGCCTAAGAGATACTGGGGAGATAGTGTGCTTATGGCAGCCCACTTGATCAACAGATTGCCAAGTAAGGTCATTCACAACAAAACTCCTTTTGAGATTTTGTTTTCTAAGCAACCAAATTATACTGATTTGAGATGCTTTGGGAGCCTGTGTTTTGTATCCACTCTAAGTCATGGAAGAGATAAGTTTTCACCCCATGCCATTCCATGTGTGTTGTTGGGTTATCCAGTGGGTAAGAAAGGATATACAGTTCTTCAACTGGACTCCAAGACAGTGTTGACTTCTAGGGATGTCCATTTCCAGGAAAGAATCTTTCCTTATAAAACCATGTCCCACCATCCATCCTCTGATGATTTTCCCTCTTTCACCATTCATGGGGACCATGAAGCTGTGTTTGATGAGGCTGTTCCTCCCACTGTCACAACCTCAGCTCCTCCCACTGTCATTACCCAAAGTGTTCCTGCTAGGAGGTCTAGCAGAGTTCATAGACCTCCCACTTTTCTAAATGATTACGTGTGTGGTTCAGCTTGTGCTTCCCCCTTCAGTTGCCGTCACACGCTTACCTCCACAGTTCAGTTCCCCTCAGTTGATTTGCCTCTCACCTCTTTGCCAGATTCAGAACCTCCTTCTTACAAGGAAGCTTGCAAGTTTCAGGTTTGGCAAGATGCAATGAATGATGAGTTCAAAGCTCTTGATGCAAACCACACATGGTCTCTTGTTCCTCTTCTAAAGGGAAAGAAAGCCATAGGCGGTCGTTGGGTTTACAAAGTCAAGAGACGTGCAGATGGCAGCTTAGAGAGATACAAGGCTCGGTTGGTGGTGAAAGGCTTTACCCAAAAAGAAGGGGTCGATTATACAAAAACTTTCTCCCATGTAGTCAAAATGACTACTGTTCGTGCTCTAATCTCTGTAGCTCTCAAGAAAGATTGGAAAATCCTTCAACTAGACGTAAATAACGCTTTCCTCCATGGGCGCTTGGATGAGGAGGTTTATATGAAAGTTCCTCCAGGATTGACAGTGGATGGTTCCCATATGGTATGTCGATTACAAAGATCTCTCTACGGCCTTAAACAGGCTTCGAGACAATGGCATGCCAGGTTGTCTATTGCTCTGAAAGCTAGGGGTTACACCCAATCGAAGAATGATTACTCATTGTTCTACAGACAGCAAGCATCTGGGATTGTATTTGTTGGAGTTTATGTCGACGACTTGTTGCTCACAAACAGTGATGCAGCTGAATTGTTGGCCATCAAAACCTTTCTTCACAATGAATTCAGAATAAAAGATTTGGGAGACCTACATTTCTTCCTTGGAATCGAATTTGTCCGTTCCAAAGGTGAGATTGTCCTCACGCAGCGCCGTTTCATCACTGAATTGCTTCATGATTTTCCTTGCAATGGTCCCAAAGTGGTGAGTCCTCTTGATCCTCAGCTCCGCCTTTCTCCAACAGATGGAAAGTTATTAGAGGATCCCACTTTTTACCGAAAGTTAGTTGGGAAACTGAATTTTTTGGTTCATACCCGTCCCGATCTGGCTTTTTCCGTTCAGTTACTCAGCCAATTTATGCAGTCGCCTACGGATGCTCATCTTTCCGCTGCTTTCCATGTTCTTCGCTATCTCAAAGGTTCAATTTCAAAGGGCTTGTTGTTCACTGGTTCTCCAGACTTCAAGCTTCAAGCATTTTGCGACGCAGATTGGGCAAGTTGCCCGTTTTCAAGACGATCCATTAGTGGATATTTGGTTTTTTTGGGTTCCAATTTGATTTCCTGGAAATCGAAAAAGCAAGTGTCTGTCTCTCTAAGCTCAGCTGAAGCAGAATATCGATCCATCAGGAGAGTTTGTATGGAGATTGCTTGGTTGTCTCGTCTTTTCACAGAGCTTGGCGTCCCTCACATCGCTTCGATTCCGATTCGATGCGACAATCAGGCTGCCATCTACATCACCAGGAATCCGGTTTTCCACGAGCGCGCCAAGCACATCTCCCTCGATTGTCACTTTGCCAGAGAAAAGTTTCTTGAAGGGTTGATTACTCTGTCTCACATTTCAACTCGGGAACAGCTTGCTGATTTTCTAACCAAAAATGTCGCCGGAATCCGCCTGCTTCCGCTTCTTCGCAAGATCGGCGTTGTTGACACGCCGGCTAGATCTTGAGGGAGGGTATTAGGATTGGGCCTATTTCTGTATTGGGCTATGTTAGCTCGGTTTTATACAACAGGCCCAACTCTTTCTCTTCATTGTATAAAGCTACAGAACCAATGTTCTGAAACTCAATCAATTCATTCAACACATTTCATTCCCTCTCTTTCTCTCTCATTTCTGTTCGTTCAAGAACACAAAAGTTGTTACAACTGAAAATCCTTCACAACGCACGCCCAAGCGCAACACGCGCACCAACCAAGCCGAACACACAAGCCGAGTGAGGTTCCATCCTAAAACCAATTGGTGTTCAGGTGGGGTAGCCCACCGGCTTATATACAAGGTTTGGATTCAATTTTTAATCAATGTGAGATCCTTATTCCACAACTCAACTTATATTAACAAAAATAATACAATATTTTCCACCATCACAATGATGCCTAAAAATCCATATCCTAGAAGATTGTTTCATTTGTTTGGTTCAAGACCGCTTTTTATAGCACATCCCTACAACCCTTAAAAACCCTATTTTTTACATAACAGTATAGCATAACATAAGACGTGGCATAATCATCCATCCATAAGCATTAACGCATATCAAAGTCCAACTCAGATCGATAACTAGGGGTCGTGTGCAAAGGCGCACATGTACATGTACTAGTACCCTCAGGCCCACTTATGCGTTTTATTTAGGGACAATTAGTTATATATCCTTCCAAATTTGCTCAATTGTCTATATATCCCTTAAAATTTTAAAATAGTTTATTTATCCTCAAATAGTAAAAAAAATTATTTATATATCCAAATGTCATTTTCTTCCTATAAATTATAATTAAAAATAACTCATTAAATCTAAAATACCAATTCTAACCTTCAATTAAAGAAAGAAAAATAGAAAAACAAAATACAAAACCAGAAAACCTTTGAATTGAATTACAAGACCAGAAAACCTTTGAATTGAATTTAGTACGTAGGATCACTAATTTTATTCTTTGCAAATCCAAATGGAAATAACAAGAATCTCATCTCATCTCATGTGCCCGCAATCCTTCTTCGCCTGGTTCCCGTCATCCTAGCAGTTCATCCAAATCCCGCTGCCTCCTCATCACCCTCAATTCGACCCCGCTATTGCCGCTAGGGCTCACCGAGGATGACGACGGGTAGTAAGGGTCGCCACCGCTGCCCAAGTAGAGGTGGTGGTGGTGGTGGAGAAAGGGCGGCGAGTGATGGTGGTGGACTTGGACGTACTGTTGCCATAATTCGAACCCCTTCTGGTAGATCTCTTCGTTCAAGTAGAGGAGGAGCCCTCCGGGCTAGATGGGGTTCGGCGCCCAGTTAGGGTTGTTGATGGCGGTGGTGGCGGTGTTAGCGGGGGGAGGTGGGTCCAGAGCGTCTCAGATGTTGCCGGTACCGGTACTACTGCCAAGAAAGAAGAAGCTGGCCATGATTCGCAGTCGATTGCAGCTGCCGATGACCTGGATTTGGGGTGTAACTCAGATAATCAAGCTAAATTGCAAAAAAAAGAAAGAAAGATTGATAGAATAGTTGGGATAAGAAAGAAACTTAACCTAATTTAAGCCATAGACGAGTAGAAGAAATGTCGAGCAAGATGAACAAGATTGATTGAAATCTCTACGTACTGGTGAAATGTACAAGAGATAAGTTAAATGATAGGATTAAAGATAGTTTCTTTAAATGAAGGATAGGATAGATATTATGGAATTTTTTTTGATAATTTTAATTATATTTTATTAAAGAAAACACAATTTGGATTAGAAAATAATTGTTTTATTATTTGAGGGATAAATAACCGATTTAAAAGATTTCAAGGATATACAACTAATTGGATAATTTTGGAGGGATATATACATAATTTTCCCTTTTATGTATATACAGTTTTTAAAAAAAATTGAACGCCGGCCCACTTATGAAAATCAGGTAAGGAACCCAGAACACCCAATTTCACCCCAATCACGCCCAATTTCAAGCGTCTGAACTCCGATTTCGCCAGTCGCCGGGGCCAATCGCACCGATTCTCCAAGGTCGCCACTCACCACTCGCGCCTATTCTATTGCCGACTGCCAGGGCACCACTCGCGCCGATTCTAAGAAATCGAGGTTGTCAATCATCAACTGTAAGTTCGTTGTCGTTTCCGAATTTTGATTTCAATAGGCTAGGGTTATTTATCTCATTTTCTGCAATAGGCTAGGGTTCTAAGGTTTTAATTTTTGCAAATACCTAAGCTATGTTGGCTGCTGCTCTGCTGCGTGTAAATATTATGCATATATAGTCATTCAATTGAACTTTGTTTACTGTAAAGTGCAAACAAAACCTTAGATGAGCCTTAATTAGAGGTTGTTTGGTGTTGCGTACAATGTTCTGAGGTCTTAGTAGTTGTGTGGCTATTCAGTGCTACGTGCTAAGGCCTTTGTTTACTGCTGTGTGCTATTGCTTATGTAAGATGCTATTATCATAATACATTTAATGAGTGATATTTTGTTTTGTAATTCTATGTTCGTTTTGTTATTATTGAAAAATAGTAAAGGCCCCTTTTGAAATCTCGTCTCAGGCATTGAAAATGTCAGGGCCGCTGCTGTTCTCCCGTTTATTCTAAACTTGCTTCTGCTCATTTTGAATTCCTAATGGCTGCCAACGTTCTTCAGAGGCCTCTGGTCGGTAATGCTCGAGCCACACTTGCTGGTTTTCGAGAACGACCCATGCGACAACATTCTACAGGTCAGGTAATAGCAGCTCGGATCTTCCCTTCAGACAAGGCTGTTTTCTTCTTCATTAGTGCTCCGGACGGAAGCGATGCAGCTGCAGTTGCAACTACATGCATAGGGCTTTGCAAAGATGAAACTGTGGAACACTATCAGCTGTGTGCATTTTACATGTGTGCACTTGCTACTCTTATGCCAAGTGTTCTCCCGGTTGCCTGAAATGTCATGCGAAACATGGGACTAACGATCCGTGAGATACGGATGAACCGAATTGGAGAGCTTGGGGCCGAAGAACCAGATGAGATTCCGGACACTTTGAACCTAACTGTCATGATCGGCCAACTAGTCTTCTTGTTATACATGAATATCAACCCGTCAAGCTATGACACCTACATGATCAAGAGGGTGACAGACATGAAAGCGATGGTCGGCATCTATGGATCACTCTATGCTGAATCAGATGCTAGTGAGGTTGTTTTGGCAGTGGAGAAAGCTGGAAGGATCAGGCAGACACTGGGAGCTCAGCATGAGCTCAGAAACATTGTGCTGGGTTCAATGATCATCACAGCCAACCAACCTGCTCACCCAGCATCTCAGATGTTTAGTTACATCTGCAACATGCTCAGTTGGACTGAGATGTCATCAATTCTGTTCATCTACCAGACTCTCTGTCAAACAAATTCCCCGGTTCTGAGAGACATGAGGGTGCGAGATGAGGTTAAGAATCTGTATTATGCGTTCCAGGCCATCATGGGAACCCAGACTCCTCAATATTTCAGGATTCAGCAAGGATATCAAGTGGTAAATGTGATTGAGACATCTAAGTTCCCCATTCTCACTGCGGTTTCCAAGGAGATACGTGTGGCCCAGCAACCTTCGGCAAACAACTTCATCACCTCGCTTAGCTCAGAGAATCCTGTTGTTAATGATCTGGCTAGAATGCATACAGCCTACATGGCAGGCTTTGTTAGACAGGCTGGAAGACCCTACCTACCTCAGTTACCTTTACAGCACTGAAGACATAATGGAGGCTGAGGGCCCTGTGGCTGCGAATGCGGAGACTTGATTCTTGCCATCGGGCAAGGTAGCTGGAGGATCTAGGTTGGTATTCTTGTTCTTGGTTTTCAATACTCGTCCTGTCATTTATTAGTTGTTTGGTTGTCTTTCGTAGTCCTCCTGATGATGTGCTTTTCAGCACCTTTTGTCTACAACCTTTTGATCATCAGGAGGTTCCAGTTTAGGTCCATACTGGGATATGGTTTATCGGTATAAGCAGTCTTTTTGGTTAGTTCAGTGGGATCAGACCTAGCAATATCATCATTTCTATTCTGTTTTTTAGTCTCGTGTTAAACTGGCAATTTAAAGTCGGCATTTGATGCAAATACTAGTTAAAGTCACTGCACAAAATGCCCATTCAAAGTCAGCTGCAAATACAAGTTAAAGTCAGCATTTGAAGAACGGGAAATCATTACTGTAACACAGATAATGGGAAATGATTAAGAACCAGCCAGCAAGCAAGCTTGATTTAGCACTTATGCAACATTACAAACAAGCAAGCTTTTAAAATTCAATATCCATCAAAATGATTAAGAATCAGCAACAATTCAGCACATAGTATACTCCCTTAAATTCGTCTGTATACCCCCTGAAATTGCAAGGTAGCTAGAGAACACAAAAATCATCTGTATACTCCCTGAAATTCGTTTGCATTCTCCCTAAAAATTCATGGCAAGATAGAAAGGGATACATGAATCCTATACTAGTGTATATATTATTAATATGTGTATTTAATTTAATTCTTTCAATTGAGCGAGAATGAGCGATATTACCTAGAGGAAAAAATAGAAAATTCAGCATCTCTATGTCCGCTCTTTCGTCGATATTTTGTGCTGACAAACAGACTGTTGATATTAGACCTCGATTCAATCTAAAAGAAGAGTTTACAATCCAAAAAGAATGCTGACAACTAGAGGATTTCTAATTATTTGCAACAACAAGAAGAACATTAAGCAAGAACTCAATGCTAATTAACAACTAGTAGAATCCAATTTATACATAAACCGCAAGAGGAACCACACTACTGACTTTTCTATAGGCCTAGCAAATACATAAACCGCAAGAGGGATATTGGAATTTTCGATCGTTTCGATTGAATGAGCTTCAAAGTTCAAGAAGCATCATCGATTGAGTGGCCATGAAAATCGATTGAGCGAGGACGAAATTGAAGAGGTGGCGTTGAATTCAGCATCTTCGTCATCGATTGAACGGCCATTGTTGCTGATCTAAAAGAAGGGCTAGGGTTACTTTGGACTGCCCGTGGACATTTGATTAATTTAGACTGTTAAGTGGACATTTGATTAATTGAGTTAGGAAATTGGGCCTCCTCTTTTGATTTCAAGTTAAATCAACCATTAATCAGTTACTTTAATCCTCCACTTTTTCAGTTACTGAATAATCAATTTCACCAGAAATATATATAGCAGCTTCTTGTACCGTTAATTTGTTGTTAAAGGTGTTGCAGGTCATCAGTTCGCATCAGCCAAACTATAGTAAAAGTGGCTATCTACAGATTAATGGTACAAGAACTATCGATCTAACTTGTAAGCCACAAGTCCTCTTCAACTAAGATAAGTCCTCAATGAGTATGTATGTATATCTATCCCAGTTTCACTACATTCACAATGTCATTATAAATATAATCTTCATCAGAGCAGGAAATAAAATGGATCTAAATCTCCAAAAAGCATATATCAATTAGATCAATCCAGAAGCATTAGCACAAACAAATGGTGTGCAATTACCAGAAAATTACCAAAATTCAAGGGAAATAAAAAATTAAACAAAAATGCAATATATTACACAAGTCCAAGATAAGAGTAAGACTAAATTTTACCATAAGATTTGAGAAAACCAAGAACAAATTGACCAGATTGGAAGCTACAGAGGAGGGTTTGGAGTTGTTACAAGTGAGAGAATTTTATTCAACATCTAGCCGGTAAAACACACCAATCTTCACAAACATTGATATATTGCATTACATATTACTCCAAGTAAAGTAAACAGGGGAAACGTAACTGATGGAGGGATAAATTGACCCGATAAATCTCTATTTAGCGCCTCCTCATCAGATGCGGCATGATGAACACTTGCACTTTGAGGATCAACCTGCATACCCAGCGATAATTCTTCTCCCAAAAGATGAAGTATCCCCAAACTGACGCAACAAACATCCCAAACCCAAATCCCATCAAAACAATCTCCCACACATCCAAACTTGTAGATTCACCGTTGTTTCCTTCATGTGCTACTGTATTCGGCACTTCAACCTGTTTTCCGCACTTGTTTGTCAAAGGCGCACCACACAACCCAGGATTCCCAAGATAGGAATCGTTTGAGAATGTATCCAACTGCTTGCCTGTTGGAATTGGGCCAACTAGATGATTATCGGAGACATTGAAGAATTCAAGATAGTTAAGATTTACCAACTCGTTGGGAATTTTGCCGTCTAGCTCGTTGAAAGACATGTCTAAAGATTCCAACATGTTCAATTTGCCCAGAGATGGTGGGATGTGACCAGTGAAGTTGTTGTGAGCTAGGTTTAACCACCGGAGGGAGACAAGATCTCCAATCGCATTGGGGATGGAACCTTCCAACCTATTCCTTGAGGCGTCTATTAATACCAAGGTCTTCAAGATTTGATCAAGTTGATGATTGAATCCTTTGAACCACGCATTCATTGAATCTTCATAACTATAAAAATCATTATTTTCATCTATAAAATGATGGGCACCCATGTATAGAGTCGATGGGTCTTTGTCACTGTTATTTACCTCAGTCATGGCCTTCATACTCATTAAAAAACCACCAGGTAGGCCACTGGTGAAATCATTACTTGAGATGTCGAGAATTCTCAACTTCAGGAATGAGCTTGTCGTATTGGAGCTCATTAGAGAACCCTGCAAATTATTCGAGCCTAGGATAAGCCCCTCGAGATTGGGAAGAACACCTAACCAGTGAGGGAAGGTACCAATGAGGTTGTTGTTACTAAGATCAATAAACTGCAGATACATGCAGTTACTCAAAGATTTTGGTATTGGCCCTTCCAGTCGGTTGCCATTCAACCGGAAATCACTCAACATTTTACAATCTTCAAAGATAGTGGAGGGGATTATACCTTGAAGTTGATTGTGGCTTAGATCTAGGACACTTATTTGCGAATTTATAAGGGACCCAAAGCAGTCTGGAATGTTTCCAGTCAAGTTATTCTGAGAAATGTCAAGTATGTGAAAATAAGTAAAATGACATAAAGAAGAAGGAATCTCTCCACTAAACTGATTGTTTGAAGCGTAGAACACAGTTTCGACACTTGTCTCCCTCGTCCCTTTCCATTGAAGATGCTCCAATCCACCGGTTAGGGAGTTGTAAGAAAAGTCCAAGACTTCTAACGAAATCGTACTATTTCCCTGAAACCATTTAGGTACATGGCCATGGATGTCATTTTTAGAGAGGTCCAATATTACAAGATTTTCCTGGTCTCTTAAGAAGATCGGAAATTGGACAAGGTTGCAGTAGGAAAGTTTTACAGACGACAAACTTGGCCATGAGGAAATGGATTCTGCACCTATGTCATCGATGAAGGAGATATTATTATGAGATAAAGAGAACTCACTCAGATTCTGGAGGCGATGGAGCTTGCTGAGCAGGATGGTTGCAGTCAAGTTGTTCCCTCCAAGGGATAGAACTTGGAGGTTGCGGAGCTCAAAGATGGCTTCTGGGATTTGTCCTCGGAGCTGGTTATTATCTGCTCGAAACTCAGATAGTGCCGAGGGAGTAGAGCTGTTAGTGATGGCGAATTGATCTATCCCCGTGAATAGATTCTCCTCCAAGGTTAAGGACCACAGTGATGGCAGAGTGAAAAGCCATGCCGGTATGGTTCCGGTGAATCCGGTGATGCTGTTGAAGTCCAAGGCGATAATTGACAATCTTGCTAGAACAACCGTGTTCATCGTTCCTGGTAGGGAGCCAGAAAGTTTGTTGCCACCACCAAGATCAATCTCCTCTGTCACGTTCCAAATCCAACCAGGAATACCCCCATGAAATCCACATCCCCGTATGACGAATGATATCAAAGAGGAGTTGGATGAATCTCCAATCGAATCTGGCAATTTGCCCGTGAAGTTGTAGTAAGACAAGTCGACTACCTTGAGTGGACTTGTCCACTTCACCGCAAATGCCGAGAAGTCAGCATGCAACTCGGAGTTGAATTCCAGGTTGAGAACGCGCAACTTTGGCAAGCTGAGAACGTCGGCCGCTAGGAACTCCCCTTGTATTCCACAACTCCCCAATTTGAGAGATGTCAGCTTGGAGAGGTTTGCAATCATAGGAGGCAGATCGGTGTTGATCAACACAGAAGAGAGATGGAGCTCTCTTAGATGGGTAAGGTTGGCGATGACAGTCTTGAAGTTGGGCATCTCTAATGCCTCATAATCATATGAGAGATCAAGAGTAGTTAGGCTAGAGAGCCAGCCGATTTCCGGTGGAACTTGTCCATTGAACCCGGAGTAGGAGAGATTCAGGTAAGTAAGGTCAGAAAGACGGCCAAAACCCGATGGTATCGATGACCAAAAGAAGTAGTTGGAAGAGAGGTCGATGTGGCGCAATCGGCGAAGACTAAACAAGGTATTGTTAGAGGGGAAGCTTCCGCTGAGGAGGCTATCCCTGAGTTGGAGCTCAGTCACGTGACCAGTTAAGGGGTCGCACGTGACTCCGTCCCATTGGCAGCAATCTCTAATTCCACTCTTCCATGAAAGAGTCGTTGCACAATTGTCTCCAAGATCACAGTCGGAATTTTGGATGGTGAAGGAGGCCTTGAATGAGAGCAAAGCATGGCGCTCATTGTCATGGCAAAGCGGCTGGACGGAGGAGGATCCAGCTGCATAACCAAGGGAAACGACTAAGGAAAGGGCGACGAGTATTACGTGGTGGATCGTCAAAGAGTACATGTTCATGGAATAGTACGTTTTTCACTAATTAAGACAGGGAGTGGTTTGAGTTTTTCAGAATTTCTTAAGTGACTATATATATAATCAAAAGATTGGGAATTGGTTTGTGTTTTCTAATGAAATTTCTAATGGGATATTGTGCACAAAGTCTTTGGTATTATTTGCAGACTTCTCTGTAGGTCGTACTGAAATTTGTAATGGGATCGTGTCATCTTTCACAAATGAAAGCCGCCGTGTGGTTAATTGATGGCCAACCTCTTGTCAACCGCGTGATACCCCATCTTCGGAGTTGATTCCACCCACCTTCTACAACTCTTCCTACCCTTCCTACTACAATTTTTTTTTTTAATATTTATTTAATCTTAAAAAAAATAAAATAAAAATTATATTTATAACCTTTTCAAGATTAAATAAATGTTAAATATTTTTGTGATATAGGAAGTGGAGTAGGAAAAATGTTGTAGGAGATCTTGACTGTGATTCCACACATCCTAAACAACAGATTAGGAATGTCTTTGTTGTAAACAGAAACAAAGCCATTGTCCCACTCCAGCATAGTGATACTTCATGGGAGACGATTCTTCATAAAGGCAATCATATTTTGATAACTAAGCAGCACCGAGGAAGAAAAATCGAGGTAATCATGGGGAAGTAGATATTCCATTAGCAGTGCAAGTTTTATAAAGGCCGTTGGGTTTGCAAAAAATAGTCCTCATCTTCTACAAGAACAGCTTGTGTATGCAAAAGGTGTAAGATCACGAGATTGATTGTAATGTCCTCCTTGAAGGTTTTCATTCATTGATAAACATATATATAGGTTACAAAGGTATTGAGCCTTATTGGGCTTCGAACCCACTATACATGAGGAGACCTATGTAATCTATCAAACCCCCGCAGTCGAAACGGGAGGGGTTCGCACAGTGAGACTGGAACGAAAATCAATGAACAATTGTCTAGCTAAACCCTTGGTGAATATATTAGCGTACTGATAAGAGGACGGGACATGTAGAACGCGGACATGTCTAATGACAACCTTGTCCCTGACGAAGTGGAGATCAAGCTCAATGTGCTTCGTGCGTTGATGCTGGACTGGGTTGCTAGCTAGATAGACGGCGGAGACGTTGTCAGTGTAGGCGAGAGTGACCTTCTGAAGAGGGCAGCAGAGCTCAAGCAGGAGATTGCGGAGCCAAGAGCACTCGGAGACAACGTTGGCAACACCCCTGCATTCTGCCTCAGCGCTGGAGCGAGACACGACAGACTGGCGCTTGGTTGACCATGACACAAGGGTGCCGTTGAGGAAGACACAGTAATTAGACATGGAGCGACGTGTGTCAGGGCAACCACCCCAATCCGCATCAGTGTACGCAACAAGATCAAGCTTAGAGGAAGGAGTGATCGTGGTGCCGAGCTCGAGGGTGTCGCTGATGTACCGAATGATCCGCTTCAGAGCATGAAAGTGAGGTTCCCTGGGTTCATGCATGAACAAGCAGACCTGCTAAACGGCGTAACTGATATATCAGGCCCGGTGAAAGTGAGATACCGAAGAGCACCAGCGAGACTCATGTACAGTGTCAGATCATCAACCAAAGGACCAGAATGAGCACTGAGCTTGTTGGATGTATCGATAGGGGTTGCGACCGGATTACAGTTGACCATCTTAGCCCGAGCAACAATCTCAGCAACATACTTACTTTGTGAGAGAAACAGACCAGACGCATGACGCTGAACAACAACTCCCAAGAAGTATAGGACAATTGACCCAGATCAGACATGGCGAATTCCGCACTCAAATGCGAAATAAAGGACGTCCGAAGAGCACCAGATGAGGCGGTGAGAATGATGTCGTCGACATATAGGAGTAGAAATGCCAAGTCTGAGCCTCTGCGATAGATTAACAGAGACGTATCCGAACGACTGCCAATGAAACCCAAACCTAGCAGATGAGAGGCAAAGCGCTGAAACCAAGCCCGCAGAGCCTGTTTCAGACCATACAAAGAGCGCTTGAGGAGACAGACATGCTTTGGACGATCAGCATCAGCAAACCCCGGAGGCTGAAACATGTAGACTGTCTCATTCAAATGGCCGTGCAGAAAGGCGTTCTTGACATCTAACTGATGGATGACCCAGTTGCGCGAGAAAGCTAGACGCAAGACCACTCGAATAGTGGCAGGCTTGACCACAGGGCTGAACGTCTCATCACAATCGATACCTGTCTGCTGAGATCGACCGTTGACCACAAGACGGGTTTTGTAGCGCTCCAATGTCCCATCAGAGCGGAACTTGTGATGAAAGAGCCACATATATTGAATGACGTTCGCCTCAGGAGGGCGAGGGACAAGAACCCAAGTACCATTCTTCGTAAGGGCCCTGTATTCGTCTAGCATAGCCGCCTGCCAATTGATTTTAGAATGGAACCTCACTCGGCTTGTGTGCTAGGCTACTAGCGCATGGGCGCCCGTGCACACGACCCCCAGTCATCGGTCCGAGTCGGACTTTGATATGGTGTGGGAGACGCAAAGGGGAATCGCGACTCATCAAAAGTGACATGACGAGATAGAATGATCTTGTGGGTCTTGATATCGAAGCAGAGGTAATCGCAATGATCAGACGGGTAGCCAAGAAAGACACATGGAGTGGAGCGCGGGTGAAGCTTTTGTGGGGCTGTGGAGGACTGGTTTGGAAAACACAAGCACCCGAAGGTGCGAAGGTGATCAAAAAGATCTTCTACAAGAGAGCTAAACCATACGAAGGTTCAATACATGTGAAGACTTTTTGCAGGTCAAGTATGAAGCATGTGAATACTGATTAATTAAGAACAAGTTGCACCACTTTATTGAGTGTGTTTTCAGGAACAAACGACAGGAAAAAAGAAGAAGTCTCAACACCAAGTTGCACCACTTTTATATCCATGAGTAGGTGATGACTCACGGTATTCGATCAAAGTCTGTGGAAATCGAGATCTAGAAGATTGATGAACCGAAAAATTTATTGAATGAAAAAATGGTAGAAAAGTTGTTACAGAGAAGGAGGAGCAATCCTCTATTTATATACACAGCTCTAACATAAACGAGTCTAGAAACTTCTAATCAGTTGTAATTGGCACGAAACCGAACAACCAATTTGACTAAGTGCGAATGGGAACCCGGAGAGCGAGAACACTTCACTTGGTGAGGAAGAAGGTTGGAGGAAGAGGGAGCTCCAAAACAACGTCGGATAGATTTGAATGAAATCTGATCATTTAAGGCGAAACGACGTTGTTCAATCGTTTATTTAAAACGTTCAACTAATCACACAGAACGACGTCGTGGGCATCTTCTTCTTCCTTGAACAATCACAGGCGATATCTCTACACCCCCATCAAATCGGAGCCAGTTGAAGGCCCAATTTGGAACACAAAAACTCATGTTGAGCCTGGGATAGACCCTTGGCAAAAACATTAGCCAATTGCAGTGTGGAGGGAACAAACGACGTAGCCAAAAACCCAGATTGAATCTGCTACCGAGTGAAGTGACAATCGATATCAAGGTGTTTAGTGCGCTCGTGAAAACATGGATTAGCCGCAATTTGTTGCGCTGCTTTATTGTCACAAAACAAGGTTACCGGGAGAGAGACTGGAATATGAAGGTCTCGTAATATATAGGAAACCCACATCAGCTCAGCAGTGGTAGTTGCCATGCCCCTATATTCAGATTCAGCAGAACTTCGAGACACAGTAGCTTGTTTCTTTGTTTTCCAAGCAACAAGAGAATGTCCCAAAAACACACTGTAGCTAGTAAGTGAACGACAAGTGGTTAAGCAAGAGCCCCAGTCTGCATCCAAGAATCCAACCGGTTTAAGAGAGCTCTGGACCAGATAAAACAAACCCTTAGAGACAGTCCCATTTAGGTACCGTAGTACATATTGAGCATCTTGCCAGTGAGATACTCTAGGAGAAGATACAAACTGGCTTAAGTGTTGAACAGAATAGGAGAGATCTGGTCTTGTTAGGGTCAAGTACAACGGACGACCAATTAGAGTCCTATAAGACTCAGGATCAGGCAAAAGATCACCCGAATCTGCAGCCAATTTCAACTCTGTAGGAAAGGGAAATCCAGATGCCTTAGCATTCGACATATTGTAATCGGATAAGATGTTAGAAACATATTTCCTTTGGGTGAGATGAGTGCCCTCAGGAGTTCTGAAATTCTCAATGCCTAAGAAATAACGAGCAAAACCAAGATCCTTGATGGTAAATTTAGAATCCAAAGCCCCCTTAACTGAGTTGATATGCTTAATGTGAGTACCAGTGAGCAAAATATCATCCACATCTACTAATCCAATAGTAAACACATCCCCATCAATAAACACAAATAGAGAGTAGTCATGAGATGATTGCAAAAAATCCAGGGAACAAAAGAACTTGGTAAGCTCAGTGTTCCATTGCCGAGAGGCTTGCTTAAGCCCATAGAGGGACCTTTTCAACTTGCAAACAAGGTGATCGAGGAGATGCCACAGAATACCCATCAGGCTGTTTCATGAAAATTTCTTCATCCAAAAACCCATGAAGAAACGCATTGTTCACGTCAACCTGGCAAAGAGGCCGCTGATTGGCACTGACCATGGCAATGAGAATACGAACGGTGGCAGTTTTAGCATCCGGAGAGAATGTGTGTTTATAATCCTTGCCAAGCTTTTGATTGTATCCCTTTATAACCAATCGAGCCTTGTACTTGTCCACTGAACCATGTGGCTTAAATTTCACCCTATAAACCCATTTTGAAGGTAAAGCACTCGTGTCCTTTGTTAAAGTCATGACTTCCCAAGTCTGATTCTTTTCTAGAGCCTGTAGTTCCAAGGCCATAGCATCACGCCAACACTCATGTTGAACAACCTCTCTATAATGTTGAGGTTCCCGAGTACTCAAAATATTAGCCAATGACATAGAAAAAGCAACTGAATCATCCAGCAATCCTGGGAATTTGGTTTTGGTGTTCATCACATAATCAGTGTGCCAAGCAGGAGGATTAGTGGATCTCTTAGGACGAGAAGGAGACATTGCAATTGGGCTGGGTGTGGAAGTAGGAGAAAGGGAACTGAAAGTCTCAGACGTAGGAGGTGAAACATCAGAGGAGGGACTTGTAAAAAATGGACCAGGTGAAGCAGATGAAGAGGGAGTAGCAATTGGAAGAGGGTGATAAGAAGGACAGATAATCAAATCATCAGAGGGAGGCAAAGCAAGGGAATAAGATGAAGGAGATTTGGGTAAAGACATAGTCGATCTGTAAGGAAAAGAATACTCCCTGAACAAGGCATCTCTACTGCAGAAAACCTCATGTGTGGCTAAATCAATAAGATGATATTCTTTATGGTGAGGAGGATACCCAATGAAAGCACAACGACGACCCTTAGCTTCAAATTTATCAGTCCGAGGGCCTACAGTTGCAACATAACATAAGGAACCCAAAGTCCTCAAATGATCATATGAAGGCGCCTTCCCAAATAACTTCTGAAAGGGAGTAACCCAATTCAAAGCTTGCACATGCATGAGATTTATCAGATAAGTTGCAGCAAACATACACTCACCCTATAGAAAAAAAGAAAAGTTAGCAAATAAAGACAAGGATCAAGCAGTATCCAACAAGTGTCTATGTTTTCTTTCCACCTTCCCATTTTGTTGAGGTGTGTAAACCATAGACCTTTGATGAACTATCCCAAGAGATCCAAGCAAGTCGGAGAAAGCTTTATTGATGAATTTTGAACCATTATCAGTTCGAATAAACTTGGGTGTAACATCAAAGTGATTTTTGATATAAGCCAAAAAAGAGCTCAACCGAGACACAACTTGATCCTTATATTGCAATAGGTATGTCCAAGTAGCCTTGGATCCATCATCTACAATTGTGAGAAATAACCTTTCTCCATTCAGAGTTGCAGCCCTATAAGGTCCCCAAACATTTAGATGTAACAGTTCCAAGACCTTATACACAGAAGAGCTACACTGGAAAGGAAGACGATGCATTTTGGAGATGTCACAGACATCACACACAAAATCTTGAAAACTACAATCCTTACACATTGGTAAATGCCTTATTTTCTCAACAGAGGTGCACATA
Organism: Persicaria tinctoria; assembly: GCA_037127255.1. Taxonomy (NCBI): domain Eukaryota; kingdom Viridiplantae; phylum Streptophyta; class Magnoliopsida; order Caryophyllales; family Polygonaceae; genus Persicaria; species Persicaria tinctoria. The sequence continues at coordinate 7,026,955 of JBANSL010000013.1, read as the reverse complement.
TAGAACACCAGTGAGCACAATGTTGTCTCTGACTTTAATGGAACCAGTAAACTTTACTTCCCGACGAGAATGATCAGGCAAAACAACAAATATAGGATGCATCACCTTTTCAACAGCAAGAAAATGATTCATAGAGCATGTAACATGATCTGATGCACCAGTGTCTAAGATCCATGAAACACCAAACTGATCAGACATAGTAGCACTCATCACTGTAGGTTCAGTAAGGATAATACCTGCAAATCCAGAAGAGCTTGTGGATGGACCACCAGTGGGATAACCGACATTGTCAACGCCCTTTCCTTTGATAACTCGAAGAATTTCTTGGCAGACAACCTGCACAAAATCAGGATTCATGTGCATGGTTGAAGAGGATGAATTATCAATAGACATGGGAGTCTCCATCATCTCCTGAGATCCAGTTGTAACTTGAGCCACCATCTTGCCTTTCTTTCCTCGCTTCCCCTTATACCAGTCCGGATAACCAATGATTTCAAAGCATTGATCAATCAGATGGCCATCCTCCTTGCAGTGCTCAAAATGCTTTTTTCCACCAGTTTTATCTTTCTTGTTGCTGTCCTTCTTTGCGGGACCACTGGTACCACTACCTTGCTGGACCGTGAAAGCAGTGGGATCAGATGTGATGTGAACCGCTTGCTTTTGCCTCTCAACCTGCTGTAAAAGGTAGTAGGCCTTGTTCACAGTTGGAAGAGGATCCATAGCTAGGATCTGGCTCCGGACTTGATCACAATTAGAGTTGAGATTCATTAAGAACTGCATAAGGCGGTTTTGGTTTTCCATGTCCAAAACACGAGAAAGAATAGCACACGAGCAATGATCCAGAAAACCACATGTACAAGTAGGACTACCACACAAATTGTCCAGCTCATCCCAGCATCGCTTCATTTTTTAGAAATATGTAGCGATTAATTGAAACATTCACTTGCATAATCTGACCAATTTCTTGCCTCAACTGGAAAATAAGTGGAGCGTTAGACTGTCCGTACTTCTCAGCAATCTCAAGCCACAACTCAACAGCTGAATTTGCGTATAGAAACGCTCTTGAGAGCTCCGGCACCATGGAATTGAGGATCTAGCAAGCGACCATATAGTCGCATCGAATCCACCTCTCGTAGTCTCCACTCCCTGAATCTGGCTTCTTGCAGGTTCCTTCGATAAATCCGAGCTTCAGCTTTGCTCCGAGATCCATTTGCATTTGCCTCCGCCAGCCGAGGTAGTTTCTTCCATTGAACGGACACCAGTGAGGCTCATGCCTGGTTGATCCGAATTGGAAAGAGACAGTGGATCACTTTGCATAGCATTGTTGATTGCATATGCCTCCAAATTTTTCCTTGAACTGGATCCTTCCTCGAAAACCGACTGGTTTCCAGATCTCTGATTGTTGGACTGGTTTCCCGGTCTCTGCGTGTTACTCTTCGAGTTCGAACCTTCTTCAAACGTTGTCTTCATCGTCGATTTGCGCAACGGACACACGATTTAGCGACATGATCTCGAATTACTCCTCAAGGAGCTCTGATACCATGTGGAAATCGAGATCTAGAAGATTGATGAACCGAAAATTTTATTGAATGAAAAAATGGTAGAAAAGTTGTTGCAGAGAATGAGGAGCAATCCTCTATTTATATACACAGCTCTAACAGAAACGAGTCTAGAAACTTCTAATCAATTGTAATTGGCGCGAAACCGAACAACCAATTTGACTAAGCACGAATGGGAACCCGGAGAGCGAGAGCACTTCACTTCGTGAGGAAGAAGGTTAGAGAAAGAGGGAGCTCCAAAACTACGCCGGATAGATTTGAATGAAATCTGATCATTTAAGGCGAAACGACGTCGTTCAATCGTTTATTTAAAACGTTCAACTAATCACACGGAGCGACATCGTGGGCATCTTCTTCTTCCTTGAACAATCACATGCAATATCTCTACAAAGTCAAGTATGTGAATACTCAAGACCAAGTTGCGGATAATTTTACGAAGCCTCTGAAGTCTGAAAGCTGAGACTTTCATAAGGTTACGATTTATGCTCGGAGTTATGAGGAATTAAGTTTAAAGGGGTGTGTCAAAAGTTAACCTTAATTTAAGATTTTAATTTTCCAGTTTCGTGTATGCATTCAAGATGGAAGTTCATGGCATGTAGGAATTCAAGCCTTGAATTTTAAAGCAATAAGTTTCTAGTTTTAATCTGTAGGAAGTTTATGTTAACATGGCTTGTATTTTTTCAGTTGTAATAAGAGTAAAAAAATACATTTGAATAAGCATTTTTCAGCTTGCCCAGAAGTCCGTTTGAACTTGTGATCGGGCGCCCATGCGGTAATAGCCTAGCATAAAAGCCGAGCAAATTTCATCCTAAAACAAACTAGCAATAAAAGGAGTAACTCACTAGCTTATATACTATGGCTTGATATAATATGACTTGATCTTTCATATTTTCAATGTGGAACTCTTTTGGTCTCTTCACATCTCTCATCACATAATGATGCGTTTCTCGCCATCCCATTGGCTGTTATTCTCTAGCTAAGACTCGGGCATGTGATGTCACATCCTTCACAAAAGTTCATCATTTAACGTCAACATTTCATATATATTGCGGAAAGACATAATAAACAAATGGCAGGGAGCAGAAAAAAAAGAGTTAAAATGGTTGGAAGGCAAACCTGTGGAGATAACTGTGGAAGTTCACTGATCGGCTGAGTGTGCATCCACCCCAAAGGCTCCAAGTCATTCAGGAATTCATGCTCAGGAGAGCCGAAGGAAGGTGCACCTGCGCGCTGGTGAGTGCTCCATTGTGGTGGAATTGCAATGCACCGGATCTCTTTAACTTGAGGATTGTCTGGTGGGCTTATATACCATATATACAAGTAGCCTGCAATTTGAGTTCTTTAAAATGATCTTCGGCATGATGTATGTATAGCCAGTTTCCTGCAAATTGATGCCAAAATTAAGGAAACGAATCACAACCATGTCTTCAACGGAAACATCAGAACAAAAGCAAGACAAACACACACAACACCACTCCCCCAGCACTAAACGTCCGCCACCCTTATGCGTCTCCTCCAGTTGTCTCTATTCAATGCCATATCCTCTGAAAGCTGCAGTACATTGAGGTCCTGACGAATAGCCCCCATCCATCTCATCTTCGGTCTGCCTCTCCCCCTACGAAAGGCTCCAAGATCCAGAATCTCGCACCTTCGAACCGGGGCCGATCTAGGTCTTCTTTGCACATGTCCGAACCAACGCAATCTGACTTCTCGCAGTTTGTCAACAATACTAGCCACTCCAACTTTCCTTCGAATGTCGGCATTCCTGATTCTGTCAAGTTTCGTGAGCCCGCACATCCAACGCAACATTCGCAACTTTGCCACTGACAACTTCTGTTCTTGAGCTTTAGCGACTGACCAACACTCTGAGCTGTAAAGAAGTGCCGGTCTAACCACCACCTTTTAGAATTTCCCTTTCAGTTTTATTGAGACTTTATTGGGACTTCCAAGTAATAATAAAAAAAAAAGTCACATCTGAATTCTGAATTGAATGTTCTGCCAAAAGGATGAAAATGCCAAACCTGAGCCCAGTGTAATGTCTATCTACACCTACACACTGAATAATGAATATTCATCAAACTTGAATATCAAATTTTCATCCAACTTCTCATTTAAGATTCATGCGCTACTAGTCCCATAAATAACTTGTATCTATTGAGTTGGAATTGGTGTGAAAACACATTTTTCCTTTTTTTTTTAGGAAAGCAATTCGATCCACCAAACACATATGTGGTAAATCGAGAGGCTGTAAACGACAGATAGACTAACTATCATGATACAACAAAGAAACTAAAAAATAAAACAAAAGACAAAAGACATTTGAATAAGCATTGAATCTTCTATTCCTCTTCAAAAAGCCTCTTCTTATATTATTTCCTCGTCAAATTCTATCACCACAAACGCATAACAAATTAAGGAAGTTTGTATTAACAAACCTCCAAATCTTCAAGAGTTAACCACCTATTTTGCGATTGTGCTTCTTGCCTCTTAAGTGCATACTCCGCCCATACACATTGTGAATCAAAGAACTCACTCTCCCATGGCTATCTACGCAAAGCAATAATGTAAAAAAAAAAAAAAACTATGAGGAAGGCAATTGCAGTCCGCTCTTTTGCTTGTTCATTCTGCAGATTCCACACCCCGTCTTTGGATTTGATTCCACACATGCTCAACATCAGATTAGGATTGTCTTTGCTGTGAACAGAAACATAGCCATTGTCCCGCTCCAGAGTAGTGATCATTGGTGGGAGACCACTTAAGGGAATATATTTTTTACAACTTAAATGGAGTACTATATAGACATGTGTGCAGCCATATATATTGTTCAAAGGAAATAAAAAACTAAACAAATTAATGCAATATATTACGCAAGTCAAAGATATACTGTGTAAGAGTAAAACTAAATCTCACTATAAAAATTGAGAAAACCAAGAACAAACTGACCAAATTGAAAGTAGGCCTGTTATTCGCGCCGAACGATTGAATATGAACGAGTTAGAGCCGAGCCTAAATTTTGACTTGAGCTTAAAAATGTGTTCATATTCGGCTCCTTTAGGAAATGAGCGAGCTCGAGCCGAACTTTTTTGGAGCTTTAGAAAATTCTACTTGCTCATTATACAGTAACTTAAAGAAAATTTTAGAAATTCCATAAAATTCAAGCTATTCGAGTTTAATTCGAACGAGCCGAGCTTTGGACCGAGTTTAAAAATATGCTCATACTCGGCTCATTTAGAAAATGAATGAGCTCGAGTCGAGTTTTTATCGAGCGAGTACGAGTCGAATTCGAGCTACTCGTGTTCACATAACACGTACCTCTAATTGAAAGCAACAGAGGAGGATTTGGGTTTGTTACAAGTGGGAGAATTCAATTCAACATTTAGCAGGCAAAATGCATCAATCTTCACGGACATTGATATATTGGTTCTTCATTATGCATTGAAACTATATATCATAGTGAGCATTACTTATTCTTTATATTATACATTACATTTATATTACTGCAAGTAAAGTAAATAGCGGAAACTTAACTGATGGCCTGGAAGGATAAATTGACCCGATACACCTCTATTTAGCGCCTCCTCATCAGGTGCAGCATAATGAACATTTGTACTTCGAGCATCAACCTGCATACCCAACGATAATTCTTCTCCCACAAGATGAAGTATCCCCAAACTGACGCAACAAACATCCCAAACCCAAATCCCATCAAAGCAATCTCCCAAACATCAAAACTTGAAGATCCATCGCTGTTTCCTTCCGCTGCTGCTGCATTCGGCACTGCAACCTGTTTTCCGCACTTCTTTGTCAAAGGTGCACCACACAACCCAGGATTCCCAAGATAGGAATCGTTTGAGAATGTATCCAACTGCTTGCCTGCTGGAATTGGCCCAGCTAGATGATTCTTCGAGACATTGAAGAATTCAAGAGAGTTTAGATTTACCAACTCATTGGGAATTTTTCCATCTAGCCCGTTAAAAGACATGTCTAAAGATTCCAACAGGTTCAATTTACCCAGGGATGGTGGGATGTGGCCAGTGAAGTTGTTGTGAGCTAGGTTTAACCACCGGAGGGAGACAAGATCTCCAATCGCCTCAGGGATGGACCCTTCCAACCTATTCCTTGAGGCGTCTATTAATACTAAGGTCTTTAAGATTTTATCAAGTCGATGATTGAATCCTTTAAACCATGCGTTCATTGAATCTGCGTAACTATAATTACTATTACCACCACTATATACAATACCTAAGGCATCCATGTCATAAATCGATCGGTCTTGGTCACTGTGATCGACCTCAATCATTGCCTTCATACTCATAAAAAAGCTACTTGGGAGGCCACCAGTGAGATGATTACTTGAGATATCGAGAATTTTTAGCATAAAAAATGAGCTTGTCGTATTTGAACTCATTAGAGAACCCTGCAAATTGTTCGAGCCCAAGATAAGCCCCTTGAGAGTGGGAAGAGCACCTAACCAATTGGGAAAGGTGCCATTGAGTTTGTTGTTACTCAGATCAATAAACTGCAGATTCATGCAGTTTCTCAAAGATTTTGGTATTGGCCCTTCCAGTCGGTTGCCTTTTAACCGGAAAACACTCAACTCGGTACAATCTTCAAAGATAGTGGATGGAATTACACCTTGAAGTTGATTTTGGCTTAGATCTAGAACACTTGTTTGCGAACTGATAATGGACGCAAAGCAGCCTGGAATGTTGCCGGTCAAGTTGTTCTGGGAAATGTCAACTACGTGAAAAGAAGTAAGATGGCATAAAGAAGAAGGAATGTCTCCACTAAACTGATTGTTTGAAGCCAAGAACAAACCCATGCTGTAATCTTTCTTCTCCTGCCTTTGAAGATGCTCCAATCCACCAGTTAGGAAGTTATGAGAAAGGTCCAAGACAAGTAACAAAGCTGTATTTATATCCACAAACCATTCAGGTATGGGGCTATGGATGGAATTTTTAGAGAGGTCTAATATTTCAAGATTTTTCTGGCCTCTTAAGAAGATTGGAAATTGATCAAGGTTGCAGGAGGAAAGTTCTAGTCTCCAAAAACTAGGCCATGAGGAAATGGATTCTGCACCTATGTCATCGATGAAAGAGATATTATTATCAGATAAAGAGAGCTCACCCAGATTCTGGAGGCCATGGAGCTTGCTGAGCGGGATGGTTACGTTCAAGTTGTTCCCTTCAAGGGATAGACTTTGGAGGTTGCGAAGCTCAAAAATGGCTTCTGGGATTTTTCCTCGGAACTGGTTATAGCTTGCCGAAAACCCAGATAGAAATAAAGGAGCAGAGCTGTTAGTGATGACGAATTGATTTATCCCTGTGAATAGGTTCTCATCCAAGCTTAAGTACGTAAGTGATGGCAGAGTGAAAAGCCAGGCTGGTATGGCCCCGGTGATACTGTTCCCATCCAAGGAGATAGTTGACAATCTTGCTAGAAAAATGGTGTTCATCGTCCCTGGCAGGGAGCCAGAAAGTTTGTTGCCACCAAGATCAATCTCCTTTGTCACCTTCCACATCCAACCAGGAATACGCCCATGAAATCCACATCCCCGTATGGCGAATGATATCAAGGAGGAGTTGGTTGAATCTCCAATCGAATCTGGCAATTTGCCCGTGAAATTGTTGTAAGACAAGTCGACTACCTCGAGTGGACTTGTCCACTTCACCACAGATGCCGAGAAGTCAGCATGCAAACCGGAGTTGGATCCCAGGTCGAGAAGATGCAGATTTGGCAAGCTGAGAACGCCGGTCGCCAGAAACTCCCCCTGTAGGTCACACCAATCCAATTTGAGAGATGTCAGGTTTGAGAAGTTTGCAATCAGAGGAGGCAGATCGGCGTTGATCGACACAAAAGATAGATGGAGCTCTCTTAGATTGGTAATATTGGCGATGACAGTCTTGAAGTTGGGCATCTTTAATAATGGCTCACCATTAACATAATTAGAAGAGAGATCAAGCGTAGTTAGGCTAGAGAGCCAGCCAATTTCCGGCGGAACTTGGCCGGAAAAACCTGAGGAGGCGAGATTCAGGTAAGTAAGGTCAGAAAGACGACCAAAACCTGATGGTATTGGTGACAGGAAGTGGTTGAAAGAGAGGTCGATGTGGTGCAGTCGGCGAAGACTAAACAAGGTGCTGTTGGAGGGGAAGCTTCCGTTGAGGAAGCTGTGGCTGAGGTGGAGCTCGGTCACGTGACCAGTTAAGGGGTCACACGTGACTCCGTCCCATTGGCAGCAATCTGTAACTCCACTCTTCCATGAACGAGTCTGTGCTCCACGGGAATCAGTTACACAAATGGGGAAATTTAAACCACAGTCGGAACTGAGGATGGTGAAGGAGGCCTTGAATGAGAGCAAAGCATGGCGCTCATCGGTATGGCACAGCGGCTGGACGGAGGAGGATCCAGCTGCAGAACCAAGGGAAACGACTAAGGAAAGGACAACGAGTATTACATGTTGGATCATCAAAGAGTACATGCTCATCAAAGAGTGTATGCAATTAAGATTGGGAGTGGTTTGTGTTTTTATCAATTTTGTAACTATGAATCATCCATATATATATATTCAAGAATGGGTCCAACATGAGATAGAGTTTTGTATGCCTACTTCTTTGTCAGCTTTCACCAATTAAAGTCAAACATACTGCACATGACTACGGCATAGAGCACAAGTCTTTGGAATTGTTAGCAGACTTCTCCGCAGGTCGATATCACAAATTTGTATAACGTACGTTGTGTTTGGGATATTTGATAAAATAATCATAAAGTCTCTTCGGAGACGTATGCTTCACCCCCATGAAGTTGTAGTTCCTTGGGCCGGTATCTGGAGACTGGAGTCTGCGGGTCCAAAACATGTAAACCAGACTGAGTTCATGAAATGATTCAACAAAAGTAAAACCTGTATGGACGGTCACTGAGAAGCATTTCTATGTCCTTTGTTGGCTCGCCCCCACTCGTATCCAGTTGGGGTCAGCTTGTACGCAGTCAAAGAGGAGGAACCCGGAGTGAAGATGCAGGTCAGTATGACGCATTTCTCGCCATCCCATTGCTTGTTGTTCTCTAAGACTCGGGCATGTGACAGAAATAGAATACATGTTATGCATAAACAGAAGAAATTAACAAAACTAAAATACCTTGATGATCTTATTCATAGCCTGTGCAAGCAGAGGCTTTGATCAAGGGAACCAATTGCCAAAAGCAGAATGCAAGTTGTATGCCAAATCAAGTCCAATCATCACACTAGTCGGAGACGAATAGATTGACATAATATATGTTGTATAACGTTCAATAACATGAGAGTCATAATCTCCCCACCTAAAAATGGAGATTGTAGCAAATCCCCTAAAATGATTGCTTACAGCAAACGAAAAATAAAAGATGGCAAAGCAATATCATTTAAAGAGTGTGGAAAAAAACAAAAAACAAAAAATAAATAAACACTTACCAAGTCCCTTTGAACAAAGTGTACTCTAGGATACACTCCTCCAAGAGCCTGGATGACATCAGTCCTATAGTAGATATGAAACAAGATAATTCATTGCTACCAAGGGAAACCATGATTTTTACCTTTATCTCATCTAAATTCACATATATTATATATATGATTCACAGGGAGATACAGATTTATGTATGCTGCTTTATATGTTTCTTCGCATGATGGTCTAACTGCTGAAATGGGGATTTGCATTGACATGTAATGCGTGTGTCTTTGATCAGGTGTGAAGGATGCGAGTGACAAAAAGATATTAGTAGATACCCCTGCGCCTGCCAACTCTGTGAAGACAAATATGGTTCTGTAGGCTCGGAAGAATACAACTGCAGACCTTTCCTTGTTCGTTCCCTGAGTACGTACAAAGCTGGATTTGACAGATCGATCAGATTTGCAGTAGCACCTTGTGAATTTGTAAGAAAACAAGAACTAATGAATGCATCAAGAGCCTGTAAATGAAATCAAGTTTTATGGTAATCTGCTTGGGGACACTTCCGCTTTCTTTGTTCGGGCATTTCAGCAAGTATTTCAGAATCAATACTTAACTTGGATGGTTGCTATGAAGGCCAATACACACATTTATGCCTTTCTTTTTACATGAAGTTTCACAAGTTTCTTGTAGACAGAAGAGGATTCTTCAGTCTATAGGCCTTAGATGCAGATGAAAGATCGTCCACGATTTGATCACTCTCCTTCAGAAGAAGAAAAAAAAACTCTAATCAATCACTTTATCCAAGCCTTAGAAGTTCGAATTTCCATTACTGCCATTCAAACCCTCTATCATATAATCATCTATATTCTCAGGCTAGATTCACAAAGTCATTATAATCCTCATCAAAGCTAGAAATTTAATGGATCTAAATCATCAAAGCAATGGATCGTACCTTTAATCAACACATAGCAATATAGCATAACATATTAACCCACCCATCCAGAAGCATTAACACAGTACACATGGTGTGTGTATATCAGAAATATACCAATTTTCAATTGCAAGTGGATTGACAAACACCACGCCATATATTGTTCAAGGGAAATCAGAAACCAAAAACAAATGCAATTACGCAAGTCAAGTCGGAGATAAAATTGAGAAAACCAAGAACAACTGACCAGATTGGAAGCAATATAGGAGGGCTTGAGTTGTTACAAGTGGCAGAATTCAATTCAACATCTAGCAGGTATAACACATCAATCTTCAAAGACATTGATATATTGCATTACATATTATTGAAAGTAAAGTAAATAGGGGAAACATAATTGATGGAGGGATAAATTGACCCGATACACCTCTATTTAGCGCCTCCTCATCAGATGCAGCATGATGAACACTTGTAGTTCGAGGATCAACCTGGATACCCAGAGATACTCCTTCTCCCACAAGATGAAGTATCCCCAAACTGACGAAACAAACATCCCAAACCCAAATCCCATCAAAGCAATCTTCCACGCATCCAAACTTGAAGATTCACTAATGCTTCCTTCAATTGCTGCTGTATTAGGAACTTCAACCTGTTTTCCGCACTTTTTTGTCAAAGGTGCACCACACAACCTAGGATTCCCAAGATAGGAATCGTTTGAGAATGTATCCAACTGCTTGCCCGTTGGAATTGGCCCAACTAGATGATTATCGGAGACATTGAAGAATTCAAGAGAGTTTAGATTTACCAACTCGTTGGGAATTTTGCCGTCTAGCATGTTGAGAGACAAGTCTAAAGATTCCAGCAGGTTCAATTTGCCCAGGGATGGTGGGATGTGACCAGTGAAGTTGTTGTGAGCTAGGTTTAACCACCGGAGGGAGGCAAGATCTCCAATCGCCTCGGGGATGGAACCTTCCAGCCTATTCCTTGAGGCGTCTATTAATACTAAGGTCTTCAAGATTTTATCAAGTCGATGATTGAATCCTTTGAACCATGCTTTCATTGAATCTTCAACATAAAAATTATGACCTTCACCATATGGAAAATCATAGGGATTCATGTATTGACTCGTTGGGCCATGGTCATGGTGATCTACCTCAATCATTGCCTTCATATTCATTAAAAACCCACCTAGTAGGCCACCAGTGAGATCATTATTTGAGACGTCGAGAATTCTCAGGGTAGGAAATGAGCTCGTCGTATTTGAGCCCATTAGAGAACCCTGCAAATTATTCGAGCCTAGGATAAGCCCCTCGAGATTGGGAAGAACCCCTAACCAGTGAGGGAAGGTACCGTTGAGGTTGTTGTTACTAAGATCAATAAACTGCATATTCATACAGTTACTCAAAGATTTTGGTATTGGCCCTTCCAGCCGGTTGCCATTCAACCTGAAATCACGCAACATGGCACAATCTTTGAAGATAGTGGACGGGATTACACCTTGAAGTTGATTTTGGCTTAGATCTAGCACGGTTGTTTGCGAACTGATATGGGACGCAAAGCAACCTGGAATCTTGCCGGTCAAGTTGTTATGAGAAATGTCAATGAGATCAAAATAACTATGATCACATAAAAAAGAAGGAATCCCTCCACTAAGCTGATTGTTTGAAGCAAAGAAAGACTTAGAGTTTATAAATTCCTTGTTTTTGCGTTTCCATGGAAGATGCTCCAATCCACCAATTAGGGAGTTATGAGAAAGGTCCAATACTTCTAACGAAACCGTATTTCCCAGAAACCATTCAGGTATGTGGCCATGGATGGCATTTTTAGAGAGGTCCAATATTTTAAGATTTTCCTGATCGCTTAAGAAGATTGGAAATTGGTCAAGGTTGCAAGAGGAAAGATCTAGAAAAAAAAAGCTAGGCCATGAAGAAATGGATTCCACACCTATGTCATCGATGAAGGAGATGCTATTCTGAGATAAAGAGAGCTCAGTCAGATTCTGGAGGCTCTGGAGCTTGCTGAGCGGGATGGTTGCATTCAAGTTGTTCCCTCCAAGGTATAGACGATCAAGGTTGCGGAGCTCAAAGATGGCTTCTGGGATTTGTCCTCGAAGTTGGTTATTATTTGCCCAAAACCTATATAGTACTGAGGGAGCAGAGCTATTAGTGATGGTGAATTGACCTATCCCCGTGAATAGGTTCTTCTCCAAGCTCAAGTACGTCAGTGATGGCAGAGTGAAAAGCCAGGCCGGTATGGTCCCGGTGAAGCTGTTCCCACCTAATAAGATAATTGACAATCTTCCTAGAATAGTCGTGCTTATCGTTTCTGGCAATTTGCCCGTGAAGTTGCAATAAGACAAGTCGATTACCTCGAGCGGACTTGTCCACTTCACGGTAGATGCCGAGAAGTCAGCATGCAACCCGGAGTTGCCTCCCAGGTCGAGAAAACGCAACTTTGGCAAGCTAAGAACGTTGGTCGCCCGGAACTCCCCTTGTAGGCCACAATACCCCAAGTTGAGAGATGTCAACTTTGAGAGGTTTGCAATCATAGGAGGCAGATCGGCGTTGATCAACACATTAGAGAGATCTAGCTCTCTTAGATTGGTAAGGTTGGCGATGACAGTCTTGAAGTTGGGCATCTTTAACTCATAATTATCGGAGAGATCAAGGGTAGTTAGGCTAGAGAGCCAGCCAATTTCTGGTGGAACTTTGCCAAAGAACCCCGAGTCGGCGAGATTCAGGTAAGTAAGGTCAGAAAGACGGCCGAAATCTGATGGTATCGGTGACATGAAGTGGTTGGAAGAGAGGTCGATGTGGCGCAGTCGGCGAAGACTAAACAAGGTGCTGTTGGAGGGGAAGCTTCCGTTGAGGAGGCTCTCGCTGAGGTGGAGCTCGGTCACGTGACTAGTTAAGGGGTCACACGTGACTCCGTCCCATTCGCAGCAATCTCCACTCTTCCATGAATGAGTCTTTGCACAATTGTCTCCAGAATAACATGAGGAATTGAGGATGGTGAAGGAGGTCTTGAATGAGAGCAAAGCATGGCGCTCATTGGTATGGCACAGCGGCTGGACGGAGGAGGATACAGCTGCGGAACCAAGGGAAACGACTAAGGAAAGGGCAACGAGTATTACGTGTTGAATCATCAAAGAGTACATGGAATAGTTTTTTATATTAGTACTGTGCGGGGCTGCCGGGGCACATATGCTCTTCATTAAGATTGGGAGTGGTTGGTGTTTTTATCAATTTCGCAAGTGTCTATGATTCTATGAATCACCATTAACGGATACATATAATCAAGATTGGGAATTTTTTTTTAATCAATTTCGTAGGTGGTCCAATACGTCTAGTCAGCTTTCACTAATTATTAAAGACCCCGTGATATATATACTGCCCAAGTCAAGTATGTGAAGACTTTTTGCGCCACTTTATTTATGAGTGTGTTTCCAGGAACAAACGGCAGGAAAAAAGAACAAGACTCAACACCAAGTTGCACCCCTTTATCTGGGAGTAGGTGAAGACTCACCGTATTCAAGTCAAGTATATGAAAACTCAAGACTAAGTTGCGGATATTTTTCCGAACTGAGACTTTCATCAAGTTATGGTCTATGTTCGGAGTTTTGAAGAATTAAGTTTAAAGGGGTGTTTCGAAAGTTAACCTTAAATTAAGATTTTAATTTTTCAGCTTCATGTATAGATTCAAGATGGAAGTTCATGGTATGTAGGAATTCAAGCCTTGAGTTTTAAAGTAATAAGTTTCTAATTTTAATATATAGGAAGTTTTTGTTAAGATGGCTTGTATTTTTTCGGTTGTAATAAGAGTAAAAAAAAAAAACATTTCAATAAGCATTTTCCTCGTCAAATTCTATCAGTAAATATGTATAAGAACAGGATCACATTCTAAACATGTAGAATCCCAAGAAACTATCACTGAGAAGCATCTGGACCTTCTCATAATGTGTAGGAATATAGCCATAGAGATTATAACTTCCTGTGTCCTTAGATCGCCCCCACTCGTATCCAGTTGGGATCAGCTTGTACGCGATCAAAGAGACGGAACCCAGAGTGAAGTTGTATGTCAGAATGATGCGTTTCTCGCCATCCCATTGGTTGTTATTCTCTAGCTAAGACTCGGGCATGTGATGGCACATCCTTCACAAAGTTCATCATTTAACGCCAACATTTCATATATATTGCAGAAAAGAGGTTGGGTCCTGTGTTAACAAGTCTTATTGTGTTAACAAATCTGGGCCTTTGATTGAATGAAATGGGTGGCTGAGATTATTTGACAATTTTGTCTTTTTTCTTTAATTAAAAATCAATGGGACCCACTTCTTTCCTTCCCCACTTGTTGAATTATGCGCGTGTTATGTACACTTTTTTTTGTGGCGTAACATTTTTTAGTGGAGTAACGTTTTTTTTGTGGTGCATTGTTTGAACTATTCGATAAAGTGATAAAAAATATTCGTTAACTTATACTTATTATTCGTTAGATAATAGAAAAAGAGTTGGTCAATTTTGCAACTATTCGCTAGGTTAGTAGTAATTATTCGCTAAATTAATTGTTATTATTCATCCGTAAAGAGGAGTTATCATTTAGATAATAGCAAAAGGGTTGGTCAATTTTGCAACTATTCGCTAGATTGATAGTAATTATTCGCTAAGTTGATAGTAATTATTCGCTGGGTTGGAAGAGTATGTAAATGTAATTCTTGATTTCTCGCATCTAATTAACCAAATACATATGAATAATTCTGTATTATCAACGAATAGAAACTATGAACTTGCCGAATATTGACTCTGAACATAAAATAATAACTAAATAGTAAGGAATAACCTATCTCATTCCATCGAATATTTATTGCATACCAATGAATAATTTCTTATTCTTGATCGAATAACAAGGAGAATCATGAGCAACCGCTAATCTATATACAATAATTCCTTATTCTTGATCAAATACATATGAATAATTTTGTATTATCAATGAATAGAAACTATGAACTGGCCGAATAGTGACTCTACATGAAATAATAACTAAATAGTAACGAATACTCTATCACATTCCATCGAATATTTATTGCATACCAATGAATAATTCCTTATTCTTGATCGAATATTATTTGCATACCATGTACCTTGGAGATCCGATGAAATCGAATAAAGATTGAGCATCAATTCAGGAAGAAGAAAACAAGAGTTACACAAGATTGAGCAGCAATCGAACACAGATTGATCGCCGCCTACCTGTTCGTGGCCCTCGCTCGCAATCGGAGGCTGCCGTCGGAGATCCTAGGGTTCGCGAGATTGGCATCCGAGTTCTTCCTCTGCAATTGGCAATCACCTCATCCCCTGATCCCGAACCGCCATCGCCAATCGCCTTCGCTTGGGCTCAAGATGTTCTTCATCCCAAAAAACTGCCGACGATCAAAATCACCTGCCCGACGAAATCATCTCTCCCGACGATGACCTTATTCCAGGACTTTCGGGCCTCCTCGAGCCTCGAGTATGACGCATTCGTCCTGAACACCAGCAAATAGAGCAAGCACCCGACGGTGGAAGACTTAATTAACAAATTTGTTAATTAAATCCAATTGCCGATGATGTGGACAAGTTAAGCAAGTAGGTGATGGCAATTGTGGATCAACTTCGGCCTGCTCTTGGAAGCAAGGCACGATTAGTCAACTCCAATTTATTTAATTGGAAACAAGCAACAATTAATCAAAACTTTTGACGATCAATGACGTAAATTAAATTGTAACGGATCATGTTGAATTGGAAGATGTAGACAACGGAACTGGGTTTGGATTGAGATCGAAGAACCCTTAGACAACGGAAGTGAGTTTGAGTTTGGATTGGTGAGAGGAAGAGGAGTTTCAGGGTCGCCAACGATTGAGTACAGAGAGAAGAAGGAGCAAGAAGAAGAAGACGTCGATCTGGAGGTTTGTAGGGATCGATTAGGGTAAACGTAGAATATATAGGGAATTAAAAGACACGCTCCAACAATTGAGAGTACTGGAATTTTTTAAGTGGGCCCATCTTGATAAATAAATAATTAATTTGAATTTTGACAAAATCTGGGCCATCCATCTTTTCTCAATCAAGGGCCCAGATTTGTTAACACAAAACACAATAAGGCTTGTTAACATTTGATCCATACTCTTGCAGAAAGACATAATAAACAAATGGCAGGGAGCAGAAAAAAAAGAGTTAAAATGGTTGGAAGGCAAACCTGTGGAGATAACTGTGGAAGTTCACTGATCGGCTAAGTGTGCATCCACCCCAAAGGCTCCAAGTCATTGAGCAATTCATGCTCAGGAGAGCCGAAGGAAGGTGCACCTGCGCACTGATGAGTGCCCCATTGTGGTGGCATTGCAATACACCGGATCTCTTTAACTTGAGGATTGTTTGGTGGGCTTATATACCATATATATAAGTAGCCTGCAATTTGAGTTCTTAGATCTGCAATATATGCAGATGAACTTCTTTAAAATGTTCTTCGGCATGATGTATGTATAGCCAGTTTCCTGCAAATTGATGCCAAAATGAAGGAAACGAATCACAACCATGTCTTCAACGAAAACAAGATAATTCATCGCTAACAAGGAAAACCATGATATTTACCTTTATGTCATCTGAATTCACGTATATATGATTCACAAGGAGATACAGATTTGAGGCTGAGATTGCTGACACGCCAATCTGTGTTGGATTCAAATGCTTGTTGCTCATATGGACTAGTTGTAGTTACAATTAAATTAATTCATCACCATGAACATTGGTTGTTTTAGTACGTAGTTACTACAGTCAGCTGACTGGCTTCCTTTGCTTGCTTCTTGATCTCGGCAATCTGTTGTCTCTGCTGAGATGGTGGAGCAATCTCAGCTCCAAGAATAATATCTCGAATCTCAGATTGTGTCAGTGCACATGTATTCACATTCTTCTTCTTGGCATAGTCTGAAACTATGAGATCTCTCAAATGTGTTGTGAATTGTTACACGATACACATTTGTATCATCAACAAACCATATAATTTTGTGAAGACAAATATGGTTTTGTAGGCTCGGAAGAATACAACTGCGGACCTTTCCTTATCGCCTTATCGGTTCCCTAAGCATCCCACCCATTAGAGAAGATCTCTTCATAGTCCATACAAAGCTGGATTGCTGAAGAATACAAACTGCAGATCTTCAGTTGAGAGTCCATCAAGAAGATACAGATTCCTAATGTCAAATTTTGTTATAAAAACATGGCAGAAAAGAGACCTAACAAGAGCTTAATAAAATATAAGAACTACTAGTGTAAGGATGGGTTAATAAAAAAATATTGATCCATCCATACTTCATATGAACAACAAAAGAGTTATTAGTGATTAAAGCATGCCTGAAACCAAGGTAAAAGTAATTTGATTTACAAAGGTTATAGCCCCTGTCATATGGTAAAGGATTTTCACATCATGAACCTGAAATAAGAAATTGAAATTCAATTGACCAGGTGCAACAATACAACACTGAAGAGGCACAAATGTAACACAATAAATAACAGAATCCGTAAAAATAAAACAAATATACCTGCTCCCTAAAAGATTGTGGAAGCTCTGATGAATTATCATTCAGAGGATATTCCATTATATAGACAAATATGGTTACAAGAGAGATAGGAACAAATCTTTACATATCGTAACCTTATAGTATACACAATAATATATCATATCTCTAATACCCCCGACAAGCTCAAGGCGGAGGGCCGACGTGGAGCTTGGAACGGAGGAGATCAAACCGATGGGAGCCAAGGGCTTTGGTGAAGATATCAGCAGTTTGATCATGTGTACTGATGTGACGAACAAAGAGCTCACGAGCATCCACCTTCTCACGAACAAAATGAAAATCAATATGGATATGTTTGGACCGGTTGTTGAGAACAGGATTGTGAGTCATGAATGTCGCACTGAGACTGTCACACAACAACGAAGGCGGACGAACCAATGGCTGGCGCAAATCAAGGAGCAAGAGTTGGATCCAACTGAGTTCCACAACCGCTGCAGCGACAGCCCGATACTCAGCCCCTGTGCTTGACCGGGCAACGACACGCTGCTTGCGAGAAGTCTAGCTAATGAGAGAGGAGCCAAAGTAGATGGCATAGCCAAACTGGGACCGACAATCATCGACGTCAGAGGCCCATCCTGCGTCAGAGAATGCTGTCACAGCAAACTCGGAAGTGGGACGGAGGGTAAAACGGTGGGATATGGTACCCTTGAGGTAGAGGAGAATGCGCTTAACAGCCGACCAATGCGCCTCTGTCGGACGGTGCATATACTGACACACTCGGTTCACTGCATAGGAGATTTCATGGCGTGTAATAGTGACATACTGCAGAGCGCCGACTATGCTGCGATACAGAGAAGGATCCGACATCGGATCACCCGAAAGAGTCAGGCGGGATTGAGGCTCAGCAGGGGTAGAGATAGCCTTTGCATCGGCCATCTTAGACCTCGTCAAGAGATCGCAAATGTAGCCATGCTGACACATGTGAAGACCAGTAGGCGTGCGCGTGACCTCGATGCCAAGAAAGTAATGGAGGTCCCCAGATTTTTCAAAGAGAACATACGGTTGAGTTGAGCAATGAAGCGGTCGATGTGGGGAATGGAGCTTCCTGTCACAATCAGATCATCCACATAGACAAGGACGTGGATGGTGCAAGCAGAGATGGTGTGGACAAAGAGAGAACAATCGGACTGACACCCCCGAAAGCCGGATGCAAGAAGGAAGGTCTTGAGCTTACTGAACCACTCTCGCGGAGCTTGTTTCAGTCCGTACAAGGCTTTCGGCAGCAGACATACATGGGAGGGGCGAGTGGGATCGACAAACCCCTGCGGCTGCTCCATGTAGACCTGTTCCGTTAGGTCCCCATTCAGAAAGGCATTGTTAACATCAAGTTGACAAATCGGCCACTGACGGGACAAAGCAATAGTGAGGACAAGTCGAATGGTAGTCGGGCGAATGACGGGGCTAAATGTGTCAAAGTAATCAACACCTTCCTCCTGATGATAGCACTTCGCAACTAAGCGAGCCTTGTACCTGTCAATCGAGCTATCAACCTTCCGTTTGATCTTGTAGACCCATTTGTATCCAACGATATTGGCTCGAGGAGGGCGGGGCATGAGAGACCATGTACCCGTACGACAAAGAGCATCAAACTCAGCCTCCATGGCAGTGACCCACGGCTGGTGAATGGCGGCTTGGCGGAATGTTTTGGGTTCAAGGTGAGGGTGGGGATCAGGTGGCAAAGGATGACGAGAGGACGTAAAGGCTTTCGGTTTGAGCTTACCAGATTGAGCTCGGGTGCGCATAGGATAAGTACTTTGTTCAGCAGGGCGGAGGTGTGGTAAGGATGCCAGTGGTGGTAGAGGATGGCCAGGGGAGTCGGCTTCAGGAGAAGGTTGGGCAGCAGGCTCGAAAGTGGAAAGATGGGACGGTGAGGGTGAGGACAATGCGGAGGAGGAGGACGACTCACTCTCGATAGGGCTGGTCGGTGAGGCGGGCTCCGGAGCGATCGCAGATGGTGGGGAGCGCGGCGGTGGCACATGAGGGACTACTAAAGCCGCACCTAGGAGATCAGGCGACACTGGCACAGACGAAGCGACGGACTGACCAGACATCGAGGGAGAAGAAGATGGAGATGGGACAATGGACGGGAACTCGGACTCATGAAATATGACATGACGACTGATATAAGTGCGGTTAGTGGCTGCATGATGGCAGAGGTAGCCACGATGAGAGGAGCTGTAGCCAAGAAACAGACGGTTGTAGAGACGATGATGTGGGGTTTTCCTTACTTGGACCTGTAGGGTTCCAAGTAAGGAAAACAGAGACAACCAAAGGACCAAAAGGATTTATAATCAGGGAGACGGTTGTAGAGACGATGATGTGGGGAGACGAACTAGAGGACTGGGGTGGGTGTCCGATTGTGTCAGTAAATGGCAGTGTGAAACGCATGCTCCCAAAACTGGGGAGGAAGGCGAGAGTGAGCAAGCAAGGTAAGGCCTTTTTCTTGAATAGTACGGTTGCGACGTTCAACCATACCATTCTAGGATGGTGTGTAAGGACAAGAGATGCGATGAATGATGCCTTGCTGCTGTAACAGGGATGTGAGGGACCGAAATTCACCCCCCCCCCCCAATCAGTTTGTAACTCTTTGATGGTGGCATTGAATTGTGTTTTGATCATTGTTTGAAAGAGACGGAAGTAATCCAAGACCTGGGATTTGTGGGTCAAAAAGTAGATCCATGTAAAGTGGGTGCAATCATCAACAAACAACACAAAGTAACGACAACCATTTAATGATAAAGCGGGGGCAGGACCCCAAACATCTGAATAAACCAATTCAAAAGGAGCTGTTTTGGGAACATGAGTTGACAAAATAGGAAGGCGCTTACTTTTTCCTAAAGAACAGGACTGACAAGGGCCAGGGGCCTTATTGGACATAGTAGGTAAATGAAACTGACGCAACAAATATTGTAAAATGGCAGGACTTGGATGACCGAAACGATTGTGCCAGTGTGCCGAGGTTGTGCGCTCGCCCACCAGAACCTGCTTGGAGATCGCAGAGGGAGACGAAGGCAGCTTGTATAAGCCATCACTGACCAGGCCTTTGAGAAGAGCTCGCCCCTGCATGTCCTTAATAAGGCAAAAAGTAGGATGAAATTCAAGAAAAACATTGTTATCACGGGTTAGTTTGGAGATGCTAACAAGGTTTTTATGCATTGAAGGCACAATAAGGACATGGGAGAGGGAATAGGGTGAGAGGATGTAGCAAAGGAGGTGGTACCAATATGGGAAATAGGGAGGGTAGAGCCAGGGACGGAAGGAGGGGTGGGCTGGGCTTTGCTGCAGCCCACCCCATTTTTGTATAGAATATGTATTATATAGGTTGGGTATAGAGCACATTGTAGGAATTGCCCCATTGGTACAAGCCTTGTACTCTTACCTCTTGCTCCCAGGTTCGAATCCCTGCCTAAACAACATCTTTCAATTTTTTCCCTTCTTTTTATCAATACCATCTACCTTTAATTCTATATATTTTATAACTATATATCTCTATTTTTGCAAAAAATTTCACAATAATTTTTTTATTGTGTGCCCAATAAATTATATACGAGATAATAAATTTAATTCTATCAATTTCATTACTATATTTCTCTATTTTCATTCAATTTTTTTCCATAATAATATTTCTTCGTGACATAAGGAAATTTAGCACACCCCGACTTTTATTCTTGGTTCCGTCCCTGGGTAGAGCCATTACCTAGAGCCAGTTGATCACCACCATTGTAGTCGGAGTTGATAGAGACTTTGTTGAAGTCATCGGCAACATAATCAGTCGCGCCCGAGTCAAAGTACCAAGACGGGGCATGAATGGAGGATGTAGACGCTGCGTACGTACGCAGAGGGAGTGTTGGACTGCTTCTGGTTGAGGCGCTCGGCCGGGTGGCGATACGGAATTGCCTGAAGGTTCAGTCGACTGAAGCAATCCTTCGCAAGGTGACCGGTGCGATCACACAACTGACACTGTGAGCGGTTGCGGGAGCGAGCAGCCGGATCCTCATTGCCAGGCGAGACTCCACCATTCGAGCGAGAGGACGGGCGCTCGGAAGGGGGACCTTGCTGCTGCTGCATCGAGGACTGGCCTGTGCGAGATGATGGGCGATCAGGGCGTCGAGAGCGGGACTGGCCATAGTTGGCTGTCGGTTGATGCGTATGAAGATAACGCCCAACCTCTTGCAAGTGTTCTTCCTCCCGGAGCAGGAAACCAAGGAGGTTGTCGGAGGTCAGATTATCCAGACGGACATTGATTGAGGCGCAGAAAGGGCCGTAAGACGGATCCAAGCCGTGGAGAACAATCCGCAAGAGAGATTACCTTTGGGAATCCACAAGAGCAGTCCGCGATGTCCCGCAAGAGAGATTACCTTTGGGAATCCGCAAGAGCATTCCGCGATCCAAGCCATGGAGAACAAGCCGGATCTTGAAGTCATCCTCGGAGACCGGCTGGAGACAATCCGCAAGAGCAGTCCGCGATGTCCCGCTTCTTCTCATAGTACTCAATGACAGAGAGATTACCTTTGGGAAGAGAGTGCAGCTGGGACTTGAGGTGCATAGACCGAGCACGGGATTGGGCTTGAAACATGTGCTCTAGCGTAAGCCACGCCTCACGAGCAGTGGTGGCTCGAGTGACATAGCCGAGGAGATTGGACGAGATGGTGGTCCGGATCCACACAAGGACAAACTTGTCCCTGCGCTTCCAAGTAAGATACTCAGGGTTTGGGTTGGTTTGGGAGGAAGTGGTGTCGGCAGTAGTGGTAGTGATGGTTTTGGGTGGAGAGGTTCCGAGGAGGATGTGATCTTGGAGCTCATAAGCATCAAGGGTGTCCACAAGATTGGCTCGCCAGATCGTGTAATTGGAGCGGTCAAGTTTGACGGAAAAATTGGGCAATTGGAGATTGGAATTGCCGGATGGGTTAAGAAAGCCGACCAAGAGGGATGCGCCGGAGGAGCGGGGCGTTGAACTGTCATCGGTGTGTGTAGGATGTGGGTTAATGGGTGGGGTTTGGTCGCCAGTGTTGCCGTCAGGAGCGCTGCCGGTGGTGGACATGGTGACGGGGGAAGGGCGGCCGACCAAAGGGAGAGGCTAGGGTTTAGAAAAAACCTGCTCTTAATACCATAAAAGATTGTGGAAGTTCCGATGAATGATCATTCAGAGGATATTTCATTATATAGACAAATATGGTTACAAGAGAGATAGGAACAAATCTTTACATATCGTAGCCTACAAGGATAGTATACACAATAATATATCATATCTCTAATACTCCCAAGGCATGGGCATGTTCTCAAGAAGCTTATACACATTAACACAGCATGAAGCACAAACTTAAGAGCTCCTAGGTATACACGTTTGTCATGACGACATGACGGAACTTTTTGGACGTCATATCTCCATGATCTCTGTAATTCTGTAAACATAATAATACAAATCATCAAGCATGGAAAATAAAAACATCCAAGTAATAAAAAAAGACACATCTGAATTCTGAATTGAATGGTCTGCCAAAAGGATGAAAATGCCAACCCTGAGCGCAGTGTAATGTCTATCCACACCTACACACTGAAAAATGAATATTCATCAAACTTGAATATCAAATTTTCATCCAACTTCTCATTTAAGATTCATGCGCTCCTAGTCCCATAAATAACTTGTATCTTTTGAGTTGGAATAGGTGTGAAAACACATTTTTCTTTTCTTTTCTTTTTTAACAAGGAAAACGATTCGATCCACCAAACATGGTAAATCGAGAGGCTGTAAATGGCAGATAGATTAACTATCATGATACAACAAAGAAACTAAAAAATAAAACAAAAGACAAAAGACATTTGAATAAGCATTGGATCTTCTCTTCCTCTTCAAATAGCCTCTTCTTATATTATTTCCTCGTCAAATTCTATCAACACATATGCATAACAAATTAAGGAAGTTTGTATTAACAAACCTCCAAATCTTAAAGAGTTAACCGCCTATTTTGCGATTGTGCTAGCTTCTTGCCTCTGAAGTGCATACTCTGCCCATACGCATTGTGAATCAAAGAACTCACTCTCCCATGGCTATCTACGCAAAGCAATAATGTAAAAAAAAAACAAAAAACAAAAAAACAAAGAAGTTACAAGTTTTAAAACTAAATTAGAAACCTAGATAAATTAAGCTTAAACATAGTTACTAGATAAAGATTTGCGATCAGCTGGTCTTCTTCATGACTCGTACCACTCCTGATGTGGGCTACACCAAGCACCTATTAATGCAGTATTCCATTTGTTGACAATCTTCGTGAAAGTTGTAGAACCTGAGGATATAAGAATCTGCCTTTGCGCAGGTTCTCAAAAACCTTCATATGCTCATCATCCACTCTGACTATGAGGAAGGTAATTGCAGTCCGCTCTTTTGCTTGTTCATTCTGCAGATTCCACACCCAGTCTTTGGATTTGATTCCACACATGCTCAACAGCAGATTAGGATTGTCTTTGTTGTGAACAGAAACATAGCCATTGTCCCGCTCCAGAGTAGTGATACTTCGTGGGAGAACACTCAAGGGAATATATTTATTACAACTTAAATGGAGTACTATAGACATGTGTGCAGCCATATATTGTTCAAAGGAAATCAAAAACTAAACAAATTAATGCAATATATTATGCAAGTCAAAGATATACTGTGTAAGAGTAAAACTAAATCTCACCATAAAAATTGAGAAAACAAAGAACAAACTGACAATTGAAACTTGAAAGCAATAGAGGAGGATTTGGGTTTGTTACAAGTGGGAGAATTCAATTCAACATCTAGCAGGTAAAATGCATCAATCTTCACGGACATTCATATATTGGTTCTTCATTATGCATTGAAACTATATATCATAGTGAGCATGACTTATTCTTTACATTATACATTACATTTATATTACTACAAGTAAAGTAAATAGCGGAAACTTAACTGATGGAAGGATAAATTGACCAGATACACCATTATTTAGCGCCTCCTCATCAGGTGCAGCATAATGAACACTTGTACTTCGAGCATCAACCAGCATACCCAACGATAATTCTTCTCCCAGAAGATGAAGTATCCCCAAACTGACGCAACAAACATCCCAAACCCAAATCTCATCAAAGAAATCTCCCAAACATGAAAACTTGAAGATCCATCGCTGTTTCCTTCCGCTGCTGTTGTATTCGACACTTCAACCTGTTTTCCGCACTTCTTTGTCAAAGGTGCACCACACAACCCAGGATTCCCAAGATAGGAATCGTTTGAGAATGTATCCAACTGCTTGCCTGTTGGAATTGGCCCAGCTAGATGATTCTCCGAGACATTGAAGAATTCAAGAGAGTTTAGATTTACCAACTCGTTGGGAATTTTGCCGTCTAGCCCGTTGAAAGACAAGTCTAAAGATTCCAGCAGGTTCAATTTACCCATGGATGGTGGGATGTGACCAGTGAAGTTGTTGTGAGCTAGGTTTAACCACCGGAGGCAGACAAGATCTCCAATCGCCTTGAGGATAGAACCTTCCAGCCGATTCCTTGAGGCGTCTATTAATACTAAGGTCTTCAAGATTTTATCAAGTCGATGATTGAATCCTTTAAACCATGCGGTCATTGAATCTTCGTAAGTATAATTTCTATTACCAACACTATGTACAATACCTATGGCAGGCATGTCATAAATCGATCGGTCTTGGTCACTGTGATCGACCTCAATCATTGCCTTCATACTCATAAAAAAGCTACTTGGTAGGCCACCAGTGAGATGATTACTTGAGATGTCGAGAATTTTTAGCATAAAAAATGACCTTGTCGTATCTGAGCTCATTAGAGAACCCTGCAAATTGTTCGAGCCCAAGATAAGCCCCTTGAGAGTGGGAAGAGCACCTAACCAATGGGGAAAGGTGCCATTGAGTTTGTTGTTACTAAGATCAATAAACTGCAGATTCATGCAGTTTCTCAAAGATTTTGGTATCGGCCCTTCCAGTCGGTTGCCTTTCAACCGGAAAACACTCAACCTGCTACAATCTTCAAAGATAGTGGATGGAATTACACCTTGAAGTTGATTTTGGCTTAGATCTAGCACACTTGTTTGCCAACTGATAATGGACGCAAAGCAGCCTGGAATGTTGCCGGACAAGTTGTTCTGGGAAATGTCAACTACTTGAAAAGAAGTAAGATGGCATAAAGAAGAAGGAATGTCTCCACTAAACTGATTGTTAGAGAGGTCCAATATTTCAAGATTTTCCCATCACACCAATCTCCCACACATCCAAACTTGAAGATTCTTCGTTGTTTCCTTCAAATACTGTTGTATTTGGCACTCCAACCTGTTTTCCGCACTTGTTTGACAAAGGTGCACCACACAACCTAGGATTCCCAAGATAGGAGTCGTTTGAGAATGTATCAAACTGTTTGCCTGTTGGAATTGGCCCAGCTAGATGATTCTCCGAGACATTGAAGAATTCAAGATAGTTTAGATTTAACAACTCGTTGGGAATTTTCCCGTCTAACTCATTAAAAGACAAGTCTAAAGATTCCAACGGGTTCAATTTGCCCATGGATGGTGGGATGTGCACAGTGAAGTTGTTGTGAGCTAGGTTTAACCACCGGAGGGAGACAAGATCTCCAATCGCCTCGGGGATGGAACCTTCCAGCCTATTCCTTGAGGCATCTATTGATACTGAGGTCTTCAAGATTTTATCAACTCGACGATTGAATCCTTTGAACCATGCGTTCATTGAATCTTCATAAATATAACTAACATTATTACGACCATCTGCAAAAATACCGCCATCCATGTATCGAATCGCTGGGTCTTGGTCATTGTGATATATCTCAATCATTGCCTTCATACTCTTCAAAAAATCACTTGGTAGACCACCGATGAAATGATTACTTGAGATGTCGAGAACTTTTAGCTTCAAGAATGAGCTCATCGTACTTGAGCTCATTAGAGAACCCTGCAAATTGTTCGAGCCTAAGATAAGCACCTCGAGAAGGGGAAGAAAACCTAACCAATGAGGGAAGGTACCATTGAGATTGTTGTTACTAAGATCAATAAACTGCAGATAAATGCAGTTACTCAAAGATTTTGGTATTGGCCCTTCCAGTCGGTTTCCATTCAACCGGAAAACCCCCAACATGGTACAATCTTCAAAGATAGTGGAGGGAATTACACCTTCAAGTTGATTTAGGCTTACATCTAGCACACTTGTTTGCTCACTGATAAGGGATGCAAAGCAGCCTGGAATGTTGCCGGTCAAGTTGTTCTGAGAAATGTCAACTACCTTAGTATAAGTAAGATGGCATAAAGAAGAAATAATCTCTCCACTAAACTGATTGTTAGAGAGGTCCAATATTTCAAGATTTTCCTGGTCTCTTAAGAAGATCGGAAATTGGTCAAGGTTGCAGCAGGAAAGTTCTAGATTCGAAAAACTAGGCCATGACAATGAGGAAATGGATTTCGAACCTAGGTCATCGATGAAAGAGATATTATTATGAGATAAAGAGATGCCACTTAGATTCTAGAGGCCATGGAGCTTGCTGAATGGGATGGTTGCGGTCATGGTGTTCCCTCCAAGTAATAGAGATTGGAGGCTGCATAGCTCAAATATGGCTTCTGGGATTTGTCCTCGGAGCTGGTTATTATCTGCCCAAAACACAGATAGTACTGAGGGAGTAGAGCTGTTAGTGACGGTGAATTGATCTATCCCCGTGAATAAGTTGTCATTTGACACCAAGTGCTTCAATGATGGAAGGGTGAAAAGCCAGACTGGTATGGTCCCTGTCATGCTGTTCCAGTCAAACTCAATATTTGACAATCTTGCTAGAACAACCGTATTCACCATTCCTGGAAGGGATCCAGAAAGTTTGTTGCCAGTAAGAACAATCTCCTCTGTCACGTTCCACATCCAACGAGGAATACCCCCATGAAATCCACATCCCTCTATTTTGAATGATACCAAGGAGGAGTTGGACGAATCTCCAATCGAATCTGGCAATTTGCCCGTGAAGTTGCACTCAGTCAGGTCGACTACCTCAAGAGGACTTTTCCACTTAACGACAGATGCCGAGAGGACAACATGCAACCCTTTGTTGTATCCCAGGTCGAGAACTCGCAGGTTTGGCAAGCTGACAACGCCGATCGCCATGAACTCTCCTTGTAGGCCACAAAACCGCAGTTCGAGAGATGTCAACTTTGAGAGGTTTGCAATCATAGGAGACAGATCGGTGTTGATCAACACATAAGAGAGATGGAGCTCTCTTAGATCGGTTAGGTTGGCGATGGCGGTCTTGAAGTTGGACATAATTAATGCCTCATAATTATAAGAGAGATCAAGGACAGTTAGGCTAGAGAGCCAACCTATTTCCAGTGGAACTTGGCCGGAGAACCCTGAGTAGGAGAGATTCAGGTAAGTAAGGTCAGAAAGACGGCCGAAACCTGACGCTATCGGAGACATGAAGTGGTTGGAAGAGAGGTCGACGTGGTGCAGTCGGTGAAGACTAAACAAGGTGCTGTTGGAGGGGAAGCTTCCGGTAAGGAGGTTGTCGCTGAGGTGGAGCTCGGTCACGTGACCAGTTAAGGGGTCACACGTGACTCCGCCCCAGTGGTAGCAATCTAAGAACAGGAGGAATTGAGGATGGTGAAGGAGGTCTTGAATGAGAGCAAAGCATGGCGCTCATCGGTATGGCACAGCGGCTGGACGGAGGAGGATTCAGCTATAGAACCAACGGAAACGACTAAGGAAAGGGAAACGAGAATTACGTGTTGAATCATCAAAGAGTACATGTACATGGAACAGTATTTGATTTGATTAGTACTGATTAAGATTGGGATTGTGGTTTGTGTTTATATCAATTTCGTAAGTGATCGACTATGAATCATCCCCTGACGGATATCTATAATCAAGAAAGGGTCTAACATGAGATCTGCATAGCGTGGAAATGTGCATAAGTCTTTGGAATTGTTTGTAGACTTCTCTGCAGGTCGGTATCCTGACTAATTTGTATAATAATTTAGAGGAATATTAAGTATTTGTATAATAATTTAGACAAGGAAAAATCAAATAATTAGTATTTAATTTTCTTTTGTTAAACATATGTTTATATTATGCATTTCATGCTTATGTCACTAGGCTCTATGGTAACTAGTGTGCACTCACTCCTATGTGATCACACATGTAGTATAAATAAGGGAAGAAACCCTACTTGAGAATCAATTTTGGGATTAGTTCCCTTTCCAATTCTATGACCTATGACTGCCATTTTATGCTGCATCTAATGCAACAGTAAATATCATCATCAATCTTCACTCTTCACCTCTCTACAGCTCGATCTCTCTATTGTCGTCCTTGATCTTGTGATCTTCATGGTATCAGAGCTCAGGTGCTCTGAATCGACGACAATCCGAGCTGTAATCCTCGTGTTCTAGCTGGTTGCAAGGGATCCTCTCTCGTCTTTAAATCATCTTCTGAGAAAGGTCTCTTAACTCAGCTCTATCATGTCTGGTGATCAATCTGTGCCACACGAGAGACGCAGGGGTGACTTCATCACTTCCGCTGATCTCAACAACCCTCTTTTCATACATCCATCCGAGAATTCTGGTATGACTCTCACCACTGTGCAGCTTTCTGGTGAAAATTTTCGACGATGGAAAAAGGCCATGAGCAAGGCTTTGTCTGTGAAAAACAAAATGGGGTTTGTTGATGGAACTATTATTAAAACTTCTGAAAACTCTGCTATGTGAAATAGATGCAATGACATGGTTTGTTCTTGGATTCTCAACACTGTGTCTAAGGAAATCTACTCCACTCTTGATGAATTTGATACGGCAAGGGAAATGTGGTTAGATTTGGAAGAAAGTTATGGTCAGAGAAATGGTCCATTAATTTTTCAAGTGAAGAAAGAGATTCAGGAATGTGAACAGGGAACCATAACCATGGCTGAATACTTCACAAAGCTGAAGGGATTATGGCAGCAGCTGTCTGGTCTTGTTCCTCCCATTCAATGCAAATGTGGAAAATGTGAGTGCAATCTCAACTCTCAAATTGAAGCTCATGACTAGGAGAACAAGCTTATGAAGTTTCTGATGGGCTTGAATGAAGGATATGCTGCAGCAAGGAGACAAATACTGCTCAACATCCCTCTGCCTACTGACAGTGCTGCTCATGCTCTCTTGCTGCAAGATGACATAGGAAACAAGCCTGCAGGGTCTTCCTCTGTCTCTAATGATTCTACTGCATTGAGCTCAAATGCTGGAAAAGAGAAGGGAAAAAGGGAAAAATGTGAGCACTGTAATGGCAACCATAAGACTGACAGATGTTGGGAAGTCTTTGGTTACCGTCCTTGGCATCCAAAGAGCAAGTTCAAGCCCCAAATTCCTAGACCTGAAGGTGGAAATGAGCCTAAGTTCTTCAGAGAAAGGGATGCACTAGACAAGAAATACCAGGCCAATAGTGCAAATGCTTCCATGGACAAAGCTGCAACTACACCTATGGGTGAGCCAGGTGCTACTCAGAGTCTCTCTTCAGACAACCAGCAGCTGCTCAATACTCTTATGAAGCTGCTTAAGAAGAGAGACAAGGCTTCTGAGATCTCATTGGCAGGTATCACTCATTGTCTTAGCTCTTCAATGTTTTCAAAGATTTGGATTCTAGATAGTGGGGCCACTGACTATATGACCTGTAACCTTAAATTCCTATCAAACACAAAGTCTCTATCCCAACCCTTATATGTCTATCTCCCTAATGACACAAATAGAAGTGTCACTCTCACAGGAGATGCTACCATTTCAGACACCATCACACTTAACAATGTCCTGTATGTCCCCAAATTTCAATTTAACTTGTTATCTATAAGCAAACTGATCCATGATCTCCATTGCTTGGTTTTCTTTTTCTCTGACAAATGTGTCATTCAGGACCCTGCAAGGAGGATAGTGATTGCAATTGGTAAAGAAATTGGAGGACTATATCACTTGGTGCCTGATGCTAAACTGGATGCTGCTCTTCTTGATGATCTTGGCAATTTTGTCCCACACAAAACTCTCAAAAATGCCTATCAATGTAAATCTAGACTTGGCATTCCATCTTTTCTGCCTACCTCTACAAATTATGAATTAAGTGCCATTTGGCATTACAGACTTGGTCATGCTCCTTTTGACAAACTGATGCATGTACCATCTATTTCATCTTCTATGCAAAAGTTTAAGATTGAGTTTACTTATTCTATTTTTCCATTTGCTAGACAGACAAGAAATGTGTTTCATTCAAGTACATCTCATGCTGATTCTGCATTCTCTACGTTGCATTGTGACTTATGGGGTCCCTTTGACACCCAAACCTACAATGGTCATAAGTATTTTTTGACTGTTGTGGATGACTATAGCAGAAGTGTTTGGGCTTTTCTAATGAAACACAAATCTGAAACCCCTACAAAGATCAAACACTTCATTGCCTTGATTGAAAACCAATTCTCCACCACTGTAAAAACCATTAGGAGTGATCAGGGCACAGAGTTTTTCAATTATGAGCTACTACACTTCTTACAGTCTAAGGGTATCATTCATGAAAGCTCTTGCAAGAGCACACCCCAACAAAATGGTCGGGTTGAAAGGAAGCATAGATACATTCTTGAAACTGCTCGTGCCTTAAAATATCATTCATGTGTGCCTATGACTTTTTGGGGTGATTGCATACTTACTGCTACATACATTATAAACAGATTGCCCTCCCCTCTTCTAAAACACAAATCTCCCTATGAAATTCTCTTCAAAACACCACCAGATTATGAGAAACTGAAGGTCTTTGAATCTTTATGCTTTGTCTCTACTCATGCTTCCTCTAAAGGAAAATTTGATCCTAGATCTGCTCCATGTGTCTTTATTGGATATCCTTTTGGCTTCAAAAGATATAAGGCGTACAACTTACTCACCAAAAAATGTGAAATCAGCAGAGATGTTACCTTCATTGAACATGTATTCCCATTTGCCACTAGCATGGACCTCCAGTCTTATTCTCCTCCATCATCTCCATCTTCCACCTATGAAGAGGACTATCTAAGCCCATTTCCCACCTTCACTCCCATTGATATTCTGCATGATGAGTCTCCTCCATCCTTGAATCCTACCAGTCCTCACTCACATGCAGAATACTCTCCTTCACCTATTCCCCCAGGCTTTGATGAGATACCACATTTTTCTGAGCCCTCTTCACCCACCTCACCTGTGCCTAGAAGGTCATCAAGGAATGCCCATCCTCCACCTTGGCAGAAGGACTATGTGTGTACCTCCTCCAAGACTCTCCCAACTGCAACTCCTCCTCTCAGTAAGTCTCCTTATCCCATCTCATCTACCCTATCTTATTCTCTTTGCTCCTCTTCATACAAAACATTTATCAATAATGTGGCTTCTCTATCTGAACCTTCTACTTTGGATGAGGCATTGACAAAGACTGAGTGGTTATCTGCTATGATTTCTGAATTAAATGCTCTTGAAGAGAATAACACTTGGTCTCTTGTGCCCAAGTCTTCTGCTATTTCTACTGTCAGCTGCAGATGGCTATTCAGGCTAAAATTCAATGCTGATGGCTCCCTTGACAAGCATAAGGCCAGGCTAGTTGCTCGAGGCTTCTCTCAATTGGAAGGCATTGACTACAGTGAGACCTTTGCTCCTGTGGCAAAGATGATTACAGTCCGGACTCTCCTTGCAATGGCCAGTGTTAAGGGTTGGAACATCACTCAAATGGATGTTGCTAATGCCTTTCTTCATGGAGAATTAGAGGAGGATGTGTTCATGGAGTTACCACCAGCATATCATCTCTTAAAAAGCCATGTTTGTCCTCAGGGGGAGAGTGCAATTAAGGCCAAGGCATCAGAGATGGTATGCAAACTGAACAAGTCCCTATATGGACTCAAACAAGCACCTAGACAATGGTTCTCTAGGTTCTCTCAGGTGGTAAAAGAAGCAGGCTTTGAACAGTCTAAGGCAAACTACTCTCTCTTCTTCAAATCCAAACCTCACTCATATACTGCACTCCTTGTCTATGTTGATGACATGATCATCATAGGAAATGATGCTGAATAGATCAAGAGACTGAAGGTGCACTTACAAGATCACTTCAAAATGAAGGACCTTGGAAGAATGAGATACTTCCTAGGCATTGAAGCTGAAAGCACACCTCAAGGCTTGATGATCAATCAGAGAAAATACACTCTAGAGTTGCTGAGTGAGACAAGAATGAGTGACTCAAAGCCTGCAACCACACCTCTAGATCCCAAAGTAAAATTGTCTCTGGAAGGTGAAAGAAAACTTGTGGATCCAGTAGCATATAGAAGATTGGTTGGTAAGTTAATCTACCTTACAATCACTCGTCCTGATCTATGTTATGATGTCCAAGTACTCAGTCAGTTTATGCACAATCCAAATGATGAGCATTGGAAAGGTGCTAAACATGTCTTGAGGTATCTCAAGGGAGCTCCTGGACAAGGGCTTCTTCTCTCAAACAGATATGTGTTACAGCTGAGTGCATTTTGTGATGCTGATTGGCAAAGCTGTCCTATGACTCGAAAGTCTCTAACTGGGTTTTGTGTGATGCTTGGCAATTCCCTTATTTCTTGGAGGACAAAGAAGCAATCTTATGTTGCTATGTCCTCTGCTGAATCAGAGTACAGGGCTATGGCTACTGTATGCTGTGAGATCACATGGCTGGTGAAATTGCTTGATGATCTTGATGTGAAGCAAACTGAACCTGTAAGGTTGTTCTGGGACAATATCTCTGCCATACATATAGCTCGTAATCTTGTGTTTCATGAGCGCACCAAGCACATAGAAGGTGAATGCCATCTAGTGAGAAACAAGGTGTTGAGCAAGGAAGTCTCTCTTGGCTATCTACCAACAAAGGAGCAACCAGCAGACATCTTCACGGAGATTGTTTCAGTTGATCAATCTCAGAAACTTCTCTCCAAGTTAGGAGTCATCAATTTGTTTTAAGTTTGATGAACTCCTCACTTGAGGGGGAGTGTTAAACATATGTTTATATAATGCATTTCATGCTTATGTCACTAGGCTCTATGGTAACTAGTGTGCACTCACTCCTATGTGATCACACATGTAGTATAAATAAGGGAAGAAACCCTACTTGAGAATCAAATTTGGGATTAGTTCCCTTTCCAATTCTATGACCTATGACTGCCGTTTTATGCTGCATCTAATGCAACAGTAAATATCATCATCAATCTTCACTCTTCACCTCTCTACAGCTCGATCTCTCTATTGTCGTCCTTGATCTTGTGATCGTCATCTTTCATGGTAGCCTTAATTTGAATGGAATATTTTTCATGCATTGGCACAACATTCAACGGTAACAGAATAGATTAAGTCAATACACCAATTAGATCACTACAAAAAAAAAAAGTACAGTGTTTCATGTAAACTTGGCAAAAACATGACCCGACTTGGAAAACCCGAGAACATCTAGAATTTTTTTTTTTATGACAAGGAAATCATGTTTGGTGGTAAACCCTGAGCATGTGACCCAGGCGGCAAGAGCCACGTACCAGGTAAACTGGCTTGCGCCGACCGGCTCGATCCACTGGTAGGAAGCAAGGCAAACCTTGGATGGAAATCCTAAGGAAAGGAGCGGAGGCAGGATCGATCCCAGGACCTCCTTCCCACCCTCTTACTCCTCACCACTAGGCCATCCCAACTGGAGCAGGAATTTTTTATTTTGAACCCGTTGTTTTTAAACCCAATCCCAAATGGCCCGAAAATTTAAGGTCAAAGACTCAAAACCCGATGTCCAACTTTAGTATGAATCAATACTAGTTGGTATCGAGAGTGCCGGAGCCTATTGATGCCGAAAAATGAATGGGAAAGGTGCACTCCGATGCAAAAGCCGAAGGCACAACAAAAGCAATTTGCAAAAGCAAGAACTAAAATGTCTTACAAAATGTAACAGATTTTAAACTTCAGGATAGAGGTAGTCAATTGAACCCCACACATAGAACGAGCAGGTTTAATATCAATAATATGCACATTTTTGCCCTCCTAATCTAGGTTCTAGGCCTTTGTATTCCAATTTCAACACTAGTGGATGTTTGTTCGTGTCTTCGTCCCTTAGATCCTCATTGGCTCAGTACCTGTTTGTCATGGTGGATCTCCAAGATGGAGATAGTCCCTGCAAAAAAGAAATTTGCCAGGAGGTACGATTTTAGTTCCAAAGTCAGCAGGGTTTACATCTCCTTTGATCTTCTTGACGTCCATCTCTCCTGCAGCAACCATGTTCCTTACAAAATGGAAACGGACGTCAATGTGCTTGGTGCGTTCGTGGTACATCGGATCTTTGCAGAGATATAGAGCACTCTGACTGTCCATGTGCAGAACAGGCTTCAGGGTTCTTTGAAGAACCTCTTTTACTATCCCTTTTAGCCAAATAGCTTCTTTGGCGGCCTCGGTGGCGGCCATATATTCAGCTTCTGTGGATGATAGAGCTACCACTGTCTGCTGCTGTGATTTCCACGAAATACAATTTCCATCCCATGTGTAATAGTAGGCGGTTGTGGATTTTCGATTATCTTTGTTGCTGGCATAATCCGAATCTACAAATCCATGTAACTGATGTATGGGATGATGCAGACCATAATGCAAACATAGATTTTTGGTGCCAGATAGATAACGAAGTAAGTATTTCATAGCAATCCAGTGATCATTTCCTGGGTTAGACATAAAACGGGTTAAAGCACTGATAGTGAAGGCTAGGTCAGGGCGGGTACACAACATAGCATACATAACGGATCCTACAGCTACATCGTAGGGGATCCTAGCCATTTCCTTGATATCTTCGGGTTTGGTTGGACAAGATTGTTTGGTAAGCTCTAGGTGCCCTCCTAAGGGTATGGAGGTAGGTTTAGAGTTAACCATGTTGAATCTCTTCAACACTTTAAGGGTATAGTCATCTTGATATAACCATAACTGTTTATTAGGTCGGTTTCTAATTATGTTGACGCCAAGAATCTTCTTAGCGCTACCTAGATTTTTCATGTCAAAGTATTTCTTCAAATCCTTTTTAGTATTACTAATGAGCAAGGTAGAGCTACTTATAAGCAGGATATCATCGACATATAGTAAAACATATAAAGGAGATTTAGAAGCAATATACTTGAAATAAAGACATGTATCATAACTACTTCTATGAAACCCAAGTTTCCTGATCACATTATCAAACTTAAGGTTCCATTGTCTTGGGGATTGTTTTAATCCGTAGATGGACCTTTTTAGTAAGCATACGTGATCAGGTCGGCTTTTGTTAATAAAGCCTTTGGGTTGTTTCATGTATATGGTTTCATCTAAAGTACCATGTAAGAAAGCAGTTTTTACATCCATTTGTTCTAATTTCCAATTAAAGACAGCACACATAGAAAGCATAAGACGCATAGTTTTATACTTAACTACAGGAGCAAAGATATCATTATAGTCTATCCCTTCTATCTATGAAAACCCTTTGGCTACAAGCCTTGCTTTGAACCTTGGTGTATCAGAGGGCTTGAGACCTTATTTAATCCTATAGATCCATTTAGAGTCTATAAGACGGGTTTTCGAGGGACGAGGGGCCAATGACCAAGTCTGGTTGGTGTACATTGATCCCATTTCCTCTTTCATAGCCTCTAACCATTGCTTTGCATGGTCACTTTTTATGGCTGACTCGTAAGAGTTTGGAGTAGAGGGGTGCCTAACATGCTCAGCAGATAAAAAAAGCATACTCAACAATATAGTTGTACTTCCTGTTAGGTATAATGGTCCTAGGTTCTCTATCCCTAGTAAGCTGATAGTCATGTAGATTAGGCAAGCTAACATTATCAGATATAGCATTATCGGATGAAATGGATGCAGCAGATATAGTAGATGCAGATGCATGAGAATCAGAAGGGGTTGAGGAGAAAACATAGGATTCTGCATGAGAGTTTTTAGACAGGCCATTTACATCATTGGAAATTGAAGTAGAGGGAAGAGAAGAAAAGGAGGAAGGTAAAGAAGATTCCTCAGCCTGATCTTCATACTCATCTTCTTCTTCTTGGTGCTTTGGTGTAGGAAGTATTTTAGTTGCCCCTTGTAATGGTTAGTTTGTCTTTTTCCAGTCATGTGTGGGCACCCTTCCAGTGTCGTACTCATCCTCATCAGATAGTTCCGAATTATCTTCTTGAGTTGTCCAGTCTGTAGTTTGTTCATTGGTACCTGCAAGCTCAAAGAAGGTAGTTAGTTTGTTTTTCAATGGAAATTCAGTTTCATTAAATTTGACACTTCGAGTTGTTATGACTTTATAAGGTCCTGCTTGAAGCAAGAGGACCCTATACCCCTTTACACCTTCAGGGTATCCTAAAAGTATACCCTTAAGGGCTCTGGGTTGCAGCTTACCCTATGAGATGAAGGGATATGCTGCACACCCAAAAGGTTTTAGATAATGGAGAGCTGGAGTTTTTCCAGTCCATTTCTGTTGGGGTGTATAGAAGTCAATGACACTAGAAGGGGACCTGTTGATAAGGTATGCAGCTGTTATGACAGCTTGTCCCCATAGGGTATTTTTCAACCCAGAGAAGATAAGCATGCACCTTGTCTTTTCTAATAAGGTCCTATTCATTCTCTCAGGTGTCCCATTTTTCTGTGGTGTGCCAGGGACAGTGAGATGTCTTTTAATGCCCAATTTTGAACAATAGGAGTCAAATTCCTTATTGCAGAATTCCAAACCATTGTCTGTCTTAAGACATTTGACTTTATGGTTGGATTGGGATTCAACCATGACCTTCCACCTTTTAAAGGCTGCAAAGGCCTGGTCTTTGGTTTTAAGTAAACTAACCCATACCTTTCTTGAGAAGTGGTCTATAAAGCTGATAAAATATCTCATGCCACCTGTAGTTGGGATTGGTGAAGGTCCCCAAAGGTCACTATGTATATACTCTAACTGAATATTAGCAACATAAGATGACTTAGGAAATTTCAGTTTAGCAGCTATACCAAAGATACAATTTTCACAAAATTTAATCTCAGCAGGTTTCTTAGGTAACAAACCATGTTTATGCAGATGCATGAGACCTTTATTGCCTATATGCCCAAGCCTATTATGCCATGTCAGAGTATCATGCAATGTCATATGCTCAGAACTCATAGCAGCATTAATCTCAGGTTTAGAAGCAAGGATATGAAATAACCTTTTTCTCCTAACAGCTTTGATGATAATCCTACCATTTGTAGTGACAGTTCTAATACCATCTTTAGAAGACACATCACAACCAAGTTCTTCAAGAGCAGATTCAGACATTAAGCTTCTCCTACGGCTTGGTGATACGGGGTTAGCCGTGGGTTGGTCCGATCTTCGACAACAAGCAAGAAACTAAAGAAAAACTCAAAGAAATAACAAGAATCAAACCGACGCAGCAAGGATGCTTCAAGAATCGATCAAGAAATCTGCAAGATCAATCAAGAAGTTAAAGAACGGAAGCAAGAACGAATAAAGACTCAACAAGATCAGCAAGATTCGATCAAGAAGCAATCAAGATCGATCAAGATTCTCAAGAAACGCAGCAAGACTCGACAAAGATGAATAAAGACTCGATAAAGACTCGAAATTGCAACAAAGAATGAAAAGACACGACCGATAAGGACTGAGTCGATCTATGCAGAACAAGATAAAGACCCCAGGCCTCCTCAGAGGGTAGGAACCAATACCAATGACTACACAACCCGCCTCTACAACCCTACACAATCAAGCGGACAACTTGAAGGCACAAGGAGGGGGCTTGTGGATACTAGATTCACCAAGTCTTGCGAAGTTGATGAACACAAAGCAAACCAAGCTAAAACAAACCAATTCGATGATCAACGAGCACAGCTCTAGTTGGATCAACAAGACACTCCATGTGTTTCACACAATTTGAGAGATCTAAATTCTATTCATCATGTTCTAATTGAATTACAATAGGAGAACTCGGAATATATAGGCCACACAGGGCTGTTGGGCCGAGTTAGATGATAGAATAAGATAAAACTAACATCTAATGGAAATAATAAAAATAACCTTAAAGTTTCCTAAAATAACTTAAGTAAAAGAAATACTAAAAATAGGAAATAAACATAATGTTCCAAAACTTAACAAAATCCCATCAAAACCAGCAGCAGCTCAAAGAATGTGGATTTCGGCCAAGCTATGAGACGAATCTGGAAAAACCTTCAACAGCAAAGTTGTAGATCTCTTCGTCCTCGTTCCAACAAGGTATGGCACGCCTCAATCCGATCAATATTGAATCCGTACGACCCATTTTACAGAGACGTCGAAAAGCTGTCAAGTTGCTGAACGAATGTAAAAAACGCCAAGCTTCCACCTTTGGACCTTCTCCCATGGTGGAGCCTTCTTCTTCCTCTTGATAAGGACATCATCCGAAGGTGTCTTGGATGGTCCCGCATCACTTGGGATCCATCTAATATTGGTAAAGACTCTAATGCAACCATCATGCATAAGAAGTGGAACATCTTCAGTTCCCATGATTTTCAAAGAAGTATCATCACTAAGCATAACATCACCAAAAGCATATTTATCAAGATGCTTAAAATAATGTTCAATTGGAGCAGCAATATCAGTACACATAAAAAATCCAGCAAGATAATCTTTCATACATTCAAGAACAGAGGCTGAAATTTCAGTTTGGTTTGATTTGGCAAGTTGTTCAGCACGTTTTTTCTTTCTACAATCTTTAACCCAGTGACCCAAATTACCACAGTAGTTACACTTAGAATTAGGTTCAGATTTGTCATGCTTGTCACTTTTACCATTCTCCTTTTTATCCTTTTTGTTTTTCTTATTTTTGTTACCCTTCTTTTCCTTACCTTTAATTGGTGAACATAACCTCAGGTTTATCAGATTTACCATTTCTGTCAGTTTTGAGACCTTTTATTTTAAAGACTTTCATTATCTCATTCTTTTCAATAGCTTCAATGAGTTTTTCCTTAGATAATTCATCACGGCTAAACTGGATAATATCTTTAAAATTGTCAAACTGAGAGGGCAAGGAATTAAGCAGGAGAATGGCTTGGTGAGAATCTTTAATCTCATCATTACATCTTTCAACTTCTTGGGACATTTTTAAGAATTTGTCCAAGTTGTCATCCAAAGTAAGTTGGGTATTCATCTTGAAAGTAAACAAGCGACACAGCAAAGAAATCCTGGAGGGCAGTGATTTAGATAGAAAAAGCTCCTCCAGGGCATGCCATAGAGAGGAAGCGGATGAGTGTCTTACCACCTAATGGGATATGCCGTCAGTGAGTCGTAGCATGATCTTGGAGTGTTCCCTCATATCCAACTCCAGTTCGTCCTCAGTGGGTGGAGTGGGGTCTTTCTTTACTCCTTTTCCCTTGGGATCTATCTCGATAGGTGTAGAGGACGTTGAGTCCGGATCCCCATCCTTGGCGCCTAGAGTGGAAGTTGCAGTTGTGGATGCGGTTTCCTTGACAGCCTTCCAGCACCCCTCCTTGATCAGCACAACTCTCATCTTGACTTGCTATATGAAAAAGTCAATGACCCCGTCGAAGGGTTTGATTTTTAGAGCGTTTTCCAAATTTTGGTACCTGAGAAATCAAGACAGCAAAATTAGTATGGAAAGTAGTTCAGCAGAAACGTTAAAGGATCTTGTACAGAGAAACGAGCACAACGCTAACAACGAACGGAAAACCCTAAGTGCTCAGATTTCAAGAAACCAGTAGGTCAAGAACAAGTGACCAAAGAACCAGATCTACCAGTAAACAGACAACCAAGAGCTCTGATACCACGTTGTAGATCTGACGTCTCAAGATTTCACAGATCAGAAACCTCAAGGTTAGTATGGAAAGTAGTTCAGCGGAAACGTTAAAGGATCTTGTACAGAGAAATGAGCACAAGGCTAAAAACGAACGGAAAACCCTAAGTACTCAGATCTCAAGAAACCAATAGGTCAAGAACAGGTGACCGAAGAACCAGATCTAGCAGTAAGCAGTAAACAGACAACTAAGAGCTATGATATTCCGTTGTAGATCTGACGTCTCAAGATTTCACAGATCGGAAACCTCAAGGTTAGTATGGAAAGTAGTTCAGCGGAAACGTTAAAGGATCTTGTACAGAGAAACGAGCACAAGGCTAACAATGAACGGAAAACCCTAAGTACTCAGATCTCAAGAAACCAGTAGGTCAAAAACAGATGACCAAAGAACCAGATCTAGCAGTAAATAGACAACCAAGAGCTCTGATACCACGTTATAGATCTGACGTCTCAAGATTTCACAGATCGGAAACCTCAAGATCTAGATCGAAAGTAGTAACAACAAGAACTGTAAACAAGAGATGACACATCAGGATTTTTACGTGGTTCGGGATAAGATCCCTACGTCCACGGAGCCTCAGAAGAGGAGACTCGAGCTCAATCCACTAGGTCAAAGAAGGTTTACAGGACTAGGTTAGCTACAATACAGATCTAGGGCTTATTACAAATCATACACAAGTAATCGCAAGTAAGTAAGCAAGAAACAAGGAGAAATAGCAAAGCGCTTCGAAGAACATTTTCCTGGATCTGGTTTTCGGAAACCAAATCTGAGTCGGAGGTCGTCGGAGAAGACAACCGGCGCCGGACACAGGTGCAGTGTCGCTCTTCGGAGTAAGATCTAGAGGTCTCGCTCGGAGATGCGCCTCAAATCTGAGTTGGTCGGCGGGAGAAGGGAGATCGCCTCACAAACCCTAGCTGCCGCTCTATTTTCTCTCTTTCTCTCTGTTGGATTACCTGAAGTCGAGTGAACAAGTGAGGAAACCCTAGCCCACTCTTCCACTTATATAGGCACGCGTCAAAGCTCAAAACGAAGCGTTCCAGCTTAGGGCAACCAGGTAAGCTTAAGAGGTGAGCTGGGCTTCAGGTGAGTTGGGCTTCTTGGATTAGGCCCATTTCCACAATGTCTGAATAGAGACATTATGTTGTAACATATATTTAACTCTTCTACCATAGCATAATCATATTATACATGATCACAAGTTAAGACTTTCAATGCTAATGTATAATATGTATATGTTATTGGGAGAGTATAACATATGCTAGTATGAATCATAATTAGCCCCTAGACTATATTCTAGTTTAACCAAAGCCCCTAAAGTCTAGAACCATGATTAAGTATAGCATTACAGCCACGCTATATAGATCTCATTGATGGGGTTTGTCGTAAGGTTCCCCTCAAAATGTTACGACATAAGTGCTCACTGATATATAGTTTCAATGCATAAGGAAGAACCAATATATTGATGTCTTTGAAGATTGATGTGTTTCCTACTGGATATTGAATTGAATTTTCCCACTTGTAGCAACTCCAAGAGTGTATTTTGCATAAAAAGGGAGTTCTCCAAGAGTGTATTCCTTTGTGAGAGGTTCTCCAAATTCTCATTTGTTATGGCTAACTGAGAGATCAGAATGGCCTTCTCAACAAGAATTGTGGACTTCTCGTTCATGAGCAACTGACATGACTCCTCTAATGCCTTAATCTTCTCTCTTGCATCCTCCAAACTCAGCACTTATTTCTATGAGACAATGCTCCAAGCATGTCCTTCAAAATTAGTTGCACCCTTTTCTGAAAGTCTCCAGCAAAACAGCACACACTCTTCTTAGACACTACTGATGTATGTTGGACCTCGTGATCGGGGGTCATGTGCACACGTGCGCCCATGTGCTAATAGCGTGTACATAAGCGAGTGGGGTTCCATCCTAAAACCAATTGGCTATAGGAGGAGTACTAACCCACTAGCTTATATACAAAGACTTCTTTGTTTATATTATCGACGAAGGATCCTTGTTTCTTCACATTCTATCAAGAGACACACGTCCACAATCTTCCCAGTTCCTTCTGCTTTTCAGAAAGTTCTTGGCTCTGGATTCCCATCTTAATCAAAATAGTCTCAAGCTAGCTCAATTTGCATAGACTGGTTTGATCTCTCCAACAAAAGACATTGTGTTCTTCAGTGCCCTTCAACTTTGCATTTCCCTGATCCATCTCACCCTTGAGCCTAGCAGCCTCTTCACACTAGTAGAAAAATAGGCTTTGACGACACTAAATTTACCACGGTTCCATGCCTCAGCGTGGTAAATCTGTGAGAGTGACAAATTTACCACGGTTCCTTTAATAACCGTAGTAATTTAGCATATAATTTACCATGGTTCCGTGCCTCAACGTAGTAAACATGCAAGATTATCAAATTTACCACGGTTCCTTAAAGAACCGTAGTAATTTAGAATAATAATTTACCACAGCTCCTTAACGAACCGTTGTAAATTTGCAATCCTAGTAAACCCTAATAATCAATCGTTAACCATCTCATTCTTCTTCCTGTAGTTCACCTCCTCCCTCTCGGATCGTTAACCGTCTCATTCTTCTTCCTGTAGTTCACCTCCTCCCTCTCGGACACTCGATCTCAGATGGCCATCTTGCTCTCTATTTCGCATCTCTCCTTCTCCTTGCCCCCGAAGTCTGGATCCCCTCCTTATATTAGGAGACCTAATAAGTTAATCCTCACCCTCCAAAGATTTTAATGGTCAAGATTAAACCATATTTTTTTTAAAAAAAACTACCTATATGAATATCCCACCATCTTCATCCCCACCCACGGATTCCCAACCAACCACCACAATTGCCGCCACCGCCGCTCTCCGGTTCGCGTCCTTGGTGCACCGTCGTCCCTGGTACTCCGCCCCCTCACCACCCAAAACCCTA
Organism: Persicaria tinctoria; assembly: GCA_037127255.1. NCBI lineage: Eukaryota > Viridiplantae > Streptophyta > Magnoliopsida > Caryophyllales > Polygonaceae > Persicaria > Persicaria tinctoria. Next base: position 6,983,703 of record JBANSL010000013.1, on the reverse strand, counting down.
GAGTTTCGTGCTTCAGGCGAACCGCCTCCGGCCATGCCGCCGCTCACACCGCAAGGGATCTCCGGATAGGACTGGAGAACTTCAATCCAACACAAATTACCACTCACATCTTCTTGATCACTACTCTAGCAACCTAGATTGGATACATGTGAACACCGACCTCTTGTTAAAATCCAACACAAACTACCGTTGATTACATCTTCGTGGGTACTTGAAGAGAAGTTTGCAATCACGTACAAAACTTCAACCAAGCAATTCAAAAAATTCATTTTCTTCCACATTCCCTAATTAACCAAATCGGATTTCTCCGATTTCGCATAATAGGTCGGCAATCGACGACTGACTTATACCAATTTTTGATTGATTTCTTGAAGCAAAGATAACACATGGGATCCGCAGCAAAGGGAGGAGACCGGAAGTTGTTGGAGCGGTAATCCGCCACTATTTTTGAGGGTTTCAGGGTTTATCTGTTAGAAACGGGAGGGGGAGCGCTTAGCGGTGGAAGGAGAACCAGAGAGGAATAGTTAATTAATTAAAACTAGTTTAGTACCCGCACTATTGTGCGGTCTTTTTTTTTAAATTAATACATTTAATATTAAAAAATGTATAAAAAATTTATGTAACTAAACTTTAAACTCTAAATATCCCTCACATCTAAACATTTTTAATTATTATATAGTTAACGGTAAAAATGAAATCTATGGGAGTCGAGCCTTACCTTTTGTATCTTTCATTTTGCAATTAATTACTGTCGACATATATGAAAATCAAATCATAACCACCTGATCAGCAAATCCTATCGATATATATGATTAGTTGTACTTATCCTATCGGTATATATGATTATTTCTATTTATTAATTATTAATCACTTGATCGGCAAATCCTATCGACATATTTTAATTATCGCCTTAGACCCCATAGATTTGTTATCAGCACATATTAATTAGAGTACTTAATTAAATTAATTATAGTAATTAATTAACAAATTAAAAAAAAACTACTTTAACAATCTATTAATCGGTATATCTTAAAACTAATCGGATAAGTGGGATAACAATCATAACCACCGGATAAGTGGGGTAAGTGAGATAACAATCAATTAATATTTTAATTTTTAAATCTATTTTTTTATTACTAATATAATTAATCTAATTAAGTAACAAATCCTAAAAAAAATACTTTAAAGGAGAAGTCGTCGCGATTTCTCCTTTAGTATTATACTGTTGATACCTAACGTACCACTCCTTTTCACATTACAGTTGTTCTCTATTGGCGTATTGCCTTTGTTTTTTTTTTGACATTGCGTTGAATGTGATCTAAACTTTGACACGGTTGTTTTCAATCAGGAGAAAACCACTGATTCTCTGGATGACGGGATACCGTAATTTTTTAAATATAACCCTCCTTAATCCTTATCTCTTCGGTTGTGGATGAAAATAATATCTAGGGACCGTAGTATCTTTACTCAAAATATAAAAAAATATACTGCAAATCCTAGTCTCGATCATATGAGTGAACTGAAGATAAGTTTGTTTAAAACAAATCCACTTAGTAATGATAAATCAATTAACAATAAATTAAGATAAATCAATTTAATTTAGATTTTATATATATTTGCAAATCCTAGTCTCGATCATTTGAGTGAATTGAAGATAAGTTTGTTTAAAAAAAATCCTGTTTGAAAATAAATCAATAAACAATCAATTAAGATAAATCGTTTTCAAAAAAATTAAAATAAATCAATTTTATTTAGATTTTTTAAAAAACAAATCCTATTTTATTTAGATTTTATTATTCAAAAAATAAGTTAGTTTAGATTTTAACAATCAATTAAGATAAATCAATTAATCTACTTTAAAAAAAGCTACATTAAAGGAGAAGCCAGCACATGTCGTAGGCGACTTCTCTTTTAGTATTATAATATTGATACCAATCACAAGTTGGTGTAGTGGTCATGCATCGAGGTTCGAAGTTCGAATCCCCGCAGAAACATGGAGACGCTTGTGAGTGGGAGGGTCAACCCCTTAATGGGCCTACAGTAACCCGACCCAGATGTAGAGTGGGCTAAGTCCACTTGAACTGGTAAAGAAAAAAAGTATTATAATATTGATGTTAATGAGAAGAGACGTTCATTAGCAATATTCTATTACACACAATATAATCATGAAGTGGAAGAAGATTTTAATTCTTTTGCAAGATAATATTGTTGAGTTACATATATCAAGTGATCGAATGAAGATTTTCATCCTTTTTCCTTTTTTTTGCAAAAAAGATAGTATTATGGCAGAGCAATTGTATATTCAGAAGCAATAACAATTATATATTCATAAGTACACAACCATAATAAAGATAGTATTTTGCAGAAAATATAGTATTATGGCGGGTCGCTGCATTTATACCACATAATTAGTGAACGAAATAGGAAGGTGAGGGAGAGAGGAACTTGAAGGTGAAGAACTGAGAGATTGTTCACAAAGCCTGAAAGTATGAATGTTAAACGTTAGTCAAGAAAGGCTGAAATGAGAATATAAATCAGATATGTCAAGAATGAATGAATAAAGATCGAGCATATATATAAGAGGGATTAAAACGAGAAGTGGGATGAAAAAAATGTGAGTGAATTGTAACTTTCATTTTTAATTTATAGAGGGTTATTTAAAATCTGAGTGGGTTGCACATGTTGTAAGATAATGTTAAAATATATTGATTTTATGATAAATATGCAATATTTCAAATAAAAAAGGGATAAGCATTGAATTTCTGATTTTTTTCACAAATCTTTAGAGTCAAATTGGATGAAATCTCATCAAAAAATCATTTAGTTGAGATTTTATCGAGTCATATAAGCATTGAATTTCTGAATTTTCAGATTTGATATAACAAATCATTTAGTTAAGATTTTCACGAAAAAAAATAATTACTTAAAAAGAAAATATGATTATAAAATAAAAAAATTATAAAATCACAATTAATTAATTCTTAATTGGTTAAGAAACCTATACTAAAGGAGAAGACGCCACATGTCTTAGGCGACTTCTCCTTTAGTATTATAACTAGTTTAGTACCCGCACCTTGTGCGGGAGTTTTGTTAGTTTAAAATAGTTATATGTGTATCAATATATGTAACAGTGTAACATTATGTATGTGTGTGTATCATGCTTATTTAGATTATTACTGTAATTATTATTGACAAAAAAAAAACTCAGTTGATTGAACTCAATCAAAATGATCGAAATTAAACTAATCCGCACAAACATGCTGAATGAACTTCATCATCAATTGATTGAACTCAATCAAACCGAAATGAATCGCACAAACACATCAAATTACACAAACAAAAAAAATCACACAAACAAAAAATCACAATTGAGATTAAAAGCCAAAAAAGAATTAAGGATCCGGTCTATAGGAGAAAACTAACTTAAAATGAAAGGTATCACTGAATGTCGAGATGAATAGCTCACGAACCATGGTTGCGGAAAACCAAGAGAGACGCCCATTATACCACCTGTAAAATCAAGAAATGTATATTAGAATTAGAAGAAGTGAAGAAACTAACAAAACCTCATTTCTTTCAACAAACCCTTAAATAGGCACGATTTTAAAACTATTTATTTACAAAAAAAATATAGATATACATATTACATGGGATTTTTTTGAGAAAATATAAGATCTCATTATCCGTTTAAATCTTTTATAAAAAAAAATAGATTTCAAATATTAAAAGATTTTCTAATTAGGTAAGATTTGATTATATCCTCTAAATTAGATAAGGTATGATCTAAATAAATCAATTAAAACAATTTTTGTTATTATTCAGAAAATAAATTTTATTTAGATTTTATTATTCAGAAAAATAAGTTTGTTTAGATTTTAACAATAAATTAACAATCAATTAATCTCCTAAATAAAAAAAAAGCTACATTAAAGGATAAGTCACTACATGTCGTAGGCGACTTCTCCTTTAGTATTATAATATTGATAAATAAAAAACTACCGATGGGATGAAAATCAATAGTATATATTTACATCAAGTTGACTTTTAAAGAATTGGTTAGGAACTCAACTAAATTGGATAAGCTTTAATTTAACAAACAAATTAAAGCTACGCCGAATTAATTAATCTTCAACTCGAAATTAAAATAAACAAATTAATCTTAAAAAAAAAAAGCTACGCTGGATTTAGGGGATCCAAATCATCAATCATATATACAAAGATCTCAACTAAATTGGATAAGCTTAATTTAACAAACAATTAAAACAAATCGATTAAAAATTAACAAAAAATTAAAATAAATAAAGTAATCTTCAAAATAAAAACAAACCTACGCCGGATGAGGGATTTTAGGGGATCCAAATCATTGATCATAAAAACCAAGATCTCAACTAAATTAGATAAGTTTTAATTTAACAAACAATTAAAACAAATTAAAAAAATTGATTAAAAATATTAAAATAAATTGATTAATTAAAAAAAAAAGGCCTACATTAAAGCTAGCGGGTTTAATCTTCAACTCAAAATTAAAATAAAAAAATAAATAATTTAATCTTAAAAAAAAAGAAATAGCTACGCCGGATTTATGAAGGAACCAAATTATCATCAATCATATATAAAGATACAAAGATCTCAACTAATCTAGTTACAAAATCTTTAAAAATGAAGAAGGCCGGATGGTTGATTAGTATTATTAAAAATTAACAATAAATTAACATAAATAAAGTAATACCTAGCCGGATGAGAGATTTTAGGGATCCAAATCATCAACTAATTTAGATAATGTTCGCTTTTAATTTGTTTGAATTGTTTGTTAAATTAACACTTATCTAATCGATTAAAAATATTAAAATAAATCCATTAATTAAAAAAAAAGGGCTACATTAACACTTATCTAATCGACTAAAAATATTAAAATAAATCCATTAATTAAAAAAAAAGGGGGCTACATTAAAGGAGAAGCCGCCACATGTCGTAGGCGACTTCTCCTTTAGTATTATATTATAAATTATAATATTATAATATAGACTAATCGACATATAAAATCATAACAATCGGATAGACGTTTAAAAACAATTAATTAATTATTATTAATTGAAATTGAAATTAATTAACTAACAAATCATAAAAAAAACAATCATAACAACCGGATATACATTTTAAAAAAAATTGATAATTGATAATTATTAATATAATTAATTTAAATTGCAATTAATTAATTAGCAAACCATAAATAAAAAAAATAAAAAAAACCTATAAAATCATAACAGCCGAATACACGTTTAAAAACAATTAATTCATTATTATTAATTTAAATTGAAATTAATTAATTAACAAATCATAAAAAAACAATCATAACAACCGGATACACATTTAAAAAAAATTAATTGATTATTGATTATTATTAATATAATCAATATAAGTAATTTAAATTGCAATTAATTAATTAACAAACTATAAATAAAAAAAATTAAAATAACCTATTTTAAAGGAGAAGTCGCCACATGTCGTAGGCGACTTCTCCTTTAGTATTATAAATATAGAAATATAGATATAAATATAGATGGGTTTAATTAATAATATGAGATGTAATCCTGACCATTGATTTAGATTAATGGTTGAGATTAACCTATTAGTCAAATATTAGGAAGATTCCATTAATGGTTGAGAATTGAGATTAACCTTTTCCTGATTCCCCCTTCTTCCTCCCCGATATGAAATCGATCTCACATATCCTTCCCAAATCTGAAGCCCTAGCCTCTTGTTCCATAGCCTCTCCTTTGTTGTATATATATGTCACCCGATCTGCTTTCGACCTCATACTCTACCACTCAATCACTAGATCTCTTTCCGTTGCTCAACCTTGAGCCTCAGATTCTGTTATGCGCCTTCTCTTGAGCAAGTCGCGCCTATGAAACCATACAAAGTCGAGTCTCACTCTCCCAATCGCCTCAATCTGTCTGTTTGCTTCGCAGGACCTTGCTCTCCCTCGTCTCTTGCACAGGAGTGGCGTGGCTCTCCCAAGAACCTTTGAGGAGAGCTCGTCCCTACCACAAACCCTGCCCGCTCCATCGACAATGCTTCCCAGTAGCCGGCCTTCTCAATTTCTCTCTCATGTAAGAATGTTTTCAGAAGTGAGGTTTTTTATGTTTTTAGGTTGAATTAGAATTTACAGTGACTACATTTTTTTGAATATTTGAGAATTGGATTCATGTTTGAAGTAATTATATGGACAAACTTTGATAAATGGAATGTTGGTCGACTTATTTGCTTGTGGATGTTATCCCATACTTGTGTGAGTGGTTTTATATACTTTTGAATAGATCAATCAAAATGTGTATCTTAATTAATTGGTGAAAGTTCATGAACTAAATGGAAGCCTTAAAAGTTTATTGACAACAAAGAACAAGTTGTGTTCTGTTTGCCTTTTTTTTTTTTCCCTCATTTTCTCACTTCCGGTGAATAAATTAAGAATTTGAGGTGCAAGATTTGTTGGTGTTATGGCTGCAAACAAGTGAGGAATAACCATCTTGCTTTGTCAAACAATGTTCATTTTCATATGCGTTGTCAATTCTCATTTATTTCAACCTTGTGTTACTTGATTCTTTCAATGAGAAAATGATTTCATTGCCTTCATCTTACAAGAAAGAAGGAAGATGATTCAAAGTTTTAAGACTAGTCAATATATTCTCATTGATTTTCAGCCTTGTGTTGGGTTCTCTATCTTAAGCTTCATGCCCCTAGCCAATCAATTAACAACTAAGCTGGATTAGTCCAAGTTGATGACCCTTAATTTGTTCAATTGCGGGAGGACAAAGTGAGTTCAAAGATCTATGTGTTCTGTTTAAACTGGTTCAAAAATATCTTGGGTTCATTCTCACTATTCTCCATTTATGGCAGCAATGGTCTTAGCTTCTTTCAAAGCCGCAACTTCCTTTTCAGCAATGTCAGCTCTCTCAGTTCTCACACTAGCTTTGTCTTCTGTTAGCAACAATTTGTTCTCCAAATTTGAAATTTTCTCTAGTGCTTCCATATATTTAGCAAGACCGGATTCCTTTTCAGCGTTCAGGTGAGCAACCTCTTCCTTTAAGGCTTAAGGTAGCGGCTATAACATAAGATAATATCTTCACCCCATGACTATGCATCAACTTTTCTGTTGCACCCTTTTTTGTTGTGTGAAGATCTCAGTTTTGCCCCCGAAATGTGCCATTGAGCTTGTGTGCATCACCTTCGACATGAACATTGAACAGCATAAGATAATATACATCTTTGGTCTAGAGCATTTGATAATGAAGTGAAAGAAAAAGGCATTAAGGATCACATCTCATGAGCCACGATTTCATCTTTTACTAACATGAATATAAGCAAAAAAAAAAAAAAATTCAACAAATAAGCATATATAGCTTTTGAGTCTTCAGGTTCAACATTAGCAACAAATGGCACTACCCGGATGAATATGATCGAGTAATAAGATGGTCCTTGATAGCAGAGCCTAAAGTATGTTAGAAATGGTGAGTTCAGAGAAGCTCATCCATGACGTACGGATACGAAAGAGAGAAGAGAGAACCATTCCGGAATGACTCACTGGAAAGGATTTGTGAGGAGTATCCAAAGGTCCTCAGTTCGAACCTCATAATCTTTATTTACAAATTTAAGGAGGAGAGGAGAGAGTTTGAGCGGAAAATTTTGTTATTGATCTTGAATTGGTCAAAACAATAAAAGTCAGCACAACATACAACTCCGAGTCACATGCCACGCAAGTGCTCGTTTTATTTCCTAAACATCATCTAAACGACGTCGTCAGAGACACTCATCTTCTTCCTTTGGATTGAATCGTTGAAGAGCCAAAGCACGAGCCATGATTGATCCCAACACCAGAAGAGTGGTAAATACCAATGTCAAGACACCATACATGCATATATATTTAAGCCGGCAGATTACCAAACGAATCATTAAATTAAAGATTTTAAATATCAATCATTAAGTTTGATTGAAGTGCTTAAAATAAAATATTGATATTATATAAAAAATAATCTAACCTTTTTTATGTAACTAATCTAACCTTTTAAGATTTATTCAAAAAAAAAATCTAACCTTTTAAGATTATGTAGATTTTTTTAGGTAAAATATTTATAAAATAACTTAAGATAAAATGATAGGTTTTGTAAACACTTAAGCACCTTTAACCATGATATTCATGTTGAGTACCATAACTTATTTTTTGTCATTTCTGTCTCATCCACGTCATTTTAATATTTGGTACTCCACAATCATGATATTTAGCATGGGTATCACTTTTTGCATCAAAATTGTTTTTTTTTTGTAATTTGTTTTGGAAGTAAAAATCAAACGAGATCTACTATTAATGTTTGATTGATTAATATTTTATGGTATTGTGTAAGATTGAGTATCATATGCATGATACTTGAGCTCACTTTTTTTGGGTTCTTTAAAAGAACTTACTTTTTCTTACATTTTTTTAATTGTTATGGTACTTGGAGTACCACCACTAACGATTAATTGATAGCCAAAACTTACATTGATAAGTTTAATAATTTAAATGATAGAATTTATAATCACTAGCTTAAGATATAAAAGTTAATTATAATAATCAATTAAGGTAGACACATATAGCATGATACGTGAATTTTTTTTCGAAACAGTCAAAAAAATGAAAAATATTTGCGAAATAGCCAAAGAAGCAAACTATTTTGGAAAATAGCCAAAACAGGGGTAAGTCGATGTTTGTAACAGGGACTCTTACCCAAATTTTAAAAAATAATAATAAAATATTAAAGTCGTTGTTATAAACAGCGACTTAGGTATTTTTTTAAAAAAAATAATTTTTAAATATCTACCCCTTATATTTATTATTTTAGAAGCAACCTCTTTGTAAAAGAATGAGTTACGTGTCCTACCTTTACAAAATTAAGAAACCGCTTTCAACAACCACGTCCTCTTTGCCACAAGCACTACACTCTACTCTCTGAAAAACCCTCTCTCTCTCTCTAAAACTGCCTCTCGCAAAACCAGATCTAACCTCCTCACATCTTGCTCCTGACGACGACTCTGGCGGAGCAAAGCCAAGCCCAGGTATCGGCGCCTCCACTCTCCGTCAAAATTGAAGCCATTCACCCTCCGTTTTCAAATTTTTAGGGTTTAGGTTTGAAAACCGTCAGATTTTTGAGGGAGCAGGAGGCATTGCTAGGAGGGAGAGGGGTGCCGAGCTTCGGGTCCACCGGAAAAGAGGGCGGAGTCCCGGGTCTGCTGAAGAAGAGGGCGGATGAAAGATGATTGGAGAGGGGTCGATGTAAGTTCAGAATTCGTGATATGGAGATTTGGGGCCGGGCCGGGAAAGAGAGATCGCGCGAGACAAAGGAGATGCATTGGAGGGGACAAACTCGCCGAGAAGGGTGACACACGTCGGGTGATGGTCCTTGATCGAGATCTAGACAACCTTCCTATCCAGCGAAGCACCCCTCCTCTCCTCAAGGTTAGTCTAACAGCAACTTACTCTGATATTTTCTTGTGCAACTTTCATGAATCTTCCTGCTGGATGTGAAATGTGGCTGGTAGCTTCGATCTTGATTGATCTGTACCTGATTTTAGTATACGCTGATACGGATTTTGTTTGTCTGGTTTGTGATTGTAGGCCAGTAGGGCTTTGATTAAGGCGAGGAAGCCGACCGATGCCAAACTTGATTATTCACACATCACGATATTGATTTTAAGTTCCGTGTGATCGAAGCACACATTGAATTTTGAGTATTTTTGAGTTTTGTTGATGAGCATCGTGACCTAATGCAAGGTTTTTGCGTGGAGTGAGATTTCGGTAATTTATAATATAAGATGGTTTATCCGGTCCAGGTTGAGCTCCAAACAGTTGGCGGATTGGTTAAGGACAGGACTCAATGTGCGCTTAACGGTTACTATTTCGTGCCTGTCTATGACAAGGTATTTTGTTCTGTACTTTTTCATTCTTCTTCTGAATCCCTACACGGAGTATTTTTTTTTTACTGGAATAGTCTTTACTAATTTTAGATTCTAGATTAGGTGATCATTGAAATTCGGCATGAAAATTCTTATTTGTGGAATCTTATCTGGTAAATGGTAGAGCTGCTTTAAACAGTGGATTGGTTTTGTTGTGCTGATTTCAAGAACCTAGTGTTGATTTCAAGGGTTATTGGTTTCAAATTCTGAAAAGTGTAATTTTTTTGGTGATCCTTCTGCTATAAAACATATTACGAAAAAAAAGCAAATGATCCTGCTGGAAAAAAGGTAATTAAACAATCTGAACATGAATCTGGATGAAAACAGTGTTGTGGATTTAAAAGAATAAAAATGTAAAATTTGCCTCAAATCTCCCACACTATGCATCCTTTTCCTCTTGCTCCTTTTAATAATATGATGAAATTTCAATTGGGTAATGGTGAACTTCATTTTCAGCATCACATTAGTAATTCTTTCATACCAAACAGGCGCATCATGTAAGTTGAAGTGATTGGTATGGGATAAGGAGGATTTGTTTTATGGTATATCTCTGTGAAAGTGTTATATTTCCTTAATCATCTCTTTTTGTCTTTATAGTGCAACATAACCTTTTAATCTCTTTCATGCTCTTATTGGACAATATACTTTTTCAGGGGTCATTTGTTATCAAAGTCAAGGGTCCAGAAGGATGGTCTTGGGATCCAGACAAGGTTAGATGGCTGAACTTGTGTGTTTTCTCATGTATTGCAGCTGGCAAGATTCAAAACATATTTTTCCGAATCTTGAATTGAATCATCCTTTGATAGGCACCTGTTGCATTGACCATGCTGGATGCAATGCAAATGAAGACATCAATTTCCGATTTACAGGGTTAGGATCGAACAATCTTTTCTCTTTGCAAATTTGTCTCTAACTTCTGCACATGTTTATTGGGATCTTACTGTATATTGGCATGCACATTGTAGCTTTTCGTTATCTGGAAACACTACTCCAATTAAGCCCTATTGTTGCACTTTATTGTGGCGGTTAATATAATGTGGCGGTTTTTGAAGCGGTTTAGGCTATTGTGGCGGTTATAGAAGCGGTTTTGGTCATGGTTTATCATAATATCTATTGTGGTGGTTTTGAATACTCTAATGTGGCGGTTTTATGACTTATTGTGGCGGTTTTTAAAAATACCTTTTCTCTACCTATTGAAGCGGGTATTTAGACCTATTGTGGCGGTTTTAAAGAATCTAATGTGGCGGTTTTATGACCTATTGTGGCGGTTTTTAAAAACACTTTTTTCCCTTAAATACTTGAAAAAAAAATGATATAAATAAATTATAATGAGCTATTCATTTTCTAAAAAAAAAGTAAACAATTATATTTTTATTATAAATAAATTAAACAAACTATTCATTTTTCTTAAAAAAAAAAGTAAGTATATTTTTACAGAGTAATTTTTAAAACTCAAACTTCCCCCGTGTCATTTGCAATTGTCGAAGAGCTCCTTCATCAAAGATTGGATTCCGAAGACGGCGCGGCGCGGCACGAGCAACTTTAACACATCGAAGAGAGCGTGGGCAAGCATCTTCAATAAGGAGGGCAAACAATCTCAGAGGGGAAACAAAGAGGGCGAGCAGTCAGATTTAACGCTTCGACGCTTCGATGAGGGCGTGAGCGACTACATCATTTCGAGCAGTAAGTTAGATCTACCTTCCGAATTTGTTCAATTGGTTAGTAATTATGTTTGGATTTGATGTTCTCATGAAGAAATATAAGGATTCAATTCCTTTCCTGCTTTATTTTCGTCAATTAATTCTGGATTGAATTAGGGTTACGAAAATGGAATTAGGATTTGCTGTTAGGATTCCTTTCTATTGTGCCTCTACTAAGAGCACTGGAGCATCCAGGTGATGAAAAGGAAGATATTGTAAATACACCCAAGTTATGTTCACCTCATCTTTCCTCTATTATTCTTACTTCTTGCTAAGCCTATTTCTGTTTATTCATGAGAATCATGATTATTGGATTTTTAATGGCTAATGTCTATGTGTTTATGCTCTATGAGTAGTAAAAGACTTGCTAGGTTGAATGAAGTTTGGAGTTTGGATAATTTAAAACACATCTTTTTTTCTAGTTTGAAATCATAAATGAGAAAAAACCTAGATGTACAACAGTCTGAATAAGAGAAATTGTGGACCTTTGTATTAGGTCTAATTGAATTTTCCATGGTGATTCTATTTTCTCATTTTCCATTTTTCTTTGTTTGTCTGCAATGAAGTGTTTAATAAAAGGAAGCATAGAAGGAGAAAGAATACTTTCATGCTATTGCTTATATGGCATTATGACATAAATATTAGACCCTCTTGAAGGGAAAAAGGACATTGTCTATTTCTATTTCCATTTTTATTTTATTTCTGTTTTATTTACAATGATCGGAGGAGATTGTTAAATCACCGAGTTCATAGTTCATACACCGATGATGATGGATTATTCATCTCACATCATTTTCAAATTAATAAATAAGATTGGTGCTATATTCTATTGCCAATTGGTTTTACATAAACCCCATTACACTTATGTATCGGTCTTCTAGTGCAGGTGAACTTTGAATCTTTGATCATAAAATTGAATCAGTTATGAGTGTTGGGAGTGCAGTGTGATTTCTGTTTCTTTTTTCCTTTTGTTATGTTTTGATTGGTAATTCTACAATGATTGATTGGTGCTAATGTGTGTTCTGCCTTTTTACGCCACTGGTCAATTTGTAAACCCCTTCTCAACGTAGTCGATGGAAGTGTGCATACAATTGATCCCCAAGACCTTGTTGAGAGCGAGATAGACTGGGAGTATTGTTGTTGTTTTTGCAGTCAAATAAGAAAAGAAAAATAAAAAGAAGAGATTGTTAAATCACTGAGTTCATAGTTAATACATACGGTAGATGATGAGTTATCCCACCTCAATTGCAAATAAAGGAATGAGGTTGGGGCTCTTCCATTGCCAACTGGTTTTAGATAAGCCCCACTGCGCTTATGTACCAAGATTGCACACAATCCCCATTCATTTTATTAGTGCAGTTTGAGGAACAAATTGAATTCATTGTTAGTGAGGATATTCTGTGTTGGGTGTGTTAAAAAATAATTTTTATTTTTAGTCTTTGTGTTCTACTATACAAAAGGTCTTACATGAGTCTTGGGTGTTGATAAACAACTAAAAGTTGTATGATAACTGCTGCTCATTAAGTTAATAGGTTCAACTCTTACCATGATGGCAACTGGATTTCAACAAATGCATATTCTGCAAAGGCTTCTGGCATCCCAATGATCTTACTTCAACCGTCCAATCAATTCTTCAATGGCAAGACTATACATGGAGGCTCTAACAACGAGCTGGAGGCGTATTTGTTTTTCTCTCATGCTTGCCTTGAGTGGATGCAGGTTAGTGAATAAGTGAATTGTTTATTGATTCATTTGTTTATATGGGTTTTCCACAATTAGCTTCTCTGTATAAGTTATTCATATAAGGTATTGCATTTACTGAACTTGCTTTGAATTGCTACAACATAGGATACAAGCTAGTCGATAGTGTACTTGGATTGACTCCAGGCAAGAGCCCACAAAAACATTTTGTTCTTGGGAGTGTGAGTGAGGATGTCATTCTGCCTTACTTCTTTTGTCGTAGAAAGTCACAATAAGCCAAAATCTCATTATAGGATGTTACTGTGCCTTACTCGAGTGTGTGACAAAACATTCAAGATGCATGGGTATGAGGCTACCATAACCTTATCTACCTGTGTCTTGATCAAATGAAAAACTTGCTCAATACCCAAAGTGTACTCAAACATCTTGTTGTTCCTAGCTTTCCAAACAAAAGAAATTGTAGCTACAAGAGCAAGCCGTTTACTCTTGCTAGGCCAAGTCTTCCCACACACTTCCTGCATCATCCACTTCATAACACTTGCAAGTGTAGACACCCTCCTTGTAATTTTCAACCATGATTTAATTCTCTCCCAAATCCCATTATAGTATGAGCAAAGCAAAGATGAACATGTCCCTCATTTTTCACTATTACACAGAACACATAAAGGGTCAAGTGCTTCTTACGCATATATGTTTCTTTTTATACAAGTGAGTGGCACACAGCCAGATATTATTCATATCCAAGAATGGCAGACAAATGCATTGCCCTTACTCTATTGGGATATGTATAATAAGCTTTCACTTCAGTTATGACTTTCATATGTTTATGTCAGCAAGTTTTTTTCTGCAGCATCCAGTTACTATCATATCTGAATGACACTACTTTGTATGTTTGTCTTTCCCTTCAGAAACCGAGACTAGTTTTGACTATACACGACATGGAACACTACGGGGAATGTCGGTAAGTATTGTGTCTCTTTGTCATGCCTCTCTGATTATCAAAGCTTGTGGCATCCAATAAAAGACGCTTGAAGGAAACGATGAATTACACTGGATATATTCAGAGCCACATCTCAATTACTCCTAGTAGGCCTATGCTAAGGGAAAGGCTGAAAAGCCTCTAATTATCTCCCTCAGAACTTAATTCTTAGGATCTAATAAGGGTTTACATAATGAAGCAACATTGGTTGAATTTAGAAATTAAGCTAGTGCTTGATTTGTGGAAGTTTGAACCACAGTTGCTCTTTATTTTTATAGGCAAGAGCAACTCAACAAGACTGGTCTTGAAGGAGAAATTTATGTTGTTCCTGAAAAGGTCGGTACTTCATATACAGTTTATTTAGTTCGTAAATTTTTCTCTTTCCATTTTCCTGAATTAAAGTGATATAATAATAATAATTTCCGTAACATAGGTACAAGATCTCTTATGTTCTTATGAGTTATTTTGCGCTACACATTGTCTACTGCAGAGTTGAACTTTTTACCTCATCTTCATTATTGTAGGCGGTTGACGATAGAACTATTGGCCATAATCCTGAGAGATTGAGCTTATGTAAAGGAGGCATTGTTTACAGCAATGCAGTTGTGTTAGTTATTTGTTGTCATGAATTCAGGTTACCTATGTCATATATGCATAATTAACATCAATATTATTTTATTGTTTTAATTTTTTGTTTCAGCTTGACACCTACACAAGTTGATTCCATTGCACAAGGTGTTTGCCTAGGCTGCTAGCAGATGAATGCTTTCATTACACAAGTGATGCTACTCTTGAATTCTGCATATATATTTCGAACTAGAATAACACTGAAATGTGTTCCTTTGTAAATGAATTTTAGATATAGATACTTTTGTGGGATTATTTTGATGTAACAGATTACACTATGGTTTGTTTTGGTTAATGAAATATTTCAGTATATTATTATTCTAGACTTTATTTTTATACATTTTATTTAATTAATATTCACAAATTACACATTTTATATGAGAATGACAATGTAAAACCGCCACAATAGCACAAACAACCATTACGTTAGATCTATAAAAACCGCTGCAATAGATAAGGAATATGCTACAATAGATAGGAAATAACTGCCACACTAGATAGGTCTACTGTGGCGGTTTATATACCTATTGTGGCGGTTTTAGTTTTCATAATAAACCGCCACAATAGATACAAAAACTGCCACATTAGACCTAATGCAACGCGAGCAAGAGAGGCGGGTAAAAACCGCCACAATAGGTCTTTTGTGGCGGTTTTTAGGCCTAATGTGGCGGTTTTAATCCGCCACATTAGGCCTTAATTGTTGTAGTGAAAAGTTATGGGCATTGTTGGTGGAGAGAGCTGTCCATCCAAAACTAGAGGCCCTGTAGGCGTGACAGTGGAGCTCCTTTCTTCAACAGATGAAGTAATTTCTTCTGTTTTGACATCATCTTCAGAAGATTACTCATTCAGAAATGTGATACCAGGTTCTTTTTTCTTCATGTTTACTTCAGCTTTTCTAAATTACCACGTTTGTGTTTGAGAAACCGCTTTCAATAACCACGTCCTCTTCGCCACAAGCACTACACTCTACTCTCTGAAAAACCCTCTCTCTCTCTAAAACCGCCTCTCGCAAAACCAGATCTAACCTCCTCACATCTTGCTCCCGGCGACAACTCTGGCGGAGCAAAGCCAAGCCCAGGTACCGGCGCCTCCACTCTCCGTCAAAATTGAAGCCATTCACCCTCCGTTTTCAATTTTTTGGGGTTTAGGTTTGAAAACCGTCAGATTTTTTAGGGAGCAGGAGGCATTGCTAGGAGGGAGAGGGGTGCCGAGCTTCCGGTCCACCGGAGAAGAGGGCGGAGTCTCGAGTCTGCCGAAGAAGAGGGCGGATGAA
Source organism: Persicaria tinctoria (assembly GCA_037127255.1). Taxonomy (NCBI): domain Eukaryota; kingdom Viridiplantae; phylum Streptophyta; class Magnoliopsida; order Caryophyllales; family Polygonaceae; genus Persicaria; species Persicaria tinctoria. Next base: position 6,967,436 of record JBANSL010000013.1, on the reverse strand, counting down.
AGATGATTGGAGAGGGGTCGATGTAAGTTCATAATTCGTGATATGGAGATTTGGGGCTGGGCCGGGAAAGAGAGATCGCGCGAGACAAAGGAGATGCACTGGAGGGGAAAAACTTGCCGAGAAGGGTGACACACGTCGAGTGATGGTCCTTGATCGAGATCTAGACAACCTTCCTATCCAGCGAAGCATCCCTCCTCTCCTCAAGGTTAGTCTAACATCAACTTACTCTGAGATTTTCTTGTGCAACTTTCATGAATTTCCTGAAATTGTACAAAAAAAAAAAGGAAAGAAGAAGATATAAGCATCCCCCCAAGCCTTTTACAGTACAATCTGAATCATTAAAGCATCTTATGTTAGTGTAGCGGGTAGTTCATACCTCAAAAACGTCTTTACTGTTGGATTCCCCATCTCAAATTTAAGGGACTTGAGGATATCAGATTCCATCTTAACAAGCTTCAAAACTTCACAGGACCATTGCATGTCTCAGGCTGAATGCACCTGCCTATGTTTGGAGCACAAACCGAAAAGAGTCATCGGGGCAACCGCAACTCGAGTCGATCGAGCATATCGAGTCCTCTATGATCGATATAGGTGCATCATACATCTGAGTCAGGTAATTGTGGATTCATCAATTTGTGTTTGTTAAGGTTGAACCATGGAAGTGTCAAAATCATTAATATCTACTTACCCTTCAAATAAGTTTGATGAATTGAGAGAGAAACAAAATATCACTACCATAAAAAACCAACATATATATACATTTTAAATGTTTATATAAATTGCAAAACAATTATGTGTAATGGCAAATTTTGCATTAACTTTGCATAAATCTTCTTATGTTTAGTCACATTTTGGGTCAAAAAAACACCCTTATTGACCTTTTTTCATGCCTCAATTCTGGAATTGGATGTTTGTTGTAGTATTCAGCGAGTTAGGAATTAGGAGCGATAGTGTAAACGGTTAATCATCAAATGCATTACTTTATGCAAAGTTAATGCGGTGAGTGATATAAATTGCAAAACAATTCTGTGAAATTCAGTCTCCTCGCCTCCATCTCCATAAAGTAATGTTTTCTTTTTTATTCTTGTAAATGATATTGCCCTTAATTTTCTAAAGCAATTGAAGTGTGCATATGATATATAACTATAGATGCTATTATTTCTATATTATTATTTAGCTAATGAATGATTTGAATAAATGTTGCGATCCCGTTTTCAACATTGCTTTCTTATTCTTGTGGAATTGTTCCAAATTCTGACAATACTTGGAACAAGAGTAGTCTAAACTATATCACGACCTCATATGTTCAGCCCTCACTGATATGGATCGGAACAATGCTTATATGCAGGTACTAAAAGCAAAAAATTTCAAGGCTTCTTTACTTCTCCATTTCCTAAAATGAAAATATTTCTCACCTCAGCTATGGCTGGTAGCATGTCGCTAATGATGGCTGATGATGTGGATATGAGGTGGTGTGCTATTGATGGCTGATGCTGCTGGTGAGTCGCAGAGAGGAGTAGCTGCCCACGTTGTAGTAGATATGAAAAGTGATCCTAAGGAGATAGCTAAGGCGCCCGAAAATCCAGAACTAAGTGCACAAGATGCAGCACATATATATTTCAATTTCAAATATTCTAAGTAGATAAATCAAACTGACTTATTAATAATGAAAATGAGATTTAATAAGTTTTTCAAAATATAAACACATCTTTGTTTTGTTTTCGTTTTTATCGTATTAGCTATATTTTAGGACTCCACCCCCTCGAGAGCAGGATGCCGGCCGAGATGGAGCTGGGAGCCAACCTATACTTTCCTGAGGCCCCAACATCTAAATAAAGAAAGGGCGGGCGGGATCACGAAATCCTTAGAGCGTGGTGAGGAAGAGATGTTGGAATATTTAGCCAGAAAACCAAAGAGATGTAAAAGTGAAAAATGGAATTGCAGAGCCGTAGATGAATCTACTGCACTTGAGCGAAAAACCGCCTAGACATCGGTGCATATCATACAAGACGGCTCACTCCAGGGTTAACTCTGCCCTCAATCGATAGGTGCACTCCCATCAATCGAGGTGGAACTCTAGGCCTTTTCATGTGTTTGAAACTAGGAAGGAGAAGCAGAAACCACGTTCTATCCTCTTCCCTCTCTCCAAAACCCAATAACCACCTATATATATAGATTAAAATAACCATAAAGGAGAATATTAAGGACCAGTCCAAGTAGTTGAGAAAGTTGGGCCTTAAATATAAAACAAACAAATTATTTTAAAACATTTTTCCCAACAATCCCCCACATGGTTTAAAATCATTTGATCGAACAAGATATTTTTGAAATAACTAAGGTTGATGTCTTACGACTTGAATCAACGCCAACACAAGAAAATCGACCAAGAGTTCCGCAATCAACGCCAACCCTGCGCTTCGACCCTGCTTCATGAGTGTCCTAGGGAGCTTGCCAAAGACTCCTCTAGTAGGAGACCTAACCTTAACACTCACTTAGGTGACTCATCAAGTGTGTGCTGTCTCACACCCCCATACAGGAATAAGTCATTAAGAGATCAATTGTCTCAACCTTCCAACTGACAACATAAACGAGACTTTATCAACATCAGATATCACTCGCACCTTCGTTTGACCACTTTATCAACATCAGATATCGCTCATTTCTTAGAGAGGAGAGATCTTGCTTGAGTTCAGATTTCTCCGAGTCAAGCGTCTTGACTTTAATGTCAAGACCTGAATAAGAAGCTTCAAGACCTTTGACCCTCATAGACAGATCCTCAATAGTTCTTTCCTGGTCCACAGTTCTCTTAATAAGAATGTTAGTTTGGGCAATAAGCTTCTCTTCATTGGCAATCATATTGGAAAGGAATTCCGATAATACCTCTTTTGGACTTTCCATAAGATCTCTTACAGTAGCTTCAAGCTTTTCATCGTGGAATTCATCTTCTAAGGCCATAAGACAAATGTTGGCCTTCTCATCACCGGAGTCAAAGTCGGAATCACTCCAAGTTGCCACCATGGCTTTCTTCTTCCATTTGTCACCTTTCTTGGGCTGGCTCTTTGTCTTTTGAGGGCAGTCCTTCACAAGATGATCTGTTTCACCACATTCAAAACAAGACAACGGTTTAGTCTTCTTTTCATAATTGTTGTATTGAGGCTTACCTCGAAATTTTGAAGACTCTGATCCATCCTTGTTGCTGAATTGCTTCTTCATTTTGAGAATTCTAGCAAGGCCTCTTGTGATAAGAGCAAAAGGATCATCCTCATCGTCATCCTCATCTTCGGAATCAGATCCATCCTTGGGCTCATCCTTCTTAGACTTGAGTGCCAAGTTCTTAGTGCTAGCTGAAAGTTCTCCATCGTCTTCATTAAGGATCATCTCATGCGTGATCAGCTTTCCAAGAAGGTCATCAAGGGGTAGAGTGGTGAGGTCCTGGGCTTCCTCTATAGCTGTTACTTTTGGACCCCATTTCTCCTTTGGAAGGCACCTCAGTATCTTCCTCACTTTCTCGACGTTGGTAAAGCTCTTGCCGAGAGAGTCAAGGTTGTTGGTGATCTCTGTAAATCGTGTGAACATGGCCTTGATTGACTCATCAGACTTCATCTTGAAGAGCTCATACTTTCTAAGGAAGATGCTGATCTTGGTGTCTTTTACTTGGCTTGTTCCTTCATAGGTGACGACCAATTTGTCCCAAATCTCTTTAGCTGACCTACAAGATGAAATACGGTTAAACTCATCAGTGCTAAGACCACAATAAAGTAAGTTAATAGCCCTGTAGTTTTTGGAGATGGTTTCGAGATCTGCTTGGTTGTATTCAGACTCCTTCTTTGCAACTTTGGTATCATTTGGTCCATCTTTCTCTGGAATCTTCGGACCATTCTCTATAATGTTCCAAAGCTCTAGATCTTGGTCTATAATGAACATCTTCATCAAAGATCTCGAGTGGACAAAGTTGTTTCCTACAAAGAGTGGCGGTCTGCTTGTGGACCTTCCCTATGCAAATCCTCCGCTTGCTTCACCAGACATGATCGAAAACTCACAAGTTTGTTAGATAAAAAACAGTGAGTAAAGCTCTGATACCAATTGAAGGTTCGATAATATAAAACAATGTAAACTAGAAATACTCTAGAAGGGGGGATTGAATGGAGTATGCCCGTTTTTCGCAGAAAGTCTCAAGACTTTTAGAGCTTGTACCAAAACTTTTGAGATTAAACCTGAATCCAAAGTTAGACAATCGAACCAAGTGCGGAAATAAGGTAAAGCAATAAGTAAAGAACACGAGTAATTGTTTACGAGGTTCAGCACGAACTTGGCCTACGTCCCCGCCTAGGGTTCTTCCACAACCCTAGGATTCAAAAGGCTTTATTGATTCACTTAGCTTAGGATCCTAATAGCTCACCGAGAAGCCTCTCTCCTATACAATTGCAATCTAGTTAACTCACGTTCCCTTGGAGTCCTAGACCAATCTAGAAGAGCCCCACCTCTCTCAGCTATCTAGTACAATCCTCTTACTCTCACAAATCAATAGCCTAGTGCAACTTCTCGAGTTATAAACTCTCGAGTAACACTATAAATGAATATATCATATAAGCTCACAGTGACTCTCAAAGGCTTTGAAATAAACAACAAACTCTTAAGCGCTAACAGAGAGACACTTTGGAAGACAGATCTTGCTTGAATGAATGAAAGATCGTGTAGCACTTGTTATTTTTGTCTTCTTCTTCCTTTCCTTTATAGAAGTAACATGGAGTGTGAGGGTCTTCAGCATCGGATCTTCAACAACGGCTAGTGAAGATCATGGCGCGCCCAAATCTTCTATATTTGGACACTTTGAAGACACGATCCTCTTTGTATTGGAATACCTCAATATGCAACATAAGGAAAGATATAATCTCGAAATACTTCCTGAAAAGGTTAGTCATACACATATATATAAAATATAAAGGAAGTATATAATAAGATTAAATAATATACGGACTTATAAAACAGGTTTTATATTTCATCAACTGTTAATGCTCCAAGGCCTTTGACACAAACATCCTGTCAAAGCCTTTGAAACATTTATTCCGATTTTCATCAAGGGAGGGAGTTATTAGGGGCATTTATGAGGGGAAAATGCAATGATTACATTGATGGTTGTCCCCCAAGAACATATATAAGCTTGAGAGAATCTAGAGGGGATTCACTGTAGCTGATTTGGTGGGCTGCCAGTGCAGTTTTGGCGCCAAAACAGGGTTCCTCCTTTGGGGAAAGGGGGCATTTATGAGGGCAAAATGCAATGATTACATTGATGGTTGTCCCCCACGAACATATATAAGCTTGAGAGGAGGATTTGAAACACCATAACATGCTCTGCAAAAAGTGAGACAGAGTAGGAGAGAAGCGGAAAGGACGGGGAAAAATTTGCCCGTTCATCCCAGGAAAGGATATAGTCCCCATCCTACCAATGGAATATTTTTGTCCTACCAATAGTGTACAACTGTCCTTTCATACCTGAAAAAGTGCAAGAAGTTTGTCCGATGACAGTGACAACGATGGGTAAGTGATCTTGTACCTATCCTTTGTAGTTGTTCCTTTTTCTTATAACAGAACTACCCTAAGGTGACGGTTTCACGAGACCAGTTGTAGAGAGTTCATAATTTATACTCTCTTTTTTTGATCAATTGCATAACTTGCAAATTAAGATTACAAATTCAAGCGCTATTTTTGCTTCCTGTGAAATTATCACTTCTTGATGCCTAGGCGATCATAAGGACCCATTGAAAATAGTCTATTAGCTCAATTGATCGAGCGTTGTGTTTGCACACAAAGATGTGAGTTCGACTCTCACATAGGCTAATACGGAGTATGTGTTCATGAATCTATCTGAACTTATATAATTATGAACCTGTCAGAAAATATATATACTAATGGTAGGACAAATTTATGAACATGTTAGGATAAATTCATAAATCTCTCTGAACTTATACGATTATGAACATGACATGAAATATATACACTGGTGGTAAGACAAATCTGTGAACATGATAAGACAAATTCATAAATCTCTCTAGACTTGTATAATTATGAACCTGGTAAGAAATATATACATTAGTGGTAGGATAAATTTGTGAATCTGGTAGGGACAATTCCCCCTTTTCTTTTCCACTTTCTCACTTTCCCCCTTTTCTTTTCAAAGTTTAGGTTTTACTCAATTTTCTTTCTCCAAATGATGATCATGGACTTGTCAGCGATGACTGGGTACTTCTGAGTGTCAATTTTCACTACTTAGATCTTGTCTTTCAGTGCAACACTAACTTTATCCAGGATAGGGATCATAGCTTGAGATTCATCATCACACATGATATATCCATGTATAGCTTTTGCATTTGTGGTTCATATAACTTTAGTTTCTGCCTGTGGAGCCTGCCTTCTCGTTTTGCTTTTCTGAGATTCATGTGGAAGTAAATTTTTTTCGTAAAGTCAATTATGCATTTACGTATTTCCATTAGTATAAATATGTCGTACCATCAGTGTGCATCTATCCTACCATTATGATCCTACCGATATCGTTGTTTTCTCCTACCATTAGTTTTCATCTATCCTACCATTTTTGTGCATCTATCATACCAATTTAAATAGCTTTTAAGGAAAATCAAGCTAGAAACCGTAGCAAATTATGTTTCACATTTTTTCAGAAAAACAACCAAGGATAGAGGGTTTCCAGTCTACAACAGAAGATGAAGGAAACCTAAGTAACATTATATTCAAGGGTAGAGGCTCTAATTCAGTCGTTCTAGCATTGAATTAGATTGGATTCATGAATTTTGATTGATAGAAATTGGATTGAGATTGGGATTTATGGATTGGTAATTGAGATTGAGATTAGGGTCAATTCACGCCTCACTGATTACTAGTCTGGGATTTGTGGATTGGTCAATATTAATTCTACTTCTTTGCCAATAGTACAAATATATCTTACCATTCGTGTACATCTATCCTACTATTAGTGTCAAGTTATACACTTTGGAATTTCGGTGATTACATTTTTATTATACCAATATCGTATATTTATCCTACCGGGTTCACAAATTTCTCCTACCACTAGTCTATATAATTCCTACCAAGTTCATAATTTTATAAGTTCAGAGATATTCATAATTCATAAATTTGTCGTACCAGATTCATAAATTTGTTCTGCCATTAGTGTATATATTTCCTACCATGTTCAATCATATAAGTCCGTAGAGATATGAACGCATACTCCGTATTAGCCTATATGAGAGCCGAACTCACATCTTTGTGTGCAAACACAACGCTCTACCAATTGATCTAATAAGCTATTTTCCATCCATCTTCATTATGAATGCATATTAATAGGCATCCAATTGAACCAAACATTGCTATTACATGTGTTTTTGGAGTGCCATTAATTAAGGCCAATTGGCCAAGTTTCATGCAAATTTTGGTCCTCCCTAAAACCAATCATAAAAGATATGCATGAACAAATCATCCAATTGAACCAAACATATTTCTGATTAAAGGAAGAACGTTGTATCTCGTGTACCCTAGACCAGTATAGTCCCAAACCTGCACATATACCATAACTTCATTATCTCTAACAAACAAAAATCATATTATCAATCATACAAACAGAAAAATGTAAGAAAGAGCAAAATTTTGAATAAATAATATTCATAGTAAGAAGGTGACAGTAAGTGATAATGCAATTTATGACCAGTAAGTAATGAAAAAAATAAGCCTAAAATGTCTCAAAATTTATTAAGGGAACAAGAACAGCTGATTGACTAGCTAAGAAGTAGCATTTGACTTTTTTTAGAGTGAAACAAAGCTGCAAATGTCACATTACATATTTCAGCAGTAAAGGGGGAGACTACTAAATGCCTGTAATATAAGGGGAAACTAGCATAATTTCCGCGCCATGGCGCGTTTTCATAAAAAATAAATAAAAATCATTATATATGGTAGGTAAGTTTTACTTTTAATTCTGGATTCTTGATGTTCCTAATGTCAGAAGTGTGAAAAAAAAATCAATATTTCGTAATAAATTAAAAATGAGTCAATTATTGAAAAAAATAAAAAAATATAATTGTAAAAATTGAAAATTAAAAATTAAAAATTGGTTTTTTCCCTAATCTTATCGTATTTTAAAGATAAAACTCGTTTTTTTATTATCTACAAAAGATAAAAGTTTTAGAAGAAATTTGGCCCAAAGTTTTATATATCTCTACAATAATTGTATCTAAATTTTAATTTTAAGTCAGATTAATCTTTTCATGTCATTGGGGAAAAAAAATAAAAATGATAAAAACCAGATAAAAAGGTAAGATATGATAAAATATAGAAAAAAAATTAAGAATTAAGAATTAAGATATAAAAATTAAAAATTAAAGTAATAAATTGATTTTATTTTTCCATTTTTATATTTTTATCCTCCAAAATTGACATCTAAGTACACCAATCATTCACTTTTTTTTACGTTGAGTAACTGGATAATAACTTTTTTTACGTTTTCACCAATTCAAACTCAAATATACTCTGTGTAAATTACTCAAATTGTGGAATCAGTTAATTTTATAGATAACAATACAGGCAACAACAAGCAAATCAAAACTAAAATCATATCAAAACCACACTCGAATTTTAAAAATATGAATTGAATCGAACTTTTTCTTCATTCCTATGAGAGGGGTTTTCATTTTGAAATGGCGTTATAGAACGAAGAGGAATTAAGAGGGAGAGAAATTCCAGTGAGAACAATCAAGATCAAGTTTAATCATTGTGTGTGAGAGATTTGATTATGAGATTCGAGAATCAGAAGCAGCTGATTTGCTCTTCCTTTGGATCGTTGCGTCCACAATCGTATCTAGAAGAAGATTGTACCATTACCAAAAAACACAAGTCCCCTCGCCGAGCCAGAAGCTCTGGAGGAAGAGGTCGAGCATGTCCGACGGCTGATCGACGTCGATCCGCTCCACGTAGGCTTTGTTGCTGACCGCAATTATCACCGTCTTGTTGTTCCCCTCCGCCGCCTTCTTAGCGCTGCTGGTAAGCCATCACGATCGGTGCCCTTCGCTGGCGGTGCTGAGCCCAGCACCTGAAACAGAATCAGACAATGCGCGATTGAATTGATCGATTGATGAAGAAACTAATTGATAGAGGAAAGAGATTGAATTGAAGTAGTTACAGGAGGATGTGAATCAGGTTCCATTGCAAATAGGAGGAGGCAAGTAGAGTAACCCTAGAATAGGAGGAGGAGCGTATTGTCTCTACGTCTGGGCCTGGGTTTGCGGGGGATGTCCTACATTATGTATTTGTGGCGTCTCGTTTGCAATCTGTTGAATTGCAGGCTAAGCTCTTACATCCTTCTAGTATCACTGATGCTGGCCCTATTTTTGATGACGCTTGCCGTGCTTTTAATGAGATCACGAGTTCTGACTTTCTACGCAATCCTAGCGAAATCGCTGCCCCTAAACTTATGAAGAAATTGGCAGATATATATTTCGCAAAGGTTGCTGCTACATCGGAATCTGCTTTCTCTTTGACTCCGTGGCAGGTGGCATTATGGAAGTCCCAGCAGGATGCTCACTCCTCTAATTGGCTGCGTGCAGTACCTATTTCTGGACTGGGGCAGGTTATGAATGGAAGGACATATCGTAGTGTGCTTAGCTATCGACTGGGTGTTCCATTGTTCACGGGGCCTAGGCCCTGCCCAGCTTGTTCTCGTGTCTTTGAGGGTGATGTTTATGGCGATCATGCTGTGTCATGTGCTGGTACTGTGGGTATTAAACATCGACACAACCTCGTTCGCGACACTTTATTGGATATCTGCTATAGAGCTGGGATTTCTACTGGTAAGGAGGTTGATATCGGTTTGATTGACGGGCATGATAAGCCCCTTCGTCCGGCGGATCTGCTCCTTTATTCCTGGGATAGGGGGCGGGATGTGTGTGTTGATTTGACGGGATCATCCCCCTTGACTCGGTCTGCAATGTCTGACTTTGTGTCTGGCCGTGTTGTTGTTGATGCTGCCCGACGTAAGTGTGCCAAGTATCGTGAGTTGTGCACGACAGCTGGGTATGGTTTCCTACCCTTCTCCTTCTCTTCGTTGGGGGAGTTAGATACAGATGTTGTAGCTTTGCTAAAGCGGATTCAGAAATTCTCGGTATCTCAGGATGCTGGGGCTCGGGCTGCCACTTATATTTTTACTAGATTAAGCTTTGTTATCGCTAAGGGAGTGGGTGCCCAGATAGTATCTCGGCTACCCACTAATTTCTTGTAAATTGTTATTAAATAAAAGTTAATATAATAATAATAATAAGAAGAAGAAGAAGTTAAAAGTATTTGAATGTTCTCTCTTTATTGGGTAATTGTATCTGTTGAAATATATAATTACCAAAAGCTATATATATCAAATAATTTCTATCCAAATAATAAACCAAAAGAATCAAAAGAAATAAATATAAAGATAATGATAAATATATGGAATATATTGAATAGTGTTAAAATATAATTGGCTAAAAGTTTTGGAGGGAAAACTTTTCACCAAAGAGTGACATGTGGCAATTCCAGCTTCTGCTTTAGTATTGTTTAGGATTAGATATAGATAATTCCACGTTTCCTTAATGGAAGTGCACTCTAGCGGTGAAAAATGCAACAGATGACATTCGACAGAAAAGGGGTAAGAGAGTGGTTTTAATAAGAATCAACAAGCCATATCTGGTCGGACCCAACAAAACTTCCCCAACAAACTAGTATTGGAGCCGGGTTCGACGGGTGGGCCGGTTGCACCGAAGATTGAGATGGACTCCACATCTGTATCAATGACGGGTTAGTCGAACCCGGTTGCACCGAAGATTGAGATGGACTCCACATCTGTATCAATGACGAGTTAGTCGAACCCGTTGCGTAGTGAGAGGGGGATTTGTTGGGACAATTGTGTGAATCTCACATCGGAAGTGGGAGGATTCTGAACCTAATTATATAAATCGATGAGCTACTCCATCTAATGTCAATTGTGAATCCCACACCTCTTGTTTCAATGACTCCGTGATAGAGGCGACATTGGTAGATTATGAGGCACTTACTCCCGTATATGATGTCTATGTTGATGATGTTGAGGGTGGTGTTGCTTTTGATCTTGTTCCGGAGGATCGAGGCGTTGTTGACGAGCTTTTTGAGGAGTTTGTTGAGGATGTTCCAGTGGTTGCGCTACACATGAGTTCCATTCCTATCGTGGAACACTTTGAGGTAATGACTACATGCTTTGCTCATGATAGTACTCGTTGGCCAGATAATTTCTCTCTTAACTTAGACTGATATAATAGACAAAAATGTAGGCATAATACAAAAAACTTGAGCTGATACATTCAAAACCTATTGATTTATAAATGTACACTGGAGTTTATATAGTAAGAGGAACGAGTTAATCGGAGTGACAGATGAATTATGCAACACCATTACAAATGAAGGCATCTTTACAAACACTGATATCATACATTTAGGTGACAGTAAGTAGACAACATTTGGGACAAATGATTTGATCACTCACATAGCAATATAGCATTAACACAGTACACCTGGTGTGGGTACATCAAAAAAATACCAAGTTTCAACTGCAAGTGGATTGACATATAACACCACGCATAAGCGCAAGTCAAGTCGAAGATAAAAGTGAGAAAACAAAGAACAAACTGACCAGATTGGAAGCAACAAAGGAGGGTTTGGAGTTGTTACAAGTGAGAGAATTCAATTCAACATCTAGCTGGTAAAACACATCAATCTTCACAGACAACGATATATTGGTTCTTCATTAATCATTGAAACTATATATCATAATGAGCATGACTTATTGTTTACATTATACATTACATTTTTACCAAGTAAAGTAAATAGCAGAAACTTAACTGATGGAAGGATAAATTGACCCGATACACCTTTATTTAGCGTCTCCTCATCAGGTGCAGCATGATGAACACTTCCACTTCGAGCATCAACCTGCATACCCAAAGATAATTCTTCTCCCACAAGATGAAGTATCCCCAAACTGACGAAACAAACATCCCAAACCCAAATCCCATCAAAGCAATCTCGCACACATCCAAACATGAAGATTCACTGTTGTTTCCTTCAGCTGCTGCTATATTCGGCACTTCAACCTGTTTTCCGCACTTGTTCGTCAAAGGTGCACCACACAGCCCAGGATTCCCAAGATAGGAATCGTTTGAGAATGTATCAAACTGTTTGCCCGTTGGAATTGGCCCAGCTAGATGATTCTCCGACACATTGAAGAATTCAAGAGAGTTTAGATTTACTAACTCATTTGGAATTTTTCCGTCTAGCCCGTTGAAAGACAAGTCTAAAGATTCCAGCAGGTTCAATTTGCCAATGGATGGTGGGATGTGACCAGTGAAGTTGTTGTGAGCTAGGTTTAACCACCGGAGGGAGACAAGATCTCCAATTGCCTCGGGGATGGACCCTTCTAGCCTATTCCTTGAGGCGTCTATTAATACTAAGGTCTTCAAGATTTTATCAAGTCGATGATTGAACCCTTTAAACCATGCATTCATTGACTCTTCATAAGTATAAAGATCATCACGTTCATACTCATCTCCAAAACTATAGGAATCCGTGTATTGAATCGCTCGGTCTTGGTCACGGTGATCTACCTCAATCATTGCCTTCATACTCATAAAAAAACCACCTGGTATGCCACCGGTGAGATCATTGCTTGAGATGTCGAGAATTCTCAGCTTCAAGAATGAGGTCGTCGTATTTGAGCTCATTAGAGAACCGTGCAAATTGTTCGAGCCCAAGATAAGCCCCTCGAGATTGGGAAGAACACCTAACCAATGAGGGAAGGTACCGTTGAGCTTGTTGTTACTAAGATCAATAAACTGCAGATACTTGCAGTTACTCAAAGATTTTGGTATTGACCCTTCCAGCCGGTTTCCATTCAACTCAAAACCCCTCAACATGGTACAATCTTCAAAGATTGTGGAAGGGATTACTCCTTCAAGTTGATTTTGGCTTAGATCTAACACACTTATTTGTGAACTGATAAGAGACGCAAAGCAGTCTGGAATGTTGCCGGTCAAGTTGTTCTGAGAAATGTCAACTACATCAAAATAAGTAAGATGACATAAAGAAGAAGGAATCTCTCCACTAAACTTATTGTTCGAAGCGAAGAACAAAGATTCGAAATACCTCTGCCCTCTCAATTGAAGATGCTCCAATCCACCGGTTAGGAAGTTATGAGAAAGGTCCAAGATATCTAACGAAATCATATTTACACCGAATAACCATTCAGGTACATGACCATGGATGGCATTTTTAGACAGGTTCAAGAATACAAGATTTTCCTGGTCTCTTAAGAAGATCGGAAATTGGTCAAGGTTGCAAGAGGAAAGTTCTAGAGTTGAAAAACTAGGCCATGAGGAAATGGATTCCGCACCTATGTCATCGATGAAGGATATATTATTATGAGATAAAGAGAGGTCACTCAAATTCTGGAGGCCATGGAGCTTGCTGAGCGGGATGGTTGCGATCAAGTTGTTCCCTCCAAGGTATAGCATTCGGAGGTTGCGGAGCTCAAAGATGGCTTCTGGGATTTGCCCTCGGAGCTGGTTATTATATGCCCAAAACAAAGATAGTACTAAGGGAGCAGAGCTGTTAGTGATGGTGAATTGATCTATTCCCGTGAATAGGTTGTCATTGAACCACAAGCGCTGCAGTGATGGCAGAGTGAAAAGCCAGGCTGGTATGGTCCCGGTGATGCTGTTACCACGCAAGGAGATACTTGATAATCTTCCTAGAATAGCCGTGCTTATCGTTTTTGGCAGGGTGCCAGAAAAGTTGTTGTCATCTAGATAAATCTCCCCTGTCGTGTTCCACATCCAACCAGGAATACTCCCATCAAATCCACATCCCAATATGGTGAATGATATCAAGGAGGAGTTGGATGAATCTCCAATCGACTCTGGCAATTTCCCCGTGAAGTTGCAATCAGACAAGTCGACTACCTCGAGTGGACTTGTCCACTTCACTGCAGATGCCGAGAAGTCACCATTCAACCCGAAGTTGAATCTCAGGTCGAGAACACGCAGCTTTGGCAAGCTGAGAACGTCGGTCGCCAGGAAATCCCCTTGTAGGCCACATCCCTCCAATTTGAGAGATGTCAGCTTCGAGAGGTTTGCAATCATAGGAGGCAGATCGGTGTTGATCAACACATCAGAGAGATGGAGCTCTCTTAGATTGGTAAGGTTGGCGATGGCAGTCTTGATGTTGGGCATCTTTAATAATGCCTCATCATTTACAATATTATAAGAGAGATCAAGGGTAGTTAGGCTAGAGAGCCAGCCAATTTCCGGTGGAACTTGGCCGAAGAACCCTGAGTTGGAGAGATTCAGGTAAGTAAGGTCAGAAAGACGACCAAAACCTGATGGTATCGGTGACAGGAAGTTGTTGGAAGAGAGGTCGATGTGGCGCAGTCGGCGAAGACTAAACAAGGTGCTGTTGGAGGGGAAGCTTCCGTTGAGGATGCTGCCGCTGAGGTGGAGCTCGGTCACGTGACCATTTAAGGGGTCACACATGACTCCATCCCATTGGCAGCAATCTCTATTTCCACTCTTCCACGAAAGAGTCTTTTCACCATGGGAATCAGTTGTTACACAATTGTCGTTAATATCACAGTAGGAATTGAGAATGGAAAAGGAAGCCTTGAATGAGAGCAAAGCATGACGCTCATCGGTATGGCACAGCGACTGGACGGAGGAGAATCCAACTGCAGAACCAAGGGAAACGACTAAGGATAGGGCAATGAGTATTACGTGTTGGATCATCAAAGAGTACATGTTCATCAAAGAGTGTATGCACTAATTAAGATTGGGAGTGGTTTGTGTTTTTATCAATTTTGTAAGTAACTATATATGAACCATCCCTGACGGAGTGATGGGTATATATAATCAAGAATGGGTCCAACATGAGGTAGAGTTTTGTATGCCTACTTCTTTGTCAGCTTTCACCAATTAAAGTCAAACATATAACATGACTATGGCATAGAGCACAAGTCTTTGGAATTGTTAGCAGACTTCTCCGCAGGTCGATATCACAAATTTGAATAACGTTGTGTTTGGGATATATATCTGCTAAAATAATCATAAAGTCTCTTCGGAGACGTATGATAAAATTGGAACGTTACAGAGAATAATCATAACCAGTTTATTCCTTAAGAGAACTTATTTTTAACAGCAAAAATTAAAACAAGCAAATTTGAACCTTTAGATAGGGAATGATTCATACCCGGATTGAGTCTCACCATAGTGTGACCCACCCATGTATAGCTAAATGACCTATTTAGCTGCACAATTTGAAAAAGCAAGAACTAACAATTCCTTACAAAATGTGACAGAAATAGAATACATGGTTATGCATAAACAGAACAAATTAGCAAAACTAAAATACCTTGATGATCTTATTCATAGCCTGTGCAAGCAGAGGCTTTGACCCAGGGAACCAATTGCCAAAAGCAGAATGCGAGTATCTGTTGTATACCGTTCAATATCATGAGAGTCATAATCTCCCCACCTAAGCTGCACATCAGTCCTCAAGTTAAAGCACCTAAAAATGGACATTGTAGCAAATCCCCTAAAATGATTGCTTACAGCAAACCAAAAATAAAAGGTGGCAAAGCAATATCATTTCAAGAGTGGGGAAAAAAACAAAAAACAAAAAATAAATAAACACTTACCATTACCAAGTCCCTTTGAACAAAGTGTACTCTAGGATACCTTCCACTCCTCCAAGAGCCTGGATGACATCAGTCCTATAGTAGATATGTAACAAGACAATTCATTGCTACCAAGGGAAACCATGATTTTTACCTTTATGTCATCTAAATTCACATATTTATGATTCACAGGGAGATAGTACAGATTCATGGATGCTGCTTTATGTTTCTTCGCATGATGGTCTAACTGCTGAAATGGGGATTTGCATTGACATGTAACGCGTGTGTCTTTGATTGGATCCAACATGAGATCGAGCTTTCTATGTCTACCCCATAGGCCCATACTACTGAAATTTGTAATGGGGTCGTGTCCAGTTAATTGAAGGCCTACACACGTCTTGTCACCAATTAAATCCCCGCGGTACATACTACTGCACAAGTCTTTGGAATCGTTCGCAGACTTCTCAGCAGGTACATATCACAAATTTGTATAACGTGGTGTTGATATAAGACCAACCACTCAGCCAGCTGACCAAGACAATTCTGTCCAGACCATACACTGGCGGGGATAACCATCAAAGAGACAAAATCATTTTAGAATTGCTCCAAGCAAAAGGAATGAAAATAACACAAAGAAAAACCCACAGGGTAAGAATTAAGGAGATGCAGTACCTTAAAAAACAATGGCCTAGTATGAGGAGTAAATATGAATATGGCATCACTGCAGATAGGCTTTGTCGTAAGGTGGTTCCCCTCAAATGTCTTGTGAATCGTTACACGATGCACATTTGTACCATCAACAAATCATATAAATCTGATTGCTGAAGATCTCTCCATATATATTTCTGTGAAGACAAATATGGCTCAGTAGGCTCGGAAGAATACAACAGCAGACCTTTCCTTGTTCGTTCCCTGAGCACCTACAAAGCTGGATTTGACTGCATACAAATTAAACAGAAGCAGAAGGAGAAGCTTATGTCAAAACAAGACACAGAAATACAATACAGGTTATGAATAAACAGATGAAATTAACAAAACCAAAATACCTTCATGATCTTATTCATAGCCTGTGCAAGGAGAGACTTTGATCCAGGGAACCAATTGCCAAAAGCAGAATGCAAGTTGTATGCCAAATCAAGTCCAATCATCACACCCGTCGGAGAAGGATAGATTGACATAACATTCTTTAATGAGGTAGTCTTTGATGTTATCAATATCAACACCTGAAGTAACTTTCCTAATATAGTAATTATCAATTTTGTGGTGGTATATTTTAGTACTCTACCCTCATGATAGTAAGATCATATACTGCTACAAGTTTTGTTCGGATTTTAATATTAATCAGTAGATTATATTTAAAAAACTGAACATACAAAGATGGTCTACTGGTGTTCTTGGCGTTCACGAGCTTAAGCATCATCATCATCATCAAGAACTGCCCTTCGTGTGCTGGTGTCATCGTTTATGCTCCTTGGATATGATGGAGGTAAGGTTAAAAAAACCCATTTCATCTTAAATAAAATAAACAAACAAGATCGAATAAAGAAGCATTAACACAGTACACATGGTGTGTGTATATCAGAAAAATACAAAGTTTCAACTGCAAGTGGATTGACATATAACACTACGCCATTGTTCAAGGGAAATAAAAAACAAATACAATTACGCAAGTCAAGTCGGAGATAAAATTGAGAAAACCAAGAACTACTGACCAGATAATTGGAAGCAACAGAGGAGGACTTGAGTTGTTACAAGTGGGAGAATTCAATTCAACATCTAGCTGGTATAACGCACCAATCTTCACAGAAATTGATATATTGCATTACATATTAATGATATTATTGAAAGTAAAGTAAATAGGGGAAACATAATTGATGGAGGGATAAATTGACCCGATACACCTCTATTTAGCGCCTCCTCATCAGATGCAGCGTGATGAACACTTGTAGTTCGAGGATCAACTTGCTTACCCAGAGATACTCCTTCTCCCAAAAGATGAAGTATCCCCAAACTGAGGAAACAAACATCCCAAACCCAAATCCCATCAAAGCAATCTTCCACGTATCCAAACTTGAAGATTCACCGTTGCTTCCTTCAATTGCTGCTGTATTCGGCACTTCAACCTGTTTTCCGCACTTTTTTGTCAAAGGTGCACCACACAGCCTAGGATTCCCAAGATAGGAATCGTTTGAGAATGTATCCAACTGCTTGCCTGTTGGAATTGGCCCAACTAGATGATTATCGGAGACATTGAAGAATTCAAGAGAGTTTAGATTTACCAACTCGTTGGGAATTTTGCCGTCTAGGCCATTGAAAGACATGTCTAAAGATTCCAACAGGTTCAATTTGCCCAGGGATGGTGGGATGTGACCAGTGAAGTTGTTGTGAGCTATTTAACCACCGGAGGGAGACAAGATCTCCGATCACCTCGGGGATGGACCCTTCCAACCTATTCCTTGAGGCGTCTATTAATACTAAGGTCGTCAAGATTTTATCAAGTCGATGATTGAATCCTTTAAACCATGCCTTCATTGAATCTTCATAAGCATAAACATTATTACCATCACCATTTCCAATTTGGGGGTAGGAATCCATGTATTCAAACGCTGGGTCTTGGTCTACCTCAATCATTGCCTTCATACTCATCAAAAAACCACCTGGTAGGCCACCGGTGAAATGATTACTTGAGATATCGAGGATTTTCAGCATCAGGAATGAGCTCGTCATATTTGAGCTCATTAGAGAACCCTGCAAATTGTTCGATCCCAATATAAGCCCCTCGAGATTGCGAAGAACTCCTAACCAATGGGGGAAGGTATCATTGAGTTTGTTGTTACTAAGATCAATAAACTGCAGATTTATGCAGTTACTCAAAGATTTTGGTATTGGACCTTCCAGCCGATTGCCATTCAACAGGAAATCACTCAGTTTGGTACAATCTTCAAATATAGTGGATGGGATTACACCTTCAAGTTGATTTTGGCTGAGATCTAGCACACTTGTTTGCGAATTGATAAGGAACTCAAAGCAGTCTGGAATGTTCCCGGTCAAGTTGTTTTGAGAAAGGTCAACTATGCTCAAATAAGTATGATAACATAAAGAAGAAGGAATCTCTTGACTAAACTGATTGTTTGAAGCGAAGAACATCAGAGAAATATCCATAAATCGCCTCTTCGGTCGTTTCAATTGAAGATGCTCCAATCCACCAGTTAAGGAGTTATGAGAAATGTCCAAGAGATTTAATGAAGTTGTATTTATACCCAGAAACCATTCAGGTATGTGGCCATGGATGGCATTTTTAGAGAGGTCCAATATTTCAAGATTTTGCTGGTCTCTTAAGAAGATCGGAAATTGGTCAAGATTGCAGGAGGAAAGTTCTAGAAGATAAAAACTAGGCCATGAGGAAACGGATTCAGAACCTATGTCATCTATAAAGGATATATTATAATTGTGAGATAAAGAAAGCCTACCCAGATTCTGGAGGCCATGGAGCTTGCTGAGCGGGATGATTGCGGTCAAATTGTTCCCTTCAAGGATTAGTACTGTGAGGCTGGAGAGTTTAAAGATGGCTTCTGGTATTTGTCCTCGGAGCTGGTTATGAGCTGCCATAAAATATAGTAATGATGGAGTAAAGTTGTTAGTGATGGCGAATTAATCTATCCCTGTGAATAGGTTCTCCTCCAAGATCAAGTACGTCAGTGATGGCAGAGTGAAAAGCCAGGCTGGTATGGTCCCCGTAATGCTGTTGTCTTCCAAGTAGATAGCTGACAATCTTGCTAGAACAACCGTGTTCACCATTCTTGGTAGGGAGCCAGAAAGTTTGTTGCTAGAAAGACCAATCTCCCTTGCCACGTTCCACATCCAACCAGGAATACTCCCATGAAATCCACAGTCCATTATGGAGAATGATATCAAGGAGGAGTTGGATGAATCTCCAATCGAATCTGGCAATTTGCCCGTGAAGTTGCAACCAGACAAGTCGACTACCTCGAGCGGACTTGTCCACTTCACCGCAGATAGCGAGAAGTCAGCATACAACTCAAAGTTGAGTACCAGGTTGAGAACACGCAGCTTTGGCAAGCTGAGAAGGCCAGTCGCTAGGAAGTCCCCTTGTAGGCCGCAGTCTTTAAGTTCGAGAGATGTCAGCTTTGAGAGGTTTGCAATCATAGGAGATAGATCGGTGTTTATCAACACAAAAGAGAGATGGAGCACTCTTAGATCAGTAAGGTTGGCGATGATAGTCTTGAAGTTTGGCATCTTTAATGCCTTAGTGCCTTACCATCATAAGTACAAGGGTGTTTACCAAAAATATCAAAAGTACAAGAGAGATCGAGGGCAGATAGGCCAGAGAGCCAGCCTATTTCCAGTGGAACTTGGCCGGAGAACCCCGAGTTGGAGAGATTCAGGTAAGTAAGGTCAGAAAGACGGCCGAAACCTGATGGTATCGGAGACATGAAGTGGTTGGAAGAGAGGTCGATGTGACGCAGTCGGCGAAGACTAAACAAGGTGCTGTTGGGGGGGAAGCTTCCGGTGAGGAGGCTGTGGCTGAGGTGGAGCTCAGTCACGTGACCAGTTAAGGGGTCACAGGTGACTCCATCCCAGTGGCAGCAATCTCTAATTCCACTCTCCCATGAACGAGTCTTTGCACAATTGTCGCCAAAATAACAGGAGGAATTGAGGATGGTGAAGGAGGCCTTGAATGAGAGCAAAGCATGGCGCTCATCGGTATGGCACAGCGGCTGGACGGAGGAGGATCCAGCTGCAGAACCAAGGGAAATGACTAAGGAAAGGGCAACGAGTATTGCGTTTTGGATCATCAGAGAGTACATGGAATAGTATTTGACTAGTAATGTACTGATGATTAAGATTGGGAGTGGTTTGTGTTTTTATCAATTTCGTTAGTGATGGACTATGAATCATCCCCTAACGGATATATAAAATCAAGAATGGGTCCAACATGTGAGATCAGTGTATAGCGTGGTAATGTGCATAAGTCTTTGGAATTGTTTGCAGACTTCTCTGCAGGTCGGTATCCTGACTAATTTGTATAATAATTTAGACAAGGAAAAATCAAATAATTAGTATTTTATTATGAACTAGGGCAAAGAAAGAGGGGAGAATATGAGATTGGATTCAATTGATTGCTTGTGGAATATCCACCCATACAATATATAGGAGTCATATCCTTGAACTCCAAGTATAAGATAAATCTATCTATAAAAGGTAAACTCTATCTAAGTAAAGTGGTATCTTTGTACATCCACGTAATAATATTATAACACTCCCCCTTGGATGTACAATCTTTATTCCGGCAACTGCCTCGTTAAAAACCTAGCTAGGAAAACCCAATGGGACAAAACCATAGCTTAGGAAAAAAGAGTGCAGCCTTCTATGTACACCGCCCTTGTTGTTCTGCCTCATTAAAAACCTTGTCAGGAAAACCCAGTGGGATAAAACCTGATCGAAGGGAAAAAGAGTGCAGTGCGTGTATACTCCCCCTGAATTCAACATCCTTCTCGGAGTCTTCTCATTCTTCTTAATGTCGCCGTCTTCATGAGCTTATGGTCGAATCTCAACATTGTCTTTGATGTATATAATCTGGAATGTCTTCGTGATTGACTTTGGCGCGCTTGAGTTCCATGTATTAGTGTTGAGCTGTTTTGGATGCATATGCATAAGGTACTTCAGGACCTACTGTGCCTTTCATTGTTGATCTGGGGGATCTGATGTATTAACTGGTGCTTAAGTTGCCTTGTTAAAAACCTTACCTTGGAAAAACCCAGTGGGATAAAAACCAAGATTAAGGAAAAGAGTACAACTTTGTATGGTACTTCGGGACCTAATAAAATGTCACCACTTTCACAATTATAGGTAATTTAGATACTCTAATAAGAATCTTTAACCAACTGCATTTGAGAGGACTTTGATAATAATGCTTCAGGCATTTTCAATCGATTCTTCCCATTTATATGGATATGCACCTACACTGTCTGTCACTTACATTTGGAGCCAAATTATATTTACTCCTGGTGAATACATTCTCATGTAACCTTTAATAGGCTTTTGTACAATCAATTTGGCTTTATGTTTTCCTTTATACGAACACCCACTTAAAACTAATTAATATCACACTTTTCAATGTTGGAGCTACAGGTCCAAAAACTTCATGCTTAAATAATCCATTTTTACATGAATTATCTAGCTGGGTCAATTCCAAGAGGCAAGCAGTTTGATACATTCTCAAGCGATTCCTATCTTGGGAATCCTGGGCTATGTGGTGCAACTTTGATAAACAAGTGCGGAAAACAGGTTGAAGTGCCGAATACAACAACAATTGAACGAAGCAATGGTGAATCTTCAAGTCTGGATGTGTGGAAGATTGCTTCGATGGGATTTGGGGTTGGGATGTTTGTTTCGTCGGTTTGGGGATACTTCATCTTGTGGGAGAAGGAGTATCTCTGGGTATGCAGGTTGATCCTCAAACTACAAGTGTTCATCATGCTGCACTTTATGAGGAGGCGCTAAATAATATGTAATATTAATATATCAATGTCTGTGAAGATTGATGTGTTTTACCTGCTAGAGGTTGAATTGAATTCTCTTACATGTAACAACTCCAAACCCTCCTTTGTTGTTTCCAATCTGGTCAGTTTGTTCTTGGTTTTCTCAATTTTATCTTCGACTTGACTTGTGTAAGTGCATTTGTTTAGTTTCTGATTTCCCTTGAACAATGGCTTGGTCATTGGTGTTATATGTCAATCCACATGCAGTCGAAACTTGGTACTTTTCTGATATACTCACACCATGTGTACTGTGTTAATGCTTCTGGATGGGTGGGTTAAGCTACGTAATATGTTATGCTATATTGCTATGTGTTGATTAAAGGATATATAAAAGAATGTATATCTATCCCAGTTTCACTGCATTCACAAAATCATTATAGTCCTCATCATTATAACAAAGAAAGTCTGTTTTAAAAAACCTCCAAATCTTCAGTGTACACGTACTCCACCCATACACGTTGTGAATCAAAGAACTCACTCTCCCATGGCTATCCAGTATCCACACACAGCAATAATCTCAAAAAAAACAATGAAACAACATATTTCAAAAATAACTAAATTAGAAACCCGGATAAATTAAGCTTAAATATATACTTACTAGATAAAGATTTGGGATCAGCTAGCTGGTCGATCTGCTTCATGACTTACACCAAGCACCTATTAATGCAGTATTCCATTTGTTGACAATCTTCGTGAAAGTTGTAGAACCTGAGGACATAAGAATCCACTCTATTGATGAGGAAGGCAATTGCAGTCGGCTCTTTGGTTTGTTCATTAATTCTGCAGATTCCACACCCCATCTTTGGAGTTAATCCCAAACATGCTCAATAGCAGATTAGGTTTGCCTTTGCTGTGAACAGAAACATAGCCAGTGTCCCTCTCCAGAGTAGTCATACTTCGTAGGAGACCACTCAATGGAATATATAGACAAGTGTGCAGCCATATACTGTTCAAAGGAAACCAGAAACTAAACAAATGGAATATATCACACAACTCGAAGACAAGAGTAAAACTAAAATCTCACCATAAAAATTGAGAAAACCAACATCAAACTGACCAGATTGAAAGCAACAGAGGAGGGTTTGGGTTTGTTACAAATGGGAGAATTCAATTCAACACCTAGTGGGTAAAACGCATCAATCTTCACAGACATTGATATATTGGTTCTTCATTATGCATTGAAAATATATATCATAGTGAGCATGACTTATTCTTTATATTATACATGACATATTACTGCAAGTAAATTAAATAGCGGAAACCTAACTAATGGAAGGATAAATTGACCCGATACACCTTTATTTAGCGCCTCCTCATCATGTGCAGCATGATAAACACTTGTACTTCGAGCATCAACCTCCATACCCAGCGATAATTCTTCTCCCAGGAGATGAAGTATCCCCAAACTGAAGCAACAAACATCCCAAACCCAAATCCCATCAAAGCAATCTCCCACACATCCAAACTTGAAGATTCACTGTTGTTTCCTTCAGCTGTTGTTGTATTTGACACTTTAGCCTGTTTCGCGCACTTGTTTATCAAAGTTGCACCACATAGCCCAGGATTCCCAAGATAGGAATCGCTTGAGAATGTATCAAACTTCTTGCCTGTTGGAATTGACCCATCTAGATGATTATCCGAGACATTGGAGAATTCAAGAGAGTTTAGATTTACCAACTCGTTGGGAATTTTTCCGTCTAGCTCATTGAAAGACATGTCTACAGATTCCAACAGGTTCAATTTGCTCATGGATGGTGAGATGTGACCAGTGAAGTTGTTGTGAGCTAGGTTTAACCACCGAAGGGTGACAAGATCTCCAATCGCATCAGGGATGGAGCCTTCCAGCTAGCCTATTCTTTGAGACGTCTATGGATGGTGGGATTTTATCAAGTCGATGACTGAATCCTTTGAACCATGCATTCATTGAATCTTCATACATGTAAACACTATCACTATATAGCATTTCGAAACCATGGGAATCCAGGTATTGATTCATTGGGCCTTCATCAGTACTGTGATCTACCTCAATCATTGCTTTCAGACTCGTCAGAAACCCAGCTGGTAGGCCACCAGTGAGATCGATGATTACTTGAGATGTCGATAATTTTAAGCTTCAGGAATGAGCTCGTCATATTTGAGCTCATTAGAGAACCCTTTAAATTGTTTGAGCCCATGAAAAGCTGCTCAAGATTGGGAAGAGCACCTAACCAATGAGGGAAGGTACCATTGAGGTTGTTGTTACGTACAAAGATCAATAAACTGCAAATACATGCAGTTACTCAGAGATAGTGGAAGGGATTACACCTTGAATTTGATTTTGGCAATAACTGCAAATAGATGCAGTTATTGGCCCTTCCAGCCGGTTGCCATTCAACGGGAAATCACTCAACTTGGTACAATCGTCAAAGATAGTGGAAGGGATTACACCTTGAATTTGATTTTGACTTAGATCTAGAACACTTGTTTGCGAACTGATAAGTGACGCAAAGCAGCTTGGAATATTGCCGGTCAAGTTGCTCTGAGAAATGTCAACTACATCAAAATAAGTAACATGACATAAAGAAGAAAGAATCTCTCCACTAAACTGATTGTTTGAAGCGAGGAACATGTTAATAGTTCCCGTTTTTTGCCCTTTCCATTGAAGATGCTCCAATCCACCGGCTAGGGAGTTATGAGAAAGGTCCAAGACTTCTAACGAAATCATATTTGTAGCCAAAAACCTTTTAGGTATGTGGCCATGGATGACATTTTTAGAGAGGTCTAATATTTCAAGATTTTCTTGGTCTTTTAAGAAGATCGGGAATTGATCAAGGTTGCAGGAGGAAAGTTCTAGATTAAAAAATCTAGGCAATGAGGAAATGGATTCCGCCCCTATGTCATCGATGAAGGAGATATTATTATGAGATAATGAGAGGCCCCTCAGATTTTGGAGGCCATGGAGCTTGCTGAGCGGGATGGTTACAGTCAAGTTGTTCCCTCCAAGTAAAGGAAATCGGAGGTTGTGGAGCTCAAAGAAGGTTTCCGGGATTTGTCCTCGGAGCTGGTTATTACCTACTGAAAGCCAATATAGTATTGAGGGAGGAGAGCTACTAGTGATGGCGAATTGATCTATACCCGTGAATAGGTTCTCATCCAAGAACAAGTACTTCAATGATGGCAGAGTCAAAAGGCAGGCTGGCAGGGAGCGAGAAAGTTGGTTGCTAACAAGATAAATCTCCTCTGTCACGTTGCACATCCAACCAGGAATACCCCATGAAATCCACATCCCTGAATGGAGAATGATATCATGGAGGAATTGGATGAATCTCCAATCGAATCTAGAAATTTGCCTGTGAAGTTGCAGTCAGAAAAGTCGACTACCTCAAGTGGACTTGTCCATTGCACCGCAGATGCAGAGAAGTCAGCATGCAACCCGAAGTATCTTTTCAAGTTGAGAACACGCGGTTTTGGCAAGCTGAGAAAGCTGGTCGCCAGGAAGCTCCCTTGTAGGCCACAATTCACCAGTTTGATAGATGTCAGCTTTGAGAGGTTTGCAATCAATGGAGGCAGATCGGCGTTGATCAAGACATTAGAGAGATGGAGCTCTCTTGAATCGGTAAGGTTGGCAATGATAGTCTTGAAGTTGGGCATCTTTTTTCGATAAAAATCAGATAGATCAAGGGTAGTTAGGCTAGAGAGCCAGGCGAGTTCCGGTGGAACTTAGCCGGAGAATGATGAGTAGAAGAGATCCAAGTAAGTAAGGTCAGAAAGACGACTGAAACCTGATGGTATAGGTGACCGGAAATTGTTGGAAGAGAGGTCAATGTGGCGCAGTCGGTGAAGACTAAACAAGGTGCTGTTGGAGGGGAAGCTTCCGTTTAGGAGGCTGTTGCTGAGGTGGAGCTCGGTCACGTGACCAGTTAAGGGGTCGCATGTGACTCCGACCCATTGACAGCAATCTCTAATTCCACTCTTCCAGGAACGAGTCTTTGCAACATGGAAATCAATTACACAATTGTGGACAAATCCACAGGAGGAATTGTGGATGGTGAAGGAGGCCTTAATGTTGGGCTAGAAACCACTTTCCAGCCGCATCCGGAAGTGAATTCGGGTAATAAGAGAACCAACAACAACCAGCCAACAAACCACGACCAACCAATAATATCCAATCTGGAAACCAAACAACCAAGCAACCAAGCAACCACAAACACAGATAAAAGCACAAATATTGACACAAGATTTACGTGGGAAAAACCCTCTCTAACCAGAGGATAAAAAAACCCACCTTCCGCCCACCAGAGCAACCAATCCACTAATCAATAGGTTAATACAAGTGTTTAACAATCCGGTCTCAAACCGAGACAAACAAACATGGAGATCTCAAACACCAATCTAAATACAACCTGGATCTAGAATGCATGGATTCCTCTCCAAAAACCTAGTTAAACACTTGTAATCAGATTAGATTTCCAGGAGGAGAAAATACCTATCAACAAACACCCGTTGTTGACTGATCGAGGAAGAAGACGGATCACCAGATCAAGAGACGAAACACCCGCTCGAATCTCCTACCTTCCTTCTCCTTTCTCCCTCCTCTCTCTTTTCTTTCTCTCTCCCCTTTCT
The DNA here is from genome assembly GCA_037127255.1 of Persicaria tinctoria. NCBI lineage: Eukaryota > Viridiplantae > Streptophyta > Magnoliopsida > Caryophyllales > Polygonaceae > Persicaria > Persicaria tinctoria. Next base: position 6,940,544 of record JBANSL010000013.1, on the reverse strand, counting down.
TACTTTGGTTTCTGGCGGCACACCTTGGAGCTCCTATTGTATCACCAAATCAAAAAGGCAAATCATGCCTTATATATCACAAATGGAGCCACACTTGGGGCTGGACCCAAATGGGCCATAGGCCTAACAATCTCCCTCTCCAGCCCAAGGGGATGACGTTCTTGCTCGTCCTGACCTCACCCGCATCCAAGTCCCGTCTCACCCCCGAGACGCGGAACTGATGCTCGTTAGATGTCAAAATCACCCACTAGCTCCCCCTCCTCCGTAACTCTCTGGTACTCCGAGGTAGAACTCCCGGTGAATGCATGACGCCCTCTCTCTGACCCTCTGATAGTTTCTTCTATCCGTGCTGGCTCGCCGTGCTCAGATCTGCCACCAGTCATAGCACCTGATGAACTCCCCTCTGACACGGTTATCCCATCAGCACAATCCTCTGAAGCAAACTCCACACTTGTGCTATCCTCTTCTGACGTCTCAGAAGTTCCGCTAAATCTTGTCTGCAATCCAGACAAATCACAAGTGCTCAAGATCTCCTTATCAGCAAAAGAAACAAGAGACTTTCTCTTCTGATTTTCCAGCCCCTTCCCACTCAAGCATCCTATAAGCCCTTGCACCAAATCAAGCGAAGCATCACCATGAACCTCTATCACAGCTTCCCTGATTTCTTTCATCTGATTCATGTACAATGTACCGCTCAAAACACCTCTAGCGATCACCATTAACCCTTTCTTGAGTTTTCACTTTCTACTTCCAAAGAAGTTATCATAGCCCTTTTTATCCAAGACTTGAAAAGAGATCAGATTCTTCTGCAAATCCAGTATGTGTCGCACATCTGTCAATGTCATCCTGCAACCTACGTTTGTCAGCACACAAACATCTCCCATAACAGCTATATTAGACAAGCTTCCATTCCCCATCTTTGCTTTGCCAAAACGTCCCACTCGGTACGAAGTAAACGCTTTCATCCCTGATGTAGCATGGAAGGATGCAGCTCCATCAACAATCCACTCTACACAAGAATCCGGCTCCTCCAAGCATGTGAGAACAACTTGCTCATCATCACTGTCCTGCAGAACTGACGTTGTACCCTTCTGATTTTCCTCTTGCTCTCTTTTCTTCTTCCACACATTGCAATTCCTCTTCATGTGCCCTTCCTTGCCACAATGATAGCAAACAAAGCTCCCCCTAGTCTGAGATCTCCCTCTAACCCTGCTCCCTGAAACTGTTACGAGAGCATGTGATCACGAATCCGTGCCCATATCCTTCCTCCTAGTCTCCTCGTTGTAGAAATTATCCTTCACTGCAGATAAGGACACAACCCCACCCACGACAGAGTTGTTAATCGACACCACTAGAGTCTCCCAACTATGAGGCAAAGAGCTCAAGAGCAACAACGCTTGCAACTCATCATCAAGGACTAACTTCATAGTGTTCAACTGATTCACCAATTCCTGAAACTCACTCAGATGCTCTGCAATAGGCTTTCCATATCTATACTTGAGATTCACCCGCTTTCTTTCATACATCCACATTCTGATGGTTCCAACTGCCTTCCTGTGCAGTTTCTTCCAATCATTATCAGATGTCTCAGCTGGCTTCCTTGATCCCAACTCAACCGGATCAAAAAGGTCTTTGCAATACAAAACATCCTCCATCTTCGTCTTCCAGATAGAGAAATTTGAAGCCGTTAGCTTTATCATTGTACTCGTAAATTCCTCGGTCTTTGTCGTCATCTCTACTCCTATTACCCAAAAACAACACAGCCAAAGATCAACCAAAGGCTCTGATACCACTTGTTGGGCTAGAAACCACTTTCCAACCGCATCCGGAAGCGAATTCGGGTAATAAGAGAAACAACAACAATCAGCCAACAAACCACGACCAACCGATAATATCCAATCCGGAAACCAAACAACCAAGCAACCACAAACACAGATAAAAGCACAAATATTGACACAAGATTTACGTGGGAAAAACCCTCTCTAACCAGAAGATAAAAAAAACACACCTTCCGCCCACCAGAGCAACCAATCCACTAATCAATAGGTCAATACAAGTGTTTAACAATCCGGTCTCAAACCGAGACAAACAAACATGGAGATCTCAAACACCAATCTAAATACAACCTGGATCTAGAATGGATTCCTCTTCAAAAACCTAGTTAAACACTTGTAATCAGATTAGATTTTTAGTAGGAGAAAATACCTATCAACAAACACTCGTTGTTGACTGATCGAGGAAGAAGACGGATCACCAGATCAAGAGACGAAACACCCGCTCGAATCTCCTACCTTCCTTCTCCTTTCTCCCTCCTCTCTCTTTTCTTTCTCTCTCCCCTTTCTTCCTTTGGTTTCTGGCGGCACACCTTAGAGCCCCTATTGTATCACCAAATCAAAAAGGCAAATCATGCCTTATATATCACAAATGGAGCCACACTTGGGGCTGGACCCAAATGGGTCATAGGCCCAACACTTAAATGAGAGCAAAGCATGGCGCTCATCTTCATGGCACAGCGGCTGGATGGCAAGGGAAACGACTGAGAAAAGGGCGTAGAGTATTACGTGTTGAATCATCAAAGAGTACATGTTCATGGAACAGTATGGAGTGACTCTGGTTTGTGTTTTTATCAATTTCGTAAGTGATCGACTATGAATATATTATCCCCCGACGGATATATATAATCAAGATTGGGACTAGTTTGAAATTTTTAATGGGGTCTTGTCCACTTAATTAATTGTCTACGTTTTTATCAACGAGTACACACTGCACAAGCCTATGGCATTGTGCATAAAGTCTTCTTTGCAAGTCGATATCATGACAAATTTGTATAACGTGTGGTGTTTCATGTTTGGGGTATAATATTCGTAAAAACATGTCGGGGTGGTCAAGCCGGAAAGATCGGAGTACGCGAACGTCCCAGGTGACCGCTCTCTATTTATCAAAATCATGGTATAATAATCGTAATAGACAAGAGGTAATCAAATAAGTACTTTCTTTGATTGTAGCGTTAATTTGAAAAATAAGTTTCATGAATTAATGCAGCATTTAACGGGAACATAACAGATTCGATCAGTCAATAGACCAAGATGATTAAAAAAGCAAACATAACCCAGACTTGGAAAACCCGACCCAAACACTCGAAATTCTTTTTATTTTGAACCCAGTGTTTTCGACCCGTGGCTCTAAAACAACCCAAATCAGAACGCCATGAAAATTTTAGGGGCAAAACCCGATGAGGAAAAATGAATGGGAAAGGTGCATATATTTGAAGGTTCAATCCGACGCACCTAAAATGCCCAGCAAAAGCAATTTGAAAAGGCAAGAACTAAAATGCCTTACAGAATGTAACAAATTTTAAACACTTCTGCATAAAGGTGGTCAATTGAACCCGGCGAGGCGAGCAGGATCAAAACATGAGAAAGAAATAGAATCTAGGTTATGCATAAACAGAAGAAATTAACAAAACTAAAATACCTTGATGATCTTATTCATAGCCTGTGCAAGTAGATGCTTTGATCCAGGGAACCGATTGCCAAAAGCAGAATGCAAGTTGTACACCTGTCGGAGAAGGATAGATTGACATGTTATCTGTTGTATACAGTTGAATATCATGAGAGTCACAAACTCCCCACCTAAGGTAGGTTTTGGCCATATATGGGCTGCACATGAACTGTTCAGGATCCTCAGTTTTTATATACATAATCATTTCATTGGATTTAATTTGGGGTGTGTCAATCCTCATCACCTTTCAACATCTACTATGTGCCGCACTTTCCTTGGTCGGTTGTTATAAAGATGAGGAAAAGCAATTTGAGACAGTTGAAAAAACAATTTGAAACTGAAAATTTGGTTTTATCTAAAGGGATAGATTACATAGGTCTCTTCAGGTATAGTGGGTCCAAAAGCCCATTAAGGCCCAATACCTTTGTAACCTAATATATGTTTATCAATGAATGGAAACACACCAGTACTTTACATCAATTCTAGAATCTAACCTGGTATCACAACTTTTTCTTCCTCACGAGACCCTAATTTGATCCTCCCACCCCACCCCTCATCTTCCGCCGCCGGCGTCGTCCCCTCACCGCCGATCTCTCCCTCCTCGATCGTCTCCTAATTCAACTCACTTCCACCACCGAGAATCACTGCAGTGCAGCCCTGTTCGACGCCGCCTCTGATTACCGCCGCTGCACATCGCTGCCTTCGCCTTCGATTGCTAGCAGCCCGTGACTGAGGGTGTGCAAGTGGCCCAACGGAACAGGGCTCCCAAAAAATTTAGGGCCAATATCATTTAAAAAATTGGTATAGAATATATATCTTCCGTAATAGCAAGTATAAACAGTTTGGCTGATAGGCTCCGTATTTTTTTTTTTTTTTTTTAAAAAAAAAAAAAAACAAAAAGTTGCTCCCATAATATTATTTGGCCGTTCTCATCCCCCACCCCAACCCAACCCAACGAGCTTCTACTTTGTAAACCTATTATTTAATTGTTGTTGACTTGTTATATACATTTGAATTTCAACAATTTCTCCTGGATAAACTCACAACAAATAAATTAGTGAATTGTTAAATTTTTTTTATCCTAAAAAAAATTGATTAAAAGTTAACTGATCACCGTGATTTAAAACTGTTTTTTATCCTAAAAAATTGATTGAAAAATAGTCTATGTAGTTCATTTATCTATTACTCCCTTCTATTAATTCAAACATATCATTTTAGTATTCATTTACAATTTTTAGGAGCTAAAAATTGTATAAAATATCAACTTTTTAAAGATTTTTTTGTAATAATTTATTACTTATTACTAGTAAGTATGAGTTTATAAAAAAATATAATTAAGTTGATAATTTATATCATCAATCCTTGCGTAAATAGTAAACAATATGTTTTTTTTCTTAACGGAGGATGTATAAAAGTGTATAACTATATCTATCTATTAATATTACTAATTCTGCTAGCATTTTGCTGACGTGTCACGCCCACAATTAAAGTTGAATTTTTTATTCAAATGAGATTTTCTTATTGGTCAAACTTTAAAATATTTGTTTCCTATTTTAAATATGATTTGAATCCATTCCTTTTTTTTTAATTTGTTTCCTATTGTTGATTTATCATTTTTAACCGATTGCAATATTCCCCACAATGTCTACATACAACGAACATGTAATAATCAATTTGTAAATATTAGATTTCAAAAATTAATTATCAAAATCAATTAGAGCCAACTAAGTGTTATTTTATAATCTAATTATTTTAGACATCTTAAATGACTATCGAAAAATAAATAATATTTTAAGACTCACAAGCATTACTAATGCTTATTTTACATCTTGGATGAGACTTCTTAGATCACTTTTCTACCTTTAAGGATTTTTTTTTACCATATTACCTTTATTTTCACTATTAATTTCTCTATCTTTCTAACAATCTTTCTCATGAAAATAATCAATAAGTTATGTACATCTACATATTTAACTTCAAAATTATTCACACAATCATGTGCTTATGATTTTTTAATATTTGTACGGGAGCTTATATTTTTCTTTTTTAGATCTATGCTAATGATAATAATTATATATTTATTTCAAATTATATTAGATGGTGTGTTTGAGTATTATTACTACTTTACCTTATTAAATCATTTTCAAAATTTGTATCGTATCTCTTTCAAACTAATTTATAAATTATAAAAAAAAAATTTATACATATTTTTGTTGTAAACATGTATATATATATAGTATTATATAGATATATAAAATGATGTTCAAATTAAAATGGATCAAGCTCCCGTGCCTTCAAGGCACGGGTATTACACTAGTACAATCTAAATTCACAGATACAATAAATAAAGTCTAGGTAATTAATTTTTTTTTAGCACAGGGCCCTCGAAAAGATTGGCACGACCCTGATTGCTAGCTATCAACTCCGATTGCTGTCGCCAATCACCGCCCGAGCCGCCGCCTCGAATCGTCGCCTGAACCGCTAGCTATCGACGCCGGAGGAGAGTCGCGCCGAGCCTCGTCGCTTCACTCTGCGCCTTCATCTTCTTCCCTGTACGTGAAAAGTCCGATTGAAACAAATCTGATTTTCAATCCCTTTTGATAAAAATAGCATAACCTTCCCTTGTTTTATCCTATTCTCCCTTTTGGCCCTGAGTTCATCATTTATTAATTCAGGCGCCCAATATTCCCCAAAAAAAAAAAATCCCTTACTATGGCCTTCTACGATCACAAACGACCTCTAGTCGGAATGATTGCCCCTCCAAGTCATTTACAGAGGGGGTATTCCCCCATTGGAGCCCATCCACAGGCCTACCCGACCTCTCCAACAAGGCCATACCCGAGTCAACAGGGACTCCTTGGGCCCTCTCCACACCATCATCACGCCTTCTCCTCCATGCAGCCGGCATCTCCCGACTCTTCTTGGTATATGGACACTAGTGCCACCTCCCACATGACGCACTCCTCAAGTAACCTCTCATCTATTTCTTTTACGGGCCCTTCACACTCTATTATAATCGGAAATGGTGGTCGTCTTGCTACGTCGGGGATTGGCCACGCCAAATTACAGACCTCAACCCACCCACTACACCTCAACAATGTCCTCATTGCCCCAAAGATTGTCAAAAACCTTATCTCTGTCCGTCGGTTCACTACTGACAACAACGTTTCCCTTACGTTTGATCCCTATGGTTTCTCTGTGAACGATCTTACTACGGGGGTTACTCGCATGAGATGTAACAGCACCGGGGAGCTCTACCCTGTCACACCACCACCTCCGTCTAGTCAATCGTGCCCGGTCGCCCTCTCGACATCGTCGTCGAGCCTGTGGCATGCACGCCTGGGCCATCCCAGTGTTGCCGTTCTAGATGTCCTCCGTTCCCAGAGTCTTGTCACCTGTCCTAAAGACCCACGTTCTGGTTTATGCTCTTCCTGCCAACTAGGCAAACATGCCAGACTGCTGTTCCAACGGTCTTTGACCTCTACCCTTGCTCCTTTTGATATCATTCATAGTGACATTTGGACCTCTCTTGTGCCTAGCAAGGAGGGTCACAAGTACTACCTCTTGTTTCTTGATGATTACACTCATTATTTATGGGTTTTCCCGTTGCATTTCAAGTCCTAAGTGTTTCTTGTCTTTGCCAGATTCCATGCCTACATCAAAACACAATTTCACACATCTATCAAATGTTTTCAATGTGATAATGGTCGTGAATTTGACAACAAAGACTTTCACTCTTTCTTTGCCGCCAACGGGATCTCCTATCGCTTGTCTTGCCCCTATATTTCTCAGCAGAATGGCAAGGCTGAACGAATCATCAGAACCATTACCAACATGATGCGCTCTCTCCTCTTCCACGCATCCATTCCCCTCTCCTATTGGCCTCACGCCTTAACAACCACATGCTACCTCCTCAACATTCTACCGTCTACTACTCTTCAACATCGCTCGCCAGGTCAGACCCTCTATTTCACTTTGCCTAGGTATGATCACCTTCGTACCTTCGGGTGCTTGTGCTTCTCAAACCAATCCTCCACCGCCCCACACAAGCTTCACCCGCTCTCCACTCCTTGTGTCTTCTTAGGCTATCCGTCTGATCATCGCGGTTACCTCTGCCTCGATATCAAGACCCATAAGCTCATTGTGTCTCGTCATGTCACATTTGATGAGTCTCGCTTCCCTTTTGCTTCTCCTCCCCTTCCCTCTTCTACACCTTCTGTGTCTCAGTCTGAGCCGGAGTCATCGTTCCCTCACTTTCTTCTTCCCCAGAGCGCTCCTGGTGCTCCTGTCTCCCCCTCCTCCCCCACCACCACCACCCCCGGTGCTCCTGTCTTATATGAATATGACAAAACATGAGAGCCAAAAGAAATTGCAGTGAACATGCCAGAGGAATACACCCGTTTAAGGCTTTAGCTGTCAAAGAGGCAGAACCGTACAAGTAATTCCTGTCTGAAGGGTTGCCATCATAGGCAAAGAAGAGATGCCATCTCCTGTAACTTGGACTACCATTTATAAGTTTTGTTTTAACAAGAGGCAAACGCTTGTGGTCGTAGAACCAAGCCTCTTCTCTCTTCTCATTGTGCCCCACCACAGAGCATCATTAAGTACAAATTAGTAATGTCAAATTTTGTTACAAAAAACGGCAGAAAAATAAAACAAATATACCTGCTTCCAAGGCATGGGCATGTTTTCAAGAAGCTTACGCACGACATGAGGCAGAAGCTTAAGAGCCCCTAGGTATACACATTTGTCATGACGTAACTATACCTGCGCGCTGATAATGTTGCATTGCAGGGCAACGAAGCAAATTTGGTGATGTCTGATGATGTAGACGAACGCTGTCAACCGAATCAATGGGGCGACAATCTGAAGATGAATTGCAATGCAGTCATACTGTTGAAGGGAACACTGTTGATTGCTCGCACAACAAATGAAGGGAACGATGTTTAAGTGACACCGCCTGAAGTTGCTCCCACTGATAAGGAGCCACCATATGCAGTTGATGGAAAAGGAGATGATGGGTTTGTGCAAATTGGTCCTTTGCTTAATTGGGTCATCTTCTACCCCTGTTGTAAAGCGACCTTCTCGATCACAACCAATTGGCCCTTTTCTCAAGAGGAAGAAAGAGGTTGTAATCATCCATATATTCTCAAGCTAGCTTAAATTCTAAGCCACAAGTCCTCTCCAACTAAGACAAGATATAATTAATTCTGGCAGAAACTCAATAAACCGGGTTCTCGTTTTATATTTAGCAAACCGGGTTTCATTATATGTGTATTAGTTAGACCACGTGCCTCTCACGTGATGTTCGTTTTGCCTATTTAAACGAATTCCCTCCTCTTCCTCTGTAACTGATTTCATTCATTTTGAAACCGAGAAATTGAGAGTTTTGTTCACCTTCAATGGCTTCCAGAGTGTTCTAAATTCGTCATTCTTGATTCTAATCTCCGACTCTGAAATGGTATCAGAGCTACCAAAGCTTGTCTGAGTTTGCGATCAGGTTTTTTTTCTGATCTTCTGGTTTCGTGTTTTCCGCATATTTCTGAATTTCTAGATTTTCTTGATCGATCATGGATGGTAAAGATGCAATTCAAGTGGATGCGAATGATGTGCTGTTCTTACACCATTCGGATCATCCAAGTTATAATTTGTCAACTCATTTGCTAAACGAAACTAATTACAACCATTGGAGGCGCGTGGTTGAAGTGTCGTTGGTTGCTAAGAACAAGATTAGTCTTGTTGATGGATCTTTCCAGATTCCGGCGGAGACGACGCCTCGCTATGTTCAGTGGCGTAGGTGCAACGGAATGGTGGTTGTGTGGCTGCTGCACTCGGTTGAGAAAGAGATTGCAGAGACGTTGCTGTATTTCCGGACTGCTAGAGAGATCTGGGAGGAGTTGAAGATGAGGTATGGTTCACCAAATAGTACTAATTTGTATGAGGTACAGAAAGAAATGTTCAATATTTCTTTGAATGGATCCTCTATTACCTCTTATTTCTCAAGATTCAAGAAATTATGGGATGAATACATGGATCTGGTAGACGCACCTGTGTGTTAGTTGTGGATCTGTGAATCCAGTCTCTAGATCTTTTGCAAATCAACAGGTGATTCAATTCCTTGTTGGATTGTCGGATACATACAATGGTGTTAGGACAAGCATCTTGTTGATGAAACCAACTCCAAATATTGTCGATGTGTATCAGATGCTTATTGATGAAGAAGGCCAAAGGGGGCTTAACAATTCTAGTTCTATTACTGATGCTACTGCTGCTTTCAATGCTTTTAAAAGGCAAAACAATCAGTCTGGTGGTAGTTCACATGCCAATTCACAGTTTGGTCGATTCAATAATCAGAAGAGTGGGATTCAAAATGGCAATCAAGGCAACAGGCAATCTGGGAATCAAAATGGTCAGAAAGGGAAAGGAAATTATTTCTGTGAACATTGCAAGGTTGCTGGCCATTCAATGGATAGATGCTTCAAAATTCATGGTTATCCTCCTAACTTCAAGGGGGACAGGTCAAAGAAGTTTGCATCCAATGTGACTGTTGAGGGAGATAACCCAGATGCTGCTCACTCTCTGACCAAAGGTCAATATGATCAAATTCTGGCATTTTTGAGCAAACAAAGTACTGGTGATGATCCTAATGTGATTGCAGGTAATAAGTTTTGTTTTAGTGTGTTTGGTAGTGATTATAGTTGGGTAATAGATAGTGGTGCAACTCATCATATTTGCCCTACATTATCTATGTTTCAATCTTATAAAACATTTGATCTGCCCAGCTATATTACTGTGCCAAATGGACAACAGTCCAAGATATGTCATATAGGTTCTATTGCTTTACAAAATCAGATTGTGCTACATGATGTGCTACACGTGCCTGAATTTGCTTATAATTTATTATCTGTGAGAAAGTTTGTGCATGATTTAAAAGCTTATATGTTATTTACTCCTTCTCAATGTTTGATACATGACCCTTTAATGAACAAGCCACTTGTGCTTAGTGAGGTTTCAAAGGGACTATATCTTACATCTCTGAAAGACAAAGTTCATGGTCATGACAAAGCTGCTTCTACTTTTTCTGTCTTCTGTTTTCAATTCAGATAATGTTCATTGTAACAATGCTCGAGTTGTATCTTTAGAACTATGGCATTGTAGGCTTGGACATGTACCTTTTGATCAATTGTTTCATTTTCCTTTCTTGCAAAGTCTTGTAAAAACTGGTAAACACCATGTCTGTAAGGTCTGTCCTAAGGCCAGGCAGCAAAGGTGTTCTTTTCCTGATAGTTCAATAAAATCTATGGCTTATTTTGAATTGCTTCATGTTGATATATGGGGTCCTTATAAGGTACCTACTCACAATGGTTTTAAATATTTCTTAACTATTGTGGATGATTTCTCTAGGGCGACATGGACACATCTGATTGCATCTAAGAGCAATGCTTTTTCTTTACTAAAATCTTTTATTGCTTTTGTGTCTACCCAATTCAATGCTAAAGTCAAAATTGTTAGATCTGACAATGGCATGGAGTTTTGCAGCAGTGAAGCACAAGTTTTTTTATTCACAAAATGGACTGATACATCAGACCACTTGTGCTTATACTCCACAACATAATGGAGTAGTGGAAAGAAAGCATAAGCACTTGTTGGAAACTGCAAGAGCTCTCTTATTTCAGTCTAATCTTCCAATTCAGTATTGGGGAGAGTGTGTGTTAACTGCTACTTATTTGATCAATTGATTTCCTTTATTTCCTATTCAATTCAGGACACCATATCAGATTTTATTCGGTAAAGATCCAGACTATACATTGCTGAGACCTTTTGGTTGTTTATGCTTTGTCAGTACTAACAAATGCAACATGTCTAAATTTGATTCCAGAAGCATTCCTTGCATATTCATGGGATATCCTCATGGTACTAAAGGTTATAAGGTCATGGATTTACATTCTCATAAGAGTATTATTTCTAGAGATGTCAAATTTCATGAAATGCAATTTCCATTACACAAGATTGATTTTGATAGCAGCATTCCTTTACCTAATATCATGCCTAACAGTCCTGATTCTATATTCTTACCTGATAGTGAAATTATAAATGAGAACATCGAGATGGTCAATGATGTCAGTAATCACACAAACACTGAAGAATCATCAAGCAATCCATCATCCCATGACAGTTCATCCACAGGCACTTCTCAAATACAGATTCCAAGTGATGTAAGAAGGTCTTCAAGAATTCCAAGGCAACCACAACATTTGCAGGATTATATCTGTAACTTTGGTTCCAATTTTAAATTATTTCCTTTCATGTCTAGCTTTCAAGACTCATTTCTTCCTACTGCTGATTTTCAATTTATGTGCAATTCAGCTTCTGTACATGATTCATTGGATCTAGTCGAACCTAAAACCTTTACCAAAGCTTCTAAAAATCCAAAATGGACTGAAGCTATGGGTAAAGAGATTGATGCTTTACAATCTAACGAAACATGGATCTTAGTTGACCTTCCTGCAGGAAAGAAACCCATAGGATGCAAATGGGTCTACAAGATTAAGCTTAAAGCTGATGGGTCAATTGAAAGGTATAAAGCAAGGTTGGTGGCAAAAGGATACAATCAACAATATGGAATTGATTATGATGAGACTTTCTCACCAGTGGTAAGAATGTCAACAGTAAGGGTTATTTTATCTCTTGCTGTAAACAAAGGTTGGGACATTTTTCAATTGGATGTAAATAATGCATTTTTTCATGGTGATTTACATGAAGAGGTTTATATGATTATGCCTCAAGGGGTTCCTAACCCTACTAACAAAGTCTGTTTACTCAAGAAGTCATTATATGGATTGAAACAAGCTTCGAGGCAATGGTTCAACAAACTTTATTCTACCTTGATTGAGTTTCAGTTTATTCAGTCCAAGCATGATCCTTCTTTGTTTATATCTCATAAAAATGATCATCTAACTATTGTTGCAGTGTATGTAGATGACATAATTGTCACAGGTTCAGATTTATCTCAAGTGCAAGGACTCAAACAACACCTTCATGAGTTGTTCGGCATTAAGGACTTAGGAAAATTGAATTACTTTCTGGGTATTGAAGTAATTCAATCACATGGTTCTTTGGTGCTCAGTCAGAAGAAATTTTGCCAAGAGATAATCAAGGAGGCAAACATTGATGATCAGAAGCATTGTGTTACACCTTTGCCTTTAAATTTCAAGCTTTTACCTCCGGATTTAAATAATTTAATCCCTGATCCTACTACTTATAGAAGCTTGGTTGGAAAACTGAGTTACTTAACCAATACAAGACCAGATATATCCTTTTTTGTGCAGGTTCTAAGCCAATTTCTTCAGTCTCCTGATGCAACACATCAAGCTGCCTTGAGATATATCAAAGGCACTCCACAATATGGAATAAAGTTACAGAAAGGATCAAAGATCAAGCTACAAGCATTCTCTGATTCAGATTCGGCTTCATGCCCAATTTCGAGGAAATCAGTAACTGGCTATGTCATTCTTTATGGTGACAATCCCATAACTTGGAAATCAAAGAAGCAAGCCACTGTCTCTAGAAGTTCATCAGAAGCCGAATATAGAGCTATGAGTCAGGCTACAACTGAAGTCACATGGTTGGTCAACATTCTACAAGAGCTTGGGGAGTCTGATTTGAAGCCTGTCACCTTGAATTGTGATAACAAATCGGCAATTCAGATAGCTCGGAACCCAGTTTTCCATGAGCGTACGAAGCATATAGAGATAGATTGTCACTTCACCAGGGAGAAAGTGATGGAAGGACTGTTGCAGCTCACTTATCTTCCCACTCAGAACCAATTAGCCGATGTTCTGACCAAGATCTTGCCCGCTGCACACCACAAGACCCTCTTGAGCAAACTGGGGATGCATCTTCACGATCCACCACCAGTTTGAGGAGGGATGTTATTATATAAACCGGGTTCTTGTTTTATATTTAGCAAACCGGGTTTCATTATATGTGTATTAGTTAGACCACGTGCCTCTCACGTGATGTTCGTTTTGCCTATTTAAACGAATTCCCTCCTCTTCCTCTGTAACTGATTTCATTCATTTTGAAACCGATAAAAATTGAGAGTTTTGTTCAGCTTCAATGGCTTCCAGAGTGTTCTAAATTCGTCATTCTTGATTCTAATCTCCGAATCTGAAAAGAATGTATATCTACCCCAGTTTCACTACATTCACAAAATCATTATAGTCCTCGTCAAAGCAACAAATTTAATGGATCTAAATCATCAAAGCAATGGATCCTACCTTTAATCTACACATAGTAATATAGCATAATACATGACATAGCATAACCCGCCCATCCAAAAGCATTAACACAGTACACATGGTGTGTGTGTGTATCATAAAAATATCAATTAAGTTTCAACTACAAGTGGATTGACGTTGTTCCCAGCCAAGTAGATAGTGGACAATCTTTCTAGAACAACCATGCTTATCGATTCTGGCAGGGAGCCAGAAAGTTTGTTGTAAGATAGATCAATCTCCTCTGTCACATTCCACATCCAACCAGGAATACCCCCTTGAAATCCACATTCCGATATGGAGAAAGATATCAAGGAGGAGTTGGATGAATCTCCAATCGAATTTGGCAATTTTCCCGTGAAGTTGCAGTAAGACATGTCGACTACCTCGAGTGAACTTGTCCACTGCACCGCTGATGCTGAGAAGTCAGCATTCAACTCGGAGTTGTATCCCAGGTCGAGAACACGCAGCTTTGGCAAGCTGAGTAGGCCAGTCGCCAAGAAGTCCCCTTGTAGGCCACATTTCGCCAGTTTGAGAGATGTCAGCTTTGAGAGGTTTGCAATAGGAGACAGATCGGTGTTTATCAACACAAAAGAGAGATGGAGCTCTCTTAGATTAGTAAGGTTGGCGATGATAGTCTTGAAGTTTGGCATATCTAATGTCTCACCATCATGAATATGAGAGAGATCAAGGGCAGATAGGCTAGAGAGCCAGCCGATTTCTAGTGGAATTTGGCCAGAGAACCGGGAGCTGGAGAGATTTAGGTAAGTAAGGTCAGAAAGATGGCCAAAACCTGACGGGATCGGAGACATGAAGTTGTTCAAAGAGAGATCGATGTAGCGCAGTCGGTGAAGACTAAACAAGGTGCTGTTGGAGGGGAAGCTTCCGTTGAGGAGGCTGTCGCTGAGGTGGAGCTCGGTCACGTGACCAGTTAAGGGGTCACACGTGACTCCATCCCATTGGCAGCAATCTCTATTTCCACTCTCCCATGAACCAGTCTTCCCACAATTCTCACCATAATAATTACAAGACCAACTGAGGATGGTGAAGGAGGCCTTGAATGAGAGCAAAGCATGGCGCTCATTGTCATGGCAAAGCGGCTGGACGGAGGAGGATCCAGCTGCATAACCAAGGGAAACGACTAAGGAAAGGGCGACGAGTATTACGTGGTGGATCGTCAAAGAGTACATGTTCATGGAATAGTACGTTTTTCACTAATTAAGACTGGGAGTGGTTTGAGTTTTTCAGAATTTTTGAAGTGACTATATATAATCAAAAGATTGGGAATTGCTTTGTGTTTTCTAATGGGATATTGTGCACAAAGTCTTTGGAATTATTTGCAGACTTCTCTGCAGGTGGATATCATGACAAATCTATGTACTACGTATTGAATTTTGTAAAGGGTTCATGTTCAGTTAATTGAAGACCAACGTCTTGTCAGCTTTCACCAATGAAAGCCGCTTGAAGGCCAACCTCTTGTCAGCTTTCACCAATTAAAGCCCCCGTGATACACCATCTTTGGAATGGTTCATTCTGCAGATTCCATACCCCGTCTTTGGAGTTGATTCCACCAAGCGGATCTTCTACAACCCTTCCTACACTACTAATTTTTTAAATATTTTTTTAATCTTAAAAATATATATATTTAAATTAACCTCTATCTTTATATATTTATAAAATTTAATTTTGAAAATTCATGTTTTAAAATTTTTAATAATTATATTTTCTAAAATGTTGCCTTTTTAATTTTAAAAAATTGTAAAACATGATTTTTCAAATTAAATGTTTATAAATATGTAAAAATAGATGATAGGAATATAAATATAATTTTTATAATTTTTTCAAAATGTTAAATATTTTTGTGATAAAGGAAGGGGAGTAGGAAAAGTGTTATAGCTAGGAGATCTTGGCAGTGATTCCACACATCCTAAACAGCAGATGAGGAATGTGTTTGCTGTAAACAGAAACAAATTAAGCCCTTGTCCCACTCCAGCGTAGTGATACTTCATGGGAGACGATTCTTCATAAAGGCAATCATATTTTGATAACTAAGCAGCACCGAGGAAGAAAAATCGAGGTAATCATGGGGAAGTAGATATTCCATTAGCAGTGCAAGTTTTATAAAGGCGGTTGGGTGTTTGCAAAAAATAGTCCTCATCTTCTACAAGTTTTATAAACCACACGAAGGTTCAAGCTGTAAAGCAATGAACAAAGATCACACATTCGATCGCTAGGAGATATGCTAAAATCATAAGCTCACAGCTTAATTTGTAAACAGCTTATCCTGTATACAGCTGCAGAACCAAGCTAGGGAAACGACTCAGGAAAGGGCAACGAGTATTACGTGTTGAATCATCAAAGAGTTCATGGAATTGTTTTTGATTAGTACTGTGTGAGGCACATATGGGAGTGGTTGGTGTTTTTATCAATTTCGCAAGTGACTACGGATACAAATAATCAAGCTTGGGAGTTTTTTTTTAATCAATTTCGTCACTGACTATCAATTTCGTAAGTGTTCCAATACAAGTGAAGTCTTTCTGCAGGTCAAGTATGAAGCATGTGAAGACTAATTAATTAAGAACAAGTTGCACCATTTAACTCATGAGTGTGTTTCCAGGAACAAACGGCAGGAAAAAAGAACAAGACTCAACACCAAGTTGCACCACTTTTATATCCATGAGCAGATGAAGACTCGCGGTATTCAAAGTCAAGTATGTGAAGACTAGACAAGTTGCGGATATTTTTACGAAGCCTCTGAAAGCTGAGACTTTCATCAATTTACAGTCTATGCTCGGAGTTGAAGAATTAAGATTTTAAATTTTCAGTTTCATGTATGCATTCAAGATGGAAGTTCACGACATGTAGCAATTCAAGCCTTGAGTTTTAAAGTAACAAGTTTCTAGTTTTAATCTATAGGAAGTTTATGTTAAGACAGCTTGTATTTTTTCAGTTGTAATAAGAGTAAAAAAAAATACATTTGAATAAGCATTTGAGTTTTTCTCCCTCCTCAAATCGCTTATTCCTATATTATTTCCTCGTCAAATTCTATCAGTAAATATGTATAAGAACTTGATCACATTCTTACCATGTAGAATCCTGATATAGCAAAAGTAATTCAACAAAAGATCCAGGGGCATAATCGTCATTTATATGGTAAACCCTAATCGCAAACTCTAACTCTCATTATATATATGATCGATTACTAGGGTTAGAGAGGGCTTCTATTAGCCGACACATTCTGACTTGAGCGTCGGAGGCTGCTCTGGGGAGACAAGCCCCGCCCCGACCTCGTTCTTGGTTGATCTTGCAGGATTGCATCTCGCCGATCCTCCTCAAGATCTATGGTGCAGATTTTACCCATTACATTTGGCGCCGCCCGTGGGGAATCGATCAAAAATCACGATCTAGATTCCCAATCAAACAATCTGAAACCGACGATGAGGGCTACAGGGTTCCAAATTTCCAATCGAAGGTGGAGGGTTTGAAAAATCTCTATCTCTCCCCTCTCTCGCACCAGTTTGCATCGGACAATCCATAGGTTGTTCGTCAAATTCGCAACCCCATACACTCTTCGAGACCCTAACTTCTCCCCAGGATCCCTACTCTCACAATCAAGCCCAGCCATCCGCTTGCGACGATTGCCAGCCGCCTAAAACCCTAGCTTCCGCCGATGAACAGGGGTCCTCCCACCAATGCCCGTGCAATTCCACTCCGGAGAAATCCGAGAACAGCGATCTCGCCGACGTTAACGGGGAATATGCCGAGGCCGCTGATTTCTGGCATCACTGACACGCATAGCGGAACCGACAAGGACCAGTCAGCCGATGAGGAAGAGACCATCGACAGGAGGAGGAAGCGGCGGAACAAATGGGACCCGCCTTCCGAATCGGACAACAATGAGGGTGGTGGAGGTGATGGCACCGGCAGCGTTGGGGAAGGCCCGAGGATGCCGCTTCGACTTCCAGCGCCGCCGCTCTCCACAAACCCTACGATACGAGGAAGACGTTACACATTGCAAATTTGGATTAATTACCAATAATTAATCCGCCGCCGAGACATTACTTTGCAAAGCGGCCGAGACGTTACATTGCAAATTGGGGAAAATTACGAAATCAGCCCGGAGTTCTTGGAAATTGCAGCTCAGTCAATGCAATTAAGAAAATTGCGGAAAAGGCCCTAGCTTCCATAATATCTCACTTGGAAGAGCAACGCATCATGCCCGACCGGTCCATGTGAGACCTAAAAGCTAAGTTCTCTCTATTATTTCCTATTGTGATGGCAAGTTTGCTATTTAGTTAATCATATTGCATGGTTGATTGCATCGGTGACATATCGATTCTTGAAATGCTTATATGTGCATCTATATATAGAATGACATTATATCAGAACCATAAAAAACAATTGCAGAATCGCCACTCAAGGCCAAATGATCGCCACTCATGGCCACCGGATCGCCAATCAAGGCCAACAGATCGCCAATCAAGGCCAATAGAACGCCACTCAAGGCCAACGGATCGCCAATCAAGGCCAACAGATCGCCAATCAAGGCCAACAGATCGCCACTCAAGGCCAAATGATCGCCACTCATGGCCAACGAATCGCCACTCAAGGCCAAATGATCGCCACTCATGGCCAACGGATCGCCAATCAAGGCCAACAGATCGCCAATCAAGGCCAATAGAACGTCACTCAAGGCCAAATGATCGCCACTCATGGCCAACGAATCGCCACTCAAGGCCAAATGATCGCCACTCATGGCCACCGGATCGCCAATCAAGGCCAACAGATCGCCAATCAAGGCCAATAGAACGCCACTCAAGGCCAACGGATCGCCAATCAAGGCCAACAGATCGCCAATCAAGGCCAACAGATCGCCACTCAAGGCCAAATGATCGCCACTCATGGCCAACGAATCGCCACTCAAGGCCAAATGATCGCCACTCATGGCCAACGGATCGCCAATCAAGGCCAACAGATCGCCAATCAAGGCCAATAGAACGCCACTCAAGGCCAAATGATCGCCACTCATGGCCAACGAATCGCCACTCAAGGCCAAATGATCGCCACTCATGGCCAACGGATCGCCAATCAAGGCCAACAGATCGTCAATCAAGGCCAATAGAACGCCACTCATGGCCAACGAAAACGTCACTTAAGACCACCTAAAGCTAATTCTAAGCCATAACAACGCCGTTAAGGGCCAGCAAAACTCGAAATCAAGCAATAAGAATTTCATTTAAAGCGAAATGCTCAACCTCAATGAAAACAATCAGCTTGTCAATCATAAATAAAATTTAAGCAAGAATGTCATCAACTACATTATATCGTGTTGTTCGGTTGAGAATGCTAAAGCTTGCAGGATACAACGAAGACAAGGGGCAAGCATTACTCGTGTTATTCGTCTTCCCTCATCTCTAGATCGTGATAAGGAAACCTGAGGGGCAACTGATATAGCAAAAGTAATTCAACAAAAGATCCAGGGGCATAATCGTCATTTATATGGTAAACCCTAATCGCAAACCCTAACTCTCATTATATATATGATCGATTACTAGGGTTAGAGAGGGCTTCTATCAGCCGACACATTCTGAATTGAGCGTCGGAGGCTGCTCTGGGGAGACAAGCCCCGCCCCGACCTCGTTCTTGGTTGATCTTGCAGGATTGCATCTCGCCGATCCTCCTCAAGATCTATGGTGCATATTTTACCCATTACAAATCCCAAGAAACGATCACTGAGAAGCATCTGAACCTTCTCATAATGTGTAGGAATATATCCATGGAGATTACTTCCTGTGTCCTGTTAGATTGCCCCCACTCGTATCCAGTTGGGGTCAGCTTGTACGCGGTCAAAGAGCAGGAACCTGGAGTGAAGCTGCAGGTCAGAATGATGCATTTCTCGCCATCCCAATTGTTTGTTATTCTCTAGCTAAGACTCGGGCATGTGATGTGAAGCAACATATTTATCTTCATCGAATGATATATGAAGCATTAGAGCACTAGAGCGAGCAATTTGAGTAGCCTGCAATTTGAGTTCTTAGATCTGCAATGCAGATGAACTTCTTTAAAGTACAGTGTTCTTCATCATGATGTATGTATATAGGGGCGGATCTTGGGGGCCTAGGGGGTCACGTGCCCCTCCTCTCATTTTAGGAATTACGTAGGTGTATTATCCTCGTCGATAGCCTCATTTTGATATATAATACGCCTTAATCCGATATCTGAGTAAAAAGTTGTCAATGTTTAAAAAATTAAAGGTATATTAATAACTTTAATTTTGTTTCAATAAACTATAATGCTTTTATATTTTACTTAAATTAACATTCACATACTATAATTCATCTCGAAAGCTTCAAAATGAGAGGTTATACTAATCATTTCGACGATTAGATAAGAAGTTACGCAAGTTTAATTTTTTTATATTTGGTTATACATTATTATATGTTAGGAATGCAACAATTTATATATATTAACTAGGGTTGTTAATTGTTATTCGAGCCAAACAAGTCTAGTATTGTTTGACTATATTTAGCTCATTTAGAAACAAGTTAAGCTCGAGTCGAACCTATATTTGAATTTGAGCTCATACTCGAGTTGTTTAGTAAATGAACGAGTTTGAGATGAGTTTTTTTTCTTTCAAGTATCATGCAACTTTGCTTGCTTATGAAATAAAACTTAAAAGAAAATTTGTAAATTTCACTAAATTCGTGCTATATGAGTTTCAATCTAGCAGAGCCGAGCTTTAAATCGAGCATAAAAATGTGCTCATAATCAACTCATTTTGTAATTGATGCTTGAGCCGAGCTTTTATTGAGCAAAACTGGAGCCAAGGTCTAGATACTTTAGCTCATATAATAACCATAATCTTAACTTAATGTATATTATATTGTGTTTCCTATACTTATTTAGTTAATTTTTTTCGGATATTTCATTTATATATTTATATTTTTTTTTAGACGTGTAAAAAATGATAGCGTTTTATCATAAACCAATGACATTTTATCTTAAAATAACATCAAATATTTATTATCATATTAATATAATTCTTTATGTCAATTTAATCCAAAAATTATATCGCACATGTATCATTGTTCCCCCTACGAAATTTATCTGGCTCCGCCATTGTATGAATGTATGTATAGCCAGTTTCCTGCAAATTGATGCCAAAAGCAAATGAATCACAATTCACAACCAAATCATCAACAACGACATAATTCATGCATCGCTAACAAGGAAAACCATGATATTTACCTTTATGCCATCTGAATTCACGTATATATATTATTCACACGGAGATACAGATTTGTGGCTGAGATTGCTCTGACACGCCAATCTGTCTTGGATCCAAATGCTTGTTGCTCAGATGGACTGGTTGTGGTTACAATTAATTCATCACCATGTACATTGCTCGTTTTCGTAGTGACTACAGTCAGCTGACTGGATTTCTTTGCCTGCTTCTCAATCTCAGCAATCTGTTGTCTATGCTGAGATGGTGGATCGGAGCAATCTCAGCTCCAAGAATAATATCTCGAATCTCAGATTGTGTCAGTGCACATGTATTGACATTGTTCTTCTTGGCATAGTCCGAAAGTATGAGATCTCTCAGAGCAACCTCAACCTACACAAGGATAGGTTGGAAAATAATTTGTTAGTTCTGTTATCTGTTTCTATGGTAGTCCAGTCATTGCTGAGGAGCATCCATAACAGGCCAATCTATGAATTACCCGATGGTTCAATGACTTGTGATCGAGTTCAATCCGTACTTCTGGTGCATCTGGTGGCTGCATGGACAAAAAATATAAAAGGCGAATTTTGGGCAAGCTTGATCAAACTTAATTTGGCTGCATTGGTATATGATTTTAAGCACTTTAGGGTATGCACATACTTTTAAGGGCCCTTTGCTTTTGGTATTTAAGGATTTCCTTTTGAGGGCCGTGAGGAAACTTTTGAACCACCTAAAAATTATTAATTAGCCTGTGTAAGTTTAGGTTTCATGAAGGGTTTGGGGTATATCTTTGAAATGTAAATTACTGCTCGTTGTGTTCAATTTCTGGAACCATTGCAACTTCTATTGTATATGATTGTTTTCAATTTCGGGAACCATTGTAACCGAGAGCTTGGAAAAATTGGGAACCAGACTAAATTTATCGAAGAGTGACTGAACAACCACTACCGGAAAACTCTGTAAATTCCGACACTTTATTCTCGACGCTATTGATAGGCGTCGAAAATTACCGACGCTTGAAAGTGTTGAAAAAAAGGCCCAGCCTTTCTCGACGCGTCTATGTGTCGAGAATGGTACTCCGTAATATTTAATTAAAATATTAAAAACCCTAGCACTCACTCCTCACCGTCTCTCTCTGCTAGATCTAAGAATTCGCCGCCCTCGCTACGTCCATCTCTCTCTTCTCCCTCTTTCTCCTCAATTGCTAGATCCATCTCTCTCTTCTCCCCCTCTTTCTCCTCAAATGCTCGAAAAGGAGTTCTAATGGCGGTGAAGAAAAAAGATATTTGGTTTAAGAAGGATTTAGTTCTCGAAGAAGTCATGTGAGTCCGCCAACACGGCTTCGTTTTTAGTCTTCGAGGAAGAGCGATAGGAAGGTTAGGTTTTCCGGTGAAGAAAAGTATCAGTAAAAATTATAGGCGACAGGAAGGATTCGACTTCAGGCGGTGATGGAGACATATTGAAGGCGAAGCTTGGAGGCAGAGGTGCGGTTGAGGTGGTGAGCTTTGTGAGGGAGCAGCAAAATCCGAAGAGCTTGGGAGTTTGTGCAGCGATGGTGCAGCGATGAAAAAGGTGAAGAGAGAGTGAGGATCGACCACCAAGGAGAGGATCGATCAGTAAGATGTCGCCTTGTACGCGGACAAGCGCAGCTCCATCTACCGTGGATTTACTAGGTTTGGCCTTTTTTTGTTCGATCTTCTTCTCTTTTTTCATTCGATTAGTGATTTGGTTGTGTGAGCTCTGATTGCAGATGATGGTTGGTGAATTGAAGAATTTGATTCAATTGAGAAATAATTGCTGATATTGTTGATATGCGGCAGGGGAAATTTAATCAATTGCAATTGCGATTTTATTTATTTTCAGTGCTTCTGATCATTGTATAGTATGGCAACTGTGATTTTGATCTCTGGTAATCGGAACTTCAGGCATATAAATGGACTCTGGATGGTATGGATCTCATCTCTGGGATAAGAGCACTTTGGAGTTTGGAATGAAAATCAGAACAAGGACGGGAAACAAGGTTCCTTTTTATCCCTATTGAAGAGAGATTAATTTCCTTCTTGCTTTGGATTGTTTTGTTCCTTCTGAATTTATTGATATTAATTATTTGTGTGGTGTTGATTTCATGTCATTTTCGCTCATGATTTTTGGAATGAGCTGATTTTGATCGGTATATGAATCAGTTAGTTGCTTTGATTTCAAATCATTTTTTATATATTTCCTCAAACCTAGTCTCACTGATTTCAAATCATTTCTTTCTTCTTACAATTGCATTCGGTCGAAGAGTACAAAGATCATTTGATTATTTTTGAAGAAAGGTGGAGAGGAGTTTATAGGAAGTGAAATCCCAATCCGAACTAGAACGCCAATCACAATTCATACATGGAAAGTAAGAATTGGATCTAGATATTTTTAATTACTGTTTATGTGTAATGCTTGAAAAGATGTTGTTTTAATTTTTCCTTGTTACCTCTAAAATGTTCGTTTGACTCTGTCTCTCTTTGTGTTGTTGATTTGGAGCAGTTCAATCTCCAGACATACAAGAAGTATCTCCAATTACAAAGTTGAGCTTCATATATTTAGAGTAATAATGTTTGGATACTTCATATAAGTTACAAAGATGCCTTGAATGGATTGGTAAGTTGCGTCATATATTTACATATTACATCATAAGTTACTGTCAATTTGTTGTGTATTTGGAATTTTTACTTTACTATTATGAAATGCTAGCTAGATGTGTTCTTAAATTTTGCTGCAATGTCGATTCCTCGTAATTGTGAGGTAGATCTAAACGATGCACTATCATACATGATCTGATGATGATGTTATTGCAATTCGATTTCTATATGGGTCTTGATGTTAGATTTGTATGTGTAGGAACCAACCACTAGAGCATCGTTTATCTGTCAAATACTTTCACTTAATGAAGCAACAACAAAATTTGACAAATGGGACACTGCTGCACAAGAACAATCATAGTCTGGCTTCTATGTATTGCAGTTGTAGCTGCTGTCGTGTATGACATCTCAGACAAGGTATTTTTCACACTACATATTCTGATTTTGTGCAGCATCTTGGGCTTCGAAAAAGGCATTAAAAACGTCGCTAATTGCCCAATTTTCCTGTCGTGTATCTCAGGCTTCGAAATCGTCGATCACCGGCTTCACATCGCAGATCTCCGGGTTTCGAGAGAAATTGCCACTCTTCAGCTCTGCATCGCAGATCTCTTCCTCAATGTTCTCCCTCAATGTTCTCTTCAGCTTCCCATCTTCGATCCTCTTTCGATTCAAAGGTATTATTCTATCTTCCATCATACATATCATACATATTTCTTTGATTTACTCGTGTTTCTGTCTCCATTGTGACAGAGTTCCTATGAAAACCCTAGATTTTGAAATTCAAAGTTTCTTATTGAGAAATCATGATTTCTCCATCTCCATGAGGAACTATGACAAATAGTTAGGCTTACTTTTGCCAATAGCCTAATCGATCTGAGGATTCTGAGGGACTATTATTGTTGCCAAAGCCTGCTCTTTCTGTTGACCAAGGCTTAATCTTATTACTTATATAAACCTTTCAGATTGGACAAAGTGGATTAAATTTATGTCTTTTTGTGACTTATCATTACTTGTAAAATTTAGTCTGTAGTACTAGTAGGTAGCAATGTAACCAGACATGTTTATTATTTCAGAAATTTTTATCTCTCATGTTGGCATTCATGTTGCAAAAATTTATTGAAGAATTGTTAATAGTGATTTAAGCTTATTCTTATGCAGTGTCCCTTTTATTTGACAGGGTGGCAGTTCTAGGAGAATTTGTCATCCTTGATTAGTATGTGCTGACTTGATCATAAGTTGGTAACTGAATGAAATTTTATGGTGTGTGAGTCAGGTTTATTGTGGTAGTAAATGAATTATGCACCATTCTCTGGTGTGAATTATTGACATTATTATGTTTCCCTTGTTTTTCAGATGCAACGTTCTTCTTATGTGAGGTATTGACATCAGGTGCTCTAGCTTTGTCTTCGACAAAGGTAATGTTCACCATATTCATGAGAAATTCATTATTTTTATTTAAAAACTTGTTTGAATGGTCTTTGTTTGTGATGTTAGGTTCTGAATGAGGAAAATCAGAGACAAATTGTTGAATTCTGCAAACGTGAAGGCCTTGTTCTTTTGGCAGATGAGGCGGGTACAGAATTGAGCATTCGGTTTTTATTTACCAATTAACTCTCCGCATCACTGTTTTATACTCCTCATTACTTCAATTTTAGGAATGACTTGTTGGTCGTAACTGACCTTACAGTTCATATCAGTCGTGACAAAAACTGCTCTCAATTAGTCAATTTCAAAACCTGGAATATAGTTTTGTTCTCATTCAGTCTTCGGTCAATGGCATCATTACTTCTATGATTTCTTGAGTACTCTGTTGCACTTTCATCACACGAATGAATAGACGCATGTTGTGGCGATTTCTAATACAAGTTTGAACTTAAGGTAGCAGGTGTAAGAATTTGTGTTAATGTATTTTTTGTTAATTAAAGGATTTAAATTGATGTGTAATCAAAGAGGATGAATGAAGAAATATATGTTTATTTTTTTTGAAAAATAACAGGGTAATTTCGACGCTTTTGGGTGTCGAAATTGGCATTTTTTTTTGGAAAAATAACAAGGCAATTTCGACGCTTTAGAGTGTCGAAATTGGCATGTCATTTTCGACGCTCTATGTCGTCGAAAATGACGTGCCATTTCCGACGCCCTAGGACATCGAGATTGGTTGCGACAGAATTCTGCGTCAAAAATGGCACTTGTCATTCGTGAACCAAGAATTTTCGACGCTTTTAATTGAAATTTGCGAAGCTTTAAAGCGTCGAAAATGGTCATAAAAAGTGTCGAAATTAACACTATTTTTCTGTAGTGAACTAGATGCTTTTTCCTGAAGGACAAATCTAAAGATTCCAATAGTATGGCGGAATCAATCACGGAAGACTGGGTTTTTGACAACAAGAATGGTGGAATTGTTGTCACAAAAGGCTGATATTCCTATCCATCACTACTCAGTAACAACTAAGAATTTTTATTTCCCAAAAGATGAAGTACAATCAAACTGATCCCACAAACAAGTGAAACAACCCATAACCAAATCCTTCGCCCTACTCACACAGAACCTTTCCATTCTGACTATTGAGGAGTATGCCGTGGTCAAAAAATATTGCAAGAAGGAAGAGTAGCGTAGAATTGATGAGATGATCAAGGACCAGAAGCTTGCTGCAGCTCACAGGCGCTGGAAGGCTAAGGCGGAGAACGATATCAGGGCTAAACAAAGTGAGAAAAACAACTATGGGGAGTGGTACCTTGAATGATCTCAAGGTCTTGAGATCAGTCTTTCTCTGGCCTTTCTCTCAACCTTTTTCAAGGTCTTGACTCTGGTTCTTCTGTTTTTTAAAACTCTTCGTATCTCGGTATTTATCGGGTGTAATGGTGTCTCAAACAATTTCTGCTTCCTCCCTTGTTGAAAGACAAAAAGTGAAACAGCGGATAACAGTGATATTTGTATAGGTGAATGGGTCCAAGGATCTCGTTGTGATTTATCATCTATGTAACCTATATATATTCTAATAAGATGATCAGTGACACGCTCAAGAGAGAATTTATCCAATTTGACAGGGTATCTGAGCGTCTAAGTTTCACCAAAATTAACCCTAATTAATTTTTTCGATCCCTCCCCTACCGCCGCCGCCGACAACTCTCCCCTCCCTCCACTCTCCCTCCGCGCCACCATCTCTCTCCCTCTCTCACCATGGCTGATGCCCCCAAACCCAACCCTTTCCACTCTGCTCTTGTTGTTTCTAATGTCAAAAACTTTATCCCCATAATCCTTGATGCTGAAAAAGGCTTGTATCCGTCTTGGAAGGAGCTTTTTCGTGTTGCCGCCCGTGTACACAACATTCTGGACCACATTGATGCCTCATCCAGGCGAAAGCAAGGGCTGCTTCATCCAGGCGGGAAATCGCCTCATTGAGAGAATGGGGCAGGAACATCCGACATAGTATTGGTTGAGTCTCTGTCTCCAGCACTTGAAACTCCACCCTTACTCGGTCCACCACTGGGGTAACTGTAGAAAGAATGGGCCCATCCGGTGGTTCGACATCAAAAAACTTGCCCGACTTCAAACCGGGATCAAGGTTACTCTCGAACCTTGAGCCATTTGCATATGATAGTTTTGTATCTTGTCTTTCTCCTGATTCGGGCTGGCTTGGTGGTTGGATTGTGCGTGGGCTGGTACCAAACGCGGATTGGGTGTGGCTTGGAGGTGGATTTGTGAGGATTCGGTGTTCTGATTCAGGGTAGCCTTGGAGGATAGTATTGTCTTCTTTTTGGTGGATTATATTCAGGGTAGCCTTGATTCTCGTCATGGCGATCACATTGGCCGGAATTCCATTGAGCATTGGAGAATCCGGGGGTTGCGCGTAGGGGTTGGAGGGTTCTGGCAGGAGGGAGCACGATTCCTCTCTCTCTCTCGCTCTCCATGGATATTCTCATTAAAAAAAACTCTAATCACTTTATCCAAGCCTTAAAAGTTGGAATTTCCACTACCGCCATTCAAACCTCAATCATATAATCATCTATATTCTCAAGCTAGCTTAAATCCTAAGCCACTAGTCCTCTCCAACTAGGACAAGATATAATCAAATCTGACAGAACTCAACAATGTGCATTATTAGTGCATTCCTTGTGCTATTTGATCCTGAACAGCACCGGCGTATACATAGGAGTATGTATATCTATCCCAGTTTCACTACATTCACAAAGTCATTATAATAGGAAGAAATTTAATGGATCTAAATCATCAAAGCAATGAATCCTACCTTTAATCAACACATAGCATAACGTAGGACGTAGCCTAACCCAACCACCCAGAAGCATTAACACAGTACACATGGTGTGTGCGTGTGTGTATCAGAAAAATACCAAGTTTCAACTGCAAGTGGATTGACTAACACCACGCCATTGTTCAAGGGAAATTAGAAACCAAAAACAAATGCAATTACGCCAGTCAAGTCGGAGATAAAATTGAGAAAACCAAGAACAACTGACCAGATTGGAAGCAACAGAGGAGGGCTTGCGTTGTTACAAGTGGGAGAATTCAATTCAACATCTAGCAGGTATAACGCATCAATCTTCATAGACATTGATATATTGCATTACATATTATTGAAAGTAAAGTAAATAGGGGAAACATAATTGATGGAGGGATAAATTGACCCAAAACATCTCTATTTAGCGCCTCCTCATCAGATGCAGCATGATGAACACTTGTAGTTCGAGGATCAACCTGGATACCCAGAGATACTCCTTCTCCCACAAGATGAAGTATCCCCAAACTGACGAAACAAACATCCCAAACCCAAATCCCATCAAAGCAATCTCCCACACATCCAAACCTGAAGATTCATTGTTGTTTCCTTCATGTGCAACTGTATTCGGCACTTCAACTTGTTTTCCGCATTTCTTTGGCAAAGCTGCACCACACAAACCAGGATTCCCAAAATAGGAATCATTTGAGAATGTATCAAACTGTTTGCCCGTTGGAATTGGCCCAGCTAGATGATTCTCCGACACATTGAAGAATGCAAGAGAGTTTAGGTTTACCAACTCGTTGGGAATTTGGCCATCTAGCCTGTTGAAAGACAAGTCTAAAGATTCCAGCAAGTTCAATTTGCCCATGGATGGTGGGATGTGACCAGTGAAGTTGTTGTGAGCTAGGTTTAACCACCGGAGGGAGACAAGATCTCCAATCGCCTTGGGGATGGAACCTTCCAGCCTATTCCTTGAGGCGTCTATTAATACTAAGGTCTTCAAGATTTTATCAAGTCGACGATTGAATCCTTTGAACCATGCGTTCATTGATTCTTCAAAAAAAAAATTATGACCTTGACCATATCGAAAGACATAGGGATCCATGTATTGGCTCGTTGGGTCTTGGTCACGGTGATCTACCTCAATCATTGCCTTCATACTCATCAAAAACCCACCTGGTAGGCCACCGGTGAGATCATTATTTGAGATGTCGAGAATTCTCAGCATAGGAAATGAGCTCGTTGTATTTGAGCCCATTAGAGAACCCTGCAAATTATTCGAGCCCAGGATAAGCCCCTCGAGATTGGGAAGAACACCTAACCAGTGAGGGAAGGTACCGTTGAGATTGTTTTTACTAAGGTCAATAAACTGCAGGCTCGTACAATTACTCAAAGATTTTGGTATTGGCCCTTCCAGCCGGTTTCCATTCAACCTGAAACCCCTTAACATGATACAATCTTCAAAGATAGTGGAGGGTATTACACCTTCAAGTTGATTTTGGCTTAGATCTAGCACATGTGTATGCGAACTGATAAGGGACGCAAAACAGCCTGGAATCTTGCCAGTCAAATTGTTATGAGAAATGTCAACGGCGGCAAAATAAGTAAGATGGCATAAAAAAGAAGGAATCCCTCCACTAAACTGATTGTTTGAAGCAAAGAACGACCTAGAGATTGTATATCCCATGTTCTGCCCTTTCCATTGAAGATGCTCTAATCCACCGGTAAGGGAGTTATTAGAAATGTCCAATACTTCTAATGAAATTGTATTTCCCAGAAACCATTCAGGTATATGGCCATGGATGGCATTTTTAGAGAGGTCCAATATTTTAAGATTTTTCTGGTCTCCTAAGAAGATTGGAAATTGGTCAAGGTTGCAAGAGGAAAGATTTAGAATAACAAAGCTAGGCCATGAGGAAATGGATTCCCCACCTATGTCATCGATGAAGGAGATATTATTATGAGATAAAGAAAGCTCACTCAGATTCTGGAGGCTATGGAGCTTGCTGAGCAGGATGATTGCGCTCATGTTGTTCCCTCCAAGGGATAGACGATCAAGGCTGCGGAGCTCAAAGATAGCTTCTGGGATTTGTCCTCGGAGCTGGTTATTATCCGCCCAAAACCTATATAGTACTGAGGGAGCAGAGCTGTTAGTGATGGTGAAATGATCTATCCCCGTGAATAGGTTCTCCTCCAAGCTCAAGTACGTCAGTGATGGTAGAGTGAAAAGCCAGGCTAGTATGGTCCCGGTGATGCTGTTCCCACCCAAGTTGATAAATGACAATCTTCCAAGAATAGTCGTGCTTATCGTTTCTGGGAGGGTGCCAGAAAGTTTGTTACCATTTAGAAAAATCCACTCGGTTATGTTCCACATCCAACCAGGAATACTCCCATGAAATCCACAGTCCATTATGACGAATGATATCAAGGAGGAGTTGGATGAATCTCCAATCGAATCTGGCAATTTGCCCGTGAAGTTGCAACCAGACAAGTCGACTACCTC
The DNA here is from genome assembly GCA_037127255.1 of Persicaria tinctoria. Lineage (NCBI taxonomy): Eukaryota > Viridiplantae > Streptophyta > Magnoliopsida > Caryophyllales > Polygonaceae > Persicaria > Persicaria tinctoria. Next base: position 6,910,182 of record JBANSL010000013.1, on the reverse strand, counting down.
AAGCGGACTTGCCCACTTCACGATAGATGCCGAAAAGTCAGCATGCAGCTCGGAGTTGGATTCCAAGTTGAGAACACGCAGGCTTGGCAAGCTGAGAACGCTGGTCGCCAGGAATTCCCCTTGTAGGTTACACCGATCCAATTTGAGAGATGTCAGCTTAGAGAGGTTTGCAATCATAGGAGACAGATCAGTGTTGATCAACACGGAAGAGAGATGGAGCTCTCTTAGATCGGTAAGGTTGGCGATGATAGTCTTGAAGATGGACATCTTTAATTCATAATTATCAGAGAGATCAAGGGTAGTTAGGCTAGAGAGCCAGCCAATTTCTTGTGGAACTTGGCCAAAGAATCCCGAGTCAGCGAGATTCAGGTAAGTAAGGTCAGAAAGACGGCCGAAACCTGATGGTATCGGAGACCTGAAGTGGTTGTAAGAGAGGTCGATGTGGCGCAGGTGACGAAGACTAAACAAGGTGCTGTTGGTGGGGAAGCTTCCGTTGAGGAGGCTGTGGCTGAGGTGGAGCTCGGTCACGTGACCGGTTAAGGGATCGCACGTGACTCCGTCCCATTGGCAGCAATCTCTAATTCCACTCTTCCATGAAGGAATCCTTGCACAGTTGTCGTAGAAAAAATCACAATCGTCGGAACTGAGGATGGTGAAGGAGGTCTTGAATGAGAGCAACGCATGGCGCTCATCGGTATGGCATTGCGGCTGAACTGAGGAGGATCCAGCTGCAGAACCAACGGAAACGATTAAGGAGAGGGCAACGAGTATTACGTGTTGAATCATCAAAGAGCACATGGAATAGTTTTTTATTAGAACTGTGCGGGGCACATATGGGGTGGTTGGTGCTTTTTTTTTTTTATTTATCAACTTCGTATTTAAGTTACTATATATGGTTAACCCTAACCCTGGCGGATATATATATATATATAGTCAAGAATGGGTCTCCGTGATACATACGGCAGTAAAAAAGTCGTACGGAGTATGTGAAGACTTTCTGCAGGTCAAGTATATGAAGCCCTCGTCATACATACGGCAGTAAACAGGGGCGGCCTATGATATTTGGGGCCCGAGACAACGAAAAAAAAGTCTTTGGATAAAAAATATATTGATAATTTTTTTAAGAAATATTATCGAAAAACACAATTATTTTTTATTTATTTAACTATTATAAATTTCAGATTTTATTTTTATCAAGGAAAATTTACTAGAGTATGATTTTTAGATTCATCAATATACTTATTTACTACTCCCTCTGTTAATTAAAACTTGATGTTTTACTATTTACGTACGCTTTTTTAGGTGTTAAAAACTATATAAAATATTAACTTTTTAAACAATTTCATACTTATTACTATTAATTAAGTTTGAATTTATAAAACCAAATTTAAAAAAAAAGTCAATATTTTATATAGTTTTTATCATTCTAAAAAAGCGTGCATGAATAGTAAATGACATGCTTTAATTAATAGATGGACTATTATTTTTTTTTTTTCCTTACAAGTCATAATAAAAAAAACATGAATTTTTTGGTGAGAAATAAAAGTAAAAAAATATTTTTTTTAAATTCTATTTTTTTCCCATGAATATAAAACAGTATGGTTAAACACTTTAAAACATATTATTACTTTGCAAATTTATCCAAATAAAATACTATAATCACTTAAATAAATTCATTAAAGTAACATAGGTTGTTACTTAAAAACTACCCGTTTTTGCATTTATAACAAAAATTGAAAGACAGACACCTTCTTCACTTTTTATCGTTGACTCAGCTGGAAATACTGAAAGTCACATCACAAATGAGTTTTTTTTACGTATAAACTTTCGTAAATATTTTATTACCTATAAATATAATAATACACAATACTTTAATTATATATATAACATAATTTTTTCCGGGGCTCTACTCGGTAGGAAGCCCTAGGCGACCGCCTCTTGGGCCTACCCCTAGGGCCGGCTCTAGCAGTAAAAAAAGAAGAAGATTCAACACCAAAGTTGCACCCCTTTATCCGTAAGCATGCCTGCCCACGGGACTGACCCCTCGAGTCGACAGGTCGGATCCATCGGGCCACGAGTCGGGAAAAGGAAACCCGAACTCAAAGCAGTGGGATAGGCGAGTCGACAGATACATGTGACCCATCGAGTCACGGGTCGACTCACCGACCTGTCGGGTCACGCAATTTAAAAAAATGAAATGCTTTGAAATAATATATTTGTTGATGTCGGGAAAAAAGGGGGAGAAGGGCTTGCACAGTTTCCGATTACCTACGTATCCTTTCGGGGAAAATGAATCAAAGCTCGTGTAGTTCTTTTACCTATTTGAATCTATGCTTACCTTCGCGTGCCTTGACTGTCACCTGAGCTTCTAATCGATGAAGTGTTGTCGTCGAACCCTTCATCCGGGTCTGATTCTGTGGATAGGTGGTTCCTTTGCGTTCTTTCATTTGCCCGCTTCCAATCATTTCGGTCGTTAAGATCTGTCCGCTTTGACTGAAAAGTTGCTTAACCGCAATGGTCGAGCATGATGCTCCAAGGATCTGACTGGCAATTAACTGCAGAGTAGGGTACCGCGCAATCTTTCTAGATAGTTGCACCATTCCAGAACGTCAAAATCGTTTGCCTCAATATCAACAAAGTCAAAGTTAGTGGATAAGTATTCGTCGATCTCTGAGTGGAAAGTCGACGAGGTCATTGGTCTCTTTTTGCCAAAATTATCTCTAACAAGAGCCTTCATTTGGGCAATAATGCTAGTGCACGACAAGGTTAAGGGAGGAGGGGGCAGTTGAGATGGGTGAGTATCTCTAGCTTAAACATCGTATAACTGTTGAAGTAATTCTCTAACTCTAGAAATTGTAAGATATACATTGCAAGCGGGATCAGATTCAATCCTTAACTATAATAGTTTTCTAAAAAAAATTTAAGACCGATGAGCTTAATTCTAGGGTCAAAAACCGTTGTAACAAGGAAAATATCAGGAATGTTTGTGTAGTAAGCTAACCATTTCGCGCCCTCATCTCCATCACAGCTTGGGAGATTGATGGTATCTGCAACCCATCGTTTAGGGCTATTGTAATGTTCATTGCGGTAAAAGAAAATAAATGTGAGGTAGATATGTAAACATGACTAAAAGTTTTGGTAGCGTCATAAAAAAAACTTTTAAAAACCTCTATGATATCTCTCATCGTGACAAATCTCACCAAAAACTCTTTCGGTATATTGGGCAGCGACAACGGATAGATGATCTCCGTATAAATACAACTTGTGAATCATTATGTAAGTGTAGTTCCACCGAGTAAATACATTCCTAGGAAATTTATTTGGTCTCACATTGTTCCGTTTATTGAAGGCCTAGCTTCCACTTTGAATGTTTTTTTTTGTTGCCTTTTTTTCAAATTTATTATTTTATAATGTATTAAAGTCGATAGAGAAAGTAATTAATAATTACGAAAAATAAATTTGATTTTCTCTAATAAGTTGAAAATTTGATTTTATAATGTATTAAAGTCTATAGTTAGGTTAAACTAAAAATACATTGTATTTTATATAGTTAATAAGTTAGGTCAAATTACATAAGAGGAAAAATAACTTACAACCGAACAACATTCTCAAAGCGGAAACAAGTAAACATTCTCAAAGCCGTTGCAAAAATAAAATAAAAAAATATACCGTCCCGGCAGGTCGATGATCCAGAGTTCAAAATCCCTCGACTCTAACCCAAACCCATAACCTGACCAACCCATAACCAGTCTTAATATCCAGACTCTCCGAGTCCTTGATCCGTACGACCCATCGGTCATGAGTTAACCCATGACCCGTGGCTAGGTGGCCCAGGTGTGTAGGCACTAATTAAAATTGGGAGTGGTTTGTGTTCGAGTTTTCTATGCGTACCCCGCGGCGTATTATTGAAATTTCTATTTGTTTCAAGTGCGCCTTCACGTACCTTTCACCAATTAAGAATTTAAGACCACGTGATACATAAGTCTATATATGGCATAGTGCATACGTCTTTGGATTTTGTAGGTCGATATCGCAAGTCTATGTAACGTGGTGTTTGGGGTATAGTAATGGTGATAAATAAAATAAAATGTATCCTGACTCGAAAAACGACATTACAACCAAATTGTCTAGGCCTTTCCTTGAATTGGTAAATTAATAAAGAGCAGCCATCCGAGATACGAAACAGAGACCTATGGGTACCACCCATAAGTCATTTCCGATGAGCCATTCCGAAATTGTTTCTAGGCCTTTCCAATCAAAACGACATTACAAACCAACTCCAAACGTACACTTCAGCCAGCTTCTCGGTTTTCTAACCTTGGAACCCCCTCCCCCCCCCCCCAATACACACACACAGAAGTTGGAGGGGGCCATGTCAGACTCAACATGGAAAAAGCTTGCTGATGCACAACCTCAGTCAGAGGTTTAGTAAGAACCTCAGCCAACTGGGTATGTGATAGTGTGAAGTGCAGATAAATGAGACCATCATTGAGCTTCTCCCGGACAAAATGACAATCTAGCTAATTCCACGTGCTTTATGCGCTCATCAAATGCAGGGTTTCTATCAATATACATGGCGGCCTGATTATCATAGTGGAGTGCAATTGGAGTAACAGAAGGAACCTAAAGCTCATGAAGAAGACGAGAGAGCCAAGTGGGTTCAGCAACCACTCGACGCATTTATCTATACTTAGCTTCAGCAGAGGAGAATGCAATTGTATGTTGTTTAGTTGATTTACAACATATATATTGGATTGTTTATCAGAAGCACAAAGTAGCCACTGACATATGTTATACATCAGATTAGGAGTGTCTTTGTTGTAAACAGAAACATAGCCATTGTCCCGCTCCAGTGTAGTGATACTTCGTGGGAGATGATTCTTCATAAAGGCAATCATGTTTAAATGGAGTACTATATAAACATGTGTGTAGCCATTATTAAATGGAAATCAGAAATCAAACAAATGCAATATATTACGCAAGTTCAATATAAGAGTACGACTAATCTCACCATAAAAATTCAGAAAACCAACAAATTGACAAGATTGGAAGCTACAGAGGAGGGTTTGGAGTTGTTGCAAGTGGGAGAATTCAATTCAACCTCTAGCAGGTAAAACGCATCCATCTTCACATATATTGATATATTGATTCTTCATTGTACATTGAAACTATATATCATAGTGAGCATGACTTATTCTTTACATTATACATAACATATTACAACAAGTAAAGTAAATAGTGGAAACTTAACTCATGGAAGGATAAATTGATCGGATACACCTTTATTTAGTGCCTCCTCATCACGTGCAGCATGATGAACACTTGTACTTTGAGCATCAACCTGCATACCCAGCGATAATTCTTCTCCCACAAGATGAAGTATCCCCAAACTGACGCAACAAACATCCCAAATCCAAATCCCATCAAAGCAATCTCCCAAACATCCAAACCTGAAGATTCATTGTTGTTTCCTTCATGTGCAATTGTATTCGGGACTACAACCCGTTTTCCGCACTTGTTTGACAATGGTGCACCACACAACCTAGGATTCCCAAGATAGGAATCGTTTGAGAATGTATCAAACTGTTTGCCTATTGGAATTGGCCCAACTAGATGATTCTCCGAGACATTGAAGAATTCAAGAGAGTTTAGATTTACCAACTCATTGGGAATTCTGCTGTCTAGTCCATTGAAAGACATGTCTAAAGATTCCAACAAGATCAGTTTGCCCAGGGACGATGGGATGTGACCAGTGAAGTTGTTGTGAGCTAGGTTTAACCACCGGAGGAAGACAAGATCTCCAATCACCTCGGGGATGAACCCTTCCAACCTATTCCTTGAAGCGTCTATTAATACTAAGGTCGTCAAGATTTTATCAAGTCGATGATTGAATCCTTTGAACCATGTGTTCATTGAATCTTCGTAACTATAAATATCATTACCGTCACCATACATACCCCCGCCACCCATGTAATCAATCGCTCGGTCTTGGTCACCATGATCGACCTCAATCATTGCCTTCATACTCGTCAAAAACCCACTTGGTAGGCAACCGGCGAGTTCATTATTTGAGATGTCGAGAATTCTCAGCATAGGAAATGAGCTCGTCGTGTTTGAGCTCATTAGAGAACCCTGCAAATTGTTCGAGCCCAAGATAAGCACCTCAAGACTAGGAAGAACACCTAACCAATGAGGGAAGGTACCGTTGAGGTTGTTGTCACTAAGATCAATAAACTGCAGATACATGCAGTTTCTCAAAGATTTTGGTATTGGCCCTTCCAGCCGATTGCCATTCAACAGGAAATCACTCAGCTTGGTACAATCTTCAAATATAGTGGATGGGATTACACCTTCAAGTTGGTTTTGGCTTAGATCTAGCACACTTGTTTGCGAACTGATAAGGGATGCAAAGCATCCTGGAATGTTGCCGGTCAAGTTGTTCTGGGAAATGTCAACTACGTCAAAATAAGTAAGATGACATAAAGAAGAAGGAATCTCTCCACTAAACTGGTTGTTTAAAGCAAAGAAGAAACCAACACTGAAAGATCTCTTCTCCTGCCCTTTCCATTGAAGATGCTCCAATCCTCCGGTTAGGAAATTGTGAGAAAGGTCCAAGACCGATACAAAAATCATTTTTATACCCGAAACCCATTCAGGTATGTGGCCATGGATGGAATTTTTAGAGAGGTCCAATAATTCAAGATTTTTTTGGCCTCTTAAGAAGATCGGAAATTGGTCAAGGTTGCAGGAGGAAAGTTGTAGACTTGAAAAACTAGGCCATGAGGAAATGGATTCTGCACCTATGTCGTCGATGAAGGAGATATTATTATGAGATAAAGAGAGCTCACTCAGATTCTGGAGGCCATGGAGCTTGCTTAGCGGGATGGCTACATTCAACTTGTTCCCTCCAAGGTATAGATATTGGAGGTTGCGGAGTTCAAAGATGGCTTCTGGGATTTTTCCTCGGAACTGGTTATAGCTTGCCGAAAATGAAGATAGTACTGAAGGAGCAGAGCTATTAGTGATGACGAATTTATCGATCCTCGTGAATAGGTTCTCCTCCAAGCTCAATTCCTTTAGTGATGGCAAAGTGAAAAGCCAAGCTGGTATGGTCCCGCTGATGCTGTTCTGATCAAAGATGATTGTTGACAATCTTGCTAGAACAACCGTGCTCATTGTTCCTGGTAGGGAGCCAGAAAGTTTGTTGAAACCAAGATCAATCCCCTCTGTCACGTTCCACATCCAACTAGGAATACCCCCATGAAATCCACATCCCCGTATGGAGAATGATACCAAGGAGGAGTTGGATGAATCTCCAATCGAATCTGGCAATTTTCCCGTGAAGTTGCAGTGAGACAAGTCGACTACCTTGAGTGGACTTGTCAAAAGCACCGTAGATGCCGAGAAGTCAGCATGCAACCCAAAGTTGTCTCCCACATCGAGAACACGTAACTTTGGCAGGCTGAGAATGCCGGTCGCCAAGAACTCCCCTTGTAGGCCGCAACTCTCCAATTTGAGAGATGTCAGCTTTGAGAGGTTTGCAATCATAGGAGACAGATCGGTGTTGATCGACACAAAAGTGAGATGGAGCTCTCTTAGATCGGTAAGGTTGGCGATGGCAGTCTTGAAGTTGGGCATCTCTAAGTCGTATATAACCCCATGTCCCTCAGCATTACCCATATTATAAGAGAGATCAAGGGTAGTTAGGCTAGAGAGCCAGCCGATATCCGGTGGAACTCGGCCATAGAACCTTGAGTTGGAGAGATTCAAGAAAGTAAGGTCAGAAAGACGACCAAAACCTGATGGTATCAGTGACCAGAAGTTGTTGGAAGAGAGGTCGATGTGGCGTAGTCGGCGAAGAATAAACAAGGTGCTATTGGAGGGAAAGCTTCCGTTGAGGAAGTTGTGGCTGAGGTGGAGCTCGGTCACGTGACCAGTTAAGGGGTCACACGTGACTCCGTCCCATTGGCAGCAATCTCTAATTCCACTCTTCCATGAACGAGTCCTTGCACCATGGTAATCAGTTACACAATTGCCGAAAAAATCACAGTAGGAATTGAGGATGGTGAAGGAGGCCTTGAATGATAGCAAAGCATGGCGCTCATCGTCATGGCAAAGTGGCGGGACGGAGGAGGATCCAGCTGCAGAACCAATGGAAACGACTAAGGAAAGGGCAACGAGTATTAGGTGTTGAATCACCAAAGAGTACATGCTCTAATTAAGATTGGGAGTGATTGTAGTTTGTGTTTTTATCAATGTCGTAAGTGATCGACTATGAATCATCCCCTGACGCCGACGGATATATATTGTCAAGATTGAATTGGGAATTTGGGAGTGGGTTATACTATTGAAATTTTTAATTAATTGTTTTAAGTGCGCCTTCACCTTTCACCAATTAAGATTGGGAGAGGTTGGTGTTTTCATAAGTGGGCATTGTGCATAAGTCTTTGGAATTGTTTGTAGACTTCCCTGCAGATCGATATCATGACAAATCATAGTGGATTTGACTAATTTGAATGAATGGAAACTAAATACACCATAAATCAAGGTTTGGAAATCACCATATATAGTCAGATCCATATACTTTTCAAGATGGACACAGCCTTTCTTCTCTTCTCTTTTTGTCCGTGTGGCCACTTCGTGCCTTCTTCCCCATTTGTTCCTACTCACAGCAACAAACCCACCAAGAAATCAGCAAAAAATCCAAGCACACAAATTAAACTAGCGATTGGAAACAAGAAACAAGAAGCAACCACGAGACAGAAATAGAATACCTAGCTTCTTGATCTTATAATTCATTTAATCTTATTGCTGAAGATCTCTCCATATACAAAGTTGGATTTAACTGCATGCAATTTAAGGAGCAGGAGCAGATGTCAAAACATGAGACAGAAATAGAATACCTTCATGTTCTTATTCATATATAGGCTGTGTAAGAAGAGGTTTTGATCCAGGGAACCAATATATGGCCAAAAGCATAAACTAAATACACCGTAAATCAAGTCCAATCATCACACCCGTTGGAGAAGGATAGATTGACATGTTATCTGTTGTATACCGTACGTTCAATATTATGAGAAGGATAGATTGACATGTTATCTTCTGCACATCAATCCACTAACTAATTAGGTAGGTTTATAATTTTTGTTTTCACAAGAGGCAGAGGCTTGTGGTCGTAGAACCAAGTGTACACGGTAGAATCTTCTTCCTCATCCGATTCCAGCTGAATTGGCTCCAAGGGATCCACATCTAAAACATTGTCAGCATACTCCATTGGAGTTTCTTCATCATCAAAAGGTGGAAATCGCATTCTTTTTGGACGCCATATCTCCATGATCTCTGTACACATAATAATACAAATTATCAAGCATGGAAAATAAAACTTCCAAGTAATCAAAAAAGACACATCTGAATTCTGAATTGAAGGGTGTGCCAAAAGGATGAAAGAGCATGATAAACATAATTCCATTTGAGGGGGGGAACAGCCAACCCTGAGCCTAGTGTAATGTCTATCCACACTCCATATTGAATATTCATCAAACTTGAATATCAAATTTTCATCCAACCTCTAACTGAAGATACATCCACTACTAGTCCTATGTATAACTTGTATCTTTTGAGTTGGAATAGGTATGAAAACACAATTGAATAAGCATTTGAGCTTCTCTTCCTCTTCAAATAGCCAGCTCTTATATTATTTCCTCATCAAATTCTATCTCCACAAGCGCATAGCAAAGAAAGTCTTTAATTTAACAAACCTCTAAATCTTCAAGAGTTAACCGCCTATTTTGCGATTGTGCTTCTTCAGTGCATACTCCGCCCATACATGTTGTGAATCAAAGAACTCACTCTCCCATGGCCATGGCTATACACAAAGAGCAATAAATGTCAAGAAAAACAACAACGAAATAACAAATTTTTAAAAATAAATAAATTAGAACCCCAAATAAATTAAGCTTAAACATACTAAGATTTGGGATCAGCTGGTCTTCTTCATGACTCATAACACTCCTGTAGTGGGTTACTGGGTTACACCAAGTACCTATTAATGCAGTATTCAATTTTTTGGCAATCTTCGCGAAAGTTGTAACCTGATGACATAAGAATCTGCCTTGAAAGGTTCTCAAAAACCTTCATATGCTCGTCAGTCGTCATCCACTCTGAGTCTCTGACTATGAGGAAGGCAATTGCAGTCCGCTCTTTTGTTTGTTCATTCTGCAGATTCCACACCCCGTCTTTGGAGTTGATTCTACACATGCTCAACAGCAGATTAGGATTGTCCCACTCCAAAGTAGGGATACTTCGTGGGGACCACTCAAGGGAATATATTTTTTACAATTTAAATGGAGTACTATATAGACATGTGTGCATCCATATATTGTTCAATGGAAATTGGAAACTAAACAAATGCAATATATTACGCAAGACAAAGATAAGAGTAAAACTAAATCTCGCCATAAAAATTGAGAAAACCACGAGCAAACTGACCAGATTGAAAGCAACAGAGGAGGGTTTGGGTTTGTTACAAGTGGGAGAATTCAATTCAACATCTAGCGGGTAAAACGCATCAATCTTCACCGACATTGATATATTGGTTCTTCATTATGCATTGAAACTATATATCATAGTGAACATGACTTATTCTTTATATTATAACATTACATAGTACTGCAAGTAAAGTAGATAGAGGAAACTTAAGTACTGATGGAAGGATAAATTGACCCGATACACCTTTATTTAGCGCCTCCTCATCAGGTGCAGCATGATGAACACTTGTACTTCGAGCATCAACCTGCGTACCCAGTGATAATTCTTCTCCCACAAGATGAAGTATCCCCAAACTGACGAAACAAACATCCCAAACCCAAATCCCATCAAAGCAATCTCCCACACATCCAAACTTGAAGATTCACCATTGTTTCCTTCAGCAGATGTTGTATTCGACACTTCAACTTGTTTTCCGCACTTTTTTGTCAAAGGTGCACCACACATCCCAGGATTCCCAAGATAGGAATCGTTTGAGAATGTATCAAACTGTTGGCCTATTGGAATTGGACCAACTAGATGATTCTCCGAGACATTGAAGAATTCAAGAAAGTTTAGATTTACCAACTCGTTGGGAATTTTGCCGTCTAATCCGTTGAAAGACATGTCTAAAGATTCCAACACGTTCATTTTGCCCATGGATGGAGGGATGTGACCAGTGAAGTTGTTGTGAGCTAGGTTTAACCACCGAAGGGAGACAAGATCTCCAATCGCCTTGGGGATGGAACCTTCCAGCCTATTCCTTGAGGCATCTATGAATACTACGACTTTATCAAGTTGACGATTGAATCCTTTGAACCATGGGTTCACAGAATATTCATAAATATGAACATTATTACCATCACCATATGAAAAAATAAAGGAATCAATGTATGAAGACACTGGGTCTTGATCTACCCTGATCATTGCCTTCATACTCATCAAAAAACCACTTGGTAGAATACCAGTGAGATGATTACTTGAGATATCAAGCATTTTCAGCTTCATAAATGAGCTCGTTGTACTTGAGCTCATTAGATAACCCTGTAAATTGTTCGAGCCCAAGATAAGCCCCTCAAGATTTGGAAGAACTGCTAACCAATGAGGGAAGGTACCGTTGAGGTTGTTGTTACTCAGATCAATAAACTTCATATGCTTGCACTTACTCAAAGATTTTGGTATTGGCCCTTCTAGTCGGTTGCCATTCAACTGGAAACCCCTCAACATGGTACATTCTTCAAAAATAGTAGAGGGGATTACACCTAGAAGTTGATTTTGGCTTAGATTTAGTATAGTTGTGTTCGAACTGATAAGGGATGCAAAGCAGCCGGGAATGTTGCCAGTCAAATTGTTCTGAGAAATGTCAACTACGTCGTAATAACCAAGATTACATAAAGAAGAAGGAATCTTTTCGCTAAACTGGTTGTTAGAAGCAACGAAAAAGTGGATTTCTCCATCCCATTGCCCTTTCCATTGAAGATGCTCCAATCCACCGGTTAGGAAGTTATGAGAAAGGTCCAAGACATGTAACGAAATCGTATTTCTACCCAGGAACCATTCAGGTATGTGGCCATGGATGGCATTTTTAGAGAGATCCAATAGTTCAAGATTTTCCTGGTCTCTTAAGAAGATTGGGAATTGGTCAAGGTTGCAGGAGGAAAGACCTAGACTCGAAAAACTAGGCCATGAGGAAACGGATTCCAGTACACCTATGTCATTGATGAATGAGATATTGTTATGAGATAAAGAGAGCTCACTCAGATTTTGGAGGCCATGGAGCTTGCTGAGCGGGATGGTTGCGCTCAAGTTGTTCCCTTCAAAGTATAGCGATTGGAGGTTGCGAAGCTCAAAGATGGCTTCTGGGATTTGTCCTCGGAGCTGGTTATTTTTTGCAAGAAACACAGATAGTACTGAGGGAATAGAGTTGTTAGTGATGGCATATTGATCTATCCCCGTGAATAGGTTGTCATTCAACAATAACAGCTGCAATGATGGCAGAGTGAAAACCCAGGCTGGTATGACCCCAGTGATGCTATTCCCATCCAAGGAGATAGTTGACAATCTTTCTAGAACAACCGTGCTTATCGTTCCTGGCAGGGTGCCAGAAAGTTTGTTGCCACTAAGATCAATATCCTCTGTCACGTTCCACATCCAACCAGGAATACCTCCATGAAATCCACATACCCCTATGGAGAATGATGTCAAGGAGTAGTTGGATGAATCTCCAATCGAATCTGGCAATTCGCCCGTGAAGTTGCAGAATGTGAAGTCGACTACCTCGAGTGGACTTGTCCACTTCACGGCAGATGTCGAGAAGTCAGCATACAACCCGAAGTTGGATCCCAGGTTGAGAACACGCAGCTTTGGCATGTTGAGAATGTCGGTCGCCAGGAAGTCCCCTTGTAGCTCACAATGCCCCAGGTCGAGATATGTCAGCTTTGAGAGGTTTGCTATCATAGGAGGCAGATCGGCATTGATCCACACACCAGAGAAATAAAGCTCTCTTAGATTGGTAAGGTTGGCGATGGTAGTTTTGAAGTTGGGCATCTTTAATCCATTAGAAGAGAGATCAAGGGTAGTTAGGCTAGAGAGCCAGCCAATTTCCGGTGGAACTTGGCCACTGAACGATGATTCAGAGAGATTCAAGTAAGTAAGGTCAGAAAGACGGTCGAAACCTGACAGGATCGGAGACATGAAGCTGTTGAAGGAGAGGTCGATGTGACGCAGTCGGTGAAGACTAAACAAGGTGCTGTTGGAGGGAAAGCTTCCGTTGAGGAGGCTGTCACTGAGGTGGAGCTCGGTCACGTGACCAGTTAAGGGGTCACATGTGACTCCGTCCCATTGGCAGCAATCTCTAATTCCACTCTCCCATGAACGAGTCTTTGCACAATTGTCACCAAAATCACAGGGGAAATTGAGGATGGTGAAAGAGGCCTTGAATGAGAGCAAAGCACGGCGCTCATCGTCATGGCAAAGCGGCTGGACGGAGGAGGATCCAGCTGCAGAACCAAGGGAAACGACTAAGGAAAGGGCAACGAGTATTACGTGGTGGATCGGCAAAGAGTACATGTTCATGGAATAGTACGTTTTTCACTAGTTATGACTGGGAATGGTTTGAGTTTTTCAGAATTTCTTAAGTGACTATATATAATCCATAGATTGGGATTTGGTTTGAGTTTTGTAATGAAATTTCTAATGGGATATTGTGCGCAAAGTTTTTGGAATTATTTGCAGAGAGTAATGACAAACGCTCCTAAACACACTATGGTTGCGTAAAATCTAGACTCTCCGTCCTGAAAGCTGAGTAGGATTTCAGTGAAGGCAATCAAGTACAATAATGGAAGACCAATATATATATAGGATCCTACCTCCATCAAAAGGCCGAGTAGCTAAGACCGGTGAATATACATATCGGAGACACGCTCATACTGCAAAAGCACATATAAAAATAGAGTGAGCTAGCAGCTTGCAAGTCTAAAATACAAACAGGCAACGTAAAGCTTACCCAATTAGGCTAGGACCGAAGAACCTACATAGGATAGGAGAAGTACGTGATAGGGAACCTTACATGAGATAGTGTTGATATGATGCAAGAAAAAAAGAAGCTATAAGATGAAATGCGAACATAAAGGACCTTATTAGGCAGCAGTGACAAACAAACCAAGGTAGGAGGATGAGGTTTCCCAGTGCGCCTAAGTATGCTATATGTATGTATGGGCTAAGACCACTCGTTATAGCTGATTTGCTTACCGTCACAGATCCACTGGACCAGTACTCACTGTGAACAAGTGAACGACATCACCAAGACACCAACATATATGGCGATAAAGGGCAGAGATTTCGTTAAACAGGAGTACTCATTCTCCATCATTCTTGATCTCTTCTTGTCGCGCAGAGTGAAAAGCTTGGTAATCAAGCTGACGCAAACAGAAATCTCAGAGAGATCGAAGGAAGAAAATGATGCGATGAACTGGAGCCCTTTCAGGTTTTCTCCTTTCTCATTGAATATGTAAAACTGAAAAACTGAATTACAAGTTGATCTGATGCCATGTATATACAACAAACTTGTCTAGGCCTTTCCAATCAAAACGACATTACAACCATCATTTTGCCTAACTGACTCCAAATACTTCAAACAATTTGTATGCCAAATCAAGTCCAATCATCACACCCGTCGGAGAAGGATAGATTGACATAACATTCTTTAATGAGATAGTCTTTGATGTTATCAATATCAACACCTGAAGTAACTTTCCTAATATATATATATTAATTATCAATTTTGTGGTAGTATATTTTAGTACTTTACCCTCATGATAGTACGATCATATACTGCTACAAGTTTTGTTCGGTTTTTAATATTAATCAGTAGATTATATTTAAAAAGCTGAACATACAAAGATGGTCTGCTGGTGTTCTTGGCGTTCACGAGCTTAAGCATCATCATCATCATCAAGAACTGCCCTTCGTGTGCTGGTGTCATCATTATGCTCCTTGGATACGATGGAGGTAAGGTTAAAAAAAACCATTTCATCTTAAATAAAATAAAGAAACATGATTGAATAAAGATGTAATGTATGCCATGGGTGCTTGGCAGTGATCTCACAGATCTCCTTCATGGACGACTCTGCCTCTCTGAGGTACACACTTGTATCCAAGATATACTGTCTCTCAAAATAAACGAATTGAATAAAATTAAAAACCCCTGTGGCTGGTAGAAATTAGCTCTACTTAGCCGTGGTAAATTAATGGAATAACCAAACCAAAATTAGGGATCATCTTTGTTTACTCTAGTGGCCAACATGACCTAGCAACTTTGCTTGATAAGGTTATTATTAAGATTTTAAGAACAAACATAAGAAAAGTCACCTTGTGATTTTTTTGCAAATGAAATTAAATTTGACAGATCGATCAGATTTGCAGTAGCACCTTGTGAATTTGTTAATTTCATGGCCTCAATCAACCCATCACTTATAGGGGAAACACATTTTTTTTTTGCAAATTTTGCAGCAACAGATGGTCACAAGTTTCTTGTAGACAGAAGAGGATTCTTCAGACTACAGGCCTTAGATGCACATGAAATATCGTTGACAATTTGATCACTCTCCTTCAGAAGAAGAAAAAAAACTCAAATCGATCACTTTACCCAAGCCTTAGAAGATGGAATTTCCACTACCGCCATTCAAACCTCAATCATATAATCATCTATATTCTCAAGCTAGCTTAAATTCTAAGCCACAATTCCTCTCCAACTAAGACATGGTATAATAAATTTTGGCAGAAACTCAATAATGTGCATTACTAGCTTGTGCTATTTGATCTTGAACAACGTCGGTGCATATATATGAGTATGTTTATCTATCCCAATTTCAAAACATTCACAAAGCCATTATAATCCTCATCAAAGCAAGAAATTTAATGGATCTAAATCATCAAAGCAATATATATTGCATAACGAAGGACGTAGCCTAACCCACCCATCCAGAAGGATTAACACAGTACACATAGTGTGCGTATATCAGAAAAATACCAAGTTTCAACTGCAAGTGGATTGACTAACACCACACCATTGTTCAAGGGAAATCAGAAACCAAAAACAAATGCAATTACGCAAGTCAAGTCAGAGATAAAATTGAGAAAACCAAGAACAACTGACCAGATTGGAAGCAACAGAGGAGGGCTTGGAGTTGTTACAAGTGGGAGAATTCAATTCAACATCTAGCAGGTAGAAAACATCAATCCTCACAGACATTGATATATCGCATTACATATCAGTGCAAGTACAGTAAATAAGGAAAACTTAATTGATAGAGGGATACACACCTTTATTTAGTGCCTCCTCATCAGGTGCAACATGATTAAAACTTGTGCTTCAAGGATCAACCTACACACCCAGTGATGATTCTTCTCCCAAAAGATGAAGTATCCCCAAATTGACGCAACAAACAACCCAAACCCAAATCCCATCAAAGCAATCTCCCACACATCCAAACTTGAAGATTCACAGTCGTTTCCTTCAGGTACTGTTGTATTTGACACTTCAACTTGTTTTCCGCACTTGTTTGCCAAAGGTCCACCACACAGCCCAGGATTCCCAAGATAGGAATCGTTTAAAAATGTATCAAACTGTTTGCCTGTTGGAATTGGCCCAACTAGATGATTCTTCGAGACATTGAAGAATTCAAGAGAGTTTTGATTCACTAACTCGTTGGGAATTTTGCCATCTAGCCCGTTGAAAGACAAGTCTAGAGATTCCAATAGGTTCAATTTGCCCATGGATGGTGGGATGTGACCAGTGAAGTTGTTGTGAGCTAGGTTTAACCATCGGAGGGAGACAAGATCTCCAATCACCTCGGGGATGGAACCTTCCAAACTATTCCTTGAGGCATCTATTGATACTAAGGTCGTCAAGATTTTATCAAGTCGATGATTGAATCCTTTGAACCATGCGTTCATTGAATCTTCATAAGTATACGTATCATTACTATCAAAATCTGGGAAACCAGGGGCATCCATGTATTGGTCACTGTGATTTACCTCAATCATTGCCTTCATACTCATCAAAAAACCACCTGGTAGGCCACCGGTGAGATGACTACTTGAGATGTCGAGAATTTTTAGCTTCATGAACGAGCTCGTCATATTTGAGCTCATTAGAGAACCCTGCAAATTGTTTGAGCCCAAGATAAGCCCCTCGAGATTGGGAAGAACACCTAACCAATGAGGGCAGGTACCATTGAGGTTGTTCTTACTAAGATCAATAAATTGCAGATACATGCAGTTACTTAAAGATTTTGGTATTGACCCTTCCAGTCGGTTGCCATTCAACCAAAAACCACTCAACATGGTACAATCTTCAAAGATATTGGAGGGGATTACACCTTCAAGTTGATTTTGGCTTAGATCTAGGACACTTGTTTGTGAACCGATAAGGGTCGCAAAGCAGCTTGGAATGTTGCCTGTCAAGTTGTTCTGAGAAATGTCAAGTACTTCAAAACAAGTAAAATGACATAAAGAAGAAGGGATCTCTCCACTAAACCGATTGTTTGAAGCGAAGAAAAACATAGGGTTGATAGTGCTCTTCTTTTGCCCTTTCCATTGAAGATGCTCCAATCCACCGGTTAGGGAATTATGAGAAAGGTCCAAGACTTTTAACGAAATTGTATGTATTCCCATAAACCATTCAGGTATGTGGCCATGGATGACATTTCTAGAGAGGTCCAATATTTTAAGTTTTTCCTGGTCTCTTAAGAAGATGGGAAATTGGTCAAGGTTGCAAGAGGAAAGTTCTAGAGTCGAAAAACTAGGCCATGAAGAAATGGATTCCGCACCTATGTCATCGATGAAGGAGATGTTATTATGAGATAAAGAGAGGTCACTCAAATTCTGGAGGCCATGGAGCTTGCTGAGCGGGATGGTTGCAGTCAAGTTGTTCCCTTGAAGGAATAGATATTGGAGGCTACGGAGCTCAAAGATGGCTTCTGGGATTTGTCCTCGGAGCTGGTTATTATATGCCTCAAACCCAGATAGAACTGAGGGAGCAGAGCTGTTGGGGATGGTGAATTGATCTATCCCTGTGAATAGGTTCTCATCCAAGCTCAAGTATTTCAATGATGGCAGATTGAAAAGCCAGGCTGGTATGGTCCCGGAGATGCTGTTCTCATCCATGTAGATAGTTGACAATCTTGGTAGAACAACCGTGCTCATCGTTCCTGGCAGGGAGCCAGAAAATTTGTTGCCACTCAGAACAATCTCCTCTGTCACGTTCCACATCCAACCAGGAATACCCCCCATGAAATCCACATCTGAATATGGAGAATGATACCAAGGACGAGTTGGATGAATCTCCAATCGAATCTAGCAATTTGCCCGTGAAGTTGCAATCAGACAAGTCGATTACCTCGAGCGGACTTGTCCACTTCACGGTAGATGCCGAGAAGTCAGCATGCAACCCGAAGTTGCCTCCCAGGTCGAGAACATGCAACTTTGGCAAGCTAAGAATGTCAGTCACCCGGAACTCCCCTTGTAGGCCACAATTCTCCAATTTGAGAGATGTCAACTTTGAGAGGTTTGCAATCATAGGAGGCAGATCGGTGTTGATCAACACATCAGAGAGATCTAGCTCTCTTAGATCGGTAAGGTTGGCGACGGCAATCTTGAAGTTGGGCATGTTTAACCCGATATTATTGGGAGATCAAGGGTAGTTAGGCTAGAGAGCCAGCCAATTTCCGGTGGAACTTGGCCATTGAACAATGATTCAGAGAGATCCAAGTAAGTAAGGTCAGAAAGACGGCCGAAACCTGACGGTATCGCAGACATGAAGGTGTTGAGAGAGAGGTCGATGTGGCGCAGTCGGTGAAGACTAAACAAGGTGCTGTTGGAGGGGAAGCTTCCATAAAGGAGGCTCTGGCTGAGGTGGAGCTCAGTCACGTGACCATGCCAGTTAAGGGGTCACACGTGACTGCGTCCCATTGACAACAATCTCTAATTCCACTCTTCCATGAACGAGTCATTGCACAATTGTTGCCAAAATCACAGGAGGAATCGAGGATGGTGAAGGAGGCCTTGAATGAGAGCAAAGCATGGCGCTCATCGGTATGGCACAGCGGCTGGACGGAGAAGGATCCAACTGCAGAACCAAGGGAAACGAGCAAGGAAAGGACAACGGCGTTGGATCATCAAAGAGCACATGTTAAACAGGTCAATACAAATCTGTATAACGTGGTGAAAAGCTCTTTGGAGTTGTTAGCAGACTCTTTGGAATCAGTATTTTCTTTTACGGTAGCCTTAATTTGATTCAGTCAATATCTCATGCTCAAAGCTCGATGACCCAAAAATGTTATAAGGGTACGTGAAACTCCGATGACCCGTTGGATCAAAGTCGAGCTGATAAGTCAAAGTCATGTCCAACTTTAATATCAACCAACAACACTAGTTGGCATCGAGAATTCTGGAGCAGTGATGGCGAAAAATGAATGGGAAAGGTGCACTTGAAGGTTCAATCCGACGCACCTAACCAGCTGGATTCATAGCAAAAGCAAGAACTAAAATATATTACAAAATGTAACAGATTTTAAACTTCTACATAGACGTAGTCATGAATTGAACCCCCACACATAAAACGAAAAGTTTAATCTTCTTACATTCTACAGAGGGTGTGAACAAGGACAAACAGCTCATGAGAATGCATATGTCCTCACGATCTCCCTCGACGTCCCCTATCTCTGAGTTGCTGAACTCCAGGAAGTGGGTAGGCTGGTGGTCCTCGTCGTAGTACACGTACTCTTGGCAGCTTCACCCCATATATGAAGTTGTAGTTAATTCATGGACCGGTATCTGGAATGTTGCTCATATGGACTGACAAAGACGCTTCTGTGCAGCCCATACACTGGTGTGAATAACCTTACACGATACACATTTGAATCATCAACAAACCATATAATCTGATTGCTGAAGATCTCTCCATAATTCTGTGAAGACAAATATATATTGTTCTGTTACAGAACTTCTGTAGGCTCGGAAGAATACAACTGCAGACCTTTCCTTATCCGTTCCCTGAGCTTCACAACCGTCAGAGAAGATCTCTTCATAGTCCATACAAAGCTGGATTGCTGAAGAATACAACTGCAGATCTTTAGTTAAATGTGAATTGGAGTAATTCATGACTGTCTTGTTGTTGATATCACACCATCTAAGATGAGGGTTGTGAACTTGAACCCCATGTTTCCCCTTCCCCGCCTTCCGATCCTCTGCACCCTCCCTGCAATCTTCCCACCTAAAACCCTCTGCCAAATCAGGTTTGGAAGTCAACTTAGTCAGATCCATAGACTTATCAAGATGGACACAGCCTTTCTTCTCTTCTCTTTGTTTGTGTGGCCACTTCTTTGCCTTGCAGCAACAAACCCACCAAGAAATCAGCAAAAAAAAATCCAAGCACACAAATTAAACTAGCAATCGGTAACAAGAAACAAACAGCCACCATGATCTTTTATATAATCTGATTTGGGATAAGCTGGTCTTCTTAATGACTCATACAACTCTTGAAGTGGGTAACACCAACATCTGTTTGTTTTCTATATTGATGATCACTTTGCGGTATCAAGATGTGTCCCATTGACAGTGTACCAAGCAACCCAATTTCTTTCGGTGTCTAATCTCACAACGCCTCACTTGACAGATGTTCCACATTGCTCTTTGTAGATATCAGAGGGTGAAAAAAAGACATCCTAGCTTCCAATTAGACTGCTCAGAAAGAAGTGTCCGATCAGATTTTGAAGCATCATCAGCTGCCAGCAAAGCTGGATATTGTAGAGAATAATTGACAAACGCTACTAACATTGCACCAATGGTTCCGACCAGTGAATATACATATCAGAGACAAGCTCATACTACAAAAGCACATATAAAAATAGAGTGAGTTAGCAGCTTGCAAGTCTAAAATATAAACAGGCAATGTAAAGCTTCCATAGGATCGGAAAAGCGATAGAGAAACCTTATATGAGATAGTTGATATGATGCAAGAAAAAAAGAATTATAAGAAGATGAAATGCGAAGATGAAGGACCTTATTAGGCAGTGACAAACAACCACTCAACGCATTTATCTATACTCAGCTTCAACAGAGGACAATGCAACTGTATGTTGTTTCATTGATTTCCAACATATTGGACTGTTTCTTAGAAGCACAAAGTAGCCACTGACAAATGCTAAACATCAGATTAGGATTGTCTTTGCTGTAAACAGAAACATAGGCATTGTCCCGCTCCAGAGTAGTGATAATTCGTGGGAGACGATTCTTCATAAAGGCAATCATGTTTGAATGGACTACTATATAGATGTGTGTAGCCATTGTTCAAGGGAAATCACAAATCAAACAAATGAAATATATTACGAGAGTCCAATATAAGAGAAAAACTAAATCTCACCATAAAAATTGAAAAAACCAAGAACAAATTGACAAGATTGGAAGCTACAGAGGAGGGTTTGGAGTTGTTGCAAGTGGGAGAATTCAATTCAACATCTAGCAGGTAAAACACATCTCCATCTTCACAGACATTGATATATTGATTCTTCATTATACATTGAAACTATATATCATACAGAGCTTGACTGTCTTTATATTATACATTAAATATTACTGCAAGTAAAGTAAATAGGGAAAACTTAACTGATGGAGGGATATATACCGATACGATACACCTTTATTTAATGCCTCCTCATAAGATGCAACATGATTAACAGTTGTGCTTCAAGGATCAACCTGCACACCCAATGATGATTCTTCTCCCAAAAGATGAAGTATCCCCAAACTGACGAAACAAACATCTCAAACCCAAATCCCATCAGACCAATCTCCCACACATCCAAACTTGAAGATTCATCGTTGTTTCCTTCAACTACTGTTGTATTTGGCACTCTAACCTGCTTTCCGCACTTGTTTGACAAAGGTGCACACCACACAACCTAGGATTCCCAAGATAGGAATCGTTTGAGAATGTATCAAACTGTTTGCCTATTGGAATTGGCCCAACTAGATGATTCTCCGAGACATTGAAGAATTCAAGATAGTTTAGATTTAACAACTCGTTGGGAATTTTGCCGTCTAACTCATTAAAAGACAAGTCTAAAGATTCCAATGTTAAAATATTATGATCCAAAATTAGATTAATTAGAATTAAGTTAGTAATATCTGTGGCCGGTTAGGGTTTGTGTTAGTGTGGCCGGTTAGTAGAATTTTAGGGTTAATTAGTTATCCAATTAGTGGGCCTAATTAGTGGGTTAATGGGTTAGAACCACAAGTAGAGGACATTTAGTTTTTAGGGTTATAAATTGTAATTTGATTTATCTGATTAATTGAATTGGGGAGAAATTGAGAAAACTCTCCTCTCTTCCAACATCCAACAAGTTCAATTTGCCCATGGATGGTGGGATGTGCACAGTGAAGTTGTTGTGAGCTAGGTTTAACCACCGAAGGGAGACAAGATCTCCAATCGCCTCGGGGATGGAACCTTCCATCCTATTCCTTGAGTGATCTATTGATACTAAGGTCTTCAAGATTTTATCAACTCGACGATTGAATCCTTTGAACCGTGCATTCATTGAATCTTCATAAGTATAACTAACATTATTACGACCATCTGCAAAAATACCGCCATCCATGTATCGAATATCTGGGTTTTGGTCATTGTGATCTATCTCAATCATTGCCTTCATACTCTTCAAAAAATCACCTGGTAGACCACGGTGAAATGATTACTTGAGATGTCGAGAATTTTTAGCTTCAAGAATGAGCTCGTCGTACTTGAGCTCATTAGAGAACCCTGCAAATTGTTCGAGCCTAAGATAAGCACCTTCAGAAGGGGAAGAAAACCTAACCAATGAGGGAAGGTACCGTTGAGATTGTTGTTACTAAGATCAATAAACTGCAGATACATGCAGTTACTCAAAGATTTTGGTATTGGCCCTTCCAGTCGGTTGCCATTCAACCGGAAAACCCCCAACATGGTACAATCTTCAAAGATAGTGGAGGGAATTTCACCTTCAAGTTGATTTAGGCTTAGATCTAGCACACTTGTTTGCTCACTGATAAGGGACGCAAAGCAGCCTGGAATGTTGCCGGTCAAGTTGTTCTGAGAAATGTCAACTACTTTAGTATAAGTAAGATGACATAAAGAAGAAAGAATCTCTCCACTAAACTGATTGTTAGAGAGGTCCAATATTTCAAGATTTTTCTGGTCTCTTAAGAAGATCGGAAATTGGTCAAGGTTACAGGAGAAAAGTTCTAGATTCGAAAAACTAGGCCATGACAATAAGGAAATGGATTCCGAACCTATGTCATCGATGAAAGAGATATTATTATGAGATAAAGAGAGGTCACTTAGATTATGGAGGCCATGGAGCTTGCTGAGTGGGATGGTTGTGGTCATGGTGTTCCCTCCAAGTAATAGAGATTGGAGGCTGTGGAGCTCAAAGATGGCTTCTGGGATTTGTACTCGGATCTGGTTATTATCTGCCCAAAATACAGATAGTACTGAGGGAGTAGAGTTGTTAGTGATGGTGAATTGATCTATCCCCGTGAATAGGTTGTCATTTGACACCAAGTGCTTCAATGATGGAAGAGTAAAAAGCCAGGCTGGTATGGTCTCGGTGCCAAACTCAATATTTGACAATCTTGCTAGAACAACCGTATTCACCATTCCTAGAAGGGATCCAGAAAGTTTGTTGCTAGTAAGAACAATCTCCTCTGTCACGTTCCACATCCAACGAGGAATACCCCCATGAAATCCACATCCCTCTATTTTGAATGATACCAAGGAGGAGTTGGATGAATCTCCAATCGAATCTGGCAATTTGCCCGTGAAGTTGCACTCAGTCAGGTCGACTACCTCAAGAGGACTTTTCCACTTAACGAAAGATGCCGAGAAGACAGCATGCAACCTGTTGTTGTATCCCAGGTCGAGAACTCGCAGGTTTGGCAAGCTGACAACGCCGGTCGCCATGAACTCTCCTTGTAGGCCACAAAACCGCAGTTCGAGAGATGTCAACTTTGAGAGGTTTGCAATCATAGGAGACAGATCGGTGTTGATCAACACATAAGAGAGATGGAGCTCTCTTAGATCGGTAAGGTTGGCGATGGCGGTCTTGAAGTTGGACATAATTAATGCCTCATAATTATAAGAGAGATCAAGGACAGTTAGATTAGAGAGCCAGCCGATTTCTGGTGGAACTTGGCCGAAGAACCATGAGTTGGAGAGATTCAAGTAAGGTAAGAAAGATGGCCGAAACCTGGCGGTATCGGAGACATGAAGTAATTGGAAGAGAGGTCGATGTGCCGCAGTCGACGAAGACTAAACAAGGTGTTGTTGGAGGGGAAGCTTCCGTTGAGGAGGCTGTCGCTGAGGTGGAGCTCAGTCACGTGACCAGTTAAGGGGTCACACGTGACTCCGTCCCATTGGCAGCAATCTCTAATTCCAGTCTTCCATGAACGAGTGTTTGCACAAGTGTCGCCAGAAGAACAGTCGGAATTGAGGATGGTGAAGGAGGTCTTGAATGAGAGCAAAGCATGGCGCTCATCGGTGTGGCACATCGGCTGGACGGAGGAGGATCCAGCTGCAGAACCAAGGGAAATGACTAAGGAAAGGGCAACGAGTATTGCGTTTTGGATCATCAAAGAGTACATGGAATAGTATTTGACTAGTACTGTACTGATGAAGATTGGGAGTGATTGTGGTTAGTGTTTTTATCAATTTCGTAAGTGATGGACTATGAATCATCCCCTGACGGATAAATATAAGCAAGATTGGGAGTGGTTTATACAATTGATATTTTTAATTAATTGTTTTAAGTGCGCATTCACCTTTCACCACCAATTAAGACCCGTGATACATACTGCATATATAAGTCTTTGGAATTCTTTGCAGAATTTTGTGCAGGTCAATATAATAAATTTGTATAATGTGGTATTTGGGATATAATAATCGTAATAGGCAATAAATAATAGACCATGTCTATTACAAAAGTGCAGTTTCACTTCATGTAAACCTGTCAAAACGTAATTCGACTTGGAAACACATGTCACGCATGCCCAGAAATTTTTTAGTTTGAACTCAATGTTTGTGATCGACTTGGAACTTTGGGTCAAATCACTTTTCAGCCACACTCGGAAGCGAATTCGGGTAATAAGAGAACCGACAATAATCAACCAGCAAACCACGACCAACCGATAATATCCAATCAGGAAACCAAACAACCAAGCAATCACAAACACAGATAAAATCGTAAATATTGACATAAGATTTACGTGGGAAAAAACCTTTCTAACCAGAGGATCAAAAAACCCACCTTCTGCTCGCCAAAGCAACCAATCCACTAATCAATAGGTCAATACAAGTGTTTAACAATCCAGTCTCAACCCGAGACAAATAAACATGGAGATCTCAAACACCAATCTAAATACAACCTGGATATAGAATGGATTTCTCTCCAAAAACCTAGTTAAACACTTGTAATCAGATTAGATTTCCATGAGGAGAAAATACCTCTCAACAAGCACCCGTTGTTGACTTGTCAGAGGACGGAGACGGATCACCATATCAAGAGATGAAACACCCGCTCGAATCTCCTACATTTCCTCTTCTTTCTCCCTCCTCTCTCTTTTCTTTCTCTCTCCTTGTCCCCTAGTTGCTGGCATCAATCTCTCAAGCAAAACCCTTTTGCTTCTTGTCTTCATTTTGTTAGAAAATTACTATATAACATTAATTACCAAAACAAACTTGGGCTGGACTCTTCATGGGCCCTTGGCCCAACAATCTCCCCCTCCAGCCCAAGGCGGAGACGTTCCTGCTCGTCCTGGCCTCACCCGCATCCAAGTCCCGTCTCAATGTCTCATCCCCGAGACGCGGAACTGATGCTCGCCAGATGTCACCATCACCCACTAGCTCCCCCTCATCCGTAACTCTTTGGTACTCCGAGGTAGAACTCCCGGTGAATGCATGACATCCTCTCTCTGACCCTCTGACAGTTTCTTCTATTCATGCTGGCTCGACGTGCTCAGATCTGCCACCAATCATAGCACCTGATGAATTCCCCTCTGACATGGCTATCCCATCAGCACAATCCTTTGAAGTAAACTTCACACTTGTGCTATTCTCTTCTGATGTCTCAGAGGTTCTGCTAAATCTTGTCTACAATCCAGACAAATCACAAGTGCTCAAGGTCTCCTTATCAGCAAAAGAAACGAGAGACTTTCTCTTCTGATTTTGCAGCCCCTTTTCACTCAAGCATCATGTAAGCCCTTGCACCAAATCAAGCGAAGCATCACCATGAACCTCTGTCACAGCTTCTCTGATTTCTTCCATTTGAGTCTTGTACAATGTACCGCTCAAATCACCTCTAGCGATCACCATTGACCCTTTGCTAAGTTTCCACTTCCTACTTCCAAAGAAGTTATCATAACCCTTTTTATCTAAGACTTGAAGAGAGATCAGATTTTTCTGCAAATCCGGTATGTGTCGCACATCTGTCAATGTCATCCTGCAACCTGTGTTTGTCAACACACAAACATCTCCCATACCAACTATATCAGAAAAGCTTCCGGTCCCCATCTTTGCTTTGCCAAAGTGTCCCACTCGGTACGAAGTAAACACTTTCCTCCTTGACGTAGCATGGAAGGATGCAGCTTCATCAGCAATCCACTCTGCACAAGAATCCAACTCCTCCAAGCATGTGAGAACAACTTGTTCATCATCACTGTCCTGCAAAACTGACGTTGTACCCTTCTGATTTTCTTCTTCCTCTCTTTTCTTCTTCCACACATTGCAATTCCTCTTCACGTGCCCTTCCTTGCCACAATGATAGCAAACAAAGCTCCCCCTAGTCTGAGATCTCCCTCTAGATCTGCTCCCTGAAACCGTCACGAGAGCATGTGACGAATCTGTGCCCATATCCTTCCTCCTAGTCTCCTCGTTGTAGAGACTATCTTTCACTGCAGATAAGGACACAACCCCACCCACGACAGAGTTGTTAATCGACACCACTAGAGTCTCTCAACTATCAGGAAAAGATATCAAGAGCAACAACGCTTGCAACTCGTCATCAAGGACTAACTTCATGGTGTTCAACTGATTCACTAATTCTTGAAACTCACTCAGATGCTCTGCAATAAGCTTTCCATCTCTGTACTTGAGATTCACTAGCTTTCTTATCACAAAAGCTTTACTCTGGGCTGACTTTCTTTCATACATCTCCTCCAATTTTTTCCACAATACTTGTGCATCTGTCTCGTTGCTTATGTGGTGATAAACACTATTATTCACCCACATTCTGATGGTTCCAACTGCCTTCCTGTGCAGTTTCTTCCAATCATTATCGGATGTCTTAGCTGGCTTCCTCGATCCCAACTCAACCGGATCAAACAGGTCTTTGCAATACAAAACATCCTCCATCTTTGTCTTCCAGATAGAGAAATTTGAAGCCGTTAGCTTTATCATTGTACTCGCAAATTCGTCGGTCTTTGTCGTCATCTCTACTCTTATTACCCAAAAAACAACACAGTCAAAGATAAACCTGGCTCTGATACCACTTGTTGGGGCTAGAAACCACTTTCCAGCCGCACCTAGAAGCGAATTCGGGTAATAAGATCACCAGCAAACCACGACCAACCAATAATATCCAATCCGGAAACCAAACAACCAAGCAACCACAAACACAGATAAAAGCACAAATATTGACACAAGATTTACGTGGGAAAAACCCTCTCTAACCAGAGGATCAAAAAACCCACCTTTTGCCCGCCAAAGCAACAAATCCACTAATCAATAGGTCAATACAAGTGTTTAACAATCCAATCTCAACCCGAGACAAATAAACATGGAGATCTCAAACACCAATCTAAATACAACCTGGATCTAGAATGGATTCCTCTCCAAAAACCTAGCTAAACACTTGTAATCAGATTAGATTTTCAGGAGGAGAAAATACCTATCAACAAACACCCGTTGTTGACTTGTCGGAGGACGGAGACGGATCACCAGATCAAGAGATGAAACACCCGCTCGAATCTCCTACATTTCCTCTTCTTTCTCCCTCCTCTCTCTTTTCTTTCTCTCTCCTTGTCCCCTAGTTTCTGGTGGCAATCTCTCAAGCAAAACCCTTTTGCTTCTTGTCTTCATTTTGTTAGACAATTACTATATAACATACCGTAGTAATTACCGGTTTGACTCTTCATGGGCCCTTGGCCCAACAAAAGTCGACCCGGTAAGAAAGAGCTATGTCCAACTTTAATATCAACCAACACTACTTGGTATCAACTATCAACCAACCAATACTACTTGTCAACCATCGAAATTCAAGTATATCTGATCCCGAATTATTACTTTATCAAGAAAAATGCTGGAGCCTATTGGGATCCATGTGTGAGCGATTTCTCCTTTTGGGACAAGAGAATGCTGGAGCCTATTGATGCCGAAAAAGGCAGTGAGGATCCCCTGTAACATCGGGTGTTACACTTAATTATTTTATATATAAATTTATATTAAAAAAATTATATTTATATTCTATATACTTATATTAATATGTTTATAAAATTTTATTATGAAAAATTATTATTAATTATTACAGATAATTAAAAGATTGATTATTGTAGAAAATAATAATTTTTTTATTTTTCTAAAACATATATTTTCAAAATAAAAATTTATAAACATGTTAATATAAGTATATAGAGTATAAATATATATTTTTTAATTTTTTTAATATAAATTTATACTCGAAATAATGAGTGTAACACCGAGTGTAACACTTTGTCACTTTATGTAACACGTAAAGTGTTACAGGGGATTTCAACTGCGATACCGGAATAGGAAATGTCTTACAAAATGTAACAGGTTTTAAACTTCTGCAAATAGGTAGTCAATTGAACACCACACATATAAAACGAGCAGGTTTAATATCAAAAAGGAATGAAAATAACAAAAAGAAAAACACATCGGGAGAGAAGGAGATAATCTGATTGCCGAAGATCTCTCCATGATGCCGCTGATGTGTCCACCAAAATGGATTCTGGCTGAGAACTTGATATTGCTTGAAATCTGTACAAACTCTCCATCCTTTTGAAATAGAGATCAGTGTTAGATTTAGTACTTGACAACAATGGTGCACCATAAACATGAAAGAATACAGGGTTTCATGGTTAGGGTTGTTATATAAACCGATCGAGTAGCTCGAGCTCGACTCGATAAAAGTTCGGTTTGAACTCGTTCATGACAAAAACAAGACAACACTAACCCATCAACAAGTAGGAATCCTATTATATTAAAGATTAACTAAGGCATCGTTTGGTTAAACGTAGTAATTTAACTTCCTAGGAAGTTACTTCCCTTGAAATAAACTTCCTATGAATTTTACTTTTCGGGAAGTATAAAAATATGTTTGGTTGAAAATAAATTCACATGAACTCAATTCCTATAATTTGTTTGGTTGAACAGGGAAATCTCATAGCAATTTATTTAAAATTACTCTTATAACCTTTATTTATTAACACGCCCTTCTTATTATAGGGATAAATTGGAAATTTTCTTAATCAAAATAAAAATAAAAATGAGATTTGGGAAAAAAAAAGGAAGTAATTTGGAAAAAAAATAGGGGAAGTAGATCTTACCCACCTTCCTCATGGTAAGATGAATTCCACCATTTTGGAGGAATTTCAATTTCCAAGAATTCTAATTCCTGTGTTTTTTAGTTTTAATTTTTTGTATCAAACACATGTATTGTCAATCACTTCCTGTGTCTTTGTAATTCCCGAGAAGTAAATAGCTAACCAAACGAGCTCTAAACCTAAAAAAAAATAACGCAGTTACCTTTAATCATCTTAGTTGACCCGACTACTTGCATTTTGTGATTGTGTGGTTGAGGTTGTTACAATATCACATAATTGTCGGATTTAGATCTTCATTCGAGTATTGCTTTTGGTACACTAACCATGTCGCATGCTATCCGAAAGCATCTGATTGATGATTTGTGTCGTCTTGTTGACAAACTTGAGTGGCAAGTGAACCTACTCTATGGCCCACACACCTTTTGTTTCAATGACTCCGTGATAGAAGCGCCATTGGTAGATTATGAGGCACTTACTCCCGTATATGATGTCTATGTTGATGATGTTGAGGATGGTGTTGCTTTTGATGTTGTTCCGGAGGATCGAGGCGTTGTTGACGAGCTTTTTGAGGAGTTTGTTGAGGATGTTCCCGTGGTTGCGCTACACATGCATGAGTTCCATTTCTATTGTGGAACACTTTGAGGTAATGACTACAAGCTTTGCTCATGATAGTCCTCGTTGTTCTCTGTCGGCATTTCCATTTATGCACGAGCCGAGGATGACTCAATTTCAAGAAAGGGGGAATATGATACATTTAATCTAAAAAACGTCAAATTGGCCAACAACGAAGCAGCTGAGATTTATTCAAGGATTTGAAGTGATGAAGATTAATAATGATCCATGATTGTATTATATTTTTATTTTTATTTAATTTTAGTCTATCCTATTATTTAATAAGTTTAATATTTGATAAGTATTAGTTTTTATATTATTTGAGTTTTTATTGAATATTGTTGATGGGCTTTAGAAATTTGTTAGAAAAACGAGCTTGGTTTGTTAGCATGTTCAAGCTTGGTTTGTTTTGTTAAACGAGCTCGAGTCGAGCCGAACCTAATTTTTAAACGAGTTTTTTATTTTGTTCAAGCTTGGCTTGTTTAGGAAATGAACAAGCTCGCTCAAGTTTTTTTCGAGCTTTAAGTAGTTCTACTTGGTTATAACATTTTAATTCAAAGGAAATTTTAAAATTTTCATAGAATTTGAGCTATTCGAGCTTTATTTGAACGAGTCGAGCTTTCAACCAAGCTTAAAATTTTGTTCAAGCTTGGCTTGCTTTAATAAGTGACTCGAGTCGAGCTTTTCGAGCCGATCCCAAACCGAGCTTGAGCTGTTCAGTTCATTTTTATGTGTCATTATTTAAGTATTTTTTATGATTAATGAAAGAGAACGCTGAATTATTAATTCCCAAAAAAAAAATTTATTTGAGAAATTCTAACAACGTGAGAAGCATTTATCATTTTTGTGGGATTCGAAGAAACTAAGGACTGAGAAGCGGCTGAGTGATTCATTTGCTTAGATTCAAGTAGATTGAGACTTCATCTGTCTAAAGAAGGATTCGTGAGATTCGAGTTCTTCCGCGGATCTAATTCGGCTATCGATTCGAAGCGATCGGGCGCCCCTAGGTGAAAGGTGGCCAATTTTTAAATGTACGTACACTGGAGTTTATATATATAGTAAGAGGAACGAGTTAATCGGAGTGACAGATGAATTATGCAACACCATTACAAATGAAGGCATCTTTACAAACACTGATATCATACATTTAGGTGACAGTAAGTAGACAACATTTGGGACAAATGATTTGATCACTCACATAGCAATATAGCATTAACACAGTACACCTGGTGTGGGTACATCAAAAAAATACCAAGTTTCAACTGCAAGTGGATTGACATATAACACCACGCCATTGATAAAGGGAAACCAGAAACTAAACAAATGCATAAGCGCAAGTCAAGTCGAAGATAAAAGTGAGAAAACAAAGAACAAACTGACCAGATTGGAAGCAACAAAGGAGGGTTTGGAGTTGTTACAAGTGAGAGAATTCAATTCAACATCTAGCTGGTAAAACACATCAATCTTCACAGACAACGATATATTGGTTCTTCATTAATCATTGAAACTATATATCATAATGAGCATGACTTATTGTTTACATTATACATTACATTTTTACCAAGTAAAGTAAATAGCAGAAACTTAACTGATGGAAGGATAAATTGACCCGATACACCTTTATTTAGCGTCTCCTCATCAGGTGCAGCATGATGAACACTTCCACTTCGAGCATCAACCTGCATACCCAAAGATAATTCTTCTCCCACAAGATGAAGTATCCCCAAACTGACGAAACAAACATCCCAAACCCAAATCCCATCAAAGCAATCTCGCACACATCCAAACATGAAGATTCACTGTTGTTTCCTTCAGCTGCTGCTATATTCGGCACTTCAACCTGTTTTCCGCACTTGTTCGTCAAAGGTGCACCACACAGCCCAGGATTCCCAAGATAGGAATCGTTTGAGAATGTATCAAACTGTTTGCCCGTTGGAATTGGCCCAGCTAGATGATTCTCCGACACATTGAAGAATTCAAGAGAGTTTAGATTTACTAACTCATTTGGAATTTTTCCGTCTAGCCCGTTGAAAGACAAGTCTAAAGATTCCAGCAGGTTCAATTTGCCAATGGATGGTGGGATGTGACCAGTGAAGTTGTTGTGAGCTAGGTTTAACCACCGGAGGGAGACAAGATCTCCAATTGCCTCGGGGATGGACCCTTCTAGCCTATTCCTTGAGGCGTCTATTAATACTAAGGTCTTCAAGATTTTATCAAGTCGATGATTGAACCCTTTAAACCATGCATTCATTGACTCTTCATAAGTATAAAGATCATCACGTTCATACTCATCTCCAAAACTATAGGAATCCGTGTATTGAATCGCTCGGTCTTGGTCACGGTGATCTACCTCAATCATTGCCTTCATACTCATAAAAAAACCACCTGGTATGCCACCGGTGAGATCATTGCTTGAGATGTCGAGAATTCTCAGCTTCAAGAATGAGGTCGTCGTATTTGAGCTCATTAGAGAACCGTGCAAATTGTTCGAGCCCAAGATAAGCCCCTCGAGATTGGGAAGAACACCTAACCAATGAGGGAAGGTACCGTTGAGCTTGTTGTTACTAAGATCAATAAACTGCAGATACTTGCAGTTACTCAAAGATTTTGGTATTGACCCTTCCAGCCGGTTTCCATTCAACTCAAAACCCCTCAACATGGTACAATCTTCAAAGATTGTGGAAGGGATTACTCCTTCAAGTTGATTTTGGCTTAGATCTAACACACTTATTTGTGAACTGATAAGAGACGCAAAGCAGTCTGGAATGTTGCCGGTCAAGTTGTTCTGAGAAATGTCAACTACATCAAAATAAGTAAGATGACATAAAGAAGAAGGAATCTCTCCACTAAACTTATTGTTCGAAGCGAAGAACAAAGATTCGAAATACCTCTGCCCTCTCAATTGAAGATGCTCCAATCCACCGGTTAGGAAGTTATGAGAAAGGTCCAAGATATCTAACGAAATCATATTTACACCGAATAACCATTCAGGTACATGACCATGGATGGCATTTTTAGACAGGTTCAAGAATACAAGATTTTCCTGGTCTCTTAAGAAGATCGGAAATTGGTCAAGGTTGCAAGAGGAAAGTTCTAGAGTTGAAAAACTAGGCCATGAGGAAATGGATTCCGCACCTATGTCATCGATGAAGGATATATTATTATGAGATAAAGAGAGGTCACTCAAATTCTGGAGGCCATGGAGCTTGCTGAGCGGGATGGTTGCGATCAAGTTGTTCCCTCCAAGGTATAGCATTCGGAGGTTGCGGAGCTCAAAGATGGCTTCTGGGATTTGCCCTCGGAGCTGGTTATTATATGCCCAAAACAAAGATAGTACTAAGGGAGCAGAGCTGTTAGTGATGGTGAATTGATCTATTCCCGTGAATAGGTTGTCATTGAACCACAAGCGCTGCAGTGATGGCAGAGTGAAAAGCCAGGCTGGTATGGTCCCGGTGATGCTGTTACCACGCAAGGAGATACTTGATAATCTTCCTAGAATAGCCGTGCTTATCGTTTTTGGCAGGGTGCCAGAAAAGTTGTTGTCATCTAGATAAATCTCCCCTGTCGTGTTCCACATCCAACCAGGAATACTCCCATCAAATCCACATCCCAATATGGTGAATGATATCAAGGAGGAGTTGGATGAATCTCCAATCGACTCTGGCAATTTCCCCGTGAAGTTGCAATCAGACAAGTCGACTACCTCGAGTGGACTTGTCCACTTCACTGCAGATGCCGAGAAGTCACCATTCAACCCGAAGTTGAATCTCAGGTCGAGAACACGCAGCTTTGGCAAGCTGAGAACGTCGGTCGCCAGGAAATCCCCTTGTAGGCCACATCCCTCCAATTTGAGAGATGTCAGCTTCGAGAGGTTTGCAATCATAGGAGGCAGATCGGTGTTGATCAACACATCAGAGAGATGGAGCTCTCTTAGATTGGTAAGGTTGGCGATGGCAGTCTTGATGTTGGGCATCTTTAATAATGCCTCATCATTTACAATATTATAAGAGAGATCAAGGGTAGTTAGGCTAGAGAGCCAGCCAATTTCCGGTGGAACTTGGCCGAAGAACCCTGAGTTGGAGAGATTCAGGTAAGTAAGGTCAGAAAGACGACCAAAACCTGATGGTATCGGTGACAGGAAGTTGTTGGAAGAGAGGTCGATGTGGCGCAGTCGGCGAAGACTAAACAAGGTGCTGTTGGAGGGGAAGCTTCCGTTGAGGATGCTGCCGCTGAGGTGGAGCTCGGTCACGTGACCATTTAAGGGGTCACACATGACTCCATCCCATTGGCAGCAATCTCTATTTCCACTCTTCCACGAAAGAGTCTTTTCACCATGGGAATCAGTTGTTACACAATTGTCGTTAATATCACAGTAGGAATTGAGAATGGAAAAGGAAGCCTTGAATGAGAGCAAAGCATGACGCTCATCGGTATGGCACAGCGACTGGACGGAGGAGAATCCAACTGCAGAACCAAGGGAAACGACTAAGGATAGGGCAATGAGTATTACGTGTTGGATCATCAAAGAGTACATGTTCATCAAAGAGTGTATGCACTAATTAAGATTGGGAGTGGTTTGTGTTTTTATCAATTTTGTAAGTAACTATATATGAACCATCCCTGACGGAGTGATGGGTATATATAATCAAGAATGGGTCCAACATGAGGTAGAGTTTTGTATGCCTACTTCTTTGTCAGCTTTCACCAATTAAAGTCAAACATATAACATGACTATGGCATAGAGCACAAGTCTTTGGAATTGTTAGCAGACTTCTCCGCAGGTCGATATCACAAATTTGAATAACGTTGTGTTTGGGATATATATCTGCTAAAATAATCATAAAGTCTCTTCGGAGACGTATGATAAAATTGGAACGTTACAGAGAATAATCATAACCAGTTTATTCCTTAAGAGAACTTATTTTTAACAGCAAAAATTAAAACAAGCAAATTTGAACCTTTAGATAGGGAATGATTCATACCCGGATTGAGTCTCACCATAGTGTGACCCACCCATGTATAGCTAAATGACCTATTTAGCTGCACAATTTGAAAAAGCAAGAACTAACAATTCCTTACAAAATGTGACAGAAATAGAATACATGGTTATGCATAAACAGAACAAATTAGCAAAACTAAAATACCTTGATGATCTTATTCATAGCCTGTGCAAGCAGAGGCTTTGACCCAGGGAACCAATTGCCAAAAGCAGAATGCGAGTATCTGTTGTATACCGTTCAATATCATGAGAGTCATAATCTCCCCACCTAAGCTGCACATCAGTCCTCAAGTTAAAGCACCTAAAAATGGACATTGTAGCAAATCCCCTAAAATGATTGCTTACAGCAAACCAAAAATAAAAGGTGGCAAAGCAATATCATTTCAAGAGTGGGGAAAAAAACAAAAAACAAAAAATAAATAAACACTTACCATTACCAAGTCCCTTTGAACAAAGTGTACTCTAGGATACCTTCCACTCCTCCAAGAGCCTGGATGACATCAGTCCTATAGTAGATATGTAACAAGACAATTCATTGCTACCAAGGGAAACCATGATTTTTACCTTTATGTCATCTAAATTCACATATTTATGATTCACAGGGAGATAGTACAGATTCATGGATGCTGCTTTATGTTTCTTCGCATGATGGTCTAACTGCTGAAATGGGGATTTGCATTGACATGTAACGCGTGTGTCTTTGATTGGATCCAACATGAGATCGAGCTTTCTATGTCTACCCCATAGGCCCATACTACTGAAATTTGTAATGGGGTCGTGTCCAGTTAATTGAAGGCCTACACACGTCTTGTCACCAATTAAATCCCCGCGGTACATACTACTGCACAAGTCTTTGGAATCGTTCGCAGACTTCTCAGCAGGTACATATCACAAATTTGTATAACGTGGTGTTGATATAAGACCAACCACTCAGCCAGCTGACCAAGACAATTCTGTCCAGACCATACACTGGCGGGGATAACCATCAAAGAGACAAAATCATTTTAGAATTGCTCCAAGCAAAAGGAATGAA
Source organism: Persicaria tinctoria (assembly GCA_037127255.1). Classification (NCBI taxonomy): domain Eukaryota; kingdom Viridiplantae; phylum Streptophyta; class Magnoliopsida; order Caryophyllales; family Polygonaceae; genus Persicaria; species Persicaria tinctoria. The sequence continues at coordinate 6,873,862 of JBANSL010000013.1, read as the reverse complement.
AATAACACAAAGAAAAACCCACAGGGTAAGAATTAAGGAGATGCAGTACCTTAAAAAACAATGGCCTAGTATGAGGAGTAAATATGAATATGGCATCACTGCAGATAGGCTTTGTCGTAAGGTGGTTCCCCTCAAATGTCTTGTGAATCGTTACACGATGCACATTTGTACCATCAACAAATCATATAAATCTGATTGCTGAAGATCTCTCCATATATATTTCTGTGAAGACAAATATGGCTCAGTAGGCTCGGAAGAATACAACAGCAGACCTTTCCTTGTTCGTTCCCTGAGCACCTACAAAGCTGGATTTGACTGCATACAAATTAAACAGAAGCAGAAGGAGAAGCTTATGTCAAAACAAGACACAGAAATACAATACAGGTTATGAATAAACAGATGAAATTAACAAAACCAAAATACCTTCATGATCTTATTCATAGCCTGTGCAAGGAGAGACTTTGATCCAGGGAACCAATTGCCAAAAGCAGAATGCAAGTTGTATGCCAAATCAAGTCCAATCATCACACCCGTCGGAGAAGGATAGATTGACATAACATTCTTTAATGAGGTAGTCTTTGATGTTATCAATATCAACACCTGAAGTAACTTTCCTAATATAGTAATTATCAATTTTGTGGTGGTATATTTTAGTACTCTACCCTCATGATAGTAAGATCATATACTGCTACAAGTTTTGTTCGGATTTTAATATTAATCAGTAGATTATATTTAAAAAACTGAACATACAAAGATGGTCTACTGGTGTTCTTGGCGTTCACGAGCTTAAGCATCATCATCATCATCAAGAACTGCCCTTCGTGTGCTGGTGTCATCGTTTATGCTCCTTGGATATGATGGAGGTAAGGTTAAAAAAACCCATTTCATCTTAAATAAAATAAACAAACAAGATCGAATAAAGAAGCATTAACACAGTACACATGGTGTGTGTATATCAGAAAAATACAAAGTTTCAACTGCAAGTGGATTGACATATAACACTACGCCATTGTTCAAGGGAAATAAAAAACAAATACAATTACGCAAGTCAAGTCGGAGATAAAATTGAGAAAACCAAGAACTACTGACCAGATAATTGGAAGCAACAGAGGAGGACTTGAGTTGTTACAAGTGGGAGAATTCAATTCAACATCTAGCTGGTATAACGCACCAATCTTCACAGAAATTGATATATTGCATTACATATTAATGATATTATTGAAAGTAAAGTAAATAGGGGAAACATAATTGATGGAGGGATAAATTGACCCGATACACCTCTATTTAGCGCCTCCTCATCAGATGCAGCGTGATGAACACTTGTAGTTCGAGGATCAACTTGCTTACCCAGAGATACTCCTTCTCCCAAAAGATGAAGTATCCCCAAACTGAGGAAACAAACATCCCAAACCCAAATCCCATCAAAGCAATCTTCCACGTATCCAAACTTGAAGATTCACCGTTGCTTCCTTCAATTGCTGCTGTATTCGGCACTTCAACCTGTTTTCCGCACTTTTTTGTCAAAGGTGCACCACACAGCCTAGGATTCCCAAGATAGGAATCGTTTGAGAATGTATCCAACTGCTTGCCTGTTGGAATTGGCCCAACTAGATGATTATCGGAGACATTGAAGAATTCAAGAGAGTTTAGATTTACCAACTCGTTGGGAATTTTGCCGTCTAGGCCATTGAAAGACATGTCTAAAGATTCCAACAGGTTCAATTTGCCCAGGGATGGTGGGATGTGACCAGTGAAGTTGTTGTGAGCTATTTAACCACCGGAGGGAGACAAGATCTCCGATCACCTCGGGGATGGACCCTTCCAACCTATTCCTTGAGGTGTCTATTAATACTAAGGTCGTCAAGATTTTATCAAGTCGATGATTGAATCCTTTAAACCATGCCTTCATTGAATCTTCATAAGCATAAACATTATTACCATCACCATTTCCAATTTGGGGGTAGGAATCCATGTATTCAAACGCTGGGTCTTGGTCTACCTCAATCATTGCCTTCATACTCATCAAAAAACCACCTGGTAGGCCACCGGTGAAATGATTACTTGAGATATCGAGGATTTTCAGCATCAGGAATGAGCTCGTCATATTTGAGCTCATTAGAGAACCCTGCAAATTGTTCGATCCCAATATAAGCCCCTCGAGATTGCGAAGAACTCCTAACCAATGGGGGAAGGTATCATTGAGTTTGTTGTTACTAAGATCAATAAACTGCAGATTTATGCAGTTACTCAAAGATTTTGGTATTGGACCTTCCAGCCGATTGCCATTCAACAGGAAATCACTCAGTTTGGTACAATCTTCAAATATAGTGGATGGGATTACACCTTCAAGTTGATTTTGGCTGAGATCTAGCACACTTGTTTGCGAATTGATAAGGAACTCAAAGCAGTCTGGAATGTTCCCGGTCAAGTTGTTTTGAGAAAGGTCAACTATGCTCAAATAAGTATGATAACATAAAGAAGAAGGAATCTCTTGACTAAACTGATTGTTTGAAGCGAAGAACATCAGAGAAATATCCATAAATCGCCTCTTCGGTCGTTTCAATTGAAGATGCTCCAATCCACCAGTTAAGGAGTTATGAGAAATGTCCAAGAGATTTAATGAAGTTGTATTTATACCCAGAAACCATTCAGGTATGTGGCCATGGATGGCATTTTTAGAGAGGTCCAATATTTCAAGATTTTGCTGGTCTCTTAAGAAGATCGGAAATTGGTCAAGATTGCAGGAGGAAAGTTCTAGAAGATAAAAACTAGGCCATGAGGAAACGGATTCAGAACCTATGTCATCTATAAAGGATATATTATAATTGTGAGATAAAGAAAGCCTACCCAGATTCTGGAGGCCATGGAGCTTGCTGAGCGGGATGATTGCGGTCAAATTGTTCCCTTCAAGGATTAGTACTGTGAGGCTGGAGAGTTTAAAGATGGCTTCTGGTATTTGTCCTCGGAGCTGGTTATGAGCTGCCATAAAATATAGTAATGATGGAGTAAAGTTGTTAGTGATGGCGAATTAATCTATCCCTGTGAATAGGTTCTCCTCCAAGATCAAGTACGTCAGTGATGGCAGAGTGAAAAGCCAGGCTGGTATGGTCCCCGTAATGCTGTTGTCTTCCAAGTAGATAGCTGACAATCTTGCTAGAACAACCGTGTTCACCATTCTTGGTAGGGAGCCAGAAAGTTTGTTGCTAGAAAGACCAATCTCCCTTGCCACGTTCCACATCCAACCAGGAATACTCCCATGAAATCCACAGTCCATTATGGAGAATGATATCAAGGAGGAGTTGGATGAATCTCCAATCGAATCTGGCAATTTGCCCGTGAAGTTGCAACCAGACAAGTCGACTACCTCGAGCGGACTTGTCCACTTCACCGCAGATAGCGAGAAGTCAGCATACAACTCAAAGTTGAGTACCAGGTTGAGAACACGCAGCTTTGGCAAGCTGAGAAGGCCAGTCGCTAGGAAGTCCCCTTGTAGGCCGCAGTCTTTAAGTTCGAGAGATGTCAGCTTTGAGAGGTTTGCAATCATAGGAGATAGATCGGTGTTTATCAACACAAAAGAGAGATGGAGCACTCTTAGATCAGTAAGGTTGGCGATGATAGTCTTGAAGTTTGGCATCTTTAATGCCTTAGTGCCTTACCATCATAAGTACAAGGGTGTTTACCAAAAATATCAAAAGTACAAGAGAGATCGAGGGCAGATAGGCCAGAGAGCCAGCCTATTTCCAGTGGAACTTGGCCGGAGAACCCCGAGTTGGAGAGATTCAGGTAAGTAAGGTCAGAAAGACGGCCGAAACCTGATGGTATCGGAGACATGAAGTGGTTGGAAGAGAGGTCGATGTGACGCAGTCGGCGAAGACTAAACAAGGTGCTGTTGGGGGGGAAGCTTCCGGTGAGGAGGCTGTGGCTGAGGTGGAGCTCAGTCACGTGACCAGTTAAGGGGTCACAGGTGACTCCATCCCAGTGGCAGCAATCTCTAATTCCACTCTCCCATGAACGAGTCTTTGCACAATTGTCGCCAAAATAACAGGAGGAATTGAGGATGGTGAAGGAGGCCTTGAATGAGAGCAAAGCATGGCGCTCATCGGTATGGCACAGCGGCTGGACGGAGGAGGATCCAGCTGCAGAACCAAGGGAAATGACTAAGGAAAGGGCAACGAGTATTGCGTTTTGGATCATCAGAGAGTACATGGAATAGTATTTGACTAGTAATGTACTGATGATTAAGATTGGGAGTGGTTTGTGTTTTTATCAATTTCGTTAGTGATGGACTATGAATCATCCCCTAACGGATATATAAAATCAAGAATGGGTCCAACATGTGAGATCAGTGTATAGCGTGGTAATGTGCATAAGTCTTTGGAATTGTTTGCAGACTTCTCTGCAGGTCGGTATCCTGACTAATTTGTATAATAATTTAGACAAGGAAAAATCAAATAATTAGTATTTTATTATGAACTAGGGCAAAGAAAGAGGGGAGAATATGAGATTGGATTCAATTGATTGCTTGTGGAATATCCACCCATACAATATATAGGAGTCATATCCTTGAACTCCAAGTATAAGATAAATCTATCTATAAAAGGTAAACTCTATCTAAGTAAAGTGGTATCTTTGTACATCCACGTAATAATATTATAACACTCCCCCTTGGATGTACAATCTTTATTCCGGCAACTGCCTCGTTAAAAACCTAGCTAGGAAAACCCAATGGGACAAAACCATAGCTTAGGAAAAAAGAGTGCAGCCTTCTATGTACACCGCCCTTGTTGTTCTGCCTCATTAAAAACCTTGTCAGGAAAACCCAGTGGGATAAAACCTGATCGAAGGGAAAAAGAGTGCAGTGCGTGTATACTCCCCCTGAATTCAACATCCTTCTCGGAGTCTTCTCATTCTTCTTAATGTCGCCGTCTTCATGAGCTTATGGTCGAATCTCAACATTGTCTTTGATGTATATAATCTGGAATGTCTTCGTGATTGACTTTGGCGCGCTTGAGTTCCATGTATTAGTGTTGAGCTGTTTTGGATGCATATGCATAAGGTACTTCAGGACCTACTGTGCCTTTCATTGTTGATCTGGGGGATCTGATGTATTAACTGGTGCTTAAGTTGCCTTGTTAAAAACCTTACCTTGGAAAAACCCAGTGGGATAAAAACCAAGATTAAGGAAAAGAGTACAACTTTGTATGGTACTTCGGGACCTAATAAAATGTCACCACTTTCACAATTATAGGTAATTTAGATACTCTAATAAGAATCTTTAACCAACTGCATTTGAGAGGACTTTGATAATAATGCTTCAGGCATTTTCAATCGATTCTTCCCATTTATATGGATATGCACCTACACTGTCTGTCACTTACATTTGGAGCCAAATTATATTTACTCCTGGTGAATACATTCTCATGTAACCTTTAATAGGCTTTTGTACAATCAATTTGGCTTTATGTTTTCCTTTATACGAACACCCACTTAAAACTAATTAATATCACACTTTTCAATGTTGGAGCTACAGGTCCAAAAACTTCATGCTTAAATAATCCATTTTTACATGAATTATCTAGCTGGGTCAATTCCAAGAGGCAAGCAGTTTGATACATTCTCAAGCGATTCCTATCTTGGGAATCCTGGGCTATGTGGTGCAACTTTGATAAACAAGTGCGGAAAACAGGTTGAAGTGCCGAATACAACAACAATTGAACGAAGCAATGGTGAATCTTCAAGTCTGGATGTGTGGAAGATTGCTTCGATGGGATTTGGGGTTGGGATGTTTGTTTCGTCGGTTTGGGGATACTTCATCTTGTGGGAGAAGGAGTATCTCTGGGTATGCAGGTTGATCCTCAAACTACAAGTGTTCATCATGCTGCACTTTATGAGGAGGCGCTAAATAATATGTAATATTAATATATCAATGTCTGTGAAGATTGATGTGTTTTACCTGCTAGAGGTTGAATTGAATTCTCTTACATGTAACAACTCCAAACCCTCCTTTGTTGTTTCCAATCTGGTCAGTTTGTTCTTGGTTTTCTCAATTTTATCTTCGACTTGACTTGTGTAAGTGCATTTGTTTAGTTTCTGATTTCCCTTGAACAATGGCTTGGTCATTGGTGTTATATGTCAATCCACATGCAGTCGAAACTTGGTACTTTTCTGATATACTCACACCATGTGTACTGTGTTAATGCTTCTGGATGGGTGGGTTAAGCTACGTAATATGTTATGCTATATTGCTATGTGTTGATTAAAGGATATATAAAAGAATGTATATCTATCCCAGTTTCACTGCATTCACAAAATCATTATAGTCCTCATCATTATAACAAAGAAAGTCTGTTTTAAAAAACCTCCAAATCTTCAGTGTACACGTACTCCACCCATACACGTTGTGAATCAAAGAACTCACTCTCCCATGGCTATCCAGTATCCACACACAGCAATAATCTCAAAAAAAACAATGAAACAACATATTTCAAAAATAACTAAATTAGAAACCCGGATAAATTAAGCTTAAATATATACTTACTAGATAAAGATTTGGGATCAGCTAGCTGGTCGATCTGCTTCATGACTTACACCAAGCACCTATTAATGCAGTATTCCATTTGTTGACAATCTTCGTGAAAGTTGTAGAACCTGAGGACATAAGAATCCACTCTATTGATGAGGAAGGCAATTGCAGTCGGCTCTTTGGTTTGTTCATTAATTCTGCAGATTCCACACCCCATCTTTGGAGTTAATCCCAAACATGCTCAATAGCAGATTAGGTTTGTCTTTGCTGTGAACAGAAACATAGCCAGTGTCCCTCTCCAGAGTAGTCATACTTCGTAGGAGACCACTCAATGGAATATATAGACAAGTGTGCAGCCATATACTGTTCAAAGGAAACCAGAAACTAAACAAATGGAATATATCACACAACTCGAAGACAAGAGTAAAACTAAAATCTCACCATAAAAATTGAGAAAACCAACATCAAACTGACCAGATTGAAAGCAACAGAGGAGGGTTTGGGTTTGTTACAAATGGGAGAATTCAATTCAACACCTAGTGGGTAAAACGCATCAATCTTCACAGACATTGATATATTGGTTCTTCATTATGCATTGAAAATATATATCATAGTGAGCATGACTTATTCTTTATATTATACATGACATATTACTGCAAGTAAATTAAATAGCGGAAACCTAACTAATGGAAGGATAAATTGACCCGATACACCTTTATTTAGCGCCTCCTCATCATGTGCAGCATGATAAACACTTGTACTTCGAGCATCAACCTCCATACCCAGCGATAATTCTTCTCCCAGGAGATGAAGTATCCCCAAACTGAAGCAACAAACATCCCAAACCCAAATCCCATCAAAGCAATCTCCCACACATCCAAACTTGAAGATTCACTGTTGTTTCCTTCAGCTGTTGTTGTATTTGACACTTTAGCCTGTTTCGCGCACTTGTTTATCAAAGTTGCACCACATAGCCCAGGATTCCCAAGATAGGAATCGCTTGAGAATGTATCAAACTTCTTGCCTGTTGGAATTGACCCATCTAGATGATTATCCGAGACATTGGAGAATTCAAGAGAGTTTAGATTTACCAACTCGTTGGGAATTTTTCCGTCTAGCTCATTGAAAGACATGTCTACAGATTCCAACAGGTTCAATTTGCTCATGGATGGTGAGATGTGACCAGTGAAGTTGTTGTGAGCTAGGTTTAACCACCGAAGGGTGACAAGATCTCCAATCGCATCAGGGATGGAGCCTTCCAGCTAGCCTATTCTTTGAGACGTCTATGGATGGTGGGATTTTATCAAGTCGATGACTGAATCCTTTGAACCATGCATTCATTGAATCTTCATACATGTAAACACTATCACTATATAGCATTTCGAAACCATGGGAATCCAGGTATTGATTCATTGGGCCTTCATCAGTACTGTGATCTACCTCAATCATTGCTTTCAGACTCGTCAGAAACCCAGCTGGTAGGCCACCAGTGAGATCGATGATTACTTGAGATGTCGATAATTTTAAGCTTCAGGAATGAGCTCGTCATATTTGAGCTCATTAGAGAACCCTTCAAATTGTTTGAGCCCATGAAAAGCTGCTCAAGATTGGGAAGAGCACCTAACCAATGAGGGAAGGTACCATTGAGGTTGTTGTTACGTAGAAAGATCAATAAACTGCAAATACATGCAGTTACTCAGAGATAGTGGAAGGGATTACACCTTGAATTTGATTTTGGCAATAACTGCAAATAGATGCAGTTATTGGCCCTTCCAGCCGGTTGCCATTCAACGGGAAATCACTCAACTTGGTACAATCGTCAAAGATAGTGGAAGGGATTACACCTTGAATTTGATTTTGACTTAGATCTAGAACACTTGTTTGCGAACTGATAAGTGACGCAAAGCAGCTTGGAATATTGCCGGTCAAGTTGCTCTGAGAAATGTCAACTACATCAAAATAAGTAACATGACATAAAGAAGAAAGAATCTCTCCACTAAACTGATTGTTTGAAGCGAGGAACATGTTAATAGTTCCCGTTTTTTGCCCTTTCCATTGAAGATGCTCCAATCCACCGGCTAGGGAGTTATGAGAAAGGTCCAAGACTTCTAACGAAATCATATTTGTAGCCAAAAACCTTTTAGGTATGTGGCCATGGATGACATTTTTAGAGAGGTCTAATATTTCAAGATTTTCTTGGTCTTTTAAGAAGATCGGGAATTGATCAAGGTTGCAGGAGGAAAGTTCTAGATTAAAAAATCTAGGCAATGAGGAAATGGATTCCGCCCCTATGTCATCGATGAAGGAGATATTATTATGAGATAATGAGAGGCCCCTCAGATTTTGGAGGCCATGGAGCTTGCTGAGCGGGATGGTTACAGTCAAGTTGTTCCCTCCAAGTAAAGGAAATCGGAGGTTGTGGAGCTCAAAGAAGGTTTCCGGGATTTGTCCTCGGAGCTGGTTATTACCTACTGAAAGCCAATATAGTATTGAGGGAGGAGAGCTACTAGTGATGGCGAATTGATCTATACCCGTGAATAGGTTCTCATCCAAGAACAAGTACTTCAATGATGGCAGAGTCAAAAGGCAGGCTGGCAGGGAGCGAGAAAGTTGGTTGCTAACAAGATAAATCTCCTCTGTCACGTTGCACATCCAACCAGGAATACCCCATGAAATCCACATCCCTGAATGGAGAATGATATCATGGAGGAATTGGATGAATCTCCAATCGAATCTAGAAATTTGCCTGTGAAGTTGCAGTCAGAAAAGTCGACTACCTCAAGTGGACTTGTCCATTGCACCGCAGATGCAGAGAAGTCAGCATGCAACCCGAAGTATCTTTTCAAGTTGAGAACACGCGGTTTTGGCAAGCTGAGAAAGCTGGTCGCCAGGAAGCTCCCTTGTAGGCCACAATTCACCAGTTTGATAGATGTCAGCTTTGAGAGGTTTGCAATCAATGGAGGCAGATCGGCGTTGATCAAGACATTAGAGAGATGGAGCTCTCTTGAATCGGTAAGGTTGGCAATGATAGTCTTGAAGTTGGGCATCTTTTTTCGATAAAAATCAGATAGATCAAGGGTAGTTAGGCTAGAGAGCCAGGCGAGTTCCGGTGGAACTTAGCCGGAGAATGATGAGTAGAAGAGATCCAAGTAAGTAAGGTCAGAAAGACGACTGAAACCTGATGGTATAGGTGACCGGAAATTGTTGGAAGAGAGGTCAATGTGGCGCAGTCGGTGAAGACTAAACAAGGTGCTGTTGGAGGGGAAGCTTCCGTTTAGGAGGCTGTTGCTGAGGTGGAGCTCGGTCACGTGACCAGTTAAGGGGTCGCATGTGACTCCGACCCATTGACAGCAATCTCTAATTCCACTCTTCCAGGAACGAGTCTTTGCAACATGGAAATCAATTACACAATTGTGGACAAATCCACAGGAGGAATTGTGGATGGTGAAGGAGGCCTTAATGTTGGGCTAGAAACCACTTTCCAGCCGCATCCGGAAGTGAATTCGGGTAATAAGAGAACCAACAACAATCAGCCAACAAACCACGACCAACCAATAATATCCAATCTGGAAACCAAACAACCAAGCAACCAAGCAACCACAAACACAGATAAAAGCACAAATATTGACACAAGATTTACGTGGGAAAAACCCTCTCTAACCAGAGGATAAAAAAACCCACCTTCCGCCCACCAGAGCAACCAATCCACTAATCAATAGGTTAATACAAGTGTTTAACAATCCGGTCTCAAACCGAGACAAACAAACATGGAGATCTCAAACACCAATCTAAATACAACCTGGATCTAGAATGCATGGATTCCTCTCCAAAAACCTAGTTAAACACTTGTAATCAGATTAGATTTCCAGGAGGAGAAAATACCTATCAACAAACACCCGTTGTTGACTGATCGAGGAAGAAGACGGATCACCAGATCAAGAGACGAAACACCCGCTCGAATCTCCTACCTTCCTTCTCCTTTCTCCCTCCTCTCTCTTTTCTTTCTCTCTCCCCTTTCTTACTTTGGTTTCTGGCGGCACACCTTGGAGCTCCTATTGTATCACCAAATCAAAAAGGCAAATCATGCCTTATATATCACAAATGGAGCCACACTTGGGGCTGGACCCAAATGGGCCATAGGCCTAACAATCTCCCTCTCCAGCCCAAGGGGATGACGTTCTTGCTCGTCCTGACCTCACCCGCATCCAAGTCCCGTCTCACCCCCGAGACGCGGAACTGATGCTCGTTAGATGTCAAAATCACCCACTAGCTCCCCCTCCTCCGTAACTCTCTGGTACTCCGAGGTAGAACTCCCGGTGAATGCATGACGCCCTCTCTCTGACCCTCTGATAGTTTCTTCTATCCGTGCTGGCTCGCCGTGCTCAGATCTGCCACCAGTCATAGCACCTGATGAACTCCCCTCTGACACGGTTATCCCATCAGCACAATCCTCTGAAGCAAACTCCACACTTGTGCTATCCTCTTCTGACGTCTCAGAAGTTCCGCTAAATCTTGTCTGCAATCCAGACAAATCACAAGTGCTCAAGATCTCCTTATCAGCAAAAGAAACAAGAGACTTTCTCTTCTGATTTTCCAGCCCCTTCCCACTCAAGCATCCTATAAGCCCTTGCACCAAATCAAGCGAAGCATCACCATGAACCTCTATCACAGCTTCCCTGATTTCTTTCATCTGATTCATGTACAATGTACCGCTCAAAACACCTCTAGCGATCACCATTAACCCTTTCTTGAGTTTTCACTTTCTACTTCCAAAGAAGTTATCATAGCCCTTTTTATCCAAGACTTGAAAAGAGATCAGATTCTTCTGCAAATCCAGTATGTGTCGCACATCTGTCAATGTCATCCTGCAACCTACGTTTGTCAGCACACAAACATCTCCCATAACAGCTATATTAGACAAGCTTCCATTCCCCATCTTTGCTTTGCCAAAACGTCCCACTCGGTACGAAGTAAACGCTTTCATCCCTGATGTAGCATGGAAGGATGCAGCTCCATCAACAATCCACTCTACACAAGAATCCGGCTCCTCCAAGCATGTGAGAACAACTTGCTCATCATCACTGTCCTGCAGAACTGACGTTGTACCCTTCTGATTTTCCTCTTGCTCTCTTTTCTTCTTCCACACATTGCAATTCCTCTTCATGTGCCCTTCCTTGCCACAATGATAGCAAACAAAGCTCCCCCTAGTCTGAGATCTCCCTCTAACCCTGCTCCCTGAAACTGTTACGAGAGCATGTGATCACGAATCCGTGCCCATATCCTTCCTCCTAGTCTCCTCGTTGTAGAAATTATCCTTCACTGCAGATAAGGACACAACCCCACCCACGACAGAGTTGTTAATCGACACCACTAGAGTCTCCCAACTATGAGGCAAAGAGCTCAAGAGCAACAACGCTTGCAACTCATCATCAAGGACTAACTTCATAGTGTTCAACTGATTCACCAATTCCTGAAACTCACTCAGATGCTCTGCAATAGGCTTTCCATATCTATACTTGAGATTCACCCGCTTTCTTTCATACATCCACATTCTGATGGTTCCAACTGCCTTCCTGTGCAGTTTCTTCCAATCATTATCAGATGTCTCAGCTGGCTTCCTTGATCCCAACTCAACCGGATCAAAAAGGTCTTTGCAATACAAAACATCCTCCATCTTCGTCTTCCAGATAGAGAAATTTGAAGCCGTTAGCTTTATCATTGTACTCGTAAATTCCTCGGTCTTTGTCGTCATCTCTACTCCTATTACCCAAAAACAACACAGCCAAAGATCAACCAAAGGCTCTGATACCACTTGTTGGGCTAGAAACCACTTTCCAACCGCATCCGGAAGCGAATTCGGGTAATAAGAGAAACAACAACAATCAGCCAACAAACCACGACCAACCGATAATATCCAATCCGGAAACCAAACAACCAAGCAACCACAAACACAGATAAAAGCACAAATATTGACACAAGATTTACGTGGGAAAAACCCTCTCTAACCAGAAGATAAAAAAAACACACCTTCCGCCCACCAGAGCAACCAATCCACTAATCAATAGGTCAATACAAGTGTTTAACAATCCGGTCTCAAACCGAGACAAACAAACATGGAGATCTCAAACACCAATCTAAATACAACCTGGATCTAGAATGGATTCCTCTTCAAAAACCTAGTTAAACACTTGTAATCAGATTAGATTTTTAGTAGGAGAAAATACCTATCAACAAACACTCGTTGTTGACTGATCGAGGAAGAAGACGGATCACCAGATCAAGAGACGAAACACCCGCTCGAATCTCCTACCTTCCTTCTCCTTTCTCCCTCCTCTCTCTTTTCTTTCTCTCTCCCCTTTCTTCCTTTGGTTTCTGGCGGCACACCTTAGAGCCCCTATTGTATCACCAAATCAAAAAGGCAAATCATGCCTTATATATCACAAATGGAGCCACACTTGGGGCTGGACCCAAATGGGTCATAGGCCCAACACTTAAATGAGAGCAAAGCATGGCGCTCATCTTCATGGCACAGCGGCTGGATGGCAAGGGAAACGACTGAGAAAAGGGCGTAGAGTATTACGTGTTGAATCATCAAAGAGTACATGTTCATGGAACAGTATGGAGTGACTCTGGTTTGTGTTTTTATCAATTTCGTAAGTGATCGACTATGAATATATTATCCCCCGACGGATATATATAATCAAGATTGGGACTAGTTTGAAATTTTTAATGGGGTCTTGTCCACTTAATTAATTGTCTACGTTTTTATCAACGAGTACACACTGCACAAGCCTATGGCATTGTGCATAAAGTCTTCTTTGCAAGTCGATATCATGACAAATTTGTATAACGTGTGGTGTTTCATGTTTGGGGTATAATATTCGTAAAAACATGTCGGGGTGGTCAAGCCGGAAAGATCGGAGTACGCGAACGTCCCAGGTGACCGCTCTCTATTTATCAAAATCATGGTATAATAATCGTAATAGACAAGAGGTAATCAAATAAGTACTTTCTTTGATTGTAGCGTTAATTTGAAAAATAAGTTTCATGAATTAATGCAGCATTTAACGGGAACATAACAGATTCGATCAGTCAATAGACCAAGATGATTAAAAAAGCAAACATAACCCAGACTTGGAAAACCCGACCCAAACACTCGAAATTCTTTTTATTTTGAACCCAGTGTTTTCGACCCGTGGCTCTAAAACAACCCAAATCAGAACGCCATGAAAATTTTAGGGGCAAAACCCGATGAGGAAAAATGAATGGGAAAGGTGCATATATTTGAAGGTTCAATCCGACGCACCTAAAATGCCCAGCAAAAGCAATTTGAAAAGGCAAGAACTAAAATGCCTTACAGAATGTAACAAATTTTAAACACTTCTGCATAAAGGTGGTCAATTGAACCCGGCGAGGCGAGCAGGATCAAAACATGAGAAAGAAATAGAATCTAGGTTATGCATAAACAGAAGAAATTAACAAAACTAAAATACCTTGATGATCTTATTCATAGCCTGTGCAAGTAGATGCTTTGATCCAGGGAACCGATTGCCAAAAGCAGAATGCAAGTTGTACACCTGTCGGAGAAGGATAGATTGACATGTTATCTGTTGTATACAGTTGAATATCATGAGAGTCACAAACTCCCCACCTAAGGTAGGTTTTGGCCATATATGGGCTGCACATGAACTGTTCAGGATCCTCAGTTTTTATATACATAATCATTTCATTGGATTTAATTTGGGGTGTGTCAATCCTCATCACCTTTCAACATCTACTATGTGCCGCACTTTCCTTGGTCGGTTGTTATAAAGATGAGGAAAAGCAATTTGAGACAGTTGAAAAAACAATTTGAAACTGAAAATTTGGTTTTATCTAAAGGGATAGATTACATAGGTCTCTTCAGGTATAGTGGGTCCAAAAGCCCATTAAGGCCCAATACCTTTGTAACCTAATATATGTTTATCAATGAATGGAAACACACCAGTACTTTACATCAATTCTAGAATCTAACCTGGTATCACAACTTTTTCTTCCTCACGAGACCCTAATTTGATCCTCCCACCCCACCCCTCATCTTCCGCCGCCGGCGTCGTCCCCTCACCGCCGATCTCTCCCTCCTCGATCGTCTCCTAATTCAACTCACTTCCACCACCGAGAATCACTGCAGTGCAGCCCTGTTCGACGCCGCCTCTGATTACCGCCGCTGCACATCGCTGCCTTCGCCTTCGATTGCTAGCAGCCCGTGACTGAGGGTGTGCAAGTGGCCCAACGGAACAGGGCTCCCAAAAAATTTAGGGCCAATATCATTTAAAAAATTGGTATAGAATATATATCTTCCGTAATAGCAAGTATAAACAGTTTGGCTGATAGGCTCCGTATTTTTTTTTTTTTTTTTTAAAAAAAAAAAAAAACAAAAAGTTGCTCCCATAATATTATTTGGCCGTTCTCATCCCCCACCCCAACCCAACCCAACGAGCTTCTACTTTGTAAACCTATTATTTAATTGTTGTTGACTTGTTATATACATTTGAATTTCAACAATTTCTCCTGGATAAACTCACAACAAATAAATTAGTGAATTGTTAAATTTTTTTTATCCTAAAAAAAATTGATTAAAAGTTAACTGATCACCGTGATTTAAAACTGTTTTTTATCCTAAAAAATTGATTGAAAAATAGTCTATGTAGTTCATTTATCTATTACTCCCTTCTATTAATTCAAACATATCATTTTAGTATTCATTTACAATTTTTAGGAGCTAAAAATTGTATAAAATATCAACTTTTTAAAGATTTTTTTGTAATAATTTATTACTTATTACTAGTAAGTATGAGTTTATAAAAAATATAATTAAGTTGATAATTTATATCATCAATCCTTGCGTAAATAGTAAACAATATGTTTTTTTTCTTAACGGAGGATGTATAAAAGTGTATAACTATATCTATCTATTAATATTACTAATTCTGCTAGCATTTTGCTGACGTGTCACGCCCACAATTAAAGTTGAATTTTTTATTCAAATGAGATTTTCTTATTGGTCAAACTTTAAAATATTTGTTTCCTATTTTAAATATGATTTGAATCCATTCCTTTTTTTTTAATTTGTTTCCTATTGTTGATTTATCATTTTTAACCGATTGCAATATTCCCCACAATGTCTACATACAACGAACATGTAATAATCAATTTGTAAATATTAGATTTCAAAAATTAATTATCAAAATCAATTAGAGCCAACTAAGTGTTATTTTATAATCTAATTATTTTAGACATCTTAAATGACTATCGAAAAATAAATAATATTTTAAGACTCACAAGCATTACTAATGCTTATTTTACATCTTGGATGAGACTTCTTAGATCACTTTTCTACCTTTAAGGATTTTTTTTTACCATATTACCTTTATTTTCACTATTAATTTCTCTATCTTTCTAACAATCTTTCTCATGAAAATAATCAATAAGTTATGTACATCTACATATTTAACTTCAAAATTATTCACACAATCATGTGCTTATGATTTTTTAATATTTGTACGGGAGCTTATATTTTTCTTTTTTAGATCTATGCTAATGATAATAATTATATATTTATTTCAAATTATATTAGATGGTGTGTTTGAGTATTATTACTACTTTACCTTATTAAATCATTTTCAAAATTTGTATCGTATCTCTTTCAAACTAATTTATAAATTATAAAAAAAAAATTTATACATATTTTTGTTGTAAACACGTATATATATATAGTATTATATAGATATATAAAATGATGTTCAAATTAAAATGGATCAAGCTCCCGTGCCTTCAAGGCACGGGTATTACACTAGTACAATCTAAATTCACAGATACAATAAATAAAGTCTAGGTAATTAATTTTTTTTTAGCACAGGGCCCTCGAAAAGATTGGCACGACCCTGATTGCTAGCTATCAACTCCGATTGCTGTCGCCAATCACCGCCCGAGCCGCCGCCTCGAATCGTCGCCTGAACCGCTAGCTATCGACGCCGGAGGAGAGTCGCGCCGAGCCTCGTCGCTTCACTCTGCGCCTTCATCTTCTTCCCTGTACGTGAAAAGTCCGATTGAAACAAATCTGATTTTCAATCCCTTTTGATAAAAATAGCATAACCTTCCCTTGTTTTATCCTATTCTCCCTTTTGGCCCTGAGTTCATCATTTATTAATTCAGGCGCCCAATATTCCCCAAAAAAAAAAAATCCCTTACTATGGCCTTCTACGATCACAAACGACCTCTAGTCGGAATGATTGCCCCTCCAAGTCATTTACAGAGGGGGTATTCCCCCATTGGAGCCCATCCACAGGCCTACCCGACCTCTCCAACAAGGCCATACCCGAGTCAACAGGGACTCCTTGGGCCCTCTCCACACCATCATCACGCCTTCTCCTCCATGCAGCCGGCATCTCCCGACTCTTCTTGGTATATGGACACTAGTGCCACCTCCCACATGACGCACTCCTCAAGTAACCTCTCATCTATTTCTTTTACGGGCCCTTCACACTCTATTATAATCGGAAATGGTGGTCGTCTTGCTACGTCGGGGATTGGCCACGCCAAATTACAGACCTCAACCCACCCACTACACCTCAACAATGTCCTCATTGCCCCAAAGATTGTCAAAAACCTTATCTCTGTCCGTCGGTTCACTACTGACAACAACGTTTCCCTTACGTTTGATCCCTATGGTTTCTCTGTGAACGATCTTACTACGGGGGTTACTCGCATGAGATGTAACAGCACCGGGGAGCTCTACCCTGTCACACCACCACCTCCGTCTAGTCAATCGTGCCCGGTCGCCCTCTCGACATCGTCGTCGAGCCTGTGGCATGCACGCCTGGGCCATCCCAGTGTTGCCGTTCTAGATGTCCTCCGTTCCCAGAGTCTTGTCACCTGTCCTAAAGACCCACGTTCTGGTTTATGCTCTTCCTGCCAACTAGGCAAACATGCCAGACTGCTGTTCCAACGGTCTTTGACCTCTACCCTTGCTCCTTTTGATATCATTCATAGTGACATTTGGACCTCTCTTGTGCCTAGCAAGGAGGGTCACAAGTACTACCTCTTGTTTCTTGATGATTACACTCATTATTTATGGGTTTTCCCGTTGCATTTCAAGTCCTAAGTGTTTCTTGTCTTTGCCAGATTCCATGCCTACATCAAAACACAATTTCACACATCTATCAAATGTTTTCAATGTGATAATGGTCGTGAATTTGACAACAAAGACTTTCACTCTTTCTTTGCCGCCAACGGGATCTCCTATCGCTTGTCTTGCCCCTATATTTCTCAGCAGAATGGCAAGGCTGAACGAATCATCAGAACCATTACCAACATGATGCGCTCTCTCCTCTTCCACGCATCCATTCCCCTCTCCTATTGGCCTCACGCCTTAACAACCACATGCTACCTCCTCAACATTCTACCGTCTACTACTCTTCAACATCGCTCGCCAGGTCAGACCCTCTATTTCACTTTGCCTAGGTATGATCACCTTCGTACCTTCGGGTGCTTGTGCTTCTCAAACCAATCCTCCACCGCCCCACACAAGCTTCACCCGCTCTCCACTCCTTGTGTCTTCTTAGGCTATCCGTCTGATCATCGCGGTTACCTCTGCCTCGATATCAAGACCCATAAGCTCATTGTGTCTCGTCATGTCACATTTGATGAGTCTCGCTTCCCTTTTGCTTCTCCTCCCCTTCCCTCTTCTACACCTTCTGTGTCTCAGTCTGAGCCGGAGTCATCGTTCCCTCACTTTCTTCTTCCCCAGAGCGCTCCTGGTGCTCCTGTCTCCCCCTCCTCCCCCACCACCACCACCCCCGGTGCTCCTGTCTTATATGAATATGACAAAACATGAGAGCCAAAAGAAATTGCAGTGAACATGCCAGAGGAATACACCCGTTTAAGGCTTTAGCTGTCAAAGAGGCAGAACCGTACAAGTAATTCCTGTCTGAAGGGTTGCCATCATAGGCAAAGAAGAGATGCCATCTCCTGTAACTTGGACTACCATTTATAAGTTTTGTTTTAACAAGAGGCAAACGCTTGTGGTCGTAGAACCAAGCCTCTTCTCTCTTCTCATTGTGCCCCACCACAGAGCATCATTAAGTACAAATTAGTAATGTCAAATTTTGTTACAAAAAACGGCAGAAAAATAAAACAAATATACCTGCTTCCAAGGCATGGGCATGTTTTCAAGAAGCTTACGCACGACATGAGGCAGAAGCTTAAGAGCCCCTAGGTATACACATTTGTCATGACGTAACTATACCTGCGCGCTGATAATGTTGCATTGCAGGGCAACGAAGCAAATTTGGTGATGTCTGATGATGTAGACGAACGCTGTCAACCGAATCAATGGGGCGACAATCTGAAGATGAATTGCAATGCAGTCATACTGTTGAAGGGAACACTGTTGATTGCTCGCACAACAAATGAAGGGAACGATGTTTAAGTGACACCGCCTGAAGTTGCTCCCACTGATAAGGAGCCACCATATGCAGTTGATGGAAAAGGAGATGATGGGTTTGTGCAAATTGGTCCTTTGCTTAATTGGGTCATCTTCTACCCCTGTTGTAAAGCGACCTTCTCGATCACAACCAATTGGCCCTTTTCTCAAGAGGAAGAAAGAGGTTGTAATCATCCATATATTCTCAAGCTAGCTTAAATTCTAAGCCACAAGTCCTCTCCAACTAAGACAAGATATAATTAATTCTGGCAGAAACTCAATAAACCGGGTTCTCGTTTTATATTTAGCAAACCGGGTTTCATTATATGTGTATTAGTTAGACCACGTGCCTCTCACGTGATGTTCGTTTTGCCTATTTAAACGAATTCCCTCCTCTTCCTCTGTAACTGATTTCATTCATTTTGAAACCGAGAAATTGAGAGTTTTGTTCACCTTCAATGGCTTCCAGAGTGTTCTAAATTCGTCATTCTTGATTCTAATCTCCGACTCTGAAATGGTATCAGAGCTACCAAAGCTTGTCTGAGTTTGCGATCAGGTTTTTTTTCTGATCTTCTGGTTTCGTGTTTTCCGCATATTTCTGAATTTCTAGATTTTCTTGATCGATCATGGATGGTAAAGATGCAATTCAAGTGGATGCGAATGATGTGCTGTTCTTACACCATTCGGATCATCCAAGTTATAATTTGTCAACTCATTTGCTAAACGAAACTAATTACAACCATTGGAGGCGCGTGGTTGAAGTGTCGTTGGTTGCTAAGAACAAGATTAGTCTTGTTGATGGATCTTTCCAGATTCCGGCGGAGACGACGCCTCGCTATGTTCAGTGGCGTAGGTGCAACGGAATGGTGGTTGTGTGGCTGCTGCACTCGGTTGAGAAAGAGATTGCAGAGACGTTGCTGTATTTCCGGACTGCTAGAGAGATCTGGGAGGAGTTGAAGATGAGGTATGGTTCACCAAATAGTACTAATTTGTATGAGGTACAGAAAGAAATGTTCAATATTTCTTTGAATGGATCCTCTATTACCTCTTATTTCTCAAGATTCAAGAAATTATGGGATGAATACATGGATCTGGTAGACGCACCTGTGTGTTAGTTGTGGATCTGTGAATCCAGTCTCTAGATCTTTTGCAAATCAACAGGTGATTCAATTCCTTGTTGGATTGTCGGATACATACAATGGTGTTAGGACAAGCATCTTGTTGATGAAACCAACTCCAAATATTGTCGATGTGTATCAGATGCTTATTGATGAAGAAGGCCAAAGGGGGCTTAACAATTCTAGTTCTATTACTGATGCTACTGCTGCTTTCAATGCTTTTAAAAGGCAAAACAATCAGTCTGGTGGTAGTTCACATGCCAATTCACAGTTTGGTCGATTCAATAATCAGAAGAGTGGGATTCAAAATGGCAATCAAGGCAACAGGCAATCTGGGAATCAAAATGGTCAGAAAGGGAAAGGAAATTATTTCTGTGAACATTGCAAGGTTGCTGGCCATTCAATGGATAGATGCTTCAAAATTCATGGTTATCCTCCTAACTTCAAGGGGGACAGGTCAAAGAAGTTTGCATCCAATGTGACTGTTGAGGGAGATAACCCAGATGCTGCTCACTCTCTGACCAAAGGTCAATATGATCAAATTCTGGCATTTTTGAGCAAACAAAGTACTGGTGATGATCCTAATGTGATTGCAGGTAATAAGTTTTGTTTTAGTGTGTTTGGTAGTGATTATAGTTGGGTAATAGATAGTGGTGCAACTCATCATATTTGCCCTACATTATCTATGTTTCAATCTTATAAAACATTTGATCTGCCCAGCTATATTACTGTGCCAAATGGACAACAGTCCAAGATATGTCATATAGGTTCTATTGCTTTACAAAATCAGATTGTGCTACATGATGTGCTACACGTGCCTGAATTTGCTTATAATTTATTATCTGTGAGAAAGTTTGTGCATGATTTAAAAGCTTATATGTTATTTACTCCTTCTCAATGTTTGATACATGACCCTTTAATGAACAAGCCACTTGTGCTTAGTGAGGTTTCAAAGGGACTATATCTTACATCTCTGAAAGACAAAGTTCATGGTCATGACAAAGCTGCTTCTACTTTTTCTGTCTTCTGTTTTCAATTCAGATAATGTTCATTGTAACAATGCTCGAGTTGTATCTTTAGAACTATGGCATTGTAGGCTTGGACATGTACCTTTTGATCAATTGTTTCATTTTCCTTTCTTGCAAAGTCTTGTAAAAACTGGTAAACACCATGTCTGTAAGGTCTGTCCTAAGGCCAGGCAGCAAAGGTGTTCTTTTCCTGATAGTTCAATAAAATCTATGGCTTATTTTGAATTGCTTCATGTTGATATATGGGGTCCTTATAAGGTACCTACTCACAATGGTTTTAAATATTTCTTAACTATTGTGGATGATTTCTCTAAGGCGACATGGACACATCTGATTGCATCTAAGAGCAATGCTTTTTCTTTACTAAAATCTTTTATTGCTTTTGTGTCTACCCAATTCAATGCTAAAGTCAAAATTGTTAGATCTGACAATGGCATGGAGTTTTGCAGCAGTGAAGCACAAGTTTTTTTATTCACAAAATGGACTGATACATCAGACCACTTGTGCTTATACTCCACAACATAATGGAGTAGTGGAAAGAAAGCATAAGCACTTGTTGGAAACTGCAAGAGCTCTCTTATTTCAGTCTAATCTTCCAATTCAGTATTGGGGAGAGTGTGTGTTAACTGCTACTTATTTGATCAATTGATTTCCTTTATTTCCTATTCAATTCAGGACACCATATCAGATTTTATTCGGTAAAGATCCAGACTATACATTGCTGAGACCTTTTGGTTGTTTATGCTTTGTCAGTACTAACAAATGCAACATGTCTAAATTTGATTCCAGAAGCATTCCTTGCATATTCATGGGATATCCTCATGGTACTAAAGGTTATAAGGTCATGGATTTACATTCTCATAAGAGTATTATTTCTAGAGATGTCAAATTTCATGAAATGCAATTTCCATTACACAAGATTGATTTTGATAGCAGCATTCCTTTACCTAATATCATGCCTAACAGTCCTGATTCTATATTCTTACCTGATAGTGAAATTATAAATGAGAACATCGAGATGGTCAATGATGTCAGTAATCACACAAACACTGAAGAATCATCAAGCAATCCATCATCCCATGACAGTTCATCCACAGGCACTTCTCAAATACAGATTCCAAGTGATGTAAGAAGGTCTTCAAGAATTCCAAGGCAACCACAACATTTGCAGGATTATATCTGTAACTTTGGTTCCAATTTTAAATTATTTCCTTTCATGTCTAGCTTTCAAGACTCATTTCTTCCTACTGCTGATTTTCAATTTATGTGCAATTCAGCTTCTGTACATGATTCATTGGATCTAGTCGAACCTAAAACCTTTACCAAAGCTTCTAAAAATCCAAAATGGACTGAAGCTATGGGTAAAGAGATTGATGCTTTACAATCTAACGAAACATGGATCTTAGTTGACCTTCCTGCAGGAAAGAAACCCATAGGATGCAAATGGGTCTACAAGATTAAGCTTAAAGCTGATGGGTCAATTGAAAGGTATAAAGCAAGGTTGGTGGCAAAAGGATACAATCAACAATATGGAATTGATTATGATGAGACTTTCTCACCAGTGGTAAGAATGTCAACAGTAAGGGTTATTTTATCTCTTGCTGTAAACAAAGGTTGGGACATTTTTCAATTGGATGTAAATAATGCATTTTTTCATGGTGATTTACATGAAGAGGTTTATATGATTATGCCTCAAGGGGTTCCTAACCCTACTAACAAAGTCTGTTTACTCAAGAAGTCATTATATGGATTGAAACAAGCTTCGAGGCAATGGTTCAACAAACTTTATTCTACCTTGATTGAGTTTCAGTTTATTCAGTCCAAGCATGATCCTTCTTTGTTTATATCTCATAAAAATGATCATCTAACTATTGTTGCAGTGTATGTAGATGACATAATTGTCACAGGTTCAGATTTATCTCAAGTGCAAGGACTCAAACAACACCTTCATGAGTTGTTCGGCATTAAGGACTTAGGAAAATTGAATTACTTTCTGGGTATTGAAGTAATTCAATCACATGGTTCTTTGGTGCTCAGTCAGAAGAAATTTTGCCAAGAGATAATCAAGGAGGCAAACATTGATGATCAGAAGCATTGTGTTACACCTTTGCCTTTAAATTTCAAGCTTTTACCTCCGGATTTAAATAATTTAATCCCTGATCCTACTACTTATAGAAGCTTGGTTGGAAAACTGAGTTACTTAACCAATACAAGACCAGATATATCCTTTTTTGTGCAGGTTCTAAGCCAATTTCTTCAGTCTCCTGATGCAACACATCAAGCTGCCTTGAGATATATCAAAGGCACTCCACAATATGGAATAAAGTTACAGAAAGGATCAAAGATCAAGCTACAAGCATTCTCTGATTCAGATTCGGCTTCATGCCCAATTTCGAGGAAATCAGTAACTGGCTATGTCATTCTTTATGGTGACAATCCCATAACTTGGAAATCAAAGAAGCAAGCCACTGTCTCTAGAAGTTCATCAGAAGCCGAATATAGAGCTATGAGTCAGGCTACAACTGAAGTCACATGGTTGGTCAACATTCTACAAGAGCTTGGGGAGTCTGATTTGAAGCCTGTCACCTTGAATTGTGATAACAAATCGGCAATTCAGATAGCTCGGAACCCAGTTTTCCATGAGCGTACGAAGCATATAGAGATAGATTGTCACTTCACCAGGGAGAAAGTGATGGAAGGACTGTTGCAGCTCACTTATCTTCCCACTCAGAACCAATTAGCCGATGTTCTGACCAAGATCTTGCCCGCTGCACACCACAAGACCCTCTTGAGCAAACTGGGGATGCATCTTCACGATCCACCACCAGTTTGAGGAGGGATGTTATTATATAAACCGGGTTCTTGTTTTATATTTAGCAAACCGGGTTTCATTATATGTGTATTAGTTAGACCACGTGCCTCTCACGTGATGTTCGTTTTGCCTATTTAAACGAATTCCCTCCTCTTCCTCTGTAACTGATTTCATTCATTTTGAAACCGATAAAAATTGAGAGTTTTGTTCAGCTTCAATGGCTTCCAGAGTGTTCTAAATTCGTCATTCTTGATTCTAATCTCCGAATCTGAAAAGAATGTATATCTACCCCAGTTTCACTACATTCACAAAATCATTATAGTCCTCGTCAAAGCAACAAATTTAATGGATCTAAATCATCAAAGCAATGGATCCTACCTTTAATCTACACATAGTAATATAGCATAATACATGACATAGCATAACCCGCCCATCCAAAAGCATTAACACAGTACACATGGTGTGTGTGTGTATCATAAAAATATCAATTAAGTTTCAACTACAAGTGGATTGACGTTGTTCCCAGCCAAGTAGATAGTGGACAATCTTTCTAGAACAACCATGCTTATCGATTCTGGCAGGGAGCCAGAAAGTTTGTTGTAAGATAGATCAATCTCCTCTGTCACATTCCACATCCAACCAGGAATACCCCCTTGAAATCCACATTCCGATATGGAGAAAGATATCAAGGAGGAGTTGGATGAATCTCCAATCGAATTTGGCAATTTTCCCGTGAAGTTGCAGTAAGACATGTCGACTACCTCGAGTGAACTTGTCCACTGCACCGCTGATGCTGAGAAGTCAGCATTCAACTCGGAGTTGTATCCCAGGTCGAGAACACGCAGCTTTGGCAAGCTGAGTAGGCCAGTCGCCAAGAAGTCCCCTTGTAGGCCACATTTCGCCAGTTTGAGAGATGTCAGCTTTGAGAGGTTTGCAATAGGAGACAGATCGGTGTTTATCAACACAAAAGAGAGATGGAGCTCTCTTAGATTAGTAAGGTTGGCGATGATAGTCTTGAAGTTTGGCATATCTAATGTCTCACCATCATGAATATGAGAGAGATCAAGGGCAGATAGGCTAGAGAGCCAGCCGATTTCTAGTGGAATTTGGCCAGAGAACCGGGAGCTGGAGAGATTTAGGTAAGTAAGGTCAGAAAGATGGCCAAAACCTGACGGGATCGGAGACATGAAGTTGTTCAAAGAGAGGTCGATGTAGCGCAGTCGGTGAAGACTAAACAAGGTGCTGTTGGAGGGGAAGCTTCCGTTGAGGAGGCTGTCGCTGAGGTGGAGCTCGGTCACGTGACCAGTTAAGGGGTCACACGTGACTCCATCCCATTGGCAGCAATCTCTATTTCCACTCTCCCATGAACCAGTCTTCCCACAATTCTCACCATAATAATTACAAGACCAACTGAGGATGGTGAAGGAGGCCTTGAATGAGAGCAAAGCATGGCGCTCATTGTCATGGCAAAGCGGCTGGACGGAGGAGGATCCAGCTGCATAACCAAGGGAAACGACTAAGGAAAGGGCGACGAGTATTACGTGGTGGATCGTCAAAGAGTACATGTTCATGGAATAGTACGTTTTTCACTAATTAAGACTGGGAGTGGTTTGAGTTTTTCAGAATTTTTGAAGTGACTATATATAATCAAAAGATTGGGAATTGCTTTGTGTTTTCTAATGGGATATTGTGCACAAAGTCTTTGGAATTATTTGCAGACTTCTCTGCAGGTGGATATCATGACAAATCTATGTACTACGTATTGAATTTTGTAAAGGGTTCATGTTCAGTTAATTGAAGACCAACGTCTTGTCAGCTTTCACCAATGAAAGCCGCTTGAAGGCCAACCTCTTGTCAGCTTTCACCAATTAAAGCCCCCGTGATACACCATCTTTGGAATGGTTCATTCTGCAGATTCCATACCCCGTCTTTGGAGTTGATTCCACCAAGCGGATCTTCTACAACCCTTCCTACACTACTAATTTTTTAAATATTTTTTTAATCTTAAAAATATATATATTTAAATTAACCTCTATCTTTATATATTTATAAAATTTAATTTTGAAAATTCATGTTTTAAAATTTTTAATAATTATATTTTCTAAAATGTTGCCTTTTTAATTTTAAAAAATTGTAAAACATGATTTTTCAAATTAAATGTTTATAAATATGTAAAAATAGATGATAGGAATATAAATATAATTTTTATAATTTTTTCAAAATGTTAAATATTTTTGTGATAAAGGAAGGGGAGTAGGAAAAGTGTTATAGCTAGGAGATCTTGGCAGTGATTCCACACATCCTAAACAGCAGATTAGGAATGTGTTTGCTGTAAACAGAAACAAATTAAGCCCTTGTCCCACTCCAGCGTAGTGATACTTCATGGGAGACGATTCTTCATAAAGGCAATCATATTTTGATAACTAAGCAGCACCGAGGAAGAAAAATCGAGGTAATCATGGGGAAGTAGATATTCCATTAGCAGTGCAAGTTTTATAAAGGCGGTTGGGTGTTTGCAAAAAATAGTCCTCATCTTCTACAAGTTTTATAAACCACACGAAGGTTCAAGCTGTAAAGCAATGAACAAAGATCACACATTCGATCGCTAGGAGATATGCTAAAATCATAAGCTCACAGCTTAATTTGTAAACAGCTTATCCTGTATACAGCTGCAGAACCAAGCTAGGGAAACGACTCAGGAAAGGGCAACGAGTATTACGTGTTGAATCATCAAAGAGTTCATGGAATTGTTTTTGATTAGTACTGTGTGAGGCACATATGGGAGTGGTTGGTGTTTTTATCAATTTCGCAAGTGACTACGGATACAAATAATCAAGCTTGGGAGTTTTTTTTTAATCAATTTCGTCACTGACTATCAATTTCGTAAGTGTTCCAATACAAGTGAAGTCTTTCTGCAGGTCAAGTATGAAGCATGTGAAGACTAATTAATTAAGAACAAGTTGCACCATTTAACTCATGAGTGTGTTTCCAGGAACAAACGGCAGGAAAAAAGAACAAGACTCAACACCAAGTTGCACCACTTTTATATCCATGAGCAGATGAAGACTCGCGGTATTCAAAGTCAAGTATGTGAAGACTAGACAAGTTGCGGATATTTTTACGAAGCCTCTGAAAGCTGAGACTTTCATCAATTTACAGTCTATGCTCGGAGTTGAAGAATTAAGATTTTAAATTTTCAGTTTCATGTATGCATTCAAGATGGAAGTTCACGACATGTAGCAATTCAAGCCTTGAGTTTTAAAGTAACAAGTTTCTAGTTTTAATCTATAGGAAGTTTATGTTAAGACAGCTTGTATTTTTTCAGTTGTAATAAGAGTAAAAAAAAATACATTTGAATAAGCATTTGAGTTTTTCTCCCTCCTCAAATCGCTTATTCCTATATTATTTCCTCGTCAAATTCTATCAGTAAATATGTATAAGAACTTGATCACATTCTTACCATGTAGAATCCTGATATAGCAAAAGTAATTCAACAAAAGATCCAGGGGCATAATCGTCATTTATATGGTAAACCCTAATCGCAAACTCTAACTCTC
The DNA here is from genome assembly GCA_037127255.1 of Persicaria tinctoria. Lineage (NCBI taxonomy): Eukaryota > Viridiplantae > Streptophyta > Magnoliopsida > Caryophyllales > Polygonaceae > Persicaria > Persicaria tinctoria. The sequence goes on along the minus strand of JBANSL010000013.1, from coordinate 6,846,361 downwards.
ATTATATATATGATCGATTACTAGGGTTAGAGAGGGCTTCTATTAGCCGACACATTCTGACTTGAGCGTCGGAGGCTGCTCTGGGGAGACAAGCCCCGCCCCGACCTCGTTCTTGGTTGATCTTGCAGGATTGCATCTCGCCGATCCTCCTCAAGATCTATGGTGCAGATTTTACCCATTACATTTGGCGCCGCCCGTGGGGAATCGATCAAAAATCACGATCTAGATTCCCAATCAAACAATCTGAAACCGACGATGAGGGCTACAGGGTTCCAAATTTCCAATCGAAGGTGGAGGGTTTGAAAAATCTCTATCTCTCCCCTCTCTCGCACCAGTTTGCATCGGACAATCCATAGGTTGTTCGTCAAATTCGCAACCCCATACACTCTTCGAGACCCTAACTTCTCCCCAGGATCCCTACTCTCACAATCAAGCCCAGCCATCCGCTTGCGACGATTGCCAGCCGCCTAAAACCCTAGCTTCCGCCGATGAACAGGGGTCCTCCCACCAATGCCCGTGCAATTCCACTCCGGAGAAATCCGAGAACAGCGATCTCGCCGACGTTAACGGGGAATATGCCGAGGCCGCTGATTTCTGGCATCACTGACACGCATAGCGGAACCGACAAGGACCAGTCAGCCGATGAGGAAGAGACCATCGACAGGAGGAGGAAGCGGCGGAACAAATGGGACCCGCCTTCCGAATCGGACAACAATGAGGGTGGTGGAGGTGATGGCACCGGCAGCGTTGGGGAAGGCCCGAGGATGCCGCTTCGACTTCCAGCGCCGCCGCTCTCCACAAACCCTACGATACGAGGAAGACGTTACACATTGCAAATTTGGATTAATTACCAATAATTAATCCGCCGCCGAGACATTACTTTGCAAAGCGGCCGAGACGTTACATTGCAAATTGGGGAAAATTACGAAATCAGCCCGGAGTTCTTGGAAATTGCAGCTCAGTCAATGCAATTAAGAAAATTGCGGAAAAGGCCCTAGCTTCCATAATATCTCACTTGGAAGAGCAACGCATCATGCCCGACCGGTCCATGTGAGACCTAAAAGCTAAGTTCTCTCTATTATTTCCTATTGTGATGGCAAGTTTGCTATTTAGTTAATCATATTGCATGGTTGATTGCATCGGTGACATATCGATTCTTGAAATGCTTATATGTGCATCTATATATAGAATGACATTATATCAGAACCATAAAAAACAATTGCAGAATCGCCACTCAAGGCCAAATGATCGCCACTCATGGCCACCGGATCGCCAATCAAGGCCAACAGATCGCCAATCAAGGCCAATAGAACGCCACTCAAGGCCAACGGATCGCCAATCAAGGCCAACAGATCGCCACTCAAGGCCAAATGATCGCCACTCATGGCCAACGAATCGCCACTCAAGGCCAAATGATCGCCACTCATGGCCAACGGATCGCCAATCAAGGCCAACAGATCGCCAATCAAGGCCAATAGAACGTCACTCAAGGCCAAATGATCGCCACTCATGGCCAACGAATCGCCACTCAAGGCCAAATGATCGCCACTCATGGCCACCGGATCGCCAATCAAGGCCAACAGATCGCCAATCAAGGCCAATAGAACGCCACTCAAGGCCAACGGATCGCCAATCAAGGCCAACAGATCGCCAATCAAGGCCAACAGATCGCCACTCAAGGCCAAATGATCGCCACTCATGGCCAACGAATCGCCACTCAAGGCCAAATGATCGCCACTCATGGCCAACGGATCGCCAATCAAGGCCAACAGATCGCCAATCAAGGCCAATAGAACGCCACTCAAGGCCAAATGATCGCCACTCATGGCCAACGAATCGCCACTCAAGGCCAAATGATCGCCACTCATGGCCAACGGATCGCCAATCAAGGCCAACAGATCGTCAATCAAGGCCAATAGAACGCCACTCATGGCCAACGAAAACGTCACTTAAGACCACCTAAAGCTAATTCTAAGCCATAACAACGCCGTTAAGGGCCAGCAAAACTCGAAATCAAGCAATAAGAATTTCATTTAAAGCGAAATGCTCAACCTCAATGAAAACAATCAGCTTGTCAATCATAAATAAAATTTAAGCAAGAATGTCATCAACTACATTATATCGTGTTGTTCGGTTGAGAATGCTAAAGCTTGCAGGATATAACGAAGACAAGGGGCAAGCATTACTCGTGTTATTCGTCTTCCCTCATCTCTAGATCGTGATAAGGAAACCTGAGGGGCAACTGATATAGCAAAAGTAATTCAACAAAAGATCCAGGGGCATAATCGTCATTTATATGGTAAACCCTAATCGCAAACCCTAACTCTCATTATATATATGATCGATTACTAGGGTTAGAGAGGGCTTCTATCAGCCGACACATTCTGAATTGAGCGTCGGAGGCTGCTCTGGGGAGACAAGCCCCGCCCCGACCTCGTTCTTGGTTGATCTTGCAGGATTGCATCTCGCCGATCCTCCTCAAGATCTATGGTGCATATTTTACCCATTACAAATCCCAAGAAACGATCACTGAGAAGCATCTGAACCTTCTCATAATGTGTAGGAATATATCCATGGAGATTACTTCCTGTGTCCTGTTAGATTGCCCCCACTCGTATCCAGTTGGGGTCAGCTTGTACGCGGTCAAAGAGCAGGAACCTGGAGTGAAGCTGCAGGTCAGAATGATGCATTTCTCGCCATCCCAATTGTTTGTTATTCTCTAGCTAAGACTCGGGCATGTGATGTGAAGCAACATATTTATCTTCATCGAATGATATATGAAGCATTAGAGCACTAGAGCGAGCAATTTGAGTAGCCTGCAATTTGAGTTCTTAGATCTGCAATGCAGATGAACTTCTTTAAAGTACAGTGTTCTTCATCATGATGTATGTATATAGGGGCGGATCTTGGGGGCCTAGGGGGTCACGTGCCCCTCCTCTCATTTTAGGAATTACGTAGGTGTATTATCCTCGTCGATAGCCTCATTTTGATATATAATACGCCTTAATCCGATATCTGAGTAAAAAGTTGTCAATGTTTAAAAAATTAAAGGTATATTAATAACTTTAATTTTGTTTCAATAAACTATAATGCTTTTATATTTTACTTAAATTAACATTCACATACTATAATTCATCTCGAAAGCTTCAAAATGAGAGGTTATACTAATCATTTCGACGATTAGATAAGAAGTTACGCAAGTTTAATTTTTTTATATTTGGTTATACATTATTATATGTTAGGAATGCAACAATTTATATATATTAACTAGGGTTGTTAATTGTTATTCGAGCCAAACAAGTCTAGTATTGTTTGACTATATTTAGCTCATTTAGAAACAAGTTAAGCTCGAGTCGAACCTATATTTGAATTTGAGCTCATACTCGAGTTGTTTAGTAAATGAACGAGTTTGAGATGAGTTTTTTTTCTTTCAAGTATCATGCAACTTTGCTTGCTTATGAAATAAAACTTAAAAGAAAATTTGTAAATTTCACTAAATTCGTGCTATATGAGTTTCAATCTAGCAGAGCCGAGCTTTAAATCGAGCATAAAAATGTGCTCATAATCAACTCATTTTGTAATTGATGCTTGAGCCGAGCTTTTATTGAGCAAAACTGGAGCCAAGGTCTAGATACTTTAGCTCATATAATAACCATAATCTTAACTTAATGTATATTATATTGTGTTTCCTATACTTATTTAGTTAATTTTTTTCGGATATTTCATTTATATATTTATATTTTTTTTTAGACGTGTAAAAAATGATAGCGTTTTATCATAAACCAATGACATTTTATCTTAAAATAACATCAAATATTTATTATCATATTAATATAATTCTTTATGTCAATTTAATCCAAAAATTATATCGCACATGTATCATTGTTCCCCCTACGAAATTTATCTGGCTCCGCCATTGTATGAATGTATGTATAGCCAGTTTCCTGCAAATTGATGCCAAAAGCAAATGAATCACAATTCACAACCAAATCATCAACAACGACATAATTCATGCATCGCTAACAAGGAAAACCATGATATTTACCTTTATGCCATCTGAATTCACGTATATATATTATTCACACGGAGATACAGATTTGTGGCTGAGATTGCTCTGACACGCCAATCTGTCTTGGATCCAAATGCTTGTTGCTCAGATGGACTGGTTGTGGTTACAATTAATTCATCACCATGTACATTGCTCGTTTTCGTAGTGACTACAGTCAGCTGACTGGATTTCTTTGCCTGCTTCTCAATCTCAGCAATCTGTTGTCTATGCTGAGATGGTGGATCGGAGCAATCTCAGCTCCAAGAATAATATCTCGAATCTCAGATTGTGTCAGTGCACATGTATTGACATTGTTCTTCTTGGCATAGTCCGAAAGTATGAGATCTCTCAGAGCAACCTCAACCTACACAAGGATAGGTTGGAAAATAATTTGTTAGTTCTGTTATCTGTTTCTATGGTAGTCCAGTCATTGCTGAGGAGCATCCATAACAGGCCAATCTATGAATTACCCGATGGTTCAATGACTTGTGATCGAGTTCAATCCGTACTTCTGGTGCATCTGGTGGCTGCATGGACAAAAAATATAAAAGGCGAATTTTGGGCAAGCTTGATCAAACTTAATTTGGCTGCATTGGTATATGATTTTAAGCACTTTAGGGTATGCACATACTTTTAAGGGCCCTTTGCTTTTGGTATTTAAGGATTTCCTTTTGAGGGCCGTGAGGAAACTTTTGAACCACCTAAAAATTATTAATTAGCCTGTGTAAGTTTAGGTTTCATGAAGGGTTTGGGGTATATCTTTGAAATGTAAATTACTGCTCGTTGTGTTCAATTTCTGGAACCATTGCAACTTCTATTGTATATGATTGTTTTCAATTTCGGGAACCATTGTAACCGAGAGCTTGGAAAAATTGGGAACCAGACTAAATTTATCGAAGAGTGACTGAACAACCACTACCGGAAAACTCTGTAAATTCCGACACTTTATTCTCGACGCTATTGATAGGCGTCGAAAATTACCGACGCTTGAAAGTGTTGAAAAAAAGGCCCAGCCTTTCTCGACGCGTCTATGTGTCGAGAATGGTACTCCGTAATATTTAATTAAAATATTAAAAACCCTAGCACTCACTCCTCACCGTCTCTCTCTGCTAGATCTAAGAATTCGCCGCCCTCGCTACGTCCATCTCTCTCTTCTCCCTCTTTCTCCTCAATTGCTAGATCCATCTCTCTCTTCTCCCCCTCTTTCTCCTCAAATGCTCGAAAAGGAGTTCTAATGGCGGTGAAGAAAAAAGATATTTGGTTTAAGAAGGATTTAGTTCTCGAAGAAGTCATGTGAGTCCGCCAACACGGCTTCGTTTTTAGTCTTCGAGGAAGAGCGATAGGAAGGTTAGGTTTTCCGGTGAAGAAAAGTATCAGTAAAAATTATAGGCGACAGGAAGGATTCGACTTCAGGCGGTGATGGAGACATATTGAAGGCGAAGCTTGGAGGCAGAGGTGCGGTTGAGGTGGTGAGCTTTGTGAGGGAGCAGCAAAATCCGAAGAGCTTGGGAGTTTGTGCAGCGATGGTGCAGCGATGAAAAAGGTGAAGAGAGAGTGAGGATCGACCACCAAGGAGAGGATCGATCAGTAAGATGTCGCCTTGTACGCGGACAAGCGCAGCTCCATCTACCGTGGATTTACTAGGTTTGGCCTTTTTTTGTTCGATCTTCTTCTCTTTTTTCATTCGATTAGTGATTTGGTTGTGTGAGCTCTGATTGCAGATGATGGTTGGTGAATTGAAGAATTTGATTCAATTGAGAAATAATTGCTGATATTGTTGATATGCGGCAGGGGAAATTTAATCAATTGCAATTGCGATTTTATTTATTTTCAGTGCTTCTGATCATTGTATAGTATGGCAACTGTGATTTTGATCTCTGGTAATCGGAACTTCAGGCATATAAATGGACTCTGGATGGTATGGATCTCATCTCTGGGATAAGAGCACTTTGGAGTTTGGAATGAAAATCAGAACAAGGACGGGAAACAAGGTTCCTTTTTATCCCTATTGAAGAGAGATTAATTTCCTTCTTGCTTTGGATTGTTTTGTTCCTTCTGAATTTATTGATATTAATTATTTGTGTGGTGTTGATTTCATGTCATTTTCGCTCATGATTTTTGGAATGAGCTGATTTTGATCGGTATATGAATCAGTTAGTTGCTTTGATTTCAAATCATTTTTTATATATTTCCTCAAACCTAGTCTCACTGATTTCAAATCATTTCTTTCTTCTTACAATTGCATTCGGTCGAAGAGTACAAAGATCATTTGATTATTTTTGAAGAAAGGTGGAGAGGAGTTTATAGGAAGTGAAATCCCAATCCGAACTAGAACGCCAATCACAATTCATACATGGAAAGTAAGAATTGGATCTAGATATTTTTAATTACTGTTTATGTGTAATGCTTGAAAAGATGTTGTTTTAATTTTTCCTTGTTACCTCTAAAATGTTCGTTTGACTCTGTCTCTCTTTGTGTTGTTGATTTGGAGCAGTTCAATCTCCAGACATACAAGAAGTATCTCCAATTACAAAGTTGAGCTTCATATATTTAGAGTAATAATGTTTGGATACTTCATATAAGTTACAAAGATGCCTTGAATGGATTGGTAAGTTGCGTCATATATTTACATATTACATCATAAGTTACTGTCAATTTGTTGTGTATTTGGAATTTTTACTTTACTATTATGAAATGCTAGCTAGATGTGTTCTTAAATTTTGCTGCAATGTCGATTCCTCGTAATTGTGAGGTAGATCTAAACGATGCACTATCATACATGATCTGATGATGATGTTATTGCAATTCGATTTCTATATGGGTCTTGATGTTAGATTTGTATGTGTAGGAACCAACCACTAGAGCATCGTTTATCTGTCAAATACTTTCACTTAATGAAGCAACAACAAAATTTGACAAATGGGACACTGCTGCACAAGAACAATCATAGTCTGGCTTCTATGTATTGCAGTTGTAGCTGCTGTCGTGTATGACATCTCAGACAAGGTATTTTTCACACTACATATTCTGATTTTGTGCAGCATCTTGGGCTTCGAAAAAGGCATTAAAAACGTCGCTAATTGCCCAATTTTCCTGTCGTGTATCTCAGGCTTCGAAATCGTCGATCACCGGCTTCACATCGCAGATCTCCGGGTTTCGAGAGAAATTGCCACTCTTCAGCTCTGCATCGCAGATCTCTTCCTCAATGTTCTCCCTCAATGTTCTCTTCAGCTTCCCATCTTCGATCCTCTTTCGATTCAAAGGTATTATTCTATCTTCCATCATACATATCATACATATTTCTTTGATTTACTCGTGTTTCTGTCTCCATTGTGACAGAGTTCCTATGAAAACCCTAGATTTTGAAATTCAAAGTTTCTTATTGAGAAATCATGATTTCTCCATCTCCATGAGGAACTATGACAAATAGTTAGGCTTACTTTTGCCAATAGCCTAATCGATCTGAGGATTCTGAGGGACTATTATTGTTGCCAAAGCCTGCTCTTTCTGTTGACCAAGGCTTAATCTTATTACTTATATAAACCTTTCAGATTGGACAAAGTGGATTAAATTTATGTCTTTTTGTGACTTATCATTACTTGTAAAATTTAGTCTGTAGTACTAGTAGGTAGCAATGTAACCAGACATGTTTATTATTTCAGAAATTTTTATCTCTCATGTTGGCATTCATGTTGCAAAAATTTATTGAAGAATTGTTAATAGTGATTTAAGCTTATTCTTATGCAGTGTCCCTTTTATTTGACAGGGTGGCAGTTCTAGGAGAATTTGTCATCCTTGATTAGTATGTGCTGACTTGATCATAAGTTGGTAACTGAATGAAATTTTATGGTGTGTGAGTCAGGTTTATTGTGGTAGTAAATGAATTATGCACCATTCTCTGGTGTGAATTATTGACATTATTATGTTTCCCTTGTTTTTCAGATGCAACGTTCTTCTTATGTGAGGTATTGACATCAGGTGCTCTAGCTTTGTCTTCGACAAAGGTAATGTTCACCATATTCATGAGAAATTCATTATTTTTATTTAAAAACTTGTTTGAATGGTCTTTGTTTGTGATGTTAGGTTCTGAATGAGGAAAATCAGAGACAAATTGTTGAATTCTGCAAACGTGAAGGCCTTGTTCTTTTGGCAGATGAGGCGGGTACAGAATTGAGCATTCGGTTTTTATTTACCAATTAACTCTCCGCATCACTGTTTTATACTCCTCATTACTTCAATTTTAGGAATGACTTGTTGGTCGTAACTGACCTTACAGTTCATATCAGTCGTGACAAAAACTGCTCTCAATTAGTCAATTTCAAAACCTGGAATATAGTTTTGTTCTCATTCAGTCTTCGGTCAATGGCATCATTACTTCTATGATTTCTTGAGTACTCTGTTGCACTTTCATCACACGAATGAATAGACGCATGTTGTGGCGATTTCTAATACAAGTTTGAACTTAAGGTAGCAGGTGTAAGAATTTGTGTTAATGTATTTTTTGTTAATTAAAGGATTTAAATTGATGTGTAATCAAAGAGGATGAATGAAGAAATATATGTTTATTTTTTTTGAAAAATAACAGGGTAATTTCGACGCTTTTGGGTGTCGAAATTGGCATTTTTTTTTGGAAAAATAACAAGGCAATTTCGACGCTTTAGAGTGTCGAAATTGGCATGTCATTTTCGACGCTCTATGTCGTCGAAAATGACGTGCCATTTCCGACGCCCTAGGACATCGAGATTGGTTGCGACAGAATTCTGCGTCAAAAATGGCACTTGTCATTCGTGAACCAAGAATTTTCGACGCTTTTAATTGAAATTTACGAAGCTTTAAAGCGTCGAAAATGGTCATAAAAAGTGTCGAAATTAACACTATTTTCCTGTAGTGAACTAGATGCTTTTTCCTGAAGGACAAATCTAAAGATTCCAATAGTATGGCGGAATCAATCACGGAAGACTGGGTTTTTGACAACAAGAATGGTGGAATTGTTGTCACAAAAGGCTGATATTCCTATCCATCACTACTCAGTAACAACTAAGAATTTTTATTTCCCAAAAGATGAAGTACAATCAAACTGATCCCACAAACAAGTGAAACAACCCATAACCAAATCCTTCGCCCTACTCACACAGAACCTTTCCATTCTGACTATTGAGGAGTATGCCGTGGTCAAAAAATATTACAAGAAGGAAGAGTAGCGCAGAATTGATGAGATGATCAAGGACCAGAAGCTTGCTGCAGCTCACAGGCGCTGGAAGGCTAAGGCGGAGAACGATATCAGGGCTAAACAAAGTGAGAAAAACAACTATGGGGAGTGGTACCTTGAATGATCTCAAGGTCTTGAGATCAGTCTTTCTCTGGCCTTTCTCTCAACCTTTTTCAAGGTCTTGACTCTGGTTCTTCTGTTTTTTAAAACTCTTCGTATCTCGGTATTTATCGGGTGTAATGGTGTCTCAAACAATTTCTGCTTCCTCCCTTGTTGAAAGACAAAAAGTGAAACAGCGGATAACAGTGATATTTGTATAGGTGAATGGGTCCAAGGATCTCGTTGTGATTTATCATCTATGTAACCTATATATATTCTAATAAGATGATCAGTGACACGCTCAAGAGAGAATTTATCCAATTTGACAGGGTATCTGAGCGTCTAAGTTTCACCAAAATTAACCCTAATTAATTTTTTCGATCCCTCCCCTACCGCCGCCGCCGACAACTCTCCCCTCCCTCCACTCTCCCTCCGCGCCACCATCTCTCTCCCTCTCTCACCATGGCTGATGCCCCCAAACCCAACCCTTTCCACTCTGCTCTTGTTGTTTCTAATGTCAAAAACTTTATCCCCATAAACCTTGATGCTGAAAAAGGCTTGTATCCGTCTTGGAAGGAGCTTTTTCGTGTTGCCGCCCGTGTACACAACATTCTGGACCACATTGATGCCTCATCCAGGCGAAAGCAAGGGCTGCTTCATCCAGGCGGGAAATCGCCTCATTGAGAGAATGGGGCAGGAACGTCCGACATAGTATTGGTTGAGTCTCTGTCTCCAGCACTTGAAACTCCACCCTTACTCGGTCCACCACTGGGGTAACTGTAGAAAGAATGGGCCCATCCGGTGGTTCGACATCAAAAAACTTGCCCGACTTCAAACCGGGATCAAGGTTACTCTCGAACCTTGAGCCATTTGCATATGATAGTTTTGTATCTTGTCTTTCTCCTGATTCGGGCTGGCTTGGTGGTTGGATTGTGCGTGGGCTGGTACCAAACGCGGATTGGGTGTGGCTTGGAGGTGGATTTGTGAGGATTCGGTGTTCTGATTCAGGGTAGCCTTGGAGGATAGTATTGTCTTCTTTTTGGTGGATTATATTCAGGGTAGCCTTGATTCTCGTCATGGCGATCACATTGGCCGGAATTCCATTGAGCATTGGAGAATCCGGGGGTTGCGCGTAGGGGTTGGAGGGTTCTGGCAGGAGGGAGCACGGTTCCTCTCTCTCTCTCGCTCTCCATGGATATTCTCATTTAAAAAAACTCTAATCACTTTATCCAAGCCTTAAAAGTTGGAATTTCCACTACCGCCATTCAAACCTCAATCATATAATCATCTATATTCTCAAGCTAGCTTAAATCCTAAGCCACTAGTCCTCTCCAACTAGGACAAGATATAATCAAATCTGACAGAACTCAACAATGTGCATTATTAGTGCATTCCTTGTGCTATTTGATCCTGAACAGCACCGGCGTATACATAGGAGTATGTATATCTATCCCAGTTTCACTACATTCACAAAGTCATTATAATAGGAAGAAATTTAATGGATCTAAATCATCAAAGCAATGAATCCTACCTTTAATCAACACATAGCATAACGTAGGACGTAGCCTAACCCAACCACCCAGAAGCATTAACACAGTACACATGGTGTGTGCGTGTGTGTATCAGAAAAATACCAAGTTTCAACTGCAAGTGGATTGACTAACACCACGCCATTGTTCAAGGGAAATTAGAAACCAAAAACAAATGCAATTACGCCAGTCAAGTCGGAGATAAAATTGAGAAAACCAAGAACAACTGACCAGATTGGAAGCAACAGAGGAGGGCTTGCGTTGTTACAAGTGGGAGAATTCAATTCAACATCTAGCAGGTATAACGCATCAATCTTCATAGACATTGATATATTGCATTACATATTATTGAAAGTAAAGTAAATAGGGGAAACATAATTGATGGAGGGATAAATTGACCCAAAACATCTCTATTTAGCGCCTCCTCATCAGATGCAGCATGATGAACACTTGTAGTTCGAGGATCAACCTGGATACCCAGAGATACTCCTTCTCCCACAAGATGAAGTATCCCCAAACTGACGAAACAAACATCCCAAACCCAAATCCCATCAAAGCAATCTCCCACACATCCAAACCTGAAGATTCATTGTTGTTTCCTTCATGTGCAACTGTATTCGGCACTTCAACTTGTTTTCCGCATTTCTTTGGCAAAGCTGCACCACACAAACCAGGATTCCCAAAATAGGAATCATTTGAGAATGTATCAAACTGTTTGCCCGTTGGAATTGGCCCAGCTAGATGATTCTCCGACACATTGAAGAATGCAAGAGAGTTTAGGTTTACCAACTCGTTGGGAATTTGGCCATCTAGCCTGTTGAAAGACAAGTCTAAAGATTCCAGCAAGTTCAATTTGCCCATGGATGGTGGGATGTGACCAGTGAAGTTGTTGTGAGCTAGGTTTAACCACCGGAGGGAGACAAGATCTCCAATCGCCTTGGGGATGGAACCTTCCAGCCTATTCCTTGAGGCGTCTATTAATACTAAGGTCTTCAAGATTTTATCAAGTCGACGATTGAATCCTTTAAACCATGCGTTCATTGATTCTTCAAAAAAAAAATTATGACCTTGACCATATCGAAAGACATAGGGATCCATGTATTGGCTCGTTGGGTCTTGGTCACGGTGATCTACCTCAATCATTGCCTTCATACTCATCAAAAACCCACCTGGTAGGCCACCGGTGAGATCATTATTTGAGATGTCGAGAATTCTCAGCATAGGAAATGAGCTCGTTGTATTTGAGCCCATTAGAGAACCCTGCAAATTATTCGAGCCCAGGATAAGCCCCTCGAGATTGGGAAGAACACCTAACCAGTGAGGGAAGGTACCGTTGAGATTGTTTTTACTAAGGTCAATAAACTGCAGGCTCGTACAATTACTCAAAGATTTTGGTATTGGCCCTTCCAGCCGGTTTCCATTCAACCTGAAACCCCTTAACATGATACAATCTTCAAAGATAGTGGAGGGTATTACACCTTCAAGTTGATTTTGGCTTAGATCTAGCACATGTGTATGCGAACTGATAAGGGACGCAAAACAGCCTGGAATCTTGCCAGTCAAATTGTTATGAGAAATGTCAACGGCGGCAAAATAAGTAAGATGGCATAAAAAAGAAGGAATCCCTCCACTAAACTGATTGTTTGAAGCAAAGAACGACCTAGAGATTGTATATCCCATGTTCTGCCCTTTCCATTGAAGATGCTCTAATCCACCGGTAAGGGAGTTATTAGAAATGTCCAATACTTCTAATGAAATTGTATTTCCCAGAAACCATTCAGGTATATGGCCATGGATGGCATTTTTAGAGAGGTCCAATATTTTAAGATTTTTCTGGTCTCCTAAGAAGATTGGAAATTGGTCAAGGTTGCAAGAGGAAAGATTTAGAATAACAAAGCTAGGCCATGAGGAAATGGATTCCCCACCTATGTCATCGATGAAGGAGATATTATTATGAGATAAAGAAAGCTCACTCAGATTCTGGAGGCTATGGAGCTTGCTGAGCAGGATGATTGCGCTCATGTTGTTCCCTCCAAGGGATAGACGATCAAGGCTGCGGAGCTCAAAGATAGCTTCTGGGATTTGTCCTCGGAGCTGGTTATTATCCGCCCAAAACCTATATAGTACTGAGGGAGCAGAGCTGTTAGTGATGGTGAAATGATCTATCCCCGTGAATAGGTTCTCCTCCAAGCTCAAGTACGTCAGTGATGGTAGAGTGAAAAGCCAGGCTGGTATGGTCCCGGTGATGCTGTTCCCACCCAAGTTGATAAATGACAATCTTCCAAGAATAGTCGTGCTTATCGTTTCTGGGAGGGTGCCAGAAAGTTTGTTACCATTTAGAAAAATCCACTCGGTTATGTTCCACATCCAACCAGGAATACTCCCATGAAATCCACAGTCCATTATGACGAATGATATCAAGGAGGAGTTGGATGAATCTCCAATCGAATCTGGCAATTTGCCCGTGAAGTTGCAACCAGACAAGTCGACTACCTCAAGCGGACTTGCCCACTTCACGATAGATGCCGAAAAGTCAGCATGCAGCTCGGAGTTGGATTCCAAGTTGAGAACACGCAGGCTTGGCAAGCTGAGAACGCTGGTCGCCAGGAATTCCCCTTGTAGGTTACACCGATCCAATTTGAGAGATGTCAGCTTAGAGAGGTTTGCAATCATAGGAGACAGATCAGTGTTGATCAACACGGAAGAGAGATGGAGCTCTCTTAGATCGGTAAGGTTGGCGATGATAGTCTTGAAGATGGACATCTTTAATTCATAATTATCAGAGAGATCAAGGGTAGTTAGGCTAGAGAGCCAGCCAATTTCTTGTGGAACTTGGCCAAAGAATCCCGAGTCAGCGAGATTCAGGTAAGTAAGGTCAGAAAGACGGCCGAAACCTGATGGTATCGGAGACCTGAAGTGGTTGTAAGAGAGGTCGATGTGGCGCAGGTGACGAAGACTAAACAAGGTGCTGTTGGTGGGGAAGCTTCCGTTGAGGAGGCTGTGGCTGAGGTGGAGCTCGGTCACGTGACCGGTTAAGGGATCGCACGTGACTCCGTCCCATTGGCAGCAATCTCTAATTCCACTCTTCCATGAAGGAATCCTTGCACAGTTGTCGTAGAAAAAATCACAATCGTCGGAACTGAGGATGGTGAAGGAGGTCTTGAATGAGAGCAACGCATGGCGCTCATCGGTATGGCATTGCGGCTGAACTGAGGAGGATCCAGCTGCAGAACCAACGGAAACGATTAAGGAGAGGGCAACGAGTATTACGTGTTGAATCATCAAAGAGCACATGGAATAGTTTTTTATTAGAACTGTGCGGGGCACATATGGGGTGGTTGGTGCTTTTTTTTTTTTATTTATCAACTTCGTATTTAAGTTACTATATATGGTTAACCCTAACCCTGGCGGATATATATATATATATAGTCAAGAATGGGTCTCCGTGATACATACGGCAGTAAAAAAGTCGTACGGAGTATGTGAAGACTTTCTGCAGGTCAAGTATATGAAGCCCTCGTCATACATACGGCAGTAAACAGGGGCGGCCTATGATATTTGGGGCCCGAGACAACGAAAAAAAAGTCTTTGGATAAAAAATATATTGATAATTTTTTTAAGAAATATTATCGAAAAACACAATTATTTTTTATTTATTTAACTATTATAAATTTCAGATTTTATTTTTATCAAGGAAAATTTACTAGAGTATGATTTTTAGATTCATCAATATACTTATTTACTACTCCCTCTGTTAATTAAAACTTGATGTTTTACTATTTACGTACGCTTTTTTAGGTGTTAAAAACTATATAAAATATTAACTTTTTAAACAATTTCATACTTATTACTATTAATTAAGTTTGAATTTATAAAACCAAATTTAAAAAAAAAGTCAATATTTTATATAGTTTTTATCATTCTAAAAAAGCGTGCATGAATAGTAAATGACATGCTTTAATTAATAGATGGACTATTATTTTTTTTTTTCCTTACAAGTCATAATAAAAAAAACATGAATTTTTTGGTGAGAAATAAAAGTAAAAAAATATTTTTTTTAAATTCTATTTTTTTCCCATGAATATAAAACAGTATGGTTAAACACTTTAAAACATATTATTACTTTGCAAATTTATCCAAATAAAATACTATAATCACTTAAATAAATTCATTAAAGTAACATAGGTTGTTACTTAAAAACTACCCGTTTTTGCATTTATAACAAAAATTGAAAGACAGACACCTTCTTCACTTTTTATCGTTGACTCAGCTGGAAATACTGAAAGTCACATCACAAATGAGTTTTTTTTACGTATAAACTTTCGTAAATATTTTATTACCTATAAATATAATAATACACAATACTTTAATTATATATATAACATAATTTTTTCCGGGGCTCTACTCGGTAGGAAGCCCTAGGCGACCGCCTCTTGGGCCTACCCCTAGGGCCGGCTCTAGCAGTAAAAAAAGAAGAAGATTCAACACCAAAGTTGCACCCCTTTATCCGTAAGCATGCCTGCCCACGGGACTGACCCCTCGAGTCGACAGGTCGGATCCATCGGGCCACGAGTCGGGAAAAGGAAACCCGAACTCAAAGCAGTGGGATAGGCGAGTCGACAGATACATGTGACCCATCGAGTCACGGGTCGACTCACCGACCTGTCGGGTCACGCAATTTAAAAAAATGAAATGCTTTGAAATAATATATTTGTTGATGTCGGGAAAAAAGGGGGAGAAGGGCTTGCACAGTTTCCGATTACCTACGTATCCTTTCGGGGAAAATGAATCAAAGCTCGTGTAGTTCTTTTACCTATTTGAATCTATGCTTACCTTCGCGTGCCTTGACTGTCACCTGAGCTTCTAATCGATGAAGTGTTGTCGTCGAACCCTTCATCCGGGTCTGATTCTGTGGATAGGTGGTTCCTTTGCGTTCTTTCATTTGCCCGCTTCCAATCATTTCGGTCGTTAAGATCTGTCCGCTTTGACTGAAAAGTTGCTTAACCGCAATGGTCGAGCATGATGCTCCAAGGATCTGACTGGCAATTAACTGCAGAGTAGGGTACCGCGCAATCTTTCTAGATAGTTGCACCATTCCAGAACGTCAAAATCGTTTGCCTCAATATCAACAAAGTCAAAGTTAGTGGATAAGTATTCGTCGATCTCTGAGTGGAAAGTCGACGAGGTCATTGGTCTCTTTTTGCCAAAATTATCTCTAACAAGAGCCTTCATTTGGGCAATAATGCTAGTGCACGACAAGGTTAAGGGAGGAGGGGGCAGTTGAGATGGGTGAGTATCTCTAGCTTAAACATCGTATAACTGTTGAAGTAATTCTCTAACTCTAGAAATTGTAAGATATACATTGCAAGCGGGATCAGATTCAATCCTTAACTATAATAGTTTTCTAAAAAAAATTTAAGACCGATGAGCTTAATTCTAGGGTCAAAAACCGTTGTAACAAGGAAAATATCAGGAATGTTTGTGTAGTAAGCTAACCATTTCGCGCCCTCATCTCCATCACAGCTTGGGAGATTGATGGTATCTGCAACCCATCGTTTAGGGCTATTGTAATGTTCATTGCGGTAAAAGAAAATAAATGTGAGGTAGATATGTAAACATGACTAAAAGTTTTGGTAGCGTCATAAAAAAAACTTTTAAAAACCTCTATGATATCTCTCGTCGTGACAAATCTCACCAAAAACTCTTTCGGTATATTGGGCAGCGACAACGGATAGATGATCTCCGTATAAATACAACTTGTGAATCATTATGTAAGTGTAGTTCCACCGAGTAAATACATTCCTAGGAAATTTATTTGGTCTCACATTGTTCCGTTTATTGAAGGCCTAGCTTCCACTTTGAATGTTTTTTTTTGTTGCCTTTTTTTCAAATTTATTATTTTATAATGTATTAAAGTCGATAGAGAAAGTAATTAATAATTACGAAAAATAAATTTGATTTTCTCTAATAAGTTGAAAATTTGATTTTATAATGTATTAAAGTCTATAGTTAGGTTAAACTAAAAATACATTGTATTTTATATAGTTAATAAGTTAGGTCAAATTACATAAGAGGAAAAATAACTTACAACCGAACAACATTCTCAAAGCGGAAACAAGTAAACATTCTCAAAGCCGTTGCAAAAATAAAATAAAAAAATATACCGTCCCGGCAGGTCGATGATCCAGAGTTCAAAATCCCTCGACTCTAACCCAAACCCATAACCTGACCAACCCATAACCAGTCTTAATATCCAGACTCTCCGAGTCCTTGATCCGTACGACCCATCGGTCATGAGTTAACCCATGACCCGTGGCTAGGTGGCCCAGGTGTGTAGGCACTAATTAAAATTGGGAGTGGTTTGTGTTCGAGTTTTCTATGCGTACCCCGCGGCGTATTATTGAAATTTCTATTTGTTTCAAGTGCGCCTTCACGTACCTTTCACCAATTAAGAATTTAAGACCACGTGATACATAAGTCTATATATGGCATAGTGCATACGTCTTTGGATTTTGTAGGTCGATATCGCAAGTCTATGTAACGTGGTGTTTGGGGTATAGTAATGGTGATAAATAAAATAAAATGTATCCTGACTCGAAAAACGACATTACAACCAAATTGTCTAGGCCTTTCCTTGAATTGGTAAATTAATAAAGAGCAGCCATCCGAGGTACGAAACAGAGACCTATGGGTACCACCCATAAGTCATTTCCGATGAGCCATTCCGAAATTGTTTCTAGGCCTTTCCAATCAAAACGACATTACAAACCAACTCCAAACGTACACTTCAGCCAGCTTCTCGGTTTTCTAACCTTGGAACCCCCTCCCCCCCCCCCCCCCCAATACACACACACAGAAGTTGGAGGGGGCCATGTCAGACTCAACATGGAAAAAGCTTGCTGATGCACAACCTCAGTCAGAGGTTTAGTAAGAACCTCAGCCAACTGGGTATGTGATAGTGTGAAGTGCAGATAAATGAGACCATCATTGAGCTTCTCCCGGACAAAATGACAATCTAGCTAATTCCACGTGCTTTATGCGCTCATCAAATGCAGGGTTTCTATCAATATACATGGCGGCCTGATTATCATAGTGGAGTGCAATTGGAGTAACAGAAGGAACCTAAAGCTCATGAAGAAGACGAGAGAGCCAAGTGGGTTCAGCAACCACTCGACGCATTTATCTATACTTAGCTTCAGCAAAGGAGAATGCAATTGTATGTTGTTTAGTTGATTTACAACATATATATTGGATTGTTTATCAGAAGCACAAAGTAGCCACTGACATATGTTATACATCAGATTAGGAGTGTCTTTGCTGTAAACAGAAACATAGCCATTGTCCCGCTCCAGTGTAGTGATACTTCGTGGGAGATGATTCTTCATAAAGGCAATCATGTTTAAATGGAGTACTATATAAACATGTGTGTAGCCATTATTAAATGGAAATCAGAAATCAAACAAATGCAATATATTACGCAAGTTCAATATAAGAGTACGACTAATCTCACCATAAAAATTCAGAAAACCAACAAATTGACAAGATTGGAAGCTACAGAGGAGGGTTTGGAGTTGTTGCAAGTGGGAGAATTCAATTCAACCTCTAGCAGGTAAAACGCATCCATCTTCACATATATTGATATATTGATTCTTCATTGTACATTGAAACTATATATCATAGTGAGCATGACTTATTCTTTACATTATACATAACATATTACAACAAGTAAAGTAAATAGTGGAAACTTAACTCATGGAAGGATAAATTGATCGGATACACCTTTATTTAGTGCCTCCTCATCACGTGCAGCATGATGAACACTTGTACTTTGAGCATCAACCTGCATACCCAGCGATAATTCTTCTCCCACAAGATGAAGTATCCCCAAACTGACGCAACAAACATCCCAAATCCAAATCCCATCAAAGCAATCTCCCAAACATCCAAACCTGAAGATTCATTGTTGTTTCCTTCATGTGCAATTGTATTCGGGACTACAACCCGTTTTCCGCACTTGTTTGACAATGGTGCACCACACAACCTAGGATTCCCAAGATAGGAATCGTTTGAGAATGTATCAAACTGTTTGCCTATTGGAATTGGCCCAACTAGATGATTCTCCGAGACATTGAAGAATTCAAGAGAGTTTAGATTTACCAACTCATTGGGAATTCTGCTGTCTAGTCCATTGAAAGACATGTCTAAAGATTCCAACAAGATCAGTTTGCCCAGGGACGATGGGATGTGACCAGTGAAGTTGTTGTGAGCTAGGTTTAACCACCGGAGGAAGACAAGATCTCCAATCACCTCGGGGATGAACCCTTCCAACCTATTCCTTGAAGCGTCTATTAATACTAAGGTCGTCAAGATTTTATCAAGTCGATGATTGAATCCTTTGAACCATGTGTTCATTGAATCTTCGTAACTATAAATATCATTACCGTCACCATACATACCCCCGCCACCCATGTAATCAATCGCTCGGTCTTGGTCACCATGATCGACCTCAATCATTGCCTTCATACTCGTCAAAAACCCACTTGGTAGGCAACCGGCGAGTTCATTATTTGAGATGTCGAGAATTCTCAGCATAGGAAATGAGCTCGTCGTGTTTGAGCTCATTAGAGAACCCTGCAAATTGTTCGAGCCCAAGATAAGCACCTCAAGACTAGGAAGAACACCTAACCAATGAGGGAAGGTACCGTTGAGGTTGTTGTCACTAAGATCAATAAACTGCAGATACATGCAGTTTCTCAAAGATTTTGGTATTGGCCCTTCCAGCCGATTGCCATTCAACAGGAAATCACTCAGCTTGGTACAATCTTCAAATATAGTGGATGGGATTACACCTTCAAGTTGGTTTTGGCTTAGATCTAGCACACTTGTTTGCGAACTGATAAGGGATGCAAAGCATCCTGGAATGTTGCCGGTCAAGTTGTTCTGGGAAATGTCAACTACGTCAAAATAAGTAAGATGACATGAAGAAGGAATCTCTCCACTAAACTGGTTGTTTAAAGCAAAGAAGAAACCAACACTGAAAGATCTCTTCTCCTGCCCTTTCCATTGAAGATGCTCCAATCCTCCGGTTAGGAAATTGTGAGAAAGGTCCAAGACCGATACAAAAATCATTTTTATACCCGAAACCCATTCAGGTATGTGGCCATGGATGGAATTTTTAGAGAGGTCCAATAATTCAAGATTTTTTTGGCCTCTTAAGAAGATCGGAAATTGGTCAAGGTTGCAGGAGGAAAGTTGTAGACTTGAAAAACTAGGCCATGAGGAAATGGATTCTGCACCTATGTCGTCGATGAAGGAGATATTATTATGAGATAAAGAGAGCTCACTCAGATTCTGGAGGCCATGGAGCTTGCTTAGCGGGATGGCTACATTCAACTTGTTCCCTCCAAGGTATAGATATTGGAGGTTGCGGAGTTCAAAGATGGCTTCTGGGATTTTTCCTCGGAACTGGTTATAGCTTGCCGAAAATGAAGATAGTACTGAAGGAGCAGAGCTATTAGTGATGACGAATTTATCGATCCTCGTGAATAGGTTCTCCTCCAAGCTCAATTCCTTTAGTGATGGCAAAGTGAAAAGCCAAGCTGGTATGGTCCCGCTGATGCTGTTCTGATCAAAGATGATTGTTGACAATCTTGCTAGAACAACCGTGCTCATTGTTCCTGGTAGGGAGCCAGAAAGTTTGTTGAAACCAAGATCAATCCCCTCTGTCACGTTCCACATCCAACTAGGAATACCCCCATGAAATCCACATCCCCGTATGGAGAATGATACCAAGGAGGAGTTGGATGAATCTCCAATCGAATCTGGCAATTTTCCCGTGAAGTTGCAGTGAGACAAGTCGACTACCTTGAGTGGACTTGTCAAAAGCACCGTAGATGCCGAGAAGTCAGCATGCAACCCAAAGTTGTCTCCCACATCGAGAACACGTAACTTTGGCAGGCTGAGAATGCCGGTCGCCAAGAACTCCCCTTGTAGGCCGCAACTCTCCAATTTGAGAGATGTCAGCTTTGAGAGGTTTGCAATCATAGGAGACAGATCGGTGTTGATCGACACAAAAGTGAGATGGAGCTCTCTTAGATCGGTAAGGTTGGCGATGGCAGTCTTGAAGTTGGGCATCTCTAAGTCGTATATAACCCCATGTCCCTCAGCATTACCCATATTATAAGAGAGATCAAGGGTAGTTAGGCTAGAGAGCCAGCCGATATCCGGTGGAACTCGGCCATAGAACCTTGAGTTGGAGAGATTCAAGAAAGTAAGGTCAGAAAGACGACCAAAACCTGATGGTATCAGTGACCAGAAGTTGTTGGAAGAGAGGTCGATGTGGCGTAGTCGGCGAAGAATAAACAAGGTGCTATTGGAGGGAAAGCTTCCGTTGAGGAAGTTGTGGCTGAGGTGGAGCTCGGTCACGTGACCAGTTAAGGGGTCACACGTGACTCCGTCCCATTGGCAGCAATCTCTAATTCCACTCTTCCATGAACGAGTCCTTGCACCATGGTAATCAGTTACACAATTGCCGAAAAAATCACAGTAGGAATTGAGGATGGTGAAGGAGGCCTTGAATGATAGCAAAGCATGGCGCTCATCGTCATGGCAAAGTGGCGGGACGGAGGAGGATCCAGCTGCAGAACCAATGGAAACGACTAAGGAAAGGGCAACGAGTATTAGGTGTTGAATCACCAAAGAGTACATGCTCTAATTAAGATTGGGAGTGATTGTAGTTTGTGTTTTTATCAATGTCGTAAGTGATCGACTATGAATCATCCCCTGACGCCGACGGATATATATTGTCAAGATTGAATTGGGAATTTGGGAGTGGGTTATACTATTGAAATTTTTAATTAATTGTTTTAAGTGCGCCTTCACCTTTCACCAATTAAGATTGGGAGAGGTTGGTGTTTTCATAAGTGGGCATTGTGCATAAGTCTTTGGAATTGTTTGTAGACTTCCCTGCAGATCGATATCATGACAAATCATAGTGGATTTGACTAATTTGAATGAATGGAAACTAAATACACCATAAATCAAGGTTTGGAAATCACCATATATAGTCAGATCCATATACTTTTCAAGATGGACACAGCCTTTCTTCTCTTCTCTTTTTGTCCGTGTGGCCACTTCGTGCCTTCTTCCCCATTTGTTCCTACTCACAGCAACAAACCCACCAAGAAATCAGCAAAAAATCCAAGCACACAAATTAAACTAGCGATTGGAAACAAGAAACAAGAAGCAACCACGAGACAGAAATAGAATACCTAGCTTCTTGATCTTATAATTCATTTAATCTTATTGCTGAAGATCTCTCCATATACAAAGTTGGATTTAACTGCATGCAATTTAAGGAGCAGGAGCAGATGTCAAAACATGAGACAGAAATAGAATACCTTCATGTTCTTATTCATATATAGGCTGTGTAAGAAGAGGTTTTGATCCAGGGAACCAATATATGGCCAAAAGCATAAACTAAATACACCGTAAATCAAGTCCAATCATCACACCCGTTGGAGAAGGATAGATTGACATGTTATCTGTTGTATACCGTACGTTCAATATTATGAGAAGGATAGATTGACATGTTATCTTCTGCACATCAATCCACTAACTAATTAGGTAGGTTTATAATTTTTGTTTTCACAAGAGGCAGAGGCTTGTGGTCGTAGAACCAAGTGTACACGGTAGAATCTTCTTCCTCATCCGATTCCAGCTGAATTGGCTCCAAGGGATCCACATCTAAAACATTGTCAGCATACTCCATTGGAGTTTCTTCATCATCAAAAGGTGGAAATCGCATTCTTTTTGGACGCCATATCTCCATGATCTCTGTACACATAATAATACAAATTATCAAGCATGGAAAATAAAACTTCCAAGTAATCAAAAAAGACACATCTGAATTCTGAATTGAAGGGTGTGCCAAAAGGATGAAAGAGCATGATAAACATAATTCCATTTGAGGGGGGGAACAGCCAACCCTGAGCCTAGTGTAATGTCTATCCACACTCCATATTGAATATTCATCAAACTTGAATATCAAATTTTCATCCAACCTCTAACTGAAGATACATCCACTACTAGTCCTATGTATAACTTGTATCTTTTGAGTTGGAATAGGTATGAAAACACAATTGAATAAGCATTTGAGCTTCTCTTCCTCTTCAAATAGCCAGCTCTTATATTATTTCCTCATCAAATTCTATCTCCACAAGCGCATAGCAAAGAAAGTCTTTAATTTAACAAACCTCTAAATCTTCAAGAGTTAACCGCCTATTTTGCGATTGTGCTTCTTCAGTGCATACTCCGCCCATACATGTTGTGAATCAAAGAACTCACTCTCCCATGGCCATGGCTATACACAAAGAGCAATAAATGTCAAGAAAAACAACAACGAAATAACAAATTTTTAAAAATAAATAAATTAGAACCCCAAATAAATTAAGCTTAAACATACTAAGATTTGGGATCAGCTGGTCTTCTTCATGACTCATAACACTCCTGTAGTGGGTTACTGGGTTACACCAAGTACCTATTAATGCAGTATTCAATTTTTTGGCAATCTTCGCGAAAGTTGTAACCTGATGACATAAGAATCTGCCTTGAAAGGTTCTCAAAAACCTTCATATGCTCGTCAGTCGTCATCCACTCTGAGTCTCTGACTATGAGGAAGGCAATTGCAGTCCGCTCTTTTGTTTGTTCATTCTGCAGATTCCACACCCCGTCTTTGGAGTTGATTCAACACATGCTCAACAGCAGATTAGGATTGTCCCACTCCAAAGTAGGGATACTTCGTGGGGACCACTCAAGGGAATATATTTTTTACAATTTAAATGGAGTACTATATAGACATGTGTGCATCCATATATTGTTCAATGGAAATTGGAAACTAAACAAATGCAATATATTACGCAAGACAAAGATAAGAGTAAAACTAAATCTCGCCATAAAAATTGAGAAAACCACGAGCAAACTGACCAGATTGAAAGCAACAGAGGAGGGTTTGGGTTTGTTACAAGTGGGAGAATTCAATTCAACATCTAGCGGGTAAAACGCATCAATCTTCACCGACATTGATATATTGGTTCTTCATTATGCATTGAAACTATATATCATAGTGAACATGACTTATTCTTTATATTATAACATTACATAGTACTGCAAGTAAAGTAGATAGAGGAAACTTAAGTACTGATGGAAGGATAAATTGACCCGATACACCTTTATTTAGCGCCTCCTCATCAGGTGCAGCATGATGAACACTTGTACTTCGAGCATCAACCTGCGTACCCAGTGATAATTCTTCTCCCACAAGATGAAGTATCCCCAAACTGACGAAACAAACATCCCAAACCCAAATCCCATCAAAGCAATCTCCCACACATCCAAACTTGAAGATTCACCATTGTTTCCTTCAGCAGATGTTGTATTCGACACTTCAACTTGTTTTCCGCACTTTTTTGTCAAAGGTGCACCACACATCCCAGGATTCCCAAGATAGGAATCGTTTGAGAATGTATCAAACTGTTGGCCTATTGGAATTGGACCAACTAGATGATTCTCCGAGACATTGAAGAATTCAAGAAAGTTTAGATTTACCAACTCGTTGGGAATTTTGCCGTCTAATCCGTTGAAAGACATGTCTAAAGATTCCAACACGTTCATTTTGCCCATGGATGGAGGGATGTGACCAGTGAAGTTGTTGTGAGCTAGGTTTAACCACCGAAGGGAGACAAGATCTCCAATCGCCTTGGGGATGGAACCTTCCAGCCTATTCCTTGAGGCATCTATGAATACTACGACTTTATCAAGTTGACGATTGAATCCTTTGAACCATGGGTTCACAGAATATTCATAAATATGAACATTATTACCATCACCATATGAAAAAATAAAGGAATCAATGTATGAAGACACTGGGTCTTGATCTACCCTGATCATTGCCTTCATACTCATCAAAAAACCACTTGGTAGAATACCAGTGAGATGATTACTTGAGATATCAAGCATTTTCAGCTTCATAAATGAGCTCGTTGTACTTGAGCTCATTAGATAACCCTGTAAATTGTTCGAGCCCAAGATAAGCCCCTCAAGATTTGGAAGAACTGCTAACCAATGAGGGAAGGTACCGTTGAGGTTGTTGTTACTCAGATCAATAAACTTCATATGCTTGCACTTACTCAAAGATTTTGGTATTGGCCCTTCTAGTCGGTTGCCATTCAACTGGAAACCCCTCAACATGGTACATTCTTCAAAAATAGTAGAGGGGATTACACCTAGAAGTTGATTTTGGCTTAGATTTAGTATAGTTGTGTTCGAACTGATAAGGGATGCAAAGCAGCCGGGAATGTTGCCAGTCAAATTGTTCTGAGAAATGTCAACTACGTCGTAATAACCAAGATTACATAAAGAAGAAGGAATCTTTTCGCTAAACTGGTTGTTAGAAGCAACGAAAAAGTGGATTTCTCCATCCCATTGCCCTTTCCATTGAAGATGCTCCAATCCACCGGTTAGGAAGTTATGAGAAAGGTCCAAGACATGTAACGAAATCGTATTTCTACCCAGGAACCATTCAGGTATGTGGCCATGGATGGCATTTTTAGAGAGATCCAATAGTTCAAGATTTTCCTGGTCTCTTAAGAAGATTGGGAATTGGTCAAGGTTGCAGGAGGAAAGACCTAGACTCGAAAAACTAGGCCATGAGGAAACGGATTCCAGTACACCTATGTCATTGATGAATGAGATATTGTTATGAGATAAAGAGAGCTCACTCAGATTTTGGAGGCCATGGAGCTTGCTGAGCGGGATGGTTGCGCTCAAGTTGTTCCCTTCAAAGTATAGCGATTGGAGGTTGCGAAGCTCAAAGATGGCTTCTGGGATTTGTCCTCGGAGCTGGTTATTTTTTGCAAGAAACACAGATAGTACTGAGGGAATAGAGTTGTTAGTGATGGCATATTGATCTATCCCCGTGAATAGGTTGTCATTCAACAATAACAGCTGCAATGATGGCAGAGTGAAAACCCAGGCTGGTATGACCCCAGTGATGCTATTCCCATCCAAGGAGATAGTTGACAATCTTTCTAGAACAACCGTGCTTATCGTTCCTGGCAGGGTGCCAGAAAGTTTGTTGCCACTAAGATCAATATCCTCTGTCACGTTCCACATCCAACCAGGAATACCTCCATGAAATCCACATACCCCTATGGAGAATGATGTCAAGGAGTAGTTGGATGAATCTCCAATCGAATCTGGCAATTCGCCCGTGAAGTTGCAGAATGTGAAGTCGACTACCTCGAGTGGACTTGTCCACTTCACGGCAGATGTCGAGAAGTCAGCATACAACCCGAAGTTGGATCCCAGGTTGAGAACACGCAGCTTTGGCATGTTGAGAATGTCGGTCGCCAGGAAGTCCCCTTGTAGCTCACAATGCCCCAGGTCGAGATATGTCAGCTTTGAGAGGTTTGCTATCATAGGAGGCAGATCGGCATTGATCCACACACCAGAGAAATAAAGCTCTCTTAGATTGGTAAGGTTGGCGATGGTAGTTTTGAAGTTGGGCATCTTTAATCCATTAGAAGAGAGATCAAGGGTAGTTAGGCTAGAGAGCCAGCCAATTTCCGGTGGAACTTGGCCACTGAACGATGATTCAGAGAGATTCAAGTAAGTAAGGTCAGAAAGACGGTCGAAACCTGACGGGATCGGAGACATGAAGCTGTTGAAGGAGAGGTCGATGTGACGCAGTCGGTGAAGACTAAACAAGGTGCTGTTGGAGGGAAAGCTTCCGTTGAGGAGGCTGTCACTGAGGTGGAGCTCGGTCACGTGACCAGTTAAGGGGTCACATGTGACTCCGTCCCATTGGCAGCAATCTCTAATTCCACTCTCCCATGAACGAGTCTTTGCACAATTGTCACCAAAATCACAGGGGAAATTGAGGATGGTGAAAGAGGCCTTGAATGAGAGCAAAGCACGGCGCTCATCGTCATGGCAAAGCGGCTGGACGGAGGAGGATCCAGCTGCAGAACCAAGGGAAACGACTAAGGAAAGGGCAACGAGTATTACGTGGTGGATCGGCAAAGAGTACATGTTCATGGAATAGTACGTTTTTCACTAGTTATGACTGGGAATGGTTTGAGTTTTTCAGAATTTCTTAAGTGACTATATATAATCCATAGATTGGGATTTGGTTTGAGTTTTGTAATGAAATTTCTAATGGGATATTGTGCGCAAAGTTTTTGGAATTATTTGCAGAGAGTAATGACAAACGCTCCTAAACACACTATGGTTGCGTAAAATCTAGACTCTCCGTCCTGAAAGCTGAGTAGGATTTCAGTGAAGGCAATCAAGTACAATAATGGAAGACCAATATATATATAGGATCCTACCTCCATCAAAAGGCCGAGTAGCTAAGACCGGTGAATATACATATCGGAGACACGCTCATACTGCAAAAGCACATATAAAAATAGAGTGAGCTAGCAGCTTGCAAGTCTAAAATACAAACAGGCAACGTAAAGCTTACCCAATTAGGCTAGGACCGAAGAACCTACATAGGATAGGAGAAGTACGTGATAGGGAACCTTACATGAGATAGTGTTGATATGATGCAAGAAAAAAAGAAGCTATAAGATGAAATGCGAACATAAAGGACCTTATTAGGCAGCAGTGACAAACAAACCAAGGTAGGAGGATGAGGTTTCCCAGTGCGCCTAAGTATGCTATATGTATGTATGGGCTAAGACCACTCGTTATAGCTGATTTGCTTACCGTCACAGATCCACTGGACCAGTACTCACTGTGAACAAGTGAACGACATCACCAAGACACCAACATATATGGCGATAAAGGGCAGAGATTTCGTTAAACAGGAGTACTCATTCTCCATCATTCTTGATCTCTTCTTGTCGCGCAGAGTGAAAAGCTTGGTAATCAAGCTGACGCAAACAGAAATCTCAGAGAGATCGAAGGAAGAAAATGATGCGATGAACTGGAGCCCTTTCAGGTTTTCTCCTTTCTCATTGAATATGTAAAACTGAAAAACTGAATTACAAGTTGATCTGATGCCATGTATATACAACAAACTTGTCTAGGCCTTTCCAATCAAAACGACATTACAACCATCATTTTGCCTAACTGACTCCAAATACTTCAAACAATTTGTATGCCAAATCAAGTCCAATCATCACACCCGTCGGAGAAGGATAGATTGACATAACATTCTTTAATGAGATAGTCTTTGATGTTATCAATATCAACACCTGAAGTAACTTTCCTAATATATATATATTAATTATCAATTTTGTGGTAGTATATTTTAGTACTTTACCCTCATGATAGTACGATCATATACTGCTACAAGTTTTGTTCGGTTTTTAATATTAATCAGTAGATTATATTTAAAAAGCTGAACATACAAAGATGGTCTGCTGGTGTTCTTGGCGTTCACGAGCTTAAGCATCATCATCATCATCAAGAACTGCCCTTCGTGTGCTGGTGTCATCATTATGCTCCTTGGATACGATGGAGGTAAGGTTAAAAAAAACCATTTCATCTTAAATAAAATAAAGAAACATGATTGAATAAAGATGTAATGTATGCCATGGGTGCTTGGCAGTGATCTCACAGATCTCCTTCATGGACGACTCTGCCTCTCTGAGGTACACACTTGTATCCAAGATATACTGTCTCTCAAAATAAACGAATTGAATAAAATTAAAAACCCCTGTGGCTGGTAGAAATTAGCTCTACTTAGCCGTGGTAAATTAATGGAATAACCAAACCAAAATTAGGGATCATCTTTGTTTACTCTAGTGGCCAACATGACCTAGCAACTTTGCTTGATAAGGTTATTATTAAGATTTTAAGAACAAACATAAGAAAAGTCACCTTGTGATTTTTTTGCAAATGAAATTAAATTTGACAGATCGATCAGATTTGCAGTAGCACCTTGTGAATTTGTTAATTTCATGGCCTCAATCAACCCATCACTTATAGGGGAAACACATTTTTTTTTTGCAAATTTTGCAG
Organism: Persicaria tinctoria; assembly: GCA_037127255.1. Taxonomy (NCBI): domain Eukaryota; kingdom Viridiplantae; phylum Streptophyta; class Magnoliopsida; order Caryophyllales; family Polygonaceae; genus Persicaria; species Persicaria tinctoria. The sequence goes on along the minus strand of JBANSL010000013.1, from coordinate 6,817,446 downwards.
CAACAGATGGTCACAAGTTTCTTGTAGACAGAAGAGGATTCTTCAGACTACAGGCCTTAGATGCACATGAAATATCGTTGACAATTTGATCACTCTCCTTCAGAAGAAGAAAAAAAACTCAAATCGATCACTTTACCCAAGCCTTAGAAGATGGAATTTCCACTACCGCCATTCAAACCTCAATCATATAATCATCTATATTCTCAAGCTAGCTTAAATTCTAAGCCACAATTCCTCTCCAACTAAGACATGGTATAATAAATTTTGGCAGAAACTCAATAATGTGCATTACTAGCTTGTGCTATTTGATCTTGAACAACGTCGGTGCATATATATGAGTATGTTTATCTATCCCAATTTCAAAACATTCACAAAGCCATTATAATCCTCATCAAAGCAAGAAATTTAATGGATCTAAATCATCAAAGCAATATATATTGCATAACGAAGGACGTAGCCTAACCCACCCATCCAGAAGGATTAACACAGTACACATAGTGTGCGTATATCAGAAAAATACCAAGTTTCAACTGCAAGTGGATTGACTAACACCACACCATTGTTCAAGGGAAATCAGAAACCAAAAACAAATGCAATTACGCAAGTCAAGTCAGAGATAAAATTGAGAAAACCAAGAACAACTGACCAGATTGGAAGCAACAGAGGAGGGCTTGGAGTTGTTACAAGTGGGAGAATTCAATTCAACATCTAGCAGGTAGAAAACATCAATCCTCACAGACATTGATATATCGCATTACATATCAGTGCAAGTACAGTAAATAAGGAAAACTTAATTGATAGAGGGATACACACCTTTATTTAGTGCCTCCTCATCAGGTGCAACATGATTAAAACTTGTGCTTCAAGGATCAACCTACACACCCAGTGATGATTCTTCTCCCAAAAGATGAAGTATCCCCAAATTGACGCAACAAACAACCCAAACCCAAATCCCATCAAAGCAATCTCCCACACATCCAAACTTGAAGATTCACAGTCGTTTCCTTCAGGTACTGTTGTATTTGACACTTCAACTTGTTTTCCGCACTTGTTTGCCAAAGGTCCACCACACAGCCCAGGATTCCCAAGATAGGAATCGTTTAAAAATGTATCAAACTGTTTGCCTGTTGGAATTGGCCCAACTAGATGATTCTTCGAGACATTGAAGAATTCAAGAGAGTTTTGATTCACTAACTCGTTGGGAATTTTGCCATCTAGCCCGTTGAAAGACAAGTCTAGAGATTCCAATAGGTTCAATTTGCCCATGGATGGTGGGATGTGACCAGTGAAGTTGTTGTGAGCTAGGTTTAACCATCGGAGGGAGACAAGATCTCCAATCACCTCGGGGATGGAACCTTCCAAACTATTCCTTGAGGCATCTATTGATACTAAGGTCGTCAAGATTTTATCAAGTCGATGATTGAATCCTTTGAACCATGCGTTCATTGAATCTTCATAAGTATACGTATCATTACTATCAAAATCTGGGAAACCAGGGGCATCCATGTATTGGTCACTGTGATTTACCTCAATCATTGCCTTCATACTCATCAAAAAACCACCTGGTAGGCCACCGGTGAGATGACTACTTGAGATGTCGAGAATTTTTAGCTTCATGAACGAGCTCGTCATATTTGAGCTCATTAGAGAACCCTGCAAATTGTTTGAGCCCAAGATAAGCCCCTCGAGATTGGGAAGAACACCTAACCAATGAGGGCAGGTACCATTGAGGTTGTTCTTACTAAGATCAATAAATTGCAGATACATGCAGTTACTTAAAGATTTTGGTATTGACCCTTCCAGTCGGTTGCCATTCAACCAAAAACCACTCAACATGGTACAATCTTCAAAGATATTGGAGGGGATTACACCTTCAAGTTGATTTTGGCTTAGATCTAGGACACTTGTTTGTGAACCGATAAGGGTCGCAAAGCAGCTTGGAATGTTGCCTGTCAAGTTGTTCTGAGAAATGTCAAGTACTTCAAAACAAGTAAAATGACATAAAGAAGAAGGGATCTCTCCACTAAACCGATTGTTTGAAGCGAAGAAAAACATAGGGTTGATAGTGCTCTTCTTTTGCCCTTTCCATTGAAGATGCTCCAATCCACCGGTTAGGGAATTATGAGAAAGGTCCAAGACTTTTAACGAAATTGTATGTATTCCCATAAACCATTCAGGTATGTGGCCATGGATGACATTTCTAGAGAGGTCCAATATTTTAAGTTTTTCCTGGTCTCTTAAGAAGATGGGAAATTGGTCAAGGTTGCAAGAGGAAAGTTCTAGAGTCGAAAAACTAGGCCATGAAGAAATGGATTCCGCACCTATGTCATCGATGAAGGAGATGTTATTATGAGATAAAGAGAGGTCACTCAAATTCTGGAGGCCATGGAGCTTGCTGAGCGGGATGGTTGCAGTCAAGTTGTTCCCTTGAAGGAATAGATATTGGAGGCTACGGAGCTCAAAGATGGCTTCTGGGATTTGTCCTCGGAGCTGGTTATTATATGCCTCAAACCCAGATAGAACTGAGGGAGCAGAGCTGTTGGGGATGGTGAATTGATCTATCCCTGTGAATAGGTTCTCATCCAAGCTCAAGTATTTCAATGATGGCAGATTGAAAAGCCAGGCTGGTATGGTCCCGGAGATGCTGTTCTCATCCATGTAGATAGTTGACAATCTTGGTAGAACAACCGTGCTCATCGTTCCTGGCAGGGAGCCAGAAAATTTGTTGCCACTCAGAACAATCTCCTCTGTCACGTTCCACATCCAACCAGGAATACCCCCCATGAAATCCACATCTGAATATGGAGAATGATACCAAGGACGAGTTGGATGAATCTCCAATCGAATCTAGCAATTTGCCCGTGAAGTTGCAATCAGACAAGTCGATTACCTCGAGCGGACTTGTCCACTTCACGGTAGATGCCGAGAAGTCAGCATGCAACCCGAAGTTGCCTCCCAGGTCGAGAACATGCAACTTTGGCAAGCTAAGAATGTCAGTCACCCGGAACTCCCCTTGTAGGCCACAATTCTCCAATTTGAGAGATGTCAACTTTGAGAGGTTTGCAATCATAGGAGGCAGATCGGTGTTGATCAACACATCAGAGAGATCTAGCTCTCTTAGATCGGTAAGGTTGGCGACGGCAATCTTGAAGTTGGGCATGTTTAACCCGATATTATTGGGAGATCAAGGGTAGTTAGGCTAGAGAGCCAGCCAATTTCCGGTGGAACTTGGCCATTGAACAATGATTCAGAGAGATCCAAGTAAGTAAGGTCAGAAAGACGGCCGAAACCTGACGGTATCGCAGACATGAAGGTGTTGAGAGAGAGGTCGATGTGGCGCAGTCGGTGAAGACTAAACAAGGTGCTGTTGGAGGGGAAGCTTCCATAAAGGAGGCTCTGGCTGAGGTGGAGCTCAGTCACGTGACCATGCCAGTTAAGGGGTCACACGTGACTGCGTCCCATTGACAACAATCTCTAATTCCACTCTTCCATGAACGAGTCATTGCACAATTGTTGCCAAAATCACAGGAGGAATCGAGGATGGTGAAGGAGGCCTTGAATGAGAGCAAAGCATGGCGCTCATCGGTATGGCACAGCGGCTGGACGGAGAAGGATCCAACTGCAGAACCAAGGGAAACGAGCAAGGAAAGGACAACGGCGTTGGATCATCAAAGAGCACATGTTAAACAGGTCAATACAAATCTGTATAACGTGGTGAAAAGCTCTTTGGAGTTGTTAGCAGACTCTTTGGAATCAGTATTTTCTTTTACGGTAGCCTTAATTTGATTCAGTCAATATCTCATGCTCAAAGCTCGATGACCCAAAAATGTTATAAGGGTACGTGAAACTCCGATGACCCGTTGGATCAAAGTCGAGCTGATAAGTCAAAGTCATGTCCAACTTTAATATCAACCAACAACACTAGTTGGCATCGAGAATTCTGGAGCAGTGATGGCGAAAAATGAATGGGAAAGGTGCACTTGAAGGTTCAATCCGACGCACCTAACCAGCTGGATTCATAGCAAAAGCAAGAACTAAAATATATTACAAAATGTAACAGATTTTAAACTTCTACATAGACGTAGTCATGAATTGAACCCCCACACATAAAACGAAAAGTTTAATCTTCTTACATTCTACAGAGGGTGTGAACAAGGACAAACAGCTCATGAGAATGCATATGTCCTCACGATCTCCCTCGACGTCCCCTATCTCTGAGTTGCTGAACTCCAGGAAGTGGGTAGGCTGGTGGTCCTCGTCGTAGTACACGTACTCTTGGCAGCTTCACCCCATATATGAAGTTGTAGTTAATTCATGGACCGGTATCTGGAATGTTGCTCATATGGACTGACAAAGACGCTTCTGTGCAGCCCATACACTGGTGTGAATAACCTTACACGATACACATTTGAATCATCAACAAACCATATAATCTGATTGCTGAAGATCTCTCCATAATTCTGTGAAGACAAATATATATTGTTCTGTTACAGAACTTCTGTAGGCTCGGAAGAATACAACTGCAGACCTTTCCTTATCCGTTCCCTGAGCTTCACAACCGTCAGAGAAGATCTCTTCATAGTCCATACAAAGCTGGATTGCTGAAGAATACAACTGCAGATCTTTAGTTAAATGTGAATTGGAGTAATTCATGACTGTCTTGTTGTTGATATCACACCATCTAAGATGAGGGTTGTGAACTTGAACCCCATGTTTCCCCTTCCCCGCCTTCCGATCCTCTGCACCCTCCCTGCAATCTTCCCACCTAAAACCCTCTGCCAAATCAGGTTTGGAAGTCAACTTAGTCAGATCCATAGACTTATCAAGATGGACACAGCCTTTCTTCTCTTCTCTTTGTTTGTGTGGCCACTTCTTTGCCTTGCAGCAACAAACCCACCAAGAAATCAGCAAAAAAAAATCCAAGCACACAAATTAAACTAGCAATCGGTAACAAGAAACAAACAGCCACCATGATCTTTTATATAATCTGATTTGGGATAAGCTGGTCTTCTTAATGACTCATACCACTCTTGAAGTGGGTAACACCAACATCTGTTTGTTTTCTATATTGATGATCACTTTGCGGTATCAAGATGTGTCCCATTGACAGTGTACCAAGCAACCCAATTTCTTTCGGTGTCTAATCTCACAACGCCTCACTTGACAGATGTTCCACATTGCTCTTTGTAGATATCAGAGGGTGAAAAAAAGACATCCTAGCTTCCAATTAGACTGCTCAGAAAGAAGTGTCCGATCAGATTTTGAAGCATCATCAGCTGCCAGCAAAGCTGGATATTGTAGAGAATAATTGACAAACGCTACTAACATTGCACCAATGGTTCCGACCAGTGAATATACATATCAGAGACAAGCTCATACTACAAAAGCACATATAAAAATAGAGTGAGTTAGCAGCTTGCAAGTCTAAAATATAAACAGGCAATGTAAAGCTTCCATAGGATCGGAAAAGCGATAGAGAAACCTTATATGAGATAGTTGATATGATGCAAGAAAAAAAGAATTATAAGAAGATGAAATGCGAAGATGAAGGACCTTATTAGGCAGTGACAAACAACCACTCAACGCATTTATCTATACTCAGCTTCAACAGAGGACAATGCAACTGTATGTTGTTTCATTGATTTCCAACATATTGGACTGTTTCTTAGAAGCACAAAGTAGCCACTGACAAATGCTAAACATCAGATTAGGATTGTCTTTGCTGTAAACAGAAACATAGGCATTGTCCCGCTCCAGAGTAGTGATAATTCGTGGGAGACGATTCTTCATAAAGGCAATCATGTTTGAATGGACTACTATATAGATGTGTGTAGCCATTGTTCAAGGGAAATCACAAATCAAACAAATGAAATATATTACGAGAGTCCAATATAAGAGAAAAACTAAATCTCACCATAAAAATTGAAAAAACCAAGAACAAATTGACAAGATTGGAAGCTACAGAGGAGGGTTTGGAGTTGTTGCAAGTGGGAGAATTCAATTCAACATCTAGCAGGTAAAACACATCTCCATCTTCACAGACATTGATATATTGATTCTTCATTATACATTGAAACTATATATCATACAGAGCTTGACTGTCTTTATATTATACATTAAATATTACTGCAAGTAAAGTAAATAGGGAAAACTTAACTGATGGAGGGATATATACCGATACGATACACCTTTATTTAATGCCTCCTCATAAGATGCAACATGATTAACAGTTGTGCTTCAAGGATCAACCTGCACACCCAATGATGATTCTTCTCCCAAAAGATGAAGTATCCCCAAACTGACGAAACAAACATCTCAAACCCAAATCCCATCAGTCCAATCTCCCACACATCCAAACTTGAAGATTCATCGTTGTTTCCTTCAACTACTGTTGTATTTGGCACTCTAACCTGCTTTCCGCACTTGTTTGACAAAGGTGCACACCACACAACCTAGGATTCCCAAGATAGGAATCGTTTGAGAATGTATCAAACTGTTTGCCTATTGGAATTGGCCCAACTAGATGATTCTCCGAGACATTGAAGAATTCAAGATAGTTTAGATTTAACAACTCGTTGGGAATTTTGCCGTCTAACTCATTAAAAGACAAGTCTAAAGATTCCAATGTTAAAATATTATGATCCAAAATTAGATTAATTAGAATTAAGTTAGTAATATCTGTGGCCGGTTAGGGTTTGTGTTAGTGTGGCCGGTTAGTAGAATTTTAGGGTTAATTAGTTATCCAATTAGTGGGCCTAATTAGTGGGTTAATGGGTTAGAACCACAAGTAGAGGACATTTAGTTTTTAGGGTTATAAATTGTAATTTGATTTATCTGATTAATTGAATTGGGGAGAAATTGAGAAAACTCTCCTCTCTTCCAACATCCAACAAGTTCAATTTGCCCATGGATGGTGGGATGTGCACAGTGAAGTTGTTGTGAGCTAGGTTTAACCACCGAAGGGAGACAAGATCTCCAATCGCCTCGGGGATGGAACCTTCCATCCTATTCCTTGAGTGATCTATTGATACTAAGGTCTTCAAGATTTTATCAACTCGACGATTGAATCCTTTGAACCGTGCATTCATTGAATCTTCATAAGTATAACTAACATTATTACGACCATCTGCAAAAATACCGCCATCCATGTATCGAATATCTGGGTTTTGGTCATTGTGATCTATCTCAATCATTGCCTTCATACTCTTCAAAAAATCACCTGGTAGACCACGGTGAAATGATTACTTGAGATGTCGAGAATTTTTAGCTTCAAGAATGAGCTCGTCGTACTTGAGCTCATTAGAGAACCCTGCAAATTGTTCGAGCCTAAGATAAGCACCTTCAGAAGGGGAAGAAAACCTAACCAATGAGGGAAGGTACCGTTGAGATTGTTGTTACTAAGATCAATAAACTGCAGATACATGCAGTTACTCAAAGATTTTGGTATTGGCCCTTCCAGTCGGTTGCCATTCAACCGGAAAACCCCCAACATGGTACAATCTTCAAAGATAGTGGAGGGAATTTCACCTTCAAGTTGATTTAGGCTTAGATCTAGCACACTTGTTTGCTCACTGATAAGGGACGCAAAGCAGCCTGGAATGTTGCCGGTCAAGTTGTTCTGAGAAATGTCAACTACTTTAGTATAAGTAAGATGACATAAAGAAGAAAGAATCTCTCCACTAAACTGATTGTTAGAGAGGTCCAATATTTCAAGATTTTTCTGGTCTCTTAAGAAGATCGGAAATTGGTCAAGGTTACAGGAGAAAAGTTCTAGATTCGAAAAACTAGGCCATGACAATAAGGAAATGGATTCCGAACCTATGTCATCGATGAAAGAGATATTATTATGAGATAAAGAGAGGTCACTTAGATTATGGAGGCCATGGAGCTTGCTGAGTGGGATGGTTGTGGTCATGGTGTTCCCTCCAAGTAATAGAGATTGGAGGCTGTGGAGCTCAAAGATGGCTTCTGGGATTTGTACTCGGATCTGGTTATTATCTGCCCAAAATACAGATAGTACTGAGGGAGTAGAGTTGTTAGTGATGGTGAATTGATCTATCCCCGTGAATAGGTTGTCATTTGACACCAAGTGCTTCAATGATGGAAGAGTAAAAAGCCAGGCTGGTATGGTCTCGGTGCCAAACTCAATATTTGACAATCTTGCTAGAACAACCGTATTCACCATTCCTAGAAGGGATCCAGAAAGTTTGTTGCTAGTAAGAACAATCTCCTCTGTCACGTTCCACATCCAACGAGGAATACCCCCATGAAATCCACATCCCTCTATTTTGAATGATACCAAGGAGGAGTTGGATGAATCTCCAATCGAATCTGGCAATTTGCCCGTGAAGTTGCACTCAGTCAGGTCGACTACCTCAAGAGGACTTTTCCACTTAACGAAAGATGCCGAGAAGACAGCATGCAACCTGTTGTTGTATCCCAGGTCGAGAACTCGCAGGTTTGGCAAGCTGACAACGCCGGTCGCCATGAACTCTCCTTGTAGGCCACAAAACCGCAGTTCGAGAGATGTCAACTTTGAGAGGTTTGCAATCATAGGAGACAGATCGGTGTTGATCAACACATAAGAGAGATGGAGCTCTCTTAGATCGGTAAGGTTGGCGATGGCGGTCTTGAAGTTGGACATAATTAATGCCTCATAATTATAAGAGAGATCAAGGACAGTTAGATTAGAGAGCCAGCCGATTTCTGGTGGAACTTGGCCGAAGAACCATGAGTTGGAGAGATTCAAGTAAGGTAAGAAAGATGGCCGAAACCTGGCGGTATCGGAGACATGAAGTAATTGGAAGAGAGGTCGATGTGCCGCAGTCGACGAAGACTAAACAAGGTGTTGTTGGAGGGGAAGCTTCCGTTGAGGAGGCTGTCGCTGAGGTGGAGCTCAGTCACGTGACCAGTTAAGGGGTCACACGTGACTCCGTCCCATTGGCAGCAATCTCTAATTCCAGTCTTCCATGAACGAGTGTTTGCACAAGTGTCGCCAGAAGAACAGTCGGAATTGAGGATGGTGAAGGAGGTCTTGAATGAGAGCAAAGCATGGCGCTCATCGGTGTGGCACATCGGCTGGACGGAGGAGGATCCAGCTGCAGAACCAAGGGAAATGACTAAGGAAAGGGCAACGAGTATTGCGTTTTGGATCATCAAAGAGTACATGGAATAGTATTTGACTAGTACTGTACTGATGAAGATTGGGAGTGATTGTGGTTAGTGTTTTTATCAATTTCGTAAGTGATGGACTATGAATCATCCCCTGACGGATAAATATAAGCAAGATTGGGAGTGGTTTATACAATTGATATTTTTAATTAATTGTTTTAAGTGCGCATTCACCTTTCACCACCAATTAAGACCCGTGATACATACTGCATATATAAGTCTTTGGAATTCTTTGCAGAATTTTGTGCAGGTCAATATAATAAATTTGTATAATGTGGTATTTGGGATATAATAATCGTAATAGGCAATAAATAATAGACCATGTCTATTACAAAAGTGCAGTTTCACTTCATGTAAACCTGTCAAAACGTAATTCGACTTGGAAACACATGTCACGCATGCCCAGAAATTTTTTAGTTTGAACTCAATGTTTGTGATCGACTTGGAACTTTGGGTCAAATCACTTTTCAGCCACACTCGGAAGCGAATTCGGGTAATAAGAGAACCGACAATAATCAACCAGCAAACCACGACCAACCGATAATATCCAATCAGGAAACCAAACAACCAAGCAATCACAAACACAGATAAAATCGTAAATATTGACATAAGATTTACGTGGGAAAAAACCTTTCTAACCAGAGGATCAAAAAACCCACCTTCTGCTCGCCAAAGCAACCAATCCACTAATCAATAGGTCAATACAAGTGTTTAACAATCCAGTCTCAACCCGAGACAAATAAACATGGAGATCTCAAACACCAATCTAAATACAACCTGGATATAGAATGGATTTCTCTCCAAAAACCTAGTTAAACACTTGTAATCAGATTAGATTTCCATGAGGAGAAAATACCTCTCAACAAGCACCCGTTGTTGACTTGTCAGAGGACGGAGACGGATCACCATATCAAGAGATGAAACACCCGCTCGAATCTCCTACATTTCCTCTTCTTTCTCCCTCCTCTCTCTTTTCTTTCTCTCTCCTTGTCCCCTAGTTGCTGGCATCAATCTCTCAAGCAAAACCCTTTTGCTTCTTGTCTTCATTTTGTTAGAAAATTACTATATAACATTAATTACCAAAACAAACTTGGGCTGGACTCTTCATGGGCCCTTGGCCCAACAATCTCCCCCTCCAGCCCAAGGCGGAGACGTTCCTGCTCGTCCTGGCCTCACCCGCATCCAAGTCCCGTCTCAATGTCTCATCCCCGAGACGCGGAACTGATGCTCGCCAGATGTCACCATCACCCACTAGCTCCCCCTCATCCGTAACTCTTTGGTACTCCGAGGTAGAACTCCCGGTGAATGCATGACATCCTCTCTCTGACCCTCTGACAGTTTCTTCTATTCATGCTGGCTCGACGTGCTCAGATCTGCCACCAATCATAGCACCTGATGAATTCCCCTCTGACATGGCTATCCCATCAGCACAATCCTTTGAAGTAAACTTCACACTTGTGCTATTCTCTTCTGATGTCTCAGAGGTTCTGCTAAATCTTGTCTACAATCCAGACAAATCACAAGTGCTCAAGGTCTCCTTATCAGCAAAAGAAACGAGAGACTTTCTCTTCTGATTTTGCAGCCCCTTTTCACTCAAGCATCATGTAAGCCCTTGCACCAAATCAAGCGAAGCATCACCATGAACCTCTGTCACAGCTTCTCTGATTTCTTCCATTTGAGTCTTGTACAATGTACCGCTCAAATCACCTCTAGCGATCACCATTGACCCTTTGCTAAGTTTCCACTTCCTACTTCCAAAGAAGTTATCATAACCCTTTTTATCTAAGACTTGAAGAGTGATCAGATTTTTCTGCAAATCCGGTATGTGTCGCACATCTGTCAATGTCATCCTGCAACCTGTGTTTGTCAACACACAAACATCTCCCATACCAACTATATCAGAAAAGCTTCCGGTCCCCATCTTTGCTTTGCCAAAGTGTCCCACTCGGTACGAAGTAAACACTTTCCTCCTTGACGTAGCATGGAAGGATGCAGCTTCATCAGCAATCCACTCTGCACAAGAATCCAACTCCTCCAAGCATGTGAGAACAACTTGTTCATCATCACTGTCCTGCAAAACTGACGTTGTACCCTTCTGATTTTCTTCTTCCTCTCTTTTCTTCTTCCACACATTGCAATTCCTCTTCACGTGCCCTTCCTTGCCACAATGATAGCAAACAAAGCTCCCCCTAGTCTGAGATCTCCCTCTAGATCTGCTCCCTGAAACCGTCACGAGAGCATGTGACGAATCTGTGCCCATATCCTTCCTCCTAGTCTCCTCGTTGTAGAGACTATCTTTCACTGCAGATAAGGACACAACCCCACCCACGACAGAGTTGTTAATCGACACCACTAGAGTCTCTCAACTATCAGGAAAAGATATCAAGAGCAACAACGCTTGCAACTCGTCATCAAGGACTAACTTCATGGTGTTCAACTGATTCACTAATTCTTGAAACTCACTCAGATGCTCTGCAATAAGCTTTCCATCTCTGTACTTGAGATTCACTAGCTTTCTTATCACAAAAGCTTTACTCTGGGCTGACTTTCTTTCATACATCTCCTCCAATTTTTTCCACAATACTTGTGCATCTGTCTCGTTGCTTATGTGGTGATAAACACTATTATTCACCCACATTCTGATGGTTCCAACTGCCTTCCTGTGCAGTTTCTTCCAATCATTATCGGATGTCTTAGCTGGCTTCCTCGATCCCAACTCAACCGGATCAAACAGGTCTTTGCAATACAAAACATCCTCCATCTTTGTCTTCCAGATAGAGAAATTTGAAGCCGTTAGCTTTATCATTGTACTCGCAAATTCGTCGGTCTTTGTCGTCATCTCTACTCTTATTACCCAAAAAACAACACAGTCAAAGATAAACCTGGCTCTGATACCACTTGTTGGGGCTAGAAACCACTTTCCAGCCGCACCTAGAAGCGAATTCGGGTAATAAGATCACCAGCAAACCACGACCAACCAATAATATCCAATCCGGAAACCAAACAACCAAGCAACCACAAACACAGATAAAAGCACAAATATTGACACAAGATTTACGTGGGAAAAACCCTCTCTAACCAGAGGATCAAAAAACCCACCTTTTGCCCGCCAAAGCAACAAATCCACTAATCAATAGGTCAATACAAGTGTTTAACAATCCAATCTCAACCCGAGACAAATAAACATGGAGATCTCAAACACCAATCTAAATACAACCTGGATCTAGAATGGATTCCTCTCCAAAAACCTAGCTAAACACTTGTAATCAGATTAGATTTTCAGGAGGAGAAAATACCTATCAACAAACACCCGTTGTTGACTTGTCGGAGGACGGAGACGGATCACCAGATCAAGAGATGAAACACCCGCTCGAATCTCCTACATTTCCTCTTCTTTCTCCCTCCTCTCTCTTTTCTTTCTCTCTCCTTGTCCCCTAGTTTCTGGTGGCAATCTCTCAAGCAAAACCCTTTTGCTTCTTGTCTTCATTTTGTTAGACAATTACTATATAACATACCGTAGTAATTACCGGTTTGACTCTTCATGGGCCCTTGGCCCAACAAAAGTCGACCCGGTAAGAAAGAGCTATGTCCAACTTTAATATCAACCAACACTACTTGGTATCAACTATCAACCAACCAATACTACTTGTCAACCATCGAAATTCAAGTATATCTGATCCCGAATTATTACTTTATCAAGAAAAATGCTGGAGCCTATTGGGATCCATGTGTGAGCGATTTCTCCTTTTGGGACAAGAGAATGCTGGAGCCTATTGATGCCGAAAAAGGCAGTGAGGATCCCCTGTAACATCGGGTGTTACACTTAATTATTTTATATATAAATTTATATTAAAAAAATTATATTTATATTCTATATACTTATATTAATATGTTTATAAAATTTTATTATGAAAAATTATTATTAATTATTACAGATAATTAAAAGATTGATTATTGTAGAAAATAATAATTTTTTTATTTTTCTAAAACATATATTTTCAAAATAAAAATTTATAAACATGTTAATATAAGTATATAGAGTATAAATATATATTTTTTAATTTTTTTAATATAAATTTATACTCGAAATAATGAGTGTAACACCGAGTGTAACACTTTGTCACTTTATGTAACACGTAAAGTGTTACAGGGGATTTCAACTGCGATACCGGAATAGGAAATGTCTTACAAAATGTAACAGGTTTTAAACTTCTGCAAATAGGTAGTCAATTGAACACCACACATATAAAACGAGCAGGTTTAATATCAAAAAGGAATGAAAATAACAAAAAGAAAAACACATCGGGAGAGAAGGAGATAATCTGATTGCCGAAGATCTCTCCATGATGCCGCTGATGTGTCCACCAAAATGGATTCTGGCTGAGAACTTGATATTGCTTGAAATCTGTACAAACTCTCCATCCTTTTGAAATAGAGATCAGTGTTAGATTTAGTACTTGACAACAATGGTGCACCATAAACATGAAAGAATACAGGGTTTCATGGTTAGGGTTGTTATATAAACCGATCGAGTAGCTCGAGCTCGACTCGATAAAAGTTCGGTTTGAACTCGTTCATGACAAAAACAAGACAACACTAACCCATCAACAAGTAGGAATCCTATTATATTAAAGATTAACTAAGGCATCGTTTGGTTAAACGTAGTAATTTCACTTCCTAGGAAGTTACTTCCCTTGAAATAAACTTCCTATGAATTTTACTTTTCGGGAAGTATAAAAATATGTTTGGTTGAAAATAAATTCACATGAACTCAATTCCTATAATTTGTTTGGTTGAACAGGGAAATCTCATAGCAATTTATTTAAAATTACTCTTATAACCTTTATTTATTAACACGCCCTTCTTATTATAGGGATAAATTGGAAATTTTCTTAATCAAAATAAAAATAAAAATGAGATTTGGGAAAAAAAAAGGAAGTAATTTGGAAAAAAAATAGGGGAAGTAGATCTTACCCACCTTCCTCATGGTAAGATGAATTCCACCATTTTGGAGGAATTTCAATTTCCAAGAATTCTAATTCCTGTGTTTTTTAGTTTTAATTTTTTGTATCAAACACATGTATTGTCAATCACTTCCTGTGTCTTTGTAATTCCCGAGAAGTAAATAGCTAACCAAACGAGCTCTAAACCTAAAAAAAAATAACGCAGTTACCTTTAATCATCTTAGTTGACCCGACTACTTGCATTTTGTGATTGTGTGGTTGAGGTTGTTACAATATCACATAATTGTCGGATTTAGATCTTCATTCGAGTATTGCTTTTGGTACACTAACCATGTCGCATGCTATCCGAAAGCATCTGATTGATGATTTGTGTCGTCTTGTTGACAAACTTGAGTGGCAAGTGAACCTACTCTATGGCCCACACACCTTTTGTTTCAATGACTCCGTGATAGAAGCGCCATTGGTAGATTATGAGGCACTTACTCCCGTATATGATGTCTATGTTGATGATGTTGAGGATGGTGTTGCTTTTGATGTTGTTCCGGAGGATCGAGGCGTTGTTGACGAGCTTTTTGAGGAGTTTGTTGAGGATGTTCCCGTGGTTGCGCTACACATGCATGAGTTCCATTCCTATTGTGGAACACTTTGAGGTAATGACTACAAGCTTTGCTCATGATAGTCCTCGTTGTTCTCTGTCGGCATTTCCATTTATGCACGAGCCGAGGATGACTCAATTTCAATAAAGGGGGAATATGATACATTTAATCTAAAAAACGTCAAATTGGCCAACAACGAAGCAGCTGAGATTTATTCAAGGATTTGAAGTGATGAAGATTAATAATGATCCATGATTGTATTATATTTTTATTTTTATTTAATTTTAGTCTATCCTATTATTTAATAAGTTTAATATTTGATAAGTATTAGTTTTTATATTATTTGAGTTTTTATTGAATATTGTTGATGGGCTTTAGAAATTTGTTAGAAAAACGAGCTTGGTTTGTTAGCATGTTCAAGCTTGGTTTGTTTTGTTAAACGAGCTCGAGTCGAGCCGAACCTAATTTTTAAACGAGTTTTTTATTTTGTTCAAGCTTGGCTTGTTTAGGAAATGAACAAGCTCGCTCAAGTTTTTTTCGAGCTTTAAGTAGTTCTACTTGGTTATAACATTTTAATTCAAAGGAAATTTTAAAATTTTCATAGAATTTGAGCTATTCGAGCTTTATTTGAACGAGTCGAGCTTTCAACCGAGCTTAAAATTTTCTTCAAGCTTGGCTTGCTTTAATAAGTGACTCGAGTCGAGCTTTTCGAGCCGATCCCAAACCGAGCTTGAGCTGTTCAGTTCATTTTTATGTGTCATTATTTAAGTATTTTTTATGATTAATGAAAGAGAACGCTGAATTATTAATTCCCAAAAAAAAAATTTATTTGAGAAATTCTAACAACGTGAGAAGCATTTATCATTTTTGTGGGATTCGAAGAAACTAAGGACTGAGAAGCGGCTGAGTGATTCATTTGCTTAGATTCAAGTAGATTGAGACTTCATCTGTCTAAAGAAGGATTCGTGAGATTCGAGTTCTTCCGCGGATCTAATTCGGCTATCGATTCGAAGCGATCGGGCGCCCCTAGGTGAAAGGTGGCCAATTTTTAAATGTACGTACACTGGAGTTTATATATATAGTAAGAGGAACGAGTTAATCGGAGTGACAGATGAATTATGCAACACCATTACAAATGAAGGCATCTTTACAAACACTGATATCATACATTTAGGTGACAGTAAGTAGACAACATTTGGGACAAATGATTTGATCACTCACATAGCAATATAGCATTAACACAGTACACCTGGTGTGGGTACATCAAAAAAATACCAAGTTTCAACTGCAAGTGGATTGACATATAACACCACGCCATTGATAAAGGGAAACCAGAAACTAAACAAATGCATAAGCGCAAGTCAAGTCGAAGATAAAAGTGAGAAAACAAAGAACAAACTGACCAGATTGGAAGCAACAAAGGAGGGTTTGGAGTTGTTACAAGTGAGAGAATTCAATTCAACATCTAGCTGGTAAAACACATCAATCTTCACAGACAACGATATATTGGTTCTTCATTAATCATTGAAACTATATATCATAATGAGCATGACTTATTGTTTACATTATACATTACATTTTTACCAAGTAAAGTAAATAGCAGAAACTTAACTGATGGAAGGATAAATTGACCCGATACACCTTTATTTAGCGTCTCCTCATCAGGTGCAGCATGATGAACACTTCCACTTCGAGCATCAACCTGCATACCCAAAGATAATTCTTCTCCCACAAGATGAAGTATCCCCAAACTGACGAAACAAACATCCCAAACCCAAATCCCATCAAAGCAATCTCGCACACATCCAAACATGAAGATTCACTGTTGTTTCCTTCAGCTGCTGCTATATTCGGCACTTCAACCTGTTTTCCGCACTTGTTCGTCAAAGGTGCACCACACAGCCCAGGATTCCCAAGATAGGAATCGTTTGAGAATGTATCAAACTGTTTGCCCGTTGGAATTGGCCCAGCTAGATGATTCTCCGACACATTGAAGAATTCAAGAGAGTTTAGATTTACTAACTCATTTGGAATTTTTCCGTCTAGCCCGTTGAAAGACAAGTCTAAAGATTCCAGCAGGTTCAATTTGCCAATGGATGGTGGGATGTGACCAGTGAAGTTGTTGTGAGCTAGGTTTAACCACCGGAGGGAGACAAGATCTCCAATTGCCTCGGGGATGGACCCTTCTAGCCTATTCCTTGAGGCGTCTATTAATACTAAGGTCTTCAAGATTTTATCAAGTCGATGATTGAACCCTTTAAACCATGCATTCATTGACTCTTCATAAGTATAAAGATCATCACGTTCATACTCATCTCCAAAACTATAGGAATCCGTGTATTGAATCGCTCGGTCTTGGTCACGGTGATCTACCTCAATCATTGCCTTCATACTCATAAAAAAACCACCTGGTATGCCACCGGTGAGATCATTGCTTGAGATGTCGAGAATTCTCAGCTTCAAGAATGAGGTCGTCGTATTTGAGCTCATTAGAGAACCGTGCAAATTGTTCGAGCCCAAGATAAGCCCCTCGAGATTGGGAAGAACACCTAACCAATGAGGGAAGGTACCGTTGAGCTTGTTGTTACTAAGATCAATAAACTGCAGATACTTGCAGTTACTCAAAGATTTTGGTATTGACCCTTCCAGCCGGTTTCCATTCAACTCAAAACCCCTCAACATGGTACAATCTTCAAAGATTGTGGAAGGGATTACTCCTTCAAGTTGATTTTGGCTTAGATCTAACACACTTATTTGTGAACTGATAAGAGACGCAAAGCAGTCTGGAATGTTGCCGGTCAAGTTGTTCTGAGAAATGTCAACTACATCAAAATAAGTAAGATGACATAAAGAAGAAGGAATCTCTCCACTAAACTTATTGTTCGAAGCGAAGAACAAAGATTCGAAATACCTCTGCCCTCTCAATTGAAGATGCTCCAATCCACCGGTTAGGAAGTTATGAGAAAGGTCCAAGATATCTAACGAAATCATATTTACACCGAATAACCATTCAGGTACATGACCATGGATGGCATTTTTAGACAGGTTCAAGAATACAAGATTTTCCTGGTCTCTTAAGAAGATCGGAAATTGGTCAAGGTTGCAAGAGGAAAGTTCTAGAGTTGAAAAACTAGGCCATGAGGAAATGGATTCCGCACCTATGTCATCGATGAAGGATATATTATTATGAGATAAAGAGAGGTCACTCAAATTCTGGAGGCCATGGAGCTTGTTGAGCGGGATGGTTGCGATCAAGTTGTTCCCTCCAAGGTATAGCATTCGGAGGTTGCGGAGCTCAAAGATGGCTTCTGGGATTTGCCCTCGGAGCTGGTTATTATATGCCCAAAACAAAGATAGTACTAAGGGAGCAGAGCTGTTAGTGATGGTGAATTGATCTATTCCCGTGAATAGGTTGTCATTGAACCACAAGCGCTGCAGTGATGGCAGAGTGAAAAGCCAGGCTGGTATGGTCCCGGTGATGCTGTTACCACGCAAGGAGATACTTGATAATCTTCCTAGAATAGCCGTGCTTATCGTTTTTGGCAGGGTGCCAGAAAAGTTGTTGTCATCTAGATAAATCTCCCCTGTCGTGTTCCACATCCAACCAGGAATACTCCCATCAAATCCACATCCCAATATGGTGAA
The DNA here is from genome assembly GCA_037127255.1 of Persicaria tinctoria. Lineage (NCBI taxonomy): Eukaryota > Viridiplantae > Streptophyta > Magnoliopsida > Caryophyllales > Polygonaceae > Persicaria > Persicaria tinctoria. The sequence goes on along the minus strand of JBANSL010000013.1, from coordinate 6,799,070 downwards.
TGATATCAAGGAGGAGTTGGATGAATCTCCAATCGACTCTGGCAATTTCCCCGTGAAGTTGCAATCAGACAAGTCGACTACCTCGAGTGGACTTGTCCACTTCACTGCAGATGCCGAGAAGTCACCATTCAACCCGAAGTTGAATCTCAGGTCGAGAACACGCAGCTTTGGCAAGCTGAGAACGTCGGTCGCCAGGAAATCCCCTTGTAGGCCACATCCCTCCAATTTGAGAGATGTCAGCTTCGAGAGGTTTGCAATCATAGGAGGCAGATCGGTGTTGATCAACACATCAGAGAGATGGAGCTCTCTTAGATTGGTAAGGTTGGCGATGGCAGTCTTGATGTTGGGCATCTTTAATAATGCCTCATCATTTACAATATTATAAGAGAGATCAAGGGTAGTTAGGCTAGAGAGCCAGCCAATTTCCGGTGGAACTTGGCCGAAGAACCCTGAGTTGGAGAGATTCAGGTAAGTAAGGTCAGAAAGACGACCAAAACCTGATGGTATCGGTGACAGGAAGTTGTTGGAAGAGAGGTCGATGTGGCGCAGTCGGCGAAGACTAAACAAGGTGCTGTTGGAGGGGAAGCTTCCGTTGAGGATGCTGCCGCTGAGGTGGAGCTCGGTCACGTGACCATTTAAGGGGTCACACATGACTCCATCCCATTGGCAGCAATCTCTATTTCCACTCTTCCACGAAAGAGTCTTTTCACCATGGGAATCAGTTGTTACACAATTGTCGTTAATATCACAGTAGGAATTGAGAATGGAAAAGGAAGCCTTGAATGAGAGCAAAGCATGACGCTCATCGGTATGGCACAGCGACTGGACGGAGGAGAATCCAACTGCAGAACCAAGGGAAACGACTAAGGATAGGGCAATGAGTATTACGTGTTGGATCATCAAAGAGTACATGTTCATCAAAGAGTGTATGCACTAATTAAGATTGGGAGTGGTTTGTGTTTTTATCAATTTTGTAAGTAACTATATATGAACCATCCCTGACGGAGTGATGGGTATATATAATCAAGAATGGGTCCAACATGAGGTAGAGTTTTGTATGCCTACTTCTTTGTCAGCTTTCACCAATTAAAGTCAAACATATAACATGACTATGGCATAGAGCACAAGTCTTTGGAATTGTTAGCAGACTTCTCCGCAGGTCGATATCACAAATTTGAATAACGTTGTGTTTGGGATATATATCTGCTAAAATAATCATAAAGTCTCTTCGGAGACGTATGATAAAATTGGAACGTTACAGAGAATAATCATAACCAGTTTATTCCTTAAGAGAACTTATTTTTAACAGCAAAAATTAAAACAAGCAAATTTGAACCTTTAGATAGGGAATGATTCATACCCGGATTGAGTCTCACCATAGTGTGACCCACCCATGTATAGCTAAATGACCTATTTAGCTGCACAATTTGAAAAAGCAAGAACTAACAATTCCTTACAAAATGTGACAGAAATAGAATACATGGTTATGCATAAACAGAACAAATTAGCAAAACTAAAATACCTTGATGATCTTATTCATAGCCTGTGCAAGCAGAGGCTTTGACCCAGGGAACCAATTGCCAAAAGCAGAATGCGAGTATCTGTTGTATACCGTTCAATATCATGAGAGTCATAATCTCCCCACCTAAGCTGCACATCAGTCCTCAAGTTAAAGCACCTAAAAATGGACATTGTAGCAAATCCCCTAAAATGATTGCTTACAGCAAACCAAAAATAAAAGGTGGCAAAGCAATATCATTTCAAGAGTGGGGAAAAAAACAAAAAACAAAAAATAAATAAACACTTACCATTACCAAGTCCCTTTGAACAAAGTGTACTCTAGGATACCTTCCACTCCTCCAAGAGCCTGGATGACATCAGTCCTATAGTAGATATGTAACAAGACAATTCATTGCTACCAAGGGAAACCATGATTTTTACCTTTATGTCATCTAAATTCACATATTTATGATTCACAGGGAGATAGTACAGATTCATGGATGCTGCTTTATGTTTCTTCGCATGATGGTCTAACTGCTGAAATGGGGATTTGCATTGACATGTAACGCGTGTGTCTTTGATTGGATCCAACATGAGATCGAGCTTTCTATGTCTACCCCATAGGCCCATACTACTGAAATTTGTAATGGGGTCGTGTCCAGTTAATTGAAGGCCTACACACGTCTTGTCACCAATTAAATCCCCGCGGTACATACTACTGCACAAGTCTTTGGAATCGTTCGCAGACTTCTCAGCAGGTACATATCACAAATTTGTATAACGTGGTGTTGATATAAGACCAACCACTCAGCCAGCTGACCAAGACAATTCTGTCCAGACCATACACTGGCGGGGATAACCATCAAAGAGACAAAATCATTTTAGAATTGCTCCAAGCAAAAGGAATGAAAATAACACAAAGAAAAACCCACAGGGTAAGAATTAAGGAGATGCAGTACCTTAAAAAACAATGGCCTAGTATGAGGAGTAAATATGAATATGGCATCACTGCAGATAGGCTTTGTCGTAAGGTGGTTCCCCTCAAATGTCTTGTGAATCGTTACACGATGCACATTTGTACCATCAACAAATCATATAAATCTGATTGCTGAAGATCTCTCCATATATATTTCTGTGAAGACAAATATGGCTCAGTAGGCTCGGAAGAATACAACAGCAGACCTTTCCTTGTTCGTTCCCTGAGCACCTACAAAGCTGGATTTGACTGCATACAAATTAAACAGAAGCAGAAGGAGAAGCTTATGTCAAAACAAGACACAGAAATACAATACAGGTTATGAATAAACAGATGAAATTAACAAAACCAAAATACCTTCATGATCTTATTCATAGCCTGTGCAAGGAGAGACTTTGATCCAGGGAACCAATTGCCAAAAGCAGAATGCAAGTTGTATGCCAAATCAAGTCCAATCATCACACCCGTCGGAGAAGGATAGATTGACATAACATTCTTTAATGAGGTAGTCTTTGATGTTATCAATATCAACACCTGAAGTAACTTTCCTAATATAGTAATTATCAATTTTGTGGTGGTATATTTTAGTACTCTACCCTCATGATAGTAAGATCATATACTGCTACAAGTTTTGTTCGGATTTTAATATTAATCAGTAGATTATATTTAAAAAACTGAACATACAAAGATGGTCTACTGGTGTTCTTGGCGTTCACGAGCTTAAGCATCATCATCATCATCAAGAACTGCCCTTCGTGTGCTGGTGTCATCGTTTATGCTCCTTGGATATGATGGAGGTAAGGTTAAAAAAACCCATTTCATCTTAAATAAAATAAACAAACAAGATCGAATAAAGAAGCATTAACACAGTACACATGGTGTGTGTATATCAGAAAAATACAAAGTTTCAACTGCAAGTGGATTGACATATAACACTACGCCATTGTTCAAGGGAAATAAAAAACAAATACAATTACGCAAGTCAAGTCGGAGATAAAATTGAGAAAACCAAGAACTACTGACCAGATAATTGGAAGCAACAGAGGAGGACTTGAGTTGTTACAAGTGGGAGAATTCAATTCAACATCTAGCTGGTATAACGCACCAATCTTCACAGAAATTGATATATTGCATTACATATTAATGATATTATTGAAAGTAAAGTAAATAGGGGAAACATAATTGATGGAGGGATAAATTGACCCGATACACCTCTATTTAGCGCCTCCTCATCAGATGCAGCGTGATGAACACTTGTAGTTCGAGGATCAACTTGCTTACCCAGAGATACTCCTTCTCCCAAAAGATGAAGTATCCCCAAACTGAGGAAACAAACATCCCAAACCCAAATCCCATCAAAGCAATCTTCCACGTATCCAAACTTGAAGATTCACCGTTGCTTCCTTCAATTGCTGCTGTATTCGGCACTTCAACCTGTTTTCCGCACTTTTTTGTCAAAGGTGCACCACACAGCCTAGGATTCCCAAGATAGGAATCGTTTGAGAATGTATCCAACTGCTTGCCTGTTGGAATTGGCCCAACTAGATGATTATCGGAGACATTGAAGAATTCAAGAGAGTTTAGATTTACCAACTCGTTGGGAATTTTGCCGTCTAGGCCATTGAAAGACATGTCTAAAGATTCCAACAGGTTCAATTTGCCCAGGGATGGTGGGATGTGACCAGTGAAGTTGTTGTGAGCTATTTAACCACCGGAGGGAGACAAGATCTCCGATCACCTCGGGGATGGACCCTTCCAACCTATTCCTTGAGGCGTCTATTAATACTAAGGTCGTCAAGATTTTATCAAGTCGATGATTGAATCCTTTAAACCATGCCTTCATTGAATCTTCATAAGCATAAACATTATTACCATCACCATTTCCAATTTGGGGGTAGGAATCCATGTATTCAAACGCTGGGTCTTGGTCTACCTCAATCATTGCCTTCATACTCATCAAAAAACCACCTGGTAGGCCACCGGTGAAATGATTACTTGAGATATCGAGGATTTTCAGCATCAGGAATGAGCTCGTCATATTTGAGCTCATTAGAGAACCCTGCAAATTGTTCGATCCCAATATAAGCCCCTCGAGATTGCGAAGAACTCCTAACCAATGGGGGAAGGTATCATTGAGTTTGTTGTTACTAAGATCAATAAACTGCAGATTTATGCAGTTACTCAAAGATTTTGGTATTGGACCTTCCAGCCGATTGCCATTCAACAGGAAATCACTCAGTTTGGTACAATCTTCAAATATAGTGGATGGGATTACACCTTCAAGTTGATTTTGGCTGAGATCTAGCACACTTGTTTGCGAATTGATAAGGAACTCAAAGCAGTCTGGAATGTTCCCGGTCAAGTTGTTTTGAGAAAGGTCAACTATGCTCAAATAAGTATGATAACATAAAGAAGAAGGAATCTCTTGACTAAACTGATTGTTTGAAGCGAAGAACATCAGAGAAATATCCATAAATCGCCTCTTCGGTCGTTTCAATTGAAGATGCTCCAATCCACCAGTTAAGGAGTTATGAGAAATGTCCAAGAGATTTAATGAAGTTGTATTTATACCCAGAAACCATTCAGGTATGTGGCCATGGATGGCATTTTTAGAGAGGTCCAATATTTCAAGATTTTGCTGGTCTCTTAAGAAGATCGGAAATTGGTCAAGATTGCAGGAGGAAAGTTCTAGAAGATAAAAACTAGGCCATGAGGAAACGGATTCAGAACCTATGTCATCTATAAAGGATATATTATAATTGTGAGATAAAGAAAGCCTACCCAGATTCTGGAGGCCATGGAGCTTGCTGAGCGGGATGATTGCGGTCAAATTGTTCCCTTCAAGGATTAGTACTGTGAGGCTGGAGAGTTTAAAGATGGCTTCTGGTATTTGTCCTCGGAGCTGGTTATGAGCTGCCATAAAATATAGTAATGATGGAGTAAAGTTGTTAGTGATGGCGAATTAATCTATCCCTGTGAATAGGTTCTCCTCCAAGATCAAGTACGTCAGTGATGGCAGAGTGAAAAGCCAGGCTGGTATGGTCCCCGTAATGCTGTTGTCTTCCAAGTAGATAGCTGACAATCTTGCTAGAACAACCGTGTTCACCATTCTTGGTAGGGAGCCAGAAAGTTTGTTGCTAGAAAGACCAATCTCCCTTGCCACGTTCCACATCCAACCAGGAATACTCCCATGAAATCCACAGTCCATTATGGAGAATGATATCAAGGAGGAGTTGGATGAATCTCCAATCGAATCTGGCAATTTGCCCGTGAAGTTGCAACCAGACAAGTCGACTACCTCGAGCGGACTTGTCCACTTCACCGCAGATAGCGAGAAGTCAGCATACAACTCAAAGTTGAGTACCAGGTTGAGAACACGCAGCTTTGGCAAGCTGAGAAGGCCAGTCGCTAGGAAGTCCCCTTGTAGGCCGCAGTCTTTAAGTTCGAGAGATGTCAGCTTTGAGAGGTTTGCAATCATAGGAGATAGATCGGTGTTTATCAACACAAAAGAGAGATGGAGCACTCTTAGATCAGTAAGGTTGGCGATGATAGTCTTGAAGTTTGGCATCTTTAATGCCTTAGTGCCTTACCATCATAAGTACAAGGGTGTTTACCAAAAATATCAAAAGTACAAGAGAGATCGAGGGCAGATAGGCCAGAGAGCCAGCCTATTTCCAGTGGAACTTGGCCGGAGAACCCCGAGTTGGAGAGATTCAGGTAAGTAAGGTCAGAAAGACGGCCGAAACCTGATGGTATCGGAGACATGAAGTGGTTGGAAGAGAGGTCGATGTGACGCAGTCGGCGAAGACTAAACAAGGTGCTGTTGGGGGGGAAGCTTCCGGTGAGGAGGCTGTGGCTGAGGTGGAGCTCAGTCACGTGACCAGTTAAGGGGTCACAGGTGACTCCATCCCAGTGGCAGCAATCTCTAATTCCACTCTCCCATGAACGAGTCTTTGCACAATTGTCGCCAAAATAACAGGAGGAATTGAGGATGGTGAAGGAGGCCTTGAATGAGAGCAAAGCATGGCGCTCATCGGTATGGCACAGCGGCTGGACGGAGGAGGATCCAGCTGCAGAACCAAGGGAAATGACTAAGGAAAGGGCAACGAGTATTGCGTTTTGGATCATCAGAGAGTACATGGAATAGTATTTGACTAGTAATGTACTGATGATTAAGATTGGGAGTGGTTTGTGTTTTTATCAATTTCGTTAGTGATGGACTATGAATCATCCCCTAACGGATATATAAAATCAAGAATGGGTCCAACATGTGAGATCAGTGTATAGCGTGGTAATGTGCATAAGTCTTTGGAATTGTTTGCAGACTTCTCTGCAGGTCGGTATCCTGACTAATTTGTATAATAATTTAGACAAGGAAAAATCAAATAATTAGTATTTTATTATGAACTAGGGCAAAGAAAGAGGGGAGAATATGAGATTGGATTCAATTGATTGCTTGTGGAATATCCACCCATACAATATATAGGAGTCATATCCTTGAACTCCAAGTATAAGATAAATCTATCTATAAAAGGTAAACTCTATCTAAGTAAAGTGGTATCTTTGTACATCCACGTAATAATATTATAACACTCCCCCTTGGATGTACAATCTTTATTCCGGCAACTGCCTCGTTAAAAACCTAGCTAGGAAAACCCAATGGGACAAAACCATAGCTTAGGAAAAAAGAGTGCAGCCTTCTATGTACACCGCCCTTGTTGTTCTGCCTCATTAAAAACCTTGTCAGGAAAACCCAGTGGGATAAAACCTGATCGAAGGGAAAAAGAGTGCAGTGCGTGTATACTCCCCCTGAATTCAACATCCTTCTCGGAGTCTTCTCATTCTTCTTAATGTCGCCGTCTTCATGAGCTTATGGTCGAATCTCAACATTGTCTTTGATGTATATAATCTGGAATGTCTTCGTGATTGACTTTGGCGCGCTTGAGTTCCATGTATTAGTGTTGAGCTGTTTTGGATGCATATGCATAAGGTACTTCAGGACCTACTGTGCCTTTCATTGTTGATCTGGGGGATCTGATGTATTAACTGGTGCTTAAGTTGCCTTGTTAAAAACCTTACCTTGGAAAAACCCAGTGGGATAAAAACCAAGATTAAGGAAAAGAGTACAACTTTGTATGGTACTTCGGGACCTAATAAAATGTCACCACTTTCACAATTATAGGTAATTTAGATACTCTAATAAGAATCTTTAACCAACTGCATTTGAGAGGACTTTGATAATAATGCTTCAGGCATTTTCAATCGATTCTTCCCATTTATATGGATATGCACCTACACTGTCTGTCACTTACATTTGGAGCCAAATTATATTTACTCCTGGTGAATACATTCTCATGTAACCTTTAATAGGCTTTTGTACAATCAATTTGGCTTTATGTTTTCCTTTATACGAACACCCACTTAAAACTAATTAATATCACACTTTTCAATGTTGGAGCTACAGGTCCAAAAACTTCATGCTTAAATAATCCATTTTTACATGAATTATCTAGCTGGGTCAATTCCAAGAGGCAAGCAGTTTGATACATTCTCAAGCGATTCCTATCTTGGGAATCCTGGGCTATGTGGTGCAACTTTGATAAACAAGTGCGGAAAACAGGTTGAAGTGCCGAATACAACAACAATTGAACGAAGCAATGGTGAATCTTCAAGTCTGGATGTGTGGAAGATTGCTTCGATGGGATTTGGGGTTGGGATGTTTGTTTCGTCGGTTTGGGGATACTTCATCTTGTGGGAGAAGGAGTATCTCTGGGTATGCAGGTTGATCCTCAAACTACAAGTGTTCATCATGCTGCACTTTATGAGGAGGCGCTAAATAATATGTAATATTAATATATCAATGTCTGTGAAGATTGATGTGTTTTACCTGCTAGAGGTTGAATTGAATTCTCTTACATGTAACAACTCCAAACCCTCCTTTGTTGTTTCCAATCTGGTCAGTTTGTTCTTGGTTTTCTCAATTTTATCTTCGACTTGACTTGTGTAAGTGCATTTGTTTAGTTTCTGATTTCCCTTGAACAATGGCTTGGTCATTGGTGTTATATGTCAATCCACATGCAGTCGAAACTTGGTACTTTTCTGATATACTCACACCATGTGTACTGTGTTAATGCTTCTGGATGGGTGGGTTAAGCTACGTAATATGTTATGCTATATTGCTATGTGTTGATTAAAGGATATATAAAAGAATGTATATCTATCCCAGTTTCACTGCATTCACAAAATCATTATAGTCCTCATCATTATAACAAAGAAAGTCTGTTTTAAAAAACCTCCAAATCTTCAGTGTACACGTACTCCACCCATACACGTTGTGAATCAAAGAACTCACTCTCCCATGGCTATCCAGTATCCACACACAGCAATAATCTCAAAAAAAACAATGAAACAACATATTTCAAAAATAACTAAATTAGAAACCCGGATAAATTAAGCTTAAATATATACTTACTAGATAAAGATTTGGGATCAGCTAGCTGGTCGATCTGCTTCATGACTTACACCAAGCACCTATTAATGCAGTATTCCATTTGTTGACAATCTTCGTGAAAGTTGTAGAACCTGAGGACATAAGAATCCACTCTATTGATGAGGAAGGCAATTGCAGTCGGCTCTTTGGTTTGTTCATTAATTCTGCAGATTCCACACCCCATCTTTGGAGTTAATCCCAAACATGCTCAATAGCAGATTAGGTTTGTCTTTGCTGTGAACAGAAACATAGCCAGTGTCCCTCTCCAGAGTAGTCATACTTCGTAGGAGACCACTCAATGGAATATATAGACAAGTGTGCAGCCATATACTGTTCAAAGGAAACCAGAAACTAAACAAATGGAATATATCACACAACTCGAAGACAAGAGTAAAACTAAAATCTCACCATAAAAATTGAGAAAACCAACATCAAACTGACCAGATTGAAAGCAACAGAGGAGGGTTTGGGTTTGTTACAAATGGGAGAATTCAATTCAACACCTAGTGGGTAAAACGCATCAATCTTCACAGACATTGATATATTGGTTCTTCATTATGCATTGAAAATATATATCATAGTGAGCATGACTTATTCTTTATATTATACATGACATATTACTGCAAGTAAATTAAATAGCGGAAACCTAACTAATGGAAGGATAAATTGACCCGATACACCTTTATTTAGCGCCTCCTCATCATGTGCAGCATGATAAACACTTGTACTTCGAGCATCAACCTCCATACCCAGCGATAATTCTTCTCCCAGGAGATGAAGTATCCCCAAACTGAAGCAACAAACATCCCAAACCCAAATCCCATCAAAGCAATCTCCCACACATCCAAACTTGAAGATTCACTGTTGTTTCCTTCAGCTGTTGTTGTATTTGACACTTTAGCCTGTTTCGCGCACTTGTTTATCAAAGTTGCACCACATAGCCCAGGATTCCCAAGATAGGAATCGCTTGAGAATGTATCAAACTTCTTGCCTGTTGGAATTGACCCATCTAGATGATTATCCGAGACATTGGAGAATTCAAGAGAGTTTAGATTTACCAACTCGTTGGGAATTTTTCCGTCTAGCTCATTGAAAGACATGTCTACAGATTCCAACAGGTTCAATTTGCTCATGGATGGTGAGATGTGACCAGTGAAGTTGTTGTGAGCTAGGTTTAACCACCGAAGGGTGACAAGATCTCCAATCGCATCAGGGATGGAGCCTTCCAGCTAGCCTATTCTTTGAGACGTCTATGGATGGTGGGATTTTATCAAGTCGATGACTGAATCCTTTGAACCATGCATTCATTGAATCTTCATACATGTAAACACTATCACTATATAGCATTTCGAAACCATGGGAATCCAGGTATTGATTCATTGGGCCTTCATCAGTACTGTGATCTACCTCAATCATTGCTTTCAGACTCGTCAGAAACCCAGCTGGTAGGCCACCAGTGAGATCGATGATTACTTGAGATGTCGATAATTTTAAGCTTCAGGAATGAGCTCGTCATATTTGAGCTCATTAGAGAACCCTTCAAATTATTTGAGCCCATGAAAAGCTGCTCAAGATTGGGAAGAGCACCTAACCAATGAGGGAAGGTACCATTGAGGTTGTTGTTACGTACAAAGATCAATAAACTGCAAATACATGCAGTTACTCAGAGATAGTGGAAGGGATTACACCTTGAATTTGATTTTGGCAATAACTGCAAATAGATGCAGTTATTGGCCCTTCCAGCCGGTTGCCATTCAACGGGAAATCACTCAACTTGGTACAATCGTCAAAGATAGTGGAAGGGATTACACCTTGAATTTGATTTTGACTTAGATCTAGAACACTTGTTTGCGAACTGATAAGTGACGCAAAGCAGCTTGGAATATTGCCGGTCAAGTTGCTCTGAGAAATGTCAACTACATCAAAATAAGTAACATGACATAAAGAAGAAAGAATCTCTCCACTAAACTGATTGTTTGAAGCGAGGAACATGTTAATAGTTCCCGTTTTTTGCCCTTTCCATTGAAGATGCTCCAATCCACCGGCTAGGGAGTTATGAGAAAGGTCCAAGACTTCTAACGAAATCATATTTGTAGCCAAAAACCTTTTAGGTATGTGGCCATGGATGACATTTTTAGAGAGGTCTAATATTTCAAGATTTTCTTGGTCTTTTAAGAAGATCGGGAATTGATCAAGGTTGCAGGAGGAAAGTTCTAGATTAAAAAATCTAGGCAATGAGGAAATGGATTCCGCCCCTATGTCATCGATGAAGGAGATATTATTATGAGATAATGAGAGGCCCCTCAGATTTTGGAGGCCATGGAGCTTGCTGAGCGGGATGGTTACAGTCAAGTTGTTCCCTCCAAGTAAAGGAAATCGGAGGTTGTGGAGCTCAAAGAAGGTTTCCGGGATTTGTCCTCGGAGCTGGTTATTACCTACTGAAAGCCAATATAGTATTGAGGAAGGAGAGCTACTAGTGATGGCGAATTGATCTATACCCGTGAATAGGTTCTCATCCAAGAACAAGTACTTCAATGATGGCAGAGTCAAAAGGCAGGCTGGCAGGGAGCGAGAAAGTTGGTTGCTAACAAGATAAATCTCCTCTGTCACGTTGCACATCCAACCAGGAATACCCCATGAAATCCACATCCCTGAATGGAGAATGATATCATGGAGGAATTGGATGAATCTCCAATCGAATCTAGAAATTTGCCTGTGAAGTTGCAGTCAGAAAAGTCGACTACCTCAAGTGGACTTGTCCATTGCACCGCAGATGCAGAGAAGTCAGCATGCAACCCGAAGTATCTTTTCAAGTTGAGAACACGCGGTTTTGGCAAGCTGAGAAAGCTGGTCGCCAGGAAGCTCCCTTGTAGGCCACAATTCACCAGTTTGATAGATGTCAGCTTTGAGAGGTTTGCAATCAATGGAGGCAGATCGGCGTTGATCAAGACATTAGAGAGATGGAGCTCTCTTGAATCGGTAAGGTTGGCAATGATAGTCTTGAAGTTGGGCATCTTTTTTCGATAAAAATCAGATAGATCAAGGGTAGTTAGGCTAGAGAGCCAGGCGAGTTCCGGTGGAACTTAGCCGGAGAATGATGAGTAGAAGAGATCCAAGTAAGTAAGGTCAGAAAGACGACTGAAACCTGATGGTATAGGTGACCGGAAATTGTTGGAAGAGAGGTCAATGTGGCGCAGTCGGTGAAGACTAAACAAGGTGCTGTTGGAGGGGAAGCTTCCGTTTAGGAGGCTGTTGCTGAGGTGGAGCTCGGTCACGTGACCAGTTAAGGGGTCGCATGTGACTCCGACCCATTGACAGCAATCTCTAATTCCACTCTTCCAGGAACGAGTCTTTGCAACATGGAAATCAATTACACAATTGTGGACAAATCCACAGGAGGAATTGTGGATGGTGAAGGAGGCCTTAATGTTGGGCTAGAAACCACTTTCCAGCCGCATCCGGAAGTGAATTCGGGTAATAAGAGAACCAACAACAATCAGCCAACAAACCACGACCAACCAATAATATCCAATCTGGAAACCAAACAACCAAGCAACCAAGCAACCACAAACACAGATAAAAGCACAAATATTGACACAAGATTTACGTGGGAAAAACCCTCTCTAACCAGAGGATAAAAAAACCCACCTTCCGCCCACCAGAGCAACCAATCCACTAATCAATAGGTTAATACAAGTGTTTAACAATCCGGTCTCAAACCGAGACAAACAAACATGGAGATCTCAAACACCAATCTAAATACAACCTGGATCTAGAATGCATGGATTCCTCTCCAAAAACCTAGTTAAACACTTGTAATCAGATTAGATTTCCAGGAGGAGAAAATACCTATCAACAAACACCCGTTGTTGACTGATCGAGGAAGAAGACGGATCACCAGATCAAGAGACGAAACACCCGCTCGAATCTCCTACCTTCCTTCTCCTTTCTCCCTCCTCTCTCTTTTCTTTCTCTCTCCCCTTTCTTACTTTGGTTTCTGGCGGCACACCTTGGAGCTCCTATTGTATCACCAAATCAAAAAGGCAAATCATGCCTTATATATCACAAATGGAGCCACACTTGGGGCTGGACCCAAATGGGCCATAGGCCTAACAATCTCCCTCTCCAGCCCAAGGGGATGACGTTCTTGCTCGTCCTGACCTCACCCGCATCCAAGTCCCGTCTCACCCCCGAGACGCGGAACTGATGCTCGTTAGATGTCAAAATCACCCACTAGCTCCCCCTCCTCCGTAACTCTCTGGTACTCCGAGGTAGAACTCCCGGTGAATGCATGACGCCCTCTCTCTGACCCTCTGATAGTTTCTTCTATCCGTGCTGGCTCGCCGTGCTCAGATCTGCCACCAGTCATAGCACCTGATGAACTCCCCTCTGACACGGTTATCCCATCAGCACAATCCTCTGAAGCAAACTCCACACTTGTGCTATCCTCTTCTGACGTCTCAGAAGTTCCGCTAAATCTTGTCTGCAATCCAGACAAATCACAAGTGCTCAAGATCTCCTTATCAGCAAAAGAAACAAGAGACTTTCTCTTCTGATTTTCCAGCCCCTTCCCACTCAAGCATCCTATAAGCCCTTGCACCAAATCAAGCGAAGCATCACCATGAACCTCTATCACAGCTTCCCTGATTTCTTTCATCTGATTCATGTACAATGTACCGCTCAAAACACCTCTAGCGATCACCATTAACCCTTTCTTGAGTTTTCACTTTCTACTTCCAAAGAAGTTATCATAGCCCTTTTTATCCAAGACTTGAAAAGAGATCAGATTCTTCTGCAAATCCAGTATGTGTCGCACATCTGTCAATGTCATCCTGCAACCTACGTTTGTCAGCACACAAACATCTCCCATAACAGCTATATTAGACAAGCTTCCATTCCCCATCTTTGCTTTGCCAAAACGTCCCACTCGGTACGAAGTAAACGCTTTCATCCCTGATGTAGCATGGAAGGATGCAGCTCCATCAACAATCCACTCTACACAAGAATCCGGCTCCTCCAAGCATGTGAGAACAACTTGCTCATCATCACTGTCCTGCAGAACTGACGTTGTACCCTTCTGATTTTCCTCTTGCTCTCTTTTCTTCTTCCACACATTGCAATTCCTCTTCATGTGCCCTTCCTTGCCACAATGATAGCAAACAAAGCTCCCCCTAGTCTGAGATCTCCCTCTAACCCTGCTCCCTGAAACTGTTACGAGAGCATGTGATCACGAATCCGTGCCCATATCCTTCCTCCTAGTCTCCTCGTTGTAGAAATTATCCTTCACTGCAGATAAGGACACAACCCCACCCACGACAGAGTTGTTAATCGACACCACTAGAGTCTCCCAACTATGAGGCAAAGAGCTCAAGAGCAACAACGCTTGCAACTCATCATCAAGGACTAACTTCATAGTGTTCAACTGATTCACCAATTCCTGAAACTCACTCAGATGCTCTGCAATAGGCTTTCCATATCTATACTTGAGATTCACCCGCTTTCTTTCATACATCCACATTCTGATGGTTCCAACTGCCTTCCTGTGCAGTTTCTTCCAATCATTATCAGATGTCTCAGCTGGCTTCCTTGATCCCAACTCAACCGGATCAAAAAGGTCTTTGCAATACAAAACATCCTCCATCTTCGTCTTCCAGATAGAGAAATTTGAAGCCGTTAGCTTTATCATTGTACTCGTAAATTCCTCGGTCTTTGTCGTCATCTCTACTCCTATTACCCAAAAACAACACAGCCAAAGATCAACCAAAGGCTCTGATACCACTTGTTGGGCTAGAAACCACTTTCCAACCGCATCCGGAAGCGAATTCGGGTAATAAGAGAAACAACAACAATCAGCCAACAAACCACGACCAACCGATAATATCCAATCCGGAAACCAAACAACCAAGCAACCACAAACACAGATAAAAGCACAAATATTGACACAAGATTTACGTGGGAAAAACCCTCTCTAACCAGAAGATAAAAAAAACACACCTTCCGCCCACCAGAGCAACCAATCCACTAATCAATAGGTCAATACAAGTGTTTAACAATCCGGTCTCAAACCGAGACAAACAAACATGGAGATCTCAAACACCAATCTAAATACAACCTGGATCTAGAATGGATTCCTCTTCAAAAACCTAGTTAAACACTTGTAATCAGATTAGATTTTTAGTAGGAGAAAATACCTATCAACAAACACTCGTTGTTGACTGATCGAGGAAGAAGACGGATCACCAGATCAAGAGACGAAACACCCGCTCGAATCTCCTACCTTCCTTCTCCTTTCTCCCTCCTCTCTCTTTTCTTTCTCTCTCCCCTTTCTTCCTTTGGTTTCTGGCGGCACACCTTAGAGCCCCTATTGTATCACCAAATCAAAAAGGCAAATCATGCCTTATATATCACAAATGGAGCCACACTTGGGGCTGGACCCAAATGGGTCATAGGCCCAACACTTAAATGAGAGCAAAGCATGGCGCTCATCTTCATGGCACAGCGGCTGGATGGCAAGGGAAACGACTGAGAAAAGGGCGTAGAGTATTACGTGTTGAATCATCAAAGAGTACATGTTCATGGAACAGTATGGAGTGACTCTGGTTTGTGTTTTTATCAATTTCGTAAGTGATCGACTATGAATATATTATCCCCCGACGGATATATATAATCAAGATTGGGACTAGTTTGAAATTTTTAATGGGGTCTTGTCCACTTAATTAATTGTCTACGTTTTTATCAACGAGTACACACTGCACAAGCCTATGGCATTGTGCATAAAGTCTTCTTTGCAAGTCGATATCATGACAAATTTGTATAACGTGTGGTGTTTCATGTTTGGGGTATAATATTCGTAAAAACATGTCGGGGTGGTCAAGCCGGAAAGATCGGAGTACGCGAACGTCCCAGGTGACCGCTCTCTATTTATCAAAATCATGGTATAATAATCGTAATAGACAAGAGGTAATCAAATAAGTACTTTCTTTGATTGTAGCGTTAATTTGAAAAATAAGTTTCATAAATTAATGCAGCATTTAACGGGAACATAACAGATTCGATCAGTCAATAGACCAAGATGATTAAAAAAGCAAACATAACCCAGACTTGGAAAACCCGACCCAAACACTCGAAATTCTTTTTATTTTGAACCCAGTGTTTTCGACCCGTGGCTCTAAAACAACCCAAATCAGAACGCCATGAAAATTTTAGGGGCAAAACCCGATGAGGAAAAATGAATGGGAAAGGTGCATATATTTGAAGGTTCAATCCGACGCACCTAAAATGCCCAGCAAAAGCAATTTGAAAAGGCAAGAACTAAAATGCCTTACAGAATGTAACAAATTTTAAACACTTCTGCATAAAGGTGGTCAATTGAACCCGGCGAGGCGAGCAGGATCAAAACATGAGAAAGAAATAGAATCTAGGTTATGCATAAACAGAAGAAATTAACAAAACTAAAATACCTTGATGATCTTATTCATAGCCTGTGCAAGTAGATGCTTTGATCCAGGGAACCGATTGCCAAAAGCAGAATGCAAGTTGTACACCTGTCGGAGAAGGATAGATTGACATGTTATCTGTTGTATACAGTTGAATATCATGAGAGTCACAAACTCCCCACCTAAGGTAGGTTTTGGCCATATATGGGCTGCACATGAACTGTTCAGGATCCTCAGTTTTTATATACATAATCATTTCATTGGATTTAATTTGGGGTGTGTCAATCCTCATCACCTTTCAACATCTACTATGTGCCGCACTTTCCTTGGTCGGTTGTTATAAAGATGAGGAAAAGCAATTTGAGACAGTTGAAAAAACAATTTGAAACTGAAAATTTGGTTTTATCTAAAGGGATAGATTACATAGGTCTCTTCAGGTATAGTGGGTCCAAAAGCCCATTAAGGCCCAATACCTTTGTAACCTAATATATGTTTATCAATGAATGGAAACACACCAGTACTTTACATCAATTCTAGAATCTAACCTGGTATCACAACTTTTTCTTCCTCACGAGACCCTAATTTGATCCTCCCACCCCACCCCTCATCTTCCGCCGCCGGCGTCGTCCCCTCACCGCCGATCTCTCCCTCCTCGATCGTCTCCTAATTCAACTCACTTCCACCACCGAGAATCACTGCAGTGCAGCCCTGTTCGACGCCGCCTCTGATTACCGCCGCTGCACATCGCTGCCTTCGCCTTCGATTGCTAGCAGCCCGTGACTGAGGGTGTGCAAGTGGCCCAACGGAACAGGGCTCCCAAAAAATTTAGGGCCAATATCATTTAAAAAATTGGTATAGAATATATATCTTCCGTAATAGCAAGTATAAACAGTTTGGCTGATAGGCTCCGTATTTTTTTTTTTTTTTTTTAAAAAAAAAAAAAAACAAAAAGTTGCTCCCATAATATTATTTGGCCGTTCTCATCCCCCACCCCAACCCAACCCAACGAGCTTCTACTTTGTAAACCTATTATTTAATTGTTGTTGACTTGTTATATACATTTGAATTTCAACAATTTCTCCTGGATAAACTCACAACAAATAAATTAGTGAATTGTTAAATTTTTTTTATCCTAAAAAAAATTGATTAAAAGTTAACTGATCACCGTGATTTAAAACTGTTTTTTATCCTAAAAAATTGATTGAAAAATAGTCTATGTAGTTCATTTATCTATTACTCCCTTCTATTAATTCAAACATATCATTTTAGTATTCATTTACAATTTTTAGGAGCTAAAAATTGTATAAAATATCAACTTTTTAAAGATTTTTTTGTAATAATTTATTACTTATTACTAGTAAGTATGAGTTTATAAAAAATATAATTAAGTTGATAATTTATATCATCAATCCTTGCGTAAATAGTAAACAATATGTTTTTTTTCTTAACGGAGGATGTATAAAAGTGTATAACTATATCTATCTATTAATATTACTAATTCTGCTAGCATTTTGCTGACGTGTCACGCCCACAATTAAAGTTGAATTTTTTATTCAAATGAGATTTTCTTATTGGTCAAACTTTAAAATATTTGTTTCCTATTTTAAATATGATTTGAATCCATTCCTTTTTTTTTAATTTGTTTCCTATTGTTGATTTATCATTTTTAACCGATTGCAATATTCCCCACAATGTCTACATACAACGAACATGTAATAATCAATTTGTAAATATTAGATTTCAAAAATTAATTATCAAAATCAATTAGAGCCAACTAAGTGTTATTTTATAATCTAATTATTTTAGACATCTTAAATGACTATCGAAAAATAAATAATATTTTAAGACTCACAAGCATTACTAATGCTTATTTTACATCTTGGATGAGACTTCTTAGATCACTTTTCTACCTTTAAGGATTTTTTTTTACCATATTACCTTTATTTTCACTATTAATTTCTCTATCTTTCTAACAATCTTTCTCATGAAAATAATCAATAAGTTATGTACATCTACATATTTAACTTCAAAATTATTCACACAATCATGTGCTTATGATTTTTTAATATTTGTACGGGAGCTTATATTTTTCTTTTTTAGATCTATGCTAATGATAATAATTATATATTTATTTCAAATTATATTAGATGGTGTGTTTGAGTATTATTACTACTTTACCTTATTAAATCATTTTCAAAATTTGTATCGTATCTCTTTCAAACTAATTTATAAATTATAAAAAAAAAATTTATACATATTTTTGTTGTAAACACGTATATATATATAGTATTATATAGATATATAAAATGATGTTCAAATTAAAATGGATCAAGCTCCCGTGCCTTCAAGGCACGGGTATTACACTAGTACAATCTAAATTCACAGATACAATAAATAAAGTCTAGGTAATTAATTTTTTTTTAGCACAGGGCCCTCGAAAAGATTGGCACGACCCTGATTGCTAGCTATCAACTCCGATTGCTGTCGCCAATCACCGCCCGAGCCGCCGCCTCGAATCGTCGCCTGAACCGCTAGCTATCGACGCCGGAGGAGAGTCGCGCCGAGCCTCGTCGCTTCACTCTGCGCCTTCATCTTCTTCCCTGTACGTGAAAAGTCCGATTGAAACAAATCTGATTTTCAATCCCTTTTGATAAAAATAGCATAACCTTCCCTTGTTTTATCCTATTCTCCCTTTTGGCCCTGAGTTCATCATTTATTAATTCAGGCGCCCAATATTCCCCAAAAAAAAAAAATCCCTTACTATGGCCTTCTACGATCACAAACGACCTCTAGTCGGAATGATTGCCCCTCCAAGTCATTTACAGAGGGGGTATTCCCCCATTGGAGCCCATCCACAGGCCTACCCGACCTCTCCAACAAGGCCATACCCGAGTCAACAGGGACTCCTTGGGCCCTCTCCACACCATCATCACGCCTTCTCCTCCATGCAGCCGGCATCTCCCGACTCTTCTTGGTATATGGACACTAGTGCCACCTCCCACATGACGCACTCCTCAAGTAACCTCTCATCTATTTCTTTTACGGGCCCTTCACACTCTATTATAATCGGAAATGGTGGTCGTCTTGCTACGTCGGGGATTGGCCACGCCAAATTACAGACCTCAACCCACCCACTACACCTCAACAATGTCCTCATTGCCCCAAAGATTGTCAAAAACCTTATCTCTGTCCGTCGGTTCACTACTGACAACAACGTTTCCCTTACGTTTGATCCCTATGGTTTCTCTGTGAACGATCTTACTACGGGGGTTACTCGCATGAGATGTAACAGCACCGGGGAGCTCTACCCTGTCACACCACCACCTCCGTCTAGTCAATCGTGCCCGGTCGCCCTCTCGACATCGTCGTCGAGCCTGTGGCATGCACGCCTGGGCCATCCCAGTGTTGCCGTTCTAGATGTCCTCCGTTCCCAGAGTCTTGTCACCTGTCCTAAAGACCCACGTTCTGGTTTATGCTCTTCCTGCCAACTAGGCAAACATGCCAGACTGCTGTTCCAACGGTCTTTGACCTCTACCCTTGCTCCTTTTGATATCATTCATAGTGACATTTGGACCTCTCTTGTGCCTAGCAAGGAGGGTCACAAGTACTACCTCTTGTTTCTTGATGATTACACTCATTATTTATGGGTTTTCCCGTTGCATTTCAAGTCCTAAGTGTTTCTTGTCTTTGCCAGATTCCATGCCTACATCAAAACACAATTTCACACATCTATCAAATGTTTTCAATGTGATAATGGTCGTGAATTTGACAACAAAGACTTTCACTCTTTCTTTGCCGCCAACGGGATCTCCTATCGCTTGTCTTGCCCCTATATTTCTCAGCAGAATGGCAAGGCTGAACGAATCATCAGAACCATTACCAACATGATGCGCTCTCTCCTCTTCCACGCATCCATTCCCCTCTCCTATTGGCCTCACGCCTTAACAACCACATGCTACCTCCTCAACATTCTACCGTCTACTACTCTTCAACATCGCTCGCCAGGTCAGACCCTCTATTTCACTTTGCCTAGGTATGATCACCTTCGTACCTTCGGGTGCTTGTGCTTCTCAAACCAATCCTCCACCGCCCCACACAAGCTTCACCCGCTCTCCACTCCTTGTGTCTTCTTAGGCTATCCGTCTGATCATCGCGGTTACCTCTGCCTCGATATCAAGACCCATAAGCTCATTGTGTCTCGTCATGTCACATTTGATGAGTCTCGCTTCCCTTTTGCTTCTCCTCCCCTTCCCTCTTCTACACCTTCTGTGTCTCAGTCTGAGCCGGAGTCATCGTTCCCTCACTTTCTTCTTCCCCAGAGCGCTCCTGGTGCTCCTGTCTCCCCCTCCTCCCCCACCACCACCACCCCCGGTGCTCCTGTCTTATATGAATATGACAAAACATGAGAGCCAAAAGAAATTGCAGTGAACATGCCAGAGGAATACACCCGTTTAAGGCTTTAGCTGTCAAAGAGGCAGAACCGTACAAGTAATTCCTGTCTGAAGGGTTGCCATCATAGGCAAAGAAGAGATGCCATCTCCTGTAACTTGGACTACCATTTATAAGTTTTGTTTTAACAAGAGGCAAACGCTTGTGGTCGTAGAACCAAGCCTCTTCTCTCTTCTCATTGTGCCCCACCACAGAGCATCATTAAGTACAAATTAGTAATGTCAAATTTTGTTACAAAAAACGGCAGAAAAATAAAACAAATATACCTGCTTCCAAGGCATGGGCATGTTTTCAAGAAGCTTACGCACGACATGAGGCAGAAGCTTAAGAGCCCCTAGGTATACACATTTGTCATGACGTAACTATACCTGCGCGCTGATAATGTTGCATTGCAGGGCAACGAAGCAAATTTGGTGATGTCTGATGATGTAGACGAACGCTGTCAACCGAATCAATGGGGCGACAATCTGAAGATGAATTGCAATGCAGTCATACTGTTGAAGGGAACACTGTTGATTGCTCGCACAACAAATGAAGGGAACGATGTTTAAGTGACACCGCCTGAAGTTGCTCCCACTGATAAGGAGCCACCATATGCAGTTGATGGAAAAGGAGATGATGGGTTTGTGCAAATTGGTCCTTTGCTTAATTGGGTCATCTTCTACCCCTGTTGTAAAGCGACCTTCTCGATCACAACCAATTGGCCCTTTGCTCAAGAGGAAGAAAGAGGTTGTAATCATCCATATATTCTCAAGCTAGCTTAAATTCTAAGCCACAAGTCCTCTCCAACTAAGACAAGATATAATTAATTCTGGCAGAAACTCAATAAACCGGGTTCTCGTTTTATATTTAGCAAACCGGGTTTCATTATATGTGTATTAGTTAGACCACGTGCCTCTCACGTGATGTTCGTTTTGCCTATTTAAACGAATTCCCTCCTCTTCCTCTGTAACTGATTTCATTCATTTTGAAACCGAGAAATTGAGAGTTTTGTTCACCTTCAATGGCTTCCAGAGTGTTCTAAATTCGTCATTCTTGATTCTAATCTCCGACTCTGAAATGGTATCAGAGCTACCAAAGCTTGTCTGAGTTTGCGATCAGGTTTTTTTTCTGATCTTCTGGTTTCGTGTTTTCCGCATATTTCTGAATTTCTAGATTTTCTTGATCGATCATGGATGGTAAAGATGCAATTCAAGTGGATGCGAATGATGTGCTGTTCTTACACCATTCGGATCATCCAAGTTATAATTTGTCAACTCATTTGCTAAACGAAACTAATTACAACCATTGGAGGCGCGTGGTTGAAGTGTCGTTGGTTGCTAAGAACAAGATTAGTCTTGTTGATGGATCTTTCCAGATTCCGGCGGAGACGACGCCTCGCTATGTTCAGTGGCGTAGGTGCAACGGAATGGTGGTTGTGTGGCTGCTGCACTCGGTTGAGAAAGAGATTGCAGAGACGTTGCTGTATTTCCGGACTGCTAGAGAGATCTGGGAGGAGTTGAAGATGAGGTATGGTTCACCAAATAGTACTAATTTGTATGAGGTACAGAAAGAAATGTTCAATATTTCTTTGAATGGATCCTCTATTACCTCTTATTTCTCAAGATTCAAGAAATTATGGGATGAATACATGGATCTGGTAGACGCACCTGTGTGTTAGTTGTGGATCTGTGAATCCAGTCTCTAGATCTTTTGCAAATCAACAGGTGATTCAATTCCTTGTTGGATTGTCGGATACATACAATGGTGTTAGGACAAGCATCTTGTTGATGAAACCAACTCCAAATATTGTCGATGTGTATCAGATGCTTATTGATGAAGAAGGCCAAAGGGGGCTTAACAATTCTAGTTCTATTACTGATGCTACTGCTGCTTTCAATGCTTTTAAAAGGCAAAACAATCAGTCTGGTGGTAGTTCACATGCCAATTCACAGTTTGGTCGATTCAATAATCAGAAGAGTGGGATTCAAAATGGCAATCAAGGCAACAGGCAATCTGGGAATCAAAATGGTCAGAAAGGGAAAGGAAATTATTTCTGTGAACATTGCAAGGTTGCTGGCCATTCAATGGATAGATGCTTCAAAATTCATGGTTATCCTCCTAACTTCAAGGGGGACAGGTCAAAGAAGTTTGCATCCAATGTGACTGTTGAGGGAGATAACCCAGATGCTGCTCACTCTCTGACCAAAGGTCAATATGATCAAATTCTGGCATTTTTGAGCAAACAAAGTACTGGTGATGATCCTAATGTGATTGCAGGTAATAAGTTTTGTTTTAGTGTGTTTGGTAGTGATTATAGTTGGGTAATAGATAGTGGTGCAACTCATCATATTTGCCCTACATTATCTATGTTTCAATCTTATAAAACATTTGATCTGCCCAGCTATATTACTGTGCCAAATGGACAACAGTCCAAGATATGTCATATAGGTTCTATTGCTTTACAAAATCAGATTGTGCTACATGATGTGCTACACGTGCCTGAATTTGCTTATAATTTATTATCTGTGAGAAAGTTTGTGCATGATTTAAAAGCTTATATGTTATTTACTCCTTCTCAATGTTTGATACATGACCCTTTAATGAACAAGCCACTTGTGCTTAGTGAGGTTTCAAAGGGACTATATCTTACATCTCTGAAAGACAAAGTTCATGGTCATGACAAAGCTGCTTCTACTTTTTCTGTCTTCTGTTTTCAATTCAGATAATGTTCATTGTAACAATGCTCGAGTTGTATCTTTAGAACTATGGCATTGTAGGCTTGGACATGTACCTTTTGATCAATTGTTTCATTTTCCTTTCTTGCAAAGTCTTGTAAAAACTGGTAAACACCATGTCTGTAAGGTCTGTCCTAAGGCCAGGCAGCAAAGGTGTTCTTTTCCTGATAGTTCAATAAAATCTATGGCTTATTTTGAATTGCTTCATGTTGATATATGGGGTCCTTATAAGGTACCTACTCACAATGGTTTTAAATATTTCTTAACTATTGTGGATGATTTCTCTAGGGCGACATGGACACATCTGATTGCATCTAAGAGCAATGCTTTTTCTTTACTAAAATCTTTTATTGCTTTTGTGTCTACCCAATTCAATGCTAAAGTCAAAATTGTTAGATCTGACAATGGCATGGAGTTTTGCAGCAGTGAAGCACAAGTTTTTTTATTCACAAAATGGACTGATACATCAGACCACTTGTGCTTATACTCCACAACATAATGGAGTAGTGGAAAGAAAGCATAAGCACTTGTTGGAAACTGCAAGAGCTCTCTTATTTCAGTCTAATCTTCCAATTCAGTATTGGGGAGAGTGTGTGTTAACTGCTACTTATTTGATCAATTGATTTCCTTTATTTCCTATTCAATTCAGGACACCATATCAGATTTTATTCGGTAAAGATCCAGACTATACATTGCTGAGACCTTTTGGTTGTTTATGCTTTGTCAGTACTAACAAATGCAACATGTCTAAATTTGATTCCAGAAGCATTCCTTGCATATTCATGGGATATCCTCATGGTACTAAAGGTTATAAGGTCATGGATTTACATTCTCATAAGAGTATTATTTCTAGAGATGTCAAATTTCATGAAATGCAATTTCCATTACACAAGATTGATTTTGATAGCAGCATTCCTTTACCTAATATCATGCCTAACAGTCCTGATTCTATATTCTTACCTGATAGTGAAATTATAAATGAGAACATCGAGATGGTCAATGATGTCAGTAATCACACAAACACTGAAGAATCATCAAGCAATCCATCATCCCATGACAGTTCATCCACAGGCACTTCTCAAATACAGATTCCAAGTGATGTAAGAAGGTCTTCAAGAATTCCAAGGCAACCACAACATTTGCAGGATTATATCTGTAACTTTGGTTCCAATTTTAAATTATTTCCTTTCATGTCTAGCTTTCAAGACTCATTTCTTCCTACTGCTGATTTTCAATTTATGTGCAATTCAGCTTCTGTACATGATTCATTGGATCTAGTCGAACCTAAAACCTTTACCAAAGCTTCTAAAAATCCAAAATGGACTGAAGCTATGGGTAAAGAGATTGATGCTTTACAATCTAACGAAACATGGATCTTAGTTGACCTTCCTGCAGGAAAGAAACCCATAGGATGCAAATGGGTCTACAAGATTAAGCTTAAAGCTGATGGGTCAATTGAAAGGTATAAAGCAAGGTTGGTGGCAAAAGGATACAATCAACAATATGGAATTGATTATGATGAGACTTTCTCACCAGTGGTAAGAATGTCAACAGTAAGGGTTATTTTATCTCTTGCTGTAAACAAAGGTTGGGACATTTTTCAATTGGATGTAAATAATGCATTTTTTCATGGTGATTTACATGAAGAGGTTTATATGATTATGCCTCAAGGGGTTCCTAACCCTACTAACAAAGTCTGTTTACTCAAGAAGTCATTATATGGATTGAAACAAGCTTCGAGGCAATGGTTCAACAAACTTTATTCTACCTTGATTGAGTTTCAGTTTATTCAGTCCAAGCATGATCCTTCTTTGTTTATATCTCATAAAAATGATCATCTAACTATTGTTGCAGTGTATGTAGATGACATAATTGTCACAGGTTCAGATTTATCTCAAGTGCAAGGACTCAAACAACACCTTCATGAGTTGTTCGGCATTAAGGACTTAGGAAAATTGAATTACTTTCTGGGTATTGAAGTAATTCAATCACATGGTTCTTTGGTGCTCAGTCAGAAGAAATTTTGCCAAGAGATAATCAAGGAGGCAAACATTGATGATCAGAAGCATTGTGTTACACCTTTGCCTTTAAATTTCAAGCTTTTACCTCCGGATTTAAATAATTTAATCCCTGATCCTACTACTTATAGAAGCTTGGTTGGAAAACTGAGTTACTTAACCAATACAAGACCAGATATATCCTTTTTTGTGCAGGTTCTAAGCCAATTTCTTCAGTCTCCTGATGCAACACATCAAGCTGCCTTGAGATATATCAAAGGCACTCCACAATATGGAATAAAGTTACAGAAAGGATCAAAGATCAAGCTACAAGCATTCTCTGATTCAGATTCGGCTTCATGCCCAATTTCGAGGAAATCAGTAACTGGCTATGTCATTCTTTATGGTGACAATCCCATAACTTGGAAATCAAAGAAGCAAGCCACTGTCTCTAGAAGTTCATCAGAAGCCGAATATAGAGCTATGAGTCAGGCTACAACTGAAGTCACATGGTTGGTCAACATTCTACAAGAGCTTGGGGAGTCTGATTTGAAGCCTGTCACCTTGAATTGTGATAACAAATCGGCAATTCAGATAGCTCGGAACCCAGTTTTCCATGAGCGTACGAAGCATATAGAGATAGATTGTCACTTCACCAGGGAGAAAGTGATGGAAGGACTGTTGCAGCTCACTTATCTTCCCACTCAGAACCAATTAGCCGATGTTCTGACCAAGATCTTGCCCGCTGCACACCACAAGACCCTCTTGAGCAAACTGGGGATGCATCTTCACGATCCACCACCAGTTTGAGGAGGGATGTTATTATATAAACCGGGTTCTTGTTTTATATTTAGCAAACCGGGTTTCATTATATGTGTATTAGTTAGACCACGTGCCTCTCACGTGATGTTCGTTTTGCCTATTTAAACGAATTCCCTCCTCTTCCTCTGTAACTGATTTCATTCATTTTGAAACCGATAAAAATTGAGAGTTTTGTTCAGCTTCAATGGCTTCCAGAGTGTTCTAAATTCGTCATTCTTGATTCTAATCTCCGAATCTGAAAAGAATGTATATCTACCCCAGTTTCACTACATTCACAAAATCATTATAGTCCTCGTCAAAGCAACAAATTTAATGGATCTAAATCATCAAAGCAATGGATCCTACCTTTAATCTACACATAGTAATATAGCATAATACATGACATAGCATAACCCGCCCATCCAAAAGCATTAACACAGTACACATGGTGTGTGTGTGTATCATAAAAATATCAATTAAGTTTCAACTACAAGTGGATTGACGTTGTTCCCAGCCAAGTAGATAGTGGACAATCTTTCTAGAACAACCATGCTTATCGATTCTGGCAGGGAGCCAGAAAGTTTGTTGTAAGATAGATCAATCTCCTCTGTCACATTCCACATCCAACCAGGAATACCCCCTTGAAATCCACATTCCGATATGGAGAAAGATATCAAGGAGGAGTTGGATGAATCTCCAATCGAATTTGGCAATTTTCCCGTGAAGTTGCAGTAAGACATGTCGACTACCTCGAGTGAACTTGTCCACTGCACCGCTGATGCTGAGAAGTCAGCATTCAACTCGGAGTTGTATCCCAGGTCGAGAACACGCAGCTTTGGCAAGCTGAGTAGGCCAGTCGCCAAGAAGTCCCCTTGTAGGCCACATTTCGCCAGTTTGAGAGATGTCAGCTTTGAGAGGTTTGCAATAGGAGACAGATCGGTGTTTATCAACACAAAAGAGAGATGGAGCTCTCTTAGATTAGTAAGGTTGGCGATGATAGTCTTGAAGTTTGGCATATCTAATGTCTCACCATCATGAATATGAGAGAGATCAAGGGCAGATAGGCTAGAGAGCCAGCCGATTTCTAGTGGAATTTGGCCAGAGAACCGGGAGCTGGAGAGATTTAGGTAAGTAAGGTCAGAAAGATGGCCAAAACCTGACGGGATCGGAGACATGAAGTTGTTCAAAGAGAGGTCGATGTAGCGCAGTCGGTGAAGACTAAACAAGGTGCTGTTGGAGGGGAAGCTTCCGTTGAGGAGGCTGTCGCTGAGGTGGAGCTCGGTCACGTGACCAGTTAAGGGGTCACACGTGACTCCATCCCATTGGCAGCAATCTCTATTTCCACTCTCCCATGAACCAGTCTTCCCACAATTCTCACCATAATAATTACAAGACCAACTGAGGATGGTGAAGGAGGCCTTGAATGAGAGCAAAGCATGGCGCTCATTGTCATGGCAAAGCGGCTGGACGGAGGAGGATCCAGCTGCATAACCAAGGGAAACGACTAAGGAAAGGGCGACGAGTATTACGTGGTGGATCGTCAAAGAGTACATGTTCATGGAATAGTACGTTTTTCACTAATTAAGACTGGGAGTGGTTTGAGTTTTTCAGAATTTTTGAAGTGACTATATATAATCAAAAGATTGGGAATTGCTTTGTGTTTTCTAATGGGATATTGTGCACAAAGTCTTTGGAATTATTTGCAGACTTCTCTGCAGGTGGATATCATGACAAATCTATGTACTACGTATTGAATTTTGTAAAGGGTTCATGTTCAGTTAATTGAAGACCAACGTCTTGTCAGCTTTCACCAATGAAAGCCGCTTGAAGGCCAACCTCTTGTCAGCTTTCACCAATTAAAGCCCCCGTGATACACCATCTTTGGAATGGTTCATTCTGCAGATTCCATACCCCGTCTTTGGAGTTGATTCCACCAAGCGGATCTTCTACAACCCTTCCTACACTACTAATTTTTTAAATATTTTTTTAATCTTAAAAATATATATATTTAAATTAACCTCTATCTTTATATATTTATAAAATTTAATTTTGAAAATTCATGTTTTAAAATTTTTAATAATTATATTTTCTAAAATGTTGCCTTTTTAATTTTAAAAAATTGTAAAACATGATTTTTCAAATTAAATGTTTATAAATATGTAAAAATAGATGATAGGAATATAAATATAATTTTTATAATTTTTTCAAAATGTTAAATATTTTTGTGATAAAGGAAGGGGAGTAGGAAAAGTGTTATAGCTAGGAGATCTTGGCAGTGATTCCACACATCCTAAACAGCAGATTAGGAATGTGTTTGCTGTAAACAGAAACAAATTAAGCCCTTGTCCCACTCCAGCGTAGTGATACTTCATGGGAGACGATTCTTCATAAAGGCAATCATATTTTGATAACTAAGCAGCACCGAGGAAGAAAAATCGAGGTAATCATGGGGAAGTAGATATTCCATTAGCAGTGCAAGTTTTATAAAGGCGGTTGGGTGTTTGCAAAAAATAGTCCTCATCTTCTACAAGTTTTATAAACCACACGAAGGTTCAAGCTGTAAAGCAATGAACAAAGATCACACATTCGATCGCTAGGAGATATGCTAAAATCATAAGCTCACAGCTTAATTTGTAAACAGCTTATCCTGTATACAGCTGCAGAACCAAGCTAGGGAAACGACTCAGGAAAGGGCAACGAGTATTACGTGTTGAATCATCAAAGAGTTCATGGAATTGTTTTTGATTAGTACTGTGTGAGGCACATATGGGAGTGGTTGGTGTTTTTATCAATTTCGCAAGTGACTACGGATACAAATAATCAAGCTTGGGAGTTTTTTTTTAATCAATTTCGTCACTGACTATCAATTTCGTAAGTGTTCCAATACAAGTGAAGTCTTTCTGCAGGTCAAGTATGAAGCATGTGAAGACTAATTAATTAAGAACAAGTTGCACCATTTAACTCATGAGTGTGTTTCCAGGAACAAACGGCAGGAAAAAAGAACAAGACTCAACACCAAGTTGCACCACTTTTATATCCATGAGCAGATGAAGACTCGCGGTATTCAAAGTCAAGTATGTGAAGACTAGACAAGTTGCGGATATTTTTACGAAGCCTCTGAAAGCTGAGACTTTCATCAATTTACAGTCTATGCTCGGAGTTGAAGAATTAAGATTTTAAATTTTCAGTTTCATGTATGCATTCAAGATGGAAGTTCACGACATGTAGCAATTCAAGCCTTGAGTTTTAAAGTAACAAGTTTCTAGTTTTAATCTATAGGAAGTTTATGTTAAGACAGCTTGTATTTTTTCAGTTGTAATAAGAGTAAAAAAAAATACATTTGAATAAGCATTTGAGTTTTTCTCCCTCCTCAAATCGCTTATTCCTATATTATTTCCTCGTCAAATTCTATCAGTAAATATGTATAAGAACTTGATCACATTCTTACCATGTAGAATCCTGATATAGCAAAAGTAATTCAACAAAAGATCCAGGGGCATAATCGTCATTTATATGGTAAACCCTAATCGCAAACTCTAACTCTCATTATATATATGATCGATTACTAGGGTTAGAGAGGGCTTCTATTAGCCGACACATTCTGACTTGAGCGTCGGAGGCTGCTCTGGGGAGACAAGCCCCGCCCCGACCTCGTTCTTGGTTGATCTTGCAGGATTGCATCTCGCCGATCCTCCTCAAGATCTATGGTGCAGATTTTACCCATTACATTTGGCGCCGCCCGTGGGGAATCGATCAAAAATCACGATCTAGATTCCCAATCAAACAATCTGAAACCGACGATGAGGGCTACAGGGTTCCAAATTTCCAATCGAAGGTGGAGGGTTTGAAAAATCTCTATCTCTCCCCTCTCTCGCACCAGTTTGCATCGGACAATCCATAGGTTGTTCGTCAAATTCGCAACCCCATACACTCTTCGAGACCCTAACTTCTCCCCAGGATCCCTACTCTCACAATCAAGCCCAGCCATCCGCTTGCGACGATTGCCAGCCGCCTAAAACCCTAGCTTCCGCCGATGAACAGGGGTCCTCCCACCAATGCCCGTGCAATTCCACTCCGGAGAAATCCGAGAACAGCGATCTCGCCGACGTTAACGGGGAATATGCCGAGGCCGCTGATTTCTGGCATCACTAACACGCATAGCGGAACCGACAAGGACCAGTCAGCCGATGAGGAAGAGACCATCGACAGGAGGAGGAAGCGGCGGAACAAATGGGACCCGCCTTCCGAATCGGACAACAATGAGGGTGGTGGAGGTGATGGCACCGGCAGCGTTGGGGAAGGCCCGAGGATGCCGCTTCGACTTCCAGCGCCGCCGCTCTCCACAAACCCTACGATACGAGGAAGACGTTACACATTGCAAATTTGGATTAATTACCAATAATTAATCCGCCGCCGAGACATTACTTTGCAAAGCGGCCGAGACGTTACATTGCAAATTGGGGAAAATTACGAAATCAGCCCGGAGTTCTTGGAAATTGCAGCTCAGTCAATGCAATTAAGAAAATTGCGGAAAAGGCCCTAGCTTCCATAATATCTCACTTGGAAGAGCAACGCATCATGCCCGACCGGTCCATGTGAGACCTAAAAGCTAAGTTCTCTCTATTATTTCCTATTGTGATGGCAAGTTTGCTATTTAGTTAATCATATTGCATGGTTGATTGCATCGGTGACATATCGATTCTTGAAATGCTTATATGTGCATCTATATATAGAATGACATTATATCAGAACCATAAAAAACAATTGCAGAATCGCCACTCAAGGCCAAATGATCGCCACTCATGGCCACCGGATCGCCAATCAAGGCCAACAGATCGCCAATCAAGGCCAATAGAACGCCACTCAAGGCCAACGGATCGCCAATCAAGGCCAACAGATCGCCAATCAAGGCCAACAGATCGCCACTCAAGGCCAAATGATCGCCACTCATGGCCAACGAATCGCCACTCAAGGCCAAATGATCGCCACTCATGGCCAACGGATCGCCAATCAAGGCCAACAGATCGCCAATCAAGGCCAATAGAACGCCACTCAAGGCCAAATGATCGCCACTCATGGCCAACGAATCGCCACTCAAGGCCAAATGATCGCCACTCATGGCCAACGGATCGCCAATCAAGGCCAACAGATCGTCAATCAAGGCCAATAGAACGCCACTCATGGCCAACGAAAACGTCACTTAAGACCACCTAAAGCTAATTCTAAGCCATAACAACGCCGTTAAGGGCCAGCAAAACTCGAAATCAAGCAATAAGAATTTCATTTAAAGCGAAATGCTCAACCTCAATGAAAACAATCAGCTTGTCAATCATAAATAAAATTTAAGCAAGAATGTCATCAACTACATTATATCGTGTTGTTCGGTTGAGAATGCTAAAGCTTGCAGGATACAACGAAGACAAGGGGCAAGCATTACTCGTGTTATTCGTCTTCCCTCATCTCTAGATCGTGATAAGGAAACCTGAGGGGCAACTGATATAGCAAAAGTAATTCAACAAAAGATCCAGGGGCATAATCGTCATTTATATGGTAAACCCTAATCGCAAACCCTAACTCTCATTATATATATGATCGATTACTAGGGTTAGAGAGGGCTTCTATCAGCCGACACATTCTGAATTGAGCGTCGGAGGCTGCTCTGGGGAGACAAGCCCCGCCCCGACCTCGTTCTTGGTTGATCTTGCAGGATTGCATCTCGCCGATCCTCCTCAAGATCTATGGTGCATATTTTACCCATTACAAATCCCAAGAAACGATCACTGAGAAGCATCTGAACCTTCTCATAATGTGTAGGAATATATCCATGGAGATTACTTCCTGTGTCCTGTTAGATTGCCCCCACTCGTATCCAGTTGGGGTCAGCTTGTACGCGGTCAAAGAGCAGGAACCTGGAGTGAAGCTGCAGGTCAGAATGATGCATTTCTCGCCATCCCAATTGTTTGTTATTCTCTAGCTAAGACTCGGGCATGTGATGTGAAGCAACATATTTATCTTCATCGAATGATATATGAAGCATTAGAGCACTAGAGCGAGCAATTTGAGTAGCCTGCAATTTGAGTTCTTAGATCTGCAATGCAGATGAACTTCTTTAAAGTACAGTGTTCTTCATCATGATGTATGTATATAGGGGCGGATCTTGGGGGCCTAGGGGGTCACGTGCCCCTCCTCTCATTTTAGGAATTACGTAGGTGTATTATCCTCGTCGATAGCCTCATTTTGATATATAATACGCCTTAATCCGATATCTGAGTAAAAAGTTGTCAATGTTTAAAAAATTAAAGGTATATTAATAACTTTAATTTTGTTTCAATAAACTATAATGCTTTTATATTTTACTTAAATTAACATTCACATACTATAATTCATCTCGAAAGCTTCAAAATGAGAGGTTATACTAATCATTTCGACGATTAGATAAGAAGTTACGCAAGTTTAATTTTTTTATATTTGGTTATACATTATTATATGTTAGGAATGCAACAATTTATATATATTAACTAGGGTTGTTAATTGTTATTCGAGCCAAACAAGTCTAGTATTGTTTGACTATATTTAGCTCATTTAGAAACAAGTTAAGCTCGAGTCGAACCTATATTTGAATTTGAGCTCATACTCGAGTTGTTTAGTAAATGAACGAGTTTGAGATGAGTTTTTTTTCTTTCAAGTATCATGCAACTTTGCTTGCTTATGAAATAAAACTTAAAAGAAAATTTGTAAATTTCACTAAATTCGTGCTATATGAGTTTCAATCTAGCAGAGCCGAGCTTTAAATCGAGCATAAAAATGTGCTCATAATCAACTCATTTTGTAATTGATGCTTGAGCCGAGCTTTTATTGAGCAAAACTGGAGCCAAGGTCTAGATACTTTAGCTCATATAATAACCATAATCTTAACTTAATGTATATTATATTGTGTTTCCTATACTTATTTAGTTAATTTTTTTCGGATATTTCATTTATATATTTATATTTTTTTTTAGACGTGTAAAAAATGATAGCGTTTTATCATAAACCAATGACATTTTATCTTAAAATAACATCAAATATTTATTATCATATTAATATAATTCTTTATGTCAATTTAATCCAAAAATTATATCGCACATGTATCATTGTTCCCCCTACGAAATTTATCTGGCTCCGCCATTGTATGAATGTATGTATAGCCAGTTTCCTGCAAATTGATGCCAAAAGCAAATGAATCACAATTCACAACCAAATCATCAACAACGACATAATTCATGCATCGCTAACAAGGAAAACCATGATATTTACCTTTATGCCATCTGAATTCACGTATATATATTATTCACACGGAGATACAGATTTGTGGCTGAGATTGCTCTGACACGCCAATCTGTCTTGGATCCAAATGCTTGTTGCTCAGATGGACTGGTTGTGGTTACAATTAATTCATCACCATGTACATTGCTCGTTTTCGTAGTGACTACAGTCAGCTGACTGGATTTCTTTGCCTGCTTCTCAATCTCAGCAATCTGTTGTCTATGCTGAGATGGTGGATCGGAGCAATCTCAGCTCCAAGAATAATATCTCGAATCTCAGATTGTGTCAGTGCACATGTATTGACATTGTTCTTCTTGGCATAGTCCGAAAGTATGAGATCTCTCAGAGCAACCTCAACCTACACAAGGATAGGTTGGAAAATAATTTGTTAGTTCTGTTATCTGTTTCTATGGTAGTCCAGTCATTGCTGAGGAGCATCCATAACAGGCCAATCTATGAATTACCCGATGGTTCAATGACTTGTGATCGAGTTCAATCCGTACTTCTGGTGCATCTGGTGGCTGCATGGACAAAAAATATAAAAGGCGAATTTTGGGCAAGCTTGATCAAACTTAATTTGGCTGCATTGGTATATGATTTTAAGCACTTTAGGGTATGCACATACTTTTAAGGGCCCTTTGCTTTTGGTATTTAAGGATTTCCTTTTGAGGGCCGTGAGGAAACTTTTGAACCACCTAAAAATTATTAATTAGCCTGTGTAAGTTTAGGTTTCATGAAGGGTTTGGGGTATATCTTTGAAATGTAAATTACTGCTCGTTGTGTTCAATTTCTGGAACCATTGCAACTTCTATTGTATATGATTGTTTTCAATTTCGGGAACCATTGTAACCGAGAGCTTGGAAAAATTGGGAACCAGACTAAATTTATCGAAGAGTGACTGAACAACCACTACCGGAAAACTCTGTAAATTCCGACACTTTATTCTCGACGCTATTGATAGGCGTCGAAAATTACCGACGCTTGAAAGTGTTGAAAAAAAGGCCCAGCCTTTCTCGACGCGTCTATGTGTCGAGAATGGTACTCCGTAATATTTAATTAAAATATTAAAAACCCTAGCACTCACTCCTCACCGTCTCTCTCTGCTAGATCTAAGAATTCGCCGCCCTCGCTACGTCCATCTCTCTCTTCTCCCTCTTTCTCCTCAATTGCTAGATCCATCTCTCTCTTCTCCCCCTCTTTCTCCTCAAATGCTCGAAAAGGAGTTCTAATGGCGGTGAAGAAAAAAGATATTTGGTTTAAGAAGGATTTAGTTCTCGAAGAAGTCATGTGAGTCCGCCAACACGGCTTCGTTTTTAGTCTTCGAGGAAGAGCGATAGGAAGGTTAGGTTTTCCGGTGAAGAAAAGTATCAGTAAAAATTATAGGCGACAGGAAGGATTCGACTTCAGGCGGTGATGGAGACATATTGAAGGCGAAGCTTGGAGGCAGAGGTGCGGTTGAGGTGGTGAGCTTTGTGAGGGAGCAGCAAAATCCGAAGAGCTTGGGAGTTTGTGCAGCGATGGTGCAGCGATGAAAAAGGTGAAGAGAGAGTGAGGATCGACCACCAAGGAGAGGATCGATCAGTAAGATGTCGCCTTGTACGCGGACAAGCGCAGCTCCATCTACCGTGGATTTACTAGGTTTGGCCTTTTTTTGTTCGATCTTCTTCTCTTTTTTCATTCGATTAGTGATTTGGTTGTGTGAGCTCTGATTGCAGATGATGGTTGGTGAATTGAAGAATTTGATTCAATTGAGAAATAATTGCTGATATTGTTGATATGCGGCAGGGGAAATTTAATCAATTGCAATTGCGATTTTATTTATTTTCAGTGCTTCTGATCATTGTATAGTATGGCAACTGTGATTTTGATCTCTGGTAATCGGAACTTCAGGCATATAAATGGACTCTGGATGGTATGGATCTCATCTCTGGGATAAGAGCACTTTGGAGTTTGGAATGAAAATCAGAACAAGGACGGGAAACAAGGTTCCTTTTTATCCCTATTGAAGAGAGATTAATTTCCTTCTTGCTTTGGATTGTTTTGTTCCTTCTGAATTTATTGATATTAATTATTTGTGTGGTGTTGATTTCATGTCATTTTCGCTCATGATTTTTGGAATGAGCTGATTTTGATCGGTATATGAATCAGTTAGTTGCTTTGATTTCAAATCATTTTTTATATATTTCCTCAAACCTAGTCTCACTGATTTCAAATCATTTCTTTCTTCTTACAATTGCATTCGGTCGAAGAGTACAAAGATCATTTGATTATTTTTGAAGAAAGGTGGAGAGGAGTTTATAGGAAGTGAAATCCCAATCCGAACTAGAACGCCAATCACAATTCATACATGGAAAGTAAGAATTGGATCTAGATATTTTTAATTACTGTTTATGTGTAATGCTTGAAAAGATGTTGTTTTAATTTTTCCTTGTTACCTCTAAAATGTTCGTTTGACTCTGTCTCTCTTTGTGTTGTTGATTTGGAGCAGTTCAATCTCCAGACATACAAGAAGTATCTCCAATTACAAAGTTGAGCTTCATATATTTAGAGTAATAATGTTTGGATACTTCATATAAGTTACAAAGATGCCTTGAATGGATTGGTAAGTTGCGTCATATATTTACATATTACATCATAAGTTACTGTCAATTTGTTGTGTATTTGGAATTTTTACTTTACTATTATGAAATGCTAGCTAGATGTGTTCTTAAATTTTGCTGCAATGTCGATTCCTCGTAATTGTGAGGTAGATCTAAACGATGCACTATCATACATGATCTGATGATGATGTTATTGCAATTCGATTTCTATATGGGTCTTGATGTTAGATTTGTATGTGTAGGAACCAACCACTAGAGCATCGTTTATCTGTCAAATACTTTCACTTAATGAAGCAACAACAAAATTTGACAAATGGGACACTGCTGCACAAGAACAATCATAGTCTGGCTTCTATGTATTGCAGTTGTAGCTGCTGTCGTGTATGACATCTCAGACAAGGTATTTTTCACACTACATATTCTGATTTTGTGCAGCATCTTGGGCTTCGAAAAAGGCATTAAAAACGTCGCTAATTGCCCAATTTTCCTGTCGTGTATCTCAGGCTTCGAAATCGTCGATCACCGGCTTCACATCGCAGATCTCCGGGTTTCGAGAGAAATTGCCACTCTTCAGCTCTGCATCGCAGATCTCTTCCTCAATGTTCTCCCTCAATGTTCTCTTCAGCTTCCCATCTTCGATCCTCTTTCGATTCAAAGGTATTATTCTATCTTCCATCATACATATCATACATATTTCTTTGATTTACTCGTGTTTTTGTCTCCATTGTGACAGAGTTCCTATGAAAACCCTAGATTTTGAAATTCAAAGTTTCTTATTGAGAAATCATGATTTCTCCATCTCCATGAGGAACTATGACAAATAGTTAGGCTTACTTTTGCCAATAGCCTAATCGATCTGAGGATTCTGAGGGACTATTATTGTTGCCAAAGCCTGCTCTTTCTGTTGACCAAGGCTTAATCTTATTACTTATATAAACCTTTCAGATTGGACAAAGTGGATTAAATTTATGTCTTTTTGTGACTTATCATTACTTGTAAAATTTAGTCTGTAGTACTAGCAGGTAGCAATGTAACCAGACATGTTTATTATTTCAGAAATTTTTATCTCTCATCTTGGCATTCATGTTGCAAAAATTTATTGAAGAATTGTTAATAGTGATTTAAGCTTATTCTTATGCAGTGTCCCTTTTATTTGACAGGGTGGCAGTTCTAGGAGAATTTGTCATCCTTGATTAGTATGTGCTGACTTGATCATAAGTTGGTAACTGAATGAAATTTTATGGTGTGTGAGTCAGGTTTATTGTGGTAGTAAATGAATTATGCACCATTCTCTGGTGTGAATTATTGACATTATTATGTTTCCCTTGTTTTTCAGATGCAACGTTCTTCTTATGTGAGGTATTGACATCAGGTGCTCTAGCTTTGTCTTCGACAAAGGTAATGTTCACCATATTCATGAGAAATTCATTATTTTTATTTAAAAACTTGTTTGAATGGTCTTTGTTTGTGATGTTAGGTTCTGAATGAGGAAAATCAGAGACAAATTGTTGAATTCTGCAAACGTGAAGGCCTTGTTCTTTTGGCAGATGAGGTGGGTACAGAATTGAGCATTCGGTTTTTATTTACCAATTAACTCTCCGCATCACTGTTTTATACTCCTCATTACTTCAATTTTAGGAATGACTTGTTGGTCGTAACTGACCTTACAGTTCATATCAGTCGTGACAAAAACTGCTCTCAATTAGTCAATTTCAAAACCTGGAATATAGTTTTGTTCTCATTCAGTCTTCGGTCAATGGCATCATTACTTCTATGATTTCTTGAGTACTCTGTTGCACTTTCATCACACGAATGAATAGACGCATGTTGTGGCGATTTCTAATACAAGTTTGAACTTAAGGTAGCAGGTGTAAGAATTTGTGTTAATGTATTTTTTGTTAATTAAAGGATTTAAATTGATGTGTAATCAAAGAGGATGAATGAAGAAATATATGTTTATTTTTTTTGAAAAATAACAGGGTAATTTCGACGCTTTTGGGTGTCGAAATTGGCATTTTTTTTTGGAAAAATAACAAGGCAATTTCGACGCTTTAGAGTGTCGAAATTGGCATGTCATTTTCGACGCTCTATGTCGTCGAAAATGACGTGCCATTTCCGACGCCCTAGGACATCGAGATTGGTTGCGACAGAATTCTGCGTCAAAAATGGCACTTGTCATTCGTGAACCAAGAATTTTCGACGCTTTTAATTGAAATTTGCGAAGCTTTAAAGCGTCGAAAATGGTCATAAAAAGTGTCGAAATTAACACTATTTTCCTGTAGTGAACTAGATGCTTTTTCCTGAAGGACAAATCTAAAGATTCCAATAGTATGGCGGAATCAATCACGGAAGACTGGGTTTTTGACAACAAGAATGGTGGAATTGTTGTCACAAAAGGCTGATATTCCTATCCATCACTACTCAGTAACAACTAAGAATTTTTATTTCCCAAAAGATGAAGTACAATCAAACTGATCCCACAAACAAGTGAAACAACCCATAACCAAATCCTTCGCCCTACTCACACAGAACCTTTCCATTCTGACTATTGAGGAGTATGCCGTGGTCAAAAAATATTGCAAGAAGGAAGAGTAGCGCAGAATTGATGAGATGATCAAGGACCAGAAGCTTGCTGCAGCTCACAGGCGCTGGAAGGCTAAGGCGGAGAACGATATCAGGGCTAAACAAAGTGAGAAAAACAACTATGGGGAGTGGTACCTTGAATGATCTCAAGGTCTTGAGATCAGTCTTTCTCTGGCCTTTCTCTCAACCTTTTTCAAGGTCTTGACTCTGGTTCTTCTGTTTTTTAAAACTCTTCGTATCTCGGTATTTATCGGGTGTAATGGTGTCTCAAACAATTTCTGCTTCCTCCCTTGTTGAAAGACAAAAAGTGAAACAGCGGATAACAGTGATATTTGTATAGGTGAATGGGTCCAAGGATCTCGTTGTGATTTATCATCTATGTAACCTATATATATTCTAATAAGATGATCAGTGACACGCTCAAGAGAGAATTTATCCAATTTGACAGGGTATCTGAGCGTCTAAGTTTCACCAAAATTAACCCTAATTAATTTTTTCGATCCCTCCCCTACCGCCGCCGCCGACAACTCTCCCCTCCCTCCACTCTCCCTCCGCGCCACCATCTCTCTCCCTCTCTCACCATGGCTGATGCCCCCAAACCCAACCCTTTCCACTCTGCTCTTGTTGTTTCTAATGTCAAAAACTTTATCCCCATAAACCTTGATGCTGAAAAAGGCTTGTATCCGTCTTGGAAGGAGCTTTTTCGTGTTGCCGCCCGTGTACACAACATTCTGGACCACATTGATGCCTCATCCAGGCGAAAGCAAGGGCTGCTTCATCCAGGCGGGAAATCGCCTCATTGAGAGAATGGGGCAGGAACGTCCGACATAGTATTGGTTGAGTCTCTGTCTCCAGCACTTGAAACTCCACCCTTACTCGGTCCACCACTGGGGTAACTGTAGAAAGAATGGGCCCATCCGGTGGTTCGACATCAAAAAACTTGCCCGACTTCAAACCGGGATCAAGGTTACTCTCGAACCTTGAGCCATTTGCATATGATAGTTTTGTATCTTGTCTTTCTCCTGATTCGGGCTGGCTTGGTGGTTGGATTGTGCGTGGGCTGGTACCAAACGCGGATTGGGTGTGGCTTGGAGGTGGATTTGTGAGGATTCGGTGTTCTGATTCAGGGTAGCCTTGGAGGATAGTATTGTCTTCTTTTTGGTGGATTATATTCAGGGTAGCCTTGATTCTCGTCATGGCGATCACATTGGCCGGAATTCCATTGAGCATTGGAGAATCCGGGGGTTGCGCGTAGGGGTTGGAGGGTTCTGGCAGGAGGGAGCACGGTTCCTCTCTCTCTCTCGCTCTCCATGGATATTCTCATTAAAAAAAACTCTAATCACTTTATCCAAGCCTTAAAAGTTGGAATTTCCACTACCGCCATTCAAACCTCAATCATATAATCATCTATATTCTCAAGCTAGCTTAAATCCTAAGCCACTAGTCCTCTCCAACTAGGACAAGATATAATCAAATCTGACAGAACTCAACAATGTGCATTATTAGTGCATTCCTTGTGCTATTTGATCCTGAACAGCACCGGCGTATACATAGGAGTATGTATATCTATCCCAGTTTCACTACATTCACAAAGTCATTATAATAGGAAGAAATTTAATGGATCTAAATCATCAAAGCAATGAATCCTACCTTTAATCAACACATAGCATAACGTAGGACGTAGCCTAACCCAACCACCCAGAAGCATTAACACAGTACACATGGTGTGTGCGTGTGTGTATCAGAAAAATACCAAGTTTCAACTGCAAGTGGATTGACTAACACCACGCCATTGTTCAAGGGAAATTAGAAACCAAAAACAAATGCAATTACGCCAGTCAAGTCGGAGATAAAATTGAGAAAACCAAGAACAACTGACCAGATTGGAAGCAACAGAGGAGGGCTTGCGTTGTTACAAGTGGGAGAATTCAATTCAACATCTAGCAGGTATAACGCATCAATCTTCATAGACATTGATATATTGCATTACATATTATTGAAAGTAAAGTAAATAGGGGAAACATAATTGATGGAGGGATAAATTGACCCAAAACATCTCTATTTAGCGCCTCCTCATCAGATGCAGCATGATGAACACTTGTAGTTCGAGGATCAACCTGGATACCCAGAGATACTCCTTCTCCCACAAGATGAAGTATCCCCAAACTGACGAAACAAACATCCCAAACCCAAATCCCATCAAAGCAATCTCCCACACATCCAAACCTGAAGATTCATTGTTGTTTCCTTCATGTGCAACTGTATTCGGCACTTCAACTTGTTTTCCGCATTTCTTTGGCAAAGCTGCACCACACAAACCAGGATTCCCAAAATAGGAATCATTTGAGAATGTATCAAACTGTTTGCCCGTTGGAATTGGCCCAGCTAGATGATTCTCCGACACATTGAAGAATGCAAGAGAGTTTAGGTTTACCAACTCGTTGGGAATTTGGCCATCTAGCCTGTTGAAAGACAAGTCTAAAGATTCCAGCAAGTTCAATTTGCCCATGGATGGTGGGATGTGACCAGTGAAGTTGTTGTGAGCTAGGTTTAACCACCGGAGGGAGACAAGATCTCCAATCGCCTTGGGGATGGAACCTTCCAGCCTATTCCTTGAGGCGTCTATTAATACTAAGGTCTTCAAGATTTTATCAAGTCGACGATTGAATCCTTTGAACCATGCGTTCATTGATTCTTCAAAAAAAAAATTATGACCTTGACCATATCGAAAGACATAGGGATCCATGTATTGGCTCGTTGGGTCTTGGTCACGGTGATCTACCTCAATCATTGCCTTCATACTCATCAAAAACCCACCTGGTAGGCCACCGGTGAGATCATTATTTGAGATGTCGAGAATTCTCAGCATAGGAAATGAGCTCGTTGTATTTGAGCCCATTAGAGAACCCTGCAAATTATTCGAGCCCAGGATAAGCCCCTCGAGATTGGGAAGAACACCTAACCAGTGAGGGAAGGTACCGTTGAGATTGTTTTTACTAAGGTCAATAAACTGCAGGCTCGTACAATTACTCAAAGATTTTGGTATTGGCCCTTCCAGCCGGTTTCCATTCAACCTGAAACCCCTTAACATGATACAATCTTCAAAGATAGTGGAGGGTATTACACCTTCAAGTTGATTTTGGCTTAGATCTAGCACATGTGTATGCGAACTGATAAGGGACGCAAAACAGCCTGGAATCTTGCCAGTCAAATTGTTATGAGAAATGTCAACGGCGGCAAAATAAGTAAGATGGCATAAAAAAGAAGGAATCCCTCCACTAAACTGATTGTTTGAAGCAAAGAACGACCTAGAGATTGTATATCCCATGTTCTGCCCTTTCCATTGAAGATGCTCTAATCCACCGGTAAGGGAGTTATTAGAAATGTCCAATACTTCTAATGAAATTGTATTTCCCAGAAACCATTCAGGTATATGGCCATGGATGGCATTTTTAGAGAGGTCCAATATTTTAAGATTTTTCTGGTCTCCTAAGAAGATTGGAAATTGGTCAAGGTTGCAAGAGGAAAGATTTAGAATAACAAAGCTAGGCCATGAGGAAATGGATTCCCCACCTATGTCATCGATGAAGGAGATATTATTATGAGATAAAGAAAGCTCACTCAGATTCTGGAGGCTATGGAGCTTGCTGAGCAGGATGATTGCGCTCATGTTGTTCCCTCCAAGGGATAGACGATCAAGGCTGCGGAGCTCAAAGATAGCTTCTGGGATTTGTCCTCGGAGCTGGTTATTATCCGCCCAAAACCTATA
Organism: Persicaria tinctoria; assembly: GCA_037127255.1. NCBI lineage: Eukaryota > Viridiplantae > Streptophyta > Magnoliopsida > Caryophyllales > Polygonaceae > Persicaria > Persicaria tinctoria. The sequence goes on along the minus strand of JBANSL010000013.1, from coordinate 6,756,447 downwards.
TAGTACTGAGGGAGCAGAGCTGTTAGTGATGGTGAAATGATCTATCCCCGTGAATAGGTTCTCCTCCAAGCTCAAGTACGTCAGTGATGGTAGAGTGAAAAGCCAGGCTGGTATGGTCCCGGTGATGCTGTTCCCACCCAAGTTGATAAATGACAATCTTCCAAGAATAGTCGTGCTTATCGTTTCTGGGAGGGTGCCAGAAAGTTTGTTACCATTTAGAAAAATCCACTCGGTTATGTTCCACATCCAACCAGGAATACTCCCATGAAATCCACAGTCCATTATGACGAATGATATCAAGGAGGAGTTGGATGAATCTCCAATCGAATCTGGCAATTTGCCCGTGAAGTTGCAACCAGACAAGTCGACTACCTCAAGCGGACTTGCCCACTTCACGATAGATGCCGAAAAGTCAGCATGCAGCTCGGAGTTGGATTCCAAGTTGAGAACACGCAGGCTTGGCAAGCTGAGAACGCTGGTCGCCAGGAATTCCCCTTGTAGGTTACACCGATCCAATTTGAGAGATGTCAGCTTAGAGAGGTTTGCAATCATAGGAGACAGATCAGTGTTGATCAACACGGAAGAGAGATGGAGCTCTCTTAGATCGGTAAGGTTGGCGATGATAGTCTTGAAGATGGACATCTTTAATTCATAATTATCAGAGAGATCAAGGGTAGTTAGGCTAGAGAGCCAGCCAATTTCTTGTGGAACTTGGCCAAAGAATCCCGAGTCAGCGAGATTCAGGTAAGTAAGGTCAGAAAGACGGCCGAAACCTGATGGTATCGGAGACCTGAAGTGGTTGTAAGAGAGGTCGATGTGGCGCAGGTGACGAAGACTAAACAAGGTGCTGTTGGTGGGGAAGCTTCCGTTGAGGAGGCTGTGGCTGAGGTGGAGCTCGGTCACGTGACCGGTTAAGGGATCGCACGTGACTCCGTCCCATTGGCAGCAATCTCTAATTCCACTCTTCCATGAAGGAATCCTTGCACAGTTGTCGTAGAAAAAATCACAATCGTCGGAACTGAGGATGGTGAAGGAGGTCTTGAATGAGAGCAACGCATGGCGCTCATCGGTATGGCATTGCGGCTGAACTGAGGAGGATCCAGCTGCAGAACCAACGGAAACGATTAAGGAGAGGGCAACGAGTATTACGTGTTGAATCATCAAAGAGCACATGGAATAGTTTTTTATTAGAACTGTGCGGGGCACATATGGGGTGGTTGGTGCTTTTTTTTTTTTATTTATCAACTTCGTATTTAAGTTACTATATATGGTTAACCCTAACCCTGGCGGATATATATATATATATAGTCAAGAATGGGTCTCCGTGATACATACGGCAGTAAAAAAGTCGTACGGAGTATGTGAAGACTTTCTGCAGGTCAAGTATATGAAGCCCTCGTCATACATACGGCAGTAAACAGGGGCGGCCTATGATATTTGGGGCCCGAGACAACGAAAAAAAAGTCTTTGGATAAAAAATATATTGATAATTTTTTTAAGAAATATTATCGAAAAACACAATTATTTTTTATTTATTTAACTATTATAAATTTCAGATTTTATTTTTATCAAGGAAAATTTACTAGAGTATGATTTTTAGATTCATCAATATACTTATTTACTACTCCCTCTGTTAATTAAAACTTGATGTTTTACTATTTACGTACGCTTTTTTAGGTGTTAAAAACTATATAAAATATTAACTTTTTAAACAATTTCATACTTATTACTATTAATTAAGTTTGAATTTATAAAACCAAATTTAAAAAAAAAGTCAATATTTTATATAGTTTTTATCATTCTAAAAAAGCGTGCATGAATAGTAAATGACATGCTTTAATTAATAGATGGACTATTATTTTTTTTTTTCCTTACAAGTCATAATAAAAAAAACATGAATTTTTTGGTGAGAAATAAAAGTAAAAAAATATTTTTTTTAAATTCTATTTTTTTCCCATGAATATAAAACAGTATGGTTAAACACTTTAAAACATATTATTACTTTGCAAATTTATCCAAATAAAATACTATAATCACTTAAATAAATTCATTAAAGTAACATAGGTTGTTACTTAAAAACTACCCGTTTTTGCATTTATAACAAAAATTGAAAGACAGACACCTTCTTCACTTTTTATCGTTGACTCAGCTGGAAATACTGAAAGTCACATCACAAATGAGTTTTTTTTACGTATAAACTTTCGTAAATATTTTATTACCTATAAATATAATAATACACAATACTTTAATTATATATATAACATAATTTTTTCCGGGGCTCTACTCGGTAGGAAGCCCTAGGCGACCGCCTCTTGGGCCTACCCCTAGGGCCGGCTCTAGCAGTAAAAAAAGAAGAAGATTCAACACCAAAGTTGCACCCCTTTATCCGTAAGCATGCCTGCCCACGGGACTGACCCCTCGAGTCGACAGGTCGGATCCATCGGGCCACGAGTCGGGAAAAGGAAACCCGAACTCAAAGCAGTGGGATAGGCGAGTCGACAGATACATGTGACCCATCGAGTCACGGGTCGACTCACCGACCTGTCGGGTCACGCAATTTAAAAAAATGAAATGCTTTGAAATAATATATTTGTTGATGTCGGGAAAAAAGGGGGAGAAGGGCTTGCACAGTTTCCGATTACCTACGTATCCTTTCGGGGAAAATGAATCAAAGCTCGTGTAGTTCTTTTACCTATTTGAATCTATGCTTACCTTCGCGTGCCTTGACTGTCACCTGAGCTTCTAATCGATGAAGTGTTGTCGTCGAACCCTTCATCCGGGTCTGATTCTGTGGATAGGTGGTTCCTTTGCGTTCTTTCATTTGCCCGCTTCCAATCATTTCGGTCGTTAAGATCTGTCCGCTTTGACTGAAAAGTTGCTTAACCGCAATGGTCGAGCATGATGCTCCAAGGATCTGACTGGCAATTAACTGCAGAGTAGGGTACCGCGCAATCTTTCTAGATAGTTGCACCATTCCAGAACGTCAAAATCGTTTGCCTCAATATCAACAAAGTCAAAGTTAGTGGATAAGTATTCGTCGATCTCTGAGTGGAAAGTCGACGAGGTCATTGGTCTCTTTTTGCCAAAATTATCTCTAACAAGAGCCTTCATTTGGGCAATAATGCTAGTGCACGACAAGGTTAAGGGAGGAGGGGGCAGTTGAGATGGGTGAGTATCTCTAGCTTAAACATCGTATAACTGTTGAAGTAATTCTCTAACTCTAGAAATTGTAAGATATACATTGCAAGCGGGATCAGATTCAATCCTTAACTATAATAGTTTTCTAAAAAAAATTTAAGACCGATGAGCTTAATTCTAGGGTCAAAAACCGTTGTAACAAGGAAAATATCAGGAATGTTTGTGTAGTAAGCTAACCATTTCGCGCCCTCATCTCCATCACAGCTTGGGAGATTGATGGTATCTGCAACCCATCGTTTAGGGCTATTGTAATGTTCATTGCGGTAAAAGAAAATAAATGTGAGGTAGATATGTAAACATGACTAAAAGTTTTGGTAGCGTCATAAAAAAAACTTTTAAAAACCTCTATGATATCTCTCGTCGTGACAAATCTCACCAAAAACTCTTTCGGTATATTGGGCAGCGACAACGGATAGATGATCTCCGTATAAATACAACTTGTGAATCATTATGTAAGTGTAGTTCCACCGAGTAAATACATTCCTAGGAAATTTATTTGGTCTCACATTGTTCCGTTTATTGAAGGCCTAGCTTCCACTTTGAATGTTTTTTTTTGTTGCCTTTTTTTCAAATTTATTATTTTATAATGTATTAAAGTCGATAGAGAAAGTAATTAATAATTACGAAAAATAAATTTGATTTTCTCTAATAAGTTGAAAATTTGATTTTATAATGTATTAAAGTCTATAGTTAGGTTAAACTAAAAATACATTGTATTTTATATAGTTAATAAGTTAGGTCAAATTACATAAGAGGAAAAATAACTTACAACCGAACAACATTCTCAAAGCGGAAACAAGTAAACATTCTCAAAGCCGTTGCAAAAATAAAATAAAAAAATATACCGTCCCGGCAGGTCGATGATCCAGAGTTCAAAATCCCTCGACTCTAACCCAAACCCATAACCTGACCAACCCATAACCAGTCTTAATATCCAGACTCTCCGAGTCCTTGATCCGTACGACCCATCGGTCATGAGTTAACCCATGACCCGTGGCTAGGTGGCCCAGGTGTGTAGGCACTAATTAAAATTGGGAGTGGTTTGTGTTCGAGTTTTCTATGCGTACCCCGCGGCGTATTATTGAAATTTCTATTTGTTTCAAGTGCGCCTTCACGTACCTTTCACCAATTAAGAATTTAAGACCACGTGATACATAAGTCTATATATGGCATAGTGCATACGTCTTTGGATTTTGTAGGTCGATATCGCAAGTCTATGTAACGTGGTGTTTGGGGTATAGTAATGGTGATAAATAAAATAAAATGTATCCTGACTCGAAAAACGACATTACAACCAAATTGTCTAGGCCTTTCCTTGAATTGGTAAATTAATAAAGAGCAGCCATCCGAGGTACGAAACAGAGACCTATGGGTACCACCCATAAGTCATTTCCGATGAGCCATTCCGAAATTGTTTCTAGGCCTTTCCAATCAAAACGACATTACAAACCAACTCCAAACGTACACTTCAGCCAGCTTCTCGGTTTTCTAACCTTGGAACCCCCTCCCCCCCCCCCCCCAATACACACACACAGAAGTTGGAGGGGGCCATGTCAGACTCAACATGGAAAAAGCTTGCTGATGCACAACCTCAGTCAGAGGTTTAGTAAGAACCTCAGCCAACTGGGTATGTGATAGTGTGAAGTGCAGATAAATGAGACCATCATTGAGCTTCTCCCGGACAAAATGACAATCTAGCTAATTCCACGTGCTTTATGCGCTCATCAAATGCAGGGTTTCTATCAATATACATGGCGGCCTGATTATCATAGTGGAGTGCAATTGGAGTAACAGAAGGAACCTAAAGCTCATGAAGAAGACGAGAGAGCCAAGTGGGTTCAGCAACCACTCGACGCATTTATCTATACTTAGCTTCAGCAGAGGAGAATGCAATTGTATGTTGTTTAGTTGATTTACAACATATATATTGGATTGTTTATCAGAAGCACAAAGTAGCCACTGACATATGTTATACATCAGATTAGGAGTGTCTTTGTTGTAAACAGAAACATAGCCATTGTCCCGCTCCAGTGTAGTGATACTTCGTGGGAGATGATTCTTCATAAAGGCAATCATGTTTAAATGGAGTACTATATAAACATGTGTGTAGCCATTATTAAATGGAAATCAGAAATCAAACAAATGCAATATATTACGCAAGTTCAATATAAGAGTACGACTAATCTCACCATAAAAATTCAGAAAACCAACAAATTGACAAGATTGGAAGCTACAGAGGAGGGTTTGGAGTTGTTGCAAGTGGGAGAATTCAATTCAACCTCTAGCAGGTAAAACGCATCCATCTTCACATATATTGATATATTGATTCTTCATTGTACATTGAAACTATATATCATAGTGAGCATGACTTATTCTTTACATTATACATAACATATTACAACAAGTAAAGTAAATAGTGGAAACTTAACTCATGGAAGGATAAATTGATCGGATACACCTTTATTTAGTGCCTCCTCATCACGTGCAGCATGATGAACACTTGTACTTTGAGCATCAACCTGCATACCCAGCGATAATTCTTCTCCCACAAGATGAAGTATCCCCAAACTGACGCAACAAACATCCCAAATCCAAATCCCATCAAAGCAATCTCCCAAACATCCAAACCTGAAGATTCATTGTTGTTTCCTTCATGTGCAATTGTATTCGGGACTACAACCCGTTTTCCGCACTTGTTTGACAATGGTGCACCACACAACCTAGGATTCCCAAGATAGGAATCGTTTGAGAATGTATCAAACTGTTTGCCTATTGGAATTGGCCCAACTAGATGATTCTCCGAGACATTGAAGAATTCAAGAGAGTTTAGATTTACCAACTCATTGGGAATTCTGCTGTCTAGTCCATTGAAAGACATGTCTAAAGATTCCAACAAGATCAGTTTGCCCAGGGACGATGGGATGTGACCAGTGAAGTTGTTGTGAGCTAGGTTTAACCACCGGAGGAAGACAAGATCTCCAATCACCTCGGGGATGAACCCTTCCAACCTATTCCTTGAAGCGTCTATTAATACTAAGGTCGTCAAGATTTTATCAAGTCGATGATTGAATCCTTTGAACCATGTGTTCATTGAATCTTCGTAACTATAAATATCATTACCGTCACCATACATACCCCCGCCACCCATGTAATCAATCGCTCGGTCTTGGTCACCATGATCGACCTCAATCATTGCCTTCATACTCGTCAAAAACCCACTTGGTAGGCAACCGGCGAGTTCATTATTTGAGATGTCGAGAATTCTCAGCATAGGAAATGAGCTCGTCGTGTTTGAGCTCATTAGAGAACCCTGCAAATTGTTCGAGCCCAAGATAAGCACCTCAAGACTAGGAAGAACACCTAACCAATGAGGGAAGGTACCGTTGAGGTTGTTGTCACTAAGATCAATAAACTGCAGATACATGCAGTTTCTCAAAGATTTTGGTATTGGCCCTTCCAGCCGATTGCCATTCAACAGGAAATCACTCAGCTTGGTACAATCTTCAAATATAGTGGATGGGATTACACCTTCAAGTTGGTTTTGGCTTAGATCTAGCACACTTGTTTGCGAACTGATAAGGGATGCAAAGCATCCTGGAATGTTGCCGGTCAAGTTGTTCTGGGAAATGTCAACTACGTCAAAATAAGTAAGATGACATAAAGAAGAAGGAATCTCTCCACTAAACTGGTTGTTTAAAGCAAAGAAGAAACCAACACTGAAAGATCTCTTCTCCTGCCCTTTCCATTGAAGATGCTCCAATCCTCCGGTTAGGAAATTGTGAGAAAGGTCCAAGACCGATACAAAAATCATTTTTATACCCGAAACCCATTCAGGTATGTGGCCATGGATGGAATTTTTAGAGAGGTCCAATAATTCAAGATTTTTTTGGCCTCTTAAGAAGATCGGAAATTGGTCAAGGTTGCAGGAGGAAAGTTGTAGACTTGAAAAACTAGGCCATGAGGAAATGGATTCTGCACCTATGTCGTCGATGAAGGAGATATTATTATGAGATAAAGAGAGCTCACTCAGATTCTGGAGGCCATGGAGCTTGCTTAGCGGGATGGCTACATTCAACTTGTTCCCTCCAAGGTATAGATATTGGAGGTTGCGGAGTTCAAAGATGGCTTCTGGGATTTTTCCTCGGAACTGGTTATAGCTTGCCGAAAATGAAGATAGTACTGAAGGAGCAGAGCTATTAGTGATGACGAATTTATCGATCCTCGTGAATAGGTTCTCCTCCAAGCTCAATTCCTTTAGTGATGGCAAAGTGAAAAGCCAAGCTGGTATGGTCCCGCTGATGCTGTTCTGATCAAAGATGATTGTTGACAATCTTGCTAGAACAACCGTGCTCATTGTTCCTGGTAGGGAGCCAGAAAGTTTGTTGAAACCAAGATCAATCCCCTCTGTCACGTTCCACATCCAACTAGGAATACCCCCATGAAATCCACATCCCCGTATGGAGAATGATACCAAGGAGGAGTTGGATGAATCTCCAATCGAATCTGGCAATTTTCCCGTGAAGTTGCAGTGAGACAAGTCGACTACCTTGAGTGGACTTGTCAAAAGCACCGTAGATGCCGAGAAGTCAGCATGCAACCCAAAGTTGTCTCCCACATCGAGAACACGTAACTTTGGCAGGCTGAGAATGCCGGTCGCCAAGAACTCCCCTTGTAGGCCGCAACTCTCCAATTTGAGAGATGTCAGCTTTGAGAGGTTTGCAATCATAGGAGACAGATCGGTGTTGATCGACACAAAAGTGAGATGGAGCTCTCTTAGATCGGTAAGGTTGGCGATGGCAGTCTTGAAGTTGGGCATCTCTAAGTCGTATATAACCCCATGTCCCTCAGCATTACCCATATTATAAGAGAGATCAAGGGTAGTTAGGCTAGAGAGCCAGCCGATATCCGGTGGAACTCGGCCATAGAACCTTGAGTTGGAGAGATTCAAGAAAGTAAGGTCAGAAAGACGACCAAAACCTGATGGTATCAGTGACCAGAAGTTGTTGGAAGAGAGGTCGATGTGGCGTAGTCGGCGAAGAATAAACAAGGTGCTATTGGAGGGAAAGCTTCCGTTGAGGAAGTTGTGGCTGAGGTGGAGCTCGGTCACGTGACCAGTTAAGGGGTCACACGTGACTCCGTCCCATTGGCAGCAATCTCTAATTCCACTCTTCCATGAACGAGTCCTTGCACCATGGTAATCAGTTACACAATTGCCGAAAAAATCACAGTAGGAATTGAGGATGGTGAAGGAGGCCTTGAATGATAGCAAAGCATGGCGCTCATCGTCATGGCAAAGTGGCGGGACGGAGGAGGATCCAGCTGCAGAACCAATGGAAACGACTAAGGAAAGGGCAACGAGTATTAGGTGTTGAATCACCAAAGAGTACATGCTCTAATTAAGATTGGGAGTGATTGTAGTTTGTGTTTTTATCAATGTCGTAAGTGATCGACTATGAATCATCCCCTGACGCCGACGGATATATATTGTCAAGATTGAATTGGGAATTTGGGAGTGGGTTATACTATTGAAATTTTTAATTAATTGTTTTAAGTGCGCCTTCACCTTTCACCAATTAAGATTGGGAGAGGTTGGTGTTTTCATAAGTGGGCATTGTGCATAAGTCTTTGGAATTGTTTGTAGACTTCCCTGCAGATCGATATCATGACAAATCATAGTGGATTTGACTAATTTGAATGAATGGAAACTAAATACACCATAAATCAAGGTTTGGAAATCACCATATATAGTCAGATCCATATACTTTTCAAGATGGACACAGCCTTTCTTCTCTTCTCTTTTTGTCCGTGTGGCCACTTCGTGCCTTCTTCCCCATTTGTTCCTACTCACAGCAACAAACCCACCAAGAAATCAGCAAAAAATCCAAGCACACAAATTAAACTAGCGATTGGAAACAAGAAACAAGAAGCAACCACGAGACAGAAATAGAATACCTAGCTTCTTGATCTTATAATTCATTTAATCTTATTGCTGAAGATCTCTCCATATACAAAGTTGGATTTAACTGCATGCAATTTAAGGAGCAGGAGCAGATGTCAAAACATGAGACAGAAATAGAATACCTTCATGTTCTTATTCATATATAGGCTGTGTAAGAAGAGGTTTTGATCCAGGGAACCAATATATGGCCAAAAGCATAAACTAAATACACCGTAAATCAAGTCCAATCATCACACCCGTTGGAGAAGGATAGATTGACATGTTATCTGTTGTATACCGTACGTTCAATATTATGAGAAGGATAGATTGACATGTTATCTTCTGCACATCAATCCACTAACTAATTAGGTAGGTTTATAATTTTTGTTTTCACAAGAGGCAGAGGCTTGTGGTCGTAGAACCAAGTGTACACGGTAGAATCTTCTTCCTCATCCGATTCCAGCTGAATTGGCTCCAAGGGATCCACATCTAAAACATTGTCAGCATACTCCATTGGAGTTTCTTCATCATCAAAAGGTGGAAATCGCATTCTTTTTGGACGCCATATCTCCATGATCTCTGTACACATAATAATACAAATTATCAAGCATGGAAAATAAAACTTCCAAGTAATCAAAAAAGACACATCTGAATTCTGAATTGAAGGGTGTGCCAAAAGGATGAAAGAGCATGATAAACATAATTCCATTTGAGGGGGGGAACAGCCAACCCTGAGCCTAGTGTAATGTCTATCCACACTCCATATTGAATATTCATCAAACTTGAATATCAAATTTTCATCCAACCTCTAACTGAAGATACATCCACTACTAGTCCTATGTATAACTTGTATCTTTTGAGTTGGAATAGGTATGAAAACACAATTGAATAAGCATTTGAGCTTCTCTTCCTCTTCAAATAGCCAGCTCTTATATTATTTCCTCATCAAATTCTATCTCCACAAGCGCATAGCAAAGAAAGTCTTTAATTTAACAAACCTCTAAATCTTCAAGAGTTAACCGCCTATTTTGCGATTGTGCTTCTTCAGTGCATACTCCGCCCATACATGTTGTGAATCAAAGAACTCACTCTCCCATGGCCATGGCTATACACAAAGAGCAATAAATGTCAAGAAAAACAACAACGAAATAACAAATTTTTAAAAATAAATAAATTAGAACCCCAAATAAATTAAGCTTAAACATACTAAGATTTGGGATCAGCTGGTCTTCTTCATGACTCATAACACTCCTGTAGTGGGTTACTGGGTTACACCAAGTACCTATTAATGCAGTATTCAATTTTTTGGCAATCTTCGCGAAAGTTGTAACCTGATGACATAAGAATCTGCCTTGAAAGGTTCTCAAAAACCTTCATATGCTCGTCAGTCGTCATCCACTCTGAGTCTCTGACTATGAGGAAGGCAATTGCAGTCCGCTCTTTTGTTTGTTCATTCTGCAGATTCCACACCCCGTCTTTGGAGTTGATTCAACACATGCTCAACAGCAGATTAGGATTGTCCCACTCCAAAGTAGGGATACTTCGTGGGGACCACTCAAGGGAATATATTTTTTACAATTTAAATGGAGTACTATATAGACATGTGTGCATCCATATATTGTTCAATGGAAATTGGAAACTAAACAAATGCAATATATTACGCAAGACAAAGATAAGAGTAAAACTAAATCTCGCCATAAAAATTGAGAAAACCACGAGCAAACTGACCAGATTGAAAGCAACAGAGGAGGGTTTGGGTTTGTTACAAGTGGGAGAATTCAATTCAACATCTAGCGGGTAAAACGCATCAATCTTCACCGACATTGATATATTGGTTCTTCATTATGCATTGAAACTATATATCATAGTGAACATGACTTATTCTTTATATTATAACATTACATAGTACTGCAAGTAAAGTAGATAGAGGAAACTTAAGTACTGATGGAAGGATAAATTGACCCGATACACCTTTATTTAGCGCCTCCTCATCAGGTGCAGCATGATGAACACTTGTACTTCGAGCATCAACCTGCGTACCCAGTGATAATTCTTCTCCCACAAGATGAAGTATCCCCAAACTGACGAAACAAACATCCCAAACCCAAATCCCATCAAAGCAATCTCCCACACATCCAAACTTGAAGATTCACCATTGTTTCCTTCAGCAGATGTTGTATTCGACACTTCAACTTGTTTTCCGCACTTTTTTGTCAAAGGTGCACCACACATCCCAGGATTCCCAAGATAGGAATCGTTTGAGAATGTATCAAACTGTTGGCCTATTGGAATTGGACCAACTAGATGATTCTCCGAGACATTGAAGAATTCAAGAAAGTTTAGATTTACCAACTCGTTGGGAATTTTGCCGTCTAATCCGTTGAAAGACATGTCTAAAGATTCCAACACGTTCATTTTGCCCATGGATGGAGGGATGTGACCAGTGAAGTTGTTGTGAGCTAGGTTTAACCACCGAAGGGAGACAAGATCTCCAATCGCCTTGGGGATGGAACCTTCCAGCCTATTCCTTGAGGCATCTATGAATACTACGACTTTATCAAGTTGACGATTGAATCCTTTGAACCATGGGTTCACAGAATATTCATAAATATGAACATTATTACCATCACCATATGAAAAAATAAAGGAATCAATGTATGAAGACACTGGGTCTTGATCTACCCTGATCATTGCCTTCATACTCATCAAAAAACCACTTGGTAGAATACCAGTGAGATGATTACTTGAGATATCAAGCATTTTCAGCTTCATAAATGAGCTCGTTGTACTTGAGCTCATTAGATAACCCTGTAAATTGTTCGAGCCCAAGATAAGCCCCTCAAGATTTGGAAGAACTGCTAACCAATGAGGGAAGGTACCGTTGAGGTTGTTGTTACTCAGATCAATAAACTTCATATGCTTGCACTTACTCAAAGATTTTGGTATTGGCCCTTCTAGTCGGTTGCCATTCAACTGGAAACCCCTCAACATGGTACATTCTTCAAAAATAGTAGAGGGGATTACACCTAGAAGTTGATTTTGGCTTAGATTTAGTATAGTTGTGTTCGAACTGATAAGGGATGCAAAGCAGCCGGGAATGTTGCCAGTCAAATTGTTCTGAGAAATGTCAACTACGTCGTAATAACCAAGATTACATAAAGAAGAAGGAATCTTTTCGCTAAACTGGTTGTTAGAAGCAACGAAAAAGTGGATTTCTCCATCCCATTGCCCTTTCCATTGAAGATGCTCCAATCCACCGGTTAGGAAGTTATGAGAAAGGTCCAAGACATGTAACGAAATCGTATTTCTACCCAGGAACCATTCAGGTATGTGGCCATGGATGGCATTTTTAGAGAGATCCAATAGTTCAAGATTTTCCTGGTCTCTTAAGAAGATTGGGAATTGGTCAAGGTTGCAGGAGGAAAGACCTAGACTCGAAAAACTAGGCCATGAGGAAACGGATTCCAGTACACCTATGTCATTGATGAATGAGATATTGTTATGAGATAAAGAGAGCTCACTCAGATTTTGGAGGCCATGGAGCTTGCTGAGCGGGATGGTTGCGCTCAAGTTGTTCCCTTCAAAGTATAGCGATTGGAGGTTGCGAAGCTCAAAGATGGCTTCTGGGATTTGTCCTCGGAGCTGGTTATTTTTTGCAAGAAACACAGATAGTACTGAGGGAATAGAGTTGTTAGTGATGGCATATTGATCTATCCCCGTGAATAGGTTGTCATTCAACAATAACAGCTGCAATGATGGCAGAGTGAAAACCCAGGCTGGTATGACCCCAGTGATGCTATTCCCATCCAAGGAGATAGTTGACAATCTTTCTAGAACAACCGTGCTTATCGTTCCTGGCAGGGTGCCAGAAAGTTTGTTGCCACTAAGATCAATATCCTCTGTCACGTTCCACATCCAACCAGGAATACCTCCATGAAATCCACATACCCCTATGGAGAATGATGTCAAGGAGTAGTTGGATGAATCTCCAATCGAATCTGGCAATTCGCCCGTGAAGTTGCAGAATGTGAAGTCGACTACCTCGAGTGGACTTGTCCACTTCACGGCAGATGTCGAGAAGTCAGCATACAACCCGAAGTTGGATCCCAGGTTGAGAACACGCAGCTTTGGCATGTTGAGAATGTCGGTCGCCAGGAAGTCCCCTTGTAGCTCACAATGCCCCAGGTCGAGATATGTCAGCTTTGAGAGGTTTGCTATCATAGGAGGCAGATCGGCATTGATCCACACACCAGAGAAATAAAGCTCTCTTAGATTGGTAAGGTTGGCGATGGTAGTTTTGAAGTTGGGCATCTTTAATCCATTAGAAGAGAGATCAAGGGTAGTTAGGCTAGAGAGCCAGCCAATTTCCGGTGGAACTTGGCCACTGAACGATGATTCAGAGAGATTCAAGTAAGTAAGGTCAGAAAGACGGTCGAAACCTGACGGGATCGGAGACATGAAGCTGTTGAAGGAGAGGTCGATGTGACGCAGTCGGTGAAGACTAAACAAGGTGCTGTTGGAGGGAAAGCTTCCGTTGAGGAGGCTGTCACTGAGGTGGAGCTCGGTCACGTGACCAGTTAAGGGGTCACATGTGACTCCGTCCCATTGGCAGCAATCTCTAATTCCACTCTCCCATGAACGAGTCTTTGCACAATTGTCACCAAAATCACAGGGGAAATTGAGGATGGTGAAAGAGGCCTTGAATGAGAGCAAAGCACGGCGCTCATCGTCATGGCAAAGCGGCTGGACGGAGGAGGATCCAGCTGCAGAACCAAGGGAAACGACTAAGGAAAGGGCAACGAGTATTACGTGGTGGATCGGCAAAGAGTACATGTTCATGGAATAGTACGTTTTTCACTAGTTATGACTGGGAATGGTTTGAGTTTTTCAGAATTTCTTAAGTGACTATATATAATCCATAGATTGGGATTTGGTTTGAGTTTTGTAATGAAATTTCTAATGGGATATTGTGCGCAAAGTTTTTGGAATTATTTGCAGAGAGTAATGACAAACGCTCCTAAACACACTATGGTTGCGTAAAATCTAGACTCTCCGTCCTGAAAGCTGAGTAGGATTTCAGTGAAGGCAATCAAGTACAATAATGGAAGACCAATATATATATAGGATCCTACCTCCATCAAAAGGCCGAGTAGCTAAGACCGGTGAATATACATATCGGAGACACGCTCATACTGCAAAAGCACATATAAAAATAGAGTGAGCTAGCAGCTTGCAAGTCTAAAATACAAACAGGCAACGTAAAGCTTACCCAATTAGGCTAGGACCGAAGAACCTACATAGGATAGGAGAAGTACGTGATAGGGAACCTTACATGAGATAGTGTTGATATGATGCAAGAAAAAAAGAAGCTATAAGATGAAATGCGAACATAAAGGACCTTATTAGGCAGCAGTGACAAACAAACCAAGGTAGGAGGATGAGGTTTCCCAGTGCGCCTAAGTATGCTATATGTATGTATGGGCTAAGACCACTCGTTATAGCTGATTTGCTTACCGTCACAGATCCACTGGACCAGTACTCACTGTGAACAAGTGAACGACATCACCAAGACACCAACATATATGGCGATAAAGGGCAGAGATTTCGTTAAACAGGAGTACTCATTCTCCATCATTCTTGATCTCTTCTTGTCGCGCAGAGTGAAAAGCTTGGTAATCAAGCTGACGCAAACAGAAATCTCAGAGAGATCGAAGGAAGAAAATGATGCGATGAACTGGAGCCCTTTCAGGTTTTCTCCTTTCTCATTGAATATGTAAAACTGAAAAACTGAATTACAAGTTGATCTGATGCCATGTATATACAACAAACTTGTCTAGGCCTTTCCAATCAAAACGACATTACAACCATCATTTTGCCTAACTGACTCCAAATACTTCAAACAATTTGTATGCCAAATCAAGTCCAATCATCACACCCGTCGGAGAAGGATAGATTGACATAACATTCTTTAATGAGATAGTCTTTGATGTTATCAATATCAACACCTGAAGTAACTTTCCTAATATATATATATTAATTATCAATTTTGTGGTAGTATATTTTAGTACTTTACCCTCATGATAGTACGATCATATACTGCTACAAGTTTTGTTCGGTTTTTAATATTAATCAGTAGATTATATTTAAAAAGCTGAACATACAAAGATGGTCTGCTGGTGTTCTTGGCGTTCACGAGCTTAAGCATCATCATCATCATCAAGAACTGCCCTTCGTGTGCTGGTGTCATCATTATGCTCCTTGGATACGATGGAGGTAAGGTTAAAAAAAACCATTTCATCTTAAATAAAATAAAGAAACATGATTGAATAAAGATGTAATGTATGCCATGGGTGCTTGGCAGTGATCTCACAGATCTCCTTCATGGACGACTCTGCCTCTCTGAGGTACACACTTGTATCCAAGATATACTGTCTCTCAAAATAAACGAATTGAATAAAATTAAAAACCCCTGTGGCTGGTAGAAATTAGCTCTACTTAGCCGTGGTAAATTAATGGAATAACCAAACCAAAATTAGGGATCATCTTTGTTTACTCTAGTGGCCAACATGACCTAGCAACTTTGCTTGATAAGGTTATTATTAAGATTTTAAGAACAAACATAAGAAAAGTCACCTTGTGATTTTTTTGCAAATGAAATTAAATTTGACAGATCGATCAGATTTGCAGTAGCACCTTGTGAATTTGTTAATTTCATGGCCTCAATCAACCCATCACTTATAGGGGAAACACATTTTTTTTTTGCAAATTTTGCAGCAACAGATGGTCACAAGTTTCTTGTAGACAGAAGAGGATTCTTCAGACTACAGGCCTTAGATGCACATGAAATATCGTTGACAATTTGATCACTCTCCTTCAGAAGAAGAAAAAAAACTCAAATCGATCACTTTACCCAAGCCTTAGAAGATGGAATTTCCACTACCGCCATTCAAACCTCAATCATATAATCATCTATATTCTCAAGCTAGCTTAAATTCTAAGCCACAATTCCTCTCCAACTAAGACATGGTATAATAAATTTTGGCAGAAACTCAATAATGTGCATTACTAGCTTGTGCTATTTGATCTTGAACAACGTCGGTGCATATATATGAGTATGTTTATCTATCCCAATTTCAAAACATTCACAAAGCCATTATAATCCTCATCAAAGCAAGAAATTTAATGGATCTAAATCATCAAAGCAATATATATTGCATAACGAAGGACGTAGCCTAACCCACCCATCCAGAAGGATTAACACAGTACACATAGTGTGCGTATATCAGAAAAATACCAAGTTTCAACTGCAAGTGGATTGACTAACACCACACCATTGTTCAAGGGAAATCAGAAACCAAAAACAAATGCAATTACGCAAGTCAAGTCAGAGATAAAATTGAGAAAACCAAGAACAACTGACCAGATTGGAAGCAACAGAGGAGGGCTTGGAGTTGTTACAAGTGGGAGAATTCAATTCAACATCTAGCAGGTAGAAAACATCAATCCTCACAGACATTGATATATCGCATTACATATCAGTGCAAGTACAGTAAATAAGGAAAACTTAATTGATAGAGGGATACACACCTTTATTTAGTGCCTCCTCATCAGGTGCAACATGATTAAAACTTGTGCTTCAAGGATCAACCTACACACCCAGTGATGATTCTTCTCCCAAAAGATGAAGTATCCCCAAATTGACGCAACAAACAACCCAAACCCAAATCCCATCAAAGCAATCTCCCACACATCCAAACTTGAAGATTCACAGTCGTTTCCTTCAGGTACTGTTGTATTTGACACTTCAACTTGTTTTCCGCACTTGTTTGCCAAAGGTCCACCACACAGCCCAGGATTCCCAAGATAGGAATCGTTTAAAAATGTATCAAACTGTTTGCCTGTTGGAATTGGCCCAACTAGATGATTCTTCGAGACATTGAAGAATTCAAGAGAGTTTTGATTCACTAACTCGTTGGGAATTTTGCCATCTAGCCCGTTGAAAGACAAGTCTAGAGATTCCAATAGGTTCAATTTGCCCATGGATGGTGGGATGTGACCAGTGAAGTTGTTGTGAGCTAGGTTTAACCATCGGAGGGAGACAAGATCTCCAATCACCTCGGGGATGGAACCTTCCAAACTATTCCTTGAGGCATCTATTGATACTAAGGTCGTCAAGATTTTATCAAGTCGATGATTGAATCCTTTGAACCATGCGTTCATTGAATCTTCATAAGTATACGTATCATTACTATCAAAATCTGGGAAACCAGGGGCATCCATGTATTGGTCACTGTGATTTACCTCAATCATTGCCTTCATACTCATCAAAAAACCACCTGGTAGGCCACCGGTGAGATGACTACTTGAGATGTCGAGAATTTTTAGCTTCATGAACGAGCTCGTCATATTTGAGCTCATTAGAGAACCCTGCAAATTGTTTGAGCCCAAGATAAGCCCCTCGAGATTGGGAAGAACACCTAACCAATGAGGGCAGGTACCATTGAGGTTGTTCTTACTAAGATCAATAAATTGCAGATACATGCAGTTACTTAAAGATTTTGGTATTGACCCTTCCAGTCGGTTGCCATTCAACCAAAAACCACTCAACATGGTACAATCTTCAAAGATATTGGAGGGGATTACACCTTCAAGTTGATTTTGGCTTAGATCTAGGACACTTGTTTGTGAACCGATAAGGGTCGCAAAGCAGCTTGGAATGTTGCCTGTCAAGTTGTTCTGAGAAATGTCAAGTACTTCAAAACAAGTAAAATGACATAAAGAAGAAGGGATCTCTCCACTAAACCGATTGTTTGAAGCGAAGAAAAACATAGGGTTGATAGTGCTCTTCTTTTGCCCTTTCCATTGAAGATGCTCCAATCCACCGGTTAGGGAATTATGAGAAAGGTCCAAGACTTTTAACGAAATTGTATGTATTCCCATAAACCATTCAGGTATGTGGCCATGGATGACATTTCTAGAGAGGTCCAATATTTTAAGTTTTTCCTGGTCTCTTAAGAAGATGGGAAATTGGTCAAGGTTGCAAGAGGAAAGTTCTAGAGTCGAAAAACTAGGCCATGAAGAAATGGATTCCGCACCTATGTCATCGATGAAGGAGATGTTATTATGAGATAAAGAGAGGTCACTCAAATTCTGGAGGCCATGGAGCTTGCTGAGCGGGATGGTTGCAGTCAAGTTGTTCCCTTGAAGGAATAGATATTGGAGGCTACGGAGCTCAAAGATGGCTTCTGGGATTTGTCCTCGGAGCTGGTTATTATATGCCTCAAACCCAGATAGAACTGAGGGAGCAGAGCTGTTGGGGATGGTGAATTGATCTATCCCTGTGAATAGGTTCTCATCCAAGCTCAAGTATTTCAATGATGGCAGATTGAAAAGCCAGGCTGGTATGGTCCCGGAGATGCTGTTCTCATCCATGTAGATAGTTGACAATCTTGGTAGAACAACCGTGCTCATCGTTCCTGGCAGGGAGCCAGAAAATTTGTTGCCACTCAGAACAATCTCCTCTGTCACGTTCCACATCCAACCAGGAATACCCCCCATGAAATCCACATCTGAATATGGAGAATGATACCAAGGACGAGTTGGATGAATCTCCAATCGAATCTAGCAATTTGCCCGTGAAGTTGCAATCAGACAAGTCGATTACCTCGAGCGGACTTGTCCACTTCACGGTAGATGCCGAGAAGTCAGCATGCAACCCGAAGTTGCCTCCCAGGTCGAGAACATGCAACTTTGGCAAGCTAAGAATGTCAGTCACCCGGAACTCCCCTTGTAGGCCACAATTCTCCAATTTGAGAGATGTCAACTTTGAGAGGTTTGCAATCATAGGAGGCAGATCGGTGTTGATCAACACATCAGAGAGATCTAGCTCTCTTAGATCGGTAAGGTTGGCGACGGCAATCTTGAAGTTGGGCATGTTTAACCCGATATTATTGGGAGATCAAGGGTAGTTAGGCTAGAGAGCCAGCCAATTTCCGGTGGAACTTGGCCATTGAACAATGATTCAGAGAGATCCAAGTAAGTAAGGTCAGAAAGACGGCCGAAACCTGACGGTATCGCAGACATGAAGGTGTTGAGAGAGAGGTCGATGTGGCGCAGTCGGTGAAGACTAAACAAGGTGCTGTTGGAGGGGAAGCTTCCATAAAGGAGGCTCTGGCTGAGGTGGAGCTCAGTCACGTGACCATGCCAGTTAAGGGGTCACACGTGACTGCGTCCCATTGACAACAATCTCTAATTCCACTCTTCCATGAACGAGTCATTGCACAATTGTTGCCAAAATCACAGGAGGAATCGAGGATGGTGAAGGAGGCCTTGAATGAGAGCAAAGCATGGCGCTCATCGGTATGGCACAGCGGCTGGACGGAGAAGGATCCAACTGCAGAACCAAGGGAAACGAGCAAGGAAAGGACAACGGCGTTGGATCATCAAAGAGCACATGTTAAACAGGTCAATACAAATCTGTATAACGTGGTGAAAAGCTCTTTGGAGTTGTTAGCAGACTCTTTGGAATCAGTATTTTCTTTTACGGTAGCCTTAATTTGATTCAGTCAATATCTCATGCTCAAAGCTCGATGACCCAAAAATGTTATAAGGGTACGTGAAACTCCGATGACCCGTTGGATCAAAGTCGAGCTGATAAGTCAAAGTCATGTCCAACTTTAATATCAACCAACAACACTAGTTGGCATCGAGAATTCTGGAGCAGTGATGGCGAAAAATGAATGGGAAAGGTGCACTTGAAGGTTCAATCCGACGCACCTAACCAGCTGGATTCATAGCAAAAGCAAGAACTAAAATATATTACAAAATGTAACAGATTTTAAACTTCTACATAGACGTAGTCATGAATTGAACCCCCACACATAAAACGAAAAGTTTAATCTTCTTACATTCTACAGAGGGTGTGAACAAGGACAAACAGCTCATGAGAATGCATATGTCCTCACGATCTCCCTCGACGTCCCCTATCTCTGAGTTGCTGAACTCCAGGAAGTGGGTAGGCTGGTGGTCCTCGTCGTAGTACACGTACTCTTGGCAGCTTCACCCCATATATGAAGTTGTAGTTAATTCATGGACCGGTATCTGGAATGTTGCTCATATGGACTGACAAAGACGCTTCTGTGCAGCCCATACACTGGTGTGAATAACCTTACACGATACACATTTGAATCATCAACAAACCATATAATCTGATTGCTGAAGATCTCTCCATAATTCTGTGAAGACAAATATATATTGTTCTGTTACAGAACTTCTGTAGGCTCGGAAGAATACAACTGCAGACCTTTCCTTATCCGTTCCCTGAGCTTCACAACCGTCAGAGAAGATCTCTTCATAGTCCATACAAAGCTGGATTGCTGAAGAATACAACTGCAGATCTTTAGTTAAATGTGAATTGGAGTAATTCATGACTGTCTTGTTGTTGATATCACACCATCTAAGATGAGGGTTGTGAACTTGAACCCCATGTTTCCCCTTCCCCGCCTTCCGATCCTCTGCACCCTCCCTGCAATCTTCCCACCTAAAACCCTCTGCCAAATCAGGTTTGGAAGTCAACTTAGTCAGATCCATAGACTTATCAAGATGGACACAGCCTTTCTTCTCTTCTCTTTGTTTGTGTGGCCACTTCTTTGCCTTGCAGCAACAAACCCACCAAGAAATCAGCAAAAAAAAATCCAAGCACACAAATTAAACTAGCAATCGGTAACAAGAAACAAACAGCCACCATGATCTTTTATATAATCTGATTTGGGATAAGCTGGTCTTCTTAATGACTCATACAACTCTTGAAGTGGGTAACACCAACATCTGTTTGTTTTCTATATTGATGATCACTTTGCGGTATCAAGATGTGTCCCATTGACAGTGTACCAAGCAACCCAATTTCTTTCGGTGTCTAATCTCACAACGCCTCACTTGACAGATGTTCCACATTGCTCTTTGTAGATATCAGAGGGTGAAAAAAAGACATCCTAGCTTCCAATTAGACTGCTCAGAAAGAAGTGTCCGATCAGATTTTGAAGCATCATCAGCTGCCAGCAAAGCTGGATATTGTAGAGAATAATTGACAAACGCTACTAACATTGCACCAATGGTTCCGACCAGTGAATATACATATCAGAGACAAGCTCATACTACAAAAGCACATATAAAAATAGAGTGAGTTAGCAGCTTGCAAGTCTAAAATATAAACAGGCAATGTAAAGCTTCCATAGGATCGGAAAAGCGATAGAGAAACCTTATATGAGATAGTTGATATGATGCAAGAAAAAAAGAATTATAAGAAGATGAAATGCGAAGATGAAGGACCTTATTAGGCAGTGACAAACAACCACTCAACGCATTTATCTATACTCAGCTTCAACAGAGGACAATGCAACTGTATGTTGTTTCATTGATTTCCAACATATTGGACTGTTTCTTAGAAGCACAAAGTAGCCACTGACAAATGCTAAACATCAGATTAGGATTGTCTTTGCTGTAAACAGAAACATAGGCATTGTCCCGCTCCAGAGTAGTGATAATTCGTGGGAGACGATTCTTCATAAAGGCAATCATGTTTGAATGGACTACTATATAGATGTGTGTAGCCATTGTTCAAGGGAAATCACAAATCAAACAAATGAAATATATTACGAGAGTCCAATATAAGAGAAAAACTAAATCTCACCATAAAAATTGAAAAAACCAAGAACAAATTGACAAGATTGGAAGCTACAGAGGAGGGTTTGGAGTTGTTGCAAGTGGGAGAATTCAATTCAACATCTAGCAGGTAAAACACATCTCCATCTTCACAGACATTGATATATTGATTCTTCATTATACATTGAAACTATATATCATACAGAGCTTGACTGTCTTTATATTATACATTAAATATTACTGCAAGTAAAGTAAATAGGGAAAACTTAACTGATGGAGGGATATATACCGATACGATACACCTTTATTTAATGCCTCCTCATAAGATGCAACATGATTAACAGTTGTGCTTCAAGGATCAACCTGCACACCCAATGATGATTCTTCTCCCAAAAGATGAAGTATCCCCAAACTGACGAAACAAACATCTCAAACCCAAATCCCATCAGACCAATCTCCCACACATCCAAACTTGAAGATTCATCGTTGTTTCCTTCAACTACTGTTGTATTTGGCACTCTAACCTGCTTTCCGCACTTGTTTGACAAAGGTGCACACCACACAACCTAGGATTCCCAAGATAGGAATCGTTTGAGAATGTATCAAACTGTTTGCCTATTGGAATTGGCCCAACTAGATGATTCTCCGAGACATTGAAGAATTCAAGATAGTTTAGATTTAACAACTCGTTGGGAATTTTGCCGTCTAACTCATTAAAAGACAAGTCTAAAGATTCCAATGTTAAAATATTATGATCCAAAATTAGATTAATTAGAATTAAGTTAGTAATATCTGTGGCCGGTTAGGGTTTGTGTTAGTGTGGCCGGTTAGTAGAATTTTAGGGTTAATTAGTTATCCAATTAGTGGGCCTAATTAGTGGGTTAATGGGTTAGAACCACAAGTAGAGGACATTTAGTTTTTAGGGTTATAAATTGTAATTTGATTTATCTGATTAATTGAATTGGGGAGAAATTGAGAAAACTCTCCTCTCTTCCAACATCCAACAAGTTCAATTTGCCCATGGATGGTGGGATGTGCACAGTGAAGTTGTTGTGAGCTAGGTTTAACCACCGAAGGGAGACAAGATCTCCAATCGCCTCGGGGATGGAACCTTCCATCCTATTCCTTGAGTGATCTATTGATACTAAGGTCTTCAAGATTTTATCAACTCGACGATTGAATCCTTTGAACCGTGCATTCATTGAATCTTCATAAGTATAACTAACATTATTACGACCATCTGCAAAAATACCGCCATCCATGTATCGAATATCTGGGTTTTGGTCATTGTGATCTATCTCAATCATTGCCTTCATACTCTTCAAAAAATCACCTGGTAGACCACGGTGAAATGATTACTTGAGATGTCGAGAATTTTTAGCTTCAAGAATGAGCTCGTCGTACTTGAGCTCATTAGAGAACCCTGCAAATTGTTCGAGCCTAAGATAAGCACCTTCAGAAGGGGAAGAAAACCTAACCAATGAGGGAAGGTACCGTTGAGATTGTTGTTACTAAGATCAATAAACTGCAGATACATGCAGTTACTCAAAGATTTTGGTATTGGCCCTTCCAGTCGGTTGCCATTCAACCGGAAAACCCCCAACATGGTACAATCTTCAAAGATAGTGGAGGGAATTTCACCTTCAAGTTGATTTAGGCTTAGATCTAGCACACTTGTTTGCTCACTGATAAGGGACGCAAAGCAGCCTGGAATGTTGCCGGTCAAGTTGTTCTGAGAAATGTCAACTACTTTAGTATAAGTAAGATGACATAAAGAAGAAAGAATCTCTCCACTAAACTGATTGTTAGAGAGGTCCAATATTTCAAGATTTTTCTGGTCTCTTAAGAAGATCGGAAATTGGTCAAGGTTACAGGAGAAAAGTTCTAGATTCGAAAAACTAGGCCATGACAATAAGGAAATGGATTCCGAACCTATGTCATCGATGAAAGAGATATTATTATGAGATAAAGAGAGGTCACTTAGATTATGGAGGCCATGGAGCTTGCTGAGTGGGATGGTTGTGGTCATGGTGTTCCCTCCAAGTAATAGAGATTGGAGGCTGTGGAGCTCAAAGATGGCTTCTGGGATTTGTACTCGGATCTGGTTATTATCTGCCCAAAATACAGATAGTACTGAGGGAGTAGAGTTGTTAGTGATGGTGAATTGATCTATCCCCGTGAATAGGTTGTCATTTGACACCAAGTGCTTCAATGATGGAAGAGTAAAAAGCCAGGCTGGTATGGTCTCGGTGCCAAACTCAATATTTGACAATCTTGCTAGAACAACCGTATTCACCATTCCTAGAAGGGATCCAGAAAGTTTGTTGCTAGTAAGAACAATCTCCTCTGTCACGTTCCACATCCAACGAGGAATACCCCCATGAAATCCACATCCCTCTATTTTGAATGATACCAAGGAGGAGTTGGATGAATCTCCAATCGAATCTGGCAATTTGCCCGTGAAGTTGCACTCAGTCAGGTCGACTACCTCAAGAGGACTTTTCCACTTAACGAAAGATGCCGAGAAGACAGCATGCAACCTGTTGTTGTATCCCAGGTCGAGAACTCGCAGGTTTGGCAAGCTGACAACGCCGGTCGCCATGAACTCTCCTTGTAGGCCACAAAACCGCAGTTCGAGAGATGTCAACTTTGAGAGGTTTGCAATCATAGGAGACAGATCGGTGTTGATCAACACATAAGAGAGATGGAGCTCTCTTAGATCGGTAAGGTTGGCGATGGCGGTCTTGAAGTTGGACATAATTAATGCCTCATAATTATAAGAGAGATCAAGGACAGTTAGATTAGAGAGCCAGCCGATTTCTGGTGGAACTTGGCCGAAGAACCATGAGTTGGAGAGATTCAAGTAAGGTAAGAAAGATGGCCGAAACCTGGCGGTATCGGAGACATGAAGTAATTGGAAGAGAGGTCGATGTGCCGCAGTCGACGAAGACTAAACAAGGTGTTGTTGGAGGGGAAGCTTCCGTTGAGGAGGCTGTCGCTGAGGTGGAGCTCAGTCACGTGACCAGTTAAGGGGTCACACGTGACTCCGTCCCATTGGCAGCAATCTCTAATTCCAGTCTTCCATGAACGAGTGTTTGCACAAGTGTCGCCAGAAGAACAGTCGGAATTGAGGATGGTGAAGGAGGTCTTGAATGAGAGCAAAGCATGGCGCTCATCGGTGTGGCACATCGGCTGGACGGAGGAGGATCCAGCTGCAGAACCAAGGGAAATGACTAAGGAAAGGGCAACGAGTATTGCGTTTTGGATCATCAAAGAGTACATGGAATAGTATTTGACTAGTACTGTACTGATGAAGATTGGGAGTGATTGTGGTTAGTGTTTTTATCAATTTCGTAAGTGATGGACTATGAATCATCCCCTGACGGATAAATATAAGCAAGATTGGGAGTGGTTTATACAATTGATATTTTTAATTAATTGTTTTAAGTGCGCATTCACCTTTCACCACCAATTAAGACCCGTGATACATACTGCATATATAAGTCTTTGGAATTCTTTGCAGAATTTTGTGCAGGTCAATATAATAAATTTGTATAATGTGGTATTTGGGATATAATAATCGTAATAGGCAATAAATAATAGACCATGTCTATTACAAAAGTGCAGTTTCACTTCATGTAAACCTGTCAAAACGTAATTCGACTTGGAAACACATGTCACGCATGCCCAGAAATTTTTTAGTTTGAACTCAATGTTTGTGATCGACTTGGAACTTTGGGTCAAATCACTTTTCAGCCACACTCGGAAGCGAATTCGGGTAATAAGAGAACCGACAATAATCAACCAGCAAACCACGACCAACCGATAATATCCAATCAGGAAACCAAACAACCAAGCAATCACAAACACAGATAAAATCGTAAATATTGACATAAGATTTACGTGGGAAAAAACCTTTCTAACCAGAGGATCAAAAAACCCACCTTCTGCTCGCCAAAGCAACCAATCCACTAATCAATAGGTCAATACAAGTGTTTAACAATCCAGTCTCAACCCGAGACAAATAAACATGGAGATCTCAAACACCAATCTAAATACAACCTGGATATAGAATGGATTTCTCTCCAAAAACCTAGTTAAACACTTGTAATCAGATTAGATTTCCATGAGGAGAAAATACCTCTCAACAAGCACCCGTTGTTGACTTGTCAGAGGACGGAGACGGATCACCATATCAAGAGATGAAACACCCGCTCGAATCTCCTACATTTCCTCTTCTTTCTCCCTCCTCTCTCTTTTCTTTCTCTCTCCTTGTCCCCTAGTTGCTGGCATCAATCTCTCAAGCAAAACCCTTTTGCTTCTTGTCTTCATTTTGTTAGAAAATTACTACTACCTCCGTTCCATAATACATGGGCTTTTCCTTTTTGACACGTTTTTTAAGAAGCGAAAAACCCTATGAAATATTATTTTTTTTATCAAATTTTTTATATCATTTGATACTTATTACTAATAAGTATCAAATTATATAAAAAAATTAATTAAAAAAATAATATTTCATATAGTTTTTCGCTCCTTAAAAAACGTGCCGAAAACTAAAAACCCATGTATTTTGGAACGGAGGGAGTATATAACATTAATTACCAAAACAAACTTGGGCTGGACTCTTCATGGGCCCTTGGCCCAACAATCTCCCCCTCCAGCCCAAGGCGGAGACGTTCCTGCTCGTCCTGGCCTCACCCGCATCCAAGTCCCGTCTCAATGTCTCATCCCCGAGACGCGGAACTGATGCTCGCCAGATGTCACCATCACCCACTAGCTCCCCCTCATCCGTAACTCTTTGGTACTCCGAGGTAGAACTCCCGGTGAATGCATGACATCCTCTCTCTGACCCTCTGACAGTTTCTTCTATTCATGCTGGCTCGACGTGCTCAGATCTGCCACCAATCATAGCACCTGATGAATTCCCCTCTGACATGGCTATCCCATCAGCACAATCCTTTGAAGTAAACTTCACACTTGTGCTATTCTCTTCTGATGTCTCAGAGGTTCTGCTAAATCTTGTCTACAATCCAGACAAATCACAAGTGCTCAAGGTCTCCTTATCAGCAAAAGAAACGAGAGACTTTCTCTTCTGATTTTGCAGCCCCTTTTCACTCAAGCATCATGTAAGCCCTTGCACCAAATCAAGCGAAGCATCACCATGAACCTCTGTCACAGCTTCTCTGATTTCTTCCATTTGAGTCTTGTACAATGTACCGCTCAAATCACCTCTAGCGATCACCATTGACCCTTTGCTAAGTTTCCACTTCCTACTTCCAAAGAAGTTATCATAACCCTTTTTATCTAAGACTTGAAGAGAGATCAGATTTTTCTGCAAATCCGGTATGTGTCGCACATCTGTCAATGTCATCCTGCAACCTGTGTTTGTCAACACACAAACATCTCCCATACCAACTATATCAGAAAAGCTTCCGGTCCCCATCTTTGCTTTGCCAAAGTGTCCCACTCGGTACGAAGTAAACACTTTCCTCCTTGACGTAGCATGGAAGGATGCAGCTTCATCAGCAATCCACTCTGCACAAGAATCCAACTCCTCCAAGCATGTGAGAACAACTTGTTCATCATCACTGTCCTGCAAAACTGACGTTGTACCCTTCTGATTTTCTTCTTCCTCTCTTTTCTTCTTCCACACATTGCAATTCCTCTTCACGTGCCCTTCCTTGCCACAATGATAGCAAACAAAGCTCCCCCTAGTCTGAGATCTCCCTCTAGATCTGCTCCCTGAAACCGTCACGAGAGCATGTGACGAATCTGTGCCCATATCCTTCCTCCTAGTCTCCTCGTTGTAGAGACTATCTTTCACTGCAGATAAGGACACAACCCCACCCACGACAGAGTTGTTAATCGACACCACTAGAGTCTCTCAACTATCAGGAAAAGATATCAAGAGCAACAACGCTTGCAACTCGTCATCAAGGACTAACTTCATGGTGTTCAACTGATTCACTAATTCTTGAAACTCACTCAGATGCTCTGCAATAAGCTTTCCATCTCTGTACTTGAGATTCACTAGCTTTCTTATCACAAAAGCTTTACTCTGGGCTGACTTTCTTTCATACATCTCCTCCAATTTTTTCCACAATACTTGTGCATCTGTCTCGTTGCTTATGTGGTGATAAACACTATTATTCACCCACATTCTGATGGTTCCAACTGCCTTCCTGTGCAGTTTCTTCCAATCATTATCGGATGTCTTAGCTGGCTTCCTCGATCCCAACTCAACCGGATCAAACAGGTCTTTGCAATACAAAACATCCTCCATCTTTGTCTTCCAGATAGAGAAATTTGAAGCCGTTAGCTTTATCATTGTACTCGCAAATTCGTCGGTCTTTGTCGTCATCTCTACTCTTATTACCCAAAAAACAACACAGTCAAAGATAAACCTGGCTCTGATACCACTTGTTGGGGCTAGAAACCACTTTCCAGCCGCACCTAGAAGCGAATTCGGGTAATAAGATCACCAGCAAACCACGACCAACCAATAATATCCAATCCGGAAACCAAACAACCAAGCAACCACAAACACAGATAAAAGCACAAATATTGACACAAGATTTACGTGGGAAAAACCCTCTCTAACCAGAGGATCAAAAAACCCACCTTTTGCCCGCCAAAGCAACAAATCCACTAATCAATAGGTCAATACAAGTGTTTAACAATCCAATCTCAACCCGAGACAAATAAACATGGAGATCTCAAACACCAATCTAAATACAACCTGGATCTAGAATGGATTCCTCTCCAAAAACCTAGCTAAACACTTGTAATCAGATTAGATTTTCAGGAGGAGAAAATACCTATCAACAAACACCCGTTGTTGACTTGTCGGAGGACGGAGACGGATCACCAGATCAAGAGATGAAACACCCGCTCGAATCTCCTACATTTCCTCTTCTTTCTCCCTCCTCTCTCTTTTCTTTCTCTCTCCTTGTCCCCTAGTTTCTGGTGGCAATCTCTCAAGCAAAACCCTTTTGCTTCTTGTCTTCATTTTGTTAGACAATTACTATATAACATACCGTAGTAATTACCGGTTTGACTCTTCATGGGCCCTTGGCCCAACAAAAGTCGACCCGGTAAGAAAGAGCTATGTCCAACTTTAATATCAACCAACACTACTTGGTATCAACTATCAACCAACCAATACTACTTGTCAACCATCGAAATTCAAGTATATCTGATCCCGAATTATTACTTTATCAAGAAAAATGCTGGAGCCTATTGGGATCCATGTGTGAGCGATTTCTCCTTTTGGGACAAGAGAATGCTGGAGCCTATTGATGCCGAAAAAGGCAGTGAGGATCCCCTGTAACATCGGGTGTTACACTTAATTATTTTATATATAAATTTATATTAAAAAAATTATATTTATATTCTATATACTTATATTAATATGTTTATAAAATTTTATTATGAAAAATTATTATTAATTATTACAGATAATTAAAAGATTGATTATTGTAGAAAATAATAATTTTTTTATTTTTCTAAAACATATATTTTCAAAATAAAAATTTATAAACATGTTAATATAAGTATATAGAGTATAAATATATATTTTTTAATTTTTTTAATATAAATTTATACTCGAAATAATGAGTGTAACACCGAGTGTAACACTTTGTCACTTTATGTAACACGTAAAGTGTTACAGGGGATTTCAACTGCGATACCGGAATAGGAAATGTCTTACAAAATGTAACAGGTTTTAAACTTCTGCAAATAGGTAGTCAATTGAACACCACACATATAAAACGAGCAGGTTTAATATCAAAAAGGAATGAAAATAACAAAAAGAAAAACACATCGGGAGAGAAGGAGATAATCTGATTGCCGAAGATCTCTCCATGATGCCGCTGATGTGTCCACCAAAATGGATTCTGGCTGAGAACTTGATATTGCTTGAAATCTGTACAAACTCTCCATCCTTTTGAAATAGAGATCAGTGTTAGATTTAGTACTTGACAACAATGGTGCACCATAAACATGAAAGAATACAGGGTTTCATGGTTAGGGTTGTTATATAAACCGATCGAGTAGCTCGAGCTCGACTCGATAAAAGTTCGGTTTGAACTCGTTCATGACAAAAACAAGACAACACTAACCCATCAACAAGTAGGAATCCTATTATATTAAAGATTAACTAAGGCATCGTTTGGTTAAACGTAGTAATTTCACTTCCTAGGAAGTTACTTCCCTTGAAATAAACTTCCTATGAATTTTACTTTTCGGGAAGTATAAAAATATGTTTGGTTGAAAATAAATTCACATGAACTCAATTCCTATAATTTGTTTGGTTGAACAGGGAAATCTCATAGCAATTTATTTAAAATTACTCTTATAACCTTTATTTATTAACACGCCCTTCTTATTATAGGGATAAATTGGAAATTTTCTTAATCAAAATAAAAATAAAAATGAGATTTGGGAAAAAAAAAGGAAGTAATTTGGAAAAAAAATAGGGGAAGTAGATCTTACCCACCTTCCTCATGGTAAGATGAATTCCACCATTTTGGAGGAATTTCAATTTCCAAGAATTCTAATTCCTGTGTTTTTTAGTTTTAATTTTTTGTATCAAACACATGTATTGTCAATCACTTCCTGTGTCTTTGTAATTCCCGAGAAGTAAATAGCTAACCAAACGAGCTCTAAACCTAAAAAAAAATAACGCAGTTACCTTTAATCATCTTAGTTGACCCGACTACTTGCATTTTGTGATTGTGTGGTTGAGGTTGTTACAATATCACATAATTGTCGGATTTAGATCTTCATTCGAGTATTGCTTTTGGTACACTAACCATGTCGCATGCTATCCGAAAGCATCTGATTGATGATTTGTGTCGTCTTGTTGACAAACTTGAGTGGCAAGTGAACCTACTCTATGGCCCACACACCTTTTGTTTCAATGACTCCGTGATAGAAGCGCCATTGGTAGATTATGAGGCACTTACTCCCGTATATGATGTCTATGTTGATGATGTTGAGGATGGTGTTGCTTTTGATGTTGTTCCGGAGGATCGAGGCGTTGTTGACGAGCTTTTTGAGGAGTTTGTTGAGGATGTTCCCGTGGTTGCGCTACACATGCATGAGTTCCATTCCTATTGTGGAACACTTTGAGGTAATGACTACAAGCTTTGCTCATGATAGTCCTCGTTGTTCTCTGTCGGCATTTCCATTTATGCACGAGCCGAGGATGACTCAATTTCAATAAAGGGGGAATATGATACATTTAATCTAAAAAACGTCAAATTGGCCAACAACGAAGCAGCTGAGATTTATTCAAGGATTTGAAGTGATGAAGATTAATAATGATCCATGATTGTATTATATTTTTATTTTTATTTAATTTTAGTCTATCCTATTATTTAATAAGTTTAATATTTGATAAGTATTAGTTTTTATATTATTTGAGTTTTTATTGAATATTGTTGATGGGCTTTAGAAATTTGTTAGAAAAACGAGCTTGGTTTGTTAGCATGTTCAAGCTTGGTTTGTTTTGTTAAACGAGCTCGAGTCGAGCCGAACCTAATTTTTAAACGAGTTTTTTATTTTGTTCAAGCTTGGCTTGTTTAGGAAATGAACAAGCTCGCTCAAGTTTTTTTCGAGCTTTAAGTAGTTCTACTTGGTTATAACATTTTAATTCAAAGGAAATTTTAAAATTTTCATAGAATTTGAGCTATTCGAGCTTTATTTGAACGAGTCGAGCTTTCAACCGAGCTTAAAATTTTGTTCAAGCTTGGCTTGCTTTAATAAGTGACTCGAGTCGAGCTTTTCGAGCCGATCCCAAACCGAGCTTGAGCTGTTCAGTTCATTTTTATGTGTCATTATTTAAGTATTTTTTATGATTAATGAAAGAGAACGCTGAATTATTAATTCCCAAAAAAAAAATTTATTTGAGAAATTCTAACAACGTGAGAAGCATTTATCATTTTTGTGGGATTCGAAGAAACTAAGGACTGAGAAGCGGCTGAGTGATTCATTTGCTTAGATTCAAGTAGATTGAGACTTCATCTGTCTAAAGAAGGATTCGTGAGATTCGAGTTCTTCCGCGGATCTAATTCGGCTATCGATTCGAAGCGATCGGGCGCCCCTAGGTGAAAGGTGGCCAATTTTTAAATGTACGTACACTGGAGTTTATATATATAGTAAGAGGAACGAGTTAATCGGAGTGACAGATGAATTATGCAACACCATTACAAATGAAGGCATCTTTACAAACACTGATATCATACATTTAGGTGACAGTAAGTAGACAACATTTGGGACAAATGATTTGATCACTCACATAGCAATATAGCATTAACACAGTACACCTGGTGTGGGTACATCAAAAAAATACCAAGTTTCAACTGCAAGTGGATTGACATATAACACCACGCCATTGATAAAGGGAAACCAGAAACTAAACAAATGCATAAGCGCAAGTCAAGTCGAAGATAAAAGTGAGAAAACAAAGAACAAACTGACCAGATTGGAAGCAACAAAGGAGGGTTTGGAGTTGTTACAAGTGAGAGAATTCAATTCAACATCTAGCTGGTAAAACACATCAATCTTCACAGACAACGATATATTGGTTCTTCATTAATCATTGAAACTATATATCATAATGAGCATGACTTATTGTTTACATTATACATTACATTTTTACCAAGTAAAGTAAATAGCAGAAACTTAACTGATGGAAGGATAAATTGACCCGATACACCTTTATTTAGCGTCTCCTCATCAGGTGCAGCATGATGAACACTTCCACTTCGAGCATCAACCTGCATACCCAAAGATAATTCTTCTCCCACAAGATGAAGTATCCCCAAACTGACGAAACAAACATCCCAAACCCAAATCCCATCAAAGCAATCTCGCACACATCCAAACATGAAGATTCACTGTTGTTTCCTTCAGCTGCTGCTATATTCGGCACTTCAACCTGTTTTCCGCACTTGTTCGTCAAAGGTGCACCACACAGCCCAGGATTCCCAAGATAGGAATCGTTTGAGAATGTATCAAACTGTTTGCCCGTTGGAATTGGCCCAGCTAGATGATTCTCCGACACATTGAAGAATTCAAGAGAGTTTAGATTTACTAACTCATTTGGAATTTTTCCGTCTAGCCCGTTGAAAGACAAGTCTAAAGATTCCAGCAGGTTCAATTTGCCAATGGATGGTGGGATGTGACCAGTGAAGTTGTTGTGAGCTAGGTTTAACCACCGGAGGGAGACAAGATCTCCAATTGCCTCGGGGATGGACCCTTCTAGCCTATTCCTTGAGGCGTCTATTAATACTAAGGTCTTCAAGATTTTATCAAGTCGATGATTGAACCCTTTAAACCATGCATTCATTGAATCTTCATAAGTATAAACACTACTACCATAACCGATTCCCAAACTAAAGTAATCCATGTATTGACTTCTTGGGTCTTGGTCACGGTGATCTACCTCAATCATTGCCTTCATACTCATCAAAAAACCATCTGGCAGGCCACCTGTGAAATGATTACTTGAGATGTCGAGAATTTTCAGCTTCAAGAATGAGCTCGTCGTATTTGGGCTCATTAGAGAACCCTGCAAATTGTTCGAGCTCAAGATAAGCCCCTTGAGATTGGGAAGAACTCCTAACCAATGAGGGAAGGTACCGTTGAGGATGTTGTTACTAAGATCAATAAACTCCATATACATGCAGTTACTCAAAGATCTTGGTATTGGCCCTTCTAGTCGGTTGCCATTCAACCTGAAACCCCTCAACAAGTTACAATCTTCAAAAATAGTGGAGAGGATTACACCTTGAAGTTGATTTTGGCTTAGATCTAGCACACTTGTTTGCGAACGGATAAGGGACGCAAAGCAGTCGGGAATGTTGCCGGTCAAGTTGTTCTGAGAAATGTCAACTACGTCAACATTAGTAAGATTACATAAAGAAGAAGGAATCTCTTTACTAAACTGGTTGTTTGAAGCGACGAAATAGTGGGTAATTCCCTGCCTCTGCCCATTCCATTGAAGATGCTCTAATCCACCGGTTAGGAAGTTATGAGAAAGGTCCAAGACTAATAACCAAATCGTATTTATTCCCAGAAACCATTCAGGTAGGTGGCCATGGATGGCATTTTTAGAGAGGTCCAATAATACAAGATTTTCCTGGTCTCTTAAGAAGATCGGAAATTGGTCAAGGCTGCAGGAGGAAAGATCTAGGATCGAAAAACTAGGCCATGAGGAAATGGATTCCGCACCTATGTCATCGATGAAGGAAATATTATAATTGTGAGATAAAGAAAGCTCACTCAGATTCTGGAGACCATGGAGCTTGCTGAGCAGGATGGTTGCGGTCAAGTTGTTCCCTCTAAGGTATAGAAATTTGAGGTTGTGGAGCTCAAAGATGCCTTGTGGGATTTGTCCTCGGAGCTGGTTATTATTTGCCAAAAGCCGAGATAGTACTGAGGGAGTAGAGCTGTTAGTGATGGTGAATTGATCTATCCCTGTGAATAGGTTCTCATCCAAGCTTAAGTACGTCAGTGATGGCAGAGTGAAAAGCCAGGCTGGTATAGTCCCGGTGATGTTGTTCTCATCCAACCTGATAGTTGACAATGTTGATAGAACAACCGTGTTCATCATTCTCGGCAGTGAGCCAGAAAATTTGTTGCCACCAAGGACAATCTCCTCTGTCACGTTCCACATCCAACCAGGAATACTCCCATGAAATCCACATCCCCATGTGTTGAATGATATCAAGGAGGAGTTGGATGAATCTCCAATCGAATCTGGCAATTTGCCCGTGAAGTTGCAATCAGACAAGTCGACTACCTCAAGTGGACTTGTCCACTTCATCGCAGATGCCGAGAAGTCAGCATGCAATCTGTAGTTGCCTCCCAGGTTGAGAACACGCAGCTTTGGCAAGCTGAGAATGCCCGTAGTCAAGAAGTGCCCTTGTAGGCCACAGTTCGCCAGTTTGAGAGATGTCAGCTTTGAGAGGTTTGCAATCATAGGAGGCAGAGCGGTGTTGATAAGCAAATTAGAGAGATGGAGCTCTCTTAGATCGGTAAGGTTGGCGATGGAGGTCTTGAAGTTGGGCATTTTTAATAATGGCTCACTATGTAGTGGCTCATGAGCCACTACGTAGTAATCACTACGTAGTGAGCCACTATTAGAGAGATCAAGGCTAGTTAGGCTAGAGAGCCAGCCGATTTCCGATGGAACATGGCCGGAGAACCCTGAGTAGGAGAGATTCAGGTAAGTGAGGTCAGAAAGACGGCCGAAACCTGACGGTATCGGAGACATGAAGTAGTTGAAAGAGAG
The DNA here is from genome assembly GCA_037127255.1 of Persicaria tinctoria. Lineage (NCBI taxonomy): Eukaryota > Viridiplantae > Streptophyta > Magnoliopsida > Caryophyllales > Polygonaceae > Persicaria > Persicaria tinctoria. The sequence continues at coordinate 6,721,348 of JBANSL010000013.1, read as the reverse complement.
GTCGATGTGGCGCAGTCGGCGAAGACTAAACACGGAGCTGTTGGAAGGGAAGCTTCCGTTGAGGAGGCTGTTGCTGAGGTGGAGCTCGGTCACGTGGCCAGTTAAGGGGTCGCACGTGACTCCGTCCCATTGGCAACAATCTCTAATTCCACTCTTCCATGAACGAGTCTTCGCACAATCGTCGCTAAGATCGACAAAATTACAGGGGAAATCAAGGATGGTGAAGGAGGCCTTGAATGAGAGCAAAGCATGGCGCTCATCGGTATGGCACAGCGGCTGGACGGAGGAGGATCCAGCAAGGGAAACGACTAAGGAAAGGGCAATGAGTATTGCGTGTTGGATCATCAAAGAGTACATATTGTTCATCAAAGAGTGTATGCAATTAAGATTGGGACTTTGGGAGTGGTTTGTGGTTTTATCAATTTTGTAAGTGACTGTGAATCATTCCTAACGGAATGGTTCAACATGTGATCGAATTTTCTATGCCAACTTCTTGTCAGCTTTCACCAATTTAAGTCAAACATACTGCACAACACTATGGCATAGTTCACAAATCTTTGGAATTGTTAGCAGAATTCTCTGCAGGTCGATATCACAAATTTGTTTAATGTGGTGCTTGGGATATAATATTTTTAAGTCTATTGGACAATACGTGTTCGCCGAGATAAAGATAGAATAATCATAAACAGTTTCTTCCTTGACAGAACTTATGTTTAACAGCAAAAATCAAAACAGTCAGATTTCAACCTTTCGATAGGGAATGATTCATACCCGGATTGAGTCTCACCATAGTGTGACCCATGTATAGCTAAATGAAAATGACCTATTTACATGCACAATTTGAAAAACCAAGAACTAAAATGCCTTAAAAAATGTTACAGATTTTAAACTTGTGCATAGAGGTAGTCAATATATTGAACCCCACACATAAAACGAGCAGGTTGAATATCAAGAATATGCACATACCCTGGAAAAGAATCCATACAACATTCTTACATCAAAAAGGGTATCATTCCATTCATAAAGCTCTCCTCGGGTTTAGACGTTAATCTGTGGGGCATACTCTTTTAACTTCGAAAAAGCTACAGCCATCACAAAAAAAAAGGTTTAATCTTCTTATAAGTACATTCTACAGAGGGTGTGATCAAGGACAAACAGCTCATGAGAACGTGTCTTCACGATCTCCCTCCACATCCCCTATCTCTGAGTTGCTGAACTCCAGGAAGTGGGTAGGCCGGTGGTCCTCGTGGTAGTACTCTCTCGGCGCACCTAGCTTCACCCCATATCTCATGCTCAGTGTATGCTTCACCCCCATGAAGTTGTAGTTCCATGGGCCGGTATCTGGAGTCTGCAGGTCCAAAACATGTAAACAAGAATGAGTTCATGAAATGATTCAACAAAAGTAAAACCTATATGGCTACAGGACCAGATGTACATACATATACATATATATATATATATATATATATATATAAAAGAACTGGATCACATTCTTACCATGTAGAATCCCAAGAAACGGTCACTGAGAAGCATCTGGACCTTCTCATAATGTGTAGGAAGATAGCCATGGGGATTGCTTCCTGTGTCCTTGTTGGCTCGCCCCCACTCGTATCCTGTTGGGGTCAGCTTGTAAGCGGTCAAAGAGCAGGAACCCGGAGTGAAGCTGCAGGTCAGAATGATGCATTTCTCGCCATCCCATTGCTTGTTGTTCTCTAAGACTCGGGCATGTGATGTCACATCCTTCACAAAAGTACATCATTTAACGTCAATACTCATATTAAAGAAAGACATAATAAACAAATGGCAGGAAAAAAAATAAGGAATTTAAAATGGTTAGAAGGCAGACCTGTGGAGACAACTGTGGAAGTTCATTTGGCTGAGTGTGCATCCACCCCAAAGGCTCCAAGTCATTCAGGAATTCATGCTCAGGAAGAGCCGAAGGAAGATGCACCTGCTGATGAGTGCCCCATTGTGGTGGCATTGCAATACAGCGGATCTCTTTAACCTGGGGATTGTCTGGTGGGCTTATACCATACAAGTAGCCTGCAATTTGAGTTCTTAGATCTGCAATGCAGATGAACTTCTTTAAAATGTTCTTCGGCATGATGTATGTATAGCCAGTCTCCTGCAAGTTGATGCCAAAAGGAAATGAATCAAAACCATATCAACGGAAAACATGATAATTCATCGTTAACAAGGGAACCCATGATTTTTACCTTGATATCATCTGAATTCACATATATATGATTCACACGGAGATACAGATTTGTGGCTGAGATTGCTCTGACACGCCAATCTGTCTTCGATCCAAATGCCTGTTGCTCATATGGACTGGTTGTGGTTACAATTAATTCATCACCATGAACATTGGTTGTTTTAGTAGTGACTGCAGTCAGCTGACTGGCTTCCTTTGCCTGCTTCTCTATCTCGGCAATCTGTTGTCTCTGCTGAGATGGTGGAGCAATCTCAGCTCCAAGAATAATATCTCGAATCTCAGATTGTGTCAGAGCAGATGTATTGACATTGTTCTTCTTGGCATAGTCTGAAAGTATGAGATCTCTCAGAGCAACCTCAACCTACACAAGGATACATTAGAAAAGGATACATCAGTTTCCGACAAGAAAAGTTCATAAATTACACTAAAAAGAAACACTGAAAAGAGGTGATACCTTCATCCACTGATCATCATTCAGATTTGGCCATATATGATGGGGTTCTGTTACAACAGTTCTGTCAGGCTTTAGCAGCATTTTTGCCTTTTCATTATTTACATGGAGTGCACGTAGAATCAGGATAAGCCGAGAAAACGCTGTGTAAGATGATATGCTCTTTAGCCAGTCATCATATATGTTGAACAAGACCATTTGAGGCTCTGTAGCCTTCAAAATTAGATCCCCAAATTTCTCAATCTTCAAGCAGGCCTGGAAAGGGAGTTGTAGTTCACTTCCCTTTATGACAATGTTAGGGAAATCCAACAAGTGCACCTCCAATGGATCCAACATTCCTTTACGTGTAACAATAATTTGTTTTGGCTGTTCTTCAACAGGTAAAGAGCGAACAAGAGCAGCCACTTCTTCAGCTGTCTTCCACTTAGCCAACTGGCCAAGACGCTTCTGTCCAGCCCATACACTGGTGTGAATAACCTTCAAAGAGACAAAATCATTTTAGAATTGCACCAAGCAAAAGGAATGAAAATAACAAAAAGAAAAACACATAGGGCAAGAAGGAAATGCAGTACCTTCAAAAACAATTGCCCAGTACGAGGATTAAATATGAAGATGGCACCATTGATAGGCTTTGTCGTAAGGTTCCCCTCAAAAGTCTTGTGAATTGTTACACGATACACATTTGTATCATCAACAAACCATATAATCTGATTGCTGAAGATCTCTCCATAATTCTGTGAAGACAAATATGGTTCTGTAGGCTCAGAAGAATACAACTGCAGACCTTTCCTTATTCGTTCCCTGAGCACATACAAAGCTGGATTTGACTGCATACAAAATAAACAGAAGCAGAAGCAGATGTTAAAACAAGTCACAGAAATAGAATACAAGTTGTGAATAAACAGAAGAAATCAACAAAATCAAATTACCTTCATGATCTTATTCATAGCCTGTGCAAGCAGAGGCTTTGATCCAGGGAACCAATTGCCAAAAGCAGAATGCAAGTTGTATGCCAAATCAAGTCCAATCATTACACCAGTCGGAGAAGGATAGATTGACATATTATCTGTTGTATAATCCATGAACTTTGCCCTAGTATACCGTTCAATATCATGAGAGTCATAATCTCCCCACCTAAGCTGCACATCAATCCAGTATTTGTTACTTGCCTTCTGATCAAACACATCCTTCGTCTCAGCCACTAAGCTAGGTTTTGACATTGGCCATCTATGGGCTGCAAACAGAAGAACATCAGCACATGAACTGTTCATTTTGTAACTCTTCCTTGGGTGGATTGTTTCTTTCTGGACAGTCTCAATTTCTAGGGCATCTAACTCCTGATCCAGAACCTGACAAAGATCCATCACAACACTTTCATGGATCTTCTGCCACAAATGAGCACGGAATATCTGGATTAAGGATATTTTCAATGTAGGGATCTTCCCGTGCATAAAAATCCCAGTGAGATCCAACTGCACTTGGAAACCAACATAAACATTGGCACGATTTATTGTTGGTGACCACCACAAAGTGAATCTACGGTTGGGAATTTGGTTGAGCCCAGATCTCTGTGCATTTGTCAGCTTCTTATATTTCATGGACTCCTCGAAACCAGATGCCTTCTCCCAAAATAGACCTTCCCAGGTCGGAAAGCTGAACAAGAACAGAGTAAGCAACCAATAAACTTTTGAAGGAACTGAAATAAGTCAGTGAACTGAAGAAAGAACAGTACAGCTTATCAAATAATGTGCAAAGCCCAAGTCCCAGTTTTTGGTTGTAACAATTCCCCAACATTCAACACAAAAAATGAACACCGCAGCTAATCCCTTAATATGATTGCTTACAGCAGTCCAGTAGCTTTTAAAAAACAAAAAATAAAAGATGGCAAAGCATATCATTTCAAGATTGGGGAAAACCCGATAAAATAAATATAAATAAAAATAAAAACTTACTAGGTCCCTTTGAACAAAGTGTGCTCTAGGATACCCTCCACTCCTCCAAGAGCCTGGATGACATCAGTCCTATAGTTATTCAAGTTCCATAGTTTCCCATCATGCCGCTGATGGGTCCACCAAAATGGATTCTGCTTGAGAACTTGATATTGCTTGAAATCAGTACGAACTCTCCATCCTTTATCATAAGCCAGGGTTTGACGATCCTTTTGAAATAGAGTGTTGATACGAGGAATTCCACGATCCCATGAATCCTATTGCGATTTAGAGATCAGTGTTAAATTTCGTACTTGACAACAGTGGGGCACCAAAAACATGAAAGAATACAGAGACATGGTATCCTCCTTCACTAAGCCCCAAGATAGAGAGGGAAAGAAAAGAAGCCTAAAAGCTCTCACCAAATGTCAGGCGAGGAAACAGCCATAAAATTACAAAGTAAAATATCCACAAACACATAACAAAGAAAGTCTATAACAAACCTCCAGATCTTCAAGAGTTAGCCGCCTATTTTGCGATTGTGCTTCTTGCCTCTTCAATGCATACTCCGCCCATACACGTTGTGAATCAATGAATTCACTCTCCCATGGCTATCCACAAAGAGCAATATTGTCAAAAAACAACAAAGAATAACAAAATTATAAAAAGAAATCAATAAATAAATTAGAAACCCAAATAATTCATAAACGTACTTGTATGTAGCGATAAAGATTTGGGATCAGCTGATCTTCTTCATGACTCATACCACTCCTGAAGTGGGTGACACCAACATCTGTTTGTTTGCTATATCGAAGATCACTCTGTGGTATCAAGATATGTCCCATTGACAGCATACCAAGCCCCCCAATTTCTTTCGGTGTGTAGAAAATGACAGGAGGAAACCTGTGGTAAATATGACATAAGCAAACAGCTGCAGGAAACTATCATAAGTAAATTTGAACATTGACAGCACTAACCTGCTTGGCATTTTAGAGTTCAGTCCAATCTTTATACGAGTCTGGATTTTATTCTCACACTTAACCAGCAGATCTAAGAGCTCTTGAGTATGTACAGTTGCTTCACGGAAGTATGTCATGAGACCTGCAATGTGCAGAATGAAGGAATACGGCAAAATATTACCAAACATGCAGAAGCAAGATAATAAAAATTCTCAATTTAAAAAAAAAAAAAAGAATAGAGGTGAGAATAGCAATAAGGATCAAGGACCCCAAAATAAAAGGCCCAAGTACCTATTAATGCAGTATTCCATTTGTTGACAATCTTCGTGAAAGTTGTAGAACCTGAGGACATAAGAATCTGCCTTACACGGTTCTCAAAAACCTTCATATGCTCGTCGTCCACTCTGAGGAAGGCAATTGCAGTTCGTTCTTTTGTCTGCTCATTCTGCAGATTCCACACCCCATCTTTGGTGTTGCTAAATGCCTCTTGTGTCATTCTAATCTTAGGCAATATGCGCACTTCAAATCCACACATGCTAAACAGCAGATTAGGATTGTCTTTGCTGTAAACAGAAACATAGCCATTATCCCACTCAAGTGTAGTGATACTTCGTGGGAGACGATTCTTCATATCCCAGAAAACACTCCTCCCCAGGTTGACATCATGCTTCATCAATCTCATCCTGGCATCTCTTGGCCAACACTTCTTATTGTTATATCCAACCATATTCTCGTTGTTGGGATCAGGATGCTCCGTAAGATATCGCTGGATAAGATCACGTGCTTCTTCATGTGTGAACCGAAACAATATATGCACCTTCTCAATATAACGAGAATACAGCCTAATCGGGTGGCGTGTTTCAACCTTAGTATCCCAGTAAGTCATAAATTCATTTGGCATTTGTGGTGGTCCGGCAAGTTCACTAGCTCGAGTCAACCCTAAAAGAAGCAGATCTAACACAAGTCCGTAGTACTGTACCACAAATGAGGCAAACTGGAGACCACGAATCAAGCCATAGGAGTTTGTATGACTCATATCTTTGTAAGACAGGACAACATTGTTTTTTGCAGTCACATAATCAGCAATGTTGTGGTCAAGAATTAAACGCAGGAGCCTGTTAAGCATTGTCAAATCAATCTTCTCAAAGAATTTTTCAAATTTGGTCTGGAGCATCACCACACACTGTCCATCCCCTGTATCCCATACACCTTGCAAGTTGTTTATACCCTGACACCATTTGTATACGAGGAGAGGTGGTGGCTCAGTATCTGCAGGCTTAACCCAATTTGGAAAGAGAGATCGTTTGTCCCCCTCATACCACAGGTATTGATCAAGATAAGCATCTGTAATCTTCTCCAGTGGCTCAATTTCATAAACAGGAATCAGGTAGCTATAGAGATCCATGAACTCAATACCAACTTCTTTAAAAGCACGCTGCGTCAACAGGTGACGTTTTATTCTTGAAAGGGCCTCATGAGGGTTGTCATAAGCCTGTTCTATGAGCCCCAATTCTTCCCTCTGTGTTTGATTCAATCTGACAGCAACACTGTAAGATTCCTTCAACCTCTCAAGGGCAAGGATGAGAAGCTTTGTGTCATGCTTGTAGGACAATGGGGGGAACGGAATTGGAGTGAACTTCCTAGATTCCAGCCAATGGACAGTAGTGGTATATATAGCCACAGCTTCCTCTGGTGTTACATATGGCCCATCTTTCAAATAATTGTGCTGCCGCTCTTGTTCTGCCTTCAGCCACAAACGGGTGAGCCTACCCAGATTCTTCCGACAAACGGTCTTATCAACTGTAGCTCCCCTTCTTATACGTTCACGGTTATAGTGAGCAACATTGGTCCACCAGTCAGCTTTTGCCTTGACATAGCGAAGAATCATATTCTCAATTGGAACTGGCAAACCTGGAACCTTCCAAGGGATGTTTGCTTTCCAGCAACGCCAAGCTTCACTAAGATGTTGCAATATAGTTCTTGCCTTATTTTGCTTGATGCCCTCTGGCATCGCATCCAGGACATCATGCATTACAGCAGCTCGAAGCTCCAAGTCGAAGTGGCTTTCAACTCGTTGCTTGGTAACTGTTTTAGCAACACCTTTCGAGTGACGCCCTTCAAACTGACGGGCAAGCAAATTTCCTAGCCATCTTTCCAGAAGTGGGACTATACCTCGAAGAAAGAACAACCATACCCTCCACATTGGGGCCCAAACCCCACATCCAGGTCCTTTCCCAACTGGTCCGGTGTTGAAACGGTAATAGATTAAATGTTTCAAGTCCTTGCACATTCTAATCTGGCGCATAAGCCTGTACTTGTACCGATACATTCCAGTCAACTGACCAACATGTGAGAAAATATATTGCAAACCATCGGCCAACTGGAATGCATCTACATTACCCAATCTGAACTGGACATTGGCATCAACTACAAGCTTGGTCAAACGAAGAATCTCACGGCATAAATGAAACGCATTGCCAAATCTTGACTTCTTTCGCTCCTTGGTAGTGAGGGTCTTGACTGGCTTCAGATTAAAATTATAATCAAGGTGCAAGTAGTTCAGATTTTTCCTGTGGATCAAAAGATTCAACATGTTGTATCCTTGCCTACAGACCTGAAGACCTGCTTCAACCCAATCAAGCTCGGTACTCTGAAAAAACTTAGTAGCTGCCAAAGATTTAAACAATTGCTTCTTTTTCTGAGCTTTAGGCGGTCTGTGATGAAGTTCATTCAACACAAAACATTTTAACAACTTCTGGTAGCTCACCCGAACCTTGACAGGATAAGAGGGAGGGCTGCAATATAATATGCACAGGTTAGAAAGTAGAAAAGAGATGAACAAGTATAAAGATTAAAAGGATGCATCTTATTAAGAAACCAAAAAAAAAAAGTTACCAGTGCTCCTTAAACCAATCTGAGACGAGAGGTATGTCTTCAGCACGTCGTGTTCGACCAGATCTCATGTTAAAAGGCCGGGGAGCAAAAAGCAGTGAGACTCCAGCAGCAGTTGTGTCTGTGTATAATTGTGTGTCGCTCAGAAATGGCTCCACCTCATCAGGTAGTTGAAAATCATCATCATCGTCTTCTTCAGAAACTTTCTTCTCACGACGTTCCTTGTGAGTTATTGGATGTATGAGGGGATCATAATAAAATGCAGGCAAATCAGGATCCTCAGTTTTTATATACATAATCATTGGCGTGTGATAAACACACAGCCGCACTTTCCTTGGTCTGTTGTTATAAAGATGAGGAAAAGCGATTCTGTACTCGGTCCGCAGAGGTGAACGGATGATAAGCTTATTAATGTCGTTGAATTCATTCCAATCCTCATCACCTTTCTCCATGTCACGGTACAAGGGTTCAAATTTTGGACCACCTATTCAAAGAAATGAATACAGTTTAAAGTCAAATCTCCATTTTTTAGGCAAGTAACTTGTTACAATGTACATAGCATGTTAAACACATTTTCCAACGGCAACAAGCTGACAGAAAGAAAATAGCAAAACATTATGACTGTATTTGGTCAGCAGTTGGAAAAACTAGTTGAAACTGAAATTTAGGCTTGATCTAAACTAGTTCCTACTGCCACCAAAGATTACGTACTAGATCCTACTGCCACCAAAGACTGACAACATAAAGAAGCTAGTAACATCTAGAAATGGAATAAAGTTGACATTCTATTCACAAAGTTGTTTTATCTGAAGATGACAAAACACGAGCAACAAAAGAGACCATAGTGAACATACCAGGAATACACATGTTTAAGGCTTTAGCTGTGAAAAATGACTCCATGTCAAAGAGGTAGAAGTAATTCCTGTCAACTAAATCAGAAAGCAATTGCCCTGCAAACCGGTGAAGGGTTGCCATGATAGGCAAAGAGAGATGCCATCTCCTGTAACTTGGACCATTTATAAGTTTTGTTTTCACAAGAGGCTTGTGGTCATAGAACCAAGTGTACACAGCAGAATCTTCTTCCTCATCCAATTCTAGCTGAATTGGCTCCAAGGGATCCACATCTAAAACATTGTCAGCATAATCCAATGGAGGTTCTTCATCATCAAAAGGTGGAAATCGCATTCTTTTAAAATGCCTTCGGTCCCTCTTCTCTCTTCTCATCATGATCCACATTGTACCCCACTACAGAGCATCAATAAGAACAGATTAGTAATGTCAAATTTTGTTATAAAAACGCGGCAGAAAAGATACCTAACAGGCTAACACGCTTAATAAAATATAATAACTACTAGTGCAAGGATAGGTTGATTGGACGAGGAATTGCTAGTGATAAAGTAGGAAGCACTTCAAAGAAGGATAAACGAGAATACCTGAGCTAGGTAAATAGGTTCAGCAACCCATGGTATTTCATTTACAAAGGTTATAGCCCCTGTGATATGGTAAAGGATTTTCACATCACGAACCTGAAACAAAATATAGAAAGATGGTTATACCTCATTCAATGGAGCAGGTGCAACAATACAACAGTGAAGATGCACAAATATAACTTTGTAGCAAAAGAATAAATAACAGAATCCAGAAAAATAAAACAAATATACCTGCTCCCAAGGCATGGGCATGTTCTCAAGAAGCTTATACACGGCATGAGGCACAAACTTAAGAGCCCCTAGGTATACACGTTTGTCATGACGGAACTTTTTTGACGTCATATCTCCATGATCTCTGCAAACATAATAATACATTTATCAAGCATGGAAAATAAAACTTCCAAATAATCAAAAAAGACATCTGAATTCTGAATTGAATTCTGAATTGAATGGTGTGCCAAAATGAAAATGCATGATAAACATAATACAATTAGAGGGGAGGCACCTACACACTGAATATTCATCAAACTTGAATATCACATTTCCATCCAATTTCTCACTTAAACCACAGATAAAGAATCAATCAGTTTCATCTTCCTCATACCTTTCTATCTTTGATGGAGCCATCAAACATACGGACGACACATGAAACTTTTAATCACCTAAATCTAAGCTCACATGATTTGCTCCACAACGATTTCACAAGCACCTAAAAGTTACAAATCAAAGAAATCTGACCTGATAATCTTCCTAACATGCTCAGGCGGCATATCCTCCTTCTGAGTTTCGACGAACCCGAACTTCCGCTTATCTCCATACCGCTTCGAATTGAGCTGCATCCACTTCCTGGCCTTCTCATCCAACGCCGCGACCGCATCCGCAGGCGACGGCTGCTGCTGAGACTGCTGCTGCGCAGACGGCGGCTGCAGCACCGTGTAAGAAGGCTGGACTGCCGGTGGCGGAGGAATGGAGGAGCCATCGGTGCCCGGCGGCGGCGGCGCCATCTGATTATGGCCGCTGGGGTTCCACATGGTTCAAACCCTAGGAAACTCCAATCCCGCTGGAATTGAAACCAAATCAAATCCGGCGTGTGTGGAGACAGACGGAACGAGGAAGGAGGTCGGGGGAGAAACTAGGGCAAAGATTGGGGGTTTTGGGGGGTGAAGGCGCCGAGGAGAAAGAGAGAGCGAGAGGCAAATCTCGCAGTCGCGAGGAGGGGAGTGAGAGGGTTTCGGGGTTTAGTGCTTTTAATTTACCTTACGGAGTACAGTGTGTGATAGGAAAGGCGGTCGGGTCTCGCTCACGCTCCAGCCCGCGCGTGCTTTTCACTCACCGACTTAAGGGTGTGTTTGGATTACAAATGCATTATGTTTGGATTCCAAAATGATAAGGTGGTGTTTGGTTAACAAAAAATTTAAGGCATTTAAATTATGATATTTTTGGATTCCATGATATATTAATTAAAATGCAATTATTTTATCTCGATTTATGTGATTATTTGGTTAAATTACGGTTTTACCTCGGTTTTTACGAGTTTGGTGTGTTTGGATTCCATTGCATTTTCATTATAATGCAATTATTTTACCTCGTTTTATGTGTCTGTTTGTTTGTAAAAATAAAATAAAAAACTCATTCTTAATTGGCTTTGACCCTTTTTAACCCAACAAAATAGGTTCGGTTATTGAAATAATTCAAATGGAATTAGGTTATCTGGGGTTATAAACTCGAGTTATGTTTAAAACAAATTTGGGTAGCAATATAGTTTTCTAATTATACAGTAGCTCAAAATAAACTCATATTTCACAATTGACTTATAATCTATCAAGGTCATTTTTACTCGATTTAAGGTTGCGTTTGGCAGTAGATTGTAAAAAGTAGATTTTGTGTAGATTTTGGAGGTAATGGGTTTTTTTTGTAGATTATGGAGATTTCAGAGGTTATGTTTTTTTGGGGAACAAAAATCTCGTTAAAAGCTAGAAAGATGTTTGGTGTGGGTAAGATTTGTAAGGGGTTTTTGTTAGGAAAATGTCCAAACTGCCCTTCACTTTTACCCTCCCCTCCCCCTTCGCCTCAGCCCCACACACAATCATGTCACCATTGCAACCTCCCATTGCGAGGGATCCTCCTGCTTGTGCCCAATCGGACCAAACACATGCGATCGCGATGCCGCTTCGCTGTCTGAATTCTCCAGTTTTCGGCGAGGCTCTGTTTCAGACCGTGGAAGAGCGGCGGAGAAAGACACCGGAGAGACGGAAAACCGCGGTCAAATAGGAGGAGGATCGAGAAATCAGCCAGGAGAAGAACATGACAGTGAATAAGAACTCGAGAGCTCGGACGATCTTCCTGATTCTAGTGAAACCGAATGGAAATTGACAGTAAAAAGTACAAACCACAGGACAAGTGCAGCAACTCGATGACGGAGAGGACTAGCAGCTCGGTGATGGAGAGGGCAGATGCAGCAGCTCAATCCATGAACGATTCAAGAGGGGAGGAGAGGGAGGGAAGAAGGGAATCGAAAATGGAGACATGTGCAGCAGCTCGGTGACGGGGGTAGGAATGGAAAGAAAAAGGATAATCTCCACCAAAAGCTTGAAAAGCTTGCCCCCCCAAGGTTTCATTTTCGCCGAATTATAATCTACCAAAAGCTCCCCCAAAGATTGATAATCTTCTCCTTGAGCTTCTGCCAAACACCACACGGAGAGCTTTGGTTTTTTTTTTGAAAGCTTGAAAAGCTTCCAAAGCTACTGCCAAACACAACCTAAGGCAGTTTGTTATCTAATCCAAGTAGAATCAAGCAAAAATCATTTCTTAAGCTCGCATTATTAATCGAATAATCCAACTGCACATAATACAAAATTTTCCCAAAATCAAGCAATTGTAGATCTTGCTAGAGTAATCAAGTAATCCTAGCTCGATATTTTCAATTGTGGAATCAAGTAATTTGGAGTCATATAACTCTTTGTTTAATGAACCAGATGCTATTTATTCAAACTCCATATCGGCGAAAACAATGTCAAACAAGTTTGATGGAAAATCAAATTCATAAAAGAAAGCAATTGGCGCCTCTGGTCACATCTGGACAAGGCAATGTGCGACCTGGTTGCTCTCCCGCCTGACCGGACTCCACTTGCATCATTGTCCTAGTCTGCCCACCACACCCCTAAAGGAGGCTTTCGCTCTCCCTTGCACCAGTTGCACCACTTGAGCACAGTCAGTCTTTATGATGAGAGACGAGACACCTTTGGCCTTTGCCCATTGTAGTTGCAGTGCTCTCACCATTGCCTCAAACTCAGCTGCCAAAGGCTCCATACGGACCATCCCCCTCTCCATCTTCTCTGCTATTGCCCAGCACACAGCCCCAAAGGTGTCCCGGGCGAATAAACCCATCCCACAACCTTTTTGTAGCCTTCGAAGATGCATCGCAATTAACCTTAACAAAGCCATCCTCTGGAAGATATATACCAACGTGCATACTCCCTTCGGACCTCTAAGTGTTGAAGCTACACTTGCATACATCCCTCAGTCCCCTTGTGTAGAGCCAACCTCTCAAACCCAGTGTCCACAATACTCCGCAGGTTTGCAAATCCTCTCAAATCATTGCTTATTTCGTGCATGCCAAATTCTCTCTCCAACATTGGCCCAGAGTAAACCAACTCCCTATATTTCCCTTTCAGCATAAACTCCACACATATGTCAAAGGTGGGTGCTCTTTTGCCTATTCGTTTGTTCTCCGAAAAGAAGTTCCGGACTTCATGACCTCGCACCAAGGCTCTAGAGCGACTCCTCTTCTTGCAAGCGCACCACGACACAGAACGATTATCTTACAGGGCCGCCAAATGAAGTTTCAGATGCGTGGCACTGCAGGCAACCTCCACTATTTCTTCCAAAGCTCCTTCCCTTTCCCACTCTCCGACGCCTCTCTTGTACCCTCCAGTTGCTGCCACTTTCCCACTAAGAGGTGACAAGTGGAGCGCACCGAGTAGTTACCATCCCGGGACTAGAACCATGATAAAGAATCTTTCGTTTGTAGGCCTACCAAGATGATGATATCAGCATTGCACGGAAGAAAGGTTGCCTGGATCGCTTCCTCGTCCCATTGTCCCACCTCTCAGTCCACGAAATCAATCACCCTTGTGAACTCACCCCTTTCGCTTAGTTTAGCCACCGACCTGAAAGATGATGGTCTCGGTAACCACCTATCTCCCCACGCATAAAGGTTTGTCCCATTATCCATGGTCCAATACACTCCCTCCTCCAACACCTTCCTTGCGCTCATTAAACTCCTCCAAACATAGCTCGGGTTATCCCCCACTCTCGCCTCAAGGAAAGAAGAATGGGGAAGTACCACGCTTTCAATATCCGAGAAAGTAAGGCCTTCGATTCCGTCATTACTCTCCAACCATCTTAGTCAAAACTAGCAGCACTAAGTAAAACATCTCCATGTCCCGGAAACCCAATCCCCCTTTGTCCTTCGAATGGCACATACGTTTCCAGGACAGTCAGTGCATCCGCTTTCTTCCCTCTCCATCTCCCCACCAAAAGTCATACATCATGTGCTCAATCTCATGATACATATAACTCGACATCAGGAAGCAAGACATGGGGTACATTGGTATTGCATGCACCTCTGACTTCAGCAAGACCTCCTTCCCGCCCTCGACAAGTTGACATAGACCTAGTCTTCCAACCCTTTAACTTTATCCGGATTCGGTCCCTTACCTCATTGAAGATGACTTTTTTGGACCTTCCAATCATCGTTGAGAGCCCCGGGTATTTCTCGTGCTTCTCCACCTCCACTACCCCCACTAGCCCCTGAATCTCCTCCCAGATCTCTGCACGCACATTTATGCTGAAAGATAGTTCCGACTTCGCAAAGTTACAAAACATGTTCATAATTTTTTAGCCCTGTTGACCGTTAGCCCTTACAAACATAATACTATCATCTGCAAAGAATAAATGAGATACTATCGGAGCCGACTGAGCAATGCAATGCAATTTGTATAACTTGAGTTATGATTAAAACAAATTTTTAGTTAATAGTTCAATAAATAAAAACTCATATCTCACAATTGACTAAGAATCTATCAAAAGCCATTTTAACACAATTTATTTTAGTCAATTTGTGATCCAATCCAAGTAAAATCACGAAAAAATCATTTCTTAAACTCGTGTTAATAACTGAATAATCTACATGCGCATAATAAAAAAATATTCACAAAAATCAAGTAATCTTGGATCTAAGTTCATACCACTATACACGGCAGCCAAGTCAAGAACTACATCCAACACCTCAACAGAATATATGGAAAACACCATACACATCAACCAAACAAATGTGCACACAGTGCATTCATGAGCACATGCATATTAAAAACTATTACACTTGTAATTGCGATTTTGTTGAATGAAAATCGAAGAACAGAATCAAGCTGGAGGAAGGAGAAGAAGACAAAACTCATTGATGGAGATTAGAGAGAAAGGGTTTGAAGAAATAGTTTCATTCTATGGTCTAATAAACTATATGGCCTAATTATCTTAAAAAAGGACTTATATAATATGGGCACACATTATAAGACTTCTTTTATAAAATCCAACTTGGTGGTGAATTATCCAAGTAACTGATTAATGTAGGTATATGAGAATGTGTTAATATAATATTCTAAAATTACATATATTAATTTTCTAATTATTCAGTTTCTTCCCCTACTATAGCAATTAAGCACAAGCATGAGACGAACTGCAGATTGGGTTCCTTATCTCCCTAGAAATTGAAAATGCAGCATGGATATGCTCATTGTAAGTTTGAGTTGAAAATCCCATTTGAACCTTCCTTATTTTATGGAACTGTATATTTTTATGGTAGGTTTTCGATTGTTTTGGGAGTCATCTGCTTGCACTTTGAAGCCTTCCTTCTAGGAATGTCCCCCCGTCTTCATCGCCTTTCTGAGGTTCATGGGCGACGAGCATGACGCAAACAAGTGTCGGACCTTCCGGTACAGCTTAGAAGTCAGTGGGGAAGGAAGAAGGCTATCATGGGAAGATAGTAGTTTCAAGCTGTAAATTATATCCAACTGATCGAAGATAGCAGTTTCAAGCTTCAAGAGAGCACACCACTTTTTCTAGCACTGTAGTTCTTTGATCTCTGTGATTAATTAGCTCCTATGTTCTACCAGCTTGGGTTGCTTGATTGAATTTATCTACTGCCCTTTGCAAATTGATTGCAAAGGAAATTCAAAAGAGTTTTGAATGTGGCCCAAGGGATACAACTACAATTTCTTCTTTTGTGCCAACTCATACTTAAAAGCCTCTGATTTCCTCAATATTTGGGGCATTTTATTTGATTGGTTGAAGCTGAATTCATTGCACAAAATTGACAAAGGTTTGATTGTAACACCAGAGGAAGAGAGAGCGAGAGCTAGAAGAAAGGAAGTGTTAAAGATTATTATATTTACTAGTTAGATAATTATTCATTTTGAATTATTGTTGAGATATTCCTGGAGTTATGACTCCACTCTCCTGTATATATTCTTCTTCCGTATGAATAAGAATTCACTCAATATTTTACCCTTCATTCAATTATCCCCTTTCTACATGATATCAGCCTAGCAAGATCCTGGCAATTTCTTCTACAACACCTCCTGATTATTCCTTCTCATTCAACACAACCATGGCAACTGATTTTGCTACACAAATTCCAAATCCTCATGAACCCAATCACCCATTCACAGTTGTAATCCTATCCAATATCATCAAACTCAACCCTACGAATTTTCTTCCTTGGAAAGCTCAAATCCAAGCCACTCTTGAAGGATACGATCTCTTCAAGTTTCTTGATGGTTCTCACACCGCCCCTGCGGAAACCATCACAACCAACAACACCACGAATCCTAATCCGGCCTACCTAACCTACAAGCGCCAAGATCGAATACTGTACGGTGCGATTCTTGGCACTTTATCCCCGTCGGTTGCTTGCCTTGTTACCACGGCAAAATCTGCGAAGCAAGTTTGGGACACTCTTCACACCACTTATGGCAACAGCTCTCGAGGCCATATCAAACAAATTAAAGAGCGACCGAGGTCCTCTACAAAAGGATCCCAGACGGTGACCGAGTATATGCAAAAGGTCAAAACTTTAGCCGACCTCCTGGCATCTCTCAAGGCTCCTATCGCCAATGAAGATCTTACGGACTACGTCCTCCGTGGCTTGGATGATCCATACAAACCTGTCATTCATGCCATCAATGCTAGGGACACGGCAATATCATTCGAAGAACTTCACGAGAAGCTCCTTAACCATGAATTGAGCCTCAAGTACGAGGCTAAGATGAGCACCGGTCCTGTTGTAGCCTTCAACGTCCAACCAAAGCCAAGCAAGGGTAAAGGTAAGCAACATACTTCCCAGCCGGCATGGCAATCCTCCAACTTGACTCAACCGAACCCTTCCCGATAGCCTTGGCAACCACCACATAAGCCCTACACACCTACACCTAACCCTTCCGGGGGCGGTGCCAATGGTGCAAAGAGGTTGGGCATGTCCTAACTCAATGTCCGGTCTTTCTTTGGCCTTCAAATTTAAAATAAAGATTTTGTATACAGACAATGGGGGGGAATTCATTGGCCTTCGCCACTTTCTCGCGTCAGAGGGCATTACACATCACACATCCCCGCCACATACACCAGAACACAATGGCATGTCGGAACGCAAACACCGTCATGTTGTTGAAACTGGCTTATCCCTCTTAACCCATTCGGGTATGCCTCTAGATCATTGGCCCCATGCCTTGATTACAGCGACATACCTAATCAATCGACTCCCTACTCCTGTCTTACAAAATGCCTCTCCCTACTTCAAATTATTAAATGTCATGCCAGATTACAATAAATTACGGAGTTTTGGATGCCTGTGCTTTCCTTGGTTACGTCCCTACAATGCTCACAAGCTTCAACCTAGGTCCATTGCATGTGTTTTTGTCGGTTATTCATCCACTCAGAGTGCTTATCAATGTATGGATCCGACTACCCGTCGAATTTATACATCTTGTCATGTACGATTCGTGGAGTGTGAATTTCCATATCAAACAAAAGCCACACAAAATCATTCGTCGGCTCAAATAGGTCCTGAACGGAGCACCATTTCTATTCCTATTTTACAAAATCACACAAATCAAGCTCCTAATTCTATTCCTACTTCATCCACGATAGTGGACATTCCCCAAAATGAGTTGGCCCCACCTAACCCACCAAATCCTAACCTACCACCTCAGCCGGCCCCACCCAATATCTCTATCCCACAAAATCCGTCAACTCCTACTCAACCATTAACCACTCATATCCCACATGATCAGCCTCTCCCATCCCCTTCCTTATCAAATCCCGCTTCTTCTAGCGTTGATCCTAAATCACTTTCTATACCCGCTCCGCCAAAACCAGCCCCTAAACCCACTCGCCCAGGAACAGTGACCTGTTCCCAAAACAACAAGCCTAAACCCCCTCGCCCAGGAGCAGTGACCCGTTCTCAAACCAACAAGCTTAAACCCATTACCAAGCTCAACCTTCACATTCACAAAACTCCATCGCATCCACCCGAACCACAAACCATTACCCAAGCTTTAAAGAGTCCAGAATGGAGGAAGGCTATGCAAGCGGAGTATGATGCTCTCTGCTCGAATAAAACTTGGGATTTGGTTCCACCATCTCCCGCCTACAATCAAGTTGGATGCAAATGAGTGTTCCGAATAAAGTATCGTCCGGATGGCCAGGTTGATAAATTGAAGGCTCGTCTTGTGGCAAAGGGCTTTCATCAGAGATCGGGCTTGGACTACAAAGAGACATTTAGTCCGGTGGTGAAGCCAGTAACCGTAAGAATCATTCTCACCATGGCTGTCTCTAATGGTTGGAGGCTTCAACAACTTGATATAAACAACGCCTTTTTACAAGGGACGTTGTATGAAGATGTCTACATGACGCAACCTCCGGGATTCATCAGCCATGATCATCCAACACATTTATGCAAGCTTCGTAAGGCGATTTATGGTCTCAAACAGGCGCCCCGGGCCTGGTACAATGAGCTCAAGACCTTCCTGCTCTGAGTTGGTTTTGTCAACTATATTGCTGATGCTTCCTTGTTTATATATCGGCGTGAGCATCATCTTCTCTACTTATTGGTTTATGTAGATGATATAATCATCACGGGCAATACTTCATCAATTATTGATCAGCTGGTGAGCAATCTAGCAGCAAAATTCTCGTTGAAGGATCTTGGGCCCTTGTCTTACTTTCTTGGTGTAAAGGTAATCCCTACTTCAAATGGAATTTTTCTATCACAACGCAAGTACGTTTTAGACCTCCTGCAGAAAGCTGGTATGGATGCAACCAAGGCTGTCTCAACCCCCATGTCTACTGTGCCCTTGCTCAAGGATGCAGGAGTTTCTTTGCCTTCTCCTACTGAATATCGGGCTATTGTTGGAAGCCTTCAATATCTTGGTTTAACCAGGCCGGACATTGCCTTTACGGTAAGTAAGTTATCACAATATATGCAATCCCCCACCTCCGATCACTGGTGTGCTCTCAAGCGTCTTTTGCGATATCTCTCCGGTACGGCCCATCTCGGTGTAAACATCTTCTCCAATTCATCTCCTATCCTTCATGCCTTTTCGGATGCTGATTGGGCCGGAGATAAGGATGATTACATCTCCACCACTGGTTATATACTTTACTTTGGTCGTACACCGGTCTCCTGGAGCTCTCGCAAGCAAAGGTCGGTGGCTCGATCGTCCACCGAGGCAGAATACAAGGCATTAGCTGATACGGCTTTTGAGGTTCTTTATCTACTTCATGAACTTGATGTCCATTTAAATCAACAGCCTGTAATTTACTGTGATAATCTTGGAGCTATAAGTCTAAGTTCGAATCCGGTATTTCATTCAAGGATGAAGCATATTGCTCTTGCTTATCACTTTGTTAGGGAGCAAGTGCGCAGGGGAACTCTCCGAGTTAGTCATGTTTCAACGACTGATCAACTCGCGGATATTTTAACAAAGCCATTGCTACGCCCAAGGTTTGAAGATCTACTGTGCAAGCTTCGTCTAATTGCAAGTTAGTCTTGCTCGAGGGGGAATGTTAAAGATTATTATATTTGGGGCATTATATTTGATTGGTTGAAGCTGAATTCATTGCACAAAATTGACAAAGGTTTGATTGTAACACCAGAGGAAGAGAGAGCGAGAGCTAGGAGAAAGGAAGTGTTAAAGATTATTATATTTACTAGTTAGATAATTATTCCTTTTGAATTTTGGATTATTGTTGAGATATTCCTGGAGTTATGGCTCCACTCTCCTGTATATATTCTTCTTCCGTATGAATAAGAACTCACTCAATATTTTACCCTTCATTCAATTATCCCCTTTCTACAGGAAGTACTGTATTTTACCAAAACTGTGTTGATCTGTTACAGACTTGCTCTATTTATAATAGGAGCTTGACACCTTTTCTTATTTACAATCTTGAGCCTTAACTTATACATTATATCTATACATATCCTAACAAAAATAGTTCCAAATTTTTTTAAGGGAAAAAAAGGGAAGCGATTAGCAATCTATCATAGAGCTAGCATCCTTTCAGATAAGAACGTGTGGTTCTAAATTAAGCTAGTTGTGATTAATTGTTTTGGTATTGTCCGAGAATGCAAGTTAAACTCACTTCTCATGCCGAAAGCTTAATTGATGTGTCGATTTTAGACAAGATGAGATTTTTAGTTTTCATGCCGAAAGCTTTCATCTTTTGCCTTGTACATCATACCCAAACATTCAAGATGCTTTCACAAGGACGGATTAAGAACACAAAACTACAAAAGGCAATGTATAAAACATGTTGAATGTTTGGTCAGGAAGGTGTAGCAAAAGATGGTGTTAGAGGAAAAGGAAGAAAGAAAAAGATGTCTGAATGTGAAATTTTTGTACCTTCAAATTAAACATGAACACTAATTAAAACAAGGGATTAAGCTATATGGAAAGATACACAGTTGAGATGAACAAGGACATACTGTAGTTTCACCAAATGGTTGCAAAATGCCAAAATCTTAAGACATAGGAGGTCATAGAAACTAAAAGAAACCCCATTTGCCTGTCAAATCTGTAAATTATAGAGTATAAATTGAGGCTAGCAGTTTCAATTCAAGCTTCAAGAATGTTGGAGCAAATCATATTTTCTTCCAGGATTAAAGTTCTTTGATCTTTATGAGATATTAGCTCATGTGTGTCTACTAATAGCTTGGTTTGCTTGATTGATGAGTCTGTAAACTGCTCTTTGAAATTGATTGCAAATGAACATAACAAGGGGTTGTAATGATAAAACTAGCATGGACAAACGATATAAAATCAACAATATCGTGCGACTTCTCTTCTATCAACTGGTAGGAGACCCTTAGAAAACTAGTGTGAAAAATTCATATCTGAACTTGGTCATTAACGAGTCATTAGATTTCAATCAAGAGCACATCCTCGTCCTCTTTTTTTTTTTGCTCATAAACGAGGGTATATCCCTATTTATAAAAACTGATATAATAAAATATTACACACGCACAGTACGGGGAAACTTAACTCCCCTTTGATCATCATGCAACATAGGCAAGCAAGCTGAAGGTGGACTAGTGAAGAGATGAAAACCAAGACTAAGAGATGAAGCTAGTGTTGCTAACGAGTCAGCGACTCAGTTAGTTTCCCGATAAACATGTCGAAGTTGGACGTGCCAACTTCTACTCAAAAAGCCTTGGCAGGAGTGTACCAGCAGGCTGTGGAGAGGATGGGTAGATGATAATTGTCGGTGAAGAAGAGAGATCACAAGCTCCGAATCTACCTCAACCTCGATAAGTCGATAACCAGCATGCCATGCTAGTTGTAGTCCATAAAATAAACCCCAAAGTTCTGCTGTAGCCTGTAGGTACCAAGATTACAACCAAATAAAAGCATAGTTTTTGCTATTATTAAATGATTTGAAATTATTGTTATTTTTCTGAATATAGTTTTTGCTTATGTCACCAATAAAAACATATCAAATTTATAGTACTCTTACCTAAAATGGGACAGGAATGGTAGGTGGTGCAAATATCATATCAAATTCTTTTTTATTCGAAATATCATATCAGATTCTTTTTGATTCGAAATATCATACAGTATCAGATTCTAACTTAAACAATCAACATATCTCTCTTCTTTTTCTTTTTTTCTTATTCTGTGGCTGTTGCTTTTTTGTTGCATATTCATGCATATTTTTACTCTTCAATTTAACTAGTTCTTTTCCCGAACCTTGTTTGGGTTTTTTTTTCTATATAATATTTTCGATCGGGTTTGACATATTAAACAAAATATTCGACACAACAATGTTCTACTAACATATTAGTATATTACTCATACTTCTTGTTGCTCTTTGAAATTTTCTTTTCTTGAGATGATCGGTACTTCAAATTTGACAAATTAATAATAGTAATTCAACCTCTTTCAAGATTCTCCTAACATCCATCCTAATTGAAGACAAAGAAAAGAAATCTTATAGTTTATTGCTTAAGAAAATAGAGTTTGGATCATCTATAATGCTTTATCTATTACACATCACATTACACCTTTTAAATCGGTCTAAATTATAAATCGATTTGATAAAGATACCTTAAGTTTAAATGTATAAACCCTATGTAGCTAAAGAATAAAAAAATGATATTGTGTGTTTTTTATAATGTCTTAGACCCTTAATTAGAAAAAGGTACTCTGTGTTTAAGTATGAACCCTAAGAGGCTAAAACATTAAACTCATCGAATCACAATGATTAAATACTTAGAGTCTTAGATGCAATGATTAAACAAATTAAATAACAATTTATAACATTCTACTGTATTTTACTTCAATAAGACCAATGTCTTATGATAAAATTTGATCAATAATTTATAATCTTTAATTTCACAAATTTCATCAATGGAGTAACAATTTATACATGGCTATCTAAATATTTTGGCCAAAAAAATTCCAACGAAAATATATTAGAAGCATTATCTCAAATATATGATAGGTTCGAATATTTTAGGTTTTTTTCCCATTGTATTTAATATTGAAAATCAAATTTCATAACCATAATAGATTTCACATCATGCTTGTGAAATAGACTGCAGAAAATGAATGATTTATGTTTTTACTCATGCTTCTTCTCCGGTTCACGCCCCGCTTGCGACTGGTAAACCACCGTGTCTACCTTCACCTCTGCCGCTCCTTGCCCCTTCATCGGCTCTGTTTCCTACTCAATTTCAACGCATAAATTGTAATTAAACCTCGATTGCAAAATCAACCATCAACTACTAAGGGGGGGATGGAAAAAAGAAATTGCCTTTGTGCTCATCTAGATCGATTGATTGAAAAGCTCTCTTTTTTATGTTGGAATAAAGGGAGGAGCAAACACCAACAGTTTCATTAAATTTAATAAGTCTTGTTATTCACACGGTAAAATATCGCTAACTGCACGATACCACTATCGAGTTCCCAAGTCGGTGAGCTTGGTGCCGTCCTCGCAAGTCGGTATCGGTTGATCCCTGATCTTAGGCGTTTACCAAGTAGCGATCCCTGATCTTGCATTGAGGATTGGTAAACGGCTGAGAATGGTGTGCTCTGGCTTATGATCGCACTCGTAGTCAAGATGCACGAACGCTCTCTCCACTTCAGGTAACTTCTCTAGCTTGATCTGCAGTGTTTCTCCTATAGCATGTGCTTCCTTCAAGGGAGTCTCTTCTGGGAGTTCAATGTCGACATGTTCATGGAAGGGACACATAAATAAGTCTCCAGTAACTAGAAAGTATTCGTTTGTAATTACACTGATGATCCCTGATCATCTTTTTTTCTGCTGAATTTTGCTTGAGCTGAAAATTGTATTGTCGAATTGTCTGCTTAGTTAATGATTTTGAAGGCAGGCAGCAAATATATGGTATGGGAAGGAAATTAGTGTCAACGAAGGACTTGTATGATTCTTGGTGACGGGAGAAATGCATGCCATAACAATTAGGACACTGTAAACTCATACACATCTTTAGCACGCTTTCGGTTGAGGGCCTTCCATTTTCCTTTACCACCACACATATCACCTAAATTAAACAGCAAACGTGCAACTTAATATATGACCATAGAAATGGTGGATTTAGAGAGAGTGGGGTGATTATACATCAGCAGACACCATTCAATAACAACAACAATCCCAGTCTTTCCCACTAAGAGCAGGTTTTGAGGGGTCAAGATGTACGCACCTAAGTCGAGAGGGTTTTATCTTACATTCAATTTGCAAGTTCCATTGTGAAATTACCA
Organism: Persicaria tinctoria; assembly: GCA_037127255.1. Classification (NCBI taxonomy): domain Eukaryota; kingdom Viridiplantae; phylum Streptophyta; class Magnoliopsida; order Caryophyllales; family Polygonaceae; genus Persicaria; species Persicaria tinctoria. Next base: position 6,697,140 of record JBANSL010000013.1, on the reverse strand, counting down.
CATAGAAGAACAACTACAAAACATATGTATACTTCAAATCCTTAAGCTGTATATATGACCAACTTATTTGAGGACTCCGAGCAGCATCCAACATACCAGATGTTACCCTTTAGGAGAATAAAATTATCCCTAATTCTATTTTCAATTAAATTCTCTTACCTTTTCATAAAATAGAAGACATTTGTATCGTCCCAACTCATTTACACCAATTAAACTCTCCTACTTTCAAAACTTATGGTTTTTTTCTAAAACATCAACTATTTCCGATCAGATTTCCGATCAGAGGTACTATGAAGCACAGTCATAGATCCTAAGCTACTTTCCAGAAATCACAAGCAGATCTTGCAAACCTATCACTAAGAAAACAAGAACAAACATGTACTTCATCCTTGCAGGCATATAAGTATCAGAGATCACTAGGGAAGTTTTCATCACATGAAGTCACTAAATTTCAATATCTAACCACAAAAATGATCAAAATAAACAGATGTAATCAAACTAACAACGGCATGTATATAATCCAAAATAAGACCGAATACAAGGGTAAAATCAGCACATTGTTGATACAACAGACTGAACAGAGTAAGGTAAAGTTTATAGGGGCGGATCAAGCTTGACCTGAATACGAATAAGCTTAGTGAACCAAAGCTTGAGCTTGTTTAAGTTTGCATAAAAGTAATCTTCAATTCCTTATCTGGGTTCGACTTGAACTCAACTCGATTAAAAACGAGTCAAGCATACCCACCTTAAAGTTTCACTCGCTCAACTCGAGTACAACTAACAAGCTTTTATTAGGCACAACTTATATACAAGTAGGCCTGGCCACGGTCCATGACCCGGCGGGTCAGATGGGTCACGAGCCTTGGCGGGTTACAGGTTCGGGTCAGGGGTTTTGACCCCAACGGGTCAACCCGTGAGTCGTGACACCCTTGAACAAAAATGAGAGTACATGACAGTTAGGGAGTACATGCTCTGTTGTAGCTAAATTGATGCTCTGTTGTAGCTAACTTTTCTCGAAGCCCATCTTTGGCTATCATAATGGAAGAGCGTCTAGAGCTGAGCTGTATAAGCTCTCTTGTGTTTTGCGAAGCCCCAAGCTCGGAGAGGAGAGTGACAGCTATGGAGAACCGAGCTTGTGCGTGAGCTTGATCCAGGAAGGAGTCCAATGCGATTGCAACCGTGGCTGTGATTCATCGCACTTGCAACAGTGGTTTCAATTCATCCAGTGGTGTAAAGATATAGGGTTTACCCGAACTGCATCAACATCACTTACTTTATTTAGTTTTTGAATACCGAATGAACAAATTTATCAGTGATTGATCCAACTAAAGAATCAGCATTGCTGCCAGTTGAGCTACACTTGGTGGTGTTCTGATGACCAGTTTATGACAATCCAATACTACAACATATACATCACAATGCAAACTCTGAATCACAGCATCAATCTACAACAGCAACGCTTCATGACAGTGAAATTTCTCCGCGAACAAGAGAAACAAGAAAAAACAAAGACCATTTGCAAGCTCGCAGCAGCTTCTGTCAGCACCTGAGTTCTCTGCATTGTAACAAACATGTGACTCGTAATTCAAGAGTTGAGTTGAAGGGGTCATTCATCGCGACTTCCCAGTACCAGAAGAATCACAGATGCAACCATTGGAGCCGATACCATCAACAAGGCTGGCACAATGTCAGGTCTTGTCATGCCGGGCAAGACAATGCTTCCATATTTGATCATGGCTGCACCTATTACCGAACCGATTGCTAACTTCCACACGTAATTCGCATCCTCCTGTTCAGGATGAATCAATCAGCTCTTGTAGGAATTGGGATTCAAGTTCAATTTTTGACACCCTACTAAACCAATCTCATTGAATTGGAGTTAACAAGCACCAATATCTACGTCAGTAATGGAGGAGTTAAGTGGAGAAAAGCCTCTTATATAATGCAGCAAACCAAACACAGATGACAGATGTGATCTTTAGCAAGCTGCTTTTAAAGTTTTAACCTCGCTCGATTTGATAAAAAAAAAAATCTTTCAGAATAACCTAGATTCTGAAGTTCAATACGCTAGATTCTATATGAATACGAATTTCAGGAACCGCAGAAGTTCAATTTCAAATTGAACAAACGAAATTGAGCAATGCGAGAATTGGAAAGCGATAATTTGGAGAGTGAATTGCGGAAATAACCTGGAAAGTAGAAATCGGGCTGGAATTAGGGATAGGAGCGAGTTTTGAAGGATCGCCTTCCCTCTCGGGCTCTGAAGCTCGAACGCGACGGGCGAGAGAAGCGCCGTACGACGTCTTCGGCGGGAAGAAGCGAAGGCATACTGCAAGTCCCGGTAGCGTTGAGGTAGGCGGTGAAAGGAAATTGAGAGTAGGCACCGGACGACGGCGGAGGGCGGAGGAGAACGGAGAGGCGGTGGCTGAAGAAGCCGGAGTTGGTGTCGCTGCCATTGGTGTGAAGAATGCCATTAGAAACCGTCCATCTTGAATTTTTTGTGATAACGCACACGTGTATCGAGACGACCCAAAATAAGTACTCCGAAATTGTTATAAAAAAAATATATATACTATATAGTAAAAAAAAAATATATGAGTAGTAAACGATATATTTTGTCGAACGGTGTGGTTAAGCCTTGTTGGTGATACATATAGTGGGATAGTTGGAGTTGGATTGAATAGACAAAGCTTATGTTTTAGTCCAACTCCACTAATCACCCATTTCACCTACATCACCCAGGTGGATGAGGGTGAACGTTCTTATGAGTGATGAGTGATGCGGGTGAAGCAACTGATCCCACAGACAAATGGTGTCGTGGTGGTATGATCATTTTCATCACAATCCAACTCACTTCGACACCTAACTAGTAAGATGTTTAATAACCCTATTTGATAGAGTAAGTGATAAGAGAAAATGATAAGAATAGATTTATAACTATAAAAAGGAAAGGCTTTAAAAAGATTGAGACGGGTAACGGTTGAAAATCTTCATCTAAAAGTTAATTAAACATTAATCTAATCTTTGACTCATTTAAAACTATGTTATATTAAAAACTAAAAGCTCCAAAAAAATCCTTACGTTATTTAACATAAACTATTAAATTTTATATAAAATAGTAAGATATTTGGTAATTCTAACTAGTAATGTAAATGTAGAAATTAGTGAATGATAATTAGGGTTGTTATGTGAATACGAGAAGCTCGAAGTCGACTCGTACTTGGCTCGAACGAGTCTAGTATGAACACATTTTTAAACTCGGTCCAAAGCTTGGCTCGTTCGAGTTAAGCTTGAATAGCTCGAATTTTATTGAATTTCTAAAATTTCTTTTAATAAGTTACTATATAATGAGCAAGTAGAACCGCTTAAAGCTCGAAAAAAGCTCGGCTCGAACTCGTTCATGTCCAAAACGAGCCGTGTATGAGCACATTTTTAAGCTCATGCCAAAATTTAGGCTCGGTTGGAACTCGTTCATATCCTAAATGAGCGAAATATGAATAAACAATACTCGGCTCGAATAACCTCCCTAATGATGATAGGGTAATTGATAGAAATTAGCGGATAAGTGAGGGAAAAAGTTAAATTTATGAATATAATATGAAAAAATCCAACATTTTTATATAATTAAATGTTGAAATTCTAATTTTAAAAAATATGTTGTTCCAAAACGCAGTAAGCTGGTTTGTTACCAATCACAAGTTGGTGTAGTAGTTGTGGAGGCTATATCCCATATCAAAAGGTTCGAAGTTCGAAACCCCTTAAAAATATAGAGTCGATTGTGGCCCCGTTTGGATTACTATGCTTTTGAGTGTATAAAGAAGTATCATGCATAAATCCGAGTATTGATGTGTTTTGATTTACTTATTGTTGATGTTGAATTGGGTTTGAATTGAGAAGGCAGGAATTCAAACATTAGGGCTAGTTGGCACGATTGGGATCACTGCAGCCTGCAGGCTCTTTGAATCGGATCGCAACGTCAACGACCCATTCGACAAATTGTGGATCGGGTCTGGTTTTGGTTCGGGTAGGGTTCGGATTTTGCCAGCTCTAAGCTGTAGCCACTGCAGTCGATAAATACAAGAGCACGGAGGAATCAAGTAACAAGAGCATGAACACAGCAAAACAAAGGGGGTTAATAAGCATTACAGATTCGAGAAGAACGTCATGCCACACTCGCTGGAAAGATGAAGTAATTTGAACTTCATGTTCATGCTTTCCGACCAAATGCGAGTTCAGATTTCATAAATAGATGGACGACGTTTTCTTCTTCCATAGGATTTCTATATGAGAAAAGGGAAGCAAAAGAGCACATATATGTATGGCATTGATACTCCTATATATACTTTATGATCATACCGGAACGGTGGAACACATTAGCGTCTACATACAGTGCCTGTCTTAGCTTAGATACAATATCTGTAGCCTGCAGCTGCGAGGAGAAAATGACAGGCGATTTTAACATTGGTAGTGCAGGTAAATTGTCAATTTACTTGAACAAAGAAATATGAAAAGAGATTAAACCAAAGATGACGTACCCGAATGGCTGGCAATTTAACTTATGCACCCGGATCATCTTTGTTGCTGATCTGAACCCGAGGCACCCACAGATGGTGTTGTAGGCACACTGCTAGCTGACCCATTTTCAGTAGGGGGAGGCACACCCCACTTGCCTTCCGATTCAAGGGGCTCAAACACATAAACTCCTCCATCTGACAGTCCCACTGCAAACTGATTCGGTTCTTGTGGGTGTGCGGCGATTACAAGCGGATGTACATTAGAACTGCTGCACATAAAAAGGCAAAAAAACATGAATATCCATGAAATCTTGACAAACACCTTCTAATTGATTAGTGTATACTAGTATTGTTTAAAAAGCTCATATTTAACCACTATTAAGTATTTGCTATTTAAGAGGTTTCCTCTGCCCCAAATTTCTGGTTTTCTATCTTATGAATTAGCATGTTGATGGGGTAAAAGATGCAAAAATCAATCAAGGAGAAACTCTTGAGCAGAACAAACTTGGTGGTGAAATTTCGGTTCATAAATCGCAGTTAAGGAAAATTAAACATGATGCAAGCAAGCTAATAAATAGAACAAGATGTGGGCTGTAGTGCTAAAAAAGTACCTGACACCGGCTGGAAGATATGCTGAAGGATTAATGCGACATCGTAGTCTAAGGTTTGAAGCACTAAACACACAAACGGAAGCATCCAAGAAACAAGCAAATACTAGTTGACTATCGCACGAGAATGTTGCATGAGAGATGGGAGCAGAAGATTCACGGACTGCCCACTGAAAAACAAAGAACAGTGTTAAGGGTTGTTAATGGTTGTATGGACAAAATCAAGCATGAACAAACATACCTGCTTCATGCATTCCAGTTGTTTAGCATCAAAAATTGCAAGCTGGGTCTCATGCACAACTAAGAACTGTATCTGGTCCTGATGAAATTGAACGCGTGTATCTGACTGCAAAGCAGGTGCCCTTCCTTGTGGAAGTTGCAGGAATCTAGACTTCTGCTTTTCCCATCCGTCAGAGCTCCAAACACAAATCTGAAAGACAAATAATTATAAAGTAATAATTATCGACATTTAAAACTTGACAAGAATTTGGTAAAAAATACTTTGATTCAGAAGAAAGGAAATGGCAACTGAAAATTACAGACTAAAATGCCTGTTATCATGAGATAAAAATGTATCCATAAGACAATCGTTGAGGAGAGCATGAGGAAGATGATTGATCTTCTAAAGTAAACAGATTACAAACCTGAGCATCTGCACCCGAAGAAACCAGCACATTTAGCAAATGGGAGAAAGCAAGGCCGGTAATTCTTTTGGTGTGGCCCTTTAGCTTGCTTTTAACCTAAAGTGGATAAGCAAAGGATGGGATTAGCTGTTTCTTCTCACTGTAAGTCAAATGCTACCCATGAATCTACTGACATACCTCATCTACACGGACGTTATAGATCTGGATAGTAGAATCATCCATGCCAATGGCAATTATATTGTTATCTTGGGGATGGAAGGCTAGAAAAGTTGCTGCTGGTGGTGAAGGCATGAAAGTCGTCATAGTCTACACTCAATCCAAAGGGAACACCATTTATCGAGTGACCAAAATGAACTTCACAACAGAGTGAAATTACCGCAGTTTAATGCACTACCTTGAATGTCATCATGTTAAATAAGGAAATCTTCCCTCCAGATGCTGACATTACATAGGAGTCGTTCTTGGATAAAGCAAAGCAAGGGACAACCTCCTCAGGATTTGTATCAGCCACATCATTGGTCATAAGATTGCCATTAGGAGGCTGCCATAGTGTAGGTGACATACTGGCTGTGGCCTAAAAGAGGAAATGCATTTGGTGAAGTGTTATGAGTTGCACTCAGTTTAACAGGAAGAGGATGTAGTCTATGTCAAACAAAATGTTTGATACACATACCTTGGTAGACGAATTGCGATCATTTCGCTGCCATTTCCAAAGGAGATGAACAGCATTCGATGCCAAAGCCAAAATGGCGCTTCCAGAGTTTGTGTATATTAACCTTGATATCTTCATAAAGGTAAAAACAGTTAACATATTCACACTCTGTCCCAAAAAGACAAGCTGCTCTGCATAGCTAAGTAAACATATGTTTTTCATCTTGCCACATCTTCACAGATATGCTCCTCAAGAAAAGAAAAGAAGAAAAATAATACTGAAAGACCTTTTTTCCTATCATCCTTGCACAATCTAAAGTGAATGGTTTCTGATAATGTATCTGAAGAAAAACTGCATGTTAAAGCTCAGCAAGGATTTTTGTGTTGATTTATCTGACCTTTACACCTTAAAATAGAAGTCAAAATAATCACCTAATTAATTTGATATTATACCTAACCTTAACCTAAAAGTTTTGCTTGCACCAAGCTTAAGCATAACAATCAGGCAATCTAGCTAAGGCACCTAGAAGATCAGTTTCTAGACCTTGAACTCATCCTAACTATTTTTTCGTATTACCTAAATCAGAAACATAAACAATTTTTCTCAATCTTTCTCAAACATAAACAGAAAAGTACACCAATTTCTTATCATCCACCCACCTTGGTAACTCTCATGTTCTCTGGAAGCCGTAAGGATCGACACTGAGATGGTTCATTTATTTCAGTAAGTTTCCATATCTTTGATTTGTCATTGATTTCTTCTGTTATTCTAGGCTTGACATCAGCTACATTCCTGGCATCTCCATTCTGAGAAAGTACACTATGTCAATACAAAATAAATATAACATTCTACTTTCTAACACCAGAGAAATATCCTGGGATGAAGTGGAGACAACAACAAATACATACCATTCCTGGGATGGAAAGTACGGGTGCACCTCGTTCTGGAAGACTAGTGCTAGTAGCATTGGCAGCTGCTGCTGCTGCAGCGGCTACTGAAATGGGATTGGTGGTTGGCTACAATGGAATCATAAATATTTAGTATTCCATTTTTATTACTAATTTCAATCATCAGAAGCATAATGGACAATCAAGCAATGTACCTTTGTCAAGGATTCAGGTACTCTTGAAGAATCATAAGAAAGATTCTCAACTGTGCGTAGCAAGCGCATGCCATCTGAATTGGCCAAAATTTTAACTCCATTCTCATTAGCAGAAACTGCTAAGAGGGCACCATCCTTGTTGAAGCGGATCCGTGGACTTGCCTGATAAAAGTAAGAAGTAAACATGAGCAACAGAAGTCATAAAACTCCCCCCTCCTTTCTTTGGATTGAAAGAGACCAAGGTGAAGATTAAAAAGAAAACTGAAAAAAAGATTGAGACCAACTTCTGTAATAACAGAGCGGAAAGGGAATGTTTCGATAAGAAGGTATATGCATAAATAACAATTAAAATTTTGTCCACCAGTTTTGAGTTAGTTTTTTAATCATCGCCTAATGTCAAAGAGTGCTTACTGGAAGTCCGCCATCTGCATCAACAGACATCAGTAATTGAATATTGTCCATATCCCAGAACTTAATTGAGAAGTCATCCCCAGCAGCCAGATACCGATTTTTAGTGGTATCAAATTGAACGACACCCAAAGAACGTTTCCGAAATCCTTGATAAGTTCTTTTTGGAGAACCTTCACTCTCATTCCATTCAACAATATATGATTCTCCCTCCTTACTAGTACCACATGAAAATAACCTGTCATAGCAAATGAATCATATAAGATCCTAAACAAGCTAGCAAAGAGAAATACATAAAAGTGCAATACAGAAAAAAAAACAGGCAATCATATGCATTCAACCTTGTTCCATCAGCACTGTAAGACATTGTTGTGCACCATCGACCAGGAGCATCATAGTCTACTCGTGATCCAGCATTATCATATAACCATGCTTTTATTTTCCCATCAAGGGCAGTTGAAAATATGAACTGTTGGAGGACACATAGAAAAAGTGAGGTTCATGGTCAGACTATAAGAGAATTTAGTAAACATATTATGTAAATACAGCAAGTCATAATACATGTAAATATAAACTTAGCTACCTGAATGTTTTCCTTGTGATGAGGGCAGACAGAATAAACAGGTGCTTCATGGCCTTCAAAGGTATATTGCTTTACACCAGTAGCAGCATCCCACACCTACACATACCAAAAGAAGAAAATATAAGACAATGTTAACACTTAACAGTTGTCTTGAATAAACAAATAAATATATTAAAGACAACCTTAATGGTCTTGTCGTCTCCACAGGTTACAGCACAAAGTTGCTTATTGGGGGCGGGGGTAGAGAAGGCAATATCATTGACTCCACCAACGTGAGCATCAATCTGCATAGCAAAGAGAAAATTAATATGTGGCTAAGATACTAGATACCAAATGGAAAATGGAGTATAGGAGCATCAGTGCACTAAGTCACTTCTTTTGCCACTCAGCTATTAGTGCTTGCATACCTCTAAATGCTGCCGCACATCATTATTACCATGATACGAGTATATCTGTACAATATGCCTCGAGTATGCAACCCCTGATTTGCACACAATGAAAGAATTGCCATAATTATAATCCAATATCGAAATAAACAACACAAGCTAGCACCTAATATTCCCCATGAATGGAGCCAATGGCTTAAACCTCACCAAATAAGGATCCATCAGGGCTCCAAGTTACACGGTTAACAGATACACCTGGATCTTTGACTAAAGCTGCCTGGAAACCAGTAGGAGAAAGCATTCCTCGTTAGAAAGAAGGATGGGAGTTAAATTGCTCTAAGAGCAACTAGATAACTTGTTAAATATCTGAAGGGACATACCTGCAGAGGCATAGAACAATTACCAAGATCCCAGACTTTAAAATTTCTGGAGACCAGCTTCTCACGGGAGCCAACCTCCCACAGTGTTATATCTCCAACATTTGTACCGACTGAATCATCATAGACAATAAAAAAAAAGGTCAATATCTTATTCATAAAATAGTCATATCTCAAGATTGAGCAAAGCAAGTGCCTGAGAAAGTGGAGGAAAGATGTATCATCAATAGGATTCACAAGCTGAAGTTTTAGAAGTTGAACCAACCTAGAAGTAATGTTTGTTGAATAGGATGAAAATCCATGCTCATAGGACAAGACCCCTGATTCAAAGACCTTGCAACAGTCTTCGGCAAATCATCAGGTGCACTGAATGCTTGGCTATGACCATGACCTGGAAATGGTAGCACATTCACAGGCAGATTCACCTGCACAATAAAGATATATTGATGAAACAAAAACACAGACTTGAACTTTGATTGCCCGAGGCATAGAATGTAATGACAAACAGTTTCTTGAATAATTAGGATACCTCATCAGTAATTCCCATGGGTCTTGCTCTTTTTGCAAGATGATCAGGATCACCAGATAGATATTCTACAGAAGCATTTGTTGGAGGAGTCCGGGGATGCTTTAGTGCAGCTATAGGAAGTAAAGTCTTCATCAATAAATATGGATAAGACCGCTATAGACGATTTGCAATTAAAACTGCATCACACAACTCGCTACCTGGGATTGATGGACCCCCCAACCCAATAGGCCCACCAGAAACTGCAGGATGAGCAACCGTTGGGGGACTGGTCATCCAACCAGCAAGTTGGGCAGGAACAGGTGGCTGTGTTGGTTGGAAAGGCTGCAAAATTTGTAGTGCCAAAATTTCAGCAAGATATTGGTGCGAACAAAAGATGCGAAACTAACTGCCTAAAACTGCAATACAACGTACCCCATGCACACCTAAAGGTGGAAAGCCTCCAGCTTTTGGCAAGGGGCCCAATAGTGGATTGGTCACAGGTGACGGAGCACGAGCACCATTTTGTTGACCACATGTATGATCTATAAAAAGAGTCTTTATATCTGGATTTGGCCTTGGGTTTTTACAAAGCTGATGCTGCCAATTTAAGCTGCCATATTAAGAGGTAAGTAGCCAATTCAGTTAGGAGAACAGTGAAATAAACTAAAGTAACAAGGACCATGTTCATATCCGTAAAATGGGGGGGGAAAAAAATAGAAGACCAGACTACGCATAATATCCCTGCCTCTGCACTCAAGGAGTGAATGTAACCAACTAATCGATCAATTCTTAGACATCTATTAAAATCCAAGAGAAACCATGATTGCGAAAAATGAAAGGACATGTCAGCTCAGCAACAAGTGTCAGTATGTCATCACCATATTCATCATGAATCCAACACTAAAACAATGACCTCTTGCATAGCACCCTGCTTTCAAAACCAATTATACAACTAAATACAACTGGATTTTCTTTTATCTCTAGGGTTAAAAACGCTTTGCTAGATAAAGTAATTTGATTTCAAATTTATGTCTCAACTACTTACCTTTGGTTGATAAGGGTTCGTAGTCTTGAATTTTTAAGGTTTGGAAGCTGCAATTTGTCCCGAAACAAGGGGTTTGCTTCTATGAGCTTCTTGAGTTCAACCAACATAATTGCTCTAGCAGACTTTGTATCTCCATACTTGGAGAGTTGTTCATTTTCCCTGCACGAAGTAAGCCCCAACTTGTATGGAATCACAGAAACTCAACAGAATCAACATTTCAAACAAACGTTCAAGGTTAATTACATACCTGAAGTTGTCCAACGTCAATAGTTGAGTAATTTCCTTGAAGAGATCTTCATTAAATGAAGCAAAAACTTTAAGATCTTTCACAAGTATCTCCACAGCCTTGGGCCTATCATTCCTGCAAATGCCAATAAAAAAGCACAGTATCTCAGAATACAGAAGATCTCCTGCACAAGATAACTATCTAGCTTTTGCATGCACCCTAAACTTACTTGTCCAGTGCCTCCAGATACTTCTGCTTTCTTATTTCGAAGAAAATCTTCATTGAGTACCGGTTGTCATCCACCTTGGTAAATCCAGAGAGATACTTTTCCACTTCATCCCAGTTACCATTATGTACTTCCTCCTCAAAATACTTCATGTTAAAGTAGAATCCAGATTCCTGCTCAAGTCTATCCAGTATCCACACAAGAAACCCCATCAAAACCACCAAGGAACAGACATAACGGCCAATTTCAGCAAAATGCACACAGATTACAATTTACAAGCTTATTCAAGACAGAAGAACCTACTTGTGAACAGTCTCTTTGAACTTCTCCTCATCTAAAAACTGTAAAATCAGGAACACAAGCTCTCTACTGAGAGACGACATCGTAGCAGCTCCAACTTGGAATCCAGATGTACAAATTCAACCTAGAAACAACCAGATCTATTAAAGACGACTGAATAACTAAATTAACACAGCACAAACACCGTAAAAAGAAAGAAAAGTCTTAAATCCCAGCTAAATCTCAGGAAATCGAACCGGAAACACATTCAATTAGATACGATTAGCAATTCCAGGAATCGGCATTGACAGCTCGCGCAACGCCGCAACTTATTAGGGTTTTGCCAAGATCCAACAGTTAAACAAAATTGAAAAGAAAAATCGAAAGCCACTTTAAAACCCTTGGAATCGAAGATGCAAAGAAGAAGAAAAAGGCGAAGCATACGCAAATAGAGAGAGAAAGCGAGACAGCAAACCAAAAAAAAAAAAGTCCAAAGCCATAAGATTCGCAGCATGTGCCATAGAAATGAAGCTTTACCTTCACAAAGAGATCGATTGAAAGGAAACTCGCAGAAAGAGAAGCAAAGAGAGCGAGAGAGAGGTGGGAAGAACCAGAAGCTTTTCTTCTTCACCTGCTCGGAGATTAAATTAAGAAAAATACAGACATTAAACACTGCAGAAATGGCGATTTCTTTTTCAATGGAGAGACAAATAACGATTAGATAAGCAGTCCTGATAAGCAGCTTTACTTATCAGTGTTGTGATAAGCTAACTCGTACTTACTGGGAGTGGACCCCACACTTCGGGTTTTGAATGGAGAAGAATCTCTGAGAATTACAGCTGTGCCCTTCGGCTCCAGCCGAGCTAGTCGTGGGAGAGTGGGAGAGGATCGTCTGCATGCAGGTCCAGTCAAAGAACGGATTCTCAGCCGTTGGATCGGATCGAGTTTAGTATCATACGACTGACGAATGACGATTCAGCCTTTCAGATGGTGGTACAGATAGGACTGCTGGGCACGGCCGCACTGGATAAATCCCATTTGTTTTGCCCTTCTTTTTATAGATCTTTTGAAAGAAACGACAACTCTTTCGGACGTGCCGGGAGAGTTATCTCCCCCCTGGATTTGGAGAAAATTACAAAAAATGACACCGGCGATATACCGTGCGAGATATCGCCAACTCGTGACGAGAAGTTTGGTATGGGACTTGATGGGCCATGGCCCACATGCCCGTATAAGTCTCTCATAATTGGAAAGCAAAGACAATAACTTAAGGTAAGGTCACATTAATAAGATACTAAACTACACTATTTGGAGTACAAATTAGTGTGACCACTCCATTTATTGAAAAAAAGGCAAGATTCTCCGTTCTAAAAATGATAAAAATGTACAAGATGAACCTTATACAACTTAAAAGTGTTGTTCCCTCATAAGTCATAGTCTAACTTGTTAAAAGTGTAATTGATGTTTAAATTTCTATTTATGGAATAAAATGTCAACTAAAATCAGAATGCAAAATGGCGGTTTAGGAGTGTTTTTTTTTTTTTCATTTTTAAAATGATATAAATTTAAAATTATAAGTACAAAAAATCAATCTAAATCAACATTTACAAATTACTATCAAATTCAATTTGACTAGTCTAAATGTCTCTTTGTAAAGATGTAAGTATTCTAGATTGTTACTCCCTCTGTTAATTAAAACTTGTCGTTTACTATTCATACACGCTTTTTTAGAATGATAAAAACTATATAAAATATTAATTTTTAAAAAAATTTGTTTTTATAAATTCATACTTAATAGAAATAAGTATGAGATTATTTAAAAAAATTATTTAAAAAGTTACTCCCTCCGTTCCAAAATACATGGGTTTTTAGTTTTCGGCACGTTTTTTAAGGAGCGAAAAACTATATGAAATATTATTTTTTTAATTAAATTTTTTATATAATTTGATACTTATTAGTAATAAGTATCAAATGATATAAAAAATTTGATTAAAAAAATAATATTTCATAGAGTTTTTCGCTCCTTAAAAAACGTGTCAAAAAGGAAAAGCCCATGTATTATGGAACGGAGGTAGTAATATTTTATATAGTTTTAACCACCTAAAAATGCGTGCGTGAATAGTAAAACGTCAAATTCTAATTAACGGAGGGAGTACTTACTTTTTACTTTAAAATTTAAATGATTGATTTTTTTTTTGAAGCAAGATAAGAAAAATTCAGTTCTCTAGACAAGTCTAGAGAAACTGAGAGACCGGACAAGCCGGTGGATGGACTAACCAGTAACCATCATGTACAACTGAAAGCAAATAACTGAAGCAAAAGACATAAATGAAATTACAGAAGCAAAAGACATAAAAAAAAACGTACAAGTCATCCTACATTATAAAACACAAGCTAGGAAATGAACGAACTGATCGACCAAAGAGACAACGCACACACAGAGCTCTAGGGAACATGCGGACACCTCGGGTTGTGGACTCGAAAGAGCCATCAGGTATCGATCGCAAAGCCACGACATCATCGAACATGACAAATCAACAACCGCTCACAAGAAACCTGCATCACAACAAGAATAGCACAGTACACCAACCCGCAAGAACAACCCAGACCATATTATTGCCCAATCAAATCCCCACGCACTCATCTCAACCCTCAAGGACGATAACAAGATCGTGAGCGAGTTACCACAAGGATAAACCCAAATAGAGGCGATAAAAAACGAGACAAGGAAACTAAAAGAGCAATAATGAACAGGAAAACGATTGAAAGTACAGGCGAAAAACAACCCCAATTTGATTAAGCTTGTGGGCACGAAAACAAGGACGGGGACGACCAAAAAGTGGGTGAAACCCAATGAAGGCCGTGGGCGGAGCCGTGGGTGCCCGGAGGAGGCTGGAGCTGAGGACGGTCGGAGGAGAGACGTAAGCAATCGGAAGAAGTCGGGGAAGAACCGATGCGGCGGAAGCCTGCAAAGGCGACAAGCCCAACTTGTTGAGGAGGTCGGCCAGTGATTAAGGCGGCGACAGAGGACGGGGCAAAGCGGTGGTGAACCAAGGGAGACAGCGGGAAGCCGGAGTGGCAAGGGGACCATGGTGGCGGGAGGCAGGCTCGGTTCAGGAGGTGAAGTGAACCGTAGAGACCGGGCGACGGCAAGATACTTCGGCAAATTGGTGAAGGAAGGTTGGAGAGGACGGCGACCCAAAACATCGCTCTCTTTGAGAGCGTAAATTTATCTAATTGATATTGTGAAACCGTTTAATTTAATGAATTGGACTTTAAAATTTAAATATATGATTGATATTCCAAAATATTATCTAATTTAATGAATTGTCCCATTTATGTTCAAAATAAAATAAAATACATAATCGGTTGTTGGTGTGGTGTGCCCGTTGAAGCCTGATTGTTGGTGGTTTTGGGCCCACTCTGTTGTTTCTTTGGGTTCAAGGCCAAGTCTTGGGCCCAAAGCTGGCCCGAAAAAAAGAAAAAACGAAAAAAATATAATGGGTTTTATCCATTTATATATATTTTTTATATGTATATATATTTTTTTTTAGTTTAATACGGAGTAGTAATCTTTATATTTATAGATATATATAAAAGTTTTTTTGGATATGTACATAAAATCAATTAAAACCGTCTGAATTGGCATGGCTTAATTAAAATCCCGAAAGGGCTAGAAACACCGCTCAAAAGAGTTTGGATTAAACCCCATTAGAGCTTGACCGATCCGTTGTGATCGGTCCTCAGTGTGATTTTCTCGGGTGGCTCGCGTCTCTACTTTGGTGCGGCTAAGCGTTCTTCTTCTATGTTGGGGTTCTGACAGTCAGAGTCGTGTCTGGTTGGGATCGAGGCGGTGTGTACGGGGCGACTCCGTGTTCGGGAAGGAGCTTCCTAGAGGTTCGTCTTCACTACCCATATATAGGGATTCCTGATGTATCGCCGGTCAACGGTGCTGTTTTAGGGCGGTGGTTGGCTTTCGTTCGTAGTCTACGTCCCCATCGTGTTAGATTTAGTTTTGCCTTGGCTCGTTTCTTGTAGGGTGCGTTTTCACTTGTTATATTGCACCGCTTATGCTTTTGTTTGTACATTTTGAGGGGTTTCCGTCTGTCGACTTATGAGCCATCGAGATTCAGATTTGTCTGATCTCGAATTATTACCTTAAAAAAAACATAAAATAGTTATTAAACGATAATAAAATTGATCAAAACAACAAATCAAGGCTATTAGGAACAACTTACAGGACCACTCCCTATTCCCCACTCTAATTTATTAAATAATTGAGAAATTAAAATATAAATAAACCTATTTTTTAGGAATAATATAGTCAATCGTACGTTGCAAATATTTTTTATATCTGTGGTCGATTGAAATATACTCTCTTTGTTTTTTTAAGTGAAGTTTTGAGTTTCACTATGCTTGTCTGGATAACCGAATTCGTATCTTGCTTTTTTAATTTTATTTTTATGTAGCAAATTAAATCCAATTTAATTTAACTTGTTGTCACTCCCCCAATAGTAACACCTTTTACGGAGGGTGATACGTACACATACACTATGTGTATGTTTTAAAGTATACACTACGAATTAGATAGTGATATGTGTATAATTGTTTTTTAAAAAATAACCACCCACTTTTATTTAACCACCCACTACTTTCTAAACAAGAAAAATTAAATCCTATTTAGTATAAAATAATTATTTTTAGCATGCATTCATAATCGACTACTTTTTCAAATGTTAAAACATACTATATTTCATAGTTTATATACTGTATTATATATTTGAAAATAATTTGATGATTTTTTGAAACAATATAGTCAAATAATTTTTGGTAAGAAATAATATATTAACTCATACATACATAAATAACAAAACTTTCTAACATTCGGTTCATATTATAGTTTAAACTTAGCCGGTTCATACTATTGTCTTAGTTAATTATGTTGATTTCTACATATAATTTATAATCGTTTAGTTTGAAAAATACTACAATCTAAAATAATTAATTTATATTTTACTCGATCTAAAATTGATACATTTATTTATTCATAAAACACATCACGTATTATTTATATTAAAAATTGCCTCAATTATAAAAATATTGATAAATTTACTAATGTAAATAATAACGATTTAAAATGTTAAATAAAAATAACTAATCTTATTTCTAAAATTTATAATATAGAAAGACATGAAAAATATTTTAGTAATGGAATGGTTTACAGCCAAAAATCAAATCAAAATATGCAAATTTACCTGCAACGGTTACAAATTTAAAATTTGAAAGTTTTTAATTGAGTTTACATTTTTTTGGCAGAAATTCTCGTTTACATTTTTAATTTTTTTTCATTATTAATTTTTTTTTCTTTAAAATGACAAGTGGCAATTACCTATTGATGGTGTAGAATTTTAATCCCACACTTAGTGTATGTGTAGAGTTGTCCACTTTTACTCTCTAATCTGGATTTGTTTTGTAGCAAGATAATGAATGTGTGATTTAAATTGGCCGTTCCATCAATTAATGGAAAGTGAAGAGAGATTTGATAAATTTAAATAATTTAATTTATGTTCTTTTTTCTTAAATGTTACTCCTAATAAAAGCTTATATAGTACACCAAATGAAAGCTTATAGTACACCAAATGAAAGCTTATAACAGGATTATGAAATATTTATTATTATGTCAAATAAGGAATAATAAACGGTGATAGTACATGAAATAAAATCCTAACTAATAATGATAAATGGGTAACGATATTCGCTCAAAAAAAAAGATAAATGGGTAACGATAATACTAGTCCGTAACTAAAAAGCAAAAAATGGTAACGTGGAATAGTGGGTAACCGACGATCCGGTCAATGTCATATTACCAGGCCATAGATGCCAATATACCATACGACTGACCACATACTAATTTATCGGCTATATACCGTGATATATCTGAAAAATATCGCGAGAAAATAAACAATACGTAGGGAGTGTACATATTTCTTCCCGGTAAATTCAATGGAGTATTAAAACGCCTAATGGAGTACTTAACTTTTTTTCAGGGTTGTGGATTGTCAGAAAGTGGGCCCTCTTTATATTGGGAAAGTGCAACATCATTATTTATGACCCAGCTTTCGTACGTCGTGGTCCCCACTCCCCGTTTATTTTTGGAAATTCAATTTTACTATGCTTTTAAATTACGGGTCCGTATGGAGCGAGGTAGAAAAAATTACTGTATTAGAATTGTGTATGTATGGGTTATATGAGTGTTATAAATACATTTGTTGTGTAATACTATCTCTGTTCAGAAATAGATGTCGTTTGACTTTTTAACACATTTTTTAAGGAGCTCAAAACTATACAGTATAAAATATTAACTTTTTAATTTTTTTTAATAATATGATACTTTAATAAGTGCTTATTTTATACTCCCTCCGTTCGGCAAAACTTGTCATTTTAACTCTCCACACAACTTTTAATAAAGTTAATAATTACACTCCTTTTTACTAATTTACCCTCATTTATTACTCTATTTTTTACTTTATCAAAAACTACAACCCACAACAAATCAATCAAATCAAGGGCATTTTAGTAAAGTAGAAGCAAAAATATCTAAAACGACAAGTTTCGCTGAACGGAGGGAGTATTAAAAAATTACAACAAAATTGATATTTAATATAGTTTTTAGCTCATTAAAAAACGTGCTAAAAAGTCAAACGACATCTATTTCTGAACGGAGGTAGTATGAAGGATTATCAATGGCGTTTGTTGTTTACACCGCAAAAAATTACTATCTACACCACAAATTCCACTGCCCTGATTTTAGTTATAATTCGTGCACATCTTAAGTCGTAGGTCTGCCCCTCTTGAGTCACAGATTTATGGATCAAGAGGCGCAGTGTTTTTATATTTTTTTTCAACCCTGCTCCTCTTGAGTCATAAAGTTGTGACTCAAGAAGGACAGAATTGCAAGTATTTTTAAAATGTGATTTGTAAGTATTTTAAAAAATGTATAATTTTATATAACATATAATTATTTTAAATTTACTATTTTATCGTATACTCAATAAACTAAGATAAAAAGAATTGTAATGTGTAAATTAAAAAGAATCATATATGTAAACATTTAAAGTTTTGTCCAATATATTTAAAAAGAATAATAAATTATAACATTTTAATTTTATTTAAATGCATGAATATATTTAAGGGGTATTTGCAAAACTAACCTAAAAAACCGGTTGTGTTGCCCTCTCTATCCCTTCTCCATATTATTTGCAAAAGGGTAGCCCAAATTCTTTTAATTTTGCAGCCCAGCCGGTTACACAAAGGAGAGACACCGGTTGCATTGATGGAGGAGAGAGAGGGAGGCGTGTGGATGGGGAGAGAGTTGACAGTTTTGAAAAAAACTGTCACCTCAACTGCCTAGGAGAGTGGTTTATTAAAGGGGTATTTGTTGAGCCCGACTGTTTCTCCATCTCTCTCTCAAACATTTCAAACTTTCAAAACCGAAGGAAGAAGCGGAAGGGTTTCGAAGAAGAAGTAGAGCAAGGCGGTAGAGGAGACGACGAAGAAGCGGAAATCAAACCCTAACGCCCCTGCACACAAGTGACGACAACAAGTAAGTAAAGCCTAAACCCTAAAGCCCCCGAATAATTACCGATTGAACAAAATATTAGGGCGAGAACTGTAGTTGCATATCCAAATGTGTTTGCCATTGTTTGGAATGTAGAAATCAAGTAAGTTGCGGAAAGGGATTTGAGGTTCCCTCTGTCATGTAAGTTTCAACCATCGTCATGTAGACATCAAGGGCTGGAAAGTTTCCAAAAGGAAATTGACGAGGGGGATAGAAGGGAAATTGGGGGAAAATAACAATTGGTCTTCAACATTGGCTGGGGTTAAATGGATAAATTGGGGGAAAACAACAATTAGTTGGATGGAGAAATTGGGGGATTTGGGAGAATTGTCGACATTGGAAGATTTGGGGGTTTTGGGGAAATTGGGGAAAGGCGCTTGCGTATTATGAAAATAGCAGGAGTAGTGTGAGTTCGAAATGTTTACTTTTGAGATGCCTTCGAACATTGGACTGAGTTCAGGGGAGATTTGATTACATGTCATGTTTGATTTATATCATGTTTTTACTAGTGAAATGTCATGTTTATAACATTTGCTGTCATTTTTGTTGATAGTCCTACGGTTTTGCTTCCCAATTTTGCAGGATATCAAGGACAGGCGAACATGCCGACTTTCCGGTCTGTAAGAAGAGTTCTCCATTCACAGACAACAGGCGAGGTATGGTATGCGTAGTCTTGATCAAAGGAATATAGTAGTGTCGATGTGCGAGTGACAGTTGTGCGTTATTTTTGCAGGCCATCTATGCGGTGCCCGAGGACCAGCACTACAAGGGCCGTGTAAACCAGTACGGGCGACCGGCAATACTTGGAAACCTGGACAACTACCTAAGCGAGGGGGACTGGAAGAAGTTGATGGCAAGCCCGTTGGCCGCCATTGCGAGGTTTGGTTCCCGTGTCCAGTTCTCAGCCCAACTGGTGCACTACGTCCTGCAACGCCAGCTGCGGACGAGAAAGGAGCATGAGAGCTGGTACATGATACACGGCAAAATAGCTCGGTTCTCCATCCAAGAGTTCGCGCTGGTGACCGGGCTTAAGTGCTCATTCATGTTGCTGCCCGAGGAGAATGATGGGGACAGGTCGGCCGTGAAGGACTTCTTTGGGGTGGAGAAGATGAGGATGGAAGAGTTCGAGGTTGAATTCCTAGTGGCGATGAAGGGCAGAGAGCATTCACCCGCGATGAAGTTTAAGTATGCGTTGCTGATGCTGGTTGAGGGAGTGCTATTTGGGAAGGATCCCCGCAACTACATTCATGGATGGGTGGTGAATATGGTGGCTGACGTCGATGGTTTCTTGCGATTCCCGTGGGGCAGGCACTGCTACGAGAGGACCCATAAGTTCCTCAAAAACGCTGTTGAGCACAAGCTCCAGCATGGAGTGAAGGGCCCTCGACCGTCATATTTTTTAGCTGGCTTCCCCCTCGCCTTTAGGTATTGGCTTATATTTCAACTGAACATGCTTATAATATAACTGGACACGCTTAGAATTTAACTGGACACGCTTATATTTAAACTGGACACGCTTATATTTACACTGGACAGATATTGACATCCATGCCCTGTGGTTTATGTAGTTGTGGGCTTACGAAGCTTTCTATCCAATCTGATCCCAATTTACTGCCGTCCTTGACGTGAATGCCCACCCTCGGTGGGCATTCACGTCAGCCTCATGGTGGAGGAGAAGGACGAGCTAAAAAGCTTTGACATTGAAGACAGTGTGCAGACATTGTCAATCCCCGATGACTTTGAGGCGAAAAAACGGGTGATGCACAAGGCTGTCTACCCTAGAGAGAAGACCGACATGTTCTTCGACAACCTCCGCCACGAGTGCAAGAAGGGTGTGCACACGAGGGAGACAACGGAGACCGCCGCCCAGGAAACGACCCAGGCATCCCCCACACAGGAAAAGACACATGGGCCATCGGCGGGTGACTTCTCACAGATGTTGTCGAAGATGGATGACCTGGCAAGGAAATTACGAGCTGACTTCGCTGCGAGGATCAAGCCCCTTGAAGATGCCATCCGCCAGCTGTAGAGGACGGGGAGGGAGGGACTGGACGAGTCCGACCACACAATCTCGCTGGGAAGGGCGGAATCGTCAGCGGCGAAGAAGGTTAGAGTTTCCTCAGCCTTGGATAGCACCTTTGGTCTACCATTCATTTAGTTGGGTACCCAATACTGTAATTTGTACGATGTTCACAGGTTGATGAAAAAGCACAGAGAAAGGAGAGTGAGCAGCAGGACCAAGTTGATGAAGAACCAAAGCCAAAGGATAGTGAGAAACAGGTCCAAGGGGATGCGAGCAAGGACCAGGAGATCACCAATGAGGTAGCTGGGGACAAGGCGGAGAAGGACCAAGGGGATGAGAACAAGAAGTAGGACAAAAGGGATGAGAACAAGGAGGAGGACAAAGGGGATGCCGACAGAGTTTCTGTGGACAAGAGGGGGGAGAAGGACGAGGAGGTAAAGAAGGGCAAGAAGCCCCCGAAAAGGAAGAAGGACGGCAAGGGGACAGCTGACGTTGCCCACGTCCCCACCCAAACAAGCGCTGAGGCATGTCAATTCCCGTCAACTGTCATGTTATGGTTACTTAAATGTCATGTTATGGTGGTTAAGTGTCATGTTAAAATTTTCCATTTGTCATGTCATTTACAACCGTGTGTGCAGGACGATGGTGACCGGGATGCCCAGGGTGTGACGAAGACCAAAGGTGGCCGCATGGATAAGAAGGGGAAAGCGGCCCTCGGCGATGCACCCACCCAGAAAACAAGTGAGGTATGTCACCTCACTCCGACCGTTATTATTGTCATGTTGAAATTTTCCTGTTGTCATGTTGAAATTTTCCTGTTGTCATGTTGAAATATTCCCGTTGTCATGTGTGTGCAGGGTGACATGGACACGGAGGAAACCTCTCAGGTCGAGCCGCTAACACGGAGGGGGACGAGAGCCCGTAAGGTTATTGCTGCATTTGCTGGGCACGAGGTCACTCAGCCTATGAAGAAGCCACGGGTGAGCAAGTCCAAGACCAAAAAGGACGCCGTTGACCTGGGCCTTCTCTCTAGGGCAGAGGTGGACGCATACGACGCTTGGATGAAAGAGGGAACAAGTCCTACACGGTCTATCGAGGGTACCCTCATCGAGAAGAAGTTCTTCCTGGATCTAGAGGCGCCGACGAACTGGGTAACCTCTGAGGTAAAGCTCCTCCCCAAGCCAGTCTTTTTTTTTGCCTCACATATCGAGCACTTCCCCCTTGATGTACCTCTGACATGTGAGTTCTGTATCGCAGCACATCGAGCAGGCATGCGCAATCCTTCGCAGGGCCATACTCACCGACCCGATGTTCGCATCTGTGGCCGTGCTCGACAATTTCTTCCGGGTTTTGCTGGAGCGGCATACAGGCTTGGTGGTCGAGGACGAGTTGAAGCTGTACATGGATGGTGTGCTGCCAGAGCGGTTTCCCATGCCTTGGGCCTCCGTGGACCGCATCCTGCTCCCCTGGAATTTGAAGAACGAGCATTGGGTGGCTCTCGAGATCAACTTCGCCGAATGGACCGTGCTTGTGTTTGACCCCGATACGAACTTGATAAGAGAGCGCCAGCTGACCCAATTGCTGAATCCCGTGACGCATGTCCTGCTCACCATGTTTGCCGTCCACCAGGAGATTCATGCCAAGCACAAAGCCAATGTTGCCCGCCCCCTCACCCTCACCCGCGTGAAGGGGATCCCGCAAAACAAACAATCGTAAGTACCTGTCTCGCTTCCCTCGTTTTTTGTAATGTTCCCGAATATCCCCGCATATATCCATTGACGCAAATGATGACCGTGTTCAGGGGAGATTGTGGCCCGTACACGATCTGATACATGCAGCAGCTCGCTATGGGCGACCGCGTCTTCGATGGCTTGGACGACGACTTCATCGCTGCATACCGTCAGCTGCTATGCGTCTCTATCTTCCACCTTGGCTTCGGTGTCAGCAACGATCCTCAGTAGTCCCCTCGTCCTTATGTGAAGGAGTGAACATTTTTGGTTTACATGGTTGTAGTTGCCGTTAACATCAATACTCTCTTTGGATTACGATGTTTTGTTGACATTTCTACCTACTTTTGCATTGTTTGGGATGGATGTTTTAGATTGTTGTTTTATATGGATTATTTGAATCTTTAATGTTGAACATCTTTCGTTACCTCTGTCGTTTTATATGGATGACTTAGGTTTATTGATATTGTTAATCACAGTCACTGAGGAAAAACATTACCCGTCAAGTTTGAAACAAGTGACATACCAGCAACTAGCAAAAAGCTGCAACGACACACACATCAACACACTTACGTACTTAGATGCAGTAGTACCCCCAGATGCATTCATGTCCATCTGACTAAAACCCAAAACCCACAGACGCATTCTAGTCTAGTTGACTAAAATCCAAAACCCACAAATGCATTCATGTCATGTTCATCCTAGTTGATCGTCATGTTTTTCCTACCTCGTCATCATGTCTTGTCCCATATATTGTCTAGTTCGTCCGACGCTTGTATCTCCTTTCCCACTGCGAGGGGTAACGTCTAGTCTTGGGTCTACCCGGACGGGCCTTCACACTGGGCGGGAGGCAGGTCTCTTTGGCAATTTTCGGGGGCACCCTCCATATGTCTCGAGACGGAACTGGGTACAAAACCTCCGCGTAGCAAGCACGCCACGCCTCTGCCTTGTAGAAGTCGTTGACCAGTGAGTGGACGTCCACCCCGCGCAATTGTGCAGCAGCTAGTGCGTGCGCACAGGGGTATTGGTCGACGTTGAAGCGTCTGCAGCTGCATAATCGTCTCGTGAGATTGACAAGCCAAGTGGACTGACCATTGCGTACCTCGAACTCATGGGGGCTGAGCAGCCTGGCCAACATCGACAGAGACTCAGCGAAGTTTGCTTTAATGGCATTAGCGACCCAATCGCTGACAACTTTCCCAGGTTTTGAGGTGATCTCTCTCCGCTTCACGAACCACTCCCCGACGGTCTCAAGAATGGCATCCATCGGCGTTGTGAGTGGCATGTCCCGAGGATACTTGAAAACCGAGTTCAAGCACTCGGAGTTATTCGTGGTTGTTATGTTGTACCTGTTACCCGGGTAGCACGCCCTTGCCCACTTTTCGAATCCGGCCTCCCTTAGGTATTGTCTCGCAGCGGGAGAAATGGCATAGAAGTCCTTGTACAACGAATGGAACTCGTCGTATGTGTATGCTTTGACCATGGAGAAGTATTGGTCCTTCATAGCGCTGATTTTGAACCGAAACCGGACGTTCTGCCATAAGTGCCATGTACATCGTTGTCATGTTGCGAACAGGAGGCACCCTCGGAACTTCCCCTTCAGGAACCCCCCGTCCACTGACACCACCTGCACATTCAACAACCACAGTGGTTACCGTTGTCATGTCGTTATTAACTAAGGTCATGTCATATGACCTATATGTCATGTTATTACTTGAGGCCGTCATGCAGAGTAGTTGGTCGCTGTAATGGTAGCAGTTGTATGGGTTTAACGGCTTTGCAGTAAAGGACACACAAGGTACGGAGAATGAGGGACTGACCTTTCTTAGATGGGGGACCGCCCTGACCGCCCTCCGCCACACTCCAAGGCTGACGAACGTATACTTGAATCGTCCATCTGTGTCGCGTTCTATCCTGGTGTACGTGCCAGGGTTGGACTGCTCCAGCATGTGCATGTACGAGTAGATCCTCTGGTAGCTTTCCTCGTCCGTCCCGCAGGTGGTGTCCCTCGCCTTCATGGAGGCTCGCCGCGCCTTCCAGTAACTGGACGGCACCCCCAGCTGGGACTTCGTCAGAGCCTGCACTTGCTCCGGCACAAGGGCCTTCTTTGAACCAAGGAAACTGCACATGGACAGGCGCATTGGGTTAGTGTTTATCGACGTATGTCCAGTTTTATAACATTGCGTGTCCAGTTATATTTAACCAGCGTCCAGTTATAAACAACATACTGTCCAGTTCGGTTGGTTAGAGCGAAGGACATACCTGTCCACTATGTGTTGCCCCACCTGGGTGTATGTCGCACGACGCTTTTATGTCATCATGTCGGTCAGGTCGCACGTGTGCTCGTCCACAAGCTTGGAGATAATCCAAATCCGCGTTTTCTTGTATGTGGAAACCCGACAAAGCCACTTGCAATTAGGACCACCTCAGCGCACAACATACAAGTTATTCGTCGACTTGTTCACCTTGGTCGTGAAACACCTAGCTAGGGCCGCCCACTTGATTGTCTATTGGACCTCCTCCTTCGACCGAAACACTTTTCCCTCCCGGAGCTCAACCGTGTGCTGACGGGAACCCAATGGGTTCACCGCAACCATTGGTTCACTTTCCACACCCTCCGGATTCGGTCCCAAATTCTGTTTTCAGCGTGCGTATGCTTCCTCTATTTCCCTCACAGCTTGCTCGAACTCAATATCCCATGACCACGACTTGGTCGGAACTGCGCACCCGAGCTCCATCTTCACCGCATTTGGGAGTACCTCATCGTCAGAGGAGGAGCTGCCGATGTCAATGGACACCCGTCCATCTCCACCCGGTGGAATAACTTCATCTTCTGGATCACTGCTGACAGAAATGACTTGCTTCCCACGTCTTATTTCCTCGGCTTTCTTTGCCTTCCGCGCCAACTCGAACTCCAACTCCTCATGTCGCCCTAACTCGTCGGTACTATTATGTAACTGGACACATTCGTTTTCTAATTGGACGCATTGAGCATATAACTGGACGCCAGTTTGTTTTGCCTGGACACCTCCGGCTACCAGGAATTCGTCTTCTTCACCACCAGACAATTGGAGGCCCGTATGTGCGTGATCTTCTTGGGCCACAGGCGGCCCAGTTAATGGCTGTATAAATTCCTCACCTCTCACCACTGAGATACCCACCCCGACGGAGCCACCCGTTGATGATCCTTGTGTAGGTGCCACAGTGCTGCCATAAAGCTTGGTTCGCAGGGAGACATGGAGGTCGACAGACCACGATCGTTCTCCAGTGAGTCCGTTTACAAACTTGAAGGCCAGCAGGTCTTCGTCATCTCCTATTGCATATGGCCTGCACCCGCCCTTCTTCAGCTTCCCATATGTGAGCTCCACCTCATGCCTTCTCCCATCGACGCTAAACTTTTCCATCACGAGTTTCTTTAGTGCAACGTAGTCGATACGTTCGTCCACCAGCAGAGCCTTCTGGCTCCGTGACCCCTTGAAGACCCAACCGCCTTCTTCGCAAGCCCACCATCCTCCGAACACCACAGTCAGACATACGATTGTCTTCTCCCCTGTTCATTTACATAGCGAGGGGATACAGTAAGTTTACATTAAGTTGTAGCAAAAAATTTTTTCTCCTCGTCTTCATTGAGAGACTACTTACCCATTTTCTATCTACAGGCGGTCGCAACTCTGTCCAGTCTATTCCACCAGCTGTCACGTTGTTTGTTGTTGGTTGTCACGTTGTTCTCGCCCGGTTGTCCAGTTAATATTAACCCGTAACACTTCAACTTTAAGATAAACCCCGGCCCACTTGCTTCTTCTACATTGGCTACTCTCTGAATCTTTAGATTTTTTTCCGCCTGGTACCCATTAAATGCCACCCCCATCATTCCCTCCCATATCCTTATATAGATCCCCATGTCATTGGCCACCAACCCTCCTCCTTCACTCTTTGCCGGCGTTTCTCCTTCCTCTTTTTAATTCTCCTACTGCAGTGCATTAATGTGGAATAATCATTGGACTGAGGTGGAGTTTCAATGCTTATATACTCTCCCCCTTCTCCCTCCTCCCTCCACTTTCTCTTCAGGATTTTTTGGCGCAAAGGTTTGGCGGGAATTTGTCTTCCCCGGACTGTTCAGAGAGTCCCTGTCAAACTCAATTAGCTTTCTCTCTCTTTGTCTAATCAAACTCAAAAGCTTTCTCTCTCTTACCTCCCTCCTCTCAATGGACGTCTCTCTCTCTCCCTCTCTCCTTCCTTTTCTCTCCCTCGCTTAGGTGTCACAGTTGGCCCCCACTTTCCCTACCTGTTACCTGCTGGCCAGGTTTACCGGATAACCGGTTTCACCCAATTTTAATCCGGGTTGGGTTAACCTTGCAACACTTTTTGGTTTTTGGGTTAGTATGTGCAATTCCCTCTATATTTAATTAGATTAATGTAGATTATTAATATATCGATATTAATTGAGCAACTATTAAAAAAAATTATAAAAAAAATAATGTTGGCGCAAAACTTTAACCAATTAGAATTTGACATGAAAAATAATATATTGCCACATGTAACATATTTATCCAACTATTTATTATTTTTATAATATTTTCTAAATTCAAAAACAAAGCCTTATCCTTCATTTTAGGTAAGAATCAATCAAATTATATATGTGTAGAATTTGAAATTATATTCTAATTATATAACACACGTTTTTTTAAAACATATTTATTATTTTACAAATATTTATTAGTTTACCGGTTAAACTAAAGAAATAATAAAATTATAATAATTATTTTCAAATTTAATTATAAAAAATATTAACCTTAAAAAATAAATAATGTATACTCCTCTACAAACAAAACAAATAAAAAAATCTACAAACCAAAAAAAAAATCTAGATATTATAATAATTTTTATATAATTTAATATTAAAAAATAAAAACTTATTTGAACACTAACAAAGGAAATTGTTTTTAATGACCACCCAGCGAATTTAACAATTCGACAATCACTCTCCACAATAATATCATGATATGTGTCAAACCATTCCCTCATGGTAATTGGAAAACACAAATGATATGTCCCTGCTTCTGTCATATTCGACGTTGAATTGATACCATTAGACTAGCTCTTACACACAAGCAAGAGTTAGATGGGTATGGGGTGGCTTAAGCCCCTTCTGGTTGAGAAGGAAAAAAACTGCATGTTTTTTCAATATATTTTTTTTTTACTAATTTTAGAACTAAAGTAATAATACAAAAAAAATTATAATAAATTATAAAGTGTATTTATCTTAGTTGATAGAGAGTGAGTATTAAATCATGAAGCCATGTGTTCCAATTCCTTTGGCTAAATTTTTGTTTTTTTTTTAATTTTTTCAATTAAAAATGAATAAAGAAAATTATTTTAAAAAAAATTGAGCCCCTCTTATAAAATAATTCCTAACTTTATCATTGCTCACAGACTCACAATTTTTATCATATTTTATGTTTTTTTTTTGTAAGCAACAAATGAGGAAGACATCAGTTGAACATTATTTATGTTAATTAATTGAGACATAACATCTTTTCATGAGTTTGCGCTATTTGATTACCCCTCTTAACCCCCCCCCCTCGAATATTCAACAATATATGGTGTGCGCCATATGACAACATTTTCTCTCGATATTCAACAATGATGTATGTATGTGTGGCTTTACTTAGTTGATTAAATTTCTGACTTAGCTCATAGGCATCATGATAGACCTGTCATTCTGGTCGAGTTCGGGTCGGGTCACTTCGAGTTTGGGGTAAAACGGGTCTCGGGTAAAACGGGTTCCGGGTTTTTCGGGTTGACTCGAACCCGGGTTTGACCGGGTTTCGGGTCATTTCGGGTTTGTCAATTTTTTCTTTTTTAAATTAAAAAAATCATGATTTGATAATTTTGTGATAAATTTTAATTATATATATAAAAAAAATTAATTATATATAATTATAAATCAACCGGGTCAATTGGATAAATCGGGTCAAAATTATCGGGTCACCGGGTCGAAACCCAGATTACCCAGAAAATTTCGGGTTTTTCGGGTTCGGGTCGGAAAAAAATTCGGTTCAAAATTTCCGGGCCTGGGTCGAAAATTTTTCGAGTCGTTCGGGTCGGGTTGTGTTTTGACAGGTCTAATCATGGATCACCCATTATGACGTATGGTTCACCCCTTTAAAGAGAAACTAATTGTAAATCCACCTAATACTACATACCAAGGTTGTCCAAACATTTTGTATACTTAGTAATTAACAATATAATGTAACCAATTATCTATCGTACCAGACTAAGGATCTCAAATCACCTTATCAAAAAAAATTAAAAAAAATCCTTTGATGAAAGCTCTATTTTAATTTAATAATCTCAAGATTAAAATGTAAAAAGTACATGATTCTTATACAAACAGCAATGAATTAAAAATGATTGAAATGTTATAACATGAAAAAAAGTTATTATTTTAGTATTGTATAGGATAGAATAGGATAGATATGATAAAACTTTTCACTACAAAGTGACATGAATTGTCTTATAATACATTCATATTTATAACGTAATAACATTGCTAAAAAATATTTAAGATCGATCAAACTTATTTTTCAACTCATATAGATTTTATTTTATTTTTGTTTAAAATAAGATGATATGCAAATATTATTAAAATAAAATGAAAAAAGATGAAAAATATAAGTGTACGTAGTTTCCTATTTATAAAGATATGCAAAGATAAATAAAATGATAAATATATGTAGTTGTCTATTTTAAAAGATTTGTATAAAAAGATTATTAAAATAGAGATAATTGTGTGACATAATATGTGGCATTATGACATGGCAAAATGTGATTGGCTAAAATTTTGGGTGGGAAAATTTTTAACCAGGAGCTGACACGTGGCAGTGCAACTTCTGCTTTAGTATTGTTTAGGATTAAATTTATAATTCACATGTTTATTCAATCTCTTGGCGGGTGTTATTTATTTTGAACCATTCAATCGATGCATAATTGAACAAAGCCATTTTAAAGCATATCATATCCTTACCAATATTCATTAAACTGTTGTGCGTAACGAAAGAAATCTTATTTGTTGTATATAATATGTTTATTTTAAACTAAAATACATAAATCTACAATGTATGTACTAGTAAGTGTTAGTTATGGTGGATATTTTAAAGAAGAAATTTTAGTGATTAATAAATTTATCAATGCATGTTTATGGTTTATTTAAAAAGAAATTACTTTCATCATCACAATTTATGAGTTACAAAAATATATAATATTTTTTCCTTAGAACAATTCCAATGGTTTTTTATAAAATAGCTAGAATTATAATGGTTTGCTAAGGTAATATCATTACTTGAAATAATTTTATGATGAAAAATGTATTTTTGTTAAAGAAAACCCATAGCTATAAGTTTTTATTTAAATAAAAAAATTTAGCTAAGGGTTTTCTTTAAAAAAATACATTTTTCATCATAAAATTATTTCAAATAATGATATTACCTTAGCAAACCATAATGGATAAAAACTTATAATTATAATGGTTAGCTAAAAATGTATTTTCTTTTTTTTTAATGAAAAATGTATTTTCAATTCTCTTTGGGTATACTGCTTTTATAATTTTTTTGAAATTATATTAGTTTCATACCTTCTTTCCATATTGGATAAGAAAATTCAATATTTTCATACCTTCTTTCTACATAACTTTTTATAAAATAAGTTTATGTTTTTCTAACATACTTATGTACGTTAAAAGAAAATTAAAATTAATTCTTCTAATATCTTTTCAATGTAATTTCTAAGTATTTTGTTGAGGCTGACTAACTCGAATATCAGAACATGACAGTCAAAGGAGAATATATTAATGTATATAAAAAATCTTTTACTTCGTAATTTGTTATAATTGAAATAAATTTGGCACCAACAACTGAAGAGATGAGATTCCAGGTAGACCTGAGCATGGGCGGGCTTGAGCCGGGCCTACGAGTATTTTTCAGCCCACTATAACGGACCGGGCTTGGGCCACTTACCTCGCCCAAGCTCGTCCACTTGGGCGAGCCGTGCTGCCCACCGGGCCAAATGGGCCAAAACATTTAAAAATTGCGCGGGACGAAGAGTTCTCATCTCGCATATCCCGTCTCGTCCCGCATATATATATATATATATATATATATATATATATATATATATATATATATATATATATATATATATTTATTTATTTATTTATATCTATATCTATAATTAAAATTAATAAAAAACATTTAAAACATATTTATATTATATATTAATATGTATTTTATCCCAATATTAAAATAAATAAAAATATTATAAAGAATACAATAGCATAAGCTGCCTGTGTACTCAATTCTGGAGTACATGAATGTAGTACTGCATGTGTGTGTATACACACGATAATTGTGTAATATACAAATAGTATGTATACATACACACTCGGTATATTTTTTATATATAAACATTATATATTACTGGGCGGGCTTGCTGGCCCGCTTGGGCTAAAACCCCAGTCCAAGCCCGGCCCGGTGGGTTGGGCCACCTACCCTACCCAAGCCCGCTCATTTTGCCGGGCAGGCTGGGCGGGTCGGGCGGGTTGGCCCAGGTCTGCTTAGGTCTAATTCCAAGCATGATTTTGTGTTGCTGCCCTAACATTTGTCCCATATTCAATTTATTTTTGAGAGTGTGTGGAATTCGGCAATTCATTGCTTGTGAATTCCGAGTAAAATCTGGCAGCACTTCATCCCTATGAAACGATTCGCGTCGGGATCGAATATAGCGGCGAAAAATAATTTCGAGCCGACTGTAGGAGAGAATACCCTCAACCTATTATGAAATTGACTCCTAAGCAAGAGTAATCTTATACTTGAGCCTATTATCGAGATCAGCCCCTAGGTAAGAGTATATTTGTGGTTGACATCATCCATTCCTCCATTTTTTTTTACTAGCAAAATAAATAAGTATCGAATTCAAAAACATGATCAACACAGAGTCATTCATCATCTCAGCAACCAACCAATCAATTACTCCCTCCGTTCCATAATAAAAGTCATTTGATTTTTTTACACGCATTTTTATGAGGTAAAAACCAGTGGCAGATCTAGTGGATAAAAGTTAGGTGAGCGAAACTATTGAAGTTAAAACTTAAAAAGAGAGAAAAATTTTGCCAAGCCAAAATACAATTCTCATAGTATTTCATCCAATACCTTGATATTTATAATAATAAATAATTCCATTGAAAATTCAATCGTTTAGGTTTGGGATGATCAGACATCCTATTGAATAGAAAGTTATGAAAAATTATTATATGAAAGAAATAAATTATAAAAATTCATTCTAAAAAAATTGTATTACAATAGATTACTATGAATTGTGTACTGTAAAAGCAATAGACGACATACAAATCAATAATTCAAGTTTCTACAATCAATAGTCAGAAACCCTAATTCTCAAATTTAATAATGATAAAAGAATACTACTACTGTATTATTAAGAGGAGGATCAATAAACGAAAAAAAAGACATTAATAGGAGAGTCAAGAAGCACATACCTGATTGTTGAAGAAAAACAATACTCCGTATGAGAGAGAACTTTGACCCAGCAATTTCTGGAGTATAAAATATTATTTTTTTTAATGATTTTTTTTCGATAAATTTATACTTATAACTACTAAGTATGAAATTATTAAAAAAAAATTGATCAAAAAAATAATATTTTATACTCCCTCCGTATCGCAATACTTGTTGTTTTAGACTAGTAAAGATGTATCAAAAAATTTGTTGTTTTAGCTATAATTATTATTTTTATAGGTAATGATTGCTCTTTTATAGGTAATAATTTTTGCTTTTAGGTGTTTTAACCTATAAAAGTAAAGTAAATACGGAGTATATGTTTTGTTAATAAGCGTGCATAAAGCTAAAATAATAAGTATTGCGATACGGAGGGAGTAGTGTTTTTATCTCCTAAAAAACGGGCAGAAAAAGACAAACAACTTTTTTTTTTTATCTTAGTCCAGTGCGATCGACTCAGTCGCTCTACATCTGGATCGGGTACTGTATGACCCATTTAAGGGGTTGACCCTCCCACTCACAAGCGAGTCCATGTTTCCAAGAGAATTCGAACTTCGAACCTCTTGGCATGGGATGTAGCCCCACAACCACTACACCAACTTGTGATTGGTTTTTTAATTGCTGTGAAGTTCATCAACGGTTGAACGTTTTTATTTTGAAACGGAGGGAGACTAGGGAGTAGTATCGAATTCGGTTTTACACTTCTTCGGTTCAACGATGCGAGATCGAAATCGACTCTCCCTCCCTGAAAAGCAAGCCCTAAAACCTAAAGAGCCGATCAATAGATTCAATAAACCAATCAATTACCTCCTTTTCCATATCCGTACTTCTGCCGAAGTCGTTCTCTGATGAAATCGTTGCGCTTTTTTATCCTAGCCTGTTGAGGCGCCACATGCTTGTAGGAGAGATGGATTCCGACGGCGAACAGGGCGGCACCGCCAAAGAAACAGGCGACGCTGGCTGCGAGCTTCTTCGGCGTTGATGGGTAGCAATAGCAAAACACCATGGCTAATCCTGTGAACTGACGGGGGTGCAACCACAAACCCTAACTAACAAGCCCCTTTCAATCGTCGTCTTCTTCCTCTCGTTGCCAGGCAAGAGCTAATGTCAATTTCACAGTTTATCAGTTCATTTTACACTTTACACCCATTTTGCACAAAACAACCCTTTATTTTGGAAATTGCATTTTACCTCCCTTTGTTTTATGCATTGGTTACAATTCATCACCCACACCACACCACACCCTTTATATTATACCCTTATTAGCATTGAGAAAAAAAATATGATGAAATGCCAAAACACCTCTCATATTAACACATCATTAACATGGATAAAAAGGGTTGTTATTCGAGTTGAACGAACCGAGTATTACTTGTTAATATTCAGACAGTGGCGGATCCAGAATTTTGTTTTAGGGAAGGGCTAATTTTTTTTTTGAGAAAAGAGACTTTACACAAGTAAACAACCCATAAGAATAAAGATTACAAAAATTTTAAGATCACTGAGATGAATAATGAAAAAATACTTAATTTTGGACAAAGTTAGCTCAAGCTTTGTCTTTGGATTTTGGAAACAGGCTTCATGGGTTAATATCATTGGCTTCAACCTTCAACTTGTGTGATATTTTCAGTGCATTTGAACGAATGTAAGCAAGGGGCAAATGTTTAGGGTAGGAAATTAAAGAAAACCATATGGTTCTGGTTAGATCTCCAATGAATTTTTCAAGTTATGGATACCACAGTAAATGGTTAAAACAAGCAAATAACAAAATTATACCAAATGGGTCTAATGATTATGAGTTTTTTTGTTTATATGTTTTGATTCCCCTTTGTATAATTGTTGAGTTGTTCTATCCGGGAATATTGACTGGAAATAGTAAAGAACAAAACAAATCCACAAACCATAATTCCATATCACAAATTCACATATTTATTTCTCAAAACCTTAAACCACAATTCCAAAACACAAAGTCTCAAATTTATTTATCAAAACCACAAATTCTAATCACAATTCACAAACCCTAATCTAAATTTCCCCAAATTGATTCTCAAATCAACAAAGTATAATCCACAGTTCCAAAGCTCAAAGCACAAATTCACAAATTTATTTATCAAAACCACAAAATCTAATCACAAACCCTATTCTAAATTTCCCCAAATTGATTGTCAAATCCACAAATTCTAATCTAAATTGATTTTTATCTCAATCAATTGAAGTTAAAAACAATCGAATTAAAAGGAAGAGGAATAAAACTAACCGGGTAGATCGAAGGAGCGAAGAAGAAGAACAAGGACTGCTGACTGCCAACGGACGGACTACGACTGTGCGGCCGAGGGGCTGGGTACGGTGGTCGGTGCGGCCGAGGGGCTGGGTACGGTGTCCGGTGCGGCGGTGCCAGGGCGGGCCGGAGGTGTACCTGTTGGCAGCGGGCGACTCGTCGCTTTCGCTCTATGGTACT